>CM075693.1:43624467-44824467 GCA_037954015.1 Psophocarpus tetragonolobus | reverse complement strand
TGCCCTTCTTCTGCCTACACTACTCTTCTTCCTCCCCTTCTTCTTCTCGTCCTTGTTCAACTTCTTCTTCATCCCCTTTCCTTCCGTTGCTTCTTCTTCCTCCTCTTTATCTCATTCTTCCACTTCTTCTTCTTCTTCTGCCTACTGTTCTCCTTCTTCCACTTGCACTTCTTCCTTTTCTTCGCGTTCTTCCACTTCTTCTTCTTCTTCTTCTTCCTCTTCTTCTCCTTCTGCCACCTCTTCTCCCTCCTCCCGTTCTCCTTCCTCCACTTCTTCTTCTTCACCTCCTTTCATTCCACTACTTCTACCACTTCTTCTACTTCTACTTGTTGTTCTTCTTCATTTTTGTCTCCTTCTTTTGCTTTTTCTGGTTACACTTCTTCTTCTTCCTCTTCTTCCATTTCTTCTCCTTCCATAACTTCATCTTCTTTCCTTTCCGTCTTCTCCTTCATCTTTTTCTCCATCCCCCACTTCTGTTACTTCCCATTGTTGCTCTTCCTCTTCTTCTCCTTCCCCCAAATCTTATGCTTCCACTTCTTCTTCTTCTTCCTCTTCTCCTCCAGCTTCCACTTCTTCTTCCCTTCCCTTCCCCTCCTTCTTCCTTTTCGACCTTTTCTCCTTGTTCCAATTCTTCTTCTTCATCTCACCTCCTTCCATTACTTCTTCTTCCTCATCTGGTTCACCTTCTTCACTTTCCACATCTTCTTCTTCTTCCTTTTCCTCTCCTTCTTCCACTTCTTCCAGTTACTCTCCTTCTTCTTCCTCTTCTTATCTTTCTTCCACTTCTCCTGCCTCCTCTTTTTCTCTTTCTTCCACTTCTTCTTCATCCTCTGCTTTCCTTTCTTTTCATCCTCTTCATCTCCTTCTTCTTCTTCCATTCCTTCGTCATATCCCTCTTTTTCTGCTTCTTTTGCTTCCACTTGCATTTCTACCTATTGTTCTCCTTCTTCCACTTCTTCTCCATTATCCCCACTCCTTCAGCTACTTCTTCTTCTTCCTCTTGTTCACCTTCTTCATCTTCTACTACATCCACTTGTTCTTCTTCTTCCCTCTCTTCTCCTTCTTGCCCTTTTTCTGCCTACACTACTTCTTCTTCCTTCCCTTCTTCTTCTCCTCCTTGTTCCACTTCTTCTTCATCCCCTTTCCTTCCATTGCTTCTTATTCCTCCTCTTTTTCTCATTCTTCCACTTCTTCTTCTTCTTCCTATTGTTCTCCTGCTTCCACTTGCACTTCTTCCATTTCTTCTCCCTCTTCCACCTCATCTTCTTCCTCTTCTTCTCCTTCTTCCACTTCTTCTTCATCCTCTCCTTTCCTTTCTTTTCTTCCTCTTCATCTCCTTCTTCTTCATCCTTTCCTTCGTCATATCCCTCTTTTTCCCCTTGTTCTGCTTCCACTTGCATTTCTACCTCTTGTTCTCCTTCTTCCACTTCTTCTCCATCATCCCTACTCCTTCAACTACTTCTTCTTCTTCCTCTTGTTCACCTTCTTCCACTTCTACTACATCCATTTGTTCTTCTTCTTCCCTCTCTTCTCCTTCTTGCCCTTCTTCTGCCTACACTACTTCTTCTTCCTCCCCTTCTTCTTCTCCTCCTTGTTCCACTTCCTCTTCATCCCCTTTCCTTCCATTGCTTCGTAATCCTCCTCTTTTTCTCATTGTTCCACTTCTTCTTCTTCTTCCTATTGTTCTCCTCCTTCCACTTGCACTTCTTCCATTTCTTCTCCTTCTTCCACTTCTTCTTCTTCCTCTTCTTCTCCTTCTGCCACCTCTTCTCCCTCCTCCCGTTCTCCTTCTTCCGCTTCTTCTGCTTACACTTGTTCTTCTTCCTCTTCTTGCATTTCTTCTCCTTCCACAACTTCTTCTTCTTTCCTTTCCGTCTTCTCATTCCTCTTTTTTTCCATCCCCCACTTCTTTTGCTTCCCATTGTTGCTCTTCCTCTTCTTGTCCTTTCCCCATATGTTATGCTTACACTTCTTCTTCTTCTTACTCTTCTCCTCAAGATTCCACTTCTTCTGCTTCTTCTTTCCTTCCCTTCCCCTCCTTCTTCCTTTTCCTCCTTTTTTCCTTGTTCCAATTCATCTTCTTCATGTCACCTCCTTCCACTACTTCTTATTCCTCGTCTTGTTCACCTTCTTCAACTTCTTCACTTTCCACATCTTCTTCTTCTTCCTTTTCTTCTCTTTCTTCCACTTCTTTTAATTACTCTCCTTCTTCTTCCTCTTCTTATCTTTCTTCCACTTCTCCTGCCTCCTCTTATTCTCTTTCTTCCACTTCTTCTTCATCCTCTCCTCTCCTTTCTTTTCTTCCTCTTCATCTCCTTCTTCTTCTTCCTTTCCTTCGTCATATCCCTCTTTTTCTCCTTCTTCTGCTTCCACTTGCATTTCTACCTCTTGTTCTCCTTCCTTTACTTCTTCTTCATCTCCTTTCATTCCACTACTTCCTCATATTCCTCTTATTCTCTCCTTCTACCACTTCTTCTACTTCTACTTTTTCTTCTTCGTCATTTTCGTCTCCTTCTTTCGCTTCTTCTGGTTACACTTCTTCTTCTTCCTCTTCTTCCATTTCTTCTCCTTCCACAACTTCTTCTGCTTTCCATTCCGTCTTCTCCTTCCTCTTTTTCTCCATCCCCCACTTCTGTTGCTTCCCATTGTTGCTCTTCCTCTTCTTCTCCTTACCCCAAATCTCATGCTTACACTTCTTCTTCTTCTTCGTCTTCTCCTCCAGATTCCACTTCTTCTGCTTCTTCTTCCCTACCCTTCCCCTCCTTCTTCCTTTTCCTCCATTTCTCCTTGTTCCAATTCTTCTTCTTCATCTCACCTCCTTCTATTACTTCTTCTTCCTCCTCTTGTTCACCATCTTCAACTTCTTCACTTTCCACATCTTCTTCTTCTTCCTTTTCTTCTCCTTCTTCCACTTCTTCTGGTTACTCTCCTTCTTCTTCCTCTTCTTATCTTTCTTCCACTTCTCCTGCCTACTCTTCTTCTCTTTCTTCTACTTCTTCTTCATCCTCTCCTTTCCTTTCTTCTCTTCCTCTTCATCTCCTTCTTCTTCTTACTTTCCTTCATCATATCCCTCTTTTTCTCCTTCTTCTGCTTCCACTTGCATTTCTACCTCTTGTTCTCCTTCTTCCACTTCTTCTCCATCATCCCACTCCTTCAACTACTTCTTCTTCTTCCTCTTGTTCACCTTCTTCCACTTCTACTACATCCATTTGTTCTTCTTCTTCCCTCTCTTCTCCTTCTTGCCCTTCTTCTGCCTACACAACTTCTTCTTCCTCCCCTTCTTCTTCACCTCCTTGTTCGACTTCTTCTTCATCCCCTTTCCTTCCATTGCTTCTTCTTCCTCCTCTTTTTCTCATTCTTCCACTTCTTCTTCTTCTTCCTATTGTTCTCCTTCTTCCACTTGCACTTCTTCCTTTTCTTCGCGTTCTTCTTCTCCTTCTGCCACCTCTTATTCCTCCTCCTGTTCTCCTTCCTCCACTTCTTCTTCATTTCCTTTCATTCCACTACTTCCTCCTATTCCTCTTACTCTCTCCTTCTACCACTTCTTCTACTTCTACTTGTTGTTCTTCTTCATTTTCGTCTCCTTCTTCCACTTCTTCTGCTTACACTTCTTCTCCTTCCTCTTCTTCCATTTCTTCTCCTTCCACAACTTGTTCTTCTTTCCTTTCCGTCTTCTCCGTCATCTTTTTCTCCATCCGCCACTGCTGTTGCTTCCATTGTTGCTCTTCCTCTTCTTCTCCTTCCCCCAAATCTTATGCTTACACTTCTTCTTCTTCCTCTTTCCCTCCAGATTCCACTTCATCTGCTTCTTCTTCCCTTCCCTTCCCCTCCTGCTGCCTTTTCCTCCTTTTCTCCTTGTTCCAGTTCTTCCTCTTCATCTCACCTCCTCCACTACTTCTTCTTCCTCCCCTTTTTCTTCTCGTCCTTGTTCCACTTCTTCTTCATCCCCTTTCCTTCCATTGCTTCTTCTTCCTCCTTTTTTTCTCATTCTTCCACTACTTCTTCTTCTTCTTATTGTTCTCCCTCTTCCCCTTGCACTTCTTCCTTTTCTTCTCATTCTTCCACTTTTTCTTCTTCCCCCAAATCTTATGCTTACACTACTTCTTCTTCTTCCTCTTTCCCTCCAGATTCCACTTCTTCTGCTTCTTCTTCCCTTCCCTTCCCTTCCCTTCCCCTCCTTCTTCCTTTTCCTCCTTTTCGCCTTGTTCCAATTCTTCTTCTTCATCTTACCTCCTTCCACTACTTCTTCTTCCTCCTCTTGTTCACCTTCTTGACTTTCCACATCTTCTTCTTCTTCCTTTTCTTCTCCTTCTTCCACTTCTTCTAGTTACTCTCCTTCTTCTTCCTCTTCTTATCTTTCTTCCTCTTCTCCTGCCTCCTCTTGTTCTCTTTCTTCCACTTCTTCTTCATCCTCTCCTTTCCTTTCTTTTCTTCCTCTTCATTTCCTTCGTCTTCTTCCTTTCCTTCCTCATATCCCTCTTTTTCTCCATCTTCTGCTTCCACTTGCATTTCTACCTCTTGTTCTCCTTCTTCCACTTCTTCTCCATCATCCCCACTCCTTCAACTACTTCTTCTTCTTCCTCTTGTTCACCTTCTTCCACCTCTACTACATCCACTTCTCCTTCTTCTTCCCTGTCTTCTCCTTCTTGCCCTTCTTCTGCCTGCACTACTTCTTCTTCCTCCCCTTCTTCTTCTACTCCTTGTTCCATTTCTTCTTCATTCCCCTTTCCTTCCATTGCTTCATCTTCCTCCTCTTTTTCTCATTCTTCCACTTCTTCTTCTTCTTCCTATTGTTCTCCGTCTTGCCCTTGCACTTCTTCCTTTTCTTCTCGTTCTACCACTTCTTCTTCATCCTCTTCTTCTCCTTCTGCCACCTCTTCTTCCTCTTCCCGTTCTCCTTCTTCCACTTCTTCTTCTTCATCTCCTTTCATTCCACTACTTCCTCCTATTCCTCTTATTCTCTCCTTCTACCACTTCTTCTACTTCTACTTGTTGTTCTTCTTGATTTTCGTCTCCTTCTTCCGCTTCTTCTGCTTACACTTCTTCTTCTTCCTGTTCTTCCATTTCTTCTCCTTCCACAACTTCTTCTTCTTTCCTTTTCGTCTTCTCCTTTCTCTTTTTCTCCATCCCCCACTTCTGTTGCTTCCCATTGTTGCTCTTCCTCTTCTTCTCCTTCCCCCAAATCTTATGCTTACACTTCTTCTTCTTCTTCCTCTTCTCCTCCAGATTCCACTTCTTCTCCTTCTTCTTCCCTTCCCTTCCCCTCCTTCTTCCTTTTCCTCCTTTTCTCCTTGTTCCAATTCTTCTTCTTCATCTCACCTCCTTCCACTACTTCTTCTTCCTCCTCTTGTTCACCTTCTTCAACTTCTTCAATTTCCACATCTTTTTCTTCTTCCTTTCTTCTCCTTCTTCCACTTCTTCTAGTTATTCTCCTTCTTCTTCCTCTACTTATCTTTCTTCCACCTCTCCTGCCTCCCCTTCTTCTCCTTCTTCCACTTCTTCTTCATCCTCTCCTTTCCTTTCTTTTCTTCCTCTTCATCTCCTTGTTCTTCTTCCTTTCCTTCGTCATATCCCTCTTTTTCTCCTTCTTCTGCGTCCACTTGCATTTTTACCTCTTGTTCTCCTTCTTCCACTTCTTCCCCATCGTCCCCACTCCTTCAACTACTTCTTGTTCTTCCTCTTGTTCACCTTCTTCCAGCTCTAGTACATCCACTTGTTCTTCTTCTTCCCTCTCTTCTCCTTCTTGCCCTTCTTCTCCCTAGACTACTTCTTCTTCCTCCGCTTCTTCTTCTCCTCCTTGTTCCGCTTCTTCTTCATCCCCTTTCCTTCCATTGCTTCTTCTTCCTCCTTTTTTTCTCATTCTTCCACTTCTTCTTCTTCTTCCTATTCTTCTCCTTCTCCCATTTGCACTTCTTCCTTTTCCTCTCGTTCTTTCACTTCTTCTTCTTCCTCTTCTTCTTCTTCCACTTCCTCTTCTTCTGCTTTTGTCACCTCTTCTCCCTCCTCCCATTCTCCTTCTTCCACTTCTTCTTCTTCATCTCCTTTCATTCCAGTACTTCTACCACTTCTTCTACTTCTACTTGTTGTTCTTCTTTATTTTCGTCTCCTTCTTCTGCTTCTTCTGCTTACACTTCTTCTTCTCCCTCTTCTTCCATTTCTTCTCCTTCCACAACTGCTTCTTCTTTCCCTTCCGCCTTTCCCTTCCTCCTTTTCTCCATCCCCCACTTCTGTTGCTTCCCATTGTTGCTCTTCCTCTTCTTCTCCTTCCCTCAAATCTTATGCTTACACTTCTTCTGCTTCTTCCTCTTCTCCTCCAGATTCCACTTCTTATGCTTCTTCTTCCCTTCCTTCCCTTCCCCTCCTTCTTCCTTTTCCTCCTTTTCTCCTTGTTCCAATTCTTCTTCTTCATCTCACCTCCTTCCACTACTTCTTCTTCCTCCTCTTGTTCACCTTCTTCCACTTCTACTACATCCACTTGTTCTTCTTCTTCCTTCTCTTGTCCTTCTTGCCCTTCTTCTGCCTACACTACTTCTTCTTCCTCCCCTTCTTCTTCTCCTCCATGTTCTATTTCTTCTTCATCCCCTTTCCTTCCATTGCTTCTTCTTCCTCCTCTTTTTCTCATTCTTCCACTTCTTCTTCTTCTTCGTATTGTTCTCCTTCATCCACTTGCACTTCTTCCTTTTCTTCTCGTTCTTTCACATCTTCTTCTTCCTCTTCTTATCTTTCTTCCACTTCTCCTGCCTCCTTTTGTTCTCTTTCTTCCACTTCTCCTGCCTCCTCTTGTTCTCTTTCTTCCACTTCTTCTTCATCCTCTCCTTTCCTTTCTTTTCTTCCCCTTGATCTCCTTCTTCTACCTTTCCATCGTAATATCCCTCTTTTTCTCCTTCTTCTGCTTCCTCTCCATCATCCCCACTCCTTCAATTACTTCTTCTTCTTCCTCTTGTTCACCTTCTTCCACTTCTACTACATCCAATTGTTCTTCTTCTTCCCTCTCTTCTCCTTCTTGTCGTTCTTCTGCCTACACTAGTTCTTCTTCCTCCCCTTCTTCTTCTCCTCCTTCTTCCACTTCTTCTTCATCCCCTTTCCTTCCATTGCTTCTTCTTCCTTCTCTTTTTCTCATCCTTCCACTTCTTCTCCTTCTTCCTATTGTTCTCCTTCTTCCACTTGCACTTCTTCCTTTTCTTCTTGTTCGTCCACTTCTTCTTCTTCATCTCCTTTTATTCCACTACTTCCACCTATTCCTCTTATTGTCGGCTTCTACCACTTCTTCTACTTCTACTTGTTGTTCTTCTTCATTTTCATCTCCTTCGTCCGCTTCTTCTGCTTACACTTCTTCTTCTTCCTCTTCTTCCATTTCTTCGCCTTGCATAACTGCTTCTTCTTTCCTTTCCGTCTTCTCCTTCCTCTTTTTCTCCATCCCCCACTTCTGTTGCTTCCCATTGTTGCTCTTCCACTTCTTCTCCTTCCCTCAAATCTTATGCTTACACTTCTTCTTCTTCTTCCTCTTCCTCTCCAGATTCCACTTTTTTTGCTTCTTCTTCCCTTCCCTTCCCCTCCTTCTTCCTTTTCCTCCTTTTTTCCTTTTTCCAATTCTTCTTCTTTATCTCACCTCCTTCCACTACTTCTTCTTACTCCTCGTGTTCACCTTCTTCACTTTCCACATCTTCTTCTTCTTCCTTTTCTTTTCCTTCTTCCACTTCTTCTAGTTACTCTCCTTCTTCTTCCTCTTCTTATCTTCCACTTCTCCTGCCTCCTCTTGTTCTCTTTCTTCCATTTCTTCTTTATGCTCTCCTTTCCTTTCTTTTCTTCCTCTTCATCCCTTCTTCTTTTTAGTTTCCTTCCTCATATCCCTCTTTTTCTCGTTCTTCTACTTCTAGTTGCATTTCTACCTCTTCTTCTCCTTCTTACACTTCTTCTCCATCATCCCCACTCCTTCAACTACTTCTTCTTCTTCCTCTTGTTCACCTTCTTCCACTTCTACTACATCCACTTGTTCTTTTTCTTCCCTCTCTTCTCCTTCTTGCCCTTCTTCTGCGTACGCTACTTCTTCTTCCTCCCCTTCTTCTTCTCCTCCTCGTTCCACTTCTTCTTCATCCCCTTTCCTTCCATTGTTTCTTTTTCCTACTCTTTTTCTCATTCTTCGACTTCTTCTTCTTCTTCCTATTGTTCTCCTTCTTCCGCTTGCACTTCTTCCTTTTCTTCTCCTTCGTCCACTTCTTCTTCTACCTCTTCTTCTCCTTCTGCCACCTCTTCTCCCTCCTCCCATTCTCCTTCTACCACTTCTTCTTCTTCATCTCCTTTCATTCTACTACTTCCTCCTATTCCTCTTATTCTCTCCTGCTACCACTTCTGCTACTTCTACTTGTTGTTCTTCTTCATTTTCGTCTCCTTCTTCCGCTTCTTCTGCTTACACTTCCTCTTCTTCTCCATCCACAACTGCTTCGTCTTTCCTTTCCGTCTTCTCCTCCCTCTCTTTCTCCATCCCCCACTTCTGTTGCTTCCCATTAACCTCTTCCTCTTCTTCTCCTTCCCCCAAACCTTATGCTTACACTTCTTCTTCTTCTTCCTCTTCTCCTCCAGATTCCACTTCTTCTGCTTCTTCTTACCTTCCCTTCCCCTCCTTCTTCCTTTTCCTCCTTATTCCAATTCTTCTTCTTCATCTCACCTCCTTCCACTACTTCTTCTTCCTCCTCTTGTTCACGTTCTTCAACTTCTTCACTTTCCACATCTTCTGCTTCTTCCTTTTCTTCTCCTTCTTCCACTTCTTCTGGTTACCCTACTTCTTCTTCCTCTTCTTATCTTTCTTCCAGTTCTCCTGCCTCATCTTGTTCTCTTTCTTCCACTTCTTCTCCATCCTCTCCTTTGCTTTCTTTTCTTCCTCTTCATCTCCTTCTTGTTCTTCCTTTCCTTTGTCATATCCCTCTTTTTCTCCTTCTTCTGCTTCCACTTGCATTTCTACCTCTTGTTCTCCTTCTTCCACTTATTCTCCATCATCCCCACTCCTTCAACTACTTCTTCTTCTTCCTCTTGTTCACCTTCTTCCACTTCTACTACATCCACTTGTTCTTCTTCTTCCCTCTCTTCCTTCTTGCCCTTCTTCTACCTACACTATTTCTTCTTCCTCCCCTTCTTCTTCTCCTCCTTGTTCCACTTCTTCTTCATCCCCTTTCCTTCTATTGCTTCTTCTTCCTCTTTTTTTTCTCATTCTTCCACTTCTTCTTCTTCCTCTTCTTCTCCTTCTACCACCTCTTCTCCCTCCTCCCGTTCTCCTTCTTCCACTTCTTCTTCTTCATCTCCTTTCATTCCACTACTTCCTCCTATTCCTCTTATTCTCTCCTGTTACCACTTCTTCTACTTCTACTTGTTGTTCTTTTTCATTTTCGTCTCCTTCTTCCGCTTCTTTTGCTTACACTTGTTCTTCTTCCTATTCTTCCATTTCTTCTCCTTCCACAACTTCTTCTTCTTTCCTTTCCGTCTTCTCCTTCCTCTTTTTCTCCATCCCCCACTTCTGTTGCTTCCCATTGTTGCTCTTCCTCTTCTTCTCCTTCCCCCAAATCTTATGCTTACACTTCTTGATATGAATCCACTGTCAGTTTAGGATTCTAAAAGGACCCTAGGAATTTAGCTTGCTGCGTTAACAAAATGAATCAACGTGGAATGCAAACAATTGCAAAAAAAATAAACTAAATAGAATTACTATCAAACTTTTAGACACAGAATGGAAATTAAAAGTTATTGAAATTCAACGATTAAACAAGTTTTCGATAGTGTAGGACTTTCCTGTCATAGAGTTTAATGGGCAGAATTGAGTATGAATGGAAAAGACAGAAAATGGAATTGGGATTGATAGACTCCACACTTCCAAGGATGGAAGATATGTCTACGAGATTGCACACACAAAGGGGTGAATTACCTTTAATAAATCTCAAAAGATTTTGGATTGCCAAGAACCCAAAGGAGAGAAAACTCAACTAGTTTTTATTTCCAAAATATTCTTCCTTACATCTCAGTCTTGCCCAAATTTATATGCCTAATAAACTCAGCTTGTGTAGGTTTAGTGGCTTTCTCAATTCACGTGAAGTTACAAAATAATAAAAACTAATAATGGCAGCTTAATAACAAAGTGTAACTGCCAAACTAAATTAAACACGTATACTAATTAGAATTGATAACCTAGGTGGTTGCAACTTTAATTAGACAATTCTGGTTGCCCACCATTAACTAAGTAAACTCCAAGAAAATGAGTTTAATTAATTCCAAACTTCTCTTCCATTAAGGTCAAGTATTACTCTCTTCAGCCCTAAGACAATTAACAATTTTAAACATTATTTCTTCAATGTTTGGCTCTTTTTGCAAAAGGGCTGTCAATACTTGTTGAATAGCTTCCTTAGCTCTTCTTGTCCTTACCCTTGCGATAGGTCCTCCAAGTCCTTCAAGCTGCATGTCCTCATCACTTCTTCTTCTTCTTCCTCTTCTCCGCTAGATTCCACTTCTTCTGCTTCTTCTTCCCTTCCCTTCCCCTCCTTCTTTCTTTTCCTCTCCTTTCGTTTCTTTTCTTCCTCTTCATCTCCTTCTTGTTCTTCCTTTCCTTTGTCATATCCCTCTTTTTCTCCTTCTTCTGCTTCCACTTGCATTTCTACCTCTTGTTCTCCTTCTTCCACTTCTTCTCCATCATCCCCACTCCTTCAACTACTTCTTCTTCTTCCTCTTGTTCACCTTCTTCCACTTCTACTACATCCACTTGTTCTTCTTCTTCCCTCTCTTCTCCTTCTTGCCCTTCTTTTGCCTACACTACTTCTTCTTCCTCCCCTTCTTCTTCTCCTCCTTGTTCCACTTCTTCCTCATCCCCTTTCCTTCCATTGCTTCTTCTTCCTCCTCTTTTTCTCATTCTTCCACTTCTTCTTCTTCCTCTTCTTCTCCTTCTGCCACCTCTTCTCCCTCCTCCCATTCTCCTTCTTCCACTTCTTCTTCTTCATCTCCTTTCATTCCAAAGTGATAGAAATCCAAAGTGGTTGGGTTCATTTTGCGGATCTATCTAGGTTGGAAGGTAATAAGTTAACAAAACAATGAGAATTGGGTAAACAAGAAAATGGAAAGGATGAAAATGGTTTAACGAAAAGATAGATGACACCACTTCCAAGGATGGAAGATAAGTCATATGACGCCACAAGGGTGGTGATTTACCCTTGATAAGTCTAGGAGAACGCCACAAGGAAAAATTCCTTGATAAGTTCTAAAGAGAAATTCATCTCTCACAAAAGGGTAAAACCCAAATATAATTTTACTAATTCAATGGTTCCCCTTAGAGTACAATTCAGCCCCTATTTATAGAATTAGGTTACTGTTCAAAATCGTAACTCCCAAAAGAAAAATTAAATACTCTATTATCACGCAATTATCACCATGATTAATTGCATGTTACATTAATTCCTAAATTAATGAAACGTTACAAAAAATGAAAAGTCATTGTCTTCGGCATTCACATCATTCCCTCCTTCTTCGAAAAGATTCATCCCCGAATCTATGACTTTATTTTCCTACAAATTTTATTCACTTATAACGAACAAAACAACCTCAAGGATCAAATACAACTTGTAAAAAATCATGCATCAAAGAATTTCTCCTTTTTGATGCCCAGACCCAGACTTGAAAATTTTTCTCATGAGTTTGAATTTCAACAATGGACTCGATGTACAATGACGCTCTAGAAGTGATGTCAATATTTTTCTTCCTTACCCATGACCATTTGTGCGTTGTATACTCATGATCCTGTGCATTTATAATATCAAGAGAAGAAGAAAAATCAATAGCAGTTAAAGTTTTATAGTTCTTTTTCTGTCTTTCTCTTTCCTTTTCTCTCTCTTCTTCTTCACTCTTTTCTTTTTCTATTTTTCTCTTTTCTTCTCTGTCTTTTTCTATTTTCTCCTTCAACTTAAGTTGATCATCACAAACTTTACTTGGTGTCAGAAATTTCAAATTAAGTTTGCGTCCTTCATGCACCAAAGAAACTGAAAGTCTTTCATAATTTATCCTTTTACCCTGCAACCAAGGTTTCCCTAAAAGAAAATGACATGAGTCCATGGGAGCAATATCGCATGTCACTTCCTCCACATATTTTCCAATAGTGAATCTAAACTTAGTTTGCCTAGGATGAAGACTCGTTGGTAAGTTAAGTTTATTCACCAATCTTCCGCTCACCACGTTGCTATAACTTTCTTCATCAACTGCAAATAAACACAAATGACCTTCGATTAAACACCTTGTATAAAAAATATCCACCATAGTTCCAAACCTAGAGCCGAAGCTCTGATACCAACTGATATAAATCCAAAGGGGTTGGGTTCGTTTTGCGGATCTATCTAGGTTGGAAGGTAATAAGTTAACAAAACAATGAGAATTGGGTAAACAAGAAAATGGAAAGGATGAAAATGGTTTAACGAAAAGATAGATGACGCCACTTCCAAGGATGGAAGATAAGTCATATGATGCCACAAGGGTGGTGATTTACCCTTGATAAGTCTAGGAGAACGCCACAAGGAAAAATTCCTTGATAAGTTCTAAAGAGAAATTCATCTCTCACAAAAGGGTAAAACCCAAATATAATTTTACTAATTCAATGGTTCCCCTTAGAGTACAATTCAGCCCCTATTTATAGAATTAGGTTACTGTTCAAAATCGTAACTCCCAAAAGAAAAATTAAATACTCCATTATCACGCAATTATCACCATGATTAATTGCATGTTACATTAATTCCTAAATTAATGAAACGTTACAAAAAATGAAAAGTCATTGTCTTCGGCATTCACATCACTTCCACTTCTTCTTCTTCTCCTTCTGCCACCTCTTCTCCCTCCTCCCGTTCTCCTTCTTCCACTTCTTCTTCTTCATGTCCTTTCATTCCACTACTTCCTCCTATTCCTCTTATTCTCTCCTTTTACCACTTCTTCTACTTCTACTTGTTGTTCTTCTTCATTTTCGTCTCCTTCTTCTGCTTCTTTTGCTTACACTTGTTCTTCTTCCTATTCTTCCATTTCTTCTCCTTCCACAACTTCTTCTTCTTTCCTTTCCGTCTTCTCCTTCCTCTTTTCCTCGATCCCCCACTTCTGTTGCGTCCCATTGTTGCTCTTCCTCTTCTTCCCCTTCCCCCAAATCTTATGCTTACACTTCTTCTTCTTCTTCCCCTTCTCCTCCAGATTCCACTTCTTCTGCTTCTTCTTCCCCTCCCTTCCCCTCCTTCTTCCTTTTCCTCCTTTTCTCCTTGTTCCAATTCTTCTTCTTCATCTCACCTCCTTCCACTACTTCTTCTTCCTCCTCTTGTTCACGTTCTTCAACTTCTTGACTTTCCACATCTTCTTCTTCTTCCTTTTCTTCTCCTTCTTCCACTTCTTCTGGTTACCCTCCTTCTTCCTCTTCTTATCTTTCTTCCACTTCTCCTGCCTCATCTTTTTCTCTTTCTTCCACTTCTTCTCCATCCTCAACTTTTGCTTCTTTTCTTCCACATCATCTCCTTCTTGTTCTTCCTTTCCTTTGTCATATCCCTTTTTTTCTTCTTCTTCTGCTTCCACTTGCATTTCTACCTCTTGTTCTCCTTCTTCCACTTCTTCTCCATCATCCCCACTCCTTCAACTACTTCTTCTTCTTCCTCTTGTTCACCTTCTTCCACTTCTACTACATCCACTTGTTCTTCTTCTTCCCTCTCTTCTCCTTCTTGCCCTTCTTCTGCCTACACTATTTCTTCTTCCTCCCCTTCTTCTTCTCCTCCTTGTTCCACTTCTTCTTCATCCCCTTTCCTTCCATTGCTTCTTCTTCCTCTTTTTTTTCTCATTCTTCCACTTCTTCTTCTTCCTCTTCTTCTACTTCTGCCACCTCTTCTCCCTCCTCCCGTTCTCCTTCTTCCACTTCTTCTTCTTCATCTCCTTTCATTCCACTACTTCCTCCTATTCCTCTTATTGTCTCCTTTTACCACTTCTTCTACTTCTACTTGTTGTTCTTCTTCATTTTCGTCTCCTTCTTCCGCTTCTTTTGCTTACACTTCTTCTTCTTCTTCCTCTTCTCCTCCAGATTCCACTTCCTGTGCTTCTTCTTCCCTTTCCTTCCCCTCCTTCTCCCTTTTCCTCCTTTTCTCCTTGTTCCAATTCTTCTTCTTCATCTCACCTCCTTCCACTACTTTTTCTTCCTCCTCTTGTTCACGTTCTTCAACTTCTTGACTTTCCACATCTTCTTCTTCTTCCTTTTCTTCTCCTTCTTCCACTTCTTCTGGTTACCCTCCTTCTTCTTCTTCTTCTTATCTTTCTTCCACTTCTCCTGCCTCATCTTTTTCTCTTTCTTCCACTTGTTCTCCATCCTCTCCTTTCCTTTCTTTTCTTCCTCTTCAAATCCTTCTTGTTCTTCCTTTCCTTTGTCATATCCCTCTTTTTCTCCTTCTTCTGCTTCCACTTGCATTTCTACCTCTTGTTCTCCTTCTTCCACTTCTTCTCCATCATCCCCACTCCTTCAACTACTTCTTCTTCTTCCTCTTGTTCACCTTCTTCCACTTCTACTACATCCACTTGTTCTTCTTCTTCCCTCTCTTCTCCTTCTTGCCCTTCTTCTGCCTACACTATTTCTTCTTCCTCCCCTTCTTCTTCTCCTCCTTGTTCCACTTCTTCTTCATCCCCTTTCCTTCCATTGCTTCTTCTTCCTCCTCTTTTTCTCATTCTTCCACTTCTTCTTCCTCTTCTTCTCCTTCTACCACCTCTTCTCCCTCCTCCCGTTCTCCTTCTTCCACTTCTTCTTCTTCATCTCCTTTCATTCCACTACTTCCTCCTATTCCTCTTATTCTCTCCTTTTACCACTTCTTCTACTTCTACTTGTTGTTCTTCTTCATTTTCGTCTCCTTCTTCTGCTTCTTTTGCTTACAGTTGTTCTTCTTCCTATTCTTCCATTTCTTCTCCTTCCACAACTTCTTCTTCGTCCTCTTGTTCACGTTCTTCAACTTCTTGACTTTCCACATCTTCTTCTTCTTCCTTTTCTTCTCCTTCTTCCACTTCTTTTGGTTACCCTCCTTCTTCCTCTTCTTATCTTTCTTCCACTTCTCCTGCCTCATCTTTTTCTCTTTCTTCCACTTCTTCTCCATCCTCAACTTTCGCTTCTTTTCTTCCTCTTCATCTCCTTCTTGTTCTTCCTTTCCTTTGTCATATCCCTTTTTTTCTTCTTCTTCTGCTTCCACTTGCATTTCTACCTCTTGTTCTCCTTCTTCCACTTCTTCTCCATCATCCCCACTCCTTCAACTACTTCTTCTTCTTCCTCTTGTTCACCTTCTTCCACTTCTACTACATCCACTTGTTCTTCTTCTTCCCTCTCTTCTCCTTCTTGCCCTTCTTCTGCCTACACTATTTCTTCTTCCTCCCCTTCTTCTTCTCCTCCTTGTTCCACTTTTTCTTCATCCCCTTTCCTTCCATTGCTTCTTCTTCCTCCTCTTTTCCCCATTCTTCCACTTCTTCTTCTTCCTCTTCTTCTACTTCTGCCACCTCTTCTCCCTCCTCCCGTTCTCCTTCTTCCACTTCTTCTTCTTCATCTCCTTTCATTCCACTACTTCCTCCTATTCCTCTTATTGTCTCCTTTTACCACTTCTTCTACTTCTACTTGTTGTTCTTCTTCATTTTCGTCTCCTTTTTCCGCTTCTTTTGCTTACACTTCTTCTTCTTCTTCCTCTTCTCCTCCAGATTCCACTTCCTGTGCTTCTTCTTCCCTTTCCTTCCCCTCCTTCTTCCTTTTCCTCCTTTTCTCCTTGTTCCAATTCTTCTTCTTCATCTCACCTCCTTCCACTACTTTTTCTTCCTCCTCTTGTTCACATTCTTCAACTTCTTGACTTTCCACATCTTCTTCTTCTTCCTTTTCTTCTCCTTCTTCCACTTCTTCTGGTTACCCTCCTTCTTCTTCCTCTTCTTATCTTTCTTCTACTTCTCCTGCCTCATCTTTTTCTCTTTCTTCCACTTGTTCTCCATCCTCTCCTTTCCTTTCTTTTCTTCCTCTTCAAATCCTTCTTGTTCTTCCTTTCCTTTGTCATATCCCTCTTTTTCTCCTTCTTCTGCTTCCACTTGCATTTCTACCTCTTGTTCTCCTTCTTCCACTTCTTCTCCATCATCCCCACTCCTTCAACTACTTCTTCTTCTTCCTCTTGTTCACCTTCTTCCACTTCTACTACATCCACTTGTTCTTCTTCTTCCCTCTCTTCTCCTTCTTGCCCTTCTTCTGCCTACACTATTTCTTCTTCCTCCCCTTCTTCTTCTCCTCCTTGTTTCACTTCTTCTTCATCCCCTTGCCTTCCATTGCTTCTTCTTCCTCCTCTTTTTCTCATTCTTCCACTTCTTCTTCCTCTTCTTCTCCTTCTACCACCTCTTCTCCCTCCTCCCGTTCTCCTTCTTCCACTTCTTCTTCTTCATCTCCTTTCATTCCACTACTTCCTCCTATTCCTCTTATTCTCTCCTTTTACCACTTCTTTTGCTTACACTTGTTCTTCTTCCTATTCTTCCATTTCTTCTCCTTCGACAACTTCTTCTTCATTCCTTTCCATCTTCTCCTTCCTCTTTTTCTCCATCCCCCACTTCTGTTGCGTCCCATTGTTGCTCTTCCTCTTCTTCTCCTTCCCCCAAATCTTATGCTTACACTTCTTCTTCTTCATCCTCTTCTCCTCCAGATTCCACTTCTTCTGCTTCTTCTTCCCTTCCCTTCCCCTCCTTCTTCCTTTTCCTCCTTTTCTCCTTGTTCCAATTCTTCTTCTTCATCTCACCTCCTTCCACTACTTCTTGTTCCTCCTCTTGCTCACGTTCTTCAACTTCTTGACTTTCCACATCTTCTTCTTCTTCCTTTTCTTCTCCTTCTTCCACTTCTTCTGGTTACCCTCCTTCTTCCTCCTCTTCTTATCTTTCTTCCACTTCTCTTGCCTCATATTTTTCTCTTTCTTCCTGATATAAATCCAGAGGGGTTGGATTCGTTTTGCGGATCTATCTAGGTTGGAAGGTAATAAGTTAACAAAACAATGAGAATTGGGTAAACAAGAAAATGGAAAGGATGAAAATGGTTTAACAAAAAGATAGATGACGCCACTTCCAAGGATGAAAGATAAGTCATATGACGCCACAAAGGTGGTGATTTACCCTTGATAAGTCTAGGAGAACGCCACAAGGAAAAATTCATTGATAAGTTCTAAAGAGAAATTCATCTCTCACAAAAGGGTAAAACCCAAATATAATTTCACTAATTCGATCGTTCTCTTTAGAGTACAATTCAGCCCCTATTTATAGAATTAGGTGACTGTTCAAAATCGTAACTCCCAAAAGAAAAATTAAATACTCTATTATCACACAATTATCACACATGATTAATTACATGTTACATTAATTCCTAAATTAATGAAACGTTACAAAAAATGAAAAGTCATTGTCTTCGGCATTCACATCATTCCCTCCTTCTTCGAAAAGATTCGTCCTCGAATCTATGACTTTATTTTCCTATCAATTTTATTCACTTATAATTTAAAATAAACAAAATCAACCTCCAGGATCAAATGTAACTTGTAAAAATTCATGCATTAAAGAAGTTTTCCTTTTTGGTTTCCAAACCGAAACATTGGAATCAAGAGGAATTATTGTTTTAAAATAAACTTGTGCATTTTCTTCGGGAGTTTTAACCTCAACAATGTACTGAATGTACAATGACTCTGGAAAAGGGATATCCACATTTTTCTTCCTCAAATATGGCAATTTGTGGGTTGTATTCTCATGGTCCTGTGCATTCAAAATACCAATAAAAGAAGAAAAATCATTAGCAGTTTTTATTTTAACGTTCTTTTTGTCTCTTTCTCTTTGCTTTTCTCTCTCTTCCTCTTCACTCTTTTCTTTTTCTATTTTTCTCTTTTCTTCTCTCTCTTTTTCTATTTTCTCCTTCAACTTAAGTTGATCATCACAAACTTCACTTGGTGTCAGAAATTTCAAATTAAGTTTGCGTCCTTCATGTACCAAAGAAACTGAAAGTCTTTCATAATTTATCCTTTTACCCTGCAACCAAGGTTTCCCTAAAAGAAAATGACATGAGTCCATGGGAGCAATATCGCATGTCACTCCATCCACGAATTTTCCAACAGTGAATTTAAACTTAGTTTGTCTAGGATGAAGACTCGTCGATAAGTTGAGTTTATTCACCAATCTTTCGCTCACGACGTTGCTACAGCTTCCTCCATCAACTGCAAATAAACACAAATGACCTTCGATTAAACACCTTGTATAAAAAATATCCACCATAGTTTCAAACCTAGAGCCGAAGCTCTGATACCAACTGATATAAATCCAGAGGGGTTGGATTCGTTTTGCGGATCTATCTAGGTTGGAAGGTAATAAGTTAACAAAACAATGAGAATTGGGAAAACAAGAAAATGGAAAGGATGAAAATGGTTTAACGAAAAGATAGATGACGCCACTTCCAAGGATGGAAGATAAGTCATATGACGCCACAAGGGTGGTGATTTACCCTTGATAAGTCTAGGAGAACACCACAAGGAAAAATTCGTTGATAAGTTCTAAAGAGAAATTCATCTCTAACAAAACGGTAAAACCCAAATATAATTTCACTAATTCAATCGTTCTCTTTAGAGTACAATTCAGCCCCTATTTATAGAATTAGGTGACTGTTCAAAATCGTAACTCCCAAAAGAAAAATTAAATACTCTATTATCACACAATTATCACACATGATTAATTGCATGTTACATTAATTCCTAAATTAATGAAACGTTACAAAAAATGAAAAGTCATTGTCTTTGGCATTCACATCACTTCCACTTCTTCTCCATCCTCTCCTTTAGTTTCTTTTCTTCCTCTTCATCTCCTTCTTGTTCTTCCTTTCCTTTATCATATCCCTCTTTTTCTCCTTCTTCTGCTTCCACTTGCATTTCTACCTCTTGTTCTCCTTCTTCCACTTCTTCTCCATCATCCCCACTCCTTCAACTACTTCTTCTTCTTCCTCTTGTACACCTTCTTCCACTTCTACTACATCCACTTGTTCTTCTTCTTCCCTCTCTTCTCCTTCTTGCCCTTCTTCTGCCTACACTATTTCTTCTTCCTCCCCTTCTTCTTCTCCTCCTTGTTCCACTTCTTCTTCATCCCCTTTCCTTCCATTGCTTCTTCTTCCTCCTCTTTTTCTCATTCTTCCACTTCTTCTTCTTCCTCTTCTTCTCCTTCTGCCACCTCTTCTCCCTCCTCCCTCCTCCCTCCTCCCGTTCTCCTTCTTCCACTTCTTCTTCTTCATCTCCTTTCATTCCACTACTTCCTCCTATTCCTCTTATTGTCTCCTTTTACCACCTCTTCTACTTCTACTTGTTGTTCTTCTTCATTTTCGTCTCCTTCTTCCGCTTCTTTTGCTTACACTTGTTCTTCTTCCTATTCTTCCATTTCTTCTCCTTCCACAACTTTTTCTTCTTTCCTTTCCGTCTTCTCCTTCCTCTTTTTCTCCATCTCCCACTTCTGTTGCTTCCCATTGTTGCTCTTCCTCTTCTTCTCCTTCCCCCAAATCTTATGCTTATAGTTCTTCTTCTTCTTCCTCTTCTCCTCCAGATTTCACTTCTTCTTCTTATTCTTCTCCTCCAGATTTCACTTCTTCTGCCTACCATACTTCTTCTTCCTCCCCTTCTTCTTCTCCTCCTGGTTCCGCTTCTTCTTCATCCCCTTTCTTTCCATTGCTTCTTCTTCCTCCTCTTTTTCTCATTCTTCCACTTCTTCTTCTTCTTCTTCTTCTCCTTCTGCCACTTCTTCTTCTTCCTCTTCTCCTCCGTCTTCCACTTGCACCTCTTCCTTTTCTTCTCATTCTTCCACTTCTTCTGCTTCCTCTTCTTCTCCTTCTGCCGCCTCTTCTCCCTCGTCCTGTTCTCCTTCTTCCACTTCTTCTTCTTCATCTGCTTTCATTCCACTACTTCCTCCTATTCCTCTTATTCTCTCGTTCTACCACTTCTTCTACTTCTACTTGTTGTTCTTCTTGATTTTCGTCTCCTTCTTCCGCTTCTTCTGCTTACACTTCTTCTTCCTCCTCTTCTTCGATTTCCTCTCCTTCCACAACTTCTTCTTCTTTCCTTTCCGTCTTCTCCTTCGTCTTTTTCTCCATCCCCCACTTCTGTTGCTTCCCATTGTTGCTCTTCCTCTTCTTCTCCTTCCCCCAAATCTTATGCTTACAGTTCTTCTTCTTCTTCCTCTTCTCCTCCAGATTTCACTTCTTCTTCTTCCTCTTCTCCTCCAGATTTCACTTCTTCTGCCTACCATACTTCTTCTTCCTCCCCTTCTTCTTCTCCTCCTGGTTCCGCTTCTTCTTCATCCCCTTTCTTTCCATTGCTTCTTCTTCCTCCTCTTTTTCTCATTCTTCCACTTCTTCTTCTTCTTCTTCTTCTCCTTCTGCCACGTCTTCTCCCTCCTCCCGTTCTCCTTCTTCCACTTCTTCTTCTTCATCTCCTTTCATTCCACTACTTCCTCCTATTCCTCTTATTCTCTCCTTCTACCACTTCTTCTTCTTCTACTTGTTGTTCTTCTTCATTTTTGTCTCCTTCTTCCGCTTCTTCTGCTTACACTTCTTCTTCTTCCTCTTCTTCCATTTCTTCTCCTTCCACAACTTCTTCTTCTTTCCTTTCCGTCTTGTCCTTCCTCTTTTACTCCATCCCCCACTTCTGTTGCTTCCCATTGTTGCTCTTCCTCTTCTTCTCATTCCCCCAAATCTTATGCTTACACTTCTTCTTCTACTTCCTCTTCTCCTCCAGCTTCCACTTCTTCTGTTTCTTCTTCCCTTCCCTTCCCCTCCTTCTTCCTTTTCTTCCTTTTCTCCTTGTTGCAATTCTTCTTCTTCATCTCACCTCCTTCCACTACTTCTTCTTCCTCATCTTGTTCACATTCTTCACTTTCCACATCTTCTTCTTCTTCTTTCTCTTCTCCTTCTTCAACTTCTTCCACTTACTCTCCTTCTTCTTCCTCTTCTTATCTTTCTTCCACTTCTCCTACCTCCTCTTTTTCTCTTTCTTCAACTTCTTCTGCATCCTCTGCTTTCCTTTCTTTTCATCCTCTTCATCTCCTTCTTCTTCTTTGATTCCTTCGTCATATCCCTCTTTTTCTTCTTCTTCTACTTCCACTTGCATTTCAACCTGTTGTTCTCCTTCTTCCACTTCTTCTCCATCATCCCCACTCCTTCAACTACTTCTTCTTCTTCCTCTTGTTCACCTTCTTCATCTTCTACTACATCCACTTGTTCTTCTTCTTCCCTCTCTTCTCCTTCTTGCCCTTCTTCCGCCTACACTACTTCTTCTTCCTCCCCTTCTTCTCCTCCTTGTTCCACTTCTTCTTCATCCCCTTTCCTTCCATTGCTTCTTATTCGTCCTCTTTTTCTCATTCTTCCACTTCTTCTTCTTCTTCCTATTGTTCTCCTTCTTCAACTTGCACTTCTTCCATTTCTTCTCCTTCTTCCACTTCTTCTTCTTCCTCTTCTTCTCCTTCTGCCACCTCTTCTCCCTCCTCTCGTTCTCCTTCTTCCTCTTCTTTTCCTTCTGCCACCTCTTCTACTTCTACTTGTTGTTCTTCTTCATTTTCGTCTCCTTCTTTCGCATCTTCTGGTTACACTTCTTCTTGTTTCTCTTCTTCCATTTCTTCTCCTTCCACAACTTCTTCTTCTTTCCGTTCCCTCTTCTCCTTCCTCTTTTTCTCCATCCCCCACTTCTGTTGCTTCCCATTGTTGCTCTTCCTCTTCTTCTCCTTCCCCCAAATCTTATGCTTACACTTCTTCTTCTTCTTCCTCTTCTGCTCCAGCTTCCACTTCTTCTGCTTCTTCTTCCCTTCCCTTCCCCTCCTTCTTCGTTTTCCCCCTTTTCTCTTTGTTCCAATTCACCTTCTTCATCTCACCTCCTTCCACTACTTCTTCTTCCTCCTCTTGTTCACCTTCTTCACTTTCCACATCTTCTTCTTCTTCCTTTGCTTCTCCTTCTTCAACTTCTTCTAGTTACTCTCCATCTTCTTCCTCTTCTTATCTTTCTTCCACTTCTCCTCCCTCGTCTTGTTCTCTTTCTTCCACTTCTTCTTCATCCTCTCCTTTCGTTTCTTTTCTTCCTCTTCATCTCCTTCTTCTTCTTCCTTTCCTTCGTCATATCCCTCTTTTTCTCCTTCTTCTGCTTCCACTTGCATTTCTACCTCTTGTTCTCCTTCTTCCACTTCTTCTCCATCATCCCCACTCCTTCAACTACTTCTTCTTCTTCCTCTTGTTCACCTTCTTCATCTTCTACTACATCCACTTGTTCTTCTTGTTCCCTCTCTTCTCCTTCTTGCCCTTCTTCTGCCTACACTACTTTTTCTTCTCCTCCTTGTTCCACTTCTTCTTCATCCCCTTTCCTTCCATTGCTTCTTATTCCTCCTCTTTTTCTCATTCTTCCACTTCTTCTTCTTCTTCCTATTGTTCTCCTTCTTCCACTTGCACTTCTTCCATTTCTTCTCCTTCTTCCACTTCTTCTTCTTCCTCTTCTTCTCCTTCTGCCACCTCTTCTCCCTCCTCCCGTTCTCCTTCTTCCACTTCTTCTTCTTCACCTCCTTTCATTCCACTCCTTCTACCACTTCTTCTACTTCTACTTGTTATCTTTCTTCCACTTCTCTTGCCTCCTCTTGTTCTCTTTCTTTCACTTCTTCTTCTTCATCTCCTTTCATTCCACTACTTCCTCATATTCCTCTTATTCTCTCCTTCTACCACTTCTTCTACTTTTATTTTTTCTTCTTCTTCATTTTCGTCTCCTTCTTCCGCTTCTTCTACTTACCCTTCTTCTTCTTCCTCTTCTTCCATTTCTTCTCCTTCCACAACTTCTTCTTCTTTCCTTTCCGTCTTCTCCTTCCTCTTTTTCTCCATCCCCCACTTCTGTTGCTTCCCATTGTTGCTCTTCCTCTTCTTCTCCTTACCCCAAATCTTACGCTTACACTTCTTCTTCTTCTTCGTCTTCTCCTCCAGATTCCACTTCTTCTGCTTCTTCTTCGCTACCCTTCCCCTCCTTCTTCCTTTTCCTCCTTTTCTCCTTGTTCCAATTCTTCTTCTTCATCTCACCTCCTTCCACTACTTCTTCTTCCTCCTCTTGTTCACCATCTTCAACTTCTTCACTTTCCACATCTTCTTCTTCTTCCTTTTCTTCTCCTTCTTCCACTTCTTCTAGTTGCTCTCCTTCTTCTTCGTCTTCTTATCTTTCTTCCACTTCTCCTGCCTGCTCGTCTTCTCTTTCTTCCACTTTTTCTTCATCCCCTTTCCTTCCATTGCTTCTTCTTCCTCCTCATTTTCTCATTCTTCCACTTCTTCTTCTTCTTCCTATTGTTCTCCCTCTTCCACTTGCACTTCTTCCTTTTCTTCTCATTCTTCCACTTCTTCTTCTGCTTCTTCCTTCTTCCTTTTCTTCCGCTTACACTACTTTTTCTTCCTCCTCTTGTTCACCTTCTTGCATCTTCTTCTTCTTCCTTTTCTTCTCCTTCTTCCAGTTCTCCTGCCTCCTCTTGTTCTCTTTCTTCTACTTCTTCTTCATCCTCTCCTTTCCTTTCTTTTCTTCCTCTTCATCTCCTTCTTCTTCTTCCTTTCCTTCGTTATATCCCTCTTTTTCTCCTTCTTCTGCTTCCACTTGCATTTCTACCTCTTGTTCTCCTTCTTCTACTTCTTCTCCATCATCCCCACTCCTTCAACTACTTCTTCTTCTTCCTCTTGTTCACCTTCTTCATCTTCTACTACATCCACCTGTTCTTCTTCTTCCCTCTCTTCTCCTTTTTGCCCTTCTTCTGCCTACACTACTTCTTCTTCCTCCCCTTCTTCTTCTCCTCCTTGTTCCACTTCTTCTTCATCCCCTTTCCTTCCATTGCTTCTTCTTCCTCCTCTTTTTCTCATTCTTCCAGTTCTTATTCTTCCTATTGTTCTCCTTCTTCCACTTGCACTTCTGCCTTTTCTTCTCGTTCTTCCACTTCTTCTTCTTCCTCTTTTTCTCCTTCTGCCACCTCTTCTTCCTCCTCCCGTTCTCCTTCTTCCACTTCTTCTTCTTCATCTCCTTTCATTCCACTACTTCCTCTTATTCCTCTTATTCTCTCCTTCAACCAGTTCTTCTAATTCTACTTCTTGTTCTTCTTCATTTTTGTCTCCTTCTTCCGCTACTTCTGCTTACAATTCTTCTCCTTCCACAACTTCTTCTTCTTTCCTTTCCGTCTTCTCCTTCGTCTTTTTCTTTATCCCCCACTTCTGTTGCTTGCCATTGTTGCTCTTCCTCTTCTCCTCCTTCCCCCAAATCTTACGCATACACTTCTTCTTCTTCTTCCTCTTCTCCTCCAGATTCCACTTCTTCCGCTTCTTATTCCCTTCCTTCCCCTCCTTCTTACTTTTCCTCCTTTACTCCTTGTTCCAATTCTTCTTCTTCATCTCACCTCCTTCAACTACTTCTTCTTCCACCTCTTATTCACCTTCTTCAACTTCCTCACTTTCCACATCTTCTTCTTCTTCCTTTTCTTCTCCTTCTTCCACTTCTTCTAGTTACTCTCCTTCTTCTACCTCTTCTTATCTTTCTTCCACTTCTCCTGCCTCCTCTTGTTCTCTTTCTTCCATTTCTTCTTCATCCTCTCCTTTCCTTTCTTTTCTTCCTCTTCATCTCCTTCTTCTTCTTCCTTTCCTTCGTCATATCCCTCTTTTTCTCCTTCTTCTGCTTCCACTTGCATTTCTACCTCTTGTTCTCCTTCTTCCACTTCTTCTCCATCATCGCCACTCCTTCAACTACCTCTTCTTCTTCCTCTTGTTCACCTTCTTCCACTTCTACTACATCCACTTGTTCTTCTTCTTCCCTCTCTTCTCCTTCTTGCCCGTCTTCTGCCTATACTACTTCTTCTTCCTCCCCTTCTTCTTCTCCTCCTTGTTCCACTTCTTCCTCATCCCCTTTCCTTTCATTGCTTCTTCTTCCTCCTCTTTTTCTCATTCTTCCACTTCTTCTTCTTACTATATTTCTCCTTCTTCCACTTGCAGTTCTTCCTTTTCTTCTCGTTCTTCCACTTCTTCTTCTTCCTCTTCTTCTCCTTCTGCCACCTCTTCTTCCTTCTCCCGTTCTCCTTCTTCCACTTCTTCTTCTTCATCTCCTTTCATTCCACTACTTCCTCTTATTCCTCTTATTCTCTCCTTCTACCACTTCTTCTAATTCTACTTATTGTTCTTCTTCATTTTTGTCTCCTACTTCCGCTTCTTTTGCTTACAATTCTTCTCCTTCCACAACTTCTTCTTTCCTTTTCATCTTCTCCTTCTTCTTTTTCTCTATCCCCCACTTCTGTTGCTTCCCATTGTTGCCCTTCCTCTTCTCCTCCTTCCCCCAAATCTTACGCATACACTTCTTCTTCTTCCTCTTCTCCTCCAGATTCCACTTCTTCTGCTTCTTCTTCCCTTCCCTTCCCCTCCTTCTTCCTTTTCCTCCTTTACTCCTTGTTCCAATTCTTCTTCTTCATCTCACCTCCTTCCACTGCTTCTTCATCCTCCTCTTGTTCACCTTCTTCAACTTCTTCACTTTGCACATGTTCGTCTTCTTCCTTTTCTTCTCCTTCTTCCACTTCTTCCTCTTCTTATCTTTCTTCCACTTCTCCTGCCTCCTCTTGTTCTCTTTCTTCCATTTCTTCTTCATCCTCTCCTTTCCTTTCTTTTCTTCCTCTTCATCTCCTTCTTCTTCTTCCTTTCCTTCGTCATATCCCTCTTTTTCTCCTTCTTCTAGTTCCACTTGCATTTCTACCTCTTGTTCTCCTTCTTCCACTTTTTATCCATCATCCCCACTCCATCAACTACTTCTTCTTCCTCTTGTGAACCTTTTTCCACTTCTACTAAATCCACTTGTTCTTCTTCTTCCCTCTCTTCTCCTCTTGCCCTTCTTCTATCTACACTACTTCTTCTTCCTCCCCTTCTTCTTCTGCTCCTTGTTCCACTTCTTCTTCATCCCCTTTCCTCCCATCGCTTCTTCTTCCTCCTTTTTTTCTCATTCTTCCACTTCTTCTTCTTTCTATTGTTCTCCTTCTTCCACTTGCACTTCTTCCTTTTCTTCTCATTCTTCCATTTCTGCTTCTTCCTCTTCTTCTCCTTCTGCCACCTCTTCTCCCTCCTCCCGTTCTCCTTCTTCCACTTCTTCTTCTTCATCTCCTTTCATTCCACTACTTCCTCCTATTCATCTTATTCTCTCCTTCTACCACTTCTTCTACTTCTATTTGTTGTTCTTCTTTATTTTCGTCTCCTTCTTCCGCTTCTTCTGCCTACACTTCTTCTTCTTCCTCTTCTTCTATTTCTTCTCCTTCCACAACTTCTTCTTCTTTCCTTTCCGTGTTGCCCTTCCTCTTTTTGCCCATCCCCCACTTCCGTTGCTTCCCATTGTTGCTCTTCCTCTTCTTCTCCTTCCCCCAAATCTTATGCTTACACTTCTTCTTCCTCTTCTCCTCCAGATTCCACTTCTTCTGCTTCTTCTGCCCTTCCCTTCCCTTCCGGTCCTTCTTCCATTTCCTCCTTTTCTCCTTGCTCCAATTCTTCTTCTTCATCTCACCTCCTTCCACTACTTCTTCTTCCTCCTCTTGTTCACCTTCTTCACTTTCCACATGTTCTTCTTCTTCCTTTTCTTCTCCTTCTTCCACTTCTTCTAGTTACTCTCCGTCATCTTCCTCTGCTTGTCTTTCTTCCACTTCTCCTGCCTCCTCTTGTTCTCTTTCTTCCACTTCTTCTTCATCCTCTCATTTCCTTTCTTTTCTTCCTCTACATCTCCTTCTTCTTCTTCCTTCCCTTCTTCATATCCCTCTTTTTCTCCTTCTTCTGCATCCACTTGCATTTCTACCTCTTGTTTTCCTTCTTCCACTTCTTCTCCATCATCCCCACTCCTTCAACTACTTCTTCTTCTTGCTCTTGTTCACCTTTTTCCACTTCTACTACATCCACTTCTTCTTCTTCCCTTTTCCTTCCATTGCCTCTTCTTCCTCCTCTTTTTCTCATTCTTCCACTTCTTCTTCCTATTGTTCTCCTTCTTCCACTTGCACTTCTTCCTTCTCTTCTCGTTCTTCCACTTCTTCTTCTTCCTCTTCTTCTCCTTCTGCCACCTCTTCTTCCTCCTCCCGTTCTCCTTCTTCCACTTCTTCTTCTCCATCTCCTTTCATTCCACTACTTCCTCCTATTCCTCTTATTCTCTCCTACTACGACTTCTTCTACTTCTACTTGTTGTTCCTCTTCATTTTCGTCTCCTTCTTGCGCTTCTTCTGCTTACACTTCTTCGTCTTCCTCTTCTTCCATTTCTTCTTCTTTCCTTTCTGTCTTCTCCTTCCTCTTTTTCTCCACTCCCCACTTCTGTTGCTTCCCATTGTTGCTCTTCCTCTTCTTCTCCTTCCCCCAAATCTTATGCTTACACTTCTTCTTCTTCTTCCTCTTCTCTTCCAGATTCCACCTCTTCTGCTTCTTCTTCCCTTCCCTTCCCTTCCCCTCCTTCTTCCTTTTCCTCATTTTCACTTCCTTCCACTACTTCTTCTTCCTCCTCTTGTTCACCTTCTTCAACTTCTTCACATTCCACATCTTCTTCTTCTTCCTTTTCTTCTCCTTCTTCCACTTCTTCTAGTTACTCTCCTTCTTCTTCCTCTTCTTATCTTTCATCCACTTCTCATGCCTCCTCTTGTTCTCTTTCTTCCACTTCTTCTTCATCCTCTCCTTTCCTTTCTTTTCTTCCTCTTCATCCCCTTCTTCTTCTTCCTTTCCTCGTCATATACCTCTTTTTCTCCTTCTTATGCTTCCGCTTGCATTTCTACCCCTTGTTCTCCTTCTTCCACTTCTTCTCAATCATCCTTACTCCTTCAACTACTTCTTCTTCTTCCTCTTGTTCACCTTCTCCCACTTCTACTACATCCACTTGTTCTTTTTCTTCCCTCTCTTCTCCTTCTTGCCCTTCTTCTGCCTACACTATTTCTTCTTCCTCCCCGTCTTCTTCTTCATTCCCTTTTCCTTCCATTCCTTCTTCTTCCTCCACTTTTTCTCATTCTTCCACTTCTTCTTCCTATTGTTCTCCTTCGTCCACTTGCACTTCTTCCTTCTCGTCTCTTTCTTCCACTTTTTCTTCTTCATGTCCTTTCATTCCACTACTTCCTCGTATTCCTCTTATTCTCTCCTTCTACTTGTTGTTCTTCTTTATTTTCGTCTCCTTCTTCCGCTTCTTCTGCCTACACTTCTTCTTTTTCCTCTTCTTCCATTTCTTCTCCTTCCACAATTCCTCTTGTTTCCTTTCCGTGTTCCCCTTCCTCTTTTTCCCCATCCCCCACTTCTTTTGCTTACCATTGTTGCTCTTCCTCTTCTTCTCCTTCCCCCAAATCTTATGCTTACACTTCTTCTTCTTCTTCCTCTTCTCCTCCAGATTCCACTTCTTCTGCTTCTTCTTCCCTTCCTTTCCCTTCCGGTCCTTCTTCCTTTTCCTCCTTTTATCCTTGCTTCAATTCTTCTTCTTCATCTCACCTCCTTCCACTAATTCTTCTTCCTCCTCTTGTTCACCTTCTTCAACTTCTTCACTTTCCACATCTTCTTCTTCTTCTTTTTCTTCTCCTTCTTCAACTTCTTCTAGTTACTCTCCTTCTTCTTCCTCTTCTTCTCTTTCTTCCACTTCAACTACCTCCTCTTGTTCTCTTTCTTCCACTTCTTCTTCATCCTCTCCTTTCCTTTCTTTTCTTCCTTTTCATCTCCTTCTTCTTCTTCCTTTCCTTCATCATATCCCTCTTTTTCTCCTTCTTCTGCTTCTACTTGCATTTCTACCTTATGTTCTCCTTCTTCCACTTCTTCTCCATCATCCCCACTCTTTCAACTACTTCTTCTTCTTCCTCTTGTTCACCTTCTTCCACCTCTACTACATCCACTTGTTCTTCTTCTTCCCTCTCTTCTCCTTCTTGCCCTTCTTCTGCCTACACTTCCTCTATTCCCTCCCTTCTTCTTCTCCTCCTTGTTCCACTTCTTCTTCATCCCCTTTCCTTCCATTGCTTCTTCTTCCTCCTCTTTTTCTCATTCTTCCACTTCTTCTTCTTCCTCTTGTTCTCCTTCTGCCACCTCTTCTAACTCCTCCCGTTCTCCTTCTTCCACTTCTTCTTCTTCATCTCCTTTCATTCCACTACTTCCTCCTATTCCTCTTATTCTCTCCTTCTACCACTACTTCTACTTCTACTTATTGTTCTTCTTTATTTTCGTCTCCTTCTACCACTTCTTCTAGTTCTACTTGATGTTCTTCTTAATTTTCGTCTGCTTCTTCCGCTTCTTCTGCTTAAACTTCTTCTTCTTCCTCTTCTTCCATTTCTTCTCCTTCCACAACTTCCTTGTTCCAACCAAGTCTTCTTCTTCAACTAACCTCCTTCCACTACTTCTTCTTCCTCTTCTTGTTCAACTTCTTCAACTTCCTCACTTTCCACATCTTCTTCTTATTCCTTTTCTTCTCCTTCTTCCACTTCTTCTAGTTACTCGCCTTCTTCTTCCTCTTCTTATCTTTCATCCACTTCTCGTGCCTCCTCTTGTTCTCTTGCTTCCACTTCTTCTTCATCCTCTCCTTTCCTTTCTTTTCTTCCTCTTCATCTCCTTCTTCTTCTTCCTTTCCTTCGTGATATCCCTCTTTTTCTCCTTCTTCTGCTTCCACTTGCATTTCTACCTCTTGTTCTCCTTCCACTTCTTCTCCATCATCCCCACTCTTTCAACTACTTCTTCTTCTTCCTCTTGTTCACCTTCTTCCACTTCTACTACATCCACTTGTTCTTCTTCTTCCCTGTCTTCTCCTTCTTGCCCTTCTTCTGCCTACACTTCCTCTTTTCCCTCCCCTTCTTCTTCTCCTCCTTGTTCCACTTCTTCTTCATCCCCTTTCCTTCCATTGCTTCTTCTTCCTCCTCTTTTTCTCATTCTTCCACTTCTTCTTCTTCCTCTTCTTCTCCTTCTGCCACCTCCTCTCACTCCTCCCGTTGTACTTCCTCCACTTCTTCTTCTTCATCTCCTTTTGATTCCACTACTTCCTCCTATTCGTCTTATTCTCTCCTTCTACCACTTCTTGTACTTCTACTTGTTGTTCTTCTTCAGTTTCGTCTCCTTCTTCTGCTTCTTCTACTTACACTTCTTCTTCTTCCTCTTCTTCTCCTTCTACTTCTTCCTCTTCTCTTCCACATTCCACTTCTTCTGCTTCTTCTTCCCTTTCCTTCCCCTCCTTCTTCCTTTTCCTCCTTTTCTACTTGTTCCAATTGTTCGTCTTCATCTCACCTCCTTCCACTACTTCTTCTTCCTCCGCTTCTTCTTCTCCTCCTTGTTCCACTTCTTCTTCATCCCCTTTCCTTCCATTGCTTCTTCTTCCTCCTCTTTTTCTCATTCTTTAACTTCTTCTTCTTCTTCTTATTGTTCTCCTTCTTCCACTTGCACTTCTTCTTCTTCCTCTTCTTCTTCCGCTTCCTCTCGTTCTGCCACCTCTTCTCCATCCTCGCGTTCTCCTTCTTCCACTTCTTTTACTTCATCTCCTTTCATTCCACTACTTCCTCCTACTTCTCTTATTCTCTATTTCTACCACTTCTTCTACTTCTACTTTTTGTTCTTCTTCATTTCCGTCTCCTTCTTCTGCTTCTTCTACTTACACTTCTTCTTCTTCCTCTTGTTCCATTTCTTCTGCTTCCACAACTTCTTCTTCTTTCCTTTCCGTCTTCTCCTTCCTCTTTTTCTCCATCCCTCACTTCTATTGCTTCCCATTGTTGCTCTTCATCTTCTTCTCCTTCCCCTAAATCTTATGCTTACACTTCTTCTTCTTCTTCCTCTTCTCCTCCACATTCCACTTCCTCTGCTTCTTTTTCCCTTTCCTTCCCCTCCTTCTTCCTTTTCCTCCTTTTCTCCTTGTTCCAATTGTTCGTCTTCATCTCACCTCCTTCCACTACTTCTTCTTCCTCCTCTTGTTCACCTTTTTCAACTTCTTCACTTTCCACATCTTCTTCTTGTTCCTTTTCTTCTCCTTCTTCCACTTCTTCTCCATCATCCCCACTCCTTCAACTACTTCTTCTTCTTCCTCATGTTCACCTTCTTCCACTTCTACTACATCCACTTGTTCTTCTACTTCCCTCTCTTCTCCTTCTTGCCCTTCTTCTGCCTACACTACGTCTTCTTCCTCCCCTTCGTCTTCTCCTCCTTGTTCCACTTCTTCTTCATCCCCTTTCCTTCTATTGCTTCTTCTTCCTCCCCTTTTTCTCATTCTTCCAGTTCTTCTTCTTTTCCTATTGTTCTCCTTCTTCCACTTGCAGTTCTTCCTTTTCTTGTCGTTCTTCCACTTCTTCTTCTTCCTCTTCTTCTCCTTCTGCCACCTCTGCTCCCTCCTCCCATTCTCCTTCTTATTCTTCTTCTTCTTCATCTCCTTTCATTCCACTACTTCCTCCTATTCCTGTTGTTCTCTATTTCAACCACTTCTTCTATTCTACTTGTTGTTGTTCTTCATTTTCGTCTCCTTGTTCCGCTTCTTCTGCTTACACTTCTTCTTCTTCCTCTTCTTCCATTTCATCTCCTTCAACAACTTCTTCTTTCCTTTCCGTCTTTTCCTTCCACTTCTTCTCCATCCCCTACTTCTGTTGCTTCCCATTGATGCTCTTCCTGTTCTTCTCCTTCCCCCAAATCTTATGCTTACACTTCTTCTTCTTCTTCCTCTTCTCCCCGAGATTCCACTTCTTCTGCTTCTTCTTCCCTTCCCTTCCCCTCCTTCTTCCTTTTCCTCTTTTTCTCCTTGTTCCAATTCTTCTTCTTCATCTCACCTCCTTCCACTACTTCTTCTTCCTCCTCTTGTTCACCTTCTTCAACTTCTTCACTTTCCACATCTTCTTCTTCTTCCTTTTCTTCTCCTTCTTCAACTTCTTCTAGTTACTCTCCATCTTCTTCCTCTTCTTCTCTTTCTTCCACTACAACTACCTCCTCTTCTTCTCCTTCATCCGCTTCTTCTAGTTACTCTCCTTCTTCTTCCTCTTCTTATCTTTCTTCCACTTCTCTTGCCTCCTCTTGTTCTCTTTCTTCCACTTCTTCTTCATCCTCTCCTTTCTTTTCTTTTCTTCCACTTCATCTCCTTCTTCTTCTTCCTTTCCTTCGTCATATCCCTCTTTTTCTCCATCTTCTTATTCCACTTGCATTTCTACCTTTTGTTCTCCTTCTTCCACTTCTTCTCCATCATCCCCACTCCTTCAACTACTTCTTCTTCTTTGTTCACCTTCTTCCACCTCTACTACATCCACTTGTTGTTCTTCTTCCCTCTCTTCTCCTTATTGCCCTTCTTCTTCCTACACTACTTCTTCTTCCTACGCTTCTTGTGCTCCTCCTTGTTCCACTTCTTCTTCATCCCATTTCCTTCCATTGCTTCTTCTTCCTCCTCTTTTTCTCATTCTTCCACTTCTTCTTCTTCTTCCTATCGTTCTCTTTCTTCCACCTGCACTTCTTCCTTTTCTTCTCGTTCTTCCACTTCTTCTTTTTCCTCTTCTTCTCTACTACCACCTCTTCTACCTCCTCCCGTTCTCCTTCTTCCACTTCTTCTTCTTCATCTCCTTTCATTCCACTACTTCCTCCTATTCCTCTTATTCTCTCCCTCTACTACTTCTTCTACTTCTACTTGTTGTTCTTCTTCATTTTCGTCTCCTACCTCGACTTCTTCTGCTTACACTTCTTCTTCCTCTTCTTCCATTTCTTCTCCTTCCACAACTTCTTCTTCTTTCCTTTCCGTCTTCTCCTTCCTCCTTTTCTCCATCCCCCACTTCTCTTGCTTCCCATTGTTGCTCTTCCTCTTCTTCTCCTTCCCCCAAATCTTATGCTTACACTTCTTCTTCCTTTTCCTCCTTTTCTCCTTGTTCCAATTCTTCTTCTTCATCTCACCTCCTTCCACTACTTCTTCTTCCTCCTCTTGTTCACTTTCTTCACTTTCCACATGTTCTTCTTCTTCCCTTTCTTCTACTTCTTCCACTTCTTCTAGTTACTCTCCTTCTTCTTCCACTTCTTATCTTTTTTCCACTTCTCCTGCCTCCTCTTGTTCTCCTTCTTCCACTTCTTCTTCATCCTCTTCTTTCCTTTCTTTTCTTCCGCTTCATCTCCTTCTTCTTATTCCTTTCCTTCGTCATATCCCTCTTTTCCCCCTTCTTCTGCTTCCACTTGCATTTCTACCTCTTGTTCTCCTTCTTCCACTTCTTCTCCATCATCCACACACCTTCAACTACTTCTTCTTCTTCCTCTTGTTCACCTTCTTCCACTTCTACTACATCCACTTGTTCTTCGCCTTCCCTCTCTTCCCCTTCTTCCCCTTCTTCTGCCTACACTACTTCTTCTTCCTCCCCTTCTTCTTTCCCCTTTCCTTCCATTGCTTCTTGTTCCTCCTCTTTTTCTCATTCTTCCACTTCTTCTTCCTATTGTTCTCCTTCTTCCACTTGTATTTCTTCCTTCTCTGCTCGTTCTTCCACTTCTTCTTCTTCCTCTTCTTCTCCTTTCGCCACCTCTTCTTCCTCCTCCCGTTATCCTTCTTCCACTTCTTCTTCGTCATCACCTTTCATTCCACTACTTCCTGCTATTCTTGTTATTCCCTCCTTCTACCACTTCTTCTACTTCTACGTGTTGTTCTTCTTCATTTTCGTCTCCTTCTTCAACTTCTTCACTTTCCACATCTTCTTCTTCTTCCTTTTCTTCTCGTTCTTCCGTTTCTTCTAGTTACTCTCCTTCTTCTTCCTCTTCTTATCTTTCTTCCACTTCTCCTGCCTCCTCTTGTTCACTTTCTTCCACTTCTTCTTCATCCTCTCCTTTCCTTTCTTTTCTTCCTTTTCATCTCCTTCTTCTTCTTCCTTTCCTTCGTCATATCCTTCTTTTTCTCCTTTTTCTGCTTCCACTGGCATTTCTACCTCTTGTTCTCCATCTTCCACTTCTTCTCCATCATCCCCATTCCTTCAACTACTTCTTCTTCTTCCTCTTGTTCACCTTCTTCCACTTCTACTACATCCACTGGTTCTTCTTCTTCCCTCTCTTCTCCTTCTTGCCTTTCTTCTGCCTACACTACTTCTTTTTCCTCCCCTTCTTCTTCTCCTCCAAGTTCGACTCCTTCTTCATCCCCTTTCCTTCCATTGCTTCTTCTTCCTTCTCTTTTTCTCATTCTTCCACTTCTTCTTCTTCTTCCTCTTCTTCTCCTTCTGCTACCTCTTTTCCTCCTCCCGTTCTCCTTCATCCACTTCTTCTTCTTCGTTTCCTTTCATTCCAGTACTTCCTGCTATTCCTCTTATTCTCTCCTTTTACAACTTTTTCTACTTCTACGTGTTGTTCTTCTTCATTTTCGTCTCCTTCTTCCGCTTCTTCTGCTTACACTGCTTCTTCTTCCCTTCCCTTCCCCTCCTTCTTCCTTTTCCTCCTTTTCTCCTTGTTCCAATTCTTCTTCTTCATCTCACCTCCTTCCACTACTTCTTCTTCCTCCTCTTGTTCACCTTCTTCAACTTCTTCACTTTCGACATCTTCTTCTGCTTCCTTTTCTTCTCCTTTTTCCACTTCTTCTAGTTACTCTCCTAATTCTTCGTCTTCTTATCTTTCTTCCACTTCAACTACCTCCTCTTGTTCTCTTTCTTCCACTTCTTCTTCATCCTCTCCTTTCCTTTCTTTTCTTCCTCTTCATCTCCTTCTTCTTCTTCCTTTCCTTCATCATATCCCTTTTTTTCTCCTTCTTCTGCTTCCACTAGCATTTCTACCTCTTGTTCTCCTTCTTCCACTTCTTCTCCATCATCCCGACTCCTTCAACTACTTCTTCTTCTTCCTCTTGTTCACCTTCTTCCACTTCTACTACATCCATTTGTTCTTCTTCTTCCCTCTCTTCTCCTTCTTGCCCTTCTTCTGCCTACACTACTTCTTTTTCCTCCCCTTCTTCTTCTCCTCCATGTTCGACTCCTTCTTCATCCCCTTTCCTTCCATTGCTTCTTCTTCCTCCTATTTTGCTCATTCTTCCATTTCTTCTTCTTCTTCCTCTTCTTCTCCTTCTGCCACCTCTTTTCCTCCTCCCGTTCTCCTTCATCCACTTCTTCTTCTTCGTCTCCTTTCATTCCACTACTTCCTACTATTCCTCTTATTCTCTCCTTCTACCACTTCTTCTACTTCTACGTGTTGTTCTTCTTCATTTTCGTCTCCTTCTTCCGCTTCTTCTGCTTACAATTCTTCTTCTTCCTCTTCTTCCATTTCTTCTCCTTCCATAACTTCTGTTTTCCTTTCCGTCTTCTCCTTCCTCTTTTTTTCCATCCCCTACTTCTGTTGCTTCCCATTGTTGCTCTTCCTCTTCTTCTCCTTCCCCCAAATCTTATGCTTACACTTCTTCTTCTTCTTCCTCTTTTCCTCCAGCTTCCACTTCTTCTGCTTCTTCTTCCCTTCCCTTCCCCTCCTTCTTCCTTTTCCTCCTTTTCTCCTTGTTCCAATTCTTCGTCTTCATCTCACCTCCTTCCACTACTTCTTCTTCCTCCTCTCGTTCACCTTCTTCAACTTCTTCACTTTCCATATCTTCTTCTTCTTCCTTTTCTTCTCCTTCTTCAACTTGTTCTAGTTACTCTCCTTCTTCTTCCTCTTCTTATCTTTCTTCCACTTCAACTACCTCCTCTTGTTCTCTTTCATCCAGTTCTTCTTCATCCTATCCTTTCCTTTCTTTTCTTCCTCTTCATCTCCTTCTTCTTCTTCCTTTCCTTCTTCATATCCCTTTTTTTCTCCTTCTTCTGCTTCCACTTGTATTTCTACCTCTTGTTCTCCTTCTTCCACTTCTTCTCCATCATCCCCACTCCTTCAACTACTTCTTCTTCTTCCTCTTGTTCACCTTCTTCCACTTCTACTACATCCATTTGTTCTTCTTCTTCCCTCTCTTCTCCTTCTTGCCCTTCTTCTGCCTACACTACTTCTTTTTCCTCCCCTTCTTCTTCTCCTCCATGTTCGACTCCTTCTTCATCCCCTTTCCTTCCATTGCTTCTTCTTCCTCCTATTTTGCTCATTCTTCCATTTCTTCTTCTTCTTCCTCTTCTTCTCCTTCTGCCACCTCTTTTCCTCCCCCCGTTCTCCTTCATCCACTTCTTCTTCTTCGTCTCCTTTCATTCCACTACTTCCTGCTATTCCTCTTGTTCTCTCCTTCTACCACTTCTTCTACTTCTACGTGTTGTTCTTCTTCATTTTCGTCTCCTTCTTCCGCTTCTTCTGCTTACACTTCTTCTTCTTCCTCTTCTTCCATTTTTTCTCCTTCCATAACTTCTGTTTTCCTTTCCGTCTTCTCCTTCCTCTTTTTTTCCATCCCCTACTTCTGTTGCTTCCCATTGTTGCTCTTCCTCTTCTTCTCCTTCCCCCAAATCTTATGCTTACACTTCTTCTTCTTCTTCCTCTTTTCCTCCAGCTTCCACTTCTTCTGCTTCTTCTTCCCTTCCCTTCCCCTCCTTCTTCCTTTTCCTCCTTTTCTCCTTGTTCCAATTCTTCGTCTTCATCTCACCTCCTTCCACTACTTCTTCTTCCTCCTCTCGTTCACCTTCTTCAACTTCTTCACTTTCCATATCTTCTTCTTCTTCCTTTTCTTCTCCTTCTTCAACTTGTTCTAGTTACTCTCCTTCTTCTTCCTCTTCTTATCTTTCTTCCACTTCAACTACCTCCTCTTGTTCTCTTTCATCCAGTTCTTCTTCATCCTCTCCTTTCCTTTCTTTTCTTCCTCTTCATCTCCTTCTTCTTCTTCCTTTCCTTCGTCATATCCCTCTTTTTCTCCTTCTTCTGCTTCCACTTGTATTTCTACCTCTTGTTCTCCTTCTTCCACTTCTTCTCCATCATCCCCACTCCTTCAACTACTTCTTCTTCTTCCTCTTGTTCACCTTCTTCCACTTCTACTACATCCACTTGTTCTTCTTCTTCCCTCTCTTCTCCTTCTTGCCCTTCTTTTGCCTACACTACTTCTTCTTCCTCCCCTTCTTCTTCTCCTCCTTGTTCCACTTCTTTTTCATCCCCTTTCCTTCCATTGCTTCTTCTTCCTCCTTTTTTTCTCATTATTCCACTTCTTCTTCTACTTCCTATTGTTCTCCTCCTTCCACATGCACTTCTTCCTTCTCTTCTCGTTCTTCCACTTCTTCTTCTTCCTCTTCTTCTCCTTCTGCCACCTCTTCTTCCTCCTCCTGTTCTCCTTCTTCCACTTCTTCTTCTTCATCTCCTATCATTCCACTACTTCCTCCTATTTCTCTTATTCTCTCCTTCTAACACTTCTTCTACTTCTACTTGTTGTTCTTCTTCATTTTCATCTCCTTCTTTCGCTTCTTCTGCTTACACTTCTTCTTCTTCCATTTCTTATCCTTCCACAACTTCTTCTTCTTTCCTTTCCGTCTTCTCCTTCCTCTTTTTCTCCATCCCCGACTTCTGTTGCTTCCCATTGTTGCTCTTCCTCTTCTTCTACTTCTACCATATCTTATGCTTACACTTCTTCTTCCTCTTCCTCTTCTCCTCCAGATTCCACTTCTTCTGCTTCTTCTTCCCTTCCCTTCCCTTCCCCTCCTTCTTCCTTTTCCTCTTTTTCTCCTTGTTCCAATTCTTCTTCTTCATCTCACCTCCTTCCACTACTTCTTCTTCCTCCTCTTGTTCACCTTCTTCACTTTCCACATATTCTTCTTTTTCCTTTTCTTCTCCTTCTTCCGTTTCTTCTGCCTACACTACTTCTTCTTCCTCCCCTTCTTCTTCTCCTCCTTGTTCCACTTCTTCTTCATCCCTTTTCCTTCCATTGCTTCTTCTTCCTCCTCTTTTTCTCATTCTTCAACTTCTTCTTCTTCTTCCTATTGTTCTCCTTCTTCCACTTGAAGTTCTTCCTTTTCTTCTCGTTCTTCCACTTCTTGTTCTTTCTCTTCTTCTCCTTCTGCCACCTTTTCTCCCTCCTCCCATTCTCCTTCTTCCACTTCTTCTTCTTCATCTCCTTTCATTCCACTACTTCCTCCTATTCCTCTTATTCTCTCCTTCTACCACTTCTTCTACTTCTACTTGTTGTTCTTCTTCATTTTTGTCTCCTTCTTCCGCTTCTTCTGCTTACACTTCTTCTTCTTCCATTTCTTCTCCTTCCACAACTTGTTCTTCTTTCCTTTCCGTCTTCTCCTTCCTCTTTTTCTCCATCCCCCACTTCTGTTGCTTCCCATTCTTGCTCTTCCTCTTCTTCTCCTTCCCCCAAATCTTATGCTTACACTTCTTCTTCTTCTTCCTCTTCTCCTCCAGATTCCACTTCTTCTGCTTGTTCTTCCCTTCCCTTCCCCTCCTTTTTCCTTTTCATCCTTTTCTCCATGTTCCAATTCTTCTTCTTCATCTCACCTCCTTCCACCACTTCTTCTTCCACCTCTTGTTCACCTTCTTCACTTTGCACATTTTCTTCTTCTTCCTTTTCTTGCCTTTCTTCCACTTCTTCTAGTTACTCTCCTTCTTCTTCCTCTTCTTATCTTTCTTCCACTTCTCATGCCTCCTCTTGTTCTCTTTCTTCCACTTCTTCTTCATCCTCTCCTTTCCTTTCTTTTCTTCCTCTTCATCTCCTTCTTCTTCTTCCTTTCCTTCGTCATATCCCTCTTTTTCTCCTTCTTCTGCTTCTACTTGCATTTCTACCTCTTGTTCTCCTTCTTCCACTTCTTCTCGATCATCCCCACTCCTTCAACTACTTCTTCTTCTTCTTCCTCTTGTTCCCCTTCTCCCACTTCTACTACATCCACCTATTCTACTTCTTCCCTCTCTTCTCCTTCTTGCCCTTCTTCTGCCTACACTACTTCTTCTTGCTCCCGTTCTTCTTCTCCTCCTTCTTCCACTTCTTTTTCATCCCTTTTCCTTCCATTGCATCTTCTTCTTCCTCTTTTTCTCATTGTTCCACTACTTCTGCTTCTTCCTATTGTTGTCCTTCTTCCACTTGCACTTCTTCCTTTTCTTCTCTTTCTTCCACTTCTTCTTCTTCCTCTTCTTCTTCTTCTTCCTCTTGTTCACCTTGTTCCACTCCTTCAACTACTACTTCTTCTTCCTCTTGTTCACCTTCTTCCACTTCTACTACATCCACTTGTTCTTCTTCTTCCCTCTCTTCTCCTTCTTGCCCTTCTTCTGCCTACACTACTTCTTCTTCCTCCCCTTCTTCTTCTCCTCCTTATTCCACTTCTTCTTCATCCCCTTTCCTTCCATTGCTTCTTCTTCCTCCTCTTTTTCTCATTCTTCCACAACTTCTTCTTCTTCCTATTGTTCACCTTCTTCCACTTGCACTTCTTCCTTTTCTTCTCTTTCTTCCACTTCTTCTTCTTCCTCTTCATCTCCTTCTTCTTCTTCCTTTCCTTCGTCATATCCCCCTTTTTCTCCTTCTTGTGCTTCGAGTTGCATTTCTACCTCTTGTTCTCCTTCTTGCACTTCTTCTGCATCATCCCCACTCCTTCAACTACTTCTTCCTCTGACGTGAATCCTCTTGTTCTCCTTCTTCTACTTCTCCTGCGTCCTCTTGTTCTCTTTCTTCCACTTCTTCTTCCCTCTCTTCTCCTTCTTGCCCTTCTTCTGCCTACACTAGTTCTTCGTCCTCCCTTCTTCTTCTCCTCCTTGTTCCACTTCTTCTTCCTCCTTTTTTTCTCATTCTTCCACTTCTTCTTCTTCTTCCTATTCTTCTCCTTCTTCCATTTGCACTTCTTCCTTTTCCTCTCGTTCTTCCACTTCTTCTTCTTCCTCTTCTTCTTCTTCCACTTCCTCATCTTCTCCTTCTACCACCTCTTCTCCCTCCTCCCGTTCTCCTTCTTCCACTTCTTTTTCTTCATCTCCTTTCATTCCACTACTTCTACCACTTCTTCTACTTCTACTTGTTGTTCTTCTTCATTTTTGTCTCTTTCTTCCGCTTCTTCTGCTTACACTTCTTCTTCTTCCTCTTCTTCCATTTCTTCTCCTTCCACAACTGCTTCTCCTTTCCTTTCCGTCTTCCCCTTCCTCTTTTTCTCCGTCCCCTACTTCTGTTGCTTCCCCATTGTTGCCCTTCCTCTTCTTCTCCTTCCCTCAAATCTTATGCTTACCCTTCTTCTGCTTCTTCCTCTTCCCCTCCAGATTCCACTTCTTCTGCTCCTTCTTCCCTTCCCTTTCCTTCCCTTCCTTCTTCCTTTTCCTCCTTTTCTCCTTGTTCCAATTATTCTTCTTCATCTCACCTCCTTCCACTACTTCTTCTTCCTCCTCTTGTTCACCTTCTTCCACTTCTACTACATCCACTTGTTCTTCTTCTTCATTCTCTTGTCCTTCTTGCCCTTCTTCTTCATCCCCTTCTTCTTCTCCTCCTTGTTCCACTTCTTCTTCATCGCCTTTCCTTCCATTGCTTCTTCTTCCTCCTTTTTTTCTCATCCTTCCACTTTTTCTTCTTCTTCCTATTGTTCTCCTTCTTCCACTTGCACTTTATCCTTTTCTTCTCGTTCGTCCACTTCTTCTTCTTCCTCTTCTTCTCCTTCTGCCACCTCTTCCCCCTCCCCCCGTTCTCCTTCTTCCACTTCTTCTTCTTCATCTCCTTTTATTCCACTACTTCCTCCTATTCCTCTTATTCTCTCCTTCTACCACTTCTTCTACTTCTACTTGTTTTTCTTCTTCATTTTCGTCTCCTTCGTCCGCTTCTTCTGCTTACACTTCTTCTTCTTCCTCTTCTTCCATTTCTTCTCCTTGCATAAATGCTTCTTCTTTCCTTTCCGTCTTCTCCTTCCTCTTTTTGTCCATCCCCCACTTCTGTTGCTTCCCATTGTTGCTCTTCCACTTCTTCTCCTTCCCTCAAATCTTATGCTTACACTTCTTCTTCTTCTTCCTCTTCTCCTCCAGATTCCACTTTTTTTGCTTCTTCTTCCCTTCCCTTCCCCTCCTTCTTCCTTTTCCTCCTTTTCTCCTTGTTCCAATTTTTCTTCTTCATCTCACCAGCTTCCACTACTTCTTCTTCCTCCTCTTGTACACCTTCTTCACATTCCACATTTTCTTCTTCTTCCTTTTCTTCTCCTTCTTCCACTTCTTCTAGTTACTCTCCTTCTTCTTCCTCTTCTTATCTTTCTTCCACTTCTCCTGCCTCGTCTTGTTCTCTTTCTTCCACTTCTTCTTCATCCTCTGCTTTCCTTTCTTTTCTTCCTCTTCATCTCCTTCTTCTTCTTCCTTTCCTTCGTCATATCCATCTTTTTCTCCTTCTTCTGCTTCTACTTACATTTCTACCTCTTGTTCTCCTTCTTCCACTTCTTCTCCATCAACCCCACTCCTTCAACTACTTCTTGTTCTTCCTCTTGTTTACCTTCTTCCACCTCTACTACATCCACTTGTTCTTCTTCTTCCCTCTCTTCTCCCTCGTGCCCTTCTTCTCTCTACACTACTTCTTCTTCCTCCCCTTCTTCTTCTCCTCGTCGTTCCACTTCTTCTTCATCCCCTTTCCTTCCATTACTTCTTCTTCCTCCTCTTTTTCTCGTTCTTCCCCTTCTTCCCTTCCCTTCCCTTCCCTTCCCCTCCTTCTTCCTTTTCCTCCTTTTCACCTTGTTCCAATCTTTCTTCTTCATCTTACCTCATTCCACATCTTCTTCTTCTTCCTTTTCTTCTCCTTCTTCCACTTCTTCTAGTTACTCTCCTTCTTCATCGTCTTCTTATCTTTCTTCCACTTCTCCTGCCTCCTCTTGTTCTCTTTCTTCCCCTTCTTCTTCATCATCTCCTTTCCTTTCTTTTCTTCCTCTTCATCTCCTTTTTCTTCCTTTTCTTCGTAATATCCCTCTTTTACTCCTTCTTCTGCTTCCACTTGCATTTCTACCTCTTGTTCTCCTTCTTCCACATCTTCTCCATCATCCCCACTCCTTCAACTACTTCTTCTTCTTCCTATTGTTCATCTTCTTCCACCTCTACTACATCCACTTGTTCTTCTTCTTCCCTCTGTTCTCCTTCTTGGCCTTCTTCTGCCTACGCTACTTCTTCTTCCTCGCCTTCTTCCTCTCCTCCTTGTTCCACTTCTTCTTCATCCCCTTTCCTTCCATTGCTTCTTCTTCCTCCTTTTTTTCTCATTCTTCCACTTCTTCTTCTTCTTCCTCTTCTTCTCCTTCTGCCACCTCTCCTCCCTCCTCCCGTTCTCCTTCCTCCACTTCTTCTTCTTCATCTCCTTTTATTCCACTACTTCCTCCTATTCCTCTTATTCTGTCGTTCTTCCACCTCTTCTTCTTCCTGTTCTTCTTCTTCCACTTCCTCTTCTTCTCCTTCTGCCACCTCTTCTCCCTCCTCCCGTTCTCCTTCTTCCACTTCTTCTTCTTCATCTCCTTGCATTCCACTACTTATACTTGTTGTTCTTCTTCATTTTCGTCTCCTTCTTCCGCTTCTTCTGCTTACACTTCTTCTTCTGCCTCTTCTTCCATTTCTTCTCCTTCCACAACTGCTTCTTCTTTCCTTTCCGTCTTCCCCTTCCTCTTTTTCTCCATCCCCCACTTCTTTTGCTTCCCATTGTTGCTCTTCCTCTTCTTCTCCTTCCCTCAAATCTTATGCTTACACTTCTTCTGCTTCTTCCTCTTCTCCTCCAGATTCCACTTCTTCTGCTTCTTCTTCCCTTCCCTTGCCTTCCCCTCCTTCTTCCTTTTCCTCCTTCTCTCCTTGTTCCAATTCTTCTTCTTCATCTCACCTCCTTCCACTACTTCTTCTTCCTCCTCTTGTTCACCTTCTTCCACTTTTACTCCATCCACTTGTTGTTGTTCTTCCTTCTCTTGGCCTGCTTGCCCTTCTTCTGCCTACACTACTTCTTCTTCCTCCCCTTCTTCTTCTCCTCCATGTTCCACTTCTTCTTCATCCCCTTTCCTTCCATTGATTCTTCTTCCTCCTCTTTTTCTCATTCCTCCACTTCTTCTTCTTCTTCGTATTGTTCTCCTTCATCCACTTGCACTTCTTCCTTTTCTTCTCGTTCTTCCAATTCTTCTTCTTCCACTTCTTATCTTTCTTCCACTTCTCCTGCCTCCTCTTGTTCTCTTTCTTCCACTTCTCCTGCCTCCTCTTGTTCTCTTTCTTCCACTTCTTCTTCATCCTCTCCTTTCCTTTCTTTTCTTCCACTCCATCTCCTTCTTCTTCCTTTCCTTCGTCATTTTCCACATCTTCTTCTTCTTCCTTTTCTTCTCCTCCTTCCACTTTTTCTAGTTACTCTCCTTCTTCTTCGTCTTCTTATGTTTCTTCCACTTCTCCTGCCTGCTCTTGTTCTCTTTCTTCCACTTCTTCTTCATCCTCTCCTTTCCTTTCTTTGCTTCCTCTTCATCTCCTTCTTCTTCCTTTCCTTCGTTATATCCCTCTTTTACTCCTTCTGCTACCACTTGCATTTCTACCTCTTGTTCTCCTTCTGCCACATCTTCTCCATAATCTCCACTCCTTCAACTACTTCTTCTTCTTCCTATTGTTCATCTTCTTCCACCTCTACTACATCCACTTGTTTTTCTTCTTCCCTCTCTTCTCCTTCTTGCCCTTCTTCTGCCTACACTACTTCTTCTTCCTCCCCTTCTTCTTCTCCTCCTTGTTCCACTTCTTCTTCATCCGTTTTCCTTCCATTGCTTCTTCTTACTCCTCTTTGTCTCATTCTTCCACTTCTTCTTCTTCTTCCTATTGTTCTCCTTCTTCCACTTGCACTTCTTGCTTTCCTTCTCGTTCTTCCACGTCTTCTTCTTCCTCTTCTTCTCCTTCTGCCACCTCTTCTTCCTCCTCCCGTTCTCCTTCTTCCACTTTTTCTTCTTCATCTCCTTTCATTCCACTACTTCCTCCTATTCCTCTTATTCTCTTCTTCTACCACTTCTTCTACTTCTACTTCTACTTGTTGTTCTTCTTCATTTTCGTCTCCTTTTTCAGCTTCTTCTGCTTACACTTCTTCTTCTTCCTCTTCTTCCATGTCTTCTCCTTCCACAACTTCTTCTTGTTTCCTTTCCGTCTTCTCCTTCCTCTTTTTCTCCATCCCCCACTTCTGTTGCTTCCCATTGTTGCTCTTCCTCTTCTTCTCCTTCCCCCAAATCTTATGCTTACACTTCTTCTTCTTCTTCCTCTTCTTTTCCAGATTCCACTTCTTTTGCTTCTTCTTCCCTTCCCTTCCCCTCCTTCTTCCTTTTCCTCCTTTTCTCCTTGTTCCAATTCTTCTTCTTCATCTCACCTCCTTCCACTACTTCTTCTTCTTCTCTTGTTCACCTTCTTCAACTTCTTCACTTTCCACATCTTCTTCTTCTTCCTTTTCTTCTCCTTCTTCCACTTCTTCTAGTTACTCTCCTTCTTCTTCCTCTTCTTATCTTTCTTCCACTTCTCCTACCTCCTCTTGTTCTATTTCTTCGACTTCTTCTTCATCCTCTCCCTTCCTTTCTTTTCTTCCTCTTCATCTCCTTCTTTTTCTTCCTTTCCTTCATCATATCCCTCTTTTTCTCCTTCTTCTTCTTCCACTTACATTTCTACCTCTGGTTCTCCTTCTTCTACTTCTTTTCCATCATCCCCACTCCTTCAACTACTTCCTCTTCATCCTCTTGTTCACCTTCTTCCACTTTTACTACATCCACTTCTTCTTCTTCTTCCCTGTTTTCTCTTTCTTGCCATTCTTCTGCCTACACTACTTCTTCTTCCTCCCCTTCTTCTTCTCCTCCTTGTTCCGCTCCTTCTTCATCCCGTTTCCTTCCATTGCTTCTACTTCCTCCTCTTTTTCTCCTCCTTGTAAGCATAAGATTTGGGGGAAGGAGAAGAAGAGGAAGAGCAACAATGGGAAGCAACAGAAGTGGGGGATGGAGAAAAAGAGGAAGGAGAAGACGGAAAGGAAAGAAGAAGAAGTTGCGGAAGGAGAAGAAATGGAAGATTAGGAAGAAGAACAAGTGTAAGCAAAAGAAGCTGAAGAAGGAGACGAAAATGAAGAAGAACAACAAGTAGAAGTAGAAGAAGTGGTAAAAGGAGACAATAAGAGGAATAGGAGGAAGTAGTGGAATGAAAGGAGATGAAGAAGAAGAAGTGGAAGAAGGAGAACGGGAGGAGGGAGAAGAGGTGGCAGAAGGAGAAGAAGAGGAAGAAGAAGAAGTGGAAGAATGAGAAAAAGAGGAGGAAGAAGAAGCAATGGAAGGAAAGGGGATGAAGAAGAAGTGGAGCAAGGAGGAGAAGAAGAGGAAGAAGAAGAAGTGGAAGAATGAGAAAAAGAGGAGGAAGAAGAAGCAATGGAAGGAAAGGGGATGAAGAAGAAGTGGAACACGGAGGAGAAGAAGAAGGGGAGGAAGAAGAAATAGTGTAGGCAGAACAAGGGCAAGAAGGAGAAGAGAGGGAAGAAGAAGAACAAGTGGATGTAGTAGAAGTGGAAGAAGGTGAACAAGAGGAAGAAGAAGAAGTAGTTGAAGGAGTGGGGATGATGGAGAAGAAGTGGAAGAAGGAGAACAAGAGGTAGAAATGGATGTAGTAGAAGTGGAAGAAGGTGAACAAGAGGAAGAAGAAGAAGTAGTTGAAGGAGTGGGGATGACGGAGAGGAAGTGGAAGAAGGAGAACAAGAGGTAGAAATGAAAGTGGAAGCAGAAGAAGCAGAAAAAGAGGGATATGACGAAGGAAAGGAAGAAGAAGAAGGAGATGAAGAGGAAGAAAAGAAAGGAAAGGAGAGGATGAAGAAGAAGTGGAAGAAAGAGAACAAGAGGAGGCGGGAGAAATGCAAGAGAGATAAGAAGAGGAAGAAGAAGCAGAGTAACTAGAAGAAGTGGAAGAAGGAGAAGAAAAGGAAGAAGAAGAAGATGTGGAAAGTGAAGAAGGTGAACAAGAGGAGGAAGAAGAAGTAGTGGAAGGAGGTGAGATGAAGAAGAAGAATTGGAACAAGGAGAAAGGGAGGAAAAGGAAAAAGCAGGGGAGAGGAAGGGAAGAAGAAGCAGAAGAAGTGGAATCTGGAAAAGAAGAGGAAGAAGAAGAAGAAGTGTAAGCATAAGATTTGGGGGAAGGAGAAGAAGAGGAAGAGCAACAATGGGAAGCAACAGAAGTAGGGGATGGAGAAAAAGAGGAAGGAGAAGACAGAAAGGAAAGAAGAAGAAGTTGTGGAAGGAGAAGAAATGGAAGAAGAGAAAGAAGAAGAAGTGTAAGCAGAAGAAGCGGAAGAAGGAGACAAAAATGAAGAACAACAACAAGTAGAAGTAGAAGAAGTGGTAGAAATAGAGAATAAGAGGAATAGGAGGAAGTAGTGGAATGAAAGGAGATGAAGAAGAAGAAGTGGAAGAAGGAGAACGGGAGGAGGGAGATGAGGTGGCAGAAGGAGAAGAAGAGGAAGAAGAAGAAGTGGAAGAACGAGAAGAAAAGGAAGAAGTGCAAGTTGAAGAAGGAGAACAATAGGAAGAAGAAGAAGAAGTTGAAGAATGAGAAAAAGAGGAGGAAGAAGAAGCAATGGAAGGAAGGGGGATGAAGAAGAAGTGGAACAAGGAGGAGAAGAAGAAGGGGAGGAAGAAGAAGTAGTGTAGGCAGAATAAGGGCAAGAAGGAGAAGAGAGGGAAGAAGAAGAACAAGTGGATGTAGTAGAAGTGGAAGAAGGTGAACGAGAGGAAGAAGAAGAAGTAGTTAAAGGAGTGGGGATGATTGAGAAGAAGTGAAAGCAGGGGAACAAGAGGTAGAAATGCAAGTGGAAGCAGAAGAAGGAGAAAAAGAGGGATATCACGAAGGAAAGGAAGAAGAAGAAGGAGATGAAGAGGAAGAAAAGAAAGGAAAGGAGTGGATGAAGAAGAAGTGGAAGAAAAAGAACAAGAGGAGGCGGGAGAAGTGGAAGAAAGATAAGAAGAGGAAGATGAAGGAGAGTAACTAGAAGAAGTGGAAGAAGGAGAAGAAAAGGAAGAAGAAGAAGATGTGGAAAGTGAAGAAGGTGAACAAGAGGAGGAAGGAGAAGTAGTGGAAGGAGGTGAGATGAAGAAGAAGAATTGGAGCAAGGAGAAAAGGAGGAAAAGGAAGAAGGACCGGAAGGGAAGGGAAGGGAAAAAGAAGCAGAAGAAGTGGAATCTGGAGGAGAAGATGAAGAAGAAGAAGAAGTGTAAGCATAAGATTTGGGGGAAGGAGAAGAAGAGGAAGAGCAACAATGGGAAGCAACAGAAGTGGGGAATGGAGAAAAAGAGGAAGGAGAAGACGGAAAGGAAAGAAGAAGAAGTTATGGAATGAGAAGAAATGGAAGAAGAGGAAGAAGAAGAAGTGTAAGCAGAAGAAGCGGAAGAAGGAGACGAAAATGAAGAAGAACAACAACTAGAAGTAGAACAAGTGGTAGAAGGAGAGAAGAAGAGGAATAGGAGGAAGTAATGGAATGAAAGGAGATGAAGAATAAGAAGTGGAAGAAGGAGAACGGGAGGAGGAACAAGAGGTGGCAGAAGGAGAAGAAGAGGAAGAAGAAGAAGTGGAAGAACGAGAAGAAAAGGAAGAAGTGCAAGTGTAAGAAGGAGAACAATAGGAAGAAGAAGAACAACTGGAAGAATAAGAAAAAGAGGAGGAAAAGTAAGCAATGGATGGAATCTGGAGGAGAAGAGGAAGAAGAAGTGATGAGGACATCAAGCTTGAAGGACTTAGAGGACCTATGACAAGGGCAAGGACAAGAAGAGCTAAGGAAGCTATTCAACAAGTATTGGCAGCCCTTTTGCAAAAAGAGCCAAACATTGAAGAAATAAAGTTTAAAATTGTTAATTGTCTCAGGACTGAAGAGAGCAATGCTTGACCTTAATGGAAGAGAAGTTTGAAATAAATTAAACTCATTTTCTTGGAGTTTTCTTAGTTAATGGTGGACAACCAGAATTGTCTAATTAAAGTTGCAGCCACCTAGGTTATCAATTATAATTAGTATACGTGTTTAATTTACTTTGGCAGTTACACTTTGTTATTAAGCTGCCCATTATTAGTTTTTATTATTTTGTAACTTCAGCTGAATTTAGAAAGCCACTAAACCTACACAAGCTGAGTTTATTAGGCATATAAATTTGGGCAAGACTGAGATGTAAGGAGAATATTTTTGGGAAATAAAAAAAACTAGTTGAGGTTTTCTCTCCTTTGGGTTCTTGACAATCCAAAATCTTTTGAGATTTATCAAAGGTAATTCACCCCTTTGTGTGTGCAATCTCGTAGACATATCTTCCATCCTTGCAAGGGTGGAGTCTATCAATTCCAATTCCATTTTCTGTCTTTTCCATTCATACTCAATTCTGCCCAGCAAACTCTATGATCAATTGCACAGGAAAGTCCTACACTATTCGAAAACTCGTTTACTCGTTCAATTTCAATAACTTTTAATTTCCATTCTATGTCTAAGACTTTGATAGTAATTCTTATCAATTTATTTTTGGCAATTGTTTGCATTCCATGTTGATTAATTTTGTTAACGTGGCCAGCTAAATTCCTAGGGTCCTTTTAGAATCCTAAACTGACAGTGGATTCATATCAAGAAGAACAAGTGTAAGCATAAGATTTGGGGGAAGGAGAAGAGGAAGAGTAACAATGGGAAGCAACAAAAGTGGGGGATGGAGAAAAAGAGGAAGGAGAAGAAGGAAAGGAAAGAAGAAGAAGTTGTGGAAGGAGAGGAAATGGAAGAAGAGGAAGAAGAAGAAGTGTAAGCAGAAGAAGCGGAAGAAGGAGACGAAAATGAAGAAGTACAACAAGTAGAAGTAGAGGAAGTCGTAGTAAGAGAGAATAAGAGGAATAGGAGGAAGTAGCGGAATGAAAGGAGATGGAGAAGAAGAACTGGAAGAAGGAGAACGGGAGAAGGAAGAGGAGGTGCCAGAAGGAGAAGAAGAGGAAGAAGAAGAAGCGGAAGAACGATAAGAGAAGGAAGAAGTGCAAGTGGAAGAAGGAGAACAATAGGAAGAAGAAGTGGAAGAATGAGAAAAAGAGGAGGAAGAAGAGGCAATGGAGGGAAAGTGGTAGAAGAAGAAGAAGAAGGGGAGGAAAAAGAGGAAGTGTAGGCAGAAGAAGGGCAACAAGGAGAAGAGAGGGAAGAAGAAGAACAAGTGGATGTAGTAGAAGTGGAAGAAGGTGAACAAGAGGAAGAAGAAGAAGTAGTTGAAAGAGTGGGGATGATGGAGAAGAAGTGGAAGAAGGAGAACAAGAGGTAGAAATGCAAGTGGAAGCAGAAAAAGGAGAAAAAGAGGGATATGATGAAGTAAAGGAAGAAGAAGAAGCAGATGAAGAGAAAGAAAAGAAAGGAAAGGAGAGGATGAAGAAGAAGTGGAAGAAAGAGAACAAGAGGAGGCAGGAGAAGTGGAAGAAAGATAAGAAGAGGAAGATGAAGGAGGGTAACTAGAAGAAGTGGAAGAAGGAGAAGAAAAGGAAGAAGAAGAAGATGTGGAAAGTGAAGAAGGTGAGCAAGAGGAGGAAGGAGAAGTAGTGGAAGGAGGTGAGATGAAGAAGAAGAATTGGAGCAAGGAGAACAGGAGGAAAAGGAAGAAGGACCGGAAGGGAAGCGAAGGGAAGAAGAAGCAGAAGAAGTGGAATCTAGAGGAGAAGAGGAAGAAGAAGAAGAAGTATAAGCATAAGATTTGGGGGAAGGAGAAGAAGAGGAAGAGCAACAATGGGAACCAACAGAAGTGGGGAATGGAGAAAAAGAGGAAGGAGAAGACGGAAAGGAAAGAAGCAGAAGTTGTGGAAGGAGAAGAAATGGAAGAAGAGGAAGAAGAAGAAGTGTAAGCAGAAGAAGCGGAAGAAGGAGACGAAAATGAAGAAGAACAACAACTAGAAGTAGAACAAGTGGTAGAAGGAGAGAAGAAGAGGAATAGGAGGAAGTAATGGAATGAAAGGACATGAACAAGAAGAAGTGGAAGAAGGAGAACGGGAGGAGGAACAAGAGGTGGCAGAAGGAGAAGAAGAGGAAGAAGAAGAAGTGGAAGAACGAGAAGAAAAGGAAGAAGTGCAAGTGTAAGAAGGAGAACTATAGGAAGAAGAAGAACAACTGGAAGAATAAGAAAAAGAGGAGGAAAAATAAGAAGTGGAAGGAATCTGGAGGAGAAGAGGAAGAAGAAGAAGAAGTGTAAGCATAAGATTTGGGGGAAGGAGAAGAAGAGGAAGAGCAACAATGGGAAGCAACAGAAGTGGGGGATGGACAAAAAGAGGAAGGAGAAGACGGAAAGGAAAGAAGAGGAAGTTGTGGAAGGAGAAGAAATGGAAGAAGAGGAAGAAGAAGAAGTGTAAGCAGAAGAAGCAGAAGAAGGAGACGAAAATGAAGAAGAACAACAAGTAGAAGTAGAAGAAGTGGTAGAAGGAGAGAATAAGAGGAATAGGAGTAAGTAGTGGAATGAAAGGAGATGAAGAAGAAGAAATGGAAGAAGGAGAACGGGAGAAGGGAGAAGAGGTGGCAGAATGAGAAGAAGAGGAAGAAGAACAAGTGGAAGAACGAGAAGAAAAGGAAGATGTGCAAGTGGAAGAAGGAGAACAATAGGAGGAAGAAGAAGAAGTGAAAGAATGAGAAAAAGAGGAGGAAGAAGAAGCAATGAAAGGAAAGGGGATGAAGAAGAAGTGGAATAAGGAAGACATGAAGAAGGGGAGGAAGAAGAAGTAGTGTAGGCAGAAGAAGGCAAGAAGGAGAAGAGAGGGAGAAGAAGAACAAGTGGATGTAGTAAAAGTGGAAGAAGGTGAACAAGAGGAAGAAGAAGTAGTGTAGGCAGAAGAAGGGCAAGAAGGAGAAGAGAAGGAAGAAGAAGAACAAGTGGATGTAGTAGAAGTGGAAGAAGGTGAACAAGAGGAAGAAGAATAAGTAGTTGAAGGAGTGGGGATGATGGAGAAGAAGTGGAAGAAGGAGAACAAGAGGTAGAAATGCAAGTGGAAGCAGAAGATGGAGAAAAATAGGGGTATGACGAAGGAAAGGAAGAAGAAGAAGGAGATGAAGAGGAAGAAAAGAAAGGAAAGGAGAGGATGAAGAAGAAGTGGAAGAAAGAGAACAAGAGGAGGCAGGAGAAGTGGAAGAAAGATAAGAAGAGGAAGAAGGAGAGTAGCTGGAAGAAGTGGAAGAAGGAGAAGAAAAGGAAGAAGAAGAAGATGTGGATAGTGAAGAAGTTGAAGCAGGTGAACAAGAGGAGGAAGAAGAAGTAGTGGAAGGAGGTGAGATGAAGAAGAAGAATTGGAACAAAGGAGAAAAGCAGGAAAAGGAAGAAGGAGGGGAAGGGAAGGGAAGAAGTAGCAGAAGAAGTGGAATCTGGAGGAGAAGAGGAAGAAGAAGAAGAAGTGTAAGCATAAGATTTGGGGGAGGGTGAACAAGAGCAAGAAGAAGAAGTAGTTGAAGGAGTGGGGATGATGGAGAAGAAGTGGAAAAAAGAGAACAAGAGGTAGAAATGCAATTGGAAGCAGAAGAAGGAGAAAAAGAAGGATATGACGAAGGAAAGGAAGAAGAAGAAGGAGATGAAGAGGAAGAAAAGAAATGAAAGGAAAGGATGAAGAAGAAGTGGAAGAAAGAGAACAAGAGGAGGCAGGAGAAGTGGAAGAAAGATAAGAAGAGGAAGAAGAAGGAGGGTAACCAGAAGAAGTGGAAGAAGGAGAAGAAAAGGAAGAAGAAGAAGATGTGGAAAGTGAAAAAGGTGACCAAGAGGAGGAAGAAGAAGTAGTGGAAGGAGGTGAGATGAAGAAGAAGAATTGGAACAAGGAGAAAAGGAGGACAAGGAAGAAGGAGGGGAGGGGAAGGGAAGGGAAGAAGAAGCAGAAGAAGTGGAATCTGGAGGAGAAGAGGAAGAAGAAGAAGAAGTGTAAGCATAAGATTTGGAGGAAAGAGAAGAAGAGGAAGAGCAGCAATGGGAAGCAACAGAAGTGGGGGATGGAGAAAAAGAGGAAGGAGAAGACGGAAACGAAAGAAGAAGAAGTTGTTGAAGGAGAAGAAGTGTAAGCAGAAGAAGCGGTAGAAGGAGACGAAAATGAAGAAGAACAACAAGTAGAAGTCAAAGAAGTGGTAGAAAGAGAGAATAAGAGGAATAGGAGGAAGTAGTGGAATGAAAGGAGATGAAGAAGAAGAAGTGGAAGAAGGAGAACAGGAGGAGGAAGAAGAGGTGGCAAAAGGAGAAGAAGAGGAAGAAGAAGAAGTGGAAGAACGAGAAGAAAAGGAAGAAGTGCAAGTGGAAGAAGGAGAACAATTGGAAGAAGAAGAAGAAATGGAAGAAGGAGAAAAAGAGGGGGGAGAAGAAGCAATGGAAGGAAAGGGGATGAAGAAGAAGTGGAACAAGGAGGAGGAGAAGAAGGGGAGGAAGGATAAGTAGTGTAGGCAGAAGAAGGGCAAGAAGGAAAAGAGAGGGAAGAAGAAGAACAAGTGGATGTAGTAGAAGTGGAAGAAGGTGAACAAGAGGAAGAAGAAGAAGTAGTTGAAGGAGTGGGGATGATGGAGAAGAAGTGGAAGAAGGAGAAGAAAAGGAAGACGAAGATGTGGAAAGTGAAGAAGTTGAAAAAGGTGAACAAGAGGAGGAAATGTAGGCGGAAGCAGAAGATGTGGAAGAAAGAGAACAAGAGGAGGCCGGAGAAGTGATGAAGAATAAGAAGAGGAAGAAGAAGGAGCGTAACTAGAAGAAGTGGAAGAAGGAGAAGAAAAGGAAGAAGAAGAAGATGTGGAAAGTGAAGAAGTTGAAGAAGGTGAACAAGAGGAGGAAGAAGACGTAGTGGAAGGGAAGGGACGAAGAAGCAGAAGAAGTGGAATCTGGAGGAGAAGAGGAAGAAGAAGAAGAAGTGTAAGCATAAGATTTGGGGGAAGGAGAAGAAGAGGAAGAGCAACAATGGGAAGCCACAAAAGTGGGGCATGGAGAAAAAAAGGAAGGAGAAGACGGAAAGGAAAGCAGAAGTTGTGGAAGGAGAAGAAATGGAAGAAGTGGAAAAAGAAGAAGCTTAAGCAGAAGAAGCGGAAGAAGGAGACGAAAATGAAGAACAACAAGTAGAAGTAGAAGAAGTGGTAGAAGGAGACAATAAGAGGAATAGGAGGAAGTAGTGGAATGAAAGGAGATGAAGAAGAAGAAGTGGAAGAAGGAGAACGGGAGGAGTGAGAAGAGGTGGCAGAAGGAGAAGAAGAAGTGGAAGAACGAGAAGAAAAGGAAGAAGTGCAGGTGGAAGAAGGAGAACAATAGGAAGAAGAGGAAGAATGAGAAAAAGAGGAGGAAGAAGAAGCAATGGAAGGAAACGGGATGAAGAAGAAGTGGAGCAAGGAGGAGAAGAAGAAAGGGAGGAAGAAGAAGTAGTGTAGGCAGAAGAACGGCAAGATGGAGAAGAGAGGGAAGAAGAAGAACAAGTGGATGTATTAGAGCTGAAAGAAGGTGAACAAGAGGAAGAAGAAGAAGTAGTTGAAGGAGTGGGTATAATGGAGAAGAAGTGGAAGAAGGAGAACAAGAGGTAGAAAAGCAAGTGGAAGCAGAAGAACGAGAAAAAGAGGGATATGACGAAGGAAACGAAGAAGAAGCGATATGAAGAGGAAGAAAAGAAACGAAATGAGAGGATGAAGAAGAAGTGGAAGAAAGAGAACAAGAGGAGGCAGGAGAAGTTGAAGAAAGATAAGAAGAGAAAGAAGAAGGAGAGTAACTAGAAGAAGTGGAAGAAGGAGAAGAAAAGGAAGAAGAAGAAGTGGAAGAACGAGAAGAAAAGGAAGAAGTGCAAGTGGAAGACGGAGAACAATAGGAAGAAGAAGAAGAAGTGGAAGAATGAGAAAAAGAGGAGCAAGAAGAAGCAATGGAAGGAAAGCGGATGAAGAAGAAGTGGAACAAGGAGGAGAAGAAGAAGGGGAGGAAGAAGAAGTAGTGTAGGCAGTAGAAGGGCAAGAATGAGAAGAGGAACAAGTAGATGTAGTAGAGGTGGAAGAAGGTGAATAAGAGGAAGAAGAAGAAGTAGTTGAAGGAGTGGCGATGATGGAGAAGAAGTGGCAGAAGGAGAACAAGAGGTAGAAATGCAAGTGGAAGCAGAAGAAGGAGAAAAAGAGGGATATGACGAAGGAAAGGAAGCAGAAGAAGGAGATGAAGAGGATGTGCAAAGTGAGGAACGTGAACAAGAGGAGGAAGAAGAAGTAGTGGAAGGAGGTGAGATGGAGAAGAAGAATTGGAACAAGGAGAAAAGGAGGAAAGGGAAGAAGGAGGGGAAGGGAAGAAGAACCAGAAGAAGTGGAATCTGGAGGAGAAGAGGAAGAAGAAGAAGAAATGTAAGCTTAAGATTTGGGGGAAGGAGAAGAAGAGGAAGAGCAACAATGGGAAGCAACAGAAGTGGGGGATGGAGAAAAAGAGGAAGGAGAAGACGGAAAGGAAAAAAGAAGTAGTTGTGGAAGGAAAAGAAATGGAAAAAGAAGAAGTGTAAGCAGAAGAAGCGGAAGAAGGAGACGAAAATCAAGAAGAACAACAAGTAGAAGTAGAAGAAGTGGTAGAAGGAGAGAATAAGAGGAATAGGAGGAAGTAGTGGAATGAAAGGAGATGAAGAAGAAGAAGTGGAAGAAGGAGAACGGAAGGAGGGAAGAGGGAGAAGAGGTGGCAGAACGAGAAGAAGAGGAAGAAAAAGAAGTGGAAGAAAGAAAAGAAAAGGAAGAAGTGCAAGTGGAAGAAGGAGAACAATAGGAAGAAGAAGGAGAAGTGGAAGAATGAGAAAAAGAGGAGGAAGAAGAAGCAATGGAAGGAAAAGGGATGAAGAAGAAGTGGAAGAAGGAGGAGAAGAAGAAGGGGAGGAAGAAGAAGTAGTGTAGGCACAAGAATGGCAAGAAGGAGAAGAGAGGGAAGAAGAAGAACAAGTGTATGTATTACAGGTTGAAGAAGGTGAACAAGAGGAAGAAGAAGAAGTAGTTGAAGGAGTAGGGATGATGGAGAAGAACTGGAAGAAGGAGAACAAGAGGTAGAAATGCAAGTGGAAGCAGAAGAAGGAGAAAAAGAGGGATATGACGAAGGAAAGGAAGAAGAAGAAGCAAATGAAGAGGAAGAAAAGAAAGGAAATGAGAGGATGAAGAAGAAGTGGAAGAAAGGGAACAAGAGGAGGCAGTAGAAGTGGAAGAAAGCTAAGAAGAGGAAGAAGAAGGGGAATAAATAGAAGAAGTGGAAGAAGGAAAAGAAAAGGAAGAAGAAGAAGATGTGGAAAGTGAAGAACTTAAAGGAGGTGAGATGAAGAAGAAGAATTGGAACAAGGAGAAAAGGAGGAAAAGGAAGAAGGAGGGGAAGGGAAGGGAAGAAGAAGCAGAAGAAGTGGAAGCTGGAGGAGAAGAGTAAGAAGAAGAAGAAGTGTAAGCATAAGATTTGGGGGAAGGAGAAGAAGAGGAAGAGCAACAATGGGAAGCAACAGAAGTGGGGGATGGAGAAGAACAGGAAGGAGAAGACGGAAAGGAAAGAAGAAGAAGTTGTGGAAGGAGAAGCAATGGAAGAAGAGGAAGAAGAAGAAGTGTAAGCAGAAGAAGCGGAAGAAGGAGACGAAAATGAAATAGAACAACAAGTAGAAGTAGAAGAAGTGGTAGAAGGAGAGAATAAGACGAATAGGAGGAAATAGTGGAATGAAAGGAGGTGAAGAAAAAGAAATTGTGGAAGGAGAACGGGAGGAGGAAGAAGAGGAAGAAGAAGAAGAAGTAGTTGAAGGAGTGGGGATGATCGAGAAGAAGTGGAAGAAGGAGAACAAGAGGTAGAAATGCAAGTGGAAGCAGACGAAGGAGAAAAAGAGGGATATGACGAAGGAAAGGAAGAAGAAGAAGGAGATGAAGAGGAAGAAAAGAAAGGAAAGCAGAGGATGAAGAAGAAGTGGAAGAAAGAGAATAAGAGGAGGCAAGAGAAGTGGAAGAAAGATAAGAAGAGGAAGAAGAAGGAGAGTAACTAGAAGAAGTGGAAGAAGGAGAAGAAAAGGAAGAAGAAGAAGATGTGGAAAGTGAAGAAGTTTAAGAAGGTGAACAAGAGGAGGAAGAAGAAGTGGTGGAAGGAGGTGAGATGATGAAGAAGAATTGGAACAAGGAGAAAAGGACGAAAAGGAAGAAGGAGGGGAAGGGAAGGAAAGAAGACGCAGAAGAAGTGGAAGCTGGAGGAGAAGAGGAGGAAGAAGAAGAAGTGTAAGCATAAGATTTGGGGGAAGGGGAAAAAGAGGAAGAGCAATAATGGGAAGCAACAGAAGTGGGGGATGGAGAAAAAGAGGAAGGAGAAGACGGAAAGGAAAGAAGAAGAAGTTGTGGAAGGAGAAGAAATGGAAGAAGAGGAAGAAGAAAAAGTGCAAGCAGAAGAAGCGGAAGAAGGAGACGAAAATGAAGAAGAACAACAAGTAGAAGTAGAAGAAATGCTAGAAGGAGAGAATAAGAGGAATAGGAGGAAGTAGTGGAATGAAAGGAGATGAAGAAGAACAAGTGGAAGAAGGAGAACGAAAGGAGGGAAATAGGTGGCAGAAGGAGAAGAAGAGGACGAAGAAGAAGTGGAAGAACGAGAAGAAAAGGAAGAAGTGCAAGTGGAAGAAGGAGAACAATAGGAAAAAGAAGAAGAAGTGGAAGAATGATAAAAAGAGGAGGAAGAAGAAGCAATGGAAGGGAAGGGGATGAAGAAAAAGTGGAACAAGGAGGAGAAGAAGAAGGGGAGGAAGAAGAAGTAGTGTAGGCAGAAGAAGGGCAAGAACGAGAAGAGAGGGAAGAAGAAGAACAAGTGGATGTAGTAGAGGCGGAATAAGGTGAACAAGAGGAGGAAGAAGAAGTGGTTGAAGCAGTGGGGATGATGGAGAAGAAGTGGATGAAGGAGAACAAGATATAGAAATGCAAGTGGAAGCAGAAGAAGGAGAAAAAGAGGGATATGACGAAGGAAAGGGAGAAGAAGAAGGAGATGAAGAGGAAGAAAAGAAAAGAAAGGAGAGGATGAAGAAGAAGTGGAAGAAAGAGAACAACAGGAGGCCAGAAAAGTGGAAGAAAGATAAGAAGAGGAAGAAGAAGGAGAGTAACTAGAAGAAGTGGAAGAAGGAGAAGAAAGGAAGAAGAAGAAGATGTGGAAAGTGAAGAACTTAAAGAAGGTGAACAAGAGGAGGAAGAAGAAGTAATGGAAGGAGGTGAGATAAAGAAAAAGAATTGGAACAAGGAAAAAAGGAGGAAAAGGAAGAAGGAGGGGAAGGGAAGGGAAGAAGAAGCAGAAGAAGTGGAAGCTGGAGGAGAAGAGGAAGAAGAAGAAGAAGTGTAAGCATAAGATTTGGGGGAAGGAGAAGAAGAGGAAGAGCAACAATGGGAAGCAACAGAAGTGGGGGATGGAGAAGAAGAGGAAGGAGAAGACGGAAAGGAAAGAAAAAGAAGTTGTGGAAGGAGAAGCAACGGAAGAAGAGGAAGAAGAAGAAGTGTAAGCCGAAGAAGCGGAAGAAGGAGACGAAAATGAAATAGAACAACAAGTAGAAGTAGAAGAAGTGGTAGAAGGAGACAATCAGACGAATAGGAGGAAGTAGTGGAATGAAAGGAGATGAAGAAAAGAAATTGTGGAAGGAGAACGGGAGGAGGAAGAAGAGGTCGCAGAAGGAGAAGAAGAGGAAGAAGAAGTGGTGGAAGAACGAGAAGAAAAGGAAGAAGTGCAAGAGGAAGAAGGATAAAAATACGAAGAAGTAGAAGTGAAAGAATGAGAAAAAGAGGAGGAAGAAGAAGCAATGGAAGGAAAGGGGATGAAGAAGGAGTGGAACAAGGAGGAGAAGAAGAAGGGGAGGAAGAAGAAGTAGTGTAGGCAGAAGAAGGGCAAGAAGGAGAAGAGAGGGAAGAAGAAGAAGAAGTGGATGTAGTAAAAGTGGAAGAAGGTGAACAAAAGGAAGAAGAAGAAGTAGTTGAAGGAGTGGAGATGATGGAGAAGAAGTGGAAGAAGGAGAACAAGAGGTAGTAGAAATGCAAGTGGAAACAGAAGAAGGAGAAAAAGAGGGATATGATGAAGTAAAGGAAGAAGAAGAAGGATATGAAGAGGAAGAAAAGAAAGGAAAGGAGAGGATGAAGAAGAAGTGGAAGAAAGAGAACAAGAGGAGGCAGGAGAAGTGGATGAAAGATAAGAAGAGTAAGAAGAAGGAGAGTAACTAGAAGAAGTGGAAGAAGGAGAAGAAAAGGAAGAAGAAGAAGATGTGGAAAGTGAAGAAGTTTAAGAAAGTGAATAAGAGGAGGAAGAAGAAGAAGATGTGGAAAGTGAAGAAGGTCAACAAGAGGAGAAAGAAGAAGTAGTGGAAGGAGGTGAGATGAAGAAGAAGAATTGGAACAAGGAGAAAAGAAGGAAAAGGAAGAAGGAGGGGAAGGGAAGGGAAGAAGAAGTAGAAGAAGTGGAATCTGGAGGAGAAGAGGAAGAAGAAGAAGAAGTGTAAGCATAAGATTTGGGGGAAGGAGAAGAAGAGGAAGAGCAACAATGGAAAGCAACAGAAGTGGGGGATGGAGAAAGAGAGGAAAAAGAAGACAGAAAGGAAAGAAGAAGAAGTTGTGGAAGGAGAAAAAATGGAAGAAGAGGAAGAAGAAGAAGTGTAAGCAAAAGAAGCGGAAGAAGAAGATGAAAATGAAGAAGAACAAGAAGTAGAAGTAGAAGAAGTGGTAGAAGGAGAAAATAAGAGGAATAGGAGGAAGTAGAGGAATGAAAGGAGATGAAGAAGAAGAAGTGGAAGAAGGAGAACGGGAGGAGGGAGAAGAGGTGGCAGAAGGACAAGAAGAGGAAGAAGAAGAAGTGGAAGAACGAGAAGAAAAGGAAGAAGTGCAAGTGGAAGAAGGAGAACAATAGGAAGAAGAAGAAGAAGTGGAAGAATAAGAAAAAGAGGAGGAAGAAGAAGCAATGGAAGGAAAGGGGATGAACAAGAAGTGGAACAAGGAGGAGAAGAAGAAGGGGAGGAAGAAGAAGTAGTGTAGGCAGAAGAAGGGCAAGAGGAGAAGAGAGGGAAGAAGAAGAACAAGTGGATGTAGTAGAAGTGGAAGAAGGTGAACAAGAGGAAGAAGAAGTAGTTGAAGGAGTGGGGATGATGGAGAAGAAGTGGAAGAAGGTGAACAAGAGGTAGAAATGCAAGTGGAAGTAGAAAAAGGAGAAAAAAAGGGATATGAGGAAGGAAAGGAAGAAGAAGAAGGAGATGAAGACGAAGAAAAGAAAGGAAAGGAGGGGATGAAGAAGAAGTGGAAGAAAGAGAACAAGAGGAGGCAGGAGAAGTGGAAGAAGGATAAGAAGAGGAAGAAGAAGGAGAGTAACTAGAAGAAGTGGAAGAAGCAGAAGAAAAGGAAGAAAAAGAAGATGTGAAAACTGAAGAAGTTGAAGAAGGTTAACAAGAGGAGGAAGAAGAAGTAGTGGAAGGAGGTGAGATGAAGAACAAGAATTGGAACAAGGAGAAAAAGAGGAAAAGAAAGAAGGAGGGGAAGGGAAGGGAAGAAGAAGCAGAAGAAGTGGAATCTGGAAAAGAAAAGGAAGAAGAAGAAGAAGTGTAAGCATAAGATTTGGGGGAACAATGGGAAGCAACACAAGTGGGGGATGGAGAAAAAGAGGAAGGAGAAGACGGAAAGGAAAGAAGAAGAACTTGTGGAAGGAGAAGAAATGGAAGAAGAGGAATAAGAAGAAGTGCAAGCACAAGAAGCAGAAGAAGGAGACGAAAATGAAGAAGAACAACAAGTAGAAGTAGAAGAAGTGGTAGAAGGAGAGAATAGGAGGAATAGGAGGAAGTAGTGGAGTGAAAGGAGATGAAGAAGAAGAAGTGGAAGAAGGAGAACGGAAGGAGGGAAAAGAGGTGGCAGAAGGAGAAGAACAGGAAGAAGTGGAAGAACGAGAAGAAAGGGAAGAAGTGCAAGTGGAAGAAGGAGAACAAGAGGAAGAAGAAGAAGAAGTGGAAGAATGAGAAAAAGAGGAGGAAGAAGAAGCAGTGGAAGGAAAGGGGAATGAAGAAGAAATGGAACAAGGAGGAGAACAAGAAGGGGAGGAAGAAGAAGTAGTGTAGGCAGAAGAAGGGCAAGAAGGAGAAGAGAGGGAAGAAGAAGAACAAGTGAATGTAGTAGAAGTGGAAGAAGGTGAACAAGAGGAAGAAGAAGAAGTAGTTGAAGGAGTGGGGATGATGGAGAAGAAATGGAAGAAGGAGAAAAAGAGGTAGAAATGCATGTGGAAGCAGAAGAAGGAGAAAAAGAGGGATATGACGAAGGAAAGGAAGAAGAAGAAGGAGATGAAGAGGAAGAAAAGAAAGGAAAGGAAAGGAAAGGATGAAGAAGTGGAAGAAAGAGAACAAGAGGAGGCAGGAGAAGTGGAAGAAAGATAAGAAGAGGAAGAAGAAGGAGAGTAACTAGAAGAAGTGGAAGAAGGAGAAGAAAAGGAAGAAGAAAAAGATGTGGAAAGTGAAGATGTTGAAGAAGGTGAACAAGAGGAGGAAGAAGAAGTAGTGGAAGGAGGTGAGATGAAGAAGAAGAATTGGAACAAGGAGAAAAGGAGGAAAAGGAAGAAGGAGGGGAAGGGAAAGGAAGAAGAAGCAGAAGAAGTGGAATCTAGAGGAGAAGAGGAAGAAGAAGAAGAAGTGTAAGCATAAGATTTTGGGGAAGCAGAAGAAGAGGAAGACAATGGGAAGCAATAGAAGTGGGGGATGGAGAAAAAGAGGAAGGAGAAGACGGAAAGGAAAGAAGAAGAAGTTGTGGAAGAAGAAGTAGTTGAAGGAGAGGGGATGATGGAGAAGAAGTGGAAGAAGGAGAACAAGAGGTAGAAATGCAAGTGGAAGCAGAAGAAGGAGAAAGAGAGGGATATGACGCAGGAAAGGAAGAGGAAGTAGGAGATGAAGAGGAAGAAAAGAAAGGAAAGGAGAGGATGAAGAAGAAGTGGAAGAAAGAGAACAAGAGGAGGCAAGAGAAGTGGAAGAAAGATAAGAAGAGGAAGATGAAGGAGAGTAACTAGAAGAAGTGGAAGAAGGAGAAGAAAAGGAAGAAGAAGATGTGGAAAGTGAAGAAGTTGAAGAAGGTGAACAAGAGGAGGAAGAAGAAGTAGTGGAAGGAGGTGAGATGAAGAAGAAGAATTGGAACAAGGAGAAAAGGAGGAAAAGGAAAAGGAGGGGAAGGGAAGGGAAGAAGAAGCAGAAGAAGTGGAATCTGGAGGAGAAGAGGAAGAAGAAGAAGAAGTGTAAGCATAGGATTTGGGGGAAGGAGAAGAAGAGGAAGAGCAACAATGGGAAGCAACAGAAGTGAGGGATGGAGAAAAAAGGAAGGAGAAGACGGAAAGGACAGAAGAAGAAGTTGTGGAAGTAGAAGACATGGAAGAAGAGGAAGAAGAAGAAGTGTAAGCAGAAGAAGCGGAAGAAGGAGACGAAATTGAAGAAGAACAACAAGTAGAAGTAGAAGAAGTGGTAGAGGGAGAGAATAAGAGGAAGTAATGGAATGAAGGAGATGAAGAAGAAGAAGTGGAAGAAGGAGAACAGGAGGAGGAAGAAGAGGTGGCAGAAGGAGAAGAAGAGGAAGTAGAAGAAGTGGAAGAACGAGAACAAAAGGAAGAAGTGCAAGTTGAAGAAGGAGAACAATAGGGAGAAGAAGAAGAAGTGGAAGAATGAGAAAAAGAGGAGGAAGAAGAAGCAATGGAAAGAAAGGGGAATCAAGAAGAAGTGGAACAAGGAGGAGAAGAAGAACGGGACGAAGAAGAAGTAGTGTAGAAAGAAGCAAGGCAAGAAGGAGAAGAGTGGGAAGAAGAAGAAGAAGTGGATGTAGTAGAGGTGGAAGAAGGTGAATAAGAGGAAGAAGAAGAAGTAGTTGAAGGAGTTGGGATGATGGAGAAGAAGTGGAAGAAGGAGAACAAGAGGTAGAAATGCAAGTGAAAGCCGAAGAAGGAGAAAGAGAGGGATATGACGAAGGAAAGGAAGAAGAAGAAGGAGATGAAGAGGAAGAAAAGAAAGGAAAGGACAGGATGAAGAAGAAATGGAAGAAAGAGAACAAGAGGAGGCAGGAGAAGTGGAAGAAAGAAAAGTAGAGGAAGAAGAAGGAGAGTAACTAGAAGAAGTGGAAGAAGGAGAAGAAAAGGAAGAAGAAGAAGATGTGCAAAGTGAAGAAGTTGAAGAAGGTGAACAAGAGGAGGAATAAGAAGTAGTGGAAGGAGGTGAGATGAAGAAGAAGAATTGGAACAAGGAGAAAAGGAGGAAAAGGAAGAAGGAGGGGAAGGGAAGGGAAGAAGAAGCAGAAGAAGTGGAATCTGGAGGAGAAGAGGAAGAAGAAGAAGAAGTGTAAGCATAAGATGTGGGGGAAGGAGAAGAAGAGGAAGAGCAACAATGGAAAGCAACAAAAGTGGGCGATGGAGAAAAAGAGGAAGAAGAAGACAGAAAGGAAAGAAGAAGAAGTTGTGGAAGGAGAAGAAATGGAAGAATAGGAAGAGGAAGAAGTGTACGCGGAAGAAGCAGACGAAAATGAAGAAAAACAAAAAGTAGAAGTAGAAGAAGTTGTAGAAGGAGAGAATAAGAGGAATAGGAGGAAGTAGTGGAATGAAAGGAGATGAAGAAGAAGAAGTGGAAGAAGGAGAACGGGAGGAGGAAGAAGAGGTAGCAGAAGGAGAAGAGGAGAAGGAAGAAGAAGTGGAAGAAAGAGAAGAAAAGGAAGAAGTGCAAGTGGAAGAAGGAGAACAATAGGAAGAAGAAGAAGTAGTGGAAGAATGAGAAAAAGAGGAGGAAGAAGAAGCAATGGAAGGAAAGGGGCTGAAGAAGAAGTGGAACAAGGAGGACAAGAAGAAGGGGAGGAAGAAGAAGTAGTGTAGGCAGAAGAAGGGCAAGAAGGAGAAGAGAGGGAAAAAGTAGAACAACCGGATGTAGTAGAAGTGGGAGAAGCGGAACAAGAGGAAGAAGAAGAAGAAGTAGTTGAAGGAGTGGGGATGATCGAGAAGAAGTGGAAGAAGGAGAACAAGATTTAGAAATGCAAGTGGAAGCAGAAGAAGGAGAAAAAGAGGGACATGACGAAGGAAAGGAAGAAGAAGAAGGAGATGAAGAGGAAGAAAAGAAAGGAAAGGAGAGGATGAAGAAGAAGTGGAAGAAAGAGAATAAGAGGAGGCAGGAGAAGTGGAAGAAAGATAAGTAGAGGAAGAAGAAGGAGAGTAACTAGAAGAAGTGGAAGAAGGAGAAGAAAAGGAAGAAGAAGAAGATGTGGAAATTGAAGAAGTTTAAGAAAGTGAACAAGAGGAGGAAGAAGAAGTGGTGGAAGGAGGTGAGATGATGAATGAGAATTGGAACAAGGAGAAAAGGACGAAAAGGAAGAAGGAGGGGAAGGGAAGGAAAGAAGACGCAGAAGAAGTGGAAGCTGGAGGAGAAGAGGAAGAAGAAGAGGAAGTGTAAGCATAAGATATGGGGGAAGGAGAAGAAGAGGAAGAGCAATAATGGGAAGCAAGAGAAGTGGGGGATGGAGAAAAAAAGGAAGGAGAAGACGGAAAGGAAAGAAGAAGAAGTTGTGGAAGGAGAAGAAATGGAAGAAGAGGAAGAAGAAGAAGTGCAACAATGGGAAGAAGAAGATAAGTAGAGGAAGAAGAAGGAGAGTAACTGAAGAAGAAGAAGTGTAAGCATAAGATTTGGGGGAAGGAGAACAAGAGGAAGAGCAACAATGGGAAGCAACAGAAGTGGGGGATGGAGAAAAAGAGGAAGGAGAAGACGGAAAGAAAAGAATAAGAAGTTGTGGAAGGAGAAGAAATGGAAGAAGAGGAAGAAGAAGAAGTGTAAGCAGAAGAAGGAGACGAAAATGAAGAACCACAACTAGAAGTAGAAGAAGTGGTAGAAGGAGAGAATAAGAGGAATAGGAGGATGAAGTGGAATGAAAGGAGATGAAGAAGAAGTAGTGGAAGAAGGAGAACGGGAGGAGGGAGAAGAGGTGGCAGAAGGAGAAGAAGAGGAAGAAGAAGAAGTGGAAGAAAGAGAAGAAAAGGAAGAAGTAGTGCAAGTGGAAGAAGGACAACAATAGGAAGAAGAACAAGAAGTGGAAGAATGGGAAAAAAGAGGAGGAAGAAGAAGCAATGGAAAGAAAGGGGATGAAGAAGAAGTGGAACAACTAGGAGAAGAAGAAGGGGAGGAAGAAGAAGTAGTGTAGGCAGGAGAAGGGTAAGAAGGAGAAGAGAGGGAAGAAGAAGAACAAGTGGATGTAGTAGAAGTGGAAGAAGGTGAACAAGAGCAAGAAGAAGAAGTAGTTGAAGGAGTGGGGATGATGGAGAAGTGGAAGAAAGATAAGAAGAGGAAGAAGAAGGAAAGTAACTAGAAGAAGTGGAAGAAGGAGAAGAAAAGGAAGAAGAAGAAGATGTGGAAAGTGAAAAAGGTGAACAAGAGGAGGAAGAAGAAGTAGTGGAAGGAGGTGAGATGAAGAAGAAGAATTGGAACAAGGAGAAAAGGAGGACAAGGAAGAAGGAGGGGAAGGGAAGGGAAGAAGAAGCAGAAGAAGTGGAATCTGGAGGAGAAGAGGAAGAAGAAGAAGAAGTGTAAGCATAAGATTTGGGGGAAAGAGAAGAATAGGAAGAGCAACAATGGGAAGCAACAGAAGTGGGGGATGGAGAAAAAGAGGAAGGAGAAGACGGAAAGGAAAGAAGAAGAAGTTGTGGAGGGAGAAGAAGTGTAAGCAGAAGAAGCGGAAGAAGGAGACGAAAATGAAGAAGAACAACAAGTAGAAGTAGAAGAAGTGGTAGAAAGAGAGAATAAGAGGAATAGGAGGAAGTAGTGGAATGAAAGGAGATGAAGAAGAAGAAGTGGAAGAAGGAGAACAGGAGGAGGAAGAAGAGGTGGCAAAAGGAGAAGAAGAGGAAGAAGAAGAAGTGGAAGAACGAGAAGAAAAGGAAGAAGTGCAAGTGGAAGAAGGAGGAAGTAGAAGAAGTGGTAGAAGGAGAGAATAAGAGGAATAGGAGGAAGTAGTGGAATGAAAGGAGATGAAGAAGAAGAAGTGGAAGAAGGAGAACGGGAGGAGGGAGAAGAGGTGGCAGAAGGAGAAGAAGAGGAAGAAGAAGAAGTGGAAGAAAGAGAAGAAAAGGAAGAAGTGCAAGTGGAAGAAGGAGAACAATAGGAAGAAGAGGAAGAATGATAAAAAGAGGAGGAAGAAGAAGCAATGGAAGGAAACGAGATGAAGAAGAAGTGGAACAAGGAGGAGAAGAAGAAGGGGAGGAAGAAGAAGTAGTGTAGGCAGAAGAACGGCAAGATGGAGAAGAGAGGGAAGAAGAAGAACAAGTGGATGTATTAGAGGTGAAAGAAGGTGAACAAGAGGAAGAAGAAGAAGTAGTTGAAGGAGTGGGGATGATGGAGAAGAAGTGGAAGAAGGAGAACAAGAGGTACAAATGCAAGTGGAAGCAGAAGAACGAGAAAAAGAGGGATATGACGAGGGAAACAAAGAAGAAGCGATATGAAGAGGAAGAAAAGAAAGGAAATGAGAGGATGAAGAAGAAGTGGAAGAAAGAGAACAAGAGGAGGCAGGAGAAGTGGAAGAAAGATAAGAAGAGGAAGAAGAAAAAGAGTAACTAGAAGAAGTGGAAGAAGGAGAAGAAAAGAAAGAAGAAGAAGTGGAAGAACGAGAAGAAGAGGAGGAAGAAGAAGCAATGGAAGGAAACCGGATGAAGAAGAAGTGGAACAAGGAGGAGAAGAAGAAGGGGAGGAAGAAGAAGTAGTGTAGGCAGAAGAAGGGCAAGAAGGAGAAGAGAGGGAAGAAGAAGAAGAAGTGGATGTAGTAAAACTGGAAGAAGGTGAACAAAAGGAAGAAGAAGAAGTAGTTGAAGGAGTGGAGATGATGGAGAAGAAGTGGAAGAAGGAGAACAAGAGGTAGTAGAAATGCAAGTGGAAACAGAAGAAGGAGAAAAAGAGGGATATGATGAAGTAAAGGAAGAAGAAGAAGGATATGAAGAGGAAGAAAAGAAAGGAAAGGAGAGGATGAAGAAGAAGTGGAAGAAAGAGAACAAGAGGAGGCAGGAGAAGTGGATGAAAGATAAGAAGAGTAAGAAGAAGGAGAGTAACTAGAAGAAGTGGAAGAAGGAGAAGAAAAGGAAGAAGAAGAACAAGTGGATGTATTAGAGGTGAAAGAAGGTGAACAAGAGGAAGAAGAAGAAGTAGTTGAAGGAGTGAGGATGATGGAGAAGAAGTGGAAGAAGGAGAACAAGAGGTACAAATGCAAGTTGAAGCAGAAGAACGAGAAAAAGAGGGATATGACGAAGGAAACAAAGAAGAAGCGATATGAAGAGGAAGAAAAGAAAGGAAATGAGAGGATGAAGAAGAAGTGGAAGAAAGAGAACAAGAGGAGGCAGGAGAAGTGGAAGAAAGATAAGAAGAGGAAGAAGAAAAAGAGTAACTAGAAGAAGTGGAAGAAGGAGAAGAAAAGAAAGAAGAAGAAGTGGAAGAACGAGAAGAAGAGGAGGAAGAAGAAGCAATGGAAGGAAACTGGATGAAGAAGAAGTGGAACAAGGAGGAGAAGAAGAAGGGGAGGAAGAAGAAGTAGTGTAGGCAGTAGAAGGGCAAGAATGAGAAGAGGAACAAGTAGATGTAGTAGAGGTGGAAGAAGGTGAATAAGAGGAAGAAGAAGAAGCAGTTGAAGGAGTGGGGATGATGGAGAAGAAGTGGAAAAAGGAGAACAAGAGGTAGAAATGCAAGTGGAAGCAGAAGAAGGAGAAAAAGAAGGATATGACGAAGGAAAGGAAGAAGAAGAAGGAGTTGAAGAGGAAGAAAAGAAAGGAAAGGAGAGGATGAAGAAGAAGTGGAAGAAAGAGAACAAGAGGAGGCAGGAGAAGTGGAAGAAATATAAGAAGAGGAAGAAGAAGGAGAGTAACTAGAAGAAGTGGAAGAAAGAGAAGAAAAGGAAGAAGAAGATGTGCAAAGTGAAGAACGTGAACAAGAGGAGGAAGAAGAAGTAGTTGAAGGTGGTGACATGGAGAAGAAGAATTGGAACAAGGAGAAAAGGAGGAAAAGGAAGAAGGAGGGGAAGGGAAGAAGAACCAGAAGAAGTGGAATCTGGAGGAGAAGAGGAAGAAGAAGAAGAAGTGTAAGCTTAAGATTTAGGGGAAGGAGAAGAAGAGGAAGAGCAACAATGGGAAGCAACAGAAGTGGGGGATGGAGAAAAAGAGGAAGGAAAAGATGGAAAGGAAATAAGAAGTAGTTGTGGAAGGAAAAGAAAGGGAAAAAGAAGAAGTGTAAGCAGAAGAAGCGGAAGAAGGAGACGAAAATGAATAAGAACAACAAGTAGAAGTAGAAGAAGTGGTGGAAGGAGAGAATAAGAGGAATAGGAGGAAGTAGTGGAATGAAAGGAGATGAAGAAGAAGAAGTGGAAGAAGGAGAACGGAAGGAGGGAGGAGGGAGAAGAGGTGGCAGAACGAGAAGAAGAGGATGAAAAAGAAGTGGAAGATAGAAAAGAAAAGGAAGAAGTACAAGTGGAAGAAGGAGAACAATAGGAAGAAGAAGGAGAAGTGGAAGAATGAGAAAAAGAGGAGGAAGAAGAAGCAATGGAAGGAAAAGGGATGAAGAAGAAGTAGAAGAAGGAGGAGAAGAAGAAGGGGAGGAAGAAGAAGTAGTGTAGGCACAAGAACGGCAAGAAGGAGAAGAGAGGGAAGAAGAAGAACAAGTGTATGTATTAGAGGTGGAAGAAGGTGAACAAGAGGAAGAAGAAAAAGTAGTTGAAGGAGTGGGGATGATGGAGAAGAAGTGGAAGAAGGAGAACAAGAGGTAGAAATGAAAGTGGAAGCAGAAGAAGGAGAAAAAGAGGGATATGACGAAGGAAAGGAATAAGAAAAAGCAGATGATGAGGAAGAAAAGAAAGGAAATGAGAGGATGAAGAAGAAGTGGAAGAAAGGGAACAAGAGGAGGCAGGAGAAGTGGAAGAAAGATAAGAAGAGGAAGAAGAAGGGGAATAAATAGAAGAAGTGGAAGAAGGAAATGAAAAGGAAGAAGAAGAAGATGTGGAAAGTGAAGAAGGTGAACAAGAGGAGGAAGAAGAAGTAGTGGAAGGAGGTGAGATGAAGAAGAAGAATTGGAACAAGGAGAAAAGGAGGAAAAGGAAGAAGGAGGGGAAGGGAAGAAGAACCAGAAGAAGTGGAATCTGGAGAAGAAGAGGAAGAGCAACAATGGGAAGCAACAGAAGTGGGGGATGGAGAAAAAGAGGAAGGAGAAGACGGAAAGGAAAGAAGAAGAAGTTGTGGAAGGAGAAGAAATGGAAGAAGAGGAACAAGAAGAAGTGTAAGCGGAAGAAGCGGAAGAAGGAGACGAAAATGAAGAAGAACAACAAGTAGAAGTAGAAAAAGTGGTAGAAGGAGAGAATACGAGGAGTAGGAGGAAGTAGTGGAATGAAAGGAGATGAAGAAAAAGAAGTGAAGAAGGAGAACTGGAGGAGGGAGGAGGGAGAAAATGTGGTAGAAGGAGAAGAAGAGGAAGAAGAAGAAGTGGAAGAAAGAGAAGAAAAGGAAGAAGTGCAAGTGGAAGAAGGAGAACAATGGGAAGAAGAAGAAGTAGTGGAAGAATGAGAAGAAGAGGAGGAAGAAGAAGCAATGGAAGGAAAGGGGATGAAGAAGAAGTGGAACAAGGAGGAGAAGAAGAAGGAGAGGAAGAAGAAGTAGTGTAGGCAGCAGAAGGGCAAGAAGGAGAAGAGAGGGAAGGAGTAGAACAAGTGGATGTAGTAGAAGTGGGAGAAGGGGAACAAGAGGAAGAAGAAGAAGAAGTAGTTGAAGGAGTGGGGATGATCGAGAAGAAGTGGAAGAAGGAGAACAAGAGGTAGAAATGCAAGTGGAAGCAGACGAAGGAGAAAAAGAGGGACATGACGAAGGAAAGGAAGAAGAAGAAGGAGATGAAGAGGAAGAAAAGAAAGGAAAGCAGAGGATGAAGAAGAAGTGGAAGAAAGAGAATACGAGGAGGCAGGAGAAGTGGAAGAAAGATAAGAAGAGGAAGAAGAAGGAGAGTAACTAGAAGAAGTGGAAGAAGGAGAAGAAAAGGAAGAAGAAGAAGATGTGGAAAGTGAAGAAGTTTAAGAAGGTGAACAAGAGGAGGAAGAAGAAGTGGTGGAAAGAGGTGAGATGATGAAGAAGAATTGGAACAAGGAGAAAAGGACGAAAAGGAAGAAGGAGGGGAAGGGAAGGAAAGAAGACGCAGAAGAAGTGGAAGCTGGAGGAGAAGAGGAAGAAGAAGAAGAAGTGTAAGCATAAGATTTGGGGGAAGGGGAAAAAGAGGAAGAGCAATAATGGGAAGCAACAGAAGTGGGGGATGGAGAAAAAGAGGAAGGAGAAGACGGAAAGGAAAGAAGAAGAAGTTGTGGAAGGAGAAGAAATGGAAGAAGAGGAAGAAGAAGAAGTGCAAGCAGAAGAGGCGGAAGAAGGAGAGGAAAATGAAGAAGAACAACAAGTAGAAGTAGAAGAAATGCTAGAAGGAGAGAATAAGAGGAATACGAGGAAGTAGTGGAATGAAAGGAGATGAAGAAGAAGAAGTGGAAGAAGGAGAACGAAAGGAGGGAAAATAGGTGGCAGAAGGAGAAGAAGAGGACGAAGAAGAAGTGGAAGAACGAGAAGAAAAGGAAGAAGTGCAAGTGAAAGAAGGAGAGCAATAGGAAGAAGAAGAAGAACTGGAAGAATGAGAAAAAGAGGAGGAAGAAGAAGCAATGGAAGGGAAGGGGATGAAGAAGAAGTGGAACAAGGAGGAGAAGAAGAAGGGGAGGAAGAAGAAGTAGTGTAGGCAGAAGAAGGGCAAGAACGAGAAGAGAGGGAAGAAGAAGAACAAGTGGATTTAGTACGGGCGGAATAAGGTGAATAAGAGGAGGAAGAAGAAGTAGTTGAAGGAGTCGGGATGATGGAGAAGAAGTGGATGAAGGAGAACAAGATATAGAAATGCAAGTGGAAGCAGAAGAAGGAGAAAAAGAGGGATATGACAAAGGAAAGGGAGAACAAGAAGGAGATGAAGAGGAAGAAAAGAAAGGAAAGCAGAGGATGAAGAAGACGTGGAAGAAAGAGAATAAGAGGAGGCAGGAGAAGTGGAAGAAAGATAAGAAGAGGAAGAAGAAGGAGAGTAACTAGAAGAAGTGGAAGAAGGAGAAGAAAAGGAAGAAGAAGAAGATGTGGAAAGTGAAGAAGTTTAAGAAGGTGAACAAGAGGAGGAAGAAGAAGTGGTGGAAAGAGGTGAGATGATGAAGAAGAATTGGAACAAGGAGAAAAGGACGAAAAGGAAGAAGGAGGGGAAGGGAAGGAAAGAAGACGCAGAAGAAGTGGAAGCTGGAGGAGAAGAGGAAGAAGAAGAAGAAGTGTAAGCATAAGATTTGGGGGAAGGGGAAAAAGAGGAAGAGCAATAATGGGAAGCAACAGAAGTGGGGGATGGAGAAAAAGAGGAAGGAGAAGACGGAAAGGAAAGAAGAAGAAGTTGTGGAAGGAGAAGAAATGGAAGAAGAGGAAGAAGAAGAAGTGCAAGCAGAAGAGGCGGAAGAAGGAGAGGAAAATGAAGAAGAACAACAAGTAGAAGTAGAAGAAATGCTAGAAGGAGAGAATAAGAGGAATACGAGGAAGTAGTGGAATGAAAGGAGATGAAGAAGAAGAAGTGGAAGAAGGAGAACGAAAGGAGGGAAAATAGGTGGCAGAAGGAGAAGAAGAGGACGAAGAAGAAGTGGAAGAACGAGAAGAAAAGGAAGAAGTGCAAGTGAAAGAAGGAGAGCAATAGGAAGAAGAAGAAGAACTGGAAGAATGAGAAAAAGAGGAGGAAGAAGAAGCAATGGAAGGGAAGGGGATGAAGAAGAAGTGGAACAAGGAGGAGAAGAAGAAGGGGAGGAAGAAGAAGTAGTGTAGGCAGAAGAAGGGCAAGAACGAGAAGAGAGGGAAGAAGAAGAACAAGTGGATGTAGTACGGGCGGAATAAGGTGAATAAGAGGAGGAAGAAGAAGTAGTTGAAGGAGTCGGGATGATGGAGAAGAAGTGGATGAAGGAGAACAAGATATAGAAATGCAAGTGGAAGCAGAAGAAGGAGAAAAAGAGGGATATGACAAAGGAAAGGGAGAACAAGAAGGAGATGAAGAGGAAGAAAAGAAAGGAAAGCAGAGGATGAAGAAGACGTGGAAGAAAGAGAATAAGAGGAGGCAGGAGAAGTGGAAGAAAGATAAGAAGAGGAAGAAGAAGGAGAGTAACTAGAAGAAGTGGAAGAAGGAGAAGAAAAGGAAGAACAAGAAGATGTGGAAAGTGAAGAAGTTTAAGAAGGTGAACAAGAGGAGGAAGAAGAAGTGGTGGAAAGAGGTGAGATGATGAAGAAGAATTGGAACAAGGAGAAAAGGACGAAAAGGAAGAAGGAGGGGAAGGGAAGGAAAGAAGACGCAGAAGAAGTGGAAGCTGGAGGAGAAGAGGAAGAAGAAGAAGAAGTGTAAGCATAAGATTTGGGGGAAGGGGAAGAAGAGGAAGAGCAACAATGGGCAGCAACAGAATGGGGGATGGAGAAAAAGAGCAAGGAGAAGACGGAAATGAAATAAGAAGTTGTGGAAGGAGAAGAAATGGAAGAAGAGGAAGAAGAAGAAGTGTAAGTAGAAGAAGCGGAAGAAGGAGATGAAAATGAAGAAGAAGAACAAGTAGAAGTGGAAGTGGTAGAAGGAGAGAATAAGAGGAATAGGAGGAAGTAACGGTATGAAAGGAGATGAAGAAGAAGAAGTGGAAGAAGGAGAACGGGAGGAGGGAGAAGAGGTGGCAGAAGGAGAAGACGGAAAGGAAAGAAGAAGAAGAGGTTGTGGAAGGAGAAGAAATGGAAGAAGAGAAAGAAGGAGACGAAAATGAAGAAGAACAATAAGTAGAAGTAGAAGAAGTGGTAGAAGGAGTGAATAAGAGGAATAGGAGGAAGTAGTGGAACCAAAGGAGATGAAGAAGAAGAAGTGGAAGAAGGAGAACGGGAGGAGGGAGAAGAGGTGGTAGAAGGAGAAGAAGAGGAAGAAGCAATGGAAGGAAAAGGGATGACAAAGAAGTGGAACAAGGAGGAAGAGAAGAAGGGGAAAAAGAAGAAGTAGTGTATGCAGAAGAAGGGCAAGAAGGAGAAGAGTGGGAAGAAGAAGAACGAGTGGATGTAGTAGAAGTGGAAGAAGGTGAACAAGAGGAACAAGAAGAAGTAGTTGAAAAAGTGGGGATGATGGAGAAGAAGTGGAAGAAGGAGAACAAGAGGTAGAAATGCAAGTGGAAGCAGAAGAAGGAGAAAAAGAAGGATATGACGAAGGAAAGGAAGCAGAAGAAAGAGATGAAGAGGAAGAAAAGAAAGGAAAGGAGAAGATGAAGAAGAAGTGGAAGAAATAGAACAAGAGGAGGCAGGAGAAGTGGAAGAAAGATAAGAAGAGGAAGAAGAAGGAGAACGAAAGGAAGAAGAAGAAGATGTGGAAAGTGAAGAAGTTGAACAAGGTGAACAAGAGGAGGAAGAAGAAGTAGTGGAAGGAGGTGAGATGAAGAAGAAGAATTGGAACAAGGAGAAAAGGAGGAAAAGGAAGAAGGAAGGGAAAGGAAGGGAAGGGAAGAAGAAGCAGAGAAGTGGAATCTGGAGGAAAAGAGGTAGAAGAAGAAGAAGTGTAAGCATAAGATTTGGGGGAAGGAGAAGAAGAGGAAGAGCAGCAATGGGAAGCAACAAACGTGGGGGATGGAGAAAAAGAGGAAGGAGAAGACGGAAAGGAAAGAAGAAGAAGTTGTGGAAGGAGAAGAAATGGAAGAAGAGGAAGAACAAGAGATGATGCAATCTCACCTAGCATGCATCATGGCTAGGAGGACTCAAGGAAGGCATGACATGGACAAAAGCTCATTGAAGATTCGAAGCCATAGTCTTCGTTATTTTTAGCTTGTAAATATTTTATTTTAATTAGATAAATAGGAAAGTATTTTTAATTCCCTTAAGGCCATGTATTTCCAGCCATCTTCTTAGTTTATAAGGTATACGTGTCTTTAGTTAAAAAGGAGGAGTAAGCTTATAATGGGTGATAAGTTAAGACATGATTTTGGGCTAGCCCATTCACATTAAGATATGCTAATTGCACCCATAGGGGGTGAACTTAGGTGCCTCACTTAAGGCCTAAGACTTGGGTTAATTAGTTTTAATCCTAATTAAGCCCAAGTCCCACATTGCCTAGAAAAGTGTGCCCAAGCTCTTCCATTGGGCTATATATACTCATTCCCCCTCATTGTAAAATTTCACCTTTGAAGTTGAATGAAAATAGTCTCTTTGTGAGCACATTCTTAGTAAAAGGTCTTGAGGATCCTCTCTCGTGAGGAACCTCTTCCTAGTTGGTTTTTATCAAGGGTTCCTTCCCTTGTGGCAAACCTAAACACTTTGGCTTATCTCTCTTTGAGAGTGGCGCCCCACCTCCATTTTCTTTCCCCTCCATCATCCATTTCATGGTGCTTGGAACCTCAAGGAAAAAGATCAAGGGAGGCATGCATCAAGAAGTGTAAGCAGAAGAAGCGAAAGAAGGAGACGAAAATGAAGAAGAACAACAAGAAGAAGTAGAAGAAGTCGTAGAAGGAGAGAATAAGAGGAATAGGAGGAAGTAGTGGAATGAAAGGAGATGAAGAAGAAGAAGTGGAAGAAGGACAACGGGAGAAGGGAGAAGAGGTGGCAGAAGGAGAAGAAGAGGAAGAAGAAGAAGTGGAAAAAGGAGAAGAAGGAGAAGAAATGGAAGAAGTGCAAGTGGAAGAAGGAGAACAATAGGAAGAAGAAGAAGAAGTGGAAGGGTAAGAAAAAGAGGAGTTAGAAGAAGCAATGGAAGGAAAGGGGATGATAAAGAAGTGGAACAAGGAGGAAAAGAAGAAGGGGAAAAAGAAGAAGTAGTGTATGCATAAGAAGGGCAAGAAGGAGAAGAGTGGGAAGAAGAAGAACAAGTGGATGTAGTAGAAGTGGAAGAAGGTGAACAAGAGGAAGAAGAAGAAGTAGTTTAAAGAGAGGGGATGATGGAGAAGAAGTGGGAGAAGGAGAACAAGAGGTAGAAATGCTAGTGGAAGCAGAAGAAGGAGAAAAAGAGGGATATGACGAAGGAAAGGAAGAAGAAGAAGGAGGTGAAGAGGAAGAAAACAAAGGAAAGGAGAGGATGAAGAAGAAGTGGAAGAAAGAGAACAAGAGGAGGCAGGAGAAGTGGAAGAAAGATAAGAAGAGGAAGAAGAAGGACAGTAACTAGAAGAAGTGGAAGAAGAAGAAGATGTGGAAAGTGAAGAAGGTGAACAAGAGGAGGAAGAAGAAGTAGTGGAACGAGGTGAGATGAAGAAGAAGAATTGGACCAAGTAGAAAAGGAGGAAAAGGAAGAAGGAGGGGAAGGGAAGGGAAGAAGAAGCAGAAGAAGTGGAATCTAGAGGAGAAGAGGAAGAAGAAGAAGAAGTGTAAGCATAAGATTTGGGGGAAGGAGAAGAAGAGGAAGAGCAACAATGGGAAGCAACAGAAGTGGGGGTTGGAGAAAAAGAGGAAGGAGAAGACGGAAAGGAAAGAAGAAGAAGTTGTAGAAGGAGAAGAAATGGAAGAAGAGGAAGAAGAAGAAGTGTAAGCAGAAGAAGCGGAAGAAAGAGACGAAAATGAAGAAGAACAACAAGTAGTAGAAGGAGAGGATAAGTGGAATAGGAGGAAGTAGTGGAATGCAAGGAGATGAAGAAGAAGAAGTGGAAGACGGAGAAGGGGAGGAGGGAGAAGAGGCGGCAGAAGGAGAAGAAGAGGAAGAAGAAGAAGTGGAAAAACGAGAAGAAAAGGAAGAAGTGCAAGTGGAAAAAGGACAACAACAGGAAGAAGAAGAAGAAGTGGAAGAAAGAGAACAAGAGGAGGCAGGAGAAGTGGAAGAAAGATAAGAAGAGGAAGAAGAAGGAGAGTAACTAGAAGAAGTGGAAGAAGGAGAAGAAAAGCAAGAAAAAGAAGATGTGGAATGTGAAGAAGGTGAACAAGAGGAGGAAGAAGAAGTAGTGGAAGGAGGTGAGATGAAGAAGAAGAATTAGAACAAGGAGAAAAGGAAGAAAAGGAAGAAGGAGGGGAAGGGAAGGGAAGAAGAAGAAGCAGAAGAAGTGGAATCTGGAGGAGAAGAGGAAGAAGAAGAAGAAGTGGAAGCATAAGATTTGGGGGAAGGAAAAGAAAAGGAAGATCAACAATGGGAGGAACAGAAGTGGGGGATGGACAAAAGGAGGAAGGAGAAGACGGAAAGCAGAGAAGAAGAAGTTGTGGAAGGAGAAGAAATGGAAGAAGAGGAAAAAGAAGAAGTTTAGGCTGAAGAAGCGGAAGAAGGAGACGAAAATGAAGAAGAACAACAAGTAGAAGTAGAAGAAGTGGTAGAAGGAGAGAATAAGAGGAATAGGAGGAAGTAATGGAATGAAATGAGATGAAGAAGAAGAAGTGGAAGAAGGAGAATGGTAGGAGGAAGAAGAGGTGGCAGAAAGAGAAGAGGTGGAAGAACGAGAATAAAAGCAAGAAGTGCAAGTCGAAGAAGGAGAACAATAGGAAGAAGAAGAAAAAGTGGAAGAATGAGTTAAAGAGGAGGAAGAAGAAGCAATGGAAGGAAGGGGGAATAAAGAAGAAGTGGAAGAAGGATTAGAAGAAGAAAGGGAGGAAGAAGAAGTAGTGCAGGCAGAAGAAGGGCAAGAAGGAGAAGAGAGGGAAGAAGAAAAACAAGTGGAAGAAAGAGAACAAGAGGAAGCAGGAGAAGTGGAAGAAAGATAAGAAGAGGAAGAAGAAGGAGAGTAACTAGAAGAAGTGGAAGAAGGAGAAGAAAAGGAAGAAGAAGAAGATGTGGAAAATGAAGAAGTTGTAGAAGGTGAACAAGAGGAGGAAGAAGAAGTAATGGAAAGAGGTGAGGTGAAGAAGAGGAATTGGAACAAGGAGAAAAGGAGGAATATGACGAAGGAAACGAAGCAGAGGAAGGAGATGAAGAGGAAGAAAAGAAAGGAAAGGAGAGGATGAAGAAGAAGTGCAAGAAAGAGAACAAGAGGAGGCAGCAGAAGTGGAAGAAAGATAAGAAGAGGAAGAAGAAGGAGAGTAAGTAGAAGAAGTGGAAGAAGAAGAAGAAGAAAAGGAAGAAGAAGAATATGTGGAAAGTGAAGAAGTTGAAGAAGGTGGACAAGAGGAGGAACCAGAAGTAGTGGAAGCAGGTGAGATGAAGAAGAAGAATTGGAACAAGGAGAAAAGGAGGAAAAGGAAGAAGGAGGGGAAGGGAAGGGAAGGGAAGAAGAAGCAGAAGAAGTGGAAGCTGGAGGAGAAGAGGAAGAAGAAGAACAAGTGTAAGCATAAGATTTGGGGGAAGGAGAAGAACAGGAAGAGCAACAATGGGAAGCAACAGAAGTGGGGGATGAAGAAAAAGAGGGAGGAGAATACGGAAAGGAAAGAAGAAGGAGTTGTGGAAGGAGAGGAAATGGAAGAATAGGAAGAAGAACAAGTGTAAGCAAAAGAAGCTGAAGACGGAGACGAAAATGAAGAAGAACAACAAGTAGAAGTAGAAGAAGTGGTAAAAGGAGACAATAAGAGGAATAGGAGGAAGTAGTGGAATGAAACGAGATGAAGAAGAAGTGGAAGAAGGAGAACGCGAGGAAGAGAAGAGGTCGCAGAAGGATAAGAAAAGGAAGAAGAAGAAGTGGAAGAACGAGAAGAAAAGGAAGAAGTGCAAGTGGAAGAAGGAGAACAATAGGAAGAAGAAGAAGAAGTGGAAGAATGAGAAAAAGAGGAGGAAGTAGAAGCAATGGAAGGAAACGGGATGAAGAAGGAGCGGAACAAGGAGGAGAAGAAGAAGGGGAGGAAGAAGAAGTAGTGTAGGCAGAAGAATGGCAAGAAAGAGAAAACAGGGAAGAAGAAGAAGAAGTGGATGTAGTAAAAGTGGAAGAAGGTGAACAAGAGGATGAAGAGGAAGTAGTTGAAGGAGTGGGGATGATGGAAAAGAAGTAGAAGAAGGAGAACCAGAGGTAGAAATGTAAGTGGAAGAAGAAGAAGGAGAAAAAGAGGGATATGATGAAGGAAAGGAAGAAAAAGAAGGAGATGAAGAGGAAGAAAAGAAAGGAAGGGAGAGGATGAAGAAGAAGTGGAAGAAATAGAACAAGAGGAGGTAGGAGAAGTGGAAGAAAGATAAGAAGAGGAAGAAGAAGGAGAGTAACTAGAAGAAGTGGAAGAAGGAGAAGAAAAGGAAGAAGAAGAAGATGTGCAAAGTGAAGAAGTTGAAGAAGGTGAACAAGAGGAGGAAGAAGAAGTAATGGAAAGAGGTGAGGTGAAGAAGAGGAATTGGAACAAGGAGAAAAGGAGGAAAAGGAAGAAGGAGGGGAAGGGAAGGCAAGAAGAAGCAGAAGAAGTGGAAGCTGGAGGAGAAGAGGAAGAAGAAGAAGAAGTGTAAGCATAAGATTTGGGGGAAGGATAAGAAAAGGAAGAAGAAGAAGTGGAAGAACGAGAAGAAAAGGAAGAAGTGCAAGTGGAAGAATAAGAACAATAGGAAGAAGAAGAAGTGGAAGAACGAGAAGAAAAGGAAGAAGTGCAAGTGGAAGAAGGAGAACAATAGGAAGAAGAAGAAGAAGTGGAAGAATGAGAAAAAGAGGAGAAAGAAGAAGCAATGGAAGGAAAGGGGATGAAGAAGAAGTGGAACAAGGAGGAGAAGAAGAAGGGGAGGAAGTAGAAGTAGTGTAGGCAGAAGAAGGGTAAGAAGGAGAAGAGAGGGTAGAAGAAGTGGAAGAAAGAGAACAAGAGGAAGAAGAAGAAGTTGAAGGAGGTGAGATGAAGAAGAAGAATTGTAACAAGGAGAAAAGGAGGAAAAGGAAGAAGAAGGGGAAGGGAAAGGAAGAAGAAGCAGAAGAAGTGGAATCTGGAGGAGAAGAGGAAGAAGAAGAAGAAGTGTAAGCATAAGATTTGGGGGAAGGAGAAGAAGAGGAGAGCAACAAAAGTGGGGGATGGAGAAAAAGAGGAAGGAGAAGACGGAAAGGAAAGAAGAAGTTGTGGAAGGAGAAGAAATGGAAGAAGAGGAAGAAGAAGAAGTGTAAGCAGAAGAAGCGGAAGAAGGAGACGAAAATGAAGAAGAACAACAAGTAGAAGCTAGAAGAAGTGGTAGAAGGAGAGAATAAGACGAATAGGAGAAAGTAGTGGAATCAAAAGGAGATGAAGAAGAAGAAGTGGAAGAAGAAGAACGGGAGGAGTGAGAGGAGGTGGCAGAAGGAGAAGAAGAGGAAGAAGAAGAAGTGGAAGAACGAGAAGAAAAGGAAGAAGTGCAAGTGGAAGAGGGAGAACAATAGGAAGAAGAAGAAGAAGTGGAAGAATGAGAAAAAGAGGAGGAAGAAGAAGCAATGGAAGGAAAGGGGATGAAGAAGAAGTGGAACAGGGAGGAGAAGAAGAAGGGGAGGAAGAAGAAGTAGTGTAGGCAGAAGAAGGGCAAGAAGGAGAAGAGAGGGAAGAAGAAGAACAAGTGGATGTAGTAGAAATGGAAGAAGATGAACAAGAGGAAGAAGAAGAAGTGGAAAAAGAAGAAGAGGACGAAGAAGAAGTGGAAGAACGAGAAGAAAAGGAAGAAGTGCAAGTGGAAGAGGGAGAACGGGAGTTGTGAGAATAGGTGGCAGAAGGAGAAGAAGAGGAAGAAGAAGAAGTGGAAGAATGAGAAAAAGAGGAGGAAGAAGAAGCAATGGAAGGAAAGGGGATGAAGAAGAAGTGGAACAAGGAGGAGAAGAAGTAGGGGAGGAAAAAGAGGAAGTGGAGGCAGAAGAAGGGCAAGAAGGAGAAGAGAGGAAAGAAGAAGAACAAGTGGATGTTGTAGAAGTGGAAGAAGGTGAACAATAGGAAGAAGAAGAAGTAGTTGAAGGAGTGGGGATGATGGAGAAGAAGTGGAAGAAGGAGAACAAGACGTAGAAATGGATGTAGTAGAAGTGGAAGAAGGTGAACAAGAGGAAGAAGAAGAAGTAGTTGAAGGAGTGGGGATGATGGAGAGGAAGTGGAAGAAGGAGAACAAGAGGTAGAAATGAAAGTGGAAGCAGAAGAAGCAGAAAAAGAGGGATATGACGAAGGAAAGGAAGAAGAAGAAGGAGATGAAGAGGAAGAAAAGAAAGGAAAGGAGAGGATGAAGAAGAAGTGGAAGAAAGAGAACAAGAGGAGGCGGGAGAAATGCAAGAGAGATAAGAAGAGGAAGAAGAAGCAGAGTAACTAGAAGAAGTGGAAGAAGGAGAAGAAAAGGAAGAAGAAAAAGATGTGGAAAGTGAAGAAGGTGAACAAGAGGAGGAAGAAGAAGTAGTGGAAGGAGGTGAGATGAAGAAGAAGAATTGGAACAAGGAGAAAAGGAGGAAAAGGAAGAAGCAGGGGAGAGGAAGGGAAGAAGAAGCAGAAGAAGTGGAATCTGGAAAAGAAGACGAAGAAGAAGAAGAAGTGTAAGCATAAGATTTGGGGGAAGGAGAATAAGAGGAAGAGCAACAATGGGAAGCGACAGAAGTAGGGGATGGAGAAAAAGAGGAAGGAGAAGACGGAAAGGAAAGAAGAAGAAGTTGTGGAAGGAGAAGAAATGGAAAAAGAGGAAGAAGAAGAAGTGTTAGCAGAAGAAGCGGAAGAAGGATACAAAAATGAAGAACAACAACAAGTAGAAGTAGAAGAAGTGGTAGAAATAGAGAATAAGAGGAAGTAGTGGAATGAAAGGAGATGAAGAAGAAGAAGTGGAAGAAGGAGAACGGGAGGAGGGAGAAGAGGTGGCAGAAGGAGAAGAAGAGGAAGAAGAAGAAGTGGAAGAACGAGAAGAAAAGGAAGAAGTGCAAGTTGAAGAAGGAGAACAATAGGAAGAAGAAGAAGAAGTTGAAGAATGAGAAAAAGAGGAGGAAGAAGAAGCAATGGAAGGAAAGGGGATGAAGAAGAAGTGGAACAAGGACGAGAAGAAGAAGGGGAGGAAGAAGAAGTAGTGTAGGCAGAATAAGGGCAAGAAGGAGAAGAGAGGGAAGAAGAAGAACAAGTGGATGTAGTAGAAGTGGAAGAAGGTGAACGAGAGGAAGAAGAAGAAGTAGTTGAAGGAGTGGGGATGATTGAGAAGAAGTGAAAGAAGGGGAACAAGAGGTAGAAATGCAAGTGGAAGTAGAAGAAGGAGAAAAAGAGGGATATCACGAAGGAAAGGAAGAAGAAGAAGGACATGAAGAGGAAGAAAAGAAAGGAAAGGAGTGGATGAAGAAGAAGTGGAAGAAAGAGAACAAAAGGAATCAGGAGAAGTGGAAGAAAGATAAGAAGAGGAAGAAGAAGGAGAGTAACTAGAATAAGTGGAAGAAGGAGAAGAAAAGGAAGAAGAAGAAGATGTGGAAAGTGAAGAAGTTGAAGAAGGTGAACAAGAGGAGGAAGAAGAAGTAGTGGAAGGAGGTGAGATGAACAAGAAGAATTGGAACAAGGACAAAAGGAGGAAAAAGAAGAAGGAGGGGAAGGGAAGGGAAGAAGAAGTAGAAGAAGTACAATCTGCAGGAGAAGAAGAAGAAGAGAAAGAAGTGTAAACATAAGATGTGGGGGAAGGAGAAGAAGAGGAAGAGCAACAATGCGAAGCAACAGAGGTGGGGGATGTAGAAAAAGAGGAAGGAGAAGACGAAAAGGAAAGAAGAAGAACTAGTGGAAGGAGAAGAAATGGAAGAAGAGGAAGAAGAAGAGGTGTAAGCAGAAGAAGCGGAAGAAGGAGACGAAAATGAAGAAGAACAACAAGTATAAGTAGAAGAAGTGGTAGAAGGAGAGAATAAGACGAATAGGAGAAAGTAGTGGAATCAAAAGGAGATGAAGAAGAAGAAGTGGAAGAAGAAGAACGGGAGGAGTGAGAGGAGGTGGCAGAAGGAGAAGAAGAGGAAGAAGAAGAAGTGGAAGAACGAGAAGAAAAGGAAGAAGTGCAAGTGGAAGAGGGAGAACAATAGGAAGAAGAAGAAGAAGTGGAAGAATGAGAAAAAGAGGAGGAAGAAGAAGCAATGGAAGGAAAGGGGATGGAGAAGAAGTGGAACAGGGAGGAGAAGAAGAAGGGGACGAAGAAGAAGTAGTGTAGGCAGAAGAAGGGCAAGAAGGGGAAGAGAGGGAAGAAGAAGAACAAGTGGATGTAGTAGAGGTGGAAGAAGGTGAACAAGAGGAAGAAGAAGAAGTAGTTGAAGGAGTGGGGATGATGTAGTAGAGGTGGAAGAAGGTGAATAAGAGGAAGAAGAAGAAGTAGTTGAAGGAGTGGGGATGATGGAGAAGAAGTGGAAGAAGGATAACTACAGGTAGAAATGATAGTGGAAGCAGAAGAAGGAGAAAAAGAGGGATATGACGAAGGAAAGGAAAAAGAAGAAGGAGATGAAGAGTAAGAAAAGAAAGGAAAGGAGAGGATGACGAAGACGTGGAAGAAAGAAAACTAGACGAGGCAGGAGAAGTGGAAGAAAGATAAGAAGAGGAAGAAGAAGGAGAGTAACTAGAAGAAGTGAAAGAAAGGGAAGAAAAGGAAGATGAAGAAGATGTCGAAAGTGAAGAAGGTGAACAAGAGGAGGAAGAAGAAGTAGTGTAAGGAGGTTAGATGAAGAAGAAGAATTTGAACAAGGAGAAAAGGAGGAAAAGGAAGAAGGAGGGAAGGGATGGGAAGGGAAGAAGAAGTGGAATCTGGAGGAGAAGAGGAAGAAGAAGAAGAAGTGTTAGCAGAAGAAGAGGAAGAAGGATACAAAAATGAAGAACAACAACAAGTAGAAGTAGAAGAAGTGGTAGAAGGAGAGAATAAGAGGAATAGGAGGAAGTAGTGGAATGAAAGGAGATGAAGAAGAAGAAGTTGAAGAAGGAGAATGGGAGGAGGGAGGAGGGAGAAGAGGTGGCAGAAGGAGAAGAAGAGGAAGAAGAAGTGGAAGAAAGAGAAGAAAAGGAAGAAGTGCAAGTGGAAGAAGGAGAACAATACGAAGAAGCAAAAGTAGTGGAAGAATGAGAAAAAGAGGAGGAAGAAGAAGCAATGGAAGGAAAGGGGATGAAGAAGAAGTGGAAGAAGGAGGAGAAGAAGAAGGGGAGGAAGAAGAAGTAGTGTAGGCAGAAGAAGGGCAAGAAGGAGAAGAGAGGGAAGAAGTAGAACAAGTGGATGTAGTAGAAGTGGGAGAAGGGGAATAAGAGGAAGAAGAAGAAGAAGTAGTTGAAGGGGTGGGGATGATCGAGAAAAAGTGGAAGAAGGAGAACAAGAGGTACAAATGCAAGTGGAAGCAGAAGAAGGAGAAAAAGATGGATATGACGAAGGAAAGGAAGAAGAAGAAGGAGATGAAAAGGAAGAAAAGAAAGGAAAGGAGAGGATGAAGAAGAAGTGGAAGAAAGAGAACAAAAGAAGGCGGGAGAAGTGCAAGAAAGATAAGAAGAGGAAGAACAAGGAGAGTAACTAGAAGAAGTGGAAGAAGGAGAAGAAAAGGAAGAAGAAGAAGATGTGGAAAGTGAAGAAGGTGAAAGGGAGGAGGAAGAAGAATTGGAACAAGGAGAAAAGGAGGAAAAGGAAGAAGGAGGGGAAGGGAAAGGAAGGGAAGAAAAAGCAGAAGAAGTGGAATCTGGAGGAGAAGAGGAAGAAGAAGAAATGTTAGCATAAGATTCGGGGGAAGGAGAAGAAGAGGAAGAGCAACAATGGGAAGCAACAAAAGTGGGGGATGGAGAAAAAGAGGAAGGAGAAGACGGAAAGGAAAGCAGAAGAAGTTGTGGAAGGAGAACACATGGAAGAAGAGGAAGAAGAAGAAGTATGAGCAGAAGAAGTGGAGGAAGGAGACGAAAATGAAGAATTACAACAAGTAGAAGTAGAAGAAGTGGTAGAAGGAGAGAATAAGAGGAATAGGAGGAAGTAGTGGAATGAAAGGAGATGAAGAATAAGAAGTGGAAGAAGGAGAACAAGAGGAGGCAGGAAAAGTGGAAGACAGATAAGAAGAGGAAGAAGAAGTAGAGCAACTAGAAGAAGTGGAAGAAGTAGAAGAAATGGAAGAAGAGGAAGAAGGAGAAGTGTAACTAGAAGAAGTGGAAGAAGGAGAAGAAAAGGATGCAGAAGAAGATGTGGAAAGTGAAGAAGGTGAACAAGAGGAGGAAGAAGAACTAGTGGAAGGAGGTTAGATGAAGAAGAAAACTTGGAACAAGGAGAAAAGGAGGAAAAGGAAGGAGGGGAAGGGAAGGGAAGGGAAGAAGAAGCAGAAGAAGTGGAAGCTGGAGCAGAAGAGGAAGAAGAAGAAGAAGTGTAAGCATAATATTTGGGGGAAGGAGAAGAAGTGTAAGCAGAAGAAGCTGAAGAAGGAGACGAAAATGAAGAAGAACAACAAGTAGAAGTAGAAGCAGTGGTAGAAGGAGAGAATAAGAGGAATAGGAGGAAGTAATGGAATGAAAGGAGATGAACAAGAAGAAGGAGAACGGGAGGAGGAAGAAGAGGTGGCAGAAAGAGAAGAATAGGAAGAAGAAGAAGAGGAAGAACGAGAAGAAAAGGAAGAAGTGCAAGTGGAAGAAGGAGAACAACAGGAAGAAGAAGAAGAAGTGTAAGAATGAGAAAAAGAGGAGGAAGAAGAAGCAACGGACGGAAAGGGGAATGAAGAAGAAGTCAAAGATGTGGAAAGTGAAGAAGGTGAACAAGAGGAGGAAGAAGAAGTAGTGGAAGGAGGTGAGATGAAGAAGAAGAATTGGAATAAGGAGAAAAGGAGGAAAAGGAGGAAGGAGGGGAAGGGAAGGGAAGAACAAGCAGAAGAAGTGGAATCTAGAGGAGAAGAGGAAGAAGAAGAAGAAGTGTAAGCATAAGATTTGGGGGAAGGAGAAGAAGAGGAAGAGCAACAATGGAAAGAAACAGAAGTAGGGGATCGACAAAAAGAGGAAGGAGAAGACAGAAAGGAAAGAAGTAGAAGTTGTGGAAGGAGAAGAAATGGAAGAAGAGGAAGAAGAAGAAGAAGTGTAAGCAGAAGAAGCGGAAAAAGGAGACGAAAATGAAGAAGAACAACAAGTAAAAGTAGAAGAAGTGGTAGAAGGAGAGAATAAGAGGAATAGGAGGAAGAAGTGGAATCAAAGGAGATGAAGAAGAAGAAGTGGAAGAAGGAGAATGGGAGGAGGGAGGAGAGGTGGCAGAAGGAGAAAAAGAGGAAGAAGAAGAAGTGGAAGAACGAGAAGAAAAGGAAGAAGTGCAAGTTGGAGAAGGAGAACAATAGGAAGTAGAAGAAGAAGTAGAAGAATGGGAAAAAGAGGAGAAAGAAGAAGCAATGGAAGGAAAGGGGATGAAGAAGAACTGAAACAAGTAGGAGAAGAAGAAGCGATGAAGAAGAAGTAGTGTAGGCAGAAGAAGGGCAAGAAGGAGAAGAGAGGGAAGAAGAAAAACAAGTGGATGTAGTAGAAGTGGAAGAAGGTGAACAAGAGGAAGAGGAAGAAGTAGTTGAAGGAGTGGGGATGATGGAGAAGAAGTGGAAGAAGGAGAATAAGAGGTAGAAATGCAAGTGGAAGCAGAAAAAGTAGAAAAAGAGGGATATGACGAAGGAAAGGAAGAAGAAGAAGGAGATGAAGAGGAAGAAAAGAAAGGAAAGGAGAGGATGAAGAAGAAGTGGAAGAAAGAGAACAAGAGGAGGCAGGAGAAGTGGAAGAAAATAAGAAGAGTAGGAACAAGGAGAGTAACTAGAAGAAGTGGAAAAAGGAGAAGAAAAGGAAGCAGAAGAAGATGTGGAAAATGAGGAAGTTGAAGAAGGTGAACAAGAGAAGGAAGAAGAAGTAGTGGAAGGAGGTGAGATGAAGAAGAAGAAACGGAACAAGGAGAATAGGAGGAAAAGGAAGAAGGAGGGGAAGGGAAGGGAAGAAGAAGTAGAAGAAGTCGAATCTGGAGGAGAAGAGGAAGAAGAAGAAGAAGTGTAAGCATAAGATATGGGGGAAGGAGAAGACGGAAAGGAAAGAAAAGAAGTTGTGGAAGGAGAAGAAATGGAAGAAGAGGAAGAATAAGAAGAAGTGTAAGCAGAAGAAGCGGCAGAAGGAGACGAAAATGGAGAAGAACAACAAGCAGAAGTAGAAGAAGTGGTAGAAGGAAAGAATAAGAGGAATAGGAGGAAGTAGTGGAATGAAAGTAGATGAAGAAGAAGTGGAAGAAGGATAACGGGAGGAGGAAGAAGAGGTGGCAAAAGGAGAAGAAGAGGAAGAAGAAGAAGTGGAAGAACGAGAAGAGAAGGAAGAAATGCAAGTGAAAGAAGGAGAACAATAGGAAGAAGAAGTGGAAGAATGAGAAAAAGAGGAGGAAGAAGAAGCAATGGAAGGAAAGAGGAAGAAGAAGAAGTAGAACAAGGAGGAGAACAAGAAGGAGAGGAAGAAGAACTAGTGTAGGTAGAAGAAGGGGAAGAAGGAGAAGAGGGGGAAGACGAAGAATAAGTGGATGTAGTAGAAGTGGAAGAAGGTGAACAAGAGGAAGAAGAAGTAGTAGTTGAAGGAATGTGGATGATGGAGAAGAAGTGGAAGAAGGACAACAAGAGGTAGAAATGCAAGTGGAAGCCGAAGAAGGAGAAAAAGAGGGATATGACAAAGGAAACGAAGAAGAAAAAGGAGATAAAGAGGAAGAAAAGAAAGGAAAGGAGAGGATGAAGAAGAAGTGGAAGAAAGAGAACAAGAGGAGGCAGGAGAAGTGGATGAAAGATAAGAAGAGGAAGAAGAAGGAGAGTAACTAGAAGAAGTGGAAGAAGGAGAAGCAAAGGAAGAAGAAGAAGATATGGAAAGTGAGTAAGTTGAAGAAGGTGAACAAGAGGATGAATAAGAAGTAGTGAAAGGAGGTGAGATGAAAAAGAAGAATTGGAACAAGGAGAAAAGGAGGAACAGGAAGAAGGAGGGGAAGGGAAGGGAAGAAGAAGCAGAAGAAGTGGAATCTGGAGGAGAAGAGGAAGAAGAAGAAGAAGTGTAAGCATAAGATTTGGGGGAAGGAGAAGAAGAGGAAGAGCAACAATGGGAAGCAACAGAATTGGGGGATGAAGGAAAACAGGAAGGAGAACAATAGGAAGAAGAAGAAGAAGTGGAAGAATGAGAAAAAGAGGAGGAAGAAGAAGCAATGGAAGGAAATCGGATGAAGAAGAAGTGGAACAAGGAGGAGAACAAGAAGGGGAGGAAGAAGAAGTAGTGTAGTCAGAAGAAGGGCAAGAAGGAGAAGAGAAGGAAGAAGAACAACAAGTGGATGTAGTAGAGGTGGAAGAAGGTGAACAAAGAAGAAGAAGTAGTTGAAGGAGTGGGGATGATGGAGAAGAAGTGTAAGAAGGATAACAAAAGGTAGAAATGCAAGTGGGAGCAGAAGATGGAGAAAAAGAGGGATATCACGAAGGAAAGGAAGAAGAAGAAGGAGATGAAGTGGAAGAAAAGAAAGGAAAGGAGAAGATGAAGAAGAAGTGGAAGAAAGAGAACAAGAGGAGGCAGGATAAGTGGAAGAAAGATAAGAAGAGGAAGAAAAAGGAGAGTAACTAGAAGAAGTGGATGACGGAGAAGAAAAAGGAAGAAGAAGAAGATGTGGAAAGTGAAGAAGTTGAAGAAGGTGAACAAGAGGAGGAAGAAGAAATAGTAGAAGGAGGTGAGATGAAGAAGAAGAATTGGAAGAACGAGAAAAGGAGGAAAAGGAAGAAGGAGGGGAAGGGAAGGGAAGAAGAAGCAAAAGAAGTGGAATCTGGAGGAGAAGAGGAAGAAGAAGAAGTGTAAGCATAAGATTTGGGGTAAGGAGAAGAAGAGGAAGAGCATCAATGGGAGGCAGCATAAGTAGGGGATGGAGAAAAAGCAGAAGGAAAAGACGGAAAGGAAAGAAGAAGAAGTTATGGAAGGAGAAGAAATGGAAGAAGAGGAAGAAGAAGAAGTGTAAGCAGAAGAAGCGGAAGAAGGAGACGAAAATGAAGAAGAACAACAAGTAGAAGTAGAAGAAGTGGTTGAGGGAGAGAATAAGGGGAATAGGAGGAAGTAGTGGAATGAAAGGAGATGAAGAAGAAGAAGACGAAGAAGGAGAACGGAAGGAGGGAGAAGAGGTGGTAGAAGGAGAAGAAGAGGAAGAAGAAGAAGTTGAAGAACGAGAAGAAAAGGAAGAAGTGCAAGTGGAAGAAGGAGAACAATAGGAAGAAGAAGAAGAAGTGGAATATGGAGGAGAAGGGGAGGAAGAAGAAGAAGTGGAAGAAAGAGAACAAGAGGAGGCAGGAGAAGTGGAAGAAAGATAAGTAGAGGAAGAAGAAGAAAAGTAACTAGAAGAAGTGGAAGAAGATGATGTGGAAAGTGAAGAAGTTGAAGAAGTGAACAAGAGGAGGAAGAAGAAGTAGTGCAAGGATGTGAGATGAAGAAGAAGACTTGGAACAAGGAGAAAAGGAGGAAAAGGAAGAAGGAGGGGAAGGGAAGGGAAGAAGAAGCAAAAGACGTGGAAGCTGAAGGAGAAGAGGAAGAAGAAGAAGAAGTGTAAGCATAAGATTTGGGGGAAGGAGAAGAAGAGGAAGAGCAACAATGGGAAGTAACAGAAGTGGGGGATTGAGAAAAAGAGGAAGGGAAAGATGGAAAGGAAAGAAGAAGAAGTTGTGGAAGGAGAAGAAATGGAAGAAGAGGAAGAAGAAGAAGTGTAAGCAGAAGAAGCGGAAGAAGGAGACGAAAATGAAGAACAACAAGTAGAAGTAGAGGAAGTGGTAGAAGGAGAGAATAAGAGGAATAGGAGGAAGTAGTGGAATGAAAGGAGATGAAGAAGAAGAAGTGGAAGAAGGAGAACAGGAGGAGGAAGAAGAGGGGGCAAAAGGAGAAGAAGAGCAAGAAGAAGAAGTGGAAGAACGAGAAGAAAAGGAAGAAGTGCAAGTGGAAGAAGGAGAACAATTGGAAGAAGAAGAAGAAGTGGAAGAAGGCGAAAATGAGGAGGAAGAAGAAGCAATGGAAGGAAACGGGAAGAAGAAGAACTGGAAGAAGGAGAACGCGAGGAAGAGAAGAGGTGGCAGAAGGAGAAGAAAAGGAAGAAGAAGAAGTGGAAGAATGAGAAGAAAAGGAAAAAGTGCAAGTGGAAGAAGGAGAACAATAGGAAGAAGAAGAAGAAGTGGAAGAATGATAAAAAGAGGAGGAAGTAGAAGCAATGGAAGGAAACGGGATGAAGAAGGAGCGGAACAAGGAGGAGAAGAAGAAGGGGAGGAAGAAGAAGTAGTGTAGGCAGAAGAATGGCAAGAAAGAGAAAATAGGGAAGAAGAAGAAGAAGTCGATGTAGTAAAAGTGGAAAAAGGTGAACAAGAGGACGAAGAGGAAGTAGTTGAAGGAGTGGGGATGATGGAAAAGAAGTGGAAGAAGGAGAACCAGAGGTAGAAATGCAAGTGGAAGCAGAAGAAGGAGAAAAAGAGGGATATGATGAAGGAAAGGAAGAAAAAGAAAGAGGTGAAGAGGAAGAAAAGAAAGGAAGGGAGAGGATGAAGAAGAAGTGTAAGAAAGAGAACAAGAGGAGGCAGGAGAAGTGGAAGAAAGATAAGAAGAGGAAGAAGAAGGAGAGTAACTAGAAGAAGTGGAAGAAGGAGAAGAAAAGGAAGAAGAAGAAGATGTGGAAAATGAAGAAGTTGAAGAAGGTGAACAAGAGGAGGAAGAAGAAGTAACGGAAAGAGGTGAGATGAAGAAGAAGAATTGGAACAAGGAGAAAAGGAGGAAAAGGAAGAAGGAGGGGAAGGGAAGGAAAGAAGAAGCAGAAGAAGTGGAAGCTGGAGGAGAAGAGGAAGAAGAAGAGGAAGAAGAAGAAGAAGTGTAAGCATAAGATTTGGGGGAAGGAGAAGAAGAGGAAGAGCAACAATGGGAAGCAACAGAAGTGGGGGATAGAGAAAAAGAGGAAGGAGAAGACGGAAAGGAAAGAAGAAGAAGTTGTGGAAGGAGAAGAAATGGAAGAAGAGGAAGAAGAAGAAGTGTAAGCAGAAGAAGCGGAAGAAGGAGATGAAAATGAAGAAGAACAACAAGTAGAAGTAGAAGAAGTGGTAGAAGGAGAGAATAAGACAAATAGGAGGAAGTAGTGGAATGAAAGGAGATGAAGAAAAAGAAGTGGAAGAAGGAGAACGGGAGGAGGAAGAAAAGGTGGCAGAAGGAGAAGAAGAGGAAGAAGAAGTGGTGGAATAACGAGAAGAAAAGGAAGAAGTGGAAGTGGAAGAAGGAGAACAATAGGAAGAAGAAGAAGTGGAAGAATGAGAAAAAGAGGAGCAAGAAGAAGCAATGGAAGGAAATGGGATGAAGAAGGAGTTGAACAAGGAGGAGAAGAAGAAGAGGAAGAAAAAGAAGTAGTGTAGGAAGAAGAAGGGCAAGAGGGAGAAGAAAGGGAAGAAGAAGAAGAAGTGGATGTAGTAAAAGTGGAAGAAGGTGAACAAGAGGAAGAAGAAGAAATAGTTGAAGGAGTGGGGATGATGGAGAAGAAGTGGAAGAAGGAGAACAAGAGGTAGAAAGCCAAGTGGAAGCAGAAAAAGGAGAAAAAGAGGGATATGACGAAGGAAAGGAAGAAGAAGAAGGAGATGAAGACGAAGAAAAGAAAGGAAACGAGAGGATGAAGAAGAAGTGGAAGAAAGAGAACAAGAGGAGGCAGGAGAAGTGGAAGAAAGATAAGAAGAGGAAGAAGAAGGAGAGTAACTAGAAGAAGTGGAAGAAGGAGAAGAAAGGAAGAAGAAGAAGATGTGGAAAGTGAAGAACTTAAAGAATGTGAACAAGAGGAGGAAGAAGAAGTAATGGAAGGAGGTGAGATGAAGAAGAAGAATTGGAACAAGGAGAAAAGGAGGAAAAGGAAGAAGGAGGGGAAGGGAAGGGAAGAAGAAGCAGAAGAAGTGGAAGCTGGAGGAGAAGAGGAAGAAGAAGAAGAAGTGTAAGCATAAGATTTGGGGGAAGGAGAAGAAGAGGAAGAGCAACAATGGGAAGCAACAGAAGTGGGGGATGGAGAAAAAGAGGAAGGAGAAGACGGAAAGGAAAGAAGAAGAAGTTATGGAAGGAGAAGAAATGGAAGAAGAAGAAGTGTAAGCAGAAGAAGCGGAAGAAGGAGACGAAAATGAAATAGAACAACAAGTAGAAGTAGAAAAAGTGGTAGAAGGAGAGAATAAGACGAATAGAAGGAAGTAGTGGAATGAAAGGAGATGAAGAAAAAGAAATTGTGGAAGGAGAACGGGAGGAGGAAGAAGAGGTGGCAGAAGGAGAAGAAGAGGAAGAAGAAGTGGTGTAAGAACGAGAAGAAAAGGAAGAAGTGCAAGAGGAAGAAGGAGAACAATACGAAGAAGTAGAAGTGGAAAAGTGAGAAAAAGAGGAGGAAGAAGAAGCAATGGAAGGAAACGGGAGGAAGAAGGAGTGGAACAAGGAGGAGAAGAAGAAGGGGACGAAGAAGAAGTAGTGTAGGCAGAAGAACGGCAAGAAGGAGAAGAGAGGGAAGAAGAAGAAGAAGTGCATGTAGTAAAAGTGCAAGAAGGTGAACAAGAGGAAGAAGAAGAAGTAGTTGAAGGAGTGGAGATGATGGAGAAGAAGTGGAAGAAGGTGAACAAGAGGAAGAAGAAGAAGTAGTTGAAGGAGTGGAGATGATGGAGAAGAAGTGGAAGAAGGAGAACAAGAGGTAGTAGAAATGCAAGTGGAAACAGAAGAAGGAGAAAAAGAGGGATATGACGAAGGAAAGGAAGAAGAAGAAGGATATGAAGAGGAAGAAAAGAAAGGAAAGGAGAGGATGAAGAAGAAGTGGAAGAAAGAGAAAAAGAGGAGGCATGAGAAGTGGAAGAAAGATAAAAAGAGGAAGAAGAAGAAGAGTAACTAGAAAAAGTGGAATAAGGAGAAGAAAAGGAAGAAGAAGAAGATGTGGAAAGTGAAGAAGTTGAAGAAGGTGAACAAGAGGAGGAAGAAGAAGTAGTGGAAGGAGGTGAGATGAAGAAGAAGATAAGAAGAGGAAGAAGAAGGAGAGTAACTAGAAGAAGTGGAAGAAGGAGAAGAAAAGGAAGAAGAAGAAGATATGGAAAGTGAAGAAGTTGAAGAAGGTGAACAAGAGGAGGAAGAAGAAGTAGTGCAAGGAGGTGAGATGACGAAGAAGAAGTTATGGAAGTCGAAGAAATCGAAGAAGAGGAAAAAGAAGAAGTGTAAGCAGAAGAAGCGGAAAAAGGAGACAAAAATGAAAAAGAACAACAAGTAGAAGTAGAAGAAGTTGTAGAAGGAGAGAATAAGAGGAATAGGAGGAAGTAGTGGAATGAAAGGAGATGAAGAAGAAGAAGTGGAAGAAGGAGAATGGGAGGAGGGAGAAAAGGTGGCAGATGGAGAAGAAGAGGAAGAAGAAGATGAGGAAGAACGAGAAGAAAAGGAAGAAGTGCAAGTGGAAGAAAGAGAACAATAAGAAGAAGAAGAAATGGAAGAATAAGAAAAAAAAGGAGGAAGAAGAAGAATGGTAGGAAAGGGGATGAAGAAGAAGTGGAACAAGGAGGAGAAGAAGAAGGGAAGGAGAACAAGAGGTAGAAATGCAAGTGGAAGCAGAAGAATGAGAAAAAGAGAGATATGACGAAGGAAAGGAAGAAGAAGGAGATGAAGAGGAAGAAAAGAAAGGAAAGGAGATGATGAAGAAGAAGTGGAAGAAAAAGAACAAGAGGGAGAAGAAAAAGTAGTTGAAGGAGTGGGGATGATGGAGAAGAAGTGGAAGAAGGAGAATAACAGGTAGAAATGCAAGTCGAAGCAGAAGAAGGAGAAAAAGATGGATATGAAGAAGGAAAGGAGGTAGAAGAAGGAGATGAAGAGGAAGAAAAGAAAGGAAAGGAGAGGATGAAGAAGAAGTGGAAGAAAGAGAACAAGAGGAGGCATGAGAAGTGGAAGAAAGATAAGAAGAGGAAGAAGAAGGAGAGTAACTAGAAGAAGTGGAAAAAGGAGAAGAAAAGGAAGAACAAGAAGATGTGGAAAGTGAAGAAGGTGAACAAGGGGAGGAAGAAGAAGTAGTGGAAGGAGGTGAGATGAAGAAGAATTGGAACAAGGAGAAAAGGTGGAAAAGGAAGAAGGAGTGGAAGGGAAGGGAAGAAGAAGAAGTGTAAGAATGAGAAATAGAGGAGCAAGAAGAAGTAATGGAAGGAAAGGGGAAAGAAGAAGAAGTAGAACAAGGAGGAGAAGAAGAAGGGGAGGAAGAAGAAGTAGTGTAGGCAGAAGAAAAGGAAGAAGGAGAAGAGAGGGAAGAAGAAGAACAAATGGATGTAGCAGAAATGGAAGAAGGTGAACAAGAGGATGAAGAAGAAGTAGTTGAAGGAGTGTGGATGATGGAGAAGAAGTGGAAGAAGGAGAACAAGAGGTAGAAATGCAAGTGGAAGCAGAAGAAGGAGAAAAAGAGGGATATGACGAAGGAAAGGAAGAAGAAGGAGGAGATGAAGAGAAAGAAAAGAAAGGAAAGGAGAGGATGAAGAAGAAGTGGAAGAAAGAGCACAAGAGGAGGCAAGAGAAGTGGAAGAAAGATAAGAAGAGGAAGAAAAAGCAGAAGAAATGGAATCTGGAGGAGAAGAGGAGGAAGAAGAAGAAGTGTAAGCATAAGATTTGGGGGAAGGAAAAGAAGAGGACGAGCAACAATGGGAAGTAACAGAAGTGGGGGATGGAGAAAAAGAGGAAGGAGAAGACGGAACGGAAAGAAGAAGAAGTTGTCGAAGGAGAAGAAATGGAAGAAGAAGAAGTGTAAGCAGAAGAAGCGGAAGAAGGAGACGAAAATAAAGAAGAGAAACAAGTAGAAGTAGAAGAAGTGGTAGAAGTAGTGGAATGAAAGGAGATGAAGAAGAAGAAGTGGAAGAAGGAAAACGGGAGGAGTGAGAAGAGGTGGCAGAAGGAGAAGAAGAGGAAGAAGAAGAAGTTGAAGACCAAGAAGAAAAGGAAGAAGTGCAAGTGGAAGAAGGAGAACAATAGGAAGAAGAAGAAGAAGTAGAAGAATGAGAAAAAGAGGAGGAGGAAGAAGCAATGGAAGGAAAGGGGATGAAGAAGAAGTGGAATAAGGAGGAGAAGAAGAAGGGGAGGAAGAAGAAGTAGTGTAGGCAGAAGAAGGGCAAGAAGGAGAAGAGAGGGAAGAAGAAGAACAAGTGGATGTAGTAGAAGTGGAAGAAGGTGAACAAGAGGAAGAAGAAGAAGTAGTTGAAGGAGTGGGGATGATGGAGAACAAGTGGAAGAAGGAGAATAAGAGGGAGAAATGCAAGTGGAAGCAGAAGAAGGAGAAAAAGAGGGATATGACGAAGGAAAGGAAGAAGAAGAAGAAGATGAAGAGGAACAAAAGAATGGAAAGGAGAGGATGAAGAAGAAGGGGAAGAAAGAGAAGAAGAGGAGGCAGGAGAAGTGGAAGAAAGATAAGAAGAGGAAGAAGAAGGAGAGTAACTAGAAGAAGTGGAAGAAGGAGAAGAAAAGGTAGAAGAAGAAGATGTGGAAGGTGAAGAAGTGGAAGAAGGAGAAGAAAAGGTAGAAGAAGAAGATGTGGAAGGTGAAGAAGTTGAAGAAGGTGAACAAGAGGAGGAAGAAGAAGCAGTGGAAGGAAGTGAGATGAAGAACAAGACTTGGAAAAAGGAAAAAAGGAGGAAAAGGAAGAAGGAGGGGAAGGGAAGGGAATAAGAAGCAGAAGAAGTGCAATCTGGAGGAGAAGAGGAAGAAGAAGAAGAAGTGTAAGCATAAGATTTGGGGGAAGGAGAAGAAGAGGAAGAGCAATAATGGGAAGCCACAAAAGTGCGAGATGGAGAAAAAAAGGAAGGAGAAGACGTAAAGGAAAGAACAAGAAGTTGTGGAAGGAGAAGAAATGGAAGAAGAGGAAGAAGAAGAAGTGTAAGCAGAAGAAGCGGAAGAAGGAGAAGAAAATGAAGAAGAACAACAAGCAGAAGTAGAAGAAGTGGTAGAAGGAGAGAATGAGAGGAATAGGAGGAAGTAGTTGAATGAAAGGAGATGAAGAAGAAGAAGTCAAAGAAGGATAACGGGAGGAGGGAGAAGAGGTGGCAGAAGGAGAAGCAGAAGAAGTGGAAGAACGAGAAGAAAAGGAAGAAGTGCAAGTGGAAGAAGGAGAACAATAGGAAGAAGAAGAAGAAGTGGAGGAATGAGAAAAAGAGGAGGAAGAAGAAGCAATGGAAGGGAAGGGGATGAAGAAGAAGTCGAAGAATGAGAAGAAAAGGAAGAAGAAGAAGATGTGCAAGGTGAAGAAGGTGAACAAGAGGAGGAAGAAGAACTAGTTGAAAGAGGTGAGATGAAGAAGAAGAATTCGAATCAGGAGAAAAGGAGGAAAAGGAAGAAGGAGGGGTAGGGAGAAGTAGCGTAGCCAGAAGAAGGGCAAGAAGGAGAAGAAAGGGAAGAAAAAGAACAAGTAGATGTAGTAGAGGTGGAAGAAGGTGAACAACAGGAAGTAGAAGAAGTAGTTGAAGGAGTGGGGATGATGGAGAAGAAGTGGAAGAAGGAGAACAAAAGGTAGAAATGCAAGTAGAAGCAGAAGAAGGAGAAAAAAAGGGATCTGACGAAGGAAAGGAAGAAGAAGAAGGAGATGAAGAGGAAGAAAAGAAAGGAAAGGAGAGGATGAAGAAGAAGTGGAAGAAAGGGAACAAGAAGAGGCAGGAGAAGTGGAACAAAGATAAGAAGAGGAAGAAGAAGGAGAGTAACTAGAAGAAGAGGAAGAAGGAGAAGAAAAGGAAGAAGAAGAAGATGTGGAAAGTCAAGAAGGTGAACAAGAAGAGGAAGAAGAAGTAGTGGAAGGAGGTGAGATGAAGAAGAAGAATTGGCACAAGGAGAAAAGGAGGAAAAGGAAGAAGGAGGGGAAGGGAAGGGAGGAAGAAGCAGAAGAAGTGGAATCTGGAGGAGAAGAGGAAGAAGAAGAAGAAGTTTAAGCATAAGATTTGGGGGAAGGAGAAGAAGAGGAAGAGCAACAATCGGAAGCAACAGAAGTGGGGGATGGAGAAAAAGAGGAAGGAGAAGACAGAAAGGAAAGAAGAAGAAGTTGTGGAAGGAGAAGAAATGGAAGAAGAGGAAGAAGAAGAAGTGTAAGCAGAAGAATCGGAAGAAGGAGACGAAAATGAAGAAGAACAACAAGTAGAAGTAGAAGAAGTGGTAGGAGGAGAGAATAAGAGGAATAGGACGAAGTAGTTGAATGAAAGGAGATGAAGAAGAAGAAGTGGAAGAAGGAGAACGCGAGGAGGGAGAAGAGGTGGCAGAAGGAGAAGAAGAGGAAGAACAAGAAGTGGAAGAACGAGAAGAAAAGGAAGAACTTCAAGTGGAAGAAGGAGAACAATAGGAAGAAGAAGAAGAAGTGGAAGAAAGAGAACAAGAGGAGGCAGAAGAAGTGGAAGAAAGATAAGAAGAGGAAGAAAAAGGAGAGTAACTAGAAGAAAGAAAGAAAGAGAAGAAAAGGAAGGAGAAGAAGATGTACAAAGTGAAAAAGGTGAACAAGAGGAGGAAGAAGAAGTAGTGGAAGGAGGTGAGATGAAGAAGAAGAATTCGAACAAGGAGAAAAGGAGGAAAAGAAGAAAGAGGGGAAGGGAAGGGAAGAAGAACCAGAAGAAGTGGAATCTGGAGGAGAAGAGGAAGAAGAAGAAGAAGTGTAAGCATAAGATTTGGGGGAAGGAGAAGAAGAGGAAGAGCAACAATGGGAAGCAACAGAAGTGGGGGATGGAGAAAAAAGTAAGGAGAAGACGAAAAGGAAAGAAGAAGGGGAAGGAGAAGAGATGGAAGAAAAAGAGGCGTACGCAGAGGAAGCGGAAGAAGGAGACGAAAATGAAGAAGAACAGCAAGTAGAAGTAGAAGAAGTGGTAGAAGTAGTGGAATGAAAGGAGATGAAGAAGAGGAAGAACAAGAAGTGGAAGACCAAGAAGAAGAGGAAGAACAAGAAGTGGATGTAGAAGGAGACGAAAATGAAGAAGAACAACAAGTAGAAGTAGAAGAAGTGGTAGGAGGAGAGAATAAGAGGAATAGGAGGAAGTAGTTGAATGAAAGGAGATGAAGAAGTGGAAGAAGGAGAACGCGAGGAGGGAGAAGAGGTGGCAGAAGGAGAAGAAGAGGAAGAACAAGAAGTGGAAGAACGAGAAGAAAAGGAAGAACTTCAAGTGGAAGAAGGAGAACAATAGGAAGAAGAAGAAGAAGTGGAAGAAAGAGAACAAGAGGAGGCAGAAGAAGTGGAAGAAAGATAAGAAGAGGAAGAAAAAGGAGAGTAACTAGAAGAAAGAAAGAAAGAGAAGAAAAGGAAGGAGAAGAAGATGTACAAAGTGAAAAAGGTGAACAAGAGGAGGAAGAAGAAGTAGTGGAAGGAGGTGAGATGAAGAAGAAGAATTCGAACAAGGAGAAAAGGAGGAAAAGAAGAAAGAGGGGAAGGGAAGGGAAGAAGAACCAGAAGAAGTGGAATCTGGAGGAGAAGAGGAAGAAGAAGAAGAAGTGTAAGCATAAGATTTGGGGGAAGGAGAAGAAGAGGAAGAGCAACAATGGGAAGCAACAGAAGTGGGGGATGGAGAAAAAAGTAAGGAGAAGACGAAAAGGAAAGAAGAAGGGGAAGGAGAAGAGATGGAAGAAAAAGAGGCGTACGCAGAGGAAGCGGAAGAAGGAGACGAAAATGAAGAAGAACAGCAAGTAGAAGTAGAAGAAGTGGTAGAAGTAGTGGAATGAAAGGAGATGAAGAAGAGGAAGAACAAGAAGTGGAAGACCAAGAAGAAGAGGAAGAACAAGAAGTGGATGTAGAAGGAGACGAAAATGAAGAAGAACAACAAGTAGAAGTAGAAGAAGTGGTAGGAGGAGAGAATAAGAGGAATAGGAGGAAGTAGTTGAATGAAAGGAGATGAAGAAGAAGAAGTGGAAGAAGGAGAACGCGAGGAGGGAGAAGAGGTGGCAGAAGGAGAAGAAGAGGAAGAACAAGAAGTGGAAGAACGAGAAGAAAAGGAAGAACTTCAAGTGGAAGAAGGAGAACAATAGGAAGAAGAAGAAGAAGCGGAAGAAAGAGAACAAGAGGAGGCAGGAGAAGTGGAAGAAAGATAAGAAGACGAAGAAGAAGGAGAGTAGCTAGAAGAAGTGGAAGAAGGAGAAGAAATGGTAGAAGAAGAAGATGTGGAAGGTGATGAAGTTGAAGAAGGTGAACAAGAGGAGGAAGAAGTAATGGAAGGAGGTGAGATGAACAAGAAGACTTGCAACAAGGAGAAAAGGAGGAAAAGGAAGAAGGAGGGGAAGGGAAGGGAAGAAGAAGCAGAAGAAGTGGAAGCTGGAGGAGAAGAGGAAGAAGAAGAAGAAGTGTAAGCATAAGATTTGGGGGCAGGAGAAAAAGAGGAAGAGCAACAATGGGAAGCAACATAAGTGGGGGATGGAGAAAAAGAGGAAGGAGAAGACGGAAAGGAAAGAAAAAGAAGTTGTGGAAGGAGAATAAATGGAAAAAGAAGTGTAAGCCGAAGAAGCAGAAGAAGGAGACGAAAATGAAGAAGAACAACAAGTAGAAGTAGAAGAAGTGGTAGAAGGAGAGAATAAGAGGAATAGGAGGAAGTAGTGGAATGAAAGGAGATGAAGAAGAAGAAGTGGAAGAAGGAAAACAGGAGGCGTGAGAAGTGGTGGCAGAAGGAGAAGAAGAGGAAGAAGAAGAAGTTGAAGACTAAGAAGAAAAGGAAGATCAAGTGCAAGTGGAAAAGGAGAACAATAGGAAGAAGAAGAAGAAGTGGAAGAAAGATAAGAAGAGGAAGAAAAAGGAGAGTAACTAGAAGAAAGGAAGAAAGAGAAGAAAAGGAAGGAGAAGAAGATGTACAAAGTGAAGAAGGTGAACAAGAGGAGGAAGAAGAAGTAGTGGAAGGAGGTGAGATGAAGAAGAAGAATTCGAACAAGGAGAAAAGGAGGAAAAGAAGAAAGAGGGGAAGGGAAGGGAAGAAGAACTAGAAGAAGTGGAATCTGGAGGAGAAGAGGAAGAAGAAGAAGAAGTGTAAGCATAAGATTTGGGGGAAGGAGAGGAAGAGGAAGAGCAACAATGGGAAGCAACAGAAGTGGGGGATGGAGAAAAAAGTAAGGAGAAGACGAAAAGGAAAGAAGAAGGGGAAGGAGAAGAAATGGAAGAAAAAGAGGCGTACGTAGAGGAAGCGGAAGAAGGAGACGAAAATGAAGAAGAACAACAAGTAGAAGTAGAAGTAGTGGTAGAAGTAGTGGAATGAAAGGAGATGAAGAAGAGGAAGAACAAGAAGTGGAAGACCAAGAAGAAGAGGAAGAACAAGAAGTGGATGTAGAAGGAGACGAAAATGAAGAAGAACAACAAGTAGAAGTAGAAGAAGTGGTAGGAGGAGAGAATAAGAGGAATAGGAGGAAGTAGTTGAATGAAAGGAGATGAAGAAGAAGAAGTGGAAGAAGGAGAACGCGAGGAGGGAGAAGAGGTGGCAGAAGGAGAAGAAGAGGAAGAACAAGAAGTGGAAGAATGAGAAGAAAAGGAAGAACTTCAAGTGGAAGAAGGAGAACAATAGGAAGAAGAAGAAGAAGTGGAAGAAAGAGAACAAGAGGAGGCAGGAGAAGTGGAAGAAAGATAAGAAGAGGAAGAAAAAGGAGAGTAACTAGAAGAAAGGAAGAAAGAGAAGAAAAGGAAGGAGAAGAAGATGTGCAAAGTGAAGAAGGTGAACAAGAGGAGGAAGAAGAAGTAGTGGAAGGAGGTGAGATGAAGAAGAAGAATTCGAACAAGGAGAAAAGGAGGAAAAGAAGAAAGAGGGGAAGGGAAGGGAAGAAGAACCAGAAGAAGTGGAATCTGGAGGAGAAGAGGAAGAAGAAGAAGAAGTGTAAGCATAAGATTTGGGGGAAGGAGAAGAAAAGGAAGAGCAACAATGGGAAGCAACAGAAGTAGGGGATGGAGAAAAAAGTAAGGAGAAGACGAAAAGGAAATAAGAAGTGGAAGGAGAAGAAATGGAAGAAAAAGAGGCGTACGCAGAGGAAGCGGAAGAAGGAGATGAAAATGAAGAACAACAAGTAGAAGTAGAAGAAGTGGTAGAAGTAGTGGAATGAAAAGAGATGAAGAAGAAGAAGTGGAAGAAGGAGAACGGGAGGAGGGAGAAGTGGTGGCACAAGCAGAAGAAGAGGAAGAAGAAGAAGGGGAAGAACGAGAAGAAAAGGAAGAAGTGCTAGTGGAAGAAGAAGAACAATAAGAAGAAGAAGTGGAAGAATGAGAAAAAGAGGAGGAAGAAGAAGCAATGGAAGGAAAGGGGATCAAGAAGAAGTGGAACAAGGAGGCGAAGAAGAAGCAGAGGAAGAAGAAGTAGTATAGGCAGAAGAAGGGCACGAAGGAGAAGAGAGGGAGGAAGAAGAACAAGTGGATGTAGTAGAAGTGGAAGAAGGTGAACAAGAGGAAGAAGAAGAAGTAGTTGAAGGAGTGGGGATGATGGAGAACAGTGGAAGAAGGACGACAGGAGGTAGACGTGCAAGTGGAAGCAGAAGAAGGAGAAAAAGAGGGATATGACGAAGGAAAGGAAGAAGAAGAAGGAGATGAAGAAGAAGAAAAGAAAGGAAAGGAAAGGATGAAGAAGAAGTGGAAGAAAGAGAACAAGAGGAGGCAGGAGAAGGGGAAGAAAGATAAGAAGAGGAAGAAGAAGGAGAGTAACTAGAAGAAGTGGAAGAAGGAGAAGAAAAGGAAGAAGAAGAAGATGTGGAAAGTGAAGACGGTGAACAAGAGGAGGAAGAAGAAGTAGTGGAAGGAGGTGAGATGAAGAAGAAGAATTGGAACAAGGAGAAAAGAAGGAAAGGGAAGAAGGAGCGGAAGGGAAGGGAAGGGAAGAAGAAGCAGAAGAACTGCAATTTGGTGGAGAAGAGGAAGAAGAAGAAGAAGTGTAAGCATAAGATTTGGGGCAAGCAGAACAAGAGGAAGGGCAACAATGGGAAGCAACAGAAGTGGGGGATGGAGAAAAAGAGGAAGGAGAAGACGGAGAGGAAAGAAGAAGTTGTGGAAGGAGAAGAAATGGAAGAAGACGAAGAAGAAGAAGTGTAAGCAGAAGAAGCGGAAGAAGGAGACGAAAATGAAGAAGAAGAACAAGTAGAAGTAGAAGAAGTGGTAGAAGCAGAGAATAAGACGAATAGGAGGAAGTAGTGGAATGAAAGGAGATGAAGAAGAAGAAGTGGAAGAACGAGAAGAAAAGGAAGAAATGCAAGTGGAAGAAGGAGAACAATAGGAAGAAGAAGAAGAAGTGCAAGAATGAGAAAAAGAGGAGGAACAAGAAGCAATGGAAGGAAAGCGGATGAAGAAGAAGTGGAACAAGGAGGAGAAGAAGAATGGGAGGAAGAAGAAGTAGTGTAGGTAGAAGAAGGGCAAGAAGGAGAAGAGAGCGAAGAGGACGAAGAAGAACAAGTGGATGTAGTAGAAGTGCAAGAAGGTGAACAAGAGGAAGAAGAAGAAGTAGTTGAAGGAGTGGGGATGATGGAGGGGATATGACGAAGGAAAGGAAGAAGAAGAAAGAGATGAAGAGGAAGAAAAGAAAGGAAAGGAGAGGATGAAGAAGAAGTGGAAGAAAGAGAACAAGAGGAGGCAGGAGAAGTGGAAGAAAATAAGAAGAGTAAGAAGAAGGAGAGTAACTAGAAGAAGTGGAAAAAGGAGAAGAAAAGGAAGCAGAAGAAGATGTGGAAAGTGAAGAAGTTGAAGAAGGTGAACAAGAGGAGGAAGAAGAAGTAGTGAAACGAGGTGAGATGAAGAAGAAGAAACGGAACAAGGAGAATAGGAGGAAAAGGAAGAAGGAGGGGAAGGGAAGGGAAGAAGAAGTAGAAAAAGTCGAGTCTGGAGGAGAAGAGGAAGAAGAAGAAGAAGTGTAAGCATAAGATATGGGGGAAGGAGAAGACGGAAAGGAAAAAAGAAGAAGTTGTTGAAAGAGAAGAAATGGAAGAAGAAGAAGCGTAAGCAGAAGAAGCGGAAGAAGGAGACGAAAATGAAGAAGAACAACAAGTAGAAGTAGAAGAAGTGGTAGAAAGAGAGAATAAGAGGAATAGGAAGAAGTAGTGGAATGAAAGGGGATGAAGAAGAAGAAGTGGAAGAAGGAGAACAAGAGGAGGAAGAAGTGGTGGAAAAAGGAGAAGAAGAGGAAGAAGAAGAAGTGGAAGAATGAGAAGAGAAGGAAGAAGTGCAAGTGGAAGAAGAAGAACAATTGGAAGAAGAAGAAGAAGTGGAAGAATGAGAAAAAGAGGGGGAAGAAGAAGCAATGGAAGGAAAGGGGATGAAGAAGAAGTGGAACAAGTAGGAGAAGAAGAAGGGGAGGAAGAAGAAGTAGTGTAGGCAGAAGAAGGGCAAGAAGGAGAAGAGGGGGAAGAAGAAGAACAAGTGGATGTAGTAGAAGTTTAAGAAGGTGAACAAGAGGAAGAAGAAGAAGTAGTTCAAGGAGTGGGACTGATGGAGAAGAAGTGGAAGAAGGAGAACAAGAGGTAGAAATGCAAGTGGAAGAAGAAGAAGGAGAAAAAGACGGATATCACAAAGGAAAGGAAGAAGAAGAAGGAGATGAAGAGGAAGAAAAGAAAGGAAAGGAGAGGATGAAGAAGATGTGGAAGAAAGAGAACAAGAGGAGGCAGGAGAAATGGAAGAAGAATAAGAAGAGGAAGAAGAAGGAGAGTAACTAGAAGAAGTGGAAGAAGGAGAAGAAAAGGAAGAAGAAGAAGATGTGGAAAGTGAAGAAGTTGAAGAAGGTGAACAAGAGGAGGAATAAGAAGTAGTGGAAGGAGGTGAGATGAAGAAGAAGAATTGGAACAAGGAGAAAAGGAGGAAAAGGAAGAAGGAGGGGAAGGGAAGGGAAGAAGAAGCAGAAGAAGTGGAATCTGGAGGAGAAGAGGAAGAAGAAGAAGAAGTGTAAGCAGAAGAAGAGGAAGAAGGAGACGAAAATGAAGAAGAACAACAAGTAGAAGTAGAAGAAGTGGTAGAAGTAGTGGAATGAAAGGAGATGAAGAAGAAGAAGTGGAAGAAGGAGAACGGGAGGAGGGAGAAGATGTGGCAGAAGGAGAAGAAGAGGAAGAAGAAGAAGTGGAAGAACGAGAAGAAAAGGAAAAAATAGTGCAAGTGGAAGAAGGAGAACAATAGGAAGAAGAAGAAGAAGTGGAAGAATGAGAAAAAGAGGAGGAAGAAGAAGCAATGGATATGACGAAGGAAAGAAAGAAGAAGAAGGAGATGAAGATGAAGAAGAACAACAAGGAGAAGAAGTGGTAGAAGGAGAGAATAAGAGGAATAGCAGGAAGTAGTGGAATGAAAGGAGACAAAGAAGAAGAAGTGGACGAAGGAGAACGGGAGGAGGAAAAGAGGTGGCAGAAGGAGAAGAAGAGGAAGAAGAAGAAGAAGTGGAAGAATGAGAAAAATAGGAGGAAGAAGAAGCAATGGAAGGAAAGGGGAATGAAGAAGAAGTGGAACAAGGAGGAGAAGAAGAAGGGGAGGAAGAAGAAGTAGTGTAGGAAGAAGAAGGGCAAGAAGGAGAAGAGAGGGAAGAAGAAGAACAAGTGGATGTAGTACAAGTGGAAGAAGGTGAATAGGAGGAAGAAGAAGAAGTAGTTGAAGGAGTGGGGATGATGGAGAAGAAGTGGAAGAAGGAGAACAAGAGGTAGAAATGCAAGTGGAAGCAGAAGAAGGAGAAAAAGAGGTATATGACGAAGGAAAGGAAGAAGAAGAAGGAGATGAAGAGGAAGAAAAGAAAGGAAAGGAGAGGATGAAAAAGAAGTGGAAGAAAGAGAAGAAGAGGAGGCAGGAGAAGTGGAAGAAAGATAAGAAGAGGAAGAAGAAGGAGAGTAACTAGAAGAAGTGGAAGAAGGAGATGAAAAGGAAGAAGAAGAAGATGTGGAAAGTGAAGAAGGTGAACAAGAGGAGGAAGAAGAAGTAGTGGAAGGAGGTGAGATGAAGAAGAAGAATTTGAACAAGGAGAAAAGGAGGAAAAGGAAGAAGGAGGGGAAGGGAAAGGAAGAAGAAGCAGAAGAAGTGGAATCTGGAGGAGAAGAGGAAGAAGAAGAAGAAGTGTAAGCATAAGATATGGTAGAAGGAGAAGAAGAGGAAGAGCAACAATGGGAAGCAACAGAAGTCGGGGATGGAGAAAAAGAGGAAGGAGAAGACGGAAAGGAAAGAAGAAGAAGTTGTGGAAGGATAAGAAATGGAAGAAGAAGAAGAAGAAGTGTAAGCAGAAAAAGCGAAAAAAGGAGACGAAAATGAAGGAGAACAACAAGTAGAAGTAGAAGAAGTGGTAGAAGGAGAGAATAAGAGGAATAGGAGGAAGTAGTTGAATGAAAGGAGATGAAGAAGAAGAAGTGGAAGAAGGAGAACGCGAGGAGGGAGAAGAGGTGGCAGAAGGAGAAGAAGAGGAAGAACAAGAAGTGGAAGAATGAGAAGAAAAGGAAGAACTTCAAGTGGAAGAAGGAGAACAATAGGAAGAAGAAGAAGAAGTGGAAGAACGAGAAGAAAAGGAAGAAGTGCAAGTGGAAGAAGGAGAACAATAGAAAGAAGAAGAAGAAGTGGAAGAATGAGAAAACGAGGAGCAAGAAGAAGCAATGGAAGGAAAGGGGAATGAAGAAGAAGTGGAACAAGGAGGAGAAGAAGAAGGGGAGGAAGATGTAGGTAGAAATAGGGCAAGAAGGAGAAGAGAGGGAAGAAGAAGAACAAGTGGATGTAGTAGAAGTGGAAGAAGGTGAACAAGAGGAAGAAGAAGAAGTAGTTGAAGGAGTGGGGATGATGGAGAAGAAGTGGAAGAAGGAGAACAAGAGGTAGAAATGCAAGTGGAAGCAGAAGAAGGAGAAAAAGAGGGATATGACGAAGGAAAGGAAGAAGAATAAGGAGATGAAGAGGAAGAAAAGAAAGGAAAGGAGAGGACGAAGAAGAAGTGGAAGAAAGAGAACAAGAGGAGGGAGGAGAAGTGGAAGAAAGATAAGAAGAGGAAGAACAAGGAGAGTAACTGGAAGAAGTGGAAGAATGAGAAGAAAAGGAAGAAGAAGAAGATGTGGAAAGTGAAGAAGTTGAAGAAGGTGAACAAGAGGAGGAAGAAGAAGTAGTGGAAGGAGGTGAGATGAAGAAGAAGAATTGGAAAAAGGAGAAAAGGAGGAAAAGGAAGAAGGAGGGGAAGGGAAGGGAAGGAGAAGCAGAAGAAGTGGAATCTGGAAGAGAAGAGGAAGAAGAAGAAGAAGTGTAAGCATAAGATTTGGGGGAAGGAGAAGAAGAGGAAGAGCAACAATGGGAAGCAACAGAAGTGGGGGATGGGGAAAAAGAGGAAGGAGAAGACGGAAAGGAAAGAAGAAGAAGTTGTGGAGGGAGAAGAAATGGAAGAAGAGGAAGAAGAAGAAGTGTAAGCAGAAGAAGCGGAAGAAGGAGACGAAAATGAAGAAGAACAACAAGTAGAAGTCGAAGAAGTGGTAGAAGGAGAGACTAAGAGGAATAGGAGGAAGTAGTGGAATGAATGGAGATGAAGAAGAAGAAGTGGAAGAAGGAGAACGGGAGGAGGAAGAAGAGGTGGGAGAAGGAGAAGAAGAGGAAGAAGAAAAAGTGTAAGCAGAAGAAGCAGAAGAAGGAGAGGAAAATGAAGAAGAACAACAAGTAGTAGAAGGAGAGGATAAGTGGAATAAGAGGAAGTAGTGGAATGAAAGGAGATGAAGAAGAAGAAGTGGAAGACGGAGAACGGGAGGAGGGAGAAGAGGTGGTAGAAGGAGAAGAAGAGGAAGAAGAAGAAGTGGAAAAATGGGAAGAAAAGGAAGAAGTGCAAGTGGAAGAAGGAGAACAACAGGAAGAAGAAGAAGAAGTGGAAGAAAGAGAAGAAGAGGAGGCAGGAGAACTGGAAGAAAGATAAGAAGAGGAAGAAGAAGGAGAGTAACTAGAAGAAGTGGAAGAAGGAGAAGAAAAGCAAAAAGAAGAAGATGTGGAAGAAAGAGAACAAGAGGAGGCAGGAGAAGTGGAAGAAAGAGAACAAGAGGAGGCAGGAGAAGTGGAAGAAAGATAAGAAGAGGAAGAAGAAGGAGAGTAAGTAGAAGAAGTGGAAGAAGAAGAAGAAAAGGAAGAAGAAGAATATGTGAAAAGTGAAGAAGTTGAACAAGGTGGACAAGAGAAGGAACCAGAAGTAGTGGAAGTAGGTGAGATGAAGAAGAAGAATTGGAACAAGGAGAAAAGCAGGAAAAGGAAGAATGAGGGGAAGGGAAGGGAAGAAGAAGCAGAAGAAGTGGAAGATGGAGGAGAAGAGGAAGAAGAAGAAGAAGTGTAAGCATAAGATTTTGGGGAAGGAGAAGAACAGGAAGAGCAACAATGGGAAGCAACAAAAGTGGGGGATGGAGAAAAAGAGGGAGGAGAAGACGGAAAGGAAAGAAGAAGGAGTTGTGGAAGGAGAAGAAATGGAAGAAGAGGAAGAAGAAGAAGTGTAAGCACAAGAAGCGAAAGAAGAAGACGAAAATGAAGAAGAACAACAAGTAGAAGTAGAAGAAGTGGTAGAAGGAGAGAATAAGAGGAATAGGAGGAAGTAGTGGAATGAAACGAGATGAAGAAGAAGAAGTGAAAGAAGGAGAACGCGAGGAAGAGAAGAGGTGGCAGAAGGAAAAGAAGAGGAAGAAGAAGAAATGGAAGAATGAGAAAAAGAAGAGGAAGAAGAAGCAATGGAAGGAAACGGGGTGAACAAGGAGTGGAACAAGGAGGAGAAGAAGAAGGGGATGAAGAAAAAGTAGTGTAGGCAGAAGAATGGCAAGAAGGAGAAAAGAGGGAAGAAGAAGAAGAAGTGGATGTAGTAAAAGTGGAAGAAGGTGAACAAGAGGACGAAGAAGAAGTAGTTGAAGGAGTGGGGATGATGGAAAAGAAGTGGAAGAAGGAGAACCAGAGGTAGAAATGCAAGTGGAAGCAAGAAGAAGGAGAAAAAGAGGGATATGACGAAGGAAAGGAAGAAGAAGAAGGTGATGAAGAGGAAGAAAAGAAAGGAAAGGAGAGGATGAAGAAGAAGTGGAAGAAAGAGAACAAGAGGAGGCAATAAAAGTGGAAGAAAGATAAGAAGAGGAAGAAGAAGGAGAGTAACTAGAAGAAGTGGATGAAGGAGAAGAAAAGGAAGAAGTAGAAGATGCGGAAAGTGAAGAAGTTGAAGAAGGTGAACAAGAGGAGGAAGAAGAAGTAGTAGAAGGAGGTGAGATGAAGAAGAAGAATTGGAAGAAGGAGAAAAGGAGGAAAAGGAAGAAGGAGGGGAAGGGAAGGGAAGAAGAAGCAGAAGAAGTGGAATCTGGAGGAGAAGAGGAAGAAGAAGAAGAAGTGTAAGCATAAGATTTGGGGGGAGGAGAAGAAGAGGAAGAGCAACAATGGGAAGTAACAGAATTGGGGGATGAAGGAAAAGAGGAAGGAGAAGACGAAAAGGAATGAAGAAGAAGTTATGGAAGGAGAAGAAGCGTAAGCAGAAGAAGAAGAAGAAGAAGGAGACGATAATGAAGAAGAACAACAAGTAGAAGTAGAAGAAGTGGTAGAAGGAGAGAATTAGAGGAATAGGAGGAAGTAGTGGAATGAAAGGAGATGAAGAAGAAGAAGTGGAAGAAGGAGAACAAGAGGAGGCAATAAAAGTGGAAGAAAGATAAGAAGAGGAAGAAGAAGGAGAGTAACTAGAAGAAGTGGATGAAGGAGAAGAAAAGGAAGAAGTAGAAGATGCGGAAAGTGAAGAAGTTGAAGAAGGTGAACAAGAGGAGGAAGAAGAAGTAGTAGAAGGAGGTGAGATGAAGAAGAAGAATTGGAAGAAGGAGAAAAGGAGGAAAAGGAAGAAGGAGGGGAAGGGAAGGGAAGAAGAAGCAGAAGAAGTGGAATCTGGAGGAGAAGAGGAAGAAGAAGAAGAAGTGTAAGCATAAGATTTGGGGGGAGGAGAAGAAGAGGAAGAGCAACAATGGGAAGTAACAGAATTGGGGGATGAAGGAAAAGAGGAAGGAGAAGACGAAAAGGAATGAAGAAGAAGTTATGGAAGGAGAAGAAGCGTAAGCAGAAGAAGAAGAAGAAGAAGGAGACGATAATGAAGAAGAACAACAAGTAGAAGTAGAAGAAGTGGTAGAAGGAGAGAATTAGAGGAATAGGAGGAAGTAGTGGAATGAAAGGAGATGAAGAAGAAGAAGTGGAAGAAGGAGAACAAGAGGAGGCAATAAAAGTGGAAGAAAGATAAGAAGAGGAAGAAGAAGGAGAGTAACTAGAAGAAGTGGATGAAGGAGAAGAAAAGGAAGAAGTAGAAGATGCGGAAAGTGAAGAAGTTGAAGAAGGTGAACAAGAGGAGGAAGAAGAAGTAGTAGAAGGAGGTGAGATGAAGAAGAAGAATTGGAAGAAGGAGAAAAGGAGGAAAAGGAAGAAGGAGGGGAAGGGAAGGGAAGAAGAAGCAGAAGAAGTGGAATCTGGAGGAGAAGAGGAAGAAGAAGAAGAAGTGTAAGCATAAGATTTGGGGGGAGGAGAAGAAGAGGAAGAGCAACAATGGGAAGTAACAGAATTGGGGGATGAAGGAAAAGAGGAAGGAGAAGACGAAAAGGAATGAAGAAGAAGTTATGGAAGGAGAAGAAGCGTAAGCAGAAGAAGAAGAAGAAGAAGGAGACGATAATGAAGAAGAACAACAAGTAGAAGTAGAAGAAGTGGTAGAAGGAGAGAATTAGAGGAATAGGAGGAAGTAGTGGAATGAAAGGAGATGAAGAAGAAGAAGTGGAAGAAGGAGAATGGGAGGAGGAAGAAGAGGTGGCAGTAGAGAAGAAGAGGAGAAAGAAGAAGTGGAAGAACGAGAAGAAAAGGAAGAAGTGCAGGTGGAAGAAGGAGAACAATAGGAAGAAGAAGAAGAAGTGGAAGAATGAGAAAAAGAGGAGGAAGAAGAAGCAATGGAAGGAAATCGGATGAAGAAGAAGTGGAACAAGGAGGAGAACAAGAAGGGGAGGAAGAAGAAGTAGTGTAGGCAGAAGAAGGGCAAGAAGGAGAAGAGAGGGAAGAAGAACAATAAGTGGATGTAGTAGAGGTGGAGGAAGGTGAACAAAGAAGAAGAAATAGTTGAAGAAGTGGGGATGATGGAGAAGAAGTGGAAGAAGGACAACAAAAGGTAGTAATGCAAGTGGAAGTAAAAGATGGAGAAAAAGAGGGATATGACGAAGGCAAGGAAGAAGAAGAAGGAGATGAAGAGGAAGAAAAGAAAGGAAAGGAGAGGATGAAGAAGAAGTGGAAGAAAGAGAACAAGAGGAGGCAATAGAAGTGGAAGAAAGATAAGAAGAGGAAGAAGAAGGAGAGTAACTGGAAGAAGTGGATGAAGGAGAAGAAAAGGAAGAAGAAGAAGATGGGGAAAGTGAGGAAGTTGGAGAAGGTTAACAAGAGGAGGAAGAAGAAGTAGTAGAAGGAGGTGAGATGAAGAAGAAGAATTGGAAGAAGGAGAAAAGGAGGAACAGGAAGAAGGAGGGGAAGGGAAGGGAAGAAGAAGCAGAAGAAGTGGAATCTGGAGGAGAAGAGGAAGAAGAAGAATAAGTGTAAGCATAAGATTTGGGGGAAGGAGAAGAAGAGGAAGAGCAACAATGGGAAGCAACAGAATTGGGGGATGAAGGAAAAGAGGAAGGAGAAGACGAAAAGGAAAGAAGAAGAAGTTATGGAAGGAGAAGAAGCGTAAGCAGAAGAAGCAGAAGAAGGAGACGAAAATGAAGAAGAACAACAAGTAGAAGTAGAAGAAGTGGTAGAAGGAGAGAATTAGAGGAACAGGAGGAAGTAGTGGAATGAAAGGAGATTAAGAAGAAGAAGTGGAAGAAGGAGAACGGGAGGAGGAAGAAGAGGTGGAAGTAGAGAAGAAGAGGAAAAAGAAGAAGTGGAAGAACGAGAAGAAAAGGAAGAAGTGCAGGTGGAAGAAGGAGAACAATAGGAAGAAGAAGAAGAAGTGGAAGAATGAGAAAAAGAGGAGGAAGAAGAAGCAATGGAAGGAAATCGGATGAAGAAGAAGTGGAACAAGGAGGAGAACAAGAAGGGGAGGAAGAAGAAGTAGTGTAGGCAGAAGAAGGGGAAGAAGGAGAAGAGAAGGAAGAAGAACAACAAGTGGATGTAGTAGAGGTGGAAGAAGGTGAACAAAGAAGAAGAAATAGTTGAAGGAGTGGGGATGATGGAGAAGAAGTGGAAGAAGGACAACAAAAGGTAGAAATGCAAGTGGAAGTAAAAGATGGAGAAAAAGAGGGATATGACGAAGGAAAGGAAGAAGAAGAAGGAGATGAAGAGGAAGAAAAGAAACGAAAGGAGAGGATGAAGAAGAAGTGGAAGCAAGAGAACAAGAGGAGGCAATAGAAGTGGAAGAAAGATAAGAAGAGGAAGAAGAAGGAGAGTAACTAGAAGAAGTGGATGAAGGAGAAGAAAAGGAAGAAGAAGAAGATGCGGAAAGTGAAGAAGTTGAAGAAGGTGAACAAGAGGAGGAAGAAGCAGTAGTAGAAGGAGGTGAGATGAAGAAGAAGAATTGGAAGAAGGAGGAAAGGAGGAAAAGGAAGAAGGAGGGGAAGGGAAGGGAAGAAGAAGCAGAAGAAGTGGAATCTGGAGGAGAAGAGGAAGAAGAAGAAGAAGTGTAAGCATAAGATTTGGGGGAAGGAGAAGAAGAGGAAGAGCAACAATGGGAAGCAACAGAATTTGGGGATGAAGGAAAAGAGGAAGGAGAAGACGAAAACGAAAGAAGAAGAAGTTATGGAAGGAGAAGAAGCGTAAGCAGAAGAAGAAGTTATGGAAGGAGAAGAAGCGTAAGCAGAAGAAGAAGAAGAAGGAGACGAAAATGAAGAAGAACAACAAGTAGAAGTAGAAGAAGTGGTAGAAGGAGAGAATTAGAGGAATAGGAGGAAGTAGTGGAATGAAAGGAGATGAAGAAGAAGAAGTGGAAGAAGGAGAACGGGAGGAGGAAGAAGAGGTGGCAGTAGAGAAGAAGAGGAAAAAGAAGAAGTGGAAGAACGAGAAGAAAAGGAAGAAGTGCAGGTGGAAGAAGGAGAACAATAGGAAGAAGAAGAAGAAGAAATGGAAGAATGAGAAAAAGAGGAGGAAGAAGAAGCAATGGAAGGAAATCGGATGAAGAAGAAGTGGAACAAGGAGGAGAACAAGAAGGGAGGAAGAAGAAGTAGTGTAGGCAGAAGAAGGGCAAGAAGGAGAAGAGAGGGAAGAAGAACAACAAGTGGATGTAGTAGAGGTGGAAGAAGGTGAACAAAGAAGAAGAAATAGTTGAAGGAGTGGGGATGATGGAGAAGAAGTGGAAGAAGGACAAGAAAAGGTAGAAATGCAAGTGGAAGTAAAAGATGGAGAAAAAGAGGGATATGACGAAGGAAAGGAAGAAGAAGAAGGAGATGAAGAGGAAGAAAAGAAAGGAAAGGAGAGGATGAAGAAGAAGTGGAAGAACGAGAACAAGAGGAGGCAGGAGATGTGGATGAAAGATAATTAGACGAAGAAAAAGGCGAGTGACTAGAAGAAGTGGAACAAGGAGAAGAAAAGGAAGAAGAAGAAGAAGATGTGGAAATTGAAGAAGTTGAAGCAGGTGAACAGGAGGAGGAAGAAGAAGTAGTGGAAGGAGGTGAGATGAAGAAGAAGAATTGGAACAAGGAGAAAAGGAGGAAAAGGAAGAAGGAGGGGAAGGGAAGGGAAGAAGAAGCAGAAGAAGTGGCATATGGAGGAGAAGAGGAAAAAGAAGAAGAAGTGTAAGCATAAGATTTGGGGGAAGGAGAAGATATGGAAAGGACAGAAGAAGAAGTTGTGGAAGGAGAAGATATGGAAGAAGAGGAAGAAGAAGAAGTGTAAGCAGAAGAAACGGAAGAAGGAGACGAAAATGAAGAAGAACAACAAGTAGAAGTAGCAGAAGTGGTAGAAGGAGAGAATAAGAGGAATAGGGGGAAGTAGTGGAATGAAAGGAGATGAAGAAGAAGAAGTGGAAGAAGGAGAACGGGAGTAGCGAGAAGAGGTGGCAGAAGGAGAAGAAGAGGAAGAACAAGAACTGGAAGAACGAGAAGAAAAGGAAGAATTTCAAGTGGAAGAAGGAGAACAATAGGAAGCAGAAGAAGAAGTGGAAGATTGAGAAAAAGAGGAGGAAGAAGAAGCAATGGAAGGAAAGGGGATGAAGACGAAGTGGAACAAGGAGGAGAAGAAGAAGGGGAGGAAGAAGAAGTAGTGTAGGCAGAAAAAGGGCAAGAAGGAGAAAAGAGCGAAGAGGACGAAGAAGTCGATGTAGTAGAGGTGGAAGAAGGTGAACAAGAGGAAGAAGAAGAAGTAGTTGACGAACTGGGGATGATGGACAAGAAGTGGAAGAAGGAGAACAAGAGGTAGAAATGCAAGTGGAAGCAGAAGAAGGAGAAAAAGAGGGATATGACGAAGGAAAGGAAGAAGAAAAAGGAGATTAAGAGGAAGAAAAGAAAGGAAAGGAAAGGATGAAGAAGAAGTGGAAGAAAGAGAACAAGAGGAGGCAGGAGAAGTGGAAGAAAGATAAGAAGAGGAAGAAGAAGGAGAGTAACTAGAAGAAGTGGAAGAAGGAGAAGAAAAGGAAGAAGAAGAAGATGTGGAAAGTGAAGAAGGCGAAGAAGAGGAGGAAGAAGAAGTAGTGGAAGGAGGTGAGATGAAGAAGAAGAATTGGAACAAAGAGAAAAGGAGGAAAAGGAAGAAGGAGAAGACGGAAAGGAAAGAATAAGAAGTTGTGGAAGGAGAATAAATGGAAGAAGAGGAAGAAGAAGAAGTGTGAGCAGAAGAAGCGGAAGAAGGAGACGAAAATGAAGAGGAACTGATGCATGCCTCCCTTGATATTTTTCCTTGAGGTTCCAAGCACCATGAAATGGATGATGGAGGGGAAAGAAAATGGAGGTGGGGCGCCACTCTCAAAGAGAGATAAGCCAAAGTGTTTAGGTTTGCCACAAGGGAAGGAACCCTTGATAAAAACCAACTAGGAAGAGGTTCCTCAAGAGAGAGGATCCTCAAGACCTTTTACTAAGAATGTGCTCACAAAGAGACTATTTTCATTCAACTTCAAAGGTGAAATTTTACAATGAGGGGGAATGAGTATATATAGCCCAATGAGAGAGTTTGGGCACACTTTTCTAGGCAATGTGGGACTTGGGCTTAATTAGGATTAAAACTAATTAACCCAAGTCGTAGGCCTTAAGTGAGGCACCTAAGTTCACCCCCTGTGGGTGCAATTAGCATATCTTAATGTGAATGGGCTAGCCCAAAATCATGTCTTAACTTATGCACCCATTATAAGCTTACTCCTCCTTTTTAACTAAAGACACCTATACCTTATAAACTAAGAAGATGGCCGGAAATACATGGCCTTAAGGGAATTAAAAATACTTTCCTATTTATCTAATTAAAATAAAATATTTACAAGCTAAAAATAACGAAGACTATGGCTTCGAATCTTCAATGAGCTTTTGTCCATGCCATGCCTTCCTTGAGTCCTCCTAGCCATGATGCATGCTAGGTGAGATTGCATCATCTCCTCTCCCTTGGAGAGGATTTGACCTCAAATCCTGAGGTCTTTCTTCCGCTTTTTCAAAGTCTCCTTTGAAGGCAAAGGCGGATCTTCCTTAGACTCGGTCTTCCTACCAACAACCTTATTTTCATTTTTATCCCTTTCTCTCTTAAGCTTCGTGATCCTTCTATCCTCCATAACCTCGGTAGGGGTAAGAGGAAGTAAGGTGATCTTTTTCCCTTTATGAGAGAGAGTGATTTTATTAGTGAGGCCATTGTGCAAAGTTTCCTTATCATGTTGTCATGGCCTTCCCAGCAACATGTGACTAGCTTCCATAGGGACTACATCACATAACACTTTGTCGTGATACTTCCCTATGAAGAAGCTAATCTCCACTTGCTCTCTTACTACTACACCATCTTCATAATTAAGTCCATGCAAAGAATAAGGTGAAGGATGAGGAGTAGTAGCAAGTGATAGCTTTTCCACCACCCTCGTGCTACAAAAATTACAACATGATCCACCATCCACAATAAGAGAACAAGTTTTGCCCAAAATTTTGCATCTTGTTTGAAAAACATTCTCTCTTTGTGTTTGGGTTTCCTTACAAGGATGGCTTCCAAGAAGTTGTTTCACTTTGAAGAGATCATCACATGAATGAATACCCTTTTCATTTGATGTTCCCTTTAAAGTCCTTTTTCTTTTGGGGCAAAACAAAGCAATATGCCCTTTTTCTAAACACTTAAAACATTTAGGACTTCGAAAACGAGTGCTCGAACTAGTGGTAAGGGTGTCACTCATACTCAAGGGTTTTCTCTCAATATGCTTTCTTTTGGATGACTCTCTTTTGGGTTTAAAATTATAGAAGGGTTTGTCTTTTTCTTAGGATGCCTCTTAGGGTTTTCCTTCTTACTAGAAGAAGCATGAATGTCATGGATTATTTTAGGCTCCTCTAAGTCTCTATAATGTGTGTAAATATTACCACAAGAGCTCTTATAGGCATCTCTCTCTTTTTGTATCTTCATTTCTTCCCTTCTTTCTAACTTATTTTGTTCCTTTTCTCTCTTTTCCAATTCTTTCTTCTCTTTTTCTCTCCTTTCTCTTCTCTCTTTTCTCTCTAACTCTTTTCTTTTGTTTTCTTCTTTTTCTCTTTCTTTTTCTCTTTTCTCTTTTTCTCTTCTCTCTTCTCTTTCTTTTTCTCTTGCTTCTCTTTCTTTCTTTTCATTTTCCCTACTCTCTATTTGTCTCTCTTTTTCTCTTCTTTCTTTTCTTTCTTGTCTCTCCTTTTCTTTTTGTTCTTTCTCTCTTCTCTCCTCTCTATCTAGTTCCTCTTGTTCTCTTTTTCTCATCTCTCTTTGTTTTCTCTCATTTTTCCAAAATTCCCTACGTTGTTTTTCTACTATTTCCCAATCAATAGAGTATGGATATGTGGGCAAGGTTGGTTTATCACTCTTCTCATTCTTTTCTTTTATTCTATTCTCACATTCTTCTCCTTTATTTTCCCTAGTTTCATTACTACTCCTAACACTCCTAGAAGTGTGTGAAAACATGTCAAAGTGTAAGGCCTAGGGAACTAATATGCAAAACACTCCTCTCTTTTTTGTTTTCTCCTAAAGTGTTAAGAGTCTTTGGAACTCTAACACTTTCTAAAACGTTGAAAGCAAATAAAGAAATTTAAAGCAAAGCTAAAGGATTCTAACGTGCTCCTAAGTATGAATAAGGGGTACCAATTCCTTATCCACACGAAAACGAGAAACTAAGGTTTATTACACACAAAAGAGGTGACCTTTATGGGCATCCAATACCTCTAATTAAAATGTCCTTTAAAAATACACCCAAATTAAACAAAGAAAATTAAAAGTAGTTGAATGTAGCTCCTTTCTTCAAGTGCTCCTCACCAAGTGTATCACTCTAGTCTTGGCCTCCTTTTCAAGTCTCCTCTTCCTTGGTTTTAAATCAACACTTCCTAAGGATGCTACCCTTGTGAAAATTTCAACAATTTGGCTACCTACCAAGAGAAAACAAGCGCCCAAGCAAGAGACCAAGGGAAGTAGAATTTGAAAGCAAAAAGCAATAAAAAGCACTTAACAAGAATAGGAACACATCCAAGTGGAAAGAATTTATTTGACAAACACAAAGAAAGCCAATAAGGACAAGCAAGAAATAAAAGGTGTAGAAAGAAAGTTGGCACACAAAAAAAAATTCCTAGAATGGGCCTAAAATAGAATTGGACTTAAAACAAAAAAGACTCAACAAATTCAATGATTTGCACAATTGTAAAGCAAGATGGCTAAATCATAGTCAAATAAATTCAAGCAAATTTCAATAAAATTTAACACTCCTTTGAATTTTTTAATAATTTTGAGGTGCACTAATTTTTATTTTATTTTTTTGTACTCTTTTTACTTGTTTTTAGCACTTTTTACTAACTCTTTTTTTTTTTTTACTTATTTTACACTTTTGATTTCTTTTCTTCTTCTTCTTTTTTTTGAAACAATTTTGATACACCTCTTAACACATTTTGTAGCAAATATAGTGAGGAGTCAAAGAATCATAAATGCTTGAACAAAGGATAGGAAATGGCCACCATAATTGATATACAAAAGTGCAAAATTAAGAAACAAAGCAACCTAATATGAACTAGTAATTTTAGGTGATAAAAAATAAATGGCACAAGGAGAGTTTTATGGAAGTTGAGGACAACTTGATTACTCAATAATCAGCCCAATCATACCCAACATGCCTCTCAAAGCCAATCAACAAAAATCACCACAAAAACTAGCACAAAATTAAGATACTAAAATTATTGAACAAGTGAATGAAATTTGGAAGAAATTGAGCATTAATTTTTTTGAAGATTTTTTTTTTTTAAGAACATGCTAAGATCTAAATAGCATGTGAGACTCTAAGGACATGGGATCAAGAGTAAGCCTCTTTGATGCTCAAATTTCCAATAGAGAAATAACACACTTTTATGGTAAAAATAAAAAGGCAAAACTATGTAGAATTAAGAGACAATAAAAAGGGCTACAACATGACCAACTAAGACACAACTTGGAAGATTAAAAACTGAAATTAAATGACTCAAAATAACCAGAAATATATGCCCAAAACAGAGAACAAAGGACTGGAAAAACAGAAAAATAGGTGCAGGAAAATAGAATTAAAAATTCAAATAAGAAGAACAACGTGCCTCCAAAGATCAAGACCACAATGTGTGGCTTCCTTCACAAATTTTGTGAAGTCATTACAATGATCTTCTTAGGATTTGCACAAGAATAAGGAAAAAATAAAAAGCTGGACAGAAAATTAAAGAAACAATCCTAAAGGAAACATATAAAGATTCAATGGAAAAGAACAAGATAAATTGAATCTAGAAAGCAATAAAAACTAGGAAATAAATTGCATAAAATGAAAACTACAAAAACATAAACTAACAAGACATAAAAGGAATTAAATGACAAGAATCAAAGGCTGGAAAAAATAAAGGAAAAAGCAAGAACTCTAAGAAGAAAAGCTGAAAAAAATTAAAGAAAATTAAGACTAGAAAAGAACCTCATGGAGTTGGCTCTGATACCAAATGATGCATGCCTCCCTTGATCTTTTTCCTTGAGGTTCCAAGCACCATGAAATGGATGATGGAGGGGAAAGAAAATGGAGGTGGGGCGCCACTCTCAAAGAGAGATAAGCCAAAGTGTTTAGGTTTGCCACAAGGGAAGGAACCCTTGATAAAAACCAACTAGGAAGAGGTTCCTCAAGATAGAGGATCCTCAAGACCTTTTACTAAGAATGTGCTCACAAAGAGACTATTTTCATTCAACTTCAAAGGTGAAATTTTACAATGAAGGGGAATGAGTATATATAGCCCAATGGGAGAGCTTGGGCACACTTTTCTAGGCAATGTGGGACTTGGGCTTAATTAGGATTAAAACTAATTAACCCAAGTCTTAGGCCTTAAGTGAGGCACCTAAGTTCACCCCCTATGGGTGCAATTAGCATATCTTAATGTGAATGGGCTAGCCCAAAATCATGTCTTAACTTATGCACCCATTATAAGCTTACTCCTCCTTTTTAACTAAAGACACCTATACCTTATAAACTAAGAAGATGGCCGGAAATACATGGCCTTAAGGGAATTAAAAATACTTTCCTATTTATCTAATTAAAATAAAATATTTACAAGCTAAAAATAACGAAGACTATGGCTTCGAATCTTCAATGAGCTTTTGTCCATGCCATGCCTTCCTTGAGTCCTCCTAGCCATGATGCATGCTAGGTGAGATTGCATCACTTCTTGTTCTTCCTCTTCTTCCATTTCTTCTCCTTCCACAACTTCTTCTTCTTTCCTTTCCGTCTTCTCCTTCCTCTTTTTCTCCATCCCCCACGTTTGTTGCTTCCCATTGCTGCTCTTCCTCTTCTTCTCCTTCCCCCAAATCTTATGCTTACACTTCTTCTTCTTCTTCCTCTTTTCCTCCAGATTCCACTTCTCTGCTTCTTCTTCCCTTCCCTTCCTTTCCCTTCCTTCTTCCTTTTCCTCCTTTTCTCCTTGTTCCAATTCTTCTTCTTCATCTCACCTCCTTCCACTACTTCTTCTTCCTCCTCTTGTTCACCTTGTTCAACTTCTTCACTTTCCACATCTTCTTCTTCTTCCTATCCTTCTCCTTCTTCTTCCTCTTCTTATCTTTCTTTCTCCTGCCTCCTCTTGTTCTATTTCTTCCACTTCTTCTTCATCCTCTTCATCTCTTTCTTCTACTTCCTTTCCTTCGTCATATCCTTCTTTTTCTCCTTCTTCTGCTTCCACTTGCATTTCTACCTCTTGTTCTCCTTCTTTTACTTCTTCTCCATCATCCCGACTCCTTCAACTACTTCTTCTTCGTCCTCTTGTTCACCTTCTTCCACTTTTACTACATCCACTTCTTCTTCTTCTTCCCTCTTTTCTCCTTCTTGCCATTCTTCTGCCTACACTACTTTTTCTTCATCCCCTTCTTTATCTCCTCCTTGTTCCACTACTTCTTCATCTCGTTTCCTTCCATTGCTTCTTCTTCCTCCTCTTTTTCTCATTCTTCCACCTCTACTTCTTCCTATTGTTCTCCTTCTTCCACTTGCACTTCTTCCTTTTCTTCTCGTTCTTCCACTTCTACTTCTTCCTCTTCTTCTCCTTCTGCCACCTCTTCTCCCCCCTCCCGTTCTACTTCTTCCACTTCTTCTTCTTCATCTCCTTTCATTCCACTACTTCCTCCTATTCCTCTTATTCTCTCCTTCTACCACTTCTTCTACTTCTACTTGTTGTTCTATTTCATTTTCGTCTCCTTCTTTCGCTTCTTCTGCTTACAGTTCTTCTTCTTCCTCTTCTTCCATTTCTTCTCCTTCCACAACTTCTTCTTCTTTCTTTTCTGTCTTCTCCTTCCTCTTTTTCTCCATCCCCCACTTCTGTTGCTTCCCATTGTTGCTCTTCCTCTTCTCGTCCATCCACCAAATCTTATGCTTACACTTCTGCTTCTTCTTCCTCTTCTCCTCCAGATTCCACTTCTTCTGCTTCTTCTTCCCTTCCCTTCCCCTCGTTCTTCCTTTTTCTCCTTTTCTCCTTGTTCCAATTCTTCTTCTATATCTCACCTCCTTCCACTACTTCTTCTTCCTCCTCTTGTTCACCTTCTTCACTTTCCACATCTTCTACTTATTCCTTTTCTTCTCATTCTTCCACTTCTTCTTCTTCTTCCTATTGTTCTCCTTCTTCCACTTGCACTTCTTCCTTTTCTTCTCGTTCTTCCACTTCTTCTTCTTCCTCTTCTGATCCTTCTGCCACCTCTTCTTCCTCTCACGTTCTCCTTCTTCCACTTCTTCTTCTTCATCTCGTTTCATTCCACTGCTTCCTCCTATTCCTCTTATTCTCTCCTTCTACCACTTCTTCTACTTCTACTTGTTGTTCATCTTCATTTTCGTCTCCTTCTTCCGCTTCTTCTGCTTACACTTCTTCACCTTCCACAACTTCTTCTTCTTTCCTTTCCGTCTTCTCCTTCCTCTTTTTCTCCATCCCCCACTTCTGTTGCTTCCCATTGTTGCTCTTCCTCTTCTTCTCGTTCCGCCAGATAATATGCTTACACTTCTTCTCCTTCTTCCTCTTCTCCTCCAGATTCTACTTCTTCTGCTTCTTCTTCCCTTCCCTTCCCCTCCTTCTTCCTTTTCCTCCTTTTCTCCTTGTTCCAATTCTTCTTCTTCATCTCACCTCCTTCCACTACTTCTTCTTCCTCCTCTCCTTCACCTTCTTCACTTTCCACATCTTCTTCTTCTTCCTTTTCTTCTCCTTCTTCCACTTCTACTAGTTACTCTCCTTCTTCTTCCTATTCTTATCTTTCTTCCACTTCTCCTGCGTCGTCTTGTTCTCTTTCTTCCACTTCTTCTTCATCTTCTCCTTTCCTTTCTTTTCTTCCTCTTCGTCTCCTTCTTTTCTTCCTTTCTTTTGTCATATCCCTCTTTTTCTCCTTCTTCTGCTTCCACTTGCATTTCTACCTCTTGTTCTCCTTCTTCCACTTCTCCTGCGTCCTCTTGTTCTCTTTCTTCCACTTCTTCTACCCTCTCTTCTCCTTCTTACCCTTCTTCTGCCTACACTGCTTCTACTTCCTCCCCTTCTTCTTCTCCTCCTTGTTCCACTTCTTCTTCATCCCCTTTCCTTCCATTGCTTCTTCTTCCTCCTCTTTTTCTCATTCTTCCACTTCTTCTTCTTCTTCCTATTGTTCTCCTTCTTCCACTTGCAGTTCTTCCTCTTCTTCTCCTTCTGCCACCTCTTCTCCCTCCTCCCGTTCTTCTTCTTCCACTTCTTCTTCTTCATCTCCTTTCATTCCACTACTTCTACCACTTCTTGTACTTCTACTTGTTGTTCTTCTTCATTTTCGTCTCCTTCTTCTGCTTCTTCTGCTTACACTTCTTCTTCTCCCTCTTCTTCCATTTCTTCTCCTTCCACAACTGCTTCTTCTTTCCCTTCCGTCTTCCCCTTCCTCCTTTTCTCCATCCCCCACTTCTGTTGCTTCCCATTGTTGCTCTTCCTCTTCTTCTCCTTCCCTCAAATCTTATGCTTACACTTCTTCTGCTTCTTCCTCTTCTACTCCAGATTCCACTTCTTCTGCTTCTTCTTCCCTTCCCTTCCCTTCCCCTCCTTCTTCCTTTTCCTCCTTGTTCCAATTATTCTTCTTCATCTCACCTCCTTCCACCACTTCTTCTTCCTCCTCTTGTTCACCTTCTTCCACTTCTACTACATCCACTTGTTCTTCTTCTTCCTTGTCTTGTCCTTCTTGCCCTTCTTCTGCCTACACTACTTCTTCTTCCTCCCCTTCTTCTTCTCCTCCATGTTCTATTTCTTCTTCATCCCCTTTCCTTCCATTGCTTCTTCTTCCTCCTCTTTTTCTCATTCTTCCAATTCTTCTTCTTCTTCTTATTGTTCTCCTTCATCCACTTGCACTTCTTCCTTTTCTTCTCGTTCTTCCACATCTTCTTCTTCCTCTTCTTATCTTTCTTCCACTTCTCCTTCCTCCTTTTGTTCTCTTTCTTCCACTTCTCCTGCCTCCTCTTGCTCTCTTTCTTCAACTTCTTCTTCATCCTCTCCTTTCCTTTCTTTTCTTCCTCTTCATCTCCTTCTTCTTCCTTTCCTTCGTAATATCCCTCTTTTTCTCCTTCTTCTGCTTCCACTTGCATTTCTACCTCTTGTTCTCCTTCTTCCACTTCTTCTCCATCATCCCCACTCCTTCAACTACTTCTCCTTCTTCCTCTTGTTCACCTTCTTCCACTTCTACTATCCACTTGTTCTTCTTCTTCTTCCCTCTCTTCTCCTTCTTGCCCTTCTTCTGCCTACACTATTTCTTCTTCCTCCCCTTCTTCTTCTCCTCCTTGTTCCACTTCTTCTTCATCCCCTTTCCTTCCATTGCTTCTTCTTCCTCCTCTTTTTCTCATTCTTCCACTTCTTCTTCTTCCTCTTCTTCTCGTTCTGCCACCTCTTCTCCCTCCTCCCGTTCTCCTTCTTCCACTTCTTCTTCTTCATCTCCTTTCATTCCACTACTTCCTCTTATTCCTCTTATTGTCTCCTTTTACCACCTCTTCTACTTCTACTTGTTGGTCTTCTTCATTTTCGTCTGCTTCTTCCGCTTCTTTTGCTTACACTTGTTCTTCTTCCTATTCTTCCGTTTCTTCTCCTTCCACAACTTCTTCTTCTTTCCTTTCCGTCTTCTCCTTCCTCTTTTTCTCCATCCCCCACTTCTGTTGCTTCCCCTTGTTGCTCTTCCACTTCTTCTGCTTCCCCCAAATCTTATGCTTACACTTCTTCTTCTTCTTCCTCTTCTCCTCCAGATTCCACTTCTTCTGCTTCTTCTTCGCTTCGCTTCCCCTCCTTCTTCCTTTTCCTCCTTTTCTCCTTGTTCCAATTCTTCTTCTTCATCTCACCTCCTTCCACTACTTCTTCTTCCTCCTCTTGTTCACGTTCTTCAACTTCTTGACTTTCCACATCTTCTTCTTCTTCCTTTTCTTCTCCTTCTTCCACTTCTTCTGGTTACCCTCCTTCTTCTTCCTCTTCTTATCTTTCTTCCACTTCTCCTGCCTCATCTTGTTCTCCTTCTTCCACTTCTTCTCCATCATCTCCTTTCCTTTCTTTTCTTCCTCTTCATCTCCTTCTTGTTCTTCCTTTCCTTTGTCATATCCCTCTTTTTCTCCTTCTTCTGCTTCCACTTGCATTTCTACCTCTTGTTCTCCTTCTTCCACTTCTTCTCCATCATCCCCACTCCTTCAACTACTACTTCTTCTTCCTCTTGTTCACCTTCTTCCACTTCTACTACATCCACTTGTTCTTCTTCTTCCCTCTCTTCTCCTTCTTGCCCTTCTTCTGCCTACACTATTTCTTCTTCCTCCCCTTCTTCTTCTCCTCCATGTTCCACTTCTTCTTCATCCCCTTTCCTTCCATTGCTTCTTCTTCCTCCTCTTTTTCTCATTCTTCCACTTCTTCTTCTTCCTCTTCTTCTCCTTCTGCCACCTCTTCTCCCTCCTCCCGTTCTCCTTCTTCCACTTCTTCTTCTTCATCTCCTTTCATTCCACTACTTCCTCCTATTCCTCTTATTGTCTCCTTTTACCACCTCTTCTACTTCTACTTGTTGTTCTTCTTCATTTTTGTCTCCTTCTTCCGCTTCTTTTGCTTACACTTGTTCTTCTTCCTATTCTTCCATTTCTTCTCCTTCCACAACTTCTTCTTCTTTCCTTTCCGTCTTCTCCTTCCTCTTTTTCTCCATCCCCCACTTCTATTGCTTCCCATTGTTGCTCTTCCACTTCTTCTCCTTCCCCAAATCTTATGCTTACACTTCTTCTTCTTCTTCCTCTTCTCCTCCAGATTCCACTTCTTCTGCTTCTTCTTCCCTTCCCTTCCCCTCCTTCTCCCTTTTCCTCTTTTTCTCCTTGTTCTAATTCTTCTTCTTCATCTAACCTCCTTCCACTACTTCTTCTCCCTCCTCTTGTTCACGTTCTTCAACTTCTTGACTTACCACTTCTTCTACTTCTACTTGTTGTTCTTCTTCATTTTCGTCTCCTTCTTCCGCTTCTTTTGCTTACACTTGTTCTTCTTCCTATTCTTCCATTTCTTCTCCTTCCACAACTTCTTCTTCTTTCCTTTCCGTCTTCTCCTTCCTCTTTTTCTCCATCTCCCACTTCTATTGCTTCCCATTGTTGCTCTTCCTCTTCTTCTCCTTCCCCCGAATCTTATGCTTACAGTTCTTCTTCTTCTTCCTCTTATCCTCCAGATTTCAATTCTTCAGCTTCTTCTTCCCTTCCTTTCCCCTGCTTCTTGCTGTTCCTCCTTTTCTCCTTGTTTCAATTCTTCTTCTTCATCTCACCTCCTTCCACTACTTCTTCTTCCTCCTCTTGTTCACCTTCTTCACAATCCACATCTTCTTCTTCTTCCTTTTCTTGTCCTTCTTCGACTTCTTCTAGTTACTCTCCTTCTTCTTCCTCTTCTTATCTTTCTTCCACTTCTCCTGCCTCCTCTTGTTGTCTTTCTTCCACTTCTTCTTCATCCTCTCCTTTCCTTTCTTTTCTTCCTCTTCATCTCCTTGTTCATCTTCCTTTCCTTCATCATATCCCTCTTTTTCTCCTTCTTCGGCTTCCACTTTCCTTTCTACCTCTTGTTCCCCTTCTTCCACTTCTTCTCCATCATCCCCACTCCTTCAACTACTTCTTCTTCTTCCTCTTGTTCACCTTCTTCCACTTCTACTACATCCACGTGTTCTTCTTCTTCCCTCTCTTCTCCTTCTTGCCCTTCTTCTGCCTACCATACTTCTTCTTCCTCCCCTTCTTCTTCTCCTCCTGGTTCCGCTTCTTCTTCATCCCCTTTCCTTCCATTGCTTCTTCTTCCTCCTCTTTTTCTCATTCTTCCACTTCTTCTTCTTGTTCTTCTTCTCCTTCTGCCACTTCTTCTCCTTCCTCCCATTCTCCTTCTTCCACTTCTTCTTCTTCATCTCCTTTCATTCCACTACTTCCTCCTATTCCTCTTATTCTCTCCTTCTACCACTTCTTCTTTTTCCACTTGTTGTTCTTCTTCATTTTTGTCTCCTTCTTCCGCTTCTTCTGCTTACACTTCTTGTTCTTCTTCTTCTTCCATTTCTTCTCCTTCCACAAGTTCTTCTTCTTTCCTTTCCGTCTTCTCCTTCCTCTTTTTCTACATCCTCCACTTCTGTTGCTTTCCATGGTTGCTCTTTCTCTTCTTCTCCTTCCCCCAAATCTTATGCTTACACTTCTTCTTCTTCTTCCTCTTCTCCTCCAGATTCTACTTCTTCTGCTTCTTCTTCCCTTCCCTTCCCCTCTTTCTTCGTTTTCCCCCTTTTCTCCTTGTTCCAATTCACCTTCTTCATCTCACCTCCTTCCACTACTTCTTCTTCCTCCTCTTGTTCACCTTCTTCACTATCCACATCTTCTTCTTCTTCGTTTGCTTCTCCTTCTTCCACTTCTTCTAGTTAGTCTCCTTCTTCTTCCTCTTCTTATCTTTCTTCTACTTCTCCTGCCTCGTCTTCTTCTCTTTCTTCCACTTCTTCTTTATCCTCTCCTTTCGTTTCTTTTCTTCCTCTTCATGTCCTTCTTCTTCTTCCTTTCCTTCGTCATATCCCTCTTTTTCTCCTTCTTCTACTTCCACTTGCATTTCTACCTATTCTTCTCCTTCTTCCACTTCTTCTCCATCATCCCTACTCCTTCAACTACTTCTTCTTCTTCCTCTTGTTCACCTTCTTCCACTTCTACTACATCCACTTGTTCTTCTTCTTCCCTCTCTTCTCCTTCTTGCCCTTTTTCTGCCTACACTACTTCTTCTTCTTCCCCTTCTTCTTCTCCTCCTTGTTCCACTTCTTCTTCATCCCCTTTCCTTCCATTGCTTCTTCTTCCTCCTCTTTTTCTCATTCTTCCACTTCTTCTTCTTCTTCTGCCTATTGTTCTCCTTCATCCACTTGCACTTCTTCCTTTTCTTCTCGTTCTTCCACTTCTTCTTCTTCCCCTTCTTCTCCTTCTGCCACCTCTTCTCCCTCCTCCCGTTCTCCTTCTTCCACTTCTTCTTCTTCATCTCCTTTGATTCCACTACTTCTACTACTTCTTCTACTTCTACTTGTTGTTCTTCTTCATTTTTGTCTCCTTCTTTCGCTTCTTCTGGTTACACTTCTTCTTCTTCCTCTTTTTCCATTTCTTCTCCTTCCACAACTTCTTCTTCTTTCCTTTCCGTCTTCTCCTTCCTCTTTTTCTCCATCCCCCACTTCTGTTGCTTCCCATAATTGCTCTTCCTCTTCTTCTCATTCCCCCAAATCTTATGCTTACACTTCTTCTTCTTCTTCCTCTTCTCCTCCAGCTTCCACTTCTTCTGCTTCTTCTTCCCTTCCCTTCCCCTCCTTCTTCCTTTTCTTCCTTTTCTCCTTGTTCCAATTCTTCTTCTTCATCTCACCCCGTTCCATTACTTCTTCTTCTTGCTCTTCTTCTCCTTCTGCCACCTCTTCTCCCTCCTCCCGTTCTTCCTCCACTTTTTCTTCTTCCTCTTCTCCTCCAGATTCCACTTCTTCTGCTTCTTCTTCCTTTCCCTTCCCCTCCTTCTTCCTTTTCCTCCTTTTCTCCTTGTTCCAATTCTTTTTCTTCATCTCACCTCCTTCCACTACTTCTTCTTCCTCCTCTCGTTCACCTTCTTCAACTTCTTCACTTTCGACATTTTCTTCTTCTTCCTTTTCTTCTCCTTCTTCAACTTCTTCTAGTTACTCTCGTTGCTCTTCCTCTTCTTATCTTTCTTCCACTTCTCCTGCCTCCTCTTGTTCTCTTTCTTCAAATTCTTCTTCATCCTCTCCTTTCCTTTCTTTTCTTCCTCTTCATCTCCTTCTTCTTCTTCCTTTCCTTCGTAATATCCCTCTTTTTCTCCTTCTTCTGCTTCCACTTGCATTTCTACCTCTTGTTCTCCTTCCTCCACTTCTTCTCCATCATCCCCACTAATTCAACTACTTCTTCTTCTTCCTCTTGTTCACCTTCTTCTACTTCTACTACATCCACTTGTTCTTCTTCTTCCCTCTCTTCTCTTTCTTGCCCTTCTTCTGCGTAGACTACTTCTTCTTCGTCCCCTTCTTCTTCTCCTCCTTGTTCCACTTCTTCTTCATCCCTTTCCTTCCATTGCTTCTTCTTCCTCCTCTTTTTCTCATTCTTCCAATTCTTCTTCTTCTTCCTATTGTGCTCCTTCTTCCACTTGCACTTCTTCCTTTTCTTCTCGTTCTTCCACTTCTTCTACTTCCTCTTCTGCTCCTTCTACCACCTCTTCTCCCTCCTCCCGTTCTCCTTCTTCCACTTCTTCTTCTTCATCTCCTTTCATTCCACTACTTCTACCACTTCTTCTACTTCTACTTGTTGTTCTTCTTCATTTTCGTCTCCTTCTTCCGCTTTTTTTGCTTACACTTCTTCTTCTTCCATTTCTTCTCCTTCCACAACTTCTTCTTTCCTTCTGTCTTCCTTCCTCTTTTTCTCCATCCCCCACTTCTGTTGCTTCCCATTGTTGCTCTTTCTCTTCCTCTCCTTCCCCCAAATCTTATGCTTACACTTCTTCTTCTTCTTCCTCTTCTCCTCCAAATTCCAGTTCTTATACTTCTTCTTCCCTTCCCTTCCCCTTCTTCTTCCTTTTCCTCCTTTTCTCCTTGTTCCAATTCTTCTTCTTCATCTCACCTCCTTCCACTACTTCTTCTTCCTCCTCTTGTTCACCTTCTTCAACCTCTTCACTTTCCACATTTTCTTCTTCTTCCTTTTCTTCTCCTTCTTCCACTTCTTCTAGTTACTCTCCTTCTTCTTCCTCTTCTTATCTTTCTTCCACTTCTCCTGCCACCTCTTGTTCTCTTTCTTCCACTTCTTCTTCATCCTCTCCTTTCCTTCCTTTCCTTCCTCTTCATCTCCTTCTTCTTCTTCCTTTCCTTCGTCATATCCCTCTTTTTCTCCTTCTTCTGCTTCCACTTGCATTTCTACCTCTTGTTCTCCTTCTTCCACTTCTTCTCCATCATCCCCACTCCTTCAACTACTTCTTCTTCTTCCTCTTGTTCACCTTCTTCCACTTCTACTACATCCACTTGTTCTTCTTCTTCCCTCCTCCTTTTTGCCCTTCCTCTGCCTACACTACTTCTTGTTCCTCCCCTTCTTCTCCTCCTTGTTCCACTTCTTCTTCATCCCCTTTCCTTCCATTGCTTCTTCTTCCTCCTCTATTTCTGATTCTTCCACTTCTTCTTCTTCTTCTTCCTATAGTTCTCCTTCTTCCACTTGCACTTCTTCCTTTTCTTCTCGTTCTTCCACTTCTTCTACTTCCACTTCTTCTCCTTCTGCCACCTCTTCTCCCTCCTCCCGTTCTCCTTCTTCCACTTCTTCTTCTTCATCTCCTTTCATTCCACTACTTCTACCACTTCTTCTACTTCTACTTGTTATTCTTCTTCATTTTCGTCTCCTTCTTCGCTTTTTCTGATTACACTTCTTCTTCTTCCATTTCTTCTCCTTCCACAAGTTCTTCTTTCCTTTCCGTCTTCCTTCCTTTTTTCTCCATCCCCCACTTCTGTTGCTTCCCGTTGTTGCTCTTCCTCTTCCTCTCCTTCCCCCACATCTTATGCTTACACTTCTTCGTCTTCTTCCTCTTCTCCTCCAAATTCCACTTCTTCTGCTTCTTCTTCCCTTCCCTTCCCCTTCTTCTTCGTTTTCCTCCTTTTCTCCTTGTTCCAATTCATCTTCTTCATGTCACCTCTTAACTGATATGAATCCACTGTCAGTTTAGGATTCTGAAAGGACCCTAGGAATTTAGCTTGCCGCGTTAACAAAATTAATCAACATGGAATGCAAACAATTGCAAAAAAAATAAACTGAATAGAATTACTATCAAACTTTTAGACACAGAATGGAAATTAAAAGTTTTTGAAATTCAACAATTAAACGAGTTTTTGAATAGTGTAGCACTTTCCTGTTATAGAGTTTGCTGGCCAGAATTGAGTATGAATGGAAAAGACAGAAAATGGAATTGGAATTGATAGACTCCACACTTCCAAGGATGGAAGATATGTCTACGAGATTGCACACACAAAGGGGTGAATTACCTTTGATAAATCTCAAAAGATTTTGGATTGTCAAGAATCCAAAGGAGAGAAAACCTCAACTAGTTTTTTTCATTCCCAAAATATTCTCCCTTACATCTCAGTCTTGCCCAAATTTATATGGCTAATAAACTCAGCTTGTGTAGGTTTAGTGGGTTTCTAAATTCAGCTGAAGTTACAAAATAATAAAAACTAATAATGGGCAGCTTAATAACAAAGTGTAACTGCCAAAGTAAATTAAACACGTATACTAATTATAATTGATAACCTAGGTGGCTGCAACTTTAATTAGACAATTCTGGTTGCCCACCATTAACTAAGTAAACTCTAAGAAAATGAGTTTAATTTATTTCAAACTTCTCTTCCATTAAGGTCAAGTATTGCTCTCTTCAGTCCTGAGACAATTAACAATTTTAAACTTTATTTCTTCAATGTTTGGCCCTTTTTGCAAAAGGGCTGCCAATACTTGTTGAATAGCTTCCTTAGCTCTTCTTGTCCTTGCCCTTGTCATAGGTCCTCCAAGTCCTTCAAGCTTGATGTCCTCATCACTCCCCCCCTCTTGAAGAGGATTTGTCCCCAAATCAATAACATCTTCATCTGGGAATTGGATGCCTATACTTGATGGTGATGTTGTTTATGGCTCTACAATCAGAACACATCCTCCATGAGCCATCTTTCTTTGGCACCAAAATCATAGGTCCAGCACACGGGCTCATGCTATCTCTCACCCAACCTTTGCTCATGAGTTCAGCCACTTGCCTTTCAATCTCCTTAGTTTCTTGTGGGTTGCTCCTATATGCTGGCCGATTGGGTAATGATGCTCCTGGAATGAGATCAATGTGATGCTCAATTCCCCTCAAAGGTGGCAATCCACTAGGTACACTCTCTGGAAAAACATCTTGGAAATTCTGCAAAAGAGGTTTAACACAAGAAGGCAATTCAAAATTTTCAAATTGGTTAGCATGCAAAAACTGACTCGTACAATACAACAAATATAGGGGTTGTCTTGCACAAAGCAGCCTCTTAACTTCCTCTTTTTTTGCTAAACAAGTGTGTTTTTCCTCAAGTGTTTCAATATCTTTTTTTTCTTTATTTTTCCTCTCAAGTGTTTCGCTCTTCCTCTCAAGTGTTTCACTCTTTCTTTCATTTGCTAACTTTTCTCTCATTTTGATTTGATCCTCACACACCTCTTTAGGAGACAAAGGCTTGAGAACCAACTTTTTATCCTGATACATGAAAGAAAATTTGTTAGTGAAGCCGTCATGAATGGCTTTGGTATCATACTGCCACGACCTTCCCAAAAGGATATGGCTGGCATCCATGGGAACCACATCACATATGACTTTATCTTGATATTTTCCAATGGAGAACGAAACTATTGCTTGTTGTTTCACTTGAACTTCTTCTCCTTCACTAAGCCATTGAAGTTTATATGGTCTAGGATGTGGTGTAGTGTCCATGTTCATCTTTGACACTAATCTTGAACTCACCACATTGGTACAACTCCCTCCATCAATAATTACCAAACAAACATTACCATTGACTGAACATCTTGTGTGAAAGATGTTCTCCCTTTGAGATGCATCCTCGGCCTTGACTTGACTTCCAAGCATCCTCCTAATCATATACAACTCTCCTTCATTAGCCTTCAATTCTCCATCACTCTCCTCTTCTTCTCCACCACTAGCTTCTGATTGGCTTGTGTATTCCCCATTATCTTTGAGAAGAACAATCTTCTTTGTGGGACACTCATAGGCATAATGACCCATGCCCAAGCACTTGAAACACTTCACTTCTCTAGTCTTTTTAGGAGGATGTTCAGGTTGCTTTTGAGGTGCTTTTCCATGGTTAGAAAGTGATGCATTGCTTGAGGAGGCAGCACCCTCTTTCTTAACTCTATCCTTCCAATTTGAAGCATTATACTCGATAGAACTTCTTCTTGTTGTAATCTTTCGTTTTATTTGCTGTTCAACTTGAATAGCCTTATGTAAAAGGTCCTCCATCTCCATAAACTCCTGCAACTCAACAACATCTCTAATGTCATGATTTAAACCATTAAGGAAGCGAGCCATAGTTAGCTCAAGATCTTCTTCAATTTGGGCTTGGATGATTAGCATCTCCATCTCCTTATAATACTCCTCCACTCCCTTGCTTCCTTGAGACAATTTCTGAAGTTTAAATTTTATATCCCTATGGAAGCTAGAAGGTATATACCGCCTCCTCATGATCCTCTTCATTTCAGCCCAAGTGTCTACCCTAGGCTCCTCATATCTAATCCTCTCCCTTTGCAACTTATTCCACCAAATGAGTGCATAATCAGAAAATTCAGCAGCTGCAAGTCTCACCTTTTGCTCCTCACTATAATTGTTGCAAGAGAACACATGCTCAATTTTTAACTCCCACTCCAAGTATGCATCAGGATCACTCCTACCCTTGAAAGGAGGCACATTCAACTTCACTCCTTCCATTCTTCCTTCATTTCTATTTGGCCTTCCTCTTCCTCCTGCTGGTGGGGTCCTATTCTCCAATTGGTCCAACCTCTCATGGAATTCATCTTGTTGTTGCTTCATCAATCTCTCTAAATGCTGAGATAATGCAGCAATTTGAAGCTGAAGATCATTGTTATTATTTCTTTCTGCCATGATAAACAAACAGGTCAAATGTCACAAGAAAAAGTATGTATGTGGTGTTTGAAAATGTTCTCACCCACTCAAGTGTTTGCGCTAAAAAAAAATTGGCTTTTACTATAATGAAACTCTCTTGCCTTTTTCCTCTTTATTCGTCCTTAAGTTCTTAACAAACCAAAAGAGAAAAACTCAAAGACAAACACCAACCTGTGTGCAGGCAAATAAGACACAAGAAAACTAACAAAAATGACTAAAATGAAACCCAACGAAAGCAACAAATACTAGGACAACAACTGAATTATTTTTTTTAACACCAACAAGACAGAAGAAATTTGTCTCAAAATGAAAACAAAAGGAAGTACGAAAAGAAATGGACAAAAACTGGGCACACAAAAACAAAGGTACAAACAGCCACAACCAGAATTTTGAGTAGAAAATTGTGCATCCAATTTTAACAGGTAAAGACACAAACAGAGGATAAAATTTTGGCTTAAAATGAAACTAATAGGTGCAGCAAAATTCAGAATTGTATACTAACAAGGTGCAGTATTTTCTTCCTCAATTCAAACACAATATTACCTTAAGAATGAGCTTAAAATTTTTCTAATAACATGAACCATTCAGCCCAATTTTTTTTTTTTAACTCAATTTTTTTTGCATGCTTTCTTTCACTTCTATTTTTTTTTTTTTTTAAATTCAGAATTGTTTTAAAGACCTAACTTTTGCAATGGTTCAGTCAAAGAAATAACAATAAGGTAATATTATGATATGATGAAAATTAAGGACAAAAATTACCCAGAACAACAGCCTTGCAATTCCTAGAAACCGGAGCTCTGATACCAAATGATATGAATCCGCTGTCAGTTTAGGATTCTGAAAGGACCCTAGGAATTTAGCTTGCCGCGTTAACAAAATTAATCAACATGGAATGCAAACAATTGCAAAAAAAATAAACTGAATAGAATTACTATAAAAAAAGACACAGAATGGAAATTAAAAGTTTTTGAAATTCAACAATTAAACGAGTTTTTGAATAGTGTAGCACTTTCCTGTTATAGAGTTTGCTGGCCAGAATTGAGTATGAATGGAAAAGACAGAAAATGGAATTGGAATTGATAGACTCCACACTTCCAAGGATGGAAGATATGTCTACGAGATTGCACACACAAAGGGGTGAATTACCTTTGATAAATCTCAAAAGATTTTGGATTGTCAAGAACCCAAAGGAGAGAAAACCTCAACTAGTTTTTTTTATTCCCAAAATATTCTCCCTTACATCTCAGTCTTCTTCCACTTCTTCTACTTCCTCTTCTTCTCCTTCTGCCACCTCTTCTCCCTCCTCCCGTTCTCCTTCTTCCACTCCTTCTTCTTCATCTCCTTTCATTCCACTACTTCTACCACTTCTTCTACTTCTACTTCTTCTTCCTCCTCTTGTTCACCGTCTTGAACCTCTTCACTTTCCACATCTTCTTCTTCTTCCTTTTCTTCTCCTTCTTCCACTTCTTCTAGTTAGTCTCATTCTTCTTCCTCTTCTTATCTTTCTTCCACTTCTCCCGCCTCCTCTTGTTCTCTTTCTTCCACTTCTTCTTCATCCTTTCCTTTCCTTTCTTTTCTTCCTCTTAATCTCCTTCTTCTTCTTCCTTTCCTTCGTCATATCCCTCTTTTTCTCCTTCTTCTGCTTCCACTTGCATTTCTACTTCTTGTTCTCCTTCTTCCACTTCTTCTCCATCATCCCCACTCCTTCAACTACTTCTTCTTCTTCCTCTTCTTCACCTTCTTCCACTTCTACTACATCCACTTGTTCTTCTTCTTCCCTCTCTTCTCCTTTTTGCCCTTCTTCTTCTCCTCCTTGTTCCACTTCTTCTTCATCCCCTTTCCTTCCATTGCTTCTTCTTCCTCCTCTTTTTCTGATTCTTCCACTTGCACTTCTTCCTTTTCTTCTCGTTCTTCCACTTCTTCTACTTCCTCTTCTTCTCCTTCTGCCACCTCTTCTCCCTCCTCCCGTTCTCCTTCTTCCACTTCTTCTTCTTCATCTCCTTTCATTCCACTACTTCTACCACTTCTTCCACTTCTACTTGTTGTTCTTCTTCATTTTCGTCTCCTTCTTCCGCTTCTTCTGCTTACACTTCTTCCTCTTCCATTTCTTCTCCTTCCACAACTTCTTCTTTCCTTTCCGTCTTCCTTCCTCTTTTTCTCCATCCCCCACTTCTGTTGCTTCCCATTGTTGCTCTTCCTCTTCCTGTCCTTCCCGCAAATCTTATGCTTACACTTATTCTTCTTCTTCCTCTTCTCCTCCAAATTCCACTTCTTTTGCTTCTTCTTCCCTTCCCTTCCTCTTCTTCTTCCTTTTCCTCCTTTTCTCCTTGTTCCAATTCTTCTTCTTCATCTCACCTCTTCCACTACTTCTTCTTCCTCTTTTTCTTCACCTTCTTCACTTTCCACATCTTCTTCTTCTTCCTTTTCTTCTCCTTCTTCCACTTCTTCTAGTTAGTCTCATTCTTCTTCCTCTTCTTATCTTTCTTCCACTTCTCCCGCCTCCTCTTGTTCTCTTTCTTCCACTTCTTCTTCATCCTTTCCTTTCCTTTCTTTTCTTCCTCTTAATCTCCTTCTTCTTCTTCCTTTCCTTCGTCATATCCCTCTTTTTCTCCTTTTTCTGCTTCCACTTGCATTTCTACCTCTTGTTCTCTTTCTTCCACTTCTTCTCCATCATCCCCACTCCTTCAACTACTTCTTCTTCTTCCTCTTGTTCACCTTCTTCCACCTCTAATACATCCACTTCTTCTTCTTCTTTCCTCTCTTCTCCTTCTTGCCCTTTTTCTGCTTACACTACTTCTTCTTCCTCCCCTTCTTCTTCTCCTTCTTGTTCCACTTCGTCTTCATCCCCTTTCCTTCCATTGCTTCTTCTTCCTCCTCTTTTCTCCTTCCTCTTTTTCTCCATCCCCGACTTCTGTTGCTTCCCATTGTTGCTCTTACTCTTCTTCTCCTTCCCCCAAATCTTATGCTTACACTTCTTCTTCTTCCTCCTCTTCTCTTCCAGATTCCACTTCTTCTGCTTCTTCTTCCCCTCCCTTCCCCTCCTTCTTCCTTTTCCTCCTTTTCTCCTTGTTCCAATTCTTCTTCTTCATCTCACCTCTTCCACTACTTCTTCTTCCTCTTTTTCTTCACCTTCTTCACTTTCCACATCTTCTTCTTCTTCCTTTTCTTCTCCTTCTTCCACTTCTTCTAGTTAGTCTCATTCTTCTTCCTCTTCTTATCTTTCTTCCACTTCTCCCGCCTCCTCTTGTTCTCTTTCTTCCACTTCTTCTTCATCCTTTCCTTTCCTTTCTTTTCTTCTTCTTAATCTCATTCTTCTTCTTCCTTTCCTTCGTCATATCCCTCTTTTTCTCCTTCTTCTGCTTCCACTTGCATTTCTACCTCTTGTTCTCCTTCTTCCACTTCTTCTCCATCATCCCCACTCCTTCAACTACTACTTCTTCTTCCTCTTGTTCACCTTCTTCCACTTCTACTATCCACTTGTTCTTCTTCTTCTTCCCTCTCTTCTCCTTCTTGACCTTCTTCTGCCTACACTATTTCTTCTTCCTCCCCTTCTTCTTCTCCTCCTTGTTCCACTTCTTCTTCATCCCCTTTCCTTCCATTGCTTCTTCTTCCTCCTCTTTTTCTCATTCTTCCACTTCTTCTTCTTCCTCTTCTTCTCCTTCTGCCACCTCTTCTCCCTCCTCCCGTTCTCCTTCTTCCACTTCTTCTTCTTCATCTCCTTTCATTCCACTACTTCCTCCTATTCCTCTTATTCTCTCCTTTTACCACCTCTTCTACTTCTACTTGTTGTTCTTCGTCATTTTTGTCTCCTTCTTCGGCTTCTTTTGCTTACACTTGTTCTTCTTCCTATTCTTCCATTTCTTCTCCTTCCACAACTTCTTCTTCTTTCCTTTCCGTCTTCTCCTTCCTCTTTTTCTCCATCCCCCACTTCTGTTGCTTCCCATTGTTGCTCTTCCTCTTCTTCTCCTTCCCCCAAACCCTATGCTTACACTTCTTCTTCTTATTCCTCTTCTCCTCCAGATTCCACTTCTTCTGCTTCTTCTTCCTTTCCCTTCCCCTCCTTCTTCCTTTTCCTCCTTTTCTCCTTCTTCCAATTCTTCTTCTTCATCTCACCTCCTTCAACTACTTCTTCTTCCTCCTCTTGTTCACGTTCTTCAACTTCTTGACTTTCCACATCTTCTTCTTCTTCCTTTTCTTCTCCTTCTTCCACTTCTTCTGGTTACCCTCCTTCTTCTTCCTCTTCTTATCTTTCTTCCACTTCTCTTGCCTCATCTTGTTCTCTTTCTTCCACTTCTTCTCCATCATCTCCTTTCCTTTCTTTTCTTCCTCTTCATCTCCTTCTTGTTCTTCCTTTCCTTTGTCATATCCCTCTTTTTCTCCTTCTTCTGCTTCCACTTGCATTTCTACCTCTTGTTCTCCTTCTTCCACTTCTTCTCCATCATCCCCACTCCTTCAACTACCACTTCTTCTACGTCTACTTGTTGTTCTTCTTCATTTTCGTCTCCTTCTTCCGCTTCTTTTGCTTACACTTGTTCTTCTTCCTATTCTTCCATTTCTTCTCCTTCCACAACTTCTTCTTCTTTCCTTTCCGTCTTCTGCTTCCTCTTTTTCTCCATCCCCCACTTCTGTTGCTTCCCATTGTTGCTCTTCCTCTTCTTCTCCTTCCCCCAAATCTTATGCTTACACTTCTTCTTCTTCTTCCTCTTCTCCTCCAGATTCCACTTCTTCTGCTTCTTCTTCCCTTCCCTTCCCTTCCTTCTTCGTTTTCCTCCTTTTCTCCTTCTTCCAATTCTTCTTATTCATCTCACCTCCTTCCACTACTTCTTCTTCCTCGTCTTGTTCACCTTCTTCCACTTCTACTACATCCACTTGTTTTTCTGCTTCCCTCTCTTCTCCTTCTTGCCCTTCTCCTGCCTATACTACTTCTTCTTCCCCCCTTCTTCTTCCTCCTCTTTTTCTCATTCTTCCACTTCTTCTTCCTATTCTTCTGCTTCTTCCACTTGCACTTCTTCCTTCTCTTCTCATTCTTCCACTTCTTCTTGTTCCTCTTCTTCTCCTTCTACCACCTCTTCTTCCTCCTCCCGTTCTCCTTCTTCCACTTCTTCTTCTCCATCTCCTATCGTTCCACTACTTACTCCTATTCTTCTTATTCTCTCCTACTACCACTTGTTCTACTTCTACTTGTTGTTCTTCTTCATTTTCGTCTCCTTCTTCCGCTTCTTCTGCTTACACTTCTTCTTCTTCCTCTTCCTCTTCTTCCATTTCTTCTCCTTCCACAACTTCTTCTTCTTTCTTTTTCGTCTTCTCCTTCCTTTTTTTCTCCATCCACTTCTGTTGCTTCCCATTGTTACTCTTCCTCTTCTTCTCCTTCCCCCAAATCTAATGCTTACACTTCTTCTTCTTCTTCCTCTTCTCCTCTAGATTCCTTCCATTGCTTATTCTTCCTCCTCTTTTTCCACTTGTTCTTCTTCTTCCTATTGTTCTCCTTCTTACACTTGAACTTCTTCCTTTTCTTCTCGTTCTGCCACTTCTTCTTCTTCTCCTTCTGCCACCTCTTCTCCCTCCTCCCGTTCTCATTCTTCCACTTCTTCTTCTTCATCTCCTTTCATTCCACTACTTCCTCCTATTCCTCTTATTCTCTCCTTCTACAACTTCTTCGACTTCTACTTCTTGTTCTTCTTCATTTTCGTCTCCTTCTTTCGCTTCTTCTGCTTACACTTCTTCTTCTTCCTCTTCTTCCATTTCTTCTCCTTCCACAACTTCTTCTTTCCTTTTCGTCTTCTCCTTCCTCTTTTTCTGCATCCCCCACTTCTGTTGCTTCCCATTCTTGCTCTTGCTCTTCTTCTCCTTCCCCCAAATCTTATGCTTACACTTCTTCTTCTTCTTCCTCTTCTCCCCCAGCTTCCACTTCTTCTGCTTCTTCTTCCCTTCCCTTCCCCTACTTCTTCGTTTTCCTCATTTTCTCTTTGTTCTCCATCATCCCCACTCCTTCAACTACTTCTTCTTCTTCCTCTTGTTCACCTTCTTCCACTTCTACTATATCCACTTGTTCTTCTTCCTCCCTCTCTTCTCCTTCGTGCCCTTCTTCTGCCTATACTACTTCTTCTTCCTCCGCTTCTTCTTTGCCTCCTTGTTCCACTTCTTCTTGATCCCCTTTCCTTCCATTGCTTCTTCTTCCTCCTCTTTTTCTCATTCTTCCACTTCTTCTTCTTATTGTTCTTCTTCTTCCACTTGCACTTCTTCCTTTTCTTCTCGTTCTTCCCCTTCTTCTTCTTCCTCTTCTTCTCCTTGTGCCACCACTTCTCCCTCCTCCCGTTCTCCCTCTTCCACTTCTTCTTCTTCATCTCCTTTCATTCCACTACTTCTACCGCTTCTTCTACTTCTACTTGTTGTTCTTCTTCATTTTTGTCTTCTCCTTACTTTTTTCTCCATCCCCCACTTCTGTTGCTTCCCATTGTTGCTCTTCCTCTTCTTCTCCTTCCCCCAAATCTTATGCTTACACTTCTTCCTCTTCTCCCCCAATTCTTCTTCTTCATCTCACCTCCTTCCACTACTTCTTCTTCCTCCTCTTGTTCACCTTCTTCAACTTCTTCACTTTTGACATCTTCTTCTTCTTTCCCCTCTTCTCTTTCTTGCCCTTCTTCTGCTTATACTACTTCTTCTTCCTCCCCTTCTTCTTCTCCTCCTTGTTCCACTTCTTCTTCATCCCCTTTCCTGCCATTGCTTCTTCTTCCTCCTCTTTTTCTCATTCTTCCACTTCTTCTTCTTCTTCCTATTGTTCTCCTTCTTCCACTTGCACTTCTTCCTTTTCTTCTTGGTCTTCCACTTCTTCTTCTTCCCCTTCTTTTCCTTCTGCCACCTCTTCTCACTCCTCCTGTTTTCCTTCTTCCACTTCTTCTTCTTCATCTCCTTTCATTCCCCGACTTCCTCCTATTCCTCTTATTCTCTCCTTCTACCACTTCTTCTACTTCTACTTGTTGTTCTTCTTCATTTTTGTCTCCTTCTTCTGCTTCTTCGGCTTACACTTCTTTTTCCATTTATTCTCCTTCCACAACTTCTTCTTCTTTCCTTTCCGTCTTCTCCTTCTTCTTTTTCTCCATCCCTCACTTATGTTGCTTCCCATTGTTGCTCTTCCTCTTCTTCTCCTGCCCCCAAATCTTATGCTTACACTTCTTCTTCTTCCTCTTCTCCTCCAGCTTCCACTTCTTCTGCTTCTTCTTCCCTTCCCTTCCCCTCCTTCTTCCTTTTCCTCCTTTTCTCCTTGTTCCAAGTCTTCTTCCTCATCTCACCTCCTTCCATTACTTCTTCCTCCTCTTGTTCACCTTCTTCACTTTCCACATCTTCTTCTTCTTCCTTTTCTTCTCCTTCTTCCACTTCTTCTAGTTACTCTCCTTCTTCTTCCTCTTCTTATCTTTCTTCCACTTCTCCTGCCTCCTCTTGTTATCTTACCTGCACTTCTTCTTCATCCTCTCCTTTCCTTTCTTTTCTTCCTATTGATCTCCTTCTTCTTCTTCCTTTCCTTCCTCATATCCCTCTTTTTCTCCTTCTTCTGCTTCCACTTGCATGTCTACCTCTTGTTCTCCTTCTTCGAATCCTTCTCCATCATCCCCACTCCTTCAACTACTTATTCTACTTCCTGTTGTTCACCTTCTTCCACCTCTACTACATCCACTTGTTCTTCTTCTTTCCTCTCTTCTCCTTCTTGCCCTTCTTCTTCTACCATTTCTTCTCCTTCTTCCACTTCTTCTAGCTACTCTCCTTCTTCTTCGTCTTCTTATCTTTCTTCCACTTCTCCTGCCTCCTCTTGTTCTCTTTCATCCGCTTCTTCTTCATCCTCTCCTTTCCATTCTTTTCTTCCTCTTCATCTCCTTCTTCTTCTTCCTTTCCTTCGTCATATCCCTCTTTTTCTCCTTCTTCTGCTTCCACTTGCATTTCTACCTCTTGTTCTCCTTCTTCCACTTCTTCTCCATCATCCCTACTCCTTCAACTACTTCTTCTTCTTCCTCTTGTTCACCTTCTTCCACTTCTACTACATCCACTTGTTCTTCTTCTTCCCTCTCTTATCCTCTTGCCCTTCTTCTGCCTACACTACTTCGTCTTCCTCACCTTCTTCTTCTCCTCCTGGTTCCACTTCTTCTTCATCCCCTTTCCTTCCATTGCTTTTTCTTCCTCCTCTTTTTCTCATTCTTCCACTTCTTCTTCTTCCTCTTCTTCCATTTCTTCTCCTTCCACAACTTCTTCTTCTTCCTCTTCTTCCTTTTCTTCTCCTTCTTCCAGTTCTTCTAGTTACTCTCCTTCTTCTTCCTCTTCTTATCTTTCTTCCGCTTCTCTTGCATCCTCTTGTTCTCTTTTCTTCCACTTCGTCTTCATCCTCTCCTTTCCTTTCTTTTCTTCCTCTTCATCTACTTCTTCTTCTTCCTTTCCTTTGTCATATCCCTCTTGTTCTCTTTCTTCTGCTTCCACTTCCATTTCTACCTCTTGTTCTCCTTCTTCCACTTCTTCTCCATCATCCCCACTCCTTCAACTACTTCTTCTTCTTCCTCTTGTCACCTTCTTCCACTTCTACTACATCCACATGTTCTTCTTCTTCCCTCTCTTCTCCTTCTTGCGGTTCTTCTGCCTACACTACTTCTTCTTCCTCCCCTTCTTCTTCTCCTCGTTGTTCCACTTCTTCTTCATCATTTTTCCTTCCTTTGCTTCTTCTTCCTCCTCTTTTTCTAATTCTTCCACTTCTTCTTCTTCTTCCTATTGTCTTCCTTCATCCACTTAAAGTTCTTCCTTTCCTTCTCGTTCATCCACTTCTTGTTCTTCCTCTTCTTCTCCTTCTGCCACCTCTTCTCCCTCTTCCTATTCTCCTTCCTCCACTTCTTCTTCTTCATCTCCTTCCATGCCACTATTTCCTCCTATTCCTCTTATTCTCTCCTTCTACCACTTCTTCTACTTCTACTTGTTGTTCTTCTTCATTTTCGTCTCCTTCTTCCGCTTCTTCTGCTTACACTTCTTCTTCTTCCATTTCTTCTCCTTCCACAACTTCTTCTTCTTTCCTTTCCGTCTTCTCCTTCCTCTTTTTCTCCATCCCCCACTTCTGTTGCTTCCCATTGTTGCTCTTCCTCTTCTTCTCCTTCCCCCAAATCTTATGCTTACACTTCTTCTTCTTCTTCCTCTTCTCCTCCAGATTCCACTTCTTCTGGTTCTTCTTCCCTTCCCTTCCCCTATTTCTTCTTTTCCTCCTTTTCTCCTTGTTCGAATTCTTCTTCTTCATCTCACCTCCTTCCACTACTTCTTCTTCCTCCTCTTGTTCACCTTCTTCACTTTGCACATCTTCTTCTCCTTCATCTCCTCCTTCTTCTTCCTTTCCTTTGTCATATCGCTCTTGTTCCCTTTCTTTTGCTTCCACTTCCATTTCTACCTCTTGTTCTCCTTCTTCCACTTCTTCTCCATCATCCCCACTCCTTCAACTACTTCTTCTTCTTCCTCTTGTTCACCTTCTTCCACTTCTACTACATCCACTTGTTCTTGTTGTTCCCTCTTTTCTCCTTCTTGCGGTTCTTCTGCCTACACTACTTCTTCTTCCTCCCCTTCTTCTTCTCCTCCTTGTTCCACTTCTTCTTCATCATTTTTCCTTCCATTGCTTCTCCTGCCTCCTCTTGTTCTCTTTCTTCCACTTCTTCTTCTTCTTCCTATTGTTCTCCTTCTTCCACTTGAAGTTCTTCCTTTTCTTCTCGTTCTTCCACTTCTTGTTCTTCCTCTTCTTCTCCTTCTGCCACCTCTTCTCCCTCCTCGCGTTCTCCTTCTTCCACTTCTTCTTCTTCATCTCCTTTCATTCCACTACTTCCTCCTATTCCTCTTATTCTCTCCTTCTACCACTTCTTCTACTTCTACTTGTTGTTCTTCTTCTTCCACTTGCACTTCTTCCTTTTCTTTTCTTTCTTCAACTTCTTTTTCTTCCTCTTCTTTTCATTCTGCCACCTCTTCTCCCTCCTCCCTCCTTCCGTTCTCCTTCTTCCACTTCTTCTTCTTCATCTCCTTTCATTCCACTACTTCCTCCTATTCCTCTTATTCTCTCCTTCTACCACTTCTTCTACTTCTACTTGTTGTTCTTCTTCATTTTCGTCTCCTTCTTCCGTTTCTTCTGCTTACACTTCTTCTTTTTCCATTGCTTCTCCTTCCACAACTTCTTCTTCTTTCCTTTCCATCTTCTCCTTCCTCTTTTTCTCCATCCCCCACTTCTGTTGCTTCCCATTGTTGCTCTTCCTATTCTTCTCTTTCCCCCAAATCTTATGCTTACACTTCTTCTTCTTCTTCCTCTTCTCCTCCAGATTCCACTTCTTCTGCTTCTTCTTCCCTTCCCTTCCCCTCCTTCTTCCTTGTCCTCCTTTTCTCCTTGTTCCAATTCTTCTTCTTCATCTCACCTCCTTCCACTACTTCTTCTTCCTCCTCTTGTTCACCTTTTCCACTTTCCACATCTTCTTCTTCTTCCTTTTCTTCTCCTTCTTCCACTTCTTCTAGTTACTCTCTTTCTTCTTCCTCTTCTTATCTTTCTTCCACTTCTCCTGCCTCCTCTTGTTCTCTTTCTTCCACTTCTTCTTCATCCTCTCCTTTCCTTTCTTTTCTTCCTCTAAAACTCCTTCTTCTTCTTCCTTTCCTTCATCATATCCCTCTTTTTCTCCTTCTTCTGCTTCCACTTGCACTTCTACCTCTTGTTCTCCTTCTTCCACTTCTTCTCCATCATCCCCACTCCTTCAACTGCTTCTTCTTCTTCCTCTTATTCACCTTCTTCCAGCTCTACTACATCTACTTGTTCCTCTTCTCATTCTTGCCCTTCTACAGCCTACACTACTTCTTCTTCCTCCCCTTCTTCTTCTCCTCCTTGTTCCACTTCTTCTTCATCCGCTTTCCTTCCATTGCTTCTTCTTCCTCCTCTTCTTCTCGTTCTTCCACTTCTTCTTCTTTCTTTTCTTCTCCTTCTTCCACTTCTTCTAGTTACTCTCCTTCTTCTTCCTCTTCTTATCTTTCTTCCACTTCTCCTGCCTCCTCTTGTTCTCTTTCTTCCACTTCTTCTTCATCCTGTCATTTCCTTTCCTTTCTTCCTCTTCATATCGCTTCTTCTTCGTTTCCTTCGTCATATCCCTCTTTTTCTTGTTCTTCTGCTTCCACTTGCATTTCTACCTCTTGTTCTCCTTCTTCCACTTCTTCTCCATCATCCAACTCCTTCAACTACTTCTTCTTCTTCCTCTTGTTCACCTTCTTTCACCTCTAATACATCCACTTGTTCTTCTTCTTCCCTCTCTTCTCCATCTTGCCGTTCTTCTGCCTACACTACTTCTTCTTCCTCCCCTTCTTCTTCTCCTTCTTGTTCCATTTCGTCTTCATCCCTTTTCCTTCCATGGCTTCTTCTTCCTCCTCTTTTTCTCATTCTTCAACTTCTTCTTCTTCTTCCTATTGTTCTCCTTCTCCCAGTTGTACTTCTTCCTTTTCTTCTCGTTCTTCCACTTCTTCTTCCTCTTCTTCTCCTTCTACCACCTCTTCTCCCTCCTCCCATTCTCCTTCTTCCACTTCTTCTTCTTCATCTCCTTTCATTCCACTACTTCCTCCTATTCCTCTTATTCTCTCCTTCTACCACTTCTTCTACTTCTACTTGTTGTTCTTCTTCATTTTCGTCTCCTTCTTCGGCTTCTTCTGCTAACACTTCTTCTTCTTCCATTTCTTCTGCTTCCACAACTTCTTCTTCTTTCCTTTTTGTCTTCTCCGTCCTTTTTTTCTCCATCCCTCACTTCTGTTGCTTCCCATTCTTGCTCTTCCTCTTCTTCTCCTTCCCCCAAATCTTATGCTTACACTTCTTCTTCTTCCTCCTCTTCTCCTCCAGGTTCCACTTCTTTTGCTTCTTCTTCCCTTCCCTTCCCCTCCTTCTGCCTTTTCCTCCTTTTCTCCTTGTTCCAATTCTTCTTCTTCATCTCACCTCCTTCCACTACTTCTTCTTCCTCCTCTTGTTCACCTTCTTCAACTTCTTCACTTTCCACATCTTATTCTTGTTGCTTTTCTTCTCCTTCCTCCACTTCTTCTAGTTACTCTCCTTCTTCTTCCTCTTCTTACCTTTCTTCCACTTCTCCTACCTCGTCTTGTTCTCTTTCTTCCACTTCTTCTTCATCCTTTCCTTTCCCTTCTTTTCTTCCTCTTCATCTCCTTCTTCTTCTTTCTTTCCTTCGTCATATCCCTCTTTTTCTCCTTCTTCTGCTACCACTTGCATTTCTACCTCTTGTTCTCCTTCTTCCACTTCTTCTCCATCATCCCCACTCCTTCAACTACTTCTTCTTCTTCCTCTTGTTCACCTTCTTCCACTTCTGCTACATCCACTTGTTCTTCTTCTTCCCTATTTTCTCCTTCTTGCCCTTCTTCTGCCTACACTACTTCTTCTTGCTCCCCTTCTTCTTCTCCTCCTCGTTCCAGTTCTTCTTCATCCTGTTTCCTTCCATTGGTTCTTCTTCCTCCTCTTTTTCTCATTCTTCCACTTCTTCTTCTTCTTCCTATTGTTCTCCTTCTTCCACTTGCACTTCTTCCTTTTCTTCTCGTTCTTCCACTTCTTCTTCTTCCTCTTCTTCTCCTTCTGCCACCTCTTCTCCCTCCTCCCGTTCTCCTTCTGCCACTTCTTATTCTTCTTCTCCTTTCATTCCACTACTTCCTCCTATTCCTCTTATTCTCTCCTTCTACCACTTCTTCGACTTCTACTTGTTGTTCTTCATTTTCGTCTCCTTCTTCTGCTTACACTTCTTCTTCTTCCTCTTCTTCCATTTCTTCTCCTTCCATAACTTATTATTTCATTTTCGTCTTCTCCTTCCTCTTTTTCTCCATCCCCGACTTCTGTTGCTTCCCATTGTTGCTCTTCCTCGTCTTCTCCTTCCCCCAAATCTTATGCTTACTCTTCTTCTTCTTCTTCTTCTTCTCCTCCAGATTCCACTTCTTCTGCTTCTTCTTCCCTTCCCTTCCCCTCCCCTCCTTCTTCCTTTTCCTCCTTTTCTCCTTGTTCCAATTCTTCTTCTTCATCTCACCTCCTTCCGCTACTTCTTCTTCCTTCTCTTGTTCACCTTCTTCAACTTCTTCACTTTCCACATCTTCTTGTTCTTCCTTTTCTTCTCCTTCTTCAACTTCTTCTAGTTACTCTCCTTCTTCTTCCTCTTCTTATCATTTTTCCACTTCTCCTGCTTCCACTTGTTCTTTTTCTTCCACTTCTTCTTCATCATCTCCTTTCCTTTCTTTTCTTCCTCTTCATCTCCTTCTTCTTCTTCCTTTCCTTCATCATATCTCTCTTTTTCTCATTCTTCTGCTTCCACTTGCATTTCTACCTCTTATTCTTCTTGCTCCACTTCTTCTGCATCATCACCACTCCTTCAACTACTTCTTCTTCTTCCTCTTCTTCACCTTCTTCCACTTCTATTACATCCACTTGTTCTTCTTCTTCCCTCTCTTCTCCTTTTTTCCCTTCTTCTGCCTACACTACTTCTTCTTCCTCCCCTTCTTCTTCTCCTTCTTGTTCCATTTTGTCTTCATCCCCTTTCCTTCCATGTCTTCTTCTTCCTCCTCTTTTTCTCATCTTCCACTTCTTCTTCTTCCTCCTCTTTTTCTCATTCTTCCACTTCTTCTTCTTCTTCCTATTGTTCTCCTTCTCCCACTTGTACTTCTTCCCTTTTTTCTCGTTCTTCCACTTCTTCTTCTTCCTCTTCTTCTCCTTCTACCACCTCTTCTCCCTCCTCCCGTTCTCCTTCTTCCACTTCTTCTTCTTCATCTCCTTTCATTCCACTACTTCCTCCTATTCCTCTTATTCTCTCCTTCTACCACTTCTTCTACTTCTACTTCTTGTTCTTCTTCATTTTCGTCTCCTTCTTGCCCTTCTTCTGCCTACACTACTTCTTCTTGCTCCCCTTCTTCTTCTCCTCCTTGTTCCACTTCTTCTTCATCCCGTTTCCTTCCATTGGTTCTTCTTCCTCCTCTTTTTCTCATTGTTCCACTTCTTCTTCTTCTTTCCTTTTTGTCTTCTCCGTCCTTTTTTCTCCATCCCCCACTTCTGTTGCTTCCCATTCTTGCTCTTCCTCTTCTTCTCCTTCCCCCAAATCTTATGCTTACACTTCTTCTTCTTCCTCCTCTTCTCCTCCAGGTTCCACTTCTTTTGCTTCTTCTTCCCTTCCCTTCCCCTCCTTCTGCCTTTTCCTTCTTTTCTCCTTGTTCCAATTCTTCTTCTTCATCTCACCTCCTTCCACTACTTCTTCTTCCTCCTCTTGTTCACCTTTTTCACTTTCCACATCTTCTTCTTCTTGCCTTTCTTCTCCTTCCTCCACTTCTTCTAGATACTCTCCTTCTTCATCCTTTCCTTTCCTTTCTTTTCTTCCTCTTCATCTCCTTCTTCTTCTTCCTTTCCTTCGTCATATCCCTCTTTTTCTCCTTCTTCTGCTTCCACTTGCATTTCTACCTCTTGTTCTCCTTCATCCACTTCTTGTCCATAAGCCCCACTCTTTCAACTACTTCTTCTTCCTCTTATTCTCATTCTTCCACCTCTACTACATCCACTTGTTCTTCTTCTCATTCTTGGCCTTCTTCTACCTGCACTACTTCTTCTTCCTCCCCTTCTTCTTCTCCTCCTTGTTCCACTTCTTCGTCATTCCCCTTTCTTTCCATTGCTTCTTCTTCCTCCTCTTTTTCTCATTCTTCAACTTCTTCTTCTTCTTCTTCCTATTGTTCTACTTCTCCCACTTGCACTTCTTCCTTTTCTTCTCGTTCTTCCACTTCTTCTTCTTCCACTTTTTCTCCTTCTGCCACCTCTCCTCCCTCCTCCTGTTCTCCTTCTTCCACTTCTTCTTCTTCATCTCCTTTCATTCCACTACTTCCTCCTATTCCTCTTATTCTCTCCTTCTACCACTTCTTCTACTTCTACTTGTTGTTCTTCTTCATTTTCGTCTCCTTGCTCCGCTTCTTCTGCTCACACTTCTTCTTCTTCCTCTTCTTTCATGTCTTCTCCTTCCACAACTTCTTCTGCTTTCCTATCCGTCTTGTCCTTCCTCTTTTTGTCCATCCCCCACTTTTGTTGCTTCCCATTGTTGCTCTTCCTCTTCTTCTCCTTCCCCTAAATCTTATGCTTACACTTGTTCTTCTTCCTCTTCTCCTCCAGATTCCACTTCTTCTGCTTCTTCTTCCCTTCCTTTCCCTTCCCCTCCTTCTTCCTTTTCCTCCTTTTCTCCTTGTTCCAATTCTTCTTCCTCCTCTTGTTCAGCTTCTTCTTTCCACATCTTCTTCTTCTTCCTTTTCTTCTCCTTGTTCCACTTCTTCTAGTTACTCTCCTTCTTCTTCCTCTTCTTATCGTTCTTCCACTTCTCCTGTCTCCTCTTGTTCTCTTTCTTCCACTTCTTCTTCATCCTCTCCTTTCCTTTCTTTTCTTCCTCTTCATCTCCGTCTTTTTCTTCCTTTCCTTCGTCATATCCCTCTTTTTATCCTTCTTCTGCTTCCACTTGCATTTCTACCTCTTGTTCTCCTTCTTCCACTTCTTTTCCATCATCCCCATTCCTTCAACTACTTCTTCCTCTTCCTCTTGTTCACCTTCTTCCACTTCTACTACATCCACTTGTTCTTCTTCTCTTTCTTGCCCTTCTTCTGCCTACACTACTTCTACTTCCTCCCCTTCTTCTTCTTCTCCTTCTTCAACTACCACTTCTTCTACTTCTACTTGTTATTCTTCTTCATTTTTGTCTCCTTCTTCCGCTTCTTCTGCTTACACTTCTTCTTCTTCCTGTTCTTCCATTTCTTCTCTTTCCACAACTTCTTCTTCTTTCTTTTCCGTCTTCTCCTTCCTGTTTTTCTCCATCCCCCACTTCTGTTGCTTCCCATTGTTGCTCTTCCTCTTCGTCTCCTTCCCCCAAATGTTATGCTTACACTTCTTCTTCTTCTTCCTCTTCTCCTCCAGATTTGACTTCTTCTGCTTCTTCTTCCCTTCCCTTCCCCTCCTTCTTCCTTTTCCTCCTTTTCTCCTTGTTCCAATTCTTCTTCTTCATCTCTCCTCCTTCCACTACTTTTTCTTCCTCCTCTTGTTCACCTTCTTCAACTTCTCCACTTTCCATATCTTCTTCTTCCTCCTCTTCTTCTCCTTCTTCCACTTCTTCTAGTTACTCTCCTTCTTCTTCCTCTTCTTATCTTTCTTCCAGTTCTCCTCCCTCCTCTTGTTCTCTTTCTTTTCTTCTTCTTCTTTCTTTCCTTCGTCATATCCCTCTTTTTCTCCTTCTTCTCCTTCAACTTGCATTTCTACCTCTTGTTCTCCTTCTTCCACTTCTTCTCCATCATCCCCACTCCTTCAACTACTTCTTCTTCTTCCTCTTGTTCACCTTCTTCTACTTCTACTACATCCACTTGTTCTTCTTCTCCTTCTTGGCCTTCTTGTGCCTGCACTACTTCTTCTTCCTCCCCTTCTTCTTCTCCTCCTTGTTCCACTTCTACTTCATTCCCCTTTCTTTCCATTCTTCTTCTTCCTCCTCTTTTTCTGATTCTTTCACTTCTTCTTCGTCTTCCTATTGTGCTGCTTCTTCCACTTGCACTTCTTTCTTTTCTTCTTGTTCTTACACTTCTTCTCCTTCTGCCACCTCTTCTTCCTCCCCCCGTTCTCCTTCTTCCACTTCTTCTTCTTCATCTCCTTTCATTCCATTACTTCCTCCTATTCCTCTTATTCTCTCCTTCTACCACTTCTTCTACTACTTGTTATTCTTCTTCATTTTCATCTCCTCCTTTCGCTTCTTCTGCTTATACTTCTTCTTCTTCCATTTCTTCTCTTTCCACAACTTCTTCTTCTTTCCTTTCCGTCTTCTCCTTCCTCTTTTTCTCCATCCCCTACTTTTGTTGCTTCCCATTGTTGCTCTTCCTCTTGTTCTCCTTCCCCCAAATCTTATGCTTATTCTTCTTCTTCTTCCTCTTCTCCTCTAGATTCCACTTCTTCTGCTTCTTCTTCCGTTCCCTTCCCCTCCTTCTTCCATTTCCTCCTTTTCTCCTTGTTCCAACTCTTCTTCTTCATCTCACCTCCTTGCACCACTTCTTCTTCCTCCTCTTGTTCACCTTCTTCCTTTTCTTCTCCTCCTTCCACTTCTTCTAGTTACTCTCCTTCTTCTTCCTCTTCTTATCTTTCTTCCACTTCTCTTACCTCCTCTTGTTCTCTTTCTTCCACTTCTTCATCCTCTCCTTTCCTTTCTTTTCTTCCTCTTAATCTCCTTCTTCTACTTCCACTTGCATTTCTACCTCTTGTTCTCCTTCTTCCACTTCTTCTCCATCATCCCCAATCCTTCAACTACTTCTTATTCTTCCTCTTGTTCACCTTCTTCCACTTCTACTACATCTACTCGTTCTTCTTCTTCCCTCTCTTCTCCTTCTTGCCCTTCTTCTGCCTGCATTACTTCTTCTTCCTCCCCTTCTTCTTCTCCTCCTTGTTCCACTTTTTCTTCATTCCCCTTTCCTTCCATTGCTTCTTCTTCCTCCTCTTTTTTTCATTCTCCCACTTCTTCTTCTTCTTCCTATTGTTCTCCTTCTTCCACTTGCACTACTTCCTTTTCTTGTCATTCTTCCACTTCTTCTTCTTCCTCTTCTTCTCCTTCTGCCACCTCCTCTTCCTCCTCCCGTTCTCCTTCTTCCACTTCTTCTTCTTCATCTCCTTTCTTCCACTACTTCTTCTTCCTCCCCTTCTTTTTCTCCTCCTTGTTCCACTTGTTCTTCATCCCCTTCCCTTCCATTGCTTCTTCTTCCTCCTCTTTTTCTCATTCTTCCACTTCTTCTTCTTCTTCCTATTGTTCTCCTTCTTCCACTTGCAGTTCTTCCTTTTCTTCTCGTTCTTCCACTTCTTCTTCTTCATGTCCTTTCATTCCACTACCTCTTCTTATTCCATTTATTCTCTCCTTCTACCACTTCTTCTACTTCTACTTATTGTTCTTCTTCATTTTCATCTCCTTCTTCCGCTTCTTCTGCTTACACTTCTTCTTCCTCTTCTCCTCCAGATTCCACTTCTTCTGCTTCTTCTTCCCTTCCCTTCCCCTCCTTCTTCCTTTTCCTCCTTTTCTCCTTGTGCAATTCTTCTTCTTCATCTCGCCTCCTTCCACTACTTCTTCTTCCTCCTCTTGTTCACCTTCTTCACTTTCCACATCTTCTTCTTCTTCCTTTTCTTCTCCTCCTTCCACTTCTTCCTGTTACTCTCCTACTTCTTCCTCTTCTTATCTTTCTTCCACTTCTCCTACCTCCTCTTGTTCTCTTTCTTCCACTTCTTCTTCATCCTCTCCTTTCCTTTCTTTTCTTCCTCTTCATCTCCTTCTTCTACTTCCACTTGCATTTCTACCTCTTGTTCTCCTTCTTCCACTTCTTCTCCTTCATCCCCAATCCTTCAACTACTTCTTCTTCTTCCTCTTGTTCACCTTCTTCCACTTCTACTACATCTACTCGTTCTTCGTCTTCCCTCTCTTCTCCTTCTTGCCCTTCTTCTGCCTGCACTACTTCTTCTTCCTCCCTTCTTCTTCTCCTCCTTGTTCCACTTCTTCTTCATCCCCTTCCCTTCCATTGCTTCTTCTACCTCCTCTTTTTCTCATTCTTCCACTTCTTCTTCTTCTTCCTATTGTTCTCCTTCTTCCACTTGCAGTTCTTCCTTTTCTTCTTGTTCTTCCGCTTCTTCTTCTTCATGTCCTTTCATTCCACTACCTCTTCCTATTCCACTTATTCTCTCCTTCTACCACTTCTTCTACTTCTACTTATTGTTCTTCTTCATTTTCGTCTCCTTCTTCCGCTTCTTCTGCTTACACTTCTTCTTCCTCTTCTCCTCCAGATTCCACTTCTTCTGCTTCTTCTTCCCTTCCCTTCCCCTCCTTCTTCCTTTTCCTCCTTTTCTCCTTGTGCAATTCTTCTTCTTTATCTCGCCTCGTTCCACTACTTCTTCTTCCTCCTCCTGTGCACCTTCTTCACTTTCCACATCTTCTTCTTCTTCCTTTTCTTCTCCTTCTTTCACTTCTTCTAGTTACTCTCCTTCTTCTTCCTCTTCTTATCTTTCTTCCACTTCTCCTGCCTCCTCTTGTTCTCTTTCTTCCACTTCTTCTTCATCCTCTCCTTTCCTTTCTTTTCTTCCTCTTCATCTCCTTCTTCTTCTTCCTTTCCTTCGTCATATCGCTCTTTTTCTCCTTCTTCTGCTTCCACTTACATTTCTACCTCTTGTTCTCCTTCTTCCACTTCTTCTCCATCTCCCCACTCCTTCAACTACTTCTTCTTCTTCCTCTTGTTCACCTTCTTCCACTTCTACTACATCCACTTGTTCTTCTTCTTCCCTCTCTTCTCCTTCTTCCCCTTCTTTTACCTATACTACTTCTTCTTCTCCTCCTTGTTCCACTTCTTCTTGATCCCCTTTCCTTCCATTGCTTCTTCTTCCTCCTCTTTTTCTCATTCTTCCACTTCTTGTTCTTCTTCCTATTGTTCTCCTTCTTCCACTTGCACTTCTTCCTTTTCTTCTCGTTCTACCACTTCTTCTTCCTCTTCTTCTCCTTCTGCCACCTCTTCTCCCTCCTCCTGTTCTCCTGCATCCACTTCTTCTTGTTCATCTCCTTTCATTCCACTACTTCCTCCTATTCGTCTTATTCTGTCCTTCTACCACTTCTTCTACTTCTACTTTTTGTTCTTCTTCATTTTCGTCTCCTTCTTCTGCTTCTTCTGCTTACACTTCTTCTTGTTCCTCTTCTTCCATTTCTTCTCCTTCCACAACTTCGTCTTCTTTTGCTTTCCGTTTTCTCCTTCCTCTTTTTGTCCATCCCCCACTTCTGTTACTTCCCATTGTTGCTCTTCCTCTTCTTCTCCTTCCCCCAAATCTTATGCTTACACTTCTTTTTCTTCTTCCTCTTCTCCTCCAGATTCCTTCCATTGCTTATTTTTCCTCCTCTTTTTCTTATTCTTCCAGTTGTTCTTCTTCTTCCTATTGTTCTCCTTCTGACACTTGCACTTCTTCCTTTTCTTCTCGTTCTTCCACTTCTTCTTCTTCCTATTCTTCTCCTTCTGCCACCTTTTGTTCCTCCTCCCGTTCTCCTTCTTCCACTTCTTCTTCTTCATCTCCTTTCATTCCATTTCTTCCTCCTATTCCTCTTCTTCTCTCCTTCTACCACTTGTTCTACTTCTAGTTGTTGTTCTTCTTCATTTTCGTCTCCTTCTTCCGCTTCTTCTACTTACACTTCTTCTTCTTCCTCTTCCTCTATTTCTTCTCATTCCAAAACTTCTTCTTCTTTCCTTTCCGTCTTCCCCTTCCTCTTTTTCTCCATTCCCCACTTCTGTTGCTTCCCATTGTTGCTCTTCCTCTTCTTCTGCTTCCCCCAAATCTTATGCTTACACTTCTTCTTCTTCTTCCTCTTCTCCTCCAGCTTCCACTTTTTCTGCTTCTTCTTCCCTTCCCTTCCCCTCCTTCTTCCTTTTCCTCCTTTTTTCCTTGTTCCAAGTCTTCTTCTTCATCTCACCTCCTTCAACTACTTTTTCTTCTTCCTCTTGTTCACCTTCTTCCACTTCTACTACATCCACTAGTTCTTCTTCTTCCCTCTCTTCTCCTTCTTGCCCTTCTTCTGCCTACACTTCCTCTTTTTCCTCCCCTTCTTCTTCTCCTCCTTGTTCCACTTCTTCTTCATCCCCTTTCCTTCCATTGCTTCTTCTTCCTCCTCTTTTTCTCATTCTTCCACTTCTTCTTCTCCTTCTGCCACCTATTCTCACAACTCCCGTTCTCCCTCTTCCACTTGCACTTCTTCTTCTTCCTCTTCTTCTTTTTCCTCTTCTTCTCCTTCTGCCACCTCTTCTCACTCCTCCGGTTCTCCTTCTTCCACTTCTTCTTCTTCATTTCTTTTTATTCCACTACCTCCCCCTATTCCCCTTATTCTCTCCTTCTACCACTTCTTCTCCATCATCCACACTCCTGCAACTACTTCTTCTTCTTCCTCTTGTTCACCTTCTTCCACTTCTACTACATCCACTTGTTCTTCTTCTTCCTTCTCTTCTCCTTCTTGCCCTTCTTCTGCCTACACTACTTCTTCTTCCTCCCCTTCTTCTTCTCCTCCCTCTTCCACTTCTTCTTCATCCCCTTTCCTTCCATTGCTTCTTCTTCCTCCTCTGTTTCTCATTCTTCCACTTCTTCTTCTTCTTCCTATTGTTCTCCCTCTTCCACTTGCACTTCTTCCTTTTCTTCTCGTTCTTCCACTTCTTCTTCTTCCTCTTCTTCTCCTTCTGCCACCTTCTCTCACTCCTCCCGTTCTTCTTCTTCCACTTCTTCTTCTTCATCTCCTTTTAATTCCACTACTTTCTCCTATTCGTCTTATTCTCTCCTTCTACCACTTCTTCTACTTCTACTTGTTCTTCTTCATTTTCGTCTCCTTCTTCCGCTTCTTCTACTTACACCTCTTCTTCTTCCTCTTCTTCCATTTCTTCTCCTTCCACTAGTTCTTCTTCTTTCCTTTTCGTCTTCTCCTTCCTCTTTTTCTACATCCCCCACCTCTGTTGCTTCGCATTGTTGCTTTTCCTCTTCTTCTCCTTCCCGCACATCTTATGCTTACACTTCTTCCTCTTCTTTTTCTTCTCCTGCAGATTGCACTTCTTCTACTTCTTCATCCCTTCCCTTCCCCTCCTTCTTCTTTTTCCTCCTTTTCTCCTTGTTCCAATTCTTCTTGTTCATCTCACCTCCTTCCACTACTTCTTCTTCCTCCTCTTGTTCACCTTCTTCAACTGCTTCACTTTCCACATCTTCTTCTTCTTCCTTTTCTTCTCCTTCTTCTACTTATTCTAGTTACTCTCCTTCTTCTTCCTCTTCTTATCTTTCTTCCACTTCTCCTGATTCCTCTTGTTCTCTTTCTTCCACTTCTTCTTCATCCACTCCTTTCCTTTCTTTTCTTCCTCTTCATCTCCTTCTTCTTCTTCCTTTCCTTCGTGATATCCCTCTCTTTGTCCTTCTTCTACTTCCACTTGCATTTCTACCTCTTGTTCCCCTTCTTTCACTTCTTCTCAATCATCCCGACTCCTTCAACTACTTGTTCTTCTTCCTCTCGTTCACCTTCTTCCACTTCTACTACATCCACTTGTTCTTCTTCTTCCCTCTGTTCTCCTATTTGCGCTTATTCTGGCTACACTACTTCTTCTGCCTCCCCTTCTTCTTCTCCTCCTTGTTCCACTTCTTCTTCATCCCCTTTTCTTCCATTGCTTCTTCTTCCTCCTCTTTTTCTCATTCTTCAACTTCTTCTTCTTCTTCCTATTGTTCTCCTTCTTCAACTTGCACTTCTTCCTTTTCTTCTCGTTCTTCCACTTCTTCTTCTTCCTCTTCTTCTCCTTCTGCCACCTCTTCTCCCTCATCCCGTTCTCCTTCTTCCACTTCTTCTTCTTCATCTCCTTTCATTCCACTACTTCCTCCTATTCCTCTTATTCTCTATTTGTACCACTTCTTCTACTTCTACTTGTTGTTCTTCTCCATTTTTGTCTCCTTCTTCTGCTTCTTTTGCTTAGACTTCTTCGTCTTCGTCTTCTTCCATTTCTTCTCCTTCCACAACTTCTTCTTCTTTCCTTTCCGTCTTCTCCTTCCTCTTTTTCTCCATCCCCCACTTCTGTTGCTTCCCATTATTGCTCTTCCTCTTCTTCTCCTTGCCCCCAATCTTATGCTTACACTTCTTCTTCTTCTTCCTCTTCTCCTCCAGATTCCACTTCTTCTGCTTCTTCTTCCCTTCCCTTCCCATCCTTCTTCCTTTTCCTCCTTTTCTCCTTGTTCCAATTCTTCTTCTTCATCTCACCTCCTTCCACTACTTCTTCTTCCTCCTCTTCTTCACCTTCTTCAGTTTCCACATCTTCTTCTTCTTCCTTTTCTTCTCCTTCTTCCACTTCTTCTAGTTACTCTCCTTCATCTTCCTCTTCTTATCTTTCTTCCACTTCTCTTGCCTCCTCTTGTTCTCTTTCTTCCACTTCTTCTTCATCCTCTCCTTTCCTTTCTTTTCTTCCTCTTCATCTCCTTCTTCTTCTTCCTTTCCTTCGTCATATCCCTCTTTTTCTCCTTCTTCTGCTTCCACTTGCATTTCTACCCCTTGTTCTCCTTCTTCCACTTCTTCTCCATCATCCCCACTCCTTAAACTACTTCTTCCTCTTCCTCTTGTTCACCTTCTTCCACTTCTACTACATCCACTTGTTCCTCTAATTATATCTCTTCTCCTTTTGGCCCTTCTTCTGCCTACACTACGTCTTCTTCCGCCCCTTCTTCTTCTCGTCCTTGTTCCACTTCTTCTTCATTCCCCTTTCCTTCCATTGCTTCTTCTTCGTCCTCTTTTTCTCATTCTTCCACTTCTTCTTCTTCTTCCTATTGTTCTCCTTCTTCCACTTGCACTTCTTCCTTTTGTTCTTGTTCTTCCACTTCTTCTTCTTCCTCTTATTCTCCTTCTGCTACCTCTTCTTCCTCCTCCCGTTCTCTTTCTTCAACTTCTTCTTCTTCTTCTTCATCTCCTTTCATTCAACTACTTCCTGCTATTCCTCTCATTCTCTCCTTCTACCACTTCTTCTACTTCTACTTGTTTTTCTTCATTTTCGTCTCGTTCTTCCGCTTCTTCTGCTTACACTTCTTCTTCTTCCTCTTCTTCCATTTCTTCTCCTTCCGCAACTTCTTCTTCTTTCCTTTCTATCTTCTCTTTCCTCTTTTTCTTCACCCCCCACTTTTGTTGCTTCCCATTGTTGCTCTTCCTCTTCTTCTCCTTCCCACAAATCTTATGCTTACACTTCTTCTTCTTCTTCCTCTTCTCCTCCAGCTTCCACTTCTTCTGCTTCTTCTTCCCTTCCCTTTCCCTCCTTCTTCCTCTTCTTCCATGTCTTCTCCTTCCACAACTTCTTCTGCTTTCCTTTCCGTCTTCTCCTTCCTCTTTTCTCCATCCCCCACTTTTGTTGCTTCCCATTGTTGTTCTTCCTCTTCTTCTCCTTCCCCCGAATCTTATGCTTACACTTCTTCTTCTTCCTCTTCTCCTCCAGATTCCACTTCTTCTGCTTCTTCTTCCCTTCCTTTCCCTTCCCCTCCTTCTTCCTCCTCTTGTTCACCTTCTTCTTTCCACATCTTCTTCTTCTTCCTTTTCTTCTCCTTGTTCCACTTCTTCTAGTTACTCTCCTTCTTCTTCCTCTTCTTATCTTTCTTCCACTTCTCCTGTCTCCTCTTGTTCTCTTTCTTCCACTTCTTCTTCATCCTCTCCTTTCCTTTCTTTTCTTCCTCTTCATCTCCTTCTTCTTCTTCCTTTCCTTCGTCATATCCCTCTTTTTCTCCTTCTTCTGCTTCCACTTGCATTTCTACATCTTGTTCTCCTTCTTGCACTTCTTCTCCATCATCCCCACTCCTTCAACTACTTCTTCTTCTTCCTCTTATTCACCTTCTTCCACCTCTACTACATCTACTTGTTCCTCTTCTCATTCTTGCCCTTCTACTGCCTACACTACTTCTTCTTCCTCCCCTTCTTCTTCTCCAACTTGTTCCACTTCTTCTTCATCCGCTTTCCTTCCCTTGCTTCTTCTTCCTCCTCTTTTTCTCATTCTTCCACTTCTTCTTCTTCTTCCTATTGTTCTCCGTCTTCCACTTGCACTTCTTCCTTTTCTTCTCGTTCTTCCACTTCTTCTTCTTCCTTTTCTTCTCCTTCTTCCACTTCCTCTAGTTACTCTCCTTCTTCTTCCTCTTCTTATCTTTCTTCCACTTCTCCTGCCTCCTTTTGTTCTCTTTCTTCCACTTCTTCTTCATTCTCTCATTTCCTTTCTTTTCTTCCTCTTCATATCGCTTCTTCTTCGTTTCCTTCGTCATATCCCTCTTTTTCTCGTTCTTCTGCTTCCACTTGCATTTCTACCTCTTGTTCTCCTTCTTCCACTTCTTCTCCATCATCCCCACTCCTTCAACTACTTCTTCTTCTTCCTCTTGTTCACCTTCTTTCACCTCTAATACATCCACTTGTTCTTCTTCTTCCCTCTCTTCTCCATCTTGCCGTTCTTCTGCCTACACTACTTCTTCTTCCTCTCCTTCTTCTTCTCCTCCTTGTTCCACTTCTTCTTCATCCCGTTTCCTTCCATTGCTTCTTCTTCCTCCTCTTTTTCTCATTCTTCCTCTTCTTCCTATTGTTCTCCTTCTTCCACTTGCACTTCTTCCTTTTCTTCTCGTTCTTCCACTTCTTCTTCTTCTCCTTCTGCCACCTCTTCTCCCTCCTCCCTCCTTTCGTTCTCCTTCTTCCACTTCTTCTTCTTCATCTCCTTTCATTCCACTACATCCTCCTATTCCTCTTATTGTCTCCTTCTACCACTTATTCTTCTTCCTCTTGTTCACTTTCTTCCACCTCTACTACATCCACTTGTTCTTCTTCTTCCGTCTGTTCTCGTTCTTGCCCTTCTTTTGCCTACACTACTTCTTCTTCCTCCCCTTCTTCTTCTCCTCCTTGTTCCACTTCTTCTTCATCCCCTTCCCTTCCATTGCTTCTTCTTCCTCCTTTTTTCTCATTCTTCCACTTCTTTTCCTTCTTCTTCCTATTGTTCTCTTTCTTTCACTTGCACTGCTTCCTTTTCTTCTCGTTCTTTCACTTCTTCTTCTTCGTCTTCTTCTCCTTCTGCCACCTCTTCTCCCTCCTCCCGTTCTCCTTCTTCCACTTCTTCCTCTTCATTTCCTTTCATTCCACTACTTTCTCCTATTCCTCTTATTCTCTCCTTCTACCACTTCTTCTACTTGTAGTTCTTCATTTTCGTCTCCTTCTACTACTTCTTCTACTTGTTGTTCTTCTTCATCTTCATCTCCTTCTTCTTCTTCCTTTCCTTTGTCATATCCCTCTTTTTCTCCTTCTTCTACTTCCACTTGCATTTCTACCTCTTGTTCTCCTTCTTCCACTTCTTCTCCATCATCCACACTCCTTCAACTACTTCTTCTTCTTTACTTGTTCGCCTTCTTCCACCTCTACTACATCCACTTCTTCTTCTTCTTCCCTTTCTTCTCCTTCTTGCCCTTCTTCTGCCTACACTACTTCTTCTTCCTCCTCTTCTTCTTCTCCTCCTTGTTCCACTTCTTCTTCATCCCCTTTCCTTCCATTGCTTCTTCTTCCTCCTCTTTTTCTCATTCTTCCACTTCTTCTTCTTCTTCCTATTGTTTCCCTCTTCCACTTGCACTTCTTCCTTTTCTTCTCGTTCTTCCACTTCTTCTTCTTCCTCTTCTTCTCCTTCTACCACCTCTTCTCACTCCTGCCGTTGTCCTTCCTCCACTTCTTATTGTTCATCTCCTTTCACTCCACTACTTCCTCCTATTCCCCTCTTATTCTCTCCTTCTACCACTTCTTCTACTTCTACTTGTTGTTCTTCTTCATTTTCGTCTCCTTCTTCTGCTTTTTTGCTTACACTTCTTCTTCTTTCCTTTCCGTCTTCTCCTTCCGCTTTTTCTCCATCCCCCACTACTGTTGCTTCCCATTGCTGCTCTTCCTCTTCTTCTCCTTCCCCCAAATCTTAAGCTTACATTTCTTCTTCTTCTTCCTCTTCTCCTCCAGATTCCACTTCTTCTGGTTCTTCTTCCCTTCCCCTCCTTCTTCCCTTTCCTCCTTTTATCCTTGTTCCAATTCTTCTTCTCCATCTCACCTCCTTCCACTACTTCTTCTTCCTCCTCTTGTTCACGTTCCTCACTTTGCACATCCTCTTCATCTCCTTCTTCTGCTTCCTTTCCTTCGTCATATCCCTCTTTTTCTCCTTCTTTTGCTTCCACTTGCATTTCTACCTCTTGTTCTCCTTCTTCAACTTCTTCTCCATCATCCCCACTGCTTCAACTACTTCTTCTTCTTCCTCTTATTCACCTTCTTCCACCTCTACTACATCTACTTGTTCCTCTTCTCATTCTTTCCCTTCTACTGCCTACACTACTTCTTCTTCCTCCCCTTCTTCTTCTCCTCCTTGTTCCACTTCTTCTTCATCCGTTTTCCTTCCCTTGCTTCTTCTTCCTCCTCTTTTTCTCATTCTTCCACTTCTTCTTCTTCTTCCTATTGTTCTCCGTCTTCCACTTGCACTTCTTCCTTTTCTTCTCGTTCTTCCACTTCTTCTTCTTCCTTTTCTTCTCCTTCTTCCACTTCCTCTAGTTACTCTCCTTCTTCTTCCTCTTCTTATCTTTCTTCCACTTCTCCTGCCTCCTTTTGTTCTCTTTCTTCCACTTCTTCTTCATTCTCTCATTTCCTTTCTTTTCTTCCTCTTCATATCGCTTCTTCTTCGTTTCCTTCGTCATATCCCTCTTTTTCTCGTTCTTCTGCTTCCACTTGCATTTCTACCTCTTGTTCTCCTTCTTCCACTTCTTCTCCATCATCCCCACTCCTTCAACTACTTCTTCTTCTTCCTCTTGTTCACCTTCTTTCACCTCTAATACATCCACTTGTTCTTCTTCTTCCCTCTCTTCTCCATCTTGCCGTTCTTCTGCCTACACTACTTCTTCTTCCTCTCCTTCTTCTTCTCCTCCTTGTTCCACTTCTTCTTCATCCCGTTTCCTTCCATTGCTTCTTCTTCCTCCTCTTTTTCTCATTCTTCCTCTTCTTCCTATTGTTCTCCTTCTTCCACTTGCACTTCTTCCTTTTCTTCTCGTTCTTCCACTTCTTCTTCTTCTCCTTCTGCCACCTCTTCTCCCTCCTCCCTCCTTTCGTTCTCCTTCTTCCACTTCTTCTTCTTCATCTCCTTTCATTCCACTACATCCTCCTATTCCTCTTATTGTCTCCTTCTACCACTTCTTCTACTTCTACTTGTTGTTCTTCATTTTCGTCTCCTTCTTCCGCTTCTTCTGCTTACACTTCTTCTTCTTCCTCTTCTTCCATTTCTTCTCCTTCCACAACTTCTTATTCTTTTCTTTCCGTCTTCTCCTTCCTCTTTTTCTCCATCCCCCACTTCTGTTGCTTCCCATTGTTGCTCTTCCTCTTCTTCTCCTTCCCCAAATCTTATGCTTACACTTCTTCTTCTTCTTCCTCTTCTCCTTCAGCTTCCACGTCTTTTGCTTCTTCTTCCCTTCCCTTCCCCTCCTTCTTCCTTTTCCTCCTTTACTCCTTGTTCCAAGTCTTCTTCTTCATCTCACATCCTTCCACTACTTCTTCTTCCTCCTCTTGTTCACTTCTTCAACTTCTTCACTTTCCACATCATCTTCTTCCACTTCTTCTAGTTACTATCCTTCTTCTTCCTCTACTTATCTTTCTTCCATTTCTCCTGCCTCCTCTTGTTCTCTTTCTTTCACTTCTTCTTCATCCTCTCCTTTCCTTTCTTTTCTTCCTCTTCATCTCCTTCTTCTTCTTCCTATCGTTCGTCATATCCCTCTTTTTCTCTTTCTTCTGCTTCCACTTGCATTTCTACCTCTTGTTCTCCTTCTTCCACTTCTTCTTCTTCGTGATCATCCCCACTCCTTCAACTACATCCACTTGTTCTACTTCTTCCCTCTCTTCTCCTTCTTGCCCTTCTTCTGCCTACCCTACTTCTTCTTCCTCCCCTTCTTCTTCTCCTCCTTGTTCCACTTCTTCTTCATCCCCTTTCCTTCCATTGCTTCTTCTTCCTCCTCTTTTTCTCATTCTTCCACTTCTTCTTCTTCTTCCTATTGTTCTCCTTCTTCCACTTGCACTTCTTCCTTTTCTTCTCATTTTTCCACTTCTTCTTCTTCATCTTCTTCTCCTTCTGCCATCTTTTCTCCCTCCTTTCGTTCTCCTTCTTCCACTTCTTCTTCTTCATCTCCTTTAATTCCACTACTTCCTCCTATTCCTCTTATTCTCTCCTTCTAGCATTTCTTCTACTTCTACTTGTTGTTCTTCTTCATTTTCATCTCGTTCTTCCGCTTCTTCTGCTTGCACTTCTTCTTCTTCCTCTTCTTCCATTTCTGCTCCTTCCACAACTTCTTCTTCTTTCCTTTCCGTCTTCTCCTTCCTCTTTTTCTCCATCCCCCACTTCTCTTGCTTCCCATTATTGCTCTTCCTCTTCTTCTCCTTCCCCCAAATCTTATGCTTACACTTCCTCTTCTTCTTCCTCTTCTCCTCCAGCTTCCACTTTTTCTGCGTCTTCTTTCCTTCCCTTCCCCTCCTTCTTCCTTTTCGTCCTCTTCTCCTTGTTCCAATTCTACTTCATCATCTCACCTCCTTCCACCACTTCTTCTTCATCCTCTTGTTCACTTTCTTAAACTTCTTCACTTTCCACATCTTCTTCTTCTTCCTTTTCTTCTCCTTCTTCCACTTCTTCTAGTTACTCTCCTTCTTCTTACTTTTCTTATCTTTCATCCACTTCTCCTGCCTCCTCTTGTTCTCTTTCTTTTACTTCTTCTTCATCCTCTCCTTTCCTTTCTTTTCTTCCTCTTCATCTCCTTCTTCTTCTGCTTCCACTTGCATTTCTACCTCTTGTTCTCCTTCTTCAACTTCTTCTCCATCATCCCCACTCCTTCAACTACTTCTTCTTCTTCCTCTTGTTCACCTTCTTCCACTTCTACTACATCCACTTGTTCTTCTTCTTCCCTCTCTTCTCCTTCTTGCCCTTCTTCTGCCTACACTACTTCTTCTTCCTCCCCTTCTTCTTCTCCTCCTTGTTCCACTTCTTCTTCATCCCCTTTCCTTCCATTGCTTCTTCCTCCTCCTCTTTTTCTCATTCTTCTACTTCTTCTTCTTCTTCCTATTGTTCTCCTTCTTCCACTTGCACTTCTTCCTTTTCTTCTTGGTCTTCAACTTCTTCTTCTTCCTCTTCTTCTCCTTCTGCCACCTCTTCTCACTCCTCCCGTTTTCCTTCTTCCACTTCTTCTTCTTCATCTCCTTTCATTCCACTACTTCTACCACTTCTTCTACTTCTACTTGTTTCTCTTCTTTATTTTCGTCTCCTTCTTCCGCTTCTTCTGCTTACACTTCTTCTTCTTCCATTTCTTCTCCTTCGACAACTTCTTCTTCTTTCCGTTCCGTCTTCTCCTTCCTCTTTTTCTCCATCCCCCACTTCTGTTACTTCCCATTGTTGCTCGTCCTCTTCTTTTCCTTACCCCAAATCTTATGCTTACACTTCTTCTTCTTCCTCCTCTTCTCCTCCAGATTCCATTTCTTCTGCTTTTTCTTCCTCTTCTTATCTTTCTTCCACTTCTCTTGCCTCCTCTTGTGCTCTTTCTTCCACTTCTTCTTCATCCTCTCCTTTCCTTTCTTTTCTTTCTCTTCATCTCCTCCTTCTTCTTCCTTTCCTTCGTCATATCCCTCTTTTTCTCCTTCTTCTGCTTCCACTTGCATTTCTACCTCTTGTTCTCCTTCTTCCACTTCTTCTCCATCATCCACACTCCTTCAACTACTTCTTCTTCATCCTCTTGTTCACCTTCTTCCATTTCTGCTACATCCACTTGTTCTTCTTCTTCCCTCTCTTCTCCTTCTTCCTTTTCTTCTGCCTACACTACTTCTTCTTCCTCCCCTTCTTCTTCTCCTCCTTGTTCTACTTCTTCTTCTTTCCCCTTTCCTTCCATTACTTCTTCTTCCTCCTCTATTTCTCATTCTTACACTTCTTCTTCTTCTTCCCCTTCTCCTCCAGATTCCATTTCTTCTGCTTCTTCTTCCCTTCCCTTCCCCTTCTTCTTCCTTTTCCTCCTTTTTTCCTTGTTCCAATTCTTCTTCTTCATCTCTCCTCCTTCCACTACTTCTTCTTCCTCCTCTTGTTCACCTTCTTCACTTTCCACATCTTCGTCTTCTTCCTTTTCTTCTCCTTCTTCCACTTCTTCTCCTTCTTCCACTTCTTCTAGTTACTCTCCTTATTCTTCCTCTTCTTATCTTTCTTCCACTCCTCATGCCTCCTCTTGTTCTCTTTCTTCCACTTCTTCTTCATCCTCCCCTTTCCTTTGTTTTCTTCCTCTTCATCTCCTTCTTCTTCTTCCCTTCCTTCGTCATATCCCTCTTTTTTCTCCTACTTCTACTTCCACTTGCATTTCTACCTCTTGTTCTCCTTCTTGCACTTTTCACCATCATCCCCACTCCTTCAACTACCTCTTATTCTTCCTCTTGTTCACCTTCTTCCACCTCTAATACATCTACTTTTTCTTCTTCTTCCCTCTTTTCTCGTTCTAGCCCTTCTTCTGCCTACACTACTTCTTCTTCATCCCCTTCTTCTTCTCCTCCTTGTTCCACTTCTTCTTCATCCCCTTTCCTTCCATTGCTTCTTCTTCCTCCTTTTTTCTCATTCTTCCACTTCTTCTTCTTCTTCTTCCTATTGTTCTCTTTCTTCCACTTGCACTGCTTTCTTTTCTTCTCGTTCTTCCACTTCTTCTTCTTCCTCTTCTTCTCCTTCTGCCACCTCTTCTCCCTCCTCCCATTCTCCTTCTTCCACTTCTTCTTCTTCATTTCCTTTCATTCCACTACTTCCTCCTATTCCTCTTATTCTCTCCTTCTACCACTTCTTCTACTTGTTGTTCTTCTTCATTTTCGTCTCCTTCTACCACTTCTTCTACTTGTTGTTCTTCTTCATCTTCATCTCCCTTCTTCTTCGTCCTTTCCTTCGTCATATCCCTCCCTCTTTCTTCCACTTCTTCTTCGTATTGTTCTCCTTCTTCCACATGCACTTCTTCCTTTTCTTCTCGTTCTTCCACTTCTTCTTCTTCCTCTTCTTCTCCTTCTGCCACATCTTCTTTCTCCTCCTGTTCTTCTTCTTCCACTTCTTCTTCTTCATCTCCTTTCATTCCACTACTTCCTCTTATTGCTCTTATTCTCTCCTTCTACCACTTCTTCTACTTCTACTTGTTGTTCCTCTTCATTTTCGTCTCCTTCTTCCGCTTCTTCTGCTCACACTTCTTCTTCCTCTTCTTCCATTTCTTCTCCTTCCACAACTTCTTATTCTTTCCTTTCCGTCTTCTCCTTCTTCCTTTTCCTCCTTTTCTCTTTGTTCCAATTCTTCTTCTTCATCTCACCTCCTTCCACTACTTCTTCTTCCTCCTCTTCTTCACCTTCTTCACTTTCTACATCTTCTTCGTCTTCCTTTTCTTCTCCTTCTTCCAGTTCTTCTAGTTACTCTCTTTCTTCTTCCTCTTCTTATCTTTCTTCCACTTCTCCTGCCTCCTCTTGTTCTCTTTCTTCCACTTCTTCTTCTCCTCCTTGTTCCACTTCGTCTTCATCCCCTTTCCTTCCATTGCTTCTTCTCCCTCCTCTTTTTCTCACTCTTCCACTTCTTCTTCTTCTTCCCATTGTTCTCCTTCTTCCACTTGAAGTTCTTCCTTTTCTTCTCGTTCTTCCAGTTCTTGTTCTTCCTCTTCTTCTCCTTCTGCCACCTCTTCTCGCTACTCTCGTTCTCCTTCTTCCACTTCTTCTTCTTCATCTCCTTTCATTCCACTACTTCCTCCTATTCCTCTTATTCTCTCCCTCTACCACTTCTTCTACTTCTACTTGTTGTTCTTCTTCAATTTCGTCTCCTTCTTCCGCTTCTTCTGCTTACACTTCTTCTTCTTCCTCTTCTTCCATATCTTCTCCTTCCACAACTTCTTCATCTGTCCTTGCCGTCTTCTCCTTCCTTTTTTCTCCATCCCTCACTTCTGTTGCTTCCCATTGTTGCTCTTCCTCTTCTTCTCCTTCCCCCAAATCTTATGCTTACACTTCTTCTTCTTCTTCCTCTTCTCCTCCAGATTGCACTTCTTCTGCTTCTTCTTCCTTTCCCTTCCCCTCCTTCTTCCTTTTCCTCCTTTTCTCCTTGTTCCACATCTTCTTCTTCTTCCTTTTCTTCTCCTTCTTCCACTTCTTCTAGTTACTCTCCTTCTTCTTCCTCTACATTCTTTCTTCCACTTCTCCTGCCTCCTCTTGTTCTCTTTCTTCCACTTCTTCTTCATCCTCTCCTTTCCTTTCTTTTCTTCCTCTTCATCTTCTTCTTCTTCATCCTTTCCTTCGTCATATCCCTCTCTTTCTCCTTCTTCCACTTCTTCTCCATCGTCCCCACTCCTTCAACTACTTCTTCTTCTTCACTTGTTCACCTTCTACGACCTCTACTACATCCACTTGTTATTCTTCTTCCCTCTCTTCTCCTTCTTGCCCTTCTTTTGCCTACAATACTTCTTCTTCCTCCCCTTCTTCTTCTCCTCCTTCTTCCACTTCTTCTTCATTCCCCTTTCCTTCCATTGCTTCTTCTTACTCCTCTTTTTCTCATTCTTCCACTTCTTCTTCTTCCCTCTTTTCTACTTCTTGCCCTTCTTCTGCCTACACCACTTCGTCAACCTCCCCTTCTTCTTCTCCTCTTTGTTCCACTTCTTCTTCATTCCCCTTTCCTTCCATGGCTTGTTCTTCGTCTTCTTTTTCTCATTTTTCCACTTCTTCTTCTTCTTCCTATTGGTCTCCTTCTTCCACTTGCACTTCTTCCTTTTCTTCTCGTTCTTCCACTTCTTCTTCTTCCTATTGTTCTCCTTCTTCCACTTGCACTTCTTCCTTTTCTTCTCGTTCTTCCACTTCTTCTTCTTCTCCTTCTGCCACCTCTTCTCCCTCCTCCCGTTATCCTTCTTCCACTTCTTCTTTTTCATCTCCTTTCATTCCACTACTTCCTCCTATTCCTCTCATTCTTTCCTTCTACCACTTCTTCTACTTCTACTTGTTGTTCTTCTTCATTTTCGTCACCTCCTTCCACTACTTGTTCCTCCTCCTCTTGTTCACCTTCTTCACTTTCCACATCTTCTTCTTCTTCCTTTTCTTCTCCTTCTTCCACTTCTTCTAGTTACTCTCCTTCTTTTTCCTCTTCTTATCTTTCTTCCACTTCTCCTGCCTCCTCTTGTTCTCTTTCTTCCGCTTCTTCTTCATCCTCTCCTTTCCTTTCTTTTCTTCCTCTTCATCTCCTTCTTCATCTCCTTCTTCATCTTCCTTTCCTTCGTCGTATTCCTCTTTTTCTATTTCTTCTCCTTCCACTTGCATTTCTACCTCTTGTTCTCCTTCTTCCACTTCTTCTCCATCATCCTTACTCCTTCAACTACTTCTTCTTCTACCTCTTGTTCACCTTCTTCCACTTCGACTACATCCACCTGTTCTTCTTCTTCCGTCTCTTTTCCTTCTTGCCTTTCTTCTGCCTACACTACTTCTTCCTCCTCCCCTTCTTCTTCTCCTCCTTGTTCCACTTCTTCTTCCTTTCCCTTCCCCTCCTTCTTCCTTTTCCTCCTTTTCTCCTTGTTCCAATTCTTCTTCTTCATCTCACCTCCTTCCACTACTTCTTCTTCCTCCTCTTGTTCACCTTCTTCAACTTCTTCACTTTCCACATCTTCTTCTTCTTCCTTTTCTTCTCCTTCTTCCACTTCTTCCAGCTACTCTCCTTCTTCTTCCTCTTCTTATCTTTCTTCCACTTCTCCTGCCTCCTCTTGTTCTCTTTCTTCCACTTCTTCTTCATCTTCTCCTTTCCTTTCTTTTCTTCCTCTTGATCTCCTTCTTCTTCTTCCTCTCCTTCGTGATATCCCTCTTTTTCTCCTTCTTCTTCTTCCACTTGCATTTCTACCTCTTGTTCTCCTTCTTCCACTTCTTCTCCATCAGCCCCACTCCTTCAACTACTTCTTCTTCTTCCTCTTGTTCACCTTCTTAAACTTCTACTACATCCACTTGTTCTTCTTCTTCCCTCTCTTCTCCTTCTTCTCCTTCTTCTGCCTACACTACTTCTTCTTCCTCCCCTTCTTCTTCTCCTCCTTGTTCCACTTCTTCTTCATCCCCTTTCCTTCCATTGCTTCTTCTTCCCCCTCTTTTTCTCATTCTTCCACTTCTTCTACTTCTTCCAATTGTTCTTCTTCTTCCACTTGCACTTCTTCTTCTTCCTCTTCTTCTTCTTCATCCCCTTTCATTCCACTACTTCCTCCTATTCCTCTTATTCTCTCTTTCTACCACTTCTTCTACTTCTACTTGTTGTTCTTCTTCATTTTCGTCTCCTTCTTCCGCTTCTTCTGCTTACACTTCTTCTTCCTCTTCTTCCATTTCTTCTCCTTCCACAACTTCTTCTTCTTTCCTTTCCGTCTTCTCCTTCCTCTTTTTCTCCATCCCCCACTTCTGTTGCTTCCCATTGTTACTCTTCCTCTTCTTCTCCTTCCCCCAAATCTTATGCTTACACTTCTTCTTCTTCTTCCTCTTCTCCTCTAGATTCCTTCCATTGCTTATTCTTCCTCCTCTTTTTCTCATTCTTCCACTTGTTCTTCTTCCTATTGTTCTCCTTCTTACACTTGAACTTCTTCGTTTTCTTCTCGTTCTTCCACTTCTTCTTCTTCCTCTTCTTCTCCTTCTGCCACCTCTTCTCCCTCCTCCCGTTCTCCTTCTTCGACTTCTTCTTCTTAATGTCCTTTCATTCCACTACTTCCTCCTATTCCTCTTATTCTCTCCTTCTACCACTTCTTCTACTTCTACTTGTTGTTCTTCTTCATTTTTGTCTCCTTCTTCCGCTTCTTCTCCTTACACTTCTTCTTCTTCCATTTCTTCTCCTTCCACAACTTCTTCTTTCCTTTCCGTCTTCTCCTTCCTCTTTTTCTCCATCCCCCACTTCTGTTGCTTCCCATTCTTGCTCTTTCGCTCCTTCTCCTTCCCCCAAATCTTATGCTTACACTTCTTCTTCTTCCTCTTCTCCGCCAGCTTCCACTTCTTCTGGTTCTTCTTCCCTTCCCTTCCCCTTCTTCTTCCTTTTCCTCCTTTTCTCTTTGTTCCAATTCTTCTTCTTCATCTCACCTCCTTCCACTACTTCTTCCTCCTCCTCTTGTTCACCTTCTTCACTTTCCACATCTTCTTCTTCTTCCTTTTCTTCTCCTTCTTCCACTTCTTCTACTTACTCTCCTTCTTCTTCCTCTTCTTATCTTTCTTCCACTTCTCGTGCCTCCTCTTGTTCTCTTTCTTCCGCTTCTTCTTCAGCGTCTCCTTTCCTTTCTTTTCTTCCTCTTCATCTCCTTCTTCATCTTCCTTTCCTTCGTCATATTCCTCTTTTTCTATTTCTTCTCCTTCCACTTGCATTTCTACCTCTTGTTCTCCTTCTTCCACTTCTTCTCAATCATCCTTACTCTTTCAACTACTTCTTCTTCTACCTCTTGTTCACCTTCTTCCACTTCTACTACATCCACCTGTTCTTCTTCTTCCGTCTCTTTTTTCTTCTTGCCTTTCTTCTGCCTACACTACTTCTTCCTTCTCCCCTTCTTCTTCTCCTCCTTGTTCCACTTCTTCTTCCTTTCCTTCCATTGCTTCTTCTTCCTTCTCTTTTTCTCATCCTTCCATTTCTTCTTCTTCTTCCTATTGTTCTCCTTCTTCCACTAGCACTTCTTCCTTTTCTTCTCGTTCTGCCACTTCTTCTTCTTCTCCTTCTGCCACCTCTTCTCCCTCCTCCCGTTCTCCTTCTTCCACTTCTTCTTCTTCATCTCCTTTCATTCCACTACTTCCTCCTATTCCTCTTATTCTCTCCTTCTACCACTTCTTCCACTTCTACTTGTTGTTCTTCTTCATTTTCGTCTCCTTCTTCCGCTTCTTCTGCTTACACTTCTTCTTCTTCCTCTTCTTCCATTTCTTCTCCTTCCACAACTTCTTCTTTCCTTTCCGTCTTCTCCTTCCTCTTTTTCTCCATCCCCCACTTCTGTTGCTTCCCATTGTTGCTCTTCCTCGTCTTCTCCTTCCCCCAAACCTTATGCTTACTCTTCTTCTTCTTCTTCCTCTTCTCCTCCAGATTACACTTCTTTTGCTTCTTCTTCCCTTCCCTTCCCCTTCTTCTTCCTTTTCCTCCTTTTCTCCTTGTTCCAATTCTTCGTCTTCATCTCACCTCCTTCCACTACTTCTTCTTCCTCCTCTTGTTCACCTTCTTCAACTTCTTCACTTTCCACATCTTCTTCTTCTTCCTTTTCTTCTCCTTCTTCCACTTCTTCTAGTTACTCTCTTTCTTCTTCCTCTTCTTATCTTTCTTCCACTTCTCCTGCTCCCTCTTGTTCTCTTTCTTCGAGTTCTTCTTCATCTTTTCCTTGCCTTTCTTTTCTTCCTCTTCATCTCCTTCTTCTTCTTCCTTTCCTTTGTCCTATCCCTCTTTTTCTCCTTCTTCTGATTCCACTTGCATTTCTACCTCTTGTTTTCCTTCTTCCACTTCTTCTCCATCATCCCCACTCCTTCAACTACTTCTTCTTCTTGCTCTTGTTCACCTTCTTCAACTTCTACTACATCCACTTGTTCTTCTTCTTCCCTCTCTTCTCCTTCTTGCCCTTCTTCTGCCTACACTACTTCTTCTTCTTCCCCTTCTTCTTCTCTTCCTTGTTTCACTTCTTCTTCATTCCCCTTTCCTTCCATGGCTTCTTCTTCCTCCTCTTTTTCTCATTCTTCCACTTCTTCTTCTTCTTCCTATTGTTCTCCTTCTTCCACTTGCACTTCTTCCTTTTCTTCTCGTTCTTCCACTTCTTCTTCTTCCTCTTCTTCTCCTTCTGCCACTTCTTCTCCCTCCTCCCGTTCTCCTTCTTCCACTTCTTCTTCTTCATCTGCTTTCATTCCACTACTTCCTCCTATTCCTCTTATTCTCTCCTTCTACCACTTCTTCTACTGCTACTTGTTGTTCTTATTCATTTTCGTCTCCTTCTTTCGCTTCTTCTGCTTACACTTCTTCTTGTTCTTCTTCTTCAATATCTTATCCTTCCACAACTTCTTCTTTCCTTTCCGTCTTCTCCTTCCTCTTTTTCTCCAACCCCCACTTATGTTGCTTCCCATTGTTGCTCTTCCACTTCTTTTTCTTCTTCCTATTGTTCTCCTTCTTCCACTTGGACTTCTTCCGTTTCTTCTCCTTCTTCCACTTCTTCTTCTTCCTCTTCTTCTCCTTCTGCCACCTCTTCTCCCTCCACCCGTTCTGCTTCTTCCACTTCTTCTTCTTCATCTCCTTTCATTCCACTACTTCTACCACTTCTTCTACTTCTACTTGTTGTTCTTCTTCATTTTCGTCTCCTTCTTCCGCTTCTTCTGCTTACATTTCTTCTTCTTCCTCTTCTTCATCTTTCCTTTCCGTATTCTCCTTCCTCTTTTTCTCCATCCCCCACTTCTGTTGCGTCCCATTGTTGCTCTTCCTCTTCTTCTCCTTCCCCCAAATCTTATGCTTACACTTCTTCTTCTTCTTCTTCTGCTTCCTCTGCTCCTCCAGTTTCCACTTCTTCTGCTTCTTCTTCCCTTCCCTTCCCCTCCTTCTTGCTTTTCCTCCTTTTCTCGTTGTTCCAATTCTTTTTCTTCATCTAACTTCCTTCCACTACTTCTTCTTCCTCCTCTTGTTCACCTTCTTCAATTTCTTCACTTTCCACATCTTCTTCTTCTTCCTTTTCTTCAGCTGCTTCTAGTTACTATTCTTCTTCTTCCTCTTCTTATGTTTCTTCCACTTCTCCTGCCTCCTCTTGTTCTCTTTCTTCGACTTCTTCTTCATCCTCTCCTTTCCTTTCTTTTCTTCCTCTTCATCTTCTTCTTCTTCTTCTTCTTCTTCTTCTTCTTCCTTTCCTTCATCATATCCCTCTTTTTCTCCTTCTTCTGCATCCACTTGCATTTCTAACTCTTGTTCTCCTTCTTCCACTTCTTCTCCATCATCCCCACTCCTTCGGCAACTTCTTCTTCTTCCTCTTGTTCACCTTCTTCCACTCCTACTACATCCACTTGTTCTTCTTCTTCCCTCTCTTCTCCTTCTTGCGCTTCTTCTGCCTACACTACTTCTTCTTCCTCCCCTTCTTCTTCTCCTCCCTGTTCCACTTGTTCTTCATCCCCTTTCCTTCCATTACTTCCTCTTCCTCCTCTTTTTCTTCTTCTTCTTCCTATTGTTCTCCTTCTTCCACTTGCACTTCTTCTTTTTCTTCTCGTTCATCCACCTCTTCTTCCTCCCCTTCTTCTTTATCCCCTTCTCTTCCATTGCCTCTTCTTCCTCCTCTTTTTCTCATTCTTCCACTGCTTCTTCTTCTTCCTATTGTGCTCCTTCTTCCATTTGCACTTCTTCCTTTTCTTCTCGTTCTTCCACTGCTTCTTCTTCTACTGCCACCTCTTCTCCCTCCTCCCGTTCTCCTTCTTCCAGTTCTTCTTCTTCATCTGCTTTCATTCCACTACTTCCTCCTATTCCTCTTATTGTCTCCTTCTACCACTTCTTCTACTTCTACTTGTTGTTCTTGTTCATTTTCGTCTCCTTCTTACGCTTCTTCTGCTTACACTTCTTCTTCTTCCTCTTCTTCCATTTCTTCTCCTTCCACAACTTCTTCTTCTTTCCTTTCCGTCTTCTCCTTCTTCTTTTTCTCCATCCCCCACTTCTGTTGCTTCCCATTGTTGCTCTTCCTCTTCTTCTCCTTCCCCCAAATCTTATGCTTACACTTCTTTCTCCTTCTTCTGCTTCGACTTGGATTTCTACCTCTTGTTCTCCTTCTTCCACTTCTTCTCCATCATCCCCACTCCTTCAAGTACTTCTTCTTCTTCCTCTTGTTCACCTTCTTCCACTTCTACTTCATCCATTTGTTCTTCTTCTTCCCTCTCTTCTCCTTCTTGCCCTTCTTCTGCCTACACTGCTTCTTCTTCCTCCCCTTCTTCTTCTTCTCCTTCTTCCACTTCTTCTTCTTCTTCCTATTGTTCTCCTTCTTCCACTTGCACTTCTTCCTTTTCTTCTTGTTCTTCCACTTCTTCTTCTTCTTCCTATTGTTCTCCTTCTTCCACTTGAACTTCTTCCCTCTCTTCTCCTCTTGCCCTTCTTCTGCCTACACTGCTTCTTCTTCCTCCCCTTCTTCTTCTTCTCCTTCTTCCACTTCTTCTTCTTCTTCCTATTGTTCTCCTTCTTCCACTTGCACTTCTTCCTTTTCTTCTTGTTCTTCCACTTCTTCTTCTTCTTCCTATTGTTCTCCTTCTTCCACTTGAACTTCTTCCTTTTCTTCTCGTTCTTCCACTTCTTCTTCTTCCTCTTCTTCTCCTTCTGCCACCTCTTCTCCCTCCTCCCGTTCTCCCTTTTTCCACTTCTTCTAGTTACTCTCCTTCTTCTTCCTCTTCTTATCTTTCTTCCACTTCTCATGCCTCCTCTTGTTCTCTTTCTTCCACTTCTTCTGCATCCTCTCCTTTCGTTTCATTTCTTCCTCTTCATCTCCTTCTTCTTCTTCCTTTCCTTCGTCATATCCCTCCTTTTCTCCTGCTTCAGCTTCCACTTGCATTTTTACCTCTTGTTCTCCTTTTTCCACGTCTTCTGCATCATCCCCACTCCTTTAATTACTTCTTCTTCTTCCTCTTGTTGACCTTCTTCCACTTCTACTACATCCACTTGTTCTTCTTCTTCCCTCTCTTCTCCTTCTTGCCCTTCTTCTGCCTACACTACTTCTTCTTCCTCCCCTTCTTGTTCTCCTCCATGTTGCACTTCTTCTTCTTCATCCCCTTTCCTTCCATTGCTTCTTCTTACTACTCTTTTTCTCATTCTTCCACTTCTTCTTCTTCTTCCTATTGTTCTCCTTCTTCCACTTGAACTTCTTCCTTTTCTTCTCGTTCTTCCACTTCTTTTTCTTCCTCTTCTTCTCCTTCTGCCACCTCTTCTCCCTCCTCCCGTTCTCCTTCTTCCACTTCTTCTTCTTCATCTCGTTTCATTGCACTGCTTCCTCCTATTCCTCTTATTCTCTCCTTCTTCCGCTTTTTCTGCTTACACTTCTTCTTCTTTCTTTTCTTCCATTTCTTCTCCTTCCACAACTTCTTCTTCTTCCCTTTCCGTATTCTCCTTCCTCTTTTTCTCCATCCCCCACTTCTGTTGCGTCCCATTGCTACTCTTCCTCTTCTTCTCCTTCCCCCAAATCTTATGCTTACACTTCTTCTTCTTCTTCCTCTTCTCCTTCAGTTTCCACTTCTTCTGCTTCTTCTTCCCTTCCCTTCCCCTCCTTCTTCCTTTTCCTCCTTTTCTCCTTGTTCCAATTCTTCTTCTTCATCTCACTTCCTTCCACTACTTCCCCTTCCTCCTCCTGTTCACCTTCTTCAACTTCTTCACTTTCCACATCTTCTTCTTCTTCCTTTTCTTCTCCTTCTTCCACTTCTTCTAGTTACAATCCTTCTTCTTCCTCTTCTTATCTTTCTTCCACTTCTCCTGCCTCCTCTTGTTCTCTTTCTTCCACTTCTTCTTCGTCCTCTCTTTTCCTTTCTTTTCTTCCTCTTCATCTCCTTCTTCTTCTTCCTTTCCTTCGTCATATCCCTCTTTTTCTCCTTCTTCTCCTTCCACTTGCATTTGTACCTCTTGTTCTCCTTCTTCCACGTCTTCTCCATCTCTTTTTCCCTTTCTTCTCCTTCTTACCCTTCTTCTGCCTACACTACTTCTTCTTCCTCCCCTTCTACTTCTCCTCCTTGTTCCACTTCTTCTTCATCCCCTTTCCTTCCATTGCCTCTTCTTCCTCCTCTCTTTCTCATTCTTCCACTGCTTCTTCTTCTTCCTATTGTTCTCCTTCTTCCACTTGCACTTCTTCCTTTTCTTCTCGTTCTTCCACTTCTTCTTCTTCCTCTTCTTCTCCTACTGCAATCTCTTCTCCCCCCTCCCGTTCTCCTTCTTCCACTTCTTCTTCTTCATCTCGTTTCATTCCACTACTTCCTTCTATTCCTCTTATTCTCTCCTTCTACCACTTCTTCTACTTCTACTTGTTGTTCTTCTTCATTTTCGTCTCCTTCTTCCGCTTCTTCTGCTTACATTTCTTCTTCTACCTCTTCTTCCATTTCTTCTCCTTCCAAAACTTCTTCTTCTTTCCTTTCCGTATTCTCCTTCCTCTTTTTCTCCATCCCCCACTTCTGTTGCGTCCCATTGCTGCTCTTCCTCTTCTTCTCCTTCCCCCAAATCTTATGCTTACACTTCTTCTTCTTCTTCCTCTTCTCCTCCAGTTTCCACTTCTTCTCCTTCTTCTTCCCTTCCCTTCCCCTCCTTCTTCCTTTTCCTCCTTTTCCCCTTGTTCCAATTCTTCTTCTTCATCTCACTTCCTTCCACTACTTCTTATTCCTCCTCTTGTTCACCTTCTTCAACTTCTTCACTTTCCACATCTTCTTCTTCTTCCTTTTCTTCTTGTTCTTCCACTTCTTCTAGTTACTCTCCTTCTTCTTCCACTTGCACTTCTTCGTTTTCTTCTCATTCTTCCACTTCTTCTTCTTCCTCTTCTCCCTCCTCCCGTTCTCCTTCTTCCACTTCTTCTTCTTCATCCCCTTTCCTTCCATTGCTTCTTCTTCCTCCACTTTTTCTCATTCTTCCACTTCTTCTTCTTCTTCATATTGTTCTCCTTCTTCCACTTGCACTTCTTCCTTTTCTTCTCGTTCTTCCAATTCTTCTTGTTCCTCTTCTTCTCCTTCTGCCACCTCTTCTCCCTCCTCCCGTTCTGCTTCCTCCACTTTTTATATTTCATCTCCTTTCATTCCACTACTTCCTCCTATTCCTCTTATTATCTCCTTCTACCACTTCTTCAACTTCTACTTGTTGTTCTTCTTCATTTTCGTCTCCTTCTTCCACTTACACTTCTTCTTCTTCATCTTCTTCCATTTCTTCTCCTTCCACAACTTCTTCTTCTTTCCTTTCTGTCTTCTCCTTCCTCTTTTTCTCCATTCCCCACTTCTGTTGCATCCCATTGTTGCTCTTCCTCTTCTTCTCCTTCCCCCAAATCTTATGGTTACACTTCTTCTTCTTCTTCTGCTTCTTTTTCCCTTGCCTTCCCCACCTTCTTCCTTTTCCTCCTTTTCTCCTTGTTCCAATTCTTCTTCTTCATCTCACTTCCTTCCACTACTTCTTCTTCCTCCTCTTGTTCACCTTCGTCAACTTCTTCACTTTCCACATCTTCTTCGCCTTCCTTTTCTTCCACTTCTTCTAGTTACTATCCTTCTTCTTCATCTTCTTATCTTTCTTCCACTTCTCCTGCCACCTCTTGTTCTCTTTCTTCGACTTCTTCTTAATCCTCTCTTTTCCTATCTTTTCTTCCTCTTCATCTCCTTCTTCTTCTTTCTTTCCTTCGTCATATCCCTCTTTTTCTCCTTCTTCTACTTCTACTTGCATTTGTACCTCTTGTTCTCCTTCTTGCTCGTCTTCTCCATCATCCCCACTCCTTCAACTACTACTTCTTCTTCCTCTTGTTCAGCTTGTTCCACTTCTACTACATCCACTTGTTCTTCTTCTTCCCTCTCTTCTCCTTGTTGCCCTTCTTCTGCCTACACTACTTCCTCTTCCTCCCCTTCTTCTTCTCCTCCTTGTTCCGTTTCTTCCTCTTCATCCCCTTTCCTTCCATTGCTTCTTCTTACTCCTCTTTTTCTCATTCTTCCACTTCTTCTTCTTCCTCTTCTTCTCCTTCTGCCACCTCTTCTCCCCCTTCCCGTGCTCCTTCTTCCACTTCTTCTTCTTCATCTCGTTTGATTCCACTACTTCCTCCTATTCCTCTTATTCTCTCTTTCTACCACTTCTTCTACTTCTACTTGTTGTTCTTCTTCATTTTCGTCTCCTTCTTCCGCTTCTTCTGCTTACATTTCTTCTTCTTCCTCTTCTTCCATTTCTTCTCCTTCCAAAACTTCTTCTTCTTTCCTTTCCGTATTCTCCTTCCTCTTTTTCTCCATACCCAATTCTGTTGCGTCCCATTGCAGCTCTTCCTCTTCTTCTCCTTCCCCCAAATCTTATGCTTACACTTCTTCTTCTTCTTCTTCCTCTTCTCCTCCAGTTTCCACTTCTTCTGCTTTTTCTTCCCTTCCCTTCCCCTCCTTCTTCCTTTTCCTCCTTTCTCCTTGTTCCAATTCTTCTTCTTCATCTCACTTCCTTCCACTACTTCTTCTTCCTCCTCTTGTTCACCTTCTTCAACTTCTTCACTTTCCACATCTTCTTCTTCTTCCTTTTCTTCCACTTCTTCTAGTTACTATCCTTCTTCTTCCTCTTCTTATCTTTCTTCCACTTCTCCTGCCTCCTCTTGTTCTCTTTCTTCCACTTCTTCTTCATCCTCTCTTTTCCTATCTTTTCTTCCTCTTCATCTCCTTCTTCTTCTTCCTTTCCTTCGTCATATCCCTCTTTTTCTCCTTCTTCTGCTTCCACTTGCATTTGTACCTCTTGTTCTCCTTCTTCCACGTCTTCTCCATCATTCCCACTCCTTCAATTACTTCGTTTTCTTCCTCTTGTTCACCTTTTTCCACTTCTACTACACCCACTTGTTCTTCTTCTTCCCTCTCTTCTCCTTCTTGCCCTTCTTCTGCCTACACTACTTCTTCTTCCTCCCCTTCTTCTTCTCCTCCTTGTTCCACTTCTTCTTCTTCATCCCCTTTCCTTCCATTGCTTCTTCTTACTCCTCTTTTTCTCATTCTTCCACTTCTTCTTCTTCTTCCTATTGTTCTCCTTCTTCCACTTGCACTTCTTCCTTTTCTTCTCGTTCTTCCACTTCTTCTTCTTCCACTTCTTCTCCTTCTGCCACCTCTTCTCCCCCCTCCCGTTCTCCTTCTTCTACTTCTTCTTCTTCATCTCGTTTCATTCCACTACTTCCTCCTATTCCTCTTATTCTCTCCTTCTACCACTTCTTCTACTTCTACTTGTTGTTCTTCTTCATTTTCGTCTCCTTCTTCCGCTTCTTCTACTTACTTTTCTTCTTCTTCCTCTTCTTCCAATTCTGCTCCTTCCAAAACTTCTTCTTCTTTCCTTTCCGTATTCTCGTTCATCTTTTTCTCCATCCCCCACTTCTATTGCATCCCATTGCAGCTCTTCCTCTTCTTCTCCTTCCCCCAACTCTTATGCTTACGCTTGTTCTTCTTCTTCTTCCTCTTCTCCTCCAGTTTCCACTTCTTCTGCTTCTTCTTCCCTTCTGCTCCCCTCCTTCTTCCTTTTCCTCCTTTTCTCCTTGTTCGAATTCTTCTTCTTCATCTCACTTCCTTCCACTACTTCTTCTTCCTCCTCTTGTTCACCTTCTTCAACTTCTTCAGTTTCCACATTTTCTTCTTCTTCCTTTTCTTCTCCTTCTTCCACTTCTTCTAGTTACTATCCTTCTTCTTCCTCTTCTTATCTTTCTTCCCCTTCTCCTGCCTCCTCTTGTTCTCTTCCACTTCTTCTTCATCCTCTCTTTTCCTTTCTTGTCTTCCTCTTCATCTCCTTCTTCTTCTTCCTTTCCTTCGTCATATCCCTCTTTTTCTCCTTCTTCTGCTTCCACTTGCATTTGTACCTCTTGTTCTCCTTCTTCCACGTCTTCGCCATCATCCCCACTCCTTCAATTACTTCTTCTTCTTCCTCTTGTTGACCTTCTTCCACTTCTACTACATCCACTTGTTCTTCTTCTTCCCTCTCTTCTCTTTCTTGCCCTTCTTCTGCCTACACTACTTCTTCCTCCCCTTCTTCTTCTCCTCCTTGTTCCATTTCTTCTTCTTCATACCCTTTCCTTCCATTACTTTTTCTTACTCCTCTTTTTGTCATTCTTCCACTTCTTCTTCTTCTTCCTATTGTTGTCCTTCTTCCACTTGCACTTCTTCCGTTTCTTCTCGTTCTTCCACTTCTTCTTCTTCCTCTTCTTCTCCTTCTGCCACCTCTTCTCCCTCCTCCCGTTCTCCTTCTTCCACTTCTTCTTCTTCTTCATCTCGTTTCATTCGACTACTTCCTCCTGTTCCTCTTATTCTCTACTTCTACCACTTCTTCTACTTCTACTTGTTGTTCTTCTTCATTTTCGTCTCCTTCTTCCGCTTCTTCTGCTTACATTTCTTCTTCTTCCTCTTCTTCCATTTCTTCTCCTTCAAAAACTTCTTCTTCTTCCTCTTCTTCCTCTTCTTCCACTTCTTCTAGTTACTATCCTTCTTCTTCCTCTTCTTCCTCTTCTTCGACTTCTTCTTCATCCTCTCCTTTCCTTTCTTTTCTTCCTATTGTTCTCCTTCTTCCACTTGCACTTCTTCCTTTTCTTCTCGTTCTTCCACTTCTTCTTCTTCCTCTTCTTCTCCTTCTGCCACCTCTTCATCCTCCTCCCGTTCTCCTTCTTCCACTTCTTCTTCTTCCTCTTCTTCTACTTCTACATGTTGCTCTTTTCGTCTCCTTCTTCCGATTCTTCTGCTTACACTTCTTCTTATTCCTTTTCTTCCATTTCTTCTCCTTCCACAACTTTTTCTTCTTCCTCTTCCTCCATTTCTTCTCCTTGCACAACTTCTTCTTCTCTGTCTTCCACTTCTTCTCCATCATCCCCACTCCTTCAACTACTTCTTCTTCTTCCTCTTGTTCACCTTCTTCCACTTCTACTACATCCACTTGTTCTTCTTCTTCCCTCTCTTCTCCTTCTTGCCCTTCTTCTGCCTACATTACTTCTTCTTCTCCTCCTTGTTCCACTTCTTCTTCATCCCCTTTCCTTCCATTGCTTCTTCTTCCTCCTCTTTTTCTCATTCTTCCACTTCTTCTTCTTCTCCTTGTTCCACTTCTTCTTCATCCCCTTTCCTTCATTGCTTCTTCATCCTCCTCTTTTTCTCATTCTTCCACTTCTTCTTCTACTTCCTATTGTTCTCCTTCTTCCACCTGCACTTCTTCCTTCTCTTCTCGTTCTTCCACTTCTTCTTCTTCCTCTTCTTCTCCTTCTGCCACCTCGTCTCCTCCTCCCATTCTCCTTCATCCACTTCTTCTTCTTCATCTCCTTTCATTCCACTACTTCCTCCTATTCCTCTTATTCTCTCCTTCAACCACTTCTTCTACTTCTACTTGTTCTTCTTCATTTTTGTCTCCTTCTTCCGCTTCTTCTGCTTACACTTCTTCCATTTCTTCTCCTTCCACAACTTCTTCTTCTTTCCTTTCCATCTTCTCCTTCCTCTTTTTGTCCATTCCCCACTTCAGTTGCTTCCCATTGTTGCTTTTCCTCTTCTTCTCCTTCCCCCAAATCTTATGCTTACACTTCTTCTTCTTCTTCCTCTTCTCCTCCAAATTCCACTTCTTCTGCTTCTTCTTCCCTTCCCTTCCCCTCCTTCTTCCTTTTCCTTCTTTTTCCCTTGTTCCAATTCTTCTTTTTTATCTCACCTCCTTCCACTACTTCTTCTTCCTCCTCTTGTTCACCTTCTTCACTTTCCACATCTTCTTCTTCTTCCTTTTCTTCTCCTTCTTCCACTTCTTCTAGTTACTCTCCTTGTTCTTTCTCTTCTTATCTTTCTTGCACTTCTCCCGCCTCCTTTTGTTCTCTTTCTTCCACTTCTTCTTCATCCTCTCCTTTCCTTTCTTTTCTTCCTCTTCATCTCCTTCTTCTTCTTCCTTTCCTTCGTCATATCCCTCTTTTCTCCTTCTTCTGCTTCCACTTGCATTTGTACCTCTTGTTCTCCTTCTTCCACTTCTTCTCCATCATCCCCACTCCTTCAACTACTTCTTCTTCTTCCTCTTGTTCACCTTCTTCCACTTCTACTACATCCACTTCTTCTTCTTCTTCCCTCTCTTCTCCTTCTTGCCCTTCTTCTGCCTACACTACTTTTTCTTCCTCCCCTTCTTCTTCTCCTCCTTGTTCCACTTCTTCTTCATCCCTTTTCTTTCCATTGCTTCTTCTTCCTCCTCTTTTTCTAATTCTTCTACTTCTTGTTCTTCTTCCTATTGTTCTCCTTCTTCCACTTCCACTTCTGCCTTTTCTTCTCGTTCTTCCACTTTTTCTCCATCCCCTACTTTGTGTTGCTTCCCATTGATGCTCTTCCTCTTGTTCTCCTTCCTCCAAATCTTATGCTTACACTTCTTCTTCATCTTCCTCTTCTCCTCCAGATTCCACCTCTTCTGCTTCTTCTTCCCTTCCCTTCCCTTCCCTCCTTCTTCCTTTTCCTCCTTTTCTCCTTGTTCCAATTCTTCTTCTTCATCTCACCTCCTTCCACTACTTCTTCTTCATCTCACCTTCTTCTTCTTTACTTTCCACATCTTCTTCTTCTTCCGTTTCTTCTCCATCATCCCCAATCCTTCAACTACTTCTTCTTCTTACTTTTGTTCACCTTCTTCCACCTCTAATACACCCACTTGTTCCTCTTCTTATCTTTCTTCCACTTCTCATGCCTCCTCTTGTTTTCTTTCTTCCGCTTCTTCTTCATCGTGTCCTTTCCTTTCTTTTCTTCCTCTTGATCTCCGTCTCCTTCTTCCGCTTCTTCTGCTTACACTTCTTCTTCTTCCATTTCTTCTCCTTCCACAACTTCTTCTTTCCTTTCCGTCTTCTCCTACCTCTTTTTCTCCATCCCCCACTTCTGTTGCTTCCCATTGTTGCTCTTCCTCTTCTTCTCCTTTCCCCGAATATTATGCTTACACTTCTTCTTCTTCCTTTTCTCCTCCAAATTCCACTTGTTCTGCTTCTTCTTCCCTTCCTTTCCTTTCCCCTCCTTCTTCCTCCTCTTGTTCACCTTCTTCTTTCCACAACTTCTTCTTCTTCCTTTTCTTCTCCTTGTTCCACTTCTTCTAGTTACTATCTTTCTTCTTCCTCTTCTTATCTTTCTTCCACTTCTCCTGTCTCCTCTTGTTCTCTTTCTTCCACTTCTTCTTCATCCTCTCCTTTCCTTTCTTTTCTTCCTCTTCATCTCCTTCTTCTTCTTCCTTTCCTTCGTCATATCCCTCTTCTTCTCCTTCTTCTGCTTCCACTTGTATTTCTACCTCTTGTTCTCCGTCTTCCACTTCTTCTCCATCATCCCCACTCCTTCAACTACTTCTTCTTCTTCCTCTTGTTCACCTTCTTCCACATCTACTCCATCCACTTGTTCTTCTTCTTCCCTCTCCTCTCCTTCTTGCCCTTCTTCTGCCTACACTACTTCTTCTTCCTCCCCTTCTACTTCTCCTGCTTGTTCCATTTCGTCTTCATCCCCTTTCCTTCCATTGTTTATTCTTCCTCCTCTTTTTCTCATTCTTCCACTTCTTCTTCTTCCTCCTCTTTTTCTCATTCTTCAACTTCTTCTTCTTCCTATTGTTCTCCTTCTCCCACTTGCACTTCTTCCTTTTCTTCTCGTTCTTCCGCTTCTTCTTCTTCCTCTTTTTCTCCTTCTACCACTTCTTCTACTTCTACTTGTTGTTCTTCTTCATTTTCGTCTCTTTTTTCCGCTTCTCCTACTTACACTGCTTCTTCTTCTTCCTCTTTGTTCCACTCCTTCTTCATCCCCTTTGCTTCCATTGCTTCTTCTTCCTCCTCTTTTTCTCATTCTTCCACTTCTTCTTCTTCTTCTTCTTCTCCTTCTGCCACCTCTTCTCCTCCTCCCGTTCTGCTTCTACCACTTCTTCTACTTCTACTTGTTGTTGTTCTTCATTTTCGTCTCCTTCTTTCGCTTCTTCTGCTTACACTTCTTCTTCTTTCCTTTTCGTCTTCTCCTTCTACTTTTTCTCCATCCCCCACTTCTGTTGCTTCCCATTGTTGCTCTTCTTGTTCTTCTCCTTCCCCCAAATCTTATGCTTACACTTCCTCTTCTTCTTCCTCTTCTCCTCCAGCTTCCACTTCTTCTGCTTCTTCTTCCCTTCCCTTCGCCTCCTTCTTCCTTTTCCTCCTTTTCTCCTTGTTCCAATTCTTCTTCTTCATCTAACTTGCTTCCACTACTTCTTCTTGCTCCTCTTGTTCACCTTCTTCCACTTTTATTACATCCACTTCTTCTTCTTCTTCCCTCTCTTCTCCTTCTTGCCCTTCTTCTGCCTACACTACCTCTTCTTCCTCCCCTTCTTCTTCTCCTCCTTGTTCCACTCCTTCTTCATCCCATTTCCTTCCATTGCTTCTTCTTCCTCCTCTTTTTCTCATTCTTCCACTTCTTCTTCTCCTTCTTCCACTTGAAGTTCTTCCTTTTCTTCTCGTTCTTCCACTTGAAGTTCTTCCTTTTCTTCTCGTTCTTCCACTTCTTGTTCTTCCTCTTCTTCTCCTTCTGCCGCCTCTTCTCCCTCCTCCCGTTCTCTTTCTTCCACTTCTTCTTCTTCATCTCCTTCCATTCCACTACTTCCTCCTATTCCTCTTATTCTCTCCTTCTACCACTTCTTCTACTTCTACTTGTTGTTTTTCTTCATTTTCGTCTCCTTCTTCCGCTTCTTCTGCTTACACTACTTCTTCTTCCATTTCTTCTCCTTCCACAACTTCTTCTTCTTTCCTTTCCGTCTTTTCCTTCCTCTTTTTCTCCATCCCCTACTTCTGTTACTTCCCATTGTTGCTCGTCCTCTTCTTTTCCTTCCCCCAAATCTTATGCTTACACTTCTTCTTCTTCTTCCTCTTCTCCTCGAGATTCCATTTCTTCTGCTTTTTCTTCCTCTTCTTATCTTTCTTCCACTTCTCTTGCCTCCTATTGTTTTCTTTCTTCCACTTCTCTTCATCCTCTCCTTTCCTTTCTTTTCTTTCTCTTCATCTTCCACTTCTTCTGGTTCTTCTTCCCTTGCCTTCCCCTCCTTCTTCCTTTTCCTCCTTTTCTCCTTGTTCCAATTCCTCTTCTTCATCTCACCTCCTTCCACTTCTTCTTCCTTCTCTTCTCCTTCTTGCCCTTCTTCCTCCTACACTACTTCTTCTTCCTCCCCTTCTTCTTCTCCTCCTTGTTCCACTTCTTCTTGATTCCCCTTTCCTTCCATTGCTTCTTCTTCCTCCTTTTTTTCTCATTCTTCCACTTCTTCTTCTTCTTCCTCTTCTTCTCCTTCTGCCACCTCTTTTCCTCCTCCCGTTCTCCTTCGTCCATTTCTTCTTCTTTGTCTCCTTTCATTCCACTACTTCCTGCTATTCCTCTTACTCTCTTCTTCTACCACTTCTTCTAGTTGTTGTTCTTCTTCATCTTCATCTCCTTCTTCTTCTTCCTTTCCATCGTCATATCCCTCTTTTTCTCCTTCTTCTGCTTCCACTTGCATTTCTACCTCTTGTTCTCCTTCTTCCACTTCTTCTCCATGATCCCCACTCCTTCAACTACTTCTTCTTCTTAACTTGTTCACCTTCTTCCCCCTCTACTACATCCACTTCTTCTTCTTCTTCCCTTTCTTCTCCTTCTTGCCCTTCTTCTGCCTACACTACTTCTTCTTCCTCCTCTTCTTCTTCTCCTCCTTGTTCCACTTCTTCTTCATCCCCTTTCCTTCCATTGCTTCTTCTTCCTCCTCTTTTTCTCATTCTTCCACTTCTTCTTCTTCTTCCTATTGTTCTCCTTCTTCCACTTGCACTATTTTTTCCTTTTCTTCTCGTTCTTCCACTTCTTCTTCTTCCTCTTCTTCTCCTTCTGCCACCTCTTCTCCCTCCTCACGTTCTCCTTCTTCCACTTCTTCCACTTGTTCTTCTTCATCTCCTTTCATTCCACTACTTCTACCACTTCTTCTACTTCTACTTGTTGTTCTTCATTTTCGTCTCCTTCTTCCGCTTCTTCTGCTTACACTTCTTCTTCTTCCTCTTCTTCCATTTCTTCTCCTTCCACAACTTCTTCTTCTTTCCTTTCTGTCTTCTCCTTCCTCTTTTTCTCCATCCCCGACCTTTGTTGCTTCCCATTGTTGCTCTTCCTCTTCTTCTCCTTCCCCCAAATCTTATGCTTACACTTCTTCTTCTTCTTCCTCTCCTCCTCCAGATTCCACTTCTTCTGCTTCTTCTTCCCTTCCCTTCCCCTCCTTCTTCCTTTTCCTCCTTTTCTCCTTGTTCCAATTCTTCTTCTTCATCTCACCTCCTTCCACTACTTCTTCTTCCTCCTCTTGTTCACCTTCTTCAACTTCTTCACTTTCCACATCTTCTTCTTCTTCCTTTTCTTCTCCTTCTTCCACCTCTTCTAGTTACTCTCTTTCTTCTTCCTCTACATTCTTTCTTCCACTTCTCCTGCCTCCTCTTGTTCTCTTTCTTCCACTTCTTCTTCATCCTCTCCTTTTCTTTCTTTTCTTCCTCTTCATCTTCTTCTTCTTCTTCCTTTCCTTCGTCATATCCCTCTCTTTCTCCTTCTTCCACTTCTTCTCCATCATCCTCACTCCTTCAACTACTTCTTCTTCTTCACTTGTTCACCTTCTACCACCTCTACTACATCCACTTGTTATTCTTCTTCCCTCTCTTCTCCTTCTTGCCCTTCTTCTGCCTACACTACTTCTTCTTCCTCCCCTTCTTCTTCTCCTCCTTCTTCCACTTCTTCTTGATTCCCCTTTCCTTCCATTGCTTCTTCTTGCTCCTCTTTTTCTCATTCTTCCACTTCTTCTTCTTCCCTCTCTTCTACTTCTTGCCCTTCTTCTGCCTACACCACTTCGTCAACCTCCCCTTCTTCTTCTCCTCCTTGTTCCACTTTTTCTTCATTCCCCTTTCCTTCCATTGCTTGTTCTTCCTCCTGTTTTTCTCATTCTTCCAGTTCTTATTCTTCTTCCTATTGGTCTCCTTCTTCCACTTGCACTTCTTCCTTTTCTTCTCGTTCTTCCACTTCTTCTTTTTCATCTCCTTTCATTCCACTACTTCCTCCTATTCCTCTCATTCTTTCCTTCTACCACTTCTTCTACTTCTACTTGTTGTTCTTCTTCATTTTCGTCACCTCCTTCCACTACTTCTTGCTCCTCCTCTTGTTCACCTTCTTCACTTTCCACATCTTCTTCTTCTTCCTTTTCTTCTCCTTCTTCCACTTCTTCTAGTTACTCTCCTTCTTCTTCCTCTACTTTTCTTTCTTCCACTTCTCCTGCCTCCTCTTGTTCTCTTTCTTCCGCTTCTTCTTCATCCTCTCCTTTCCTTTCTTTTCTTCCTCTTCATCTCCTTCTTCATCTTCCTTTCCTTCGTCGTATTCCTCTTTTTCTATTTCTTCTCCTTCCACTTGCATTTCTACCTCTTGTTCTCCTTCTTCCACTTCTTCTCCATCATCCTTACTCCTTCAACTACTTCTTCTTCTACCTCTTGTTCACCTTCTTCCACTTCTACTACATCCACCTGTTCTTCTTCTTCCGTCTCTTTTCCTTCTTGCCTTTCTTCTGCCTACACTACTTCTTCCTCCTCCCCTTCTTCTTCTCCTCCTTGTTCCACTTCTTCTTCCTTTCCCTTCCCCTCCTTCTTCTTTTTCCTCCTTTTCTCCTTGTTCCAATTCTTCTTCTTCATCTCACCTCCTTCCACTACTTTTTCTTCCTCCTCTTGTTCACCTTCTTCACTTTCCATATCTTCTTGATCTTCCTTTTCTACCCCTTCTTTCACTTCTTCTACTTACTCTCCTTCTTTTTCCTCTTCTTATCTTTCTTCCACTTCTCCTGCCTCCTCTTGTTCTCTTTCTTCCATTTCTCCTTCTTCTGCTTCGACTTGCATTTCTACCTCTTGTTCTCGTTCTTCCACTTCTTTTCCATCATCCCCACTCCTTCAACTACTTCTTCTTCTTCCTCTTGTTCACCTTCTTCCACTTCTACTACATCCACCTGTTCTTCTTCTTTCGTCTTTTTTCCTTCTTGCCTTTCTTCTGCCTACACTACTTCTTCCTCCTCCCCTTCTTCTTCTCCTCCTTGTTCCACTTCTTCTTCCTTCCCCTTCCCCTCCTTCTTCCTTTTCCTCTTTTTCTCCTTGTTCCAATTCTTCTTCTTCATCTCACCTCCTTCACTTACTTCTTCTTACTCCTCTTGTTGACCTTCTTCAAGTTATTCACTTTCCACATCTTCTTCTTCTTCCTTTTCTTCTCCTTCTTCCACTTCTTCTTGTTACTCTCCTTCTTCTTCCTCTTCTTATCTTTCTTCCACTTCTCCTGCCTCCTCTTGTTCTCTTTCTTCCATTTCTCCTTCTTCTGCTTCGACTTGCATTTCTACCTCTTGTTCTCGTTCTTCCACTTCTTTTCCATCATCCCCACTCCTTCAACTACTTCTTCTTCTTCCTCTTGTTCACCTTCTTCCACTTATACTACATCCACTTCTTCTTCTTCTTCCCTCTTTTCTCCTTCTTGCCATTCTTCTGCCTACACTACTTCTTCTTCATCCCCTTCTTCTTCTCCTCCTTGTTCCACTCCTTCTTCATCCCGTTTCCTTCCATTGCTTCTTCTTCCTCCTCTTTTTCTCATTCTTCGACTTCTTCTTCTTCTTCCTCTTCTTCTCCTTCTGCCACCTTTTCTCTTCCTCGCGTTCGCCTTCTTTCACTTCTTCTTCTTCATCTCGTTTCATTCCACTTCTTCCTCCTATTCCTTTTATTCTCTCCTTTCCTTTCTTTTCTTACTCTTCATCTCCTTCTGCTGTTTCTTTTCCATCGTAATATTCCTCCTTTTCTCCTTGTTCCAATTCTTCTTCTTCATCTCACCTCCTTCCATTACTTCTTCTTCCTCCTCTTGTTCACCTTCTTCAAGTTCTTCACTTTCCACATCTTCTTCTTCTTCCTTTTCTTCTCCTTCTTCCACTTCTTCTAGTTACTCTCCTTCTTCTTCCTCTTCTTATCTTTCTTCCACTTCTCCTGCCTCCTCTTGTTCTCTTTCTTCCATTTCTTCTTCATCCTCTCCTTTCCTTTCTTTTATTCCTCTTCATCTCCTTCTTCTTCTTCCATGCCTTTGTCTTCTTCATTTTTGTCTCCTTCTTCCGCTTCTTCTGCTTACACTTCTTCTTCTTCTTCTTCCTCTTCTTCCATTTCTTCTCCTTCCCCCAAATCTTATGCTTAGACTTCTTCTTCTTCTTCCTCTCCTCCTCTAGATTCCACTTCTTCTACTTCTTCTTCGTCCTCTTGTTCACGTTCTTCACTTTCTACATCTTCTTCGTCTTCCTTTTCTTCTCCTTCTACCACCTCTTCTAGTTACTCTCCTCCTTCTTCCTTTTCTTATCTTTCTTCCACTTCTCCTACCTCCTCTTGTTCTCTTTCTTCCACTTTTTCTTCATCCTCTCCTTTCCTTTCTTTTCTTCCTCTTCATCTCCTTCTTCTTCTTCCTTTCCTTCGTCATATCCCTCTTTTTCTCCTTCTTCTACTTCGGCTTGCGTTTCTACCTCTTGTTCTCCTTCTTCTTCTTCCTTTCCTTCGTCATATCCCTCTTTTTATCCTTCTTCTGCTTCCGCTTGCGTTTCTACCTCTTGTTCTCCTTCTTCCACTTCTTCTCCATCATCCCCACTAATTCAACTACATCTTCTTCTTCCTCTTGTTCACCTTCTTCTACTTCTACTACATCCACTTGTTCTTCTTCTTCCCTCTCTTCTCCTTCTTGCCCTTCTTCTGCCTAGACTACTTCTTCTTCGTCCCCTTCTTCTTCTCCTCCTTGTTCCACTTCTTCTTCATCCCCTTTCCTTCCATTGCTTCTTCTTCCTCCTATTTTTCTCATTCTTCCACTTCTTCTTCTTCTTCCTATTGTTCTCCCTCTTCCACTTGCACTTCTTCCTTTTCTCCTCGTTCTTCCACTTTTTCTTCTTCCTCTTCTTCTCCTTCTGCCACCTCCTCTCACTCCTCCCGTTCTCCTTCTTGCATTCTTCTTCTTCATCTCCTTTCATTCCACTACTTCCTCCTATTCCTCTTACTCTCTCCTTCTGCCACTTCTTCTACTGCTACTTGTTGTTCTTATTCATTTTCGTCTCCTTCTTCCGCTTCTTCTGCTTACACTTCTTCTTGTTCCTCTTCTTCCATTTCTTATCCTTCCACAACTTCTTCTTTCCTTTCCGTCTTCTCCTTCCTCTTTTTCTCCAACCCCCACTTATGTTGCTTCCCATTGTTGCTCTTCCACTTCTTTTTCTTCTTCCTATTGTTCTCCTTCTTCCACTTGCACTTCTTCCGTTTCTTCTCCTTCTTCCACTTCTTCTTCTTCCTCTTCTTCTCCTTCTGCCACCTCTTCTCCCTCCACCCGTTCTGCTTCTTCCACTTCTTCTTCTTCATCTCCTTTCATTCCACTACTTCTACCACTTCTTCTACTTCTACTTGTTGTTCTTCTTCATTTTCGTTTCCTTCTTCTGCTTACACTTCTTCTTGTTCCTCTTCTTCCATTTCTTCTCCTTCCACAACTTCTTCTTCTTTCCTTTCTGTTTTCTCATTCCTCTTTTTCTCTATCCCCCACTTCTGTCGCTTTCCATTGTTGCTCTTCCTCTTCTTCTCCTTCCCCCAAATCTTATGCTTACACTTCTTCTTCTTCTTCTTCCTCTTCTCCTCCAGATTCCACTTCTTCTGCTTCTTCTTCCCTTCCCTGCCCCTCCTTCTTCCTTTTCCTCTTTTTCTCCTTGTTCCAGTTCTTCTTCTTCATCTCACCTCCTTCCACTACTTCTTCTTCCTCCTCTTCTTCACCTTCTTCACCTTCTTCACTTTCCATATCTTCTTCATCTTCCTTTTCTACCCCTTCTTTCACTTCTTCTACTTACTCTCCTTCTTGTTCCTCTTCTTATCTTTCTTCCACTTCTCTTGCCTCCTCTTGTTCACTTTCTTCCACTTCTTCTTCTTCATCCTCTCCTTTCCTTTCTTTTCTTCTTCTTCATCTCCTTCTCCTTCTTCCTTTCCTTTGTCATATCCCTCTTTTTCTCCTTCTTCTGCTTCCACTTGCATTTCTACCTCTTGTTCTCTTTCATCTACTTCTTCTGCATAATTCCCACTCTTTAAACTACTTCTTCTTCTTCCTCTTATTCACATTCTTCCACCTCCACTACATCCACTTGTTCTTCTTCTTCCCTCTCTTCTCCTTCTTGCCCTTCTTCTGCCTGCACTACTTCTTCTTCCTCCCCTTCTTCTCCTCCTTCTTCCACTTCTTCTTTATTCCCCCTTCCTTCCATTGCTTCTTCTTCCTCCTCTTTTTGTCATTCTTCCACTTCTTCTTCTTCTTCTTCCTATTGTTCTCCTTCTTCCACTTGCACTTCTTGCTTTTCCTCTCGTTCTTCCACATCTTCTTCTTCCTCTTCTTCTCCTTCTGCCACCTCTTCTACCTCCTCCCGTTCTCCTTCTTCCACTTCTTCTTCTTCATCTCCTTTCATTCCACTACTTCCTCCTATTCCTCTTATTCTCTCCTTCTACCACTTCTTCTACTCCTACTTGTTGTTCTTTTTCATTTTTGTCTCCTTTTTCCGCTTCTTCTGCTTACACTTCTTCTTTTTCCTCTTCTTCGATTTCTTCGACTTCCATAACTTCTTCTTCGTCATCTCACCTCCTTGCACTACTTCTTCTTCCTCCTCTTGTTCACCTTCTTTAACTTCTTCACTTTCCACATCTTCTTCTTCTTCCTTTTCTTCTCCTTCTTGCACTTCTTCTAGTTACTCTCCTTCTTCTTCCTCTTCTTATCTTCTTGTTCATCTCACCTCCTTCCACTACTTCTTCTTCCTCCTCTTGTTCACCTTCTTCAACTTCTTCACTTTCCACATCTTCTTCTTCCTTTTCTTCTCCTTCTTCCACTTCTTCTAGTTACTCTCCTTCTTCTTCCTCTTTTTATCTTTCTTCCACTTGTCATGCCTCCTCTTTTTCTCTTTCTTCCACTTCTTGTTCATCCTCTCGTTTCCTTTCTTTTCTTCCTCTTCATATCCTTCTTCTTCTTCCTTTCCTTCGTCATATCCCTCTTTTTCTCCTTCTTCTGTTTCCACTTGCATTTCTACTACCTTTTGTTCTCCTTCTTCCACTTCTTCTCCATCATCTCCACTCCTTCAACTACTTCTTCTTCTTCCTCTTGTTCACCTTCTTCCACTTTTACTACATCCACTTCTTCTTCTTCTTCCCTCTCTTCTCCTTCTTGCCGTTCTTCTGCCTACACTACTTCTTCTTCGTCCTCTTCTTCTTCTCCTCCTTGTTCCACTCCTTCTTCATCCCCTTTCCTTCCATTGCTTCTTCTTCCTCCTCTTTTCCTCATTCTTCCACTTCTACTTCTTCGTATTGTTCTCCTTCTTCCTCTTGCACTTCTTCCTTTTCTTCTCGTTCTTACACAACTTCTTCTTCCTCTTCTTCTCCTTCTGCCACCTCTTCTTCCTCCTCCCGTTCTCGTTTCATTCCACTACTTCCTCCTATTCGTCTTATTCTCTCCTTCTACCACTTCTTCTACTTCTACTTGTTGTTCTATTTCATTTTCGTCTGCTTCTTCCGCTTCTTCTGCTTACACTTCTTCTTCTTCCTCTTCTTCCATTTCTTCTCCTTCAATAACATCTTCTTCTTTCCTTTCCGTCTTCTCCTTCCTCTTTTTCTCCATCCCCCACTTCTGTTGCTTCCCATTGTTGCTCTTCGTCTTCTTCTCCTTCCCCCAAATCTTATGCTTACACTTCTTCTTCTTCTTCCTCTTCTCCTCCGGCTTCCACTTCTTCTGCTTCTTCTTCCCTTCCCTTCCCCTCCTTCTTCCTTTTCCTCCTTTTCTCCTTGTTCCAATTCTTCTTCTTCATCTCACCTCTTTCCGTTACTTCTTCTTCCTCCTCTTTTCACCTTCTTCAACTTCTTCATTTTCCACATCTTCTTCTTCTTCCTTTTCTTCTCCTTCTTCCACTTCTTCTAGTTACTCTCCTTCTTCTTCCTCTTCTTATCTTTCTTCCACTTCTCCTGCCTCCTCTTGTTCTCTTTCTTCCATTTCTTCTTCATCCTCTCCCTTCCTTTCTTTTCTTCCTCTTCATCTCCTTCTTTTTCTTCCTTTCCTTCATCATATCCCTCTTTTTCTCCTTCTTCTGCTTCCACTTGCATTTCTACCTCTGGTTCTCCTTCTTCCACTTCTGTTCCATCATCCCCACTCGTTCAACTACTTCCTCTTCGTCCTCTTGTTCACCTTCTTCCACTGTTACTACATCCACTTCTTCTTCTTCTTCCCTATTTTCTCTTTCTTGCCATTCTTCTGCCTACACTACTTCTTCTTCCTCCCCTTCTTCTTCTCCTCCTTGTTCCACTCCTTCTTCATCCCGTTTCCTTCCATTGCTTCTACTTCCTCCTTTTTTTCTCATTCTTCCACTTCTTCTTCTTCTTCCTATTGTTCTCCTTCTTCCACTTGCACTTCTTCCTTTTCTTCTCGTTCTTCCACTTCTTCTTCTTCCTTTTCTTCTCCTTCTGCCACCTCTTCTCTTCCTCGCGTTCTCCTTCTTCCACTTCTTGTTCTTCATCTCGTTTCATTCCACTACTTCCTCCTATTCCTCTTATTCTCTCCTTCTACCACTTCTTCTACTTCTCCTTATTGTTCTTCTTCATTTTCATCTTCTTCTTTCGCTTCTTGTGCTTACACTTCTTCTTCTTCCTCTTCTTCTATTTCTTCTCCTTCCACAACTCCTTCTTCTTTCCTTTCCGCCTTCTCCTCCCTCTTTTTCTCCATCCCCCACTTCTGTTGCTTCCCATTGTTGCTCTTCCTGTTCTTCTCCTTCCCCCAAATCTTATGCTTACACTTGTTCTTCTTCTTCCTCTTCTCCTCTAGCTTCCAGTTCTTCTGCTTCTTCTTCCCTTCCCTTCCCCTCCTTCTTCCTTTTCCTCCTTTTGTCCTTGTTCCAATTCGTCTTCTTCATCTCACCTGCTTCCACCACTTCTAGTTCCTCCTCTTGTCCACCTTCTTCAACTTCTTCATTTTCCACATCTTCTTCTTCTTCCTTTTCCTCTCCTTCTTCCACTTCTTCTAGTTACTCTCCTTCTTCTTCCTCTTCTTATCTTTCTTCCACCTCTCCTGCTTCCTCTTGTTCTCTTTCTTCCACTTGTTCTTCTTCTTCCCTCTCTTCTCCTTCTTGCCCTTCTTCTGCCTGCACTACTTCTTCTTCCTCCCTTTCTTCTTCTCCTCCTTCTTCCACTTCTTCTTTATTCCCCCTTCCTTCCATTGCTTCTTCTTCCTCCTCTTTTTTTTTTCTCATTCTTCCACTTCTTCTTCTTCTTCCTATTGTTCTCCTTCTTCGACTTGCACTTCTTGCTTTTCTTCTCGTTCTTCCACTTCTTCTCTTTCTGCCACCTCTTCTTCCTCCTCCCATTCTCCTTCTTCCACTTCTTCTTCTTCATCTCCTTTCATTCCATTACTTCCTCCTATTCCTCTTATTCTCTCCTTCTACCACTTCTTCTACTTCTACTTGTTGTTCTTCTTCATTTTCGTCTCCTTCTTTCGCTTCTTCTGCCTAAACTTCTTCTTCTTCCTCTTCTTCCATTTCTTCTCCTTCCACAACTTCTTCTTCTCTGCTTTCCGTCTTCTCGTTCCTCTTTTTCTCCATCCCCCACTTCTGTTCCTCCCATTGTTGATCTTCCTTTTCTTTTCCTTCCCCCAAATCTTATGCTTCCACTTCTTCTTCTTCTTCCTCTTCTCCTCTAGATTCCACTTCTTCTGCTTCTTCTTCTTCCCGTCCCTTCCCCTCCTTCTTCCTTTTCTTCCTTTCCTTCCATTTCTCCTTGTTCCAATTCTTCTTCTTCATCTCACCTCCTTCCACTACTTCTTCTGCCTGCTCTTGTTCACCTTCTTCACATTCCACATCTTCTTCTTCTTGCTTTTCTTCTCCTTCTTCCACTTCTTCTAGTTACTCTCCTTCTTCTTCCTCTTCTTGTCTTTCTTCCACTTCTCCTGCCTCCTCTTGTTCTCTTTCTTCCACTTCTTCTTCTTCTTCCTGTTGTTCTCCTTCTTCCACTTGCACTTCTTCCTTTTCTTCTCATTTTTCCACTTCTTCTTCTTCCTCTTCTTCTCCTTCTGCCACCTCTTCTCCCTCCTCCCCTTCTCCGTCTTCCACTTCTTCTTCTTCATCTCCTTTCATTCCACTACTTCCTCCTATTCCACTTATCCTCTCCTTCTACTACTTGTTGTTCTTCTTCATTTTCGTCTCTTTCTTCCGCTTCTTCTGCTTACACTTCTTCTTCTTCCTCTTCTTCCATTTCTTCTCCTTCCACAACTTCTTCTTCTTTCCTTTCCGTCTTCTCCTTCCTCTTTTTCTCCAACCCCCACTTCTGTTGCTTCCCATTGTTGCTCTTCCTCTTCTTCTCCTTCCCCCAAATCTTATGCTTACACTTCTTCTTCTTCTTCCTCTTCTCCTCTAGATTCCACTTCTTCTGCTTCTTCTTCCCTTCCCTTCCCCTCCTTCTTCCTTTTCCTCCTTTTCTACTTGGTCCAATTCTTCTTCTTCATCTCACCTCCTTCCACTGCTTCTTCTTCCTCCTCTTGTTCACCTTCTTCACTTTCCACATCTTCTTCTTCTTCCTTTTCTTCTCCTTCTTCCACTTCTTCTAGTTACTCTCCTTCTTCTTCCTCTTCTTATCTTTCTTCCACTTCTTCTGCCTCCTCTTGTTCTCTTTCTTCCACTTCTTCTTCATCCTCTCCTTTCCTTTGTTTTCTTCCTCTTCATCTCCTTCTTCTTCTTCCTTTCCTTCGTCATATCCCTCTTTTTCTCCTTCTTCTGCTTCCACTTGCATTTCTACCTCTTGTTCTCCTTCTTCCACTTCTTCTCCATCATCCCTATTCTTTAAACTACTTCTTCTTCTTCCTGTTGTTCACCTTCTTCCACTTCTACTACATCCACTTGTTCTTCTTCTTCCCACTCTTCTCCTTCTTACCCTTCTTATGCATACACTACTTCTTCTTTTTCCCCTTCTTCTTCTCCTCCTTGTTCCACTTCTTTGTCATCCCTTTTCCTTCCATTGCTTCTTCTAGCTCCTCTTTTTCTTATCCTTTCACTTCTTCTTCTTCTTCCTATTGTTCTCCTTCTTCCACTTGCACTTCTTCCATTTCTTCTCCTTCTTCTCGTTTTTCCACTTCTTCTTCTTCGTCTTCTTCTCCTTCTGCCACCTCTTCTCCCTCCTCCCGTTGTCCTTCTTCCACTTCTTCTTCTTCATCTCCTTTCATTCCACTACTTCCTCCTATTCCTCTTATTCTCTCCTTCTACCACTTCTTCTACTTCTTCTTGCTGTTCTTCTTCATTTTCGTCTCCTTCTTCCGCTTCTTCTGCTTACACTTCTTGATGCATGCCTCCCTTGATCTTTTTCCTTGAGGTTCCAAGCACCATGAAATGGATGATGGAGGGGAAAGAAAATGGAGGTGGGGCGCCACTCTCAAAGAGAGATAAGCCAAAGTGTTTAGGTTTGCCACAAGGGAAGGAACCCTTGATAAAAACCAACTAGGAAGAGGTTCCTCAAGAGAGAGGATCCTCAAGACCTTTTACTAAGAATGTGCTCACAAAGAGACTATTTTCATTCAACTTCAAAGGTGAAATTTTACAATGAGGGGGAATGAGTATATATAGCCCAATGGGAGAGCTTGGGCACACTTTTCTAGGCAATGTGGGACTTGGGCTTAATTAGGATTAAAACTAATTAACCCAAGTCTTAGGCCTTAAGTGAGGCACCTAAGTTCACCCCCTATGGGTGCAATTAGCATATCTTAATGTGAATGGCCTAGCCCAAAATCATGTCTTAACTTATGCACCCATTATAAGCTTACTCCTCCTTTTTAACTAAAGACACCTATACCTTATAAACTAAGAAGATGGCCGGAAATACATGGCCTTAAGGGAATTAAAAATACTTTCCTATTTATCTAATTAAAATAAAATATTTACAAGCTAAAAATAACGAAGACTATGGATTCGAATCTTCAATGAGCTTTTGTCCATGCCATGCCTTCCTTGAGTCCTCCTAGCCATGATGCATGCTAGGTGAGATTGCATCACTTCTTGTTCTTCCTCTTCTTCCATTTCTTCTCCTTCCACAACTTCTTCTTTTTTCCTTTCCGTCTTCTCCTTCCTCTTTTTCTCCATCCCCCACGTTTGTTGCTTCCCATTGTTGCTCTTCCTCTTCTTCTCCTTCCCCCAAATCTTATGCTTACACTTCTTCTTCTTCTTCCTCTTTTCCTCCAGATTCCACTTCTCTTCTTCTTCTTCCCTTCCCTTCCTTTCCCTTCCTTCTTCCTTTTCCTCCTTTTCTCCTTGTTCCAATTCTTCTTCTTCATCTCACCTCCTTCCACTACTTCTTCTTGCTCCTCTTGTTCACCTTGTTCAACTTCTTCACTTTCCACATCTTCTTCTTCTTCCTTTCCTTCTCCTTCTTCTTCCTCTTCTTATCTTTCTTCCACTTCTCCTGCCTCCTCTTGTTCTATTTCTTCCACTTCTTCTTCATCCTCTCCTTTCCTTTCTTTTCTTCTTCTTCATCTCTTTCTTCTGCTTCCTTTCCTTCGTCATATCCTTCTTTTTCTCCTTCTTCCACTTCTTCTCCATCATCCCCACTTTTTCAACTACTTCTTCTTCTTCCTCTTGTTCACCTTCTTCCACTTCTACTACATCCACTCGTTCTTCTTCTTCCCACTCTTCTCCTTCTTGCCCTTCTTCTGCATACACTACTTCTTCTTCTTCCCCTTCTTCTTCTCCTCCTTGTTCCACTTCTTTGTCAGCCCTTTTCCTTCCATTGCTTCTTCCTCTTCTTCTCCTTCTACCACCTCTTCTCCGTCCTCCCGTTCTCCTTCTTCCACTTCTTCTTCTTCATCTCCTTTGGTTCCACTACTTCCTCCTATTCTTCTTATTCACTCCTTCTACCACTTCTTCTACTTCTACTTATTGTTCTTCTTCATTTTCGTCTCCTTCTTCCTCTTCTTCCATTTCTTCTCCTTCCACAACTTCTTCTTCTTCTTTCCTTTCCGTCTTCTACTTCTGCCACCTCTTCTCCCTCCTCCCGTTCTCCTTGTTCGACTTCTTCTTCTTCATCTCCTTTCATTCCATTACTTCCTCCTATTCCTCTTATTCTCTCCTTCTACCACTTCCACTTCTACTTGTTGTTCTTCTTCATTTTCATCTCCTTCTTCCGCTTCTTCTGCTTACACTTCTTCTTCTTCCTCTTCTTCCATTTCTTCTTCTTCCACAACTTCTTCTTCTTTCCTTTCCGTCTTCTCCTTGCTCTTTTTCTCCATCCCCCATTCTGTTGCTTCCCATTGTTGCTCTTCCCCTTCTTCTCGTTCCCCCAAATCTTATGCTTACACTTCTTCTTCTTCTTCCTCTTCTCCTCCAGATTCCACTTCTTCTGCTTCTTCTTCCCTTCCCTTCCCCTCCTTCTTCCTTTTCCTCCTTTTCTCCTTGTTCCAATTCTTCTTCTTTATCTCACGTCCTTCCACTACTTCTTCTTCCTCCTCTTGTTCACCTTCTTCACTTTCCACATCTTCTTCTTCTTCCTTTTCTTTTCCTTTTTCCACTTCTTCTATTTATTCCCCTTCTTCTTCCTCTTCTTATCTTTCTTCCACTTCTCCTGCCTCCTCTTGTTCCCTTTCTTCCACTTCTTCTTCATCCTCTCATTTCCTTTCTTTTCTTCCTCTTCATCTGCTTCTTCTTCTTCCTTTCCTTCGTCATATCCCTCTTTTTCTCCTTCTTCTACTTCCACTTGCATTTCTACCTCTTGTTCTCGTTCTTCCACTTTTTCTCCATCATCCCCACTCGTTCAACTACTTCTTCTTCTTCCTCTTGTTCACCTTCTTCCACCTCTAATACATACACTTGTTCTTCTTCTTCCCTCTCTTCTCCTTCTTGCCATTCTTGTGCCTACACTACTTCTTCTTCCTCCGCTTCTTCTTCTCCTCCTTCTTCCACTTCTTCTTCATCCCTTTTCCTTCCATTGCTTCTTCTTCCTCCTCTTTTCTCATTCTTCCACTTCTCCTTCTTCTTCCTATTCTTCTTCCTCCTCTTTTTCTCATTCTTCAACTTCTTCTTCTTCTTCCTATTGTTCTCCTTCTTCCACTTGCACTTCTTCCTTTTCTTCTCGTTCTTCCACTTCTTCTTCTTCCTCTTCTCTCCTTCTACCACTTCTTCGACTTCTACTTGTTGTTCTTCATTTTTGTCTCCTTCTTCCGCTTCTTCTGCTTACACTTCTTCTTCTTCCTCTTCTTCCATTTCTTCTCCTTCCACAACTTCTTATTTCATTTCCGTCTTCTCCTTCCTCTTTTTCTCCATCCCCGACTTCTGTTGCTTCCCATTGTTGCTCTTCCTCGTCTTCTCCTTCCCCCAAATCTTATGCTTACTCTTCTTCTTCTTCTTCTTCTCCTCCAGATTCCACTTCCTCTGCTTCTTCTTCCCTTCCCTTCCCCTCCCCTCCTTCTTCCTTTTCCTCCTTTTCTCCTTGTTCCAATTCTTCTTCTTCATCTCACCTCCTTCCACTACTTCTTCTTCCTCCTCTTGTTCACCTTCTTCAACTTCTTCACTTTCCACATCTTCTTGTTCTTCTCCTTTCTTTTCTTCCTCTTCATCTGCTTCTTCTTCTTCCTTTCCTTCGTCATATCCCTTTTTTTCTCCTTCTTCTACTTCCACTTGCATTTCTACCTCTTGTTCTCCTTCTTCCACTTCTTCTCCATCATCCCCACTCCTTCAACTACTTCTTCTTCTTCCTCTTGTTCACCTTCTTCCACTTCTTCCCCATCATCCCCGCTCCTTCAACTACTTCTTCTTCTTCCTCTTGTTCTTCTTCTTCCCTCTCTTCTCCTTCTTGCTGTTCTTCTGCCTACACTACTTCTTCCTCCCCTTGTTCTTCTCCTCCTTGTTCCACTTCTTCTTCATCCCTTTTCCTTCCATTGCTTCTTCTTCCTCGTCTTTTTCTCATTGTTCCACTTCTTCTTCTTCTTCCTATTGTTCTCCTTCTTCCACTTGAAGTTCTTCCTTTTCTTCTCCTTCTTCCACTTCTTCTTCTTCCTTTTCTTCTCCTTCTTCCACTTCTTCTAGTTACTCTCCTTCTTCTTCCACTTCTTATCTTTCTTCCACTTCTTCTGCTTCTTCTTCCCTTCCCTTCCCGTCCTTCTTCCTTTTCCTCCTTTTCTCCTTGTTCCAATTCTTCTTCTTCATCTCACCTCCTTCCACTACTTCTTCTTCCTCCTCTCGTTCACCTTCTTCAACTTCTTCACTTTCCACATCTTCTTCTTCCTCCTTTTCTTCTCATTCTTGCACTTCTTCTAGTTACTCTCCTTCTTCTTCCTCTTCTTATCTTTCTTCCACTTCTCCTGCCTCCTCTTGTTCTCTTTCTTCCACTTCTTCTTCATCCTCTAATAGAAATCCAGAGTGGTTGGATTCGTTTTGCGGATCTATCTAGGTTGAAAGGTAATAAGTTAACAAAACAATGAGAATTGGGTAAACAAGAAAATGGAAAGGATGAAAATGGTTTAGCGAAGGGATAAATGACGCCACTTCCAAGGATGGAAGATAAGTCCTATGACGCCACAAGGGTGGTGATTTACCCTTGATAAGTCTAGCAGAATGCCACAAGGAAAAATTCCTTGATAAGTTCTAAAGAGAAATTCATCTCACAAAAGGGTAAAACCCAATTATAATTTCACTAATTCAATGGTTCTCCTTTGAGTACAATTCAACCCCTATTTATAGAACTAGATGACTGTTCAAAATCATAACTCTCAAAAGAAAAATTAAATACTCCATTATCACGCAATTATCACATATGATTAATTGCATGTTACATTAATTCCTAAATTAATGAAACGTTACAAAAAATGAAAAGTCATTGTCTTCGGCATTCACATCATTCCGTCCTTCTTCGAAAAGATTCATCCTCGAATCTATGACTTTATTTTCCTATCAATTTTATTCACTTATAATTTAAAATAAACAAAATCAACCTCCAGGATCAAATGTAACTTGTAAAAATTCATGCATCAAAGAAGTTTTCCTTTTTGGTTTCCAAACCCAAACATTGGAATCAAGAGGAATTCTTCTTTTAAAATAGACTTGTGCATTTTCTTCAGGAGTTTTAACCTCAACAATGTACTGAATGTACAATGACTCTGGAAAAGGGATATCCACATTTTTTTCCTCAAATATGGCAATTTGTGGGTTGTATTGTCATCGTCCTGTGCATTCAAAATACCAATAAAAGAAGCAAAATCATTAGCAGTTTTTATTTTAACGTTCTTTTTCTCTCTTTCTCTTTCCTTTTCTCTCTCTTCCTCTTCACTCTTTTCTTTTTCTATTTTTCTCTTTTCTTCTCTTTCTTTTTCTATTTTCTCCTTCAACTTATGTTGATTATCACAAACTTCACTTGGTGTCAGAAATTTCAAATTAAGTTTGCGTCCTTCATGCACCAAAGAAACTGAAAGTCTTTCAGAATTTATCCTTTTACCCTACAACCAAGGTCTCCCTAAAAGAAAATGACATGAGTCCATGGGAGGAATATCGCATGTCACTTCCTCCACATATTTTCCAATAGTGAATCTAAACTTAGTTTGCCTAGGATGAAGACTCGTTGGTAAGTTAAGTTTATTCACCAATCTTTCGCTCACCACGTTGCTATAACTTTCTTCATCAACTGCAAATAAACACAAATGACCTTCGATTAAACACCTTGTATAAAAAATATCCATCATAGTTCCAAACCTAGAGCCGAAGCTCTGATACCAACTGATATAAATCCAGAGTGGTTGGATTCGTTTTGCGGATCTATCTAGGTTGGAAGGTAATAAGTTAACAAAACAATGAGAATTGGGTAAACAAGAAAATGGAAAGGATGAAAATGGTTTAGCGAAGGGATAAATGAGGCCACTTCCAAGGATAGAAGATAAGTCATATGACGCCACAATGGTAGTGATTTACCCTTGATAAGTCTAGCAGAACGCCACAAGGAAAAACTCCTTGATAAGTTCTAAAGAGAAATTCATCTCACAAAAGGGTAAAACCCAATTATAATTTCACTAATTCAATGGTTCTCCTTTGAGTACAATTCAACCCCTATTTATAGAACTAGGTGACTGTTCAAAATCATAAATCTCAAAAGAAAAATTAAATACTCCATTATCACGCAATTATCACATATGATTAATTGCATGTTACATTAATTCCTAAATTAATGAAATGTTACAAAAAATGAAAAGTCATTGTCTTCGGCATTCACATCATCCTCTCCTTTCCTTTCTTTTCTTCCTCTTCATCTCCTTCTTCTTCTTCCTTTCCTTCATAATATCCCTCTTTTTGTCCTTCTTCTGCTTCCACTTTCATTTCTACCTCTTGTTCTCCTTCTTCCACTTCTTCTCCATCATCCCCACTCCTTCAACTACTTCTTCTTCTTCCTCTTGTTCACCTTCTTCCACTTCTACTACATCCATTTCTACCACTTGTTCTCCTTCTTCCACTTCTTCTCCATCATCCCCACTCCTTCAACTACTTCTTCTTCTTCCTATTGTTCACCTTCTTCCACTTCTACTACATCCACTTGTTCTTCTTCTTCCCTCTGTTCTCCTTCTTGCCCTTCTTCTGCCTACACTACTTCTTCTTCCTCCCCTTCTTCTTCTCATCCTTGTTCCACTTCTTCTTCATTCCCCTTTCCGTCCATTGCTTCTTCTTCCTCCTCTTTTCTCATTCTTCCACTTCTTCTTCTTCTTCCTATTGTTCTCCTTCTTCCACTTGCACTTCTTCCTTTTCTTCTCGTTCTTCCACTTCTTCTTCTTCCTCTTCTTCTTCTTCTCCTTCTGCCACCTCTTCTTCCACTTATTCTTCTTCATCTCCTTTCATTCCACTACTTCCTCCTATTCCTCTTATTCTCTGCTTCTACCACTTCTTCTACTTCTACTTATTGTTCTTCTTCATTTTCATCTCCTTCTTCCGATTCTTCTGCTTACACTTCTTCCGTTTCTTCTCCTTCCACAACTTCTTCTTCTTTCCTTTCCATCTTCTCCTTCCTCTTTTTCTCCATCCCCCACTTCTGTTGCTTCCCATTGTTGTTCTTCCTCTTCTTCTTCTTCCCCCAAATCTTATGCTTACACTCCTTCTTCTTCTTCCTCTTCTCCTCCAGATTCCACTTCTTCTGCTACTTCTTCCCTTCCCTTCCCCTCCTTCTTCCTTTTCCTGCTTTTCTCCTTGTTCCAATTCTTCTTCTTCATCTCACCTCCTTCCACTACTTCTTCTTCCTCTTCTTGTTCACCTGCTTCAACTTCTTCACTATCCACATCTTCTTCTTCTTCCTTTTCTTCTCCTTCTTCCACTTCTTCCAGTTACTCTCCTTCCTCTTCCTCTTCTTCCTCTTCTTATTCTTCTTCCACTTCTCCTGCCTCCTCTTGTTCTCTTTCTTCCACATCTTCTTCATCCTCTCCTTTCCTTTCTTTTCTTCCTCTTGATCTCCTTCTTCTTCTTCCTTTCCTTCGTGATATCCCTCTTTTTCTCCTTCTTCTTCTTCCACTTGCATTTCTACCTCTTGTTCTCCTTTTTCCACTTCTTCTCCATCAGCCCCACTCCTTCAACTACTTCTTCTTCTTCCTCTTGTTCACCTTCTTCAACTTCTACTACATCCACTTGTTCTTCTTCTTCCCTCTCTTCTCCTTCTTGCCCTTCTTCTGCCTACAATACTTCTTCTTCTTCCCCTTCTTCTTCTCTTCCTTGTTCCACTTCTTCTTCATTCCCCTTTCCTTCCATTGCTTCTTCTTCCTCCTCTTTTTCTCATTCTTCCACTTTTTCTTCTTCCTATTGTTCTCCTTCTTCCACTTGCACTTCTTCCTATTCTTCTCGTTCTTCCACTTCTTCTTCTTCCTCTTCTTCTCCTTCTGCTACCTCTTCTTCCTCCTCCCGTTCTCCTTCTTCCACTTCTTCTTCTTCATCTCCTTTCATTCCACTACTTCCTGCTATTCCTCTTATTCTCTCCTTCTACCACTTCTACTTGTTGTTCTTCATTTTCGTCTCCTTCTTCCGCTTCTTCTGCTTACACTTTTTCTTCTTCCTCTTCTTCCGTTTCTTCTCCTTCCACAACTTCTTCTTTCCTTTTCGTCTTCTCCTTCCTCTTTTTCTCCATCCCCCACTTCTGTTGCTTCCCATTGTTGCTCTTCCTCTTCTTCTCCTTCCCCCAAATCTTACGCTTACACTTCTTCCTCTTGTTCCTCCTCTCCCCCAGATTCAACTTCTTCTAGTTCTTCTTCCCTTCCCTTCCCCTCCTTCTTCCTCTTCCTCCTTTTCTCCTTGTTCCAATTCTTCTTCTTCATCTCACCTCCTTTCACTACTTCTTCTTCCTCCTCTTGTTTACCTTCTTCACTTTCCACATCTTCTTCTTCTTCCTTTTCTTCTCCTTCTTCCACTTCTTCTAGTTACTCTCCTTCTTCTTCCTCTTCTTATCTTTCTTCCACTTCTCCTGCCTCCTCTTGTTCTCTTTCTTCCACTTCTTCTTCATCCTCTCCTTTCCTTTCTTTTCTTCCTCTTCATCTCCTTCTTCTTCTTCCTTTCCTTCGTCATATACCTCTTTTTCTCCTTCTTCTGCTTCCACTTGCATTTCTACCTCTTATTCTCCTTCTTCCACTTCTTCTCCATCATCCCCACTCCTTCAACTACTTCTTCTTCTTCCTCTTTTTCACCTTCTTCCACTTCTACTACATCCACTTGTTCTTCTCTTTCCCTCTCTTCTCCTTCTTGCCCTTCTTCTGCCTACACTACTTCTTTTTCCTCCCCTTCTTCTTCTCCTCCTTGTTCCACTCCTTCTGCATCCCCATTCCTTCCATTGCTTCTTCTTCCTCCTCTTTTTCTCATTCCTTCCACTTCTTCTTCTCCTCGTATTCCTCCTATTCTCTCCTTCTACCATTTCTTCTACTTCTACTTGTTGTTTTTCTTCATTTTCGTCTCCTTCTTCCACTTCTTCTGCTTACACTTCTTCTTCTTCCTCTTCTTCCATTTCTTCTCCTTCCACAACTTCTTCTTCTTTCCTTTCCGTCTTCTCCTTCCTCTTTTTCTCCATCCCCCACTTCTATTGCTTCCTTCATTTTCGTCTCCTTCTTCCGCTTCTTTCTGCTTACACTTCTTCTTCATCTTCTTCCATTTCTTCTCCAACTTCTTCTTCTTTCTTTTCCGTCTTCTCCTTCCTCTTTTTCTCCATCCCCCATATCTATTGCTTCCCATTGTTTCTCTTCCTCTTCTTCTCCTTCCCCCAAATCTTATGCTTACACTTCTTCTTCTTCTTCCTCTTCTCCTTCAGATTCCACTTCTTTGCTTCTTCTTCCCTTCCCTTCCCCTCCTTCTTCCTTTTCCTCCTTTTCTCCTTATTCCAATTCTTCTTCGTCATCTCACCTCCTTCCACTACTTCTTCTTCCTCTCTTGTTCACCTTCTTCACATTCCACATCTTCTTCTTCTTCCTTTTCTTGTCCTTCTTCCACTTCTTCTGGTTACTCTCCTTCTGCTTCCTCTTCTTATCTTTCTTCACTTCTCCTGCCTCCTTTTGTTCTCTTTCTTCCACTTCTTCTTCATCCTCTCCTTACCTTTCTTTCCTTCCTCTTCATGTCCTTCTTCCTCTTCCTTTCCTTCGTCATATCCCTTTTTTTCTCTTTCTTCTGCTTCCACTTGCATTTCTACCCCTTGTTCTCTTTTTTCCAGTTCTTCTCCATCATATCCACTCCTTCAACTACATCTTCTTCTTCCTCTTCTTCTCCTTCAACCACCTCTTCATCCCCTTTCCGTCCATTGCTTCTTTTTTCTCCTCTTTGTCTTATTCTTCCACTTCTTCTTCTTCTTCTTATTGTTCTCCTTCTTCCACTTGCACTTCTTCCTTTTCTTCTCGTTCTTCCACTTCTTCTTCTTCCTCTTCTTCTCCTTCTGCCACCTCTTCTCCCTCCTCCTGTTCTCCTTCTTCCACTTCTTCTTCTTCATCTCCTTTCATTCCACTACTTCCTCCTATTCCTCTTTTCTCTCCTTCTACCACTTCTTCTACTTCCACTTGTTGTTCTTCTTCATTTTCGTCTCCTTCTTCCGCTTCTTCTGCTTACACTTCTTCTTCTACCTCTTCTTCCATTTCTTCTCCTTCCACAACTTCTTCTTCTTTCCTTTCTGTCTTCTCCTTCCTCTTTTTCTCCATCCCCAACCTCTGTTGCTTCCCATTATTGCTCTTCCTCTTCTTCTCCTTCCCCCAAATCTTATGCTTACACTTCTTCTTCTTCTACCTCTTCTCCTCCAGATTCCACTTCTTCTGCTTCTTCTTCCCTTCCCTTCCCCTCCTTGTTCCTTTTCCACCTTTTTTACTTGTTCCAATTCTTCTTCTACATCTCACCTCCTTCTACTACTTCTTCTTCCTCCTCTTGTTCACCTTCTTCACTGTCCACATCTTCTTCTTCTTCCTTTTCTTCTCGTTCTTCCACTTCTTCTGGTTACTCTGCTTCTTCTTTCTCTTCTTATCTTTCTTCCACTTGTCCTGCCTCCTCTTGTTCTCTTTCTTCCACTTCTTCTTCATCCTCTCCTCTCCTTTCTTTTCTTCCTCTTCATCTCCTTCTTCTTCTTCCTTTCCTTCGTCATATCCCTCTTTTTCTCCTTCTTCTGCTTCCACTTGCATTTCTACCTCTTGTTCTCCTTCTTCCACTTCTTCTCCATCATCCCCACTCCTTCAACTACTTCTTCTTCTTCCTCTTGTTCACCTTCTTCCACTTCTACTACATCCACTTGTTCTTCTTCTTCCCTCTCTTCTCCTTCTTGCCCTTCTTCTGCCTACACTACTTCTTCTTCCTCCCCTTCTTCTCCTCCTCCTTGTTCCACTTCTTCATCCCCTTTCCTTCCATTGCTTCTTCTTCCTCCTCCTTGTCTCATTGTTCCACTTTTTCTTCTTCTTCCTATTGTTCTCCTTCTTTCACTTGCTCTTCTTCCTTTTCTTCTTGTTCTGCCTCTTCTTCTCCTTCTGCCACCTCTTCTCCCTCCTCCCGTTCTCCTTCTTCCACTTCTTCTTCATCATTTCCTTTCATTCCACTACTTCCTTCTATTCCTCTTATTCTCTCCTTCTACCACTTTTTCTACTTCTACTTGTTGTTTTTCTTCATTTTCATCTCCTTCTTCCGCTTCTTCTACTTACACTTCTTCCTTTTCATCTTCCTCCATTTCTTCTCCTTCCACAACTTCATCTTCTTTCCTTTCCGTCTTCTCCTTCCTTTTTTTCTCCATCCCCCACTTCTGTTGCTTCCGATTGTTGGTCTTCTTCTTCTTCTCCTTCCCACAAATCTTATGCATACACTTTTTCTTCTTCTTCCTCTTCTCCTCCAGATTCCACTTCTTCTGCTTCTTCTTCCCTTCCCTTCCCCTCCTTCTTCCTTTTCCCCCTTTTCTCTTGTTCCAATTCTTCTTCTTCATCTCACCTCCTTCCACTACTTCTTCTTCCTCCTCTTGTTCACCTTCTACACTTTCCACATCTTCATCTTCTTCCTTTTCTTCTCCTTCTTCCACTTCTTCTGGTTACTGTCCTTCTTCTTATCTTTCCTCCACTTCGCCTCCTCTCCTTTCCTTACTTTTCTTCCTCTTCGTCTCCTTCTTCTTCCTCTTTTCCTTCGTCATCTCCCTCTTTTTCTCCTTCTTCTGCTTCCACTTGCATTTCTACCTCTTGTTCTTCTTCTTCCACTTCTTCTCCATCATCCCCAGTCCTTCAACTGCTTCTTCTTCTTCCTCTTGTTCACCTTCTTCCACTTCTACTACATCCACTTGTTCTTCTTCTTCCCTCTCTTCTCCTTCTTGCCCTTCTTTTGCCTGCACTACTTCTTCTTCCTCCCCTTCTTCTTCTTCATCCCCATTCCTTGCATTGCTTCTTCTTACTCCCCTTTTTCTCATTCTTCCACTTTTTCTCCTTCTTCCACTTGCACTTCTTCCTTTTCTTCTCGTTCTTCCACTTCTTCTTCCTCTTCTTCTCCTTCTGCCACCTCTTCTCCTTCCTACCGTTCTCCTTCTTCCACTTCTTCTTCTTAATCTCGTTTCATTCCACTACTTCCTCTTATTCGTCTTATTCTCTCCTTCTACCACTTCTTCTACTTCTACTTGTTGTTCTTCTTCATTTTCGTCTCCTTCTTCCGCTTCTTCTGCTTACATTTCTTCTTCTTCCTCTTCTTCCATTTCTTCTCCTTCCAAAACTTCTTCTTTCCTTTCCGTATTCTCCTTCCTCTTTTTCTCCATCCCCCACTTCTGTTGCATCCCATTGCTGCTCTTCCTCTTCTTCTCCTTCCCCCAAATCTTATGCTTACACTTCTTCTTCTTCTTCCTCTTCTCCTCCAGTTTCCACTTCTTCTTCTTCTTCCTCTTCTCCTCCAGTTTCCACTTCTTCTTCTTCTTCTTCCTTTCCCTTCCCTTCCCCTCCTTCTTCCTTTTCCTCCTTTTCTCCTTGTTCCAATTCTTTTTCTTCATCTCACTTCCTTCCACTACTTCTTCTTCCTCCTCTTGTTCACCTTCTTCAACTTCTTCATTTTCCACATGTTCTTCTTCTTCCTTTTCTTCAACTATTTCTAGTTACTATCCTTCTTCTTCCTCTTCTTATCTTTCTTCCACTTGTCCTGCCTCCTCTTGTTCTCTTTCTTCCACTTCTTCTTTATCCTCTCCTCTCCTTTCTTTTCTTCCTCTTCATCTCCTTCTTCTTCTTCCTTTCCTTCGTCATATCCCTCTTTTTCTCCTCCTTCTGCTTCCACTTGCATTTCTACCTCTTGTTCTCCTTCTTCCACTTCTTCTCCATCATCCCCACTCCTTCAACTACTACTTCTTCTTCCTCTTGTTCACCTTCTTCCATTTCTACTACATCCACTTGTTCTTCTTCTTCCCTCTGTTCTCCTTCTTGCCCTTCTTCTGCCTACACTACTTCTTCTTCCTCCCCTTCTTCTTCTCCTCCTTGTTCCGCTTCTTCTTCTTCATCCCCTTTCCTTCCATTGCTTCTTCTTGCTCCTCTTTGTCTTATTCTTCCACTCCTTCTTCTTCTTCTTATTGTTCTCCTTCTTCCACTTGCACTTCTTCCTTTTCTTCTCGTTCTTCCACTTTTTCTTCTTCCTCTTCTTCTCCTTCTGCCACCTCTTCTCCCACCTCGTGTTCTCCTTCTTCCACTTCTTCTTCTTCATCTCCTTTCATTCCACTACTTCCTCCTATTCCTCTTTTCTCTCCTTCTACCACTTCTTCTACTTCCACTTGTTGTTCTTCTTCATTTTCGTCTCCTTCTTCCGCTTCTTCTGCTTACACTTCTTTTTCTACCTCTTCTTCCATTTCTTCTCCTTCCACAACTTCTTCTTTCCTTTCTGTCTTCTCCTTCCTGTTTTTCTCCATCCCCAACCTCTGTTGCTTCCCATTGTTGCTCTTCCTCTTCTTCTCCTTCCCCCAAATCTTATGCTTACACTTCTTCTTCTTCTACCTCTTCTCCTCCAGATTCCACTTCTTCTGCTTCTTCTTCCCTTCCCTTCCCCTCCTTCTTCCTTTTCCACCTTTTTTACTTGTTCCAATTCTTCTTCTACATCTCACCTCCTTCTACTACTTCTTCTTCCCCCTCTTGTTCACCTTCTTCACTTTCCACATCTTCTTCTTCTTCCTTTTCTTCTCGTTCTTCCACTTCTTCTGGTTACTCTGCTTCTTCTTTCTCTTCTTATCTTTCTTCCACTTGTCCTGCCTCCTCTTGTTCTCTTTCTTCCACTTCTTCTTCATCCTCTCCTCTCCTTTCTTTTCTTCCTCTTCATCTCCTTCTTCTTCTTCCTTTCCTTCGTCATATCCCTCTTTTTCTCCTTCTTCTGCTTCCACTTGCATTTCTACCTCTTGTTCTCCTTCTTCCACTTCTTCTCCATCATCCCCACTCCTTCAACTACTTCTTCTTCTTCCTCTTGTTCACCTTCTTCCACTTCTACTACATCCACTTGTTCTTCTTCTTCCCTCTCTTCTCCTTCTTGCCCTTCTTCTGCCTACACTACTTCTTCTTCCTCCCCTTCTTCTCCTCCTCCTTGTTCCACTTCGTCATCCCCTTTCCTTCCATTGCTTCTTCTTCCTCCTCCTTGTCTCATTGTTCCACTTTTTCTTCTTCTTCCTATTGTTCTCCTTCTTTCACTTGCTCTTCTTCCTTTTCTTCTTGTTCTGCCTCTTCTTCTCCTTCTGCCACCTCTTCTCCCTCCTCCCATTCTCCTTCTTCCACTTCTTCTTCATCATTTCCTTTCATTCCACTACTTCCTCCTATTCCTCTTATTCTCTCCTTCTACCACTTTTTCTATTTCTACTTGTTGTTTTTCTTCATTTTCATCTGCTTCTTCCGCTTCTTCTACTTACACTTCTTCGTTTTCATCTTCCTCCATTTCTTCTCCTTCCACAACTTCATCTTCTTTCCTTTCCGTCTTCTCCTTCCTTTTTTTCTCCATTCCCCACTTCTGTTGCTTTCGATTGTGGCTCTTCTTCTTCTTCTCCTTCCCACAAATCTTATGCATACACTTCTTCTTCTTCTTCCTCTTCTCCTCCAGATTCCACTTCTTCTGCTTCTTCTTCCCTTCCCTTCCCCTCCTTCTTCCTTTTCCTCCTTTTCTCCTTCTTCCAATTCTTCTTCTTCATCTCACCTCCTTCCACTACTTCTTCTTCCTCCTCTTGTTCACCTTCTACACTTTCCACATCTTCATCTTCTTCCTTTTCTTCTCCTTCTTCCACTTCTTCTGGTTACTGTCCTTCTTCTTATTTTTCCTCCACTTCGCCTCCTCTCCCTTCCTTACTTTTCTTCCTCTTCGTCTCCTTCTTCTTCCTCTTTTCCTTCGTCATCTCCCTCTTTTTCTCCTTCTTCTGCTTCCACTTGCATTTCTACCTCTTGTTCTTCTTCTTCCACTTCTTCTCCATCATCCCCAGTCCTTCAACTGCTTCTTCTTCTTCCTCTTGTTCACCTTCTTCCACTTCCACTACATCCACTTGTTCTTCTTCTTCCCTCTCTTCTCCTTCTTGCCCTTCTTTTGCCTGCACTACTTCTTCTTCCTCCCCTTCTTCTTCTCCTCTTTGTTCCACTTCTTCTTCATCCCTTTTCCTTCCATTGCTTCTTCTTCCTCCTGTTTTTCTCATTCTTCCACTTCTTCTTCTTCTTCCTATTGTTCTCCTTCTTCCACTTGCACTTCTTCCTTTTCTGCTCGTTCTTTTCTTCTTCTTCCTCTTTTTCTTCTTCTGCCACCTCTTCTCCCTCCTCTCGTGCTCCTTCTTCCACTTCTTCTTCTTCATCTCCTTTCATTCCACTACGTCATACTATTCCTCTTAACCCTTCCCCTCCTTCTTCTTGTTCCTCCTTTTCTCCTTGTTCCAATTCTTCTTCTTCATCTCACCTCCTTCCACTACTTCTTCTTCCTGCTCTTGTTCACCTTCTTCACTTTCCACATCTTCATCTTCTTCCTTTTCTTCTCCTTCTTCCACTTATTCTGGTTACTGTCCTTCTTCTTCCTCTTCTAATCTTTCCTCCACTTCGCATCCTCTCCTTTCCTTTCTTTTCTTCCTCTTCATCTCCTTCTTCTTCCTCCTTTCCTTCGTCATCTCCCTCTTTTTCTCCTTCTTCTGCTTCCACTTGCATTTCTACCTCTTGTTCTTCTTCTTCCACTTCTTCTCCATCATCCCTATTCCTTCAACTGCTTCTTCTTCTTCCTCTTGTTCACCTTCTTCCACTTCTACTAGATCCACTTGTTCTTCTTCTTCCCTCTCTTCTCCTTCTTTCCCTTCTTCTGCCTACACTACTTCTTCTTCCTCCCCTTCTTCTTCTCCTCCTTGTTCCACTTCTTCTTCCTCCCCTTCTTCTTCTCCTCCTTGTTCCACTTCTTCTTCATTCCCTTTCCTTCCATTGCTTCTTCTTCCTCCTCTTTTTCTCATTCTTCCACTTCTCCTTCTTCTTCCTGTTGTTCTCCTTCTTCCACTTGCACTTCTTCCTTTTCTTCTCGTTCTTCCACTTCTTCTTCTTCCTCTCCTTCTCCTTCTTCCTCCTCCCGTTCTCCTTCTTCCACTTCTTCTTCATCTCCTTTCATTCCACTACTTCCTCCTATTCCTTTTATTCTCTCCCTCTACCACTTCTTCTATTTCTGCTTGTTGTTCTTCTTCATTTTCATCTCCTTCTTTGGCTTCTACTGCTTACACTTCTTCTTCTTCCTCTTCTTCCATTTCTTATCCTTCAACAACTTTTTCTTTCTTTTTTGTCTTCTCCTTCCTCTTTTTCTCCATCACCCACTTCTGTTGCTTCCCATTGTTTCTCTTCCTCTTCTTCTCCTTGCCCCAAATCTTATGCTTACACTTCTTCTTCTTCTTCCTCTTCTCCTCCAGATTCCACTTCTTCTGCTTCTTCTTCCCTTCCCTTCCCCTCCTTCTTCCTGTTCCTCCTTTTCTCCTTGTTCCAATTCTTCTTATTCATCTCAGTTCCTTCCACTACTTCTTCTTCCTCCTCTTGTTCACCTTCTTCAACTTGTTCACTTTCCACGTCTTCCTCTTCTTCCTTTTGATCTCCTTCTTCCACTTCTTCTAGTTACTCTCCTTCTTCTCGTTCTTCCAGTTCTTGTTCTTCCTCTTCTTCTCCTTCTGCCACCTCTTCTCGCTACTCTCGTTCCCCTTCTTCCACTTCTTCTTCTTCATCTCCTTTCATTCCACTACTTCCTCCTATTCCTCTTATTCTCTGCCTCTACCACTTCTTCTACTTCTACTTGTTGTTCTTCTTCAATTTCGTCTCCTTCTTCCGCTTCTTCTGCTTACACTTCTTCTTCTTCCTCTTCTTCCATATCTTCTCCTTCCACAACTTCTTCATCTGTCCTTGCCGTCTTCTCCTTCCTTTTTTCTCCATCCCTCACTTCTGTTGCTTCCCATTGTTGCTCTTCCTCTTCTTCTCCTTCCCCCAAATCTTATGCTTACACTTCTTCTTCTTCTTCCTCTTCTCCTCCAGATTCCACTTCTTCTGCTTCTTCTTCCTTTCCCTTCCCCTCCTTCTTCCTTTTCCTCCTTTTCTTCTCCTTCTTCCACTTCTTCTAGTTACTCTCCTTCTTCTTCCTCTACATTCTTTCTTCCACTTCTCCTGCCTCCTCTTGTTCTCTTTCTTCCACTTCTTCTTCATCCTCTCCTTTCCTTTCTTTTCTTCCTCTTCATCTTCTTCTTCTTCTTCCTTTCCTTCAACTACTTCTTCTTCTTCACTTGTTCACCTTCTACCACCTCTATTACGTCCACTTGTTATTCTTCTTCCCTCTCTTCTCCTTCTTGCCCTTCTTCTGCCTACACTACTTCTTCTTCCTCCCCTTCTTCTTCTCCTCCTTCTTCCACTTCTTCTTCTTCCCTCTTTTCTACTTCTTGCCCTTCTTCTGCCTACACCACTTCGTCAACCTCCCCTTCTTCTTCTCCTCCTTGTTCCACTTCTTCTTCATTCCCCTTTCCTTCCATGGCTTGTTCTTCGTCCTCTTTTTCTCATTTTTCCACTTCTTCTTCTTCTTCCTATTGGTCTCCTTCTTCCACTTGCACTTCTTCCTTTTCTTCTCGTTCTTCCACTTCTTCTTCTTCCTATTGTTCTCCTTCTTCCACTTGCACTTCTTCCTTTTCTTCTCGTTCTTCCACTTCTTCTTCTCCTTCTGCCACCTCTTCTGCCTCCTCCCGTTATCCTTCTTCCACTTCTTCTTTTTCATCTCCTTTCATTCCACTACTTCCTCCTATTCCTCTCATTCTTTCCTTCTACCACTTCTTCTACTTCTACTTGTTGTTCTTCTTCATTTTCGTCACCTCCTTCCACTACTTCCTCCTCCTCCTCTTGTTCACCTTCTTCACTTTCCACATCTTCTTCTTCTTCCTTTTCTTCTCCTTCTTCCACTTCTTCTAGTTACTCTCCTTCTTTTTCCTCTTCTTATCTTTCTTCCACTTCTCCTGCCTCCTCTTGTTCTCTTTCTTCCGCTTCTTCTTCATCCTCTCCTTTCCTTTCTTTTCTTCCTCTTCATCTCCTTCTTCATCTTCCTTTCCTTCGTCGTATTCCTCTTTTTCTATTTCTTCTCCTTCCACTTGCATTTCTACCTCTTGTTCTCCTTCTTCCACTTCTTCTGCATCATCCTTACTCCTTCAACTACTTCTTCTTCTACCTCTTGTTCACCTTCTTCCACTTCGACTACATCCACCTGTTCTTCTTCTTCCGTCTCTTTTCCTTCTTGCCTTTCTTCTGCCTACACTACTTCTTCCTCCTCCCCTTCTTCTTCTCCTCCTTGTTCCACTTCTTCTTCCTTTCCCTTCCCCTCCTTCTTCCTTTTCCTCCTTTTCTCCTTGTTCCAATTCTTCTTCTTCATCTCACCTCCTTCCACTACTTCTTCTTCCTCCTCTTGTTCACCGTCTTCAACTTCTTCACTTTCCACATCTTCTTCTTCTTCCTTTTCTTCTCCTTCTTCCACTTCTTCCAGTTACTCTCCTTCTTCTTCCTCTTCTTATCTTTCTTCCACTTCTCCTGCCTCCTCTTGTTCTCTTTCTTCCACTTCTTTTTCATCCTCTCCTTTCCTTTCTTTTCTTCCTCTTGATCTCCTTCTTCTTCTTCCTCTCCTTCGTGATATCCCTCTTTTTCTGCTTCTTCTTCTTCCACTTGCATTTCTACCTCTTGTTCTCCTTCTTCCACTTCTTCTCCATCAGCCCCACTCGTTCAACTACTTCTTCTTCTTCCTCTTGTTCACCTTCTTAAACTTCTACTACATCCACTTGTTCTTCTTCTTCCCTCTCTTCTCCTTCTTGCCCTTCTTCTGCCTACACTACTTTTTCTTCCTCCCCTTCTTCTTCTCCTCCTTGTTCCACTTCTTCTTTATCCCCTTTCCTTCCATTGCTTCTTCTTCCCCCTCTTTTTCTCATTCTTCCACTTCTTCTTCTTCTTCCAATTGTTCTTCTTCTTCCACTTACACTTCTTCTTCTTCCTCTTCTTCTTCTTCATCCCCTTTCATTCCACTACTTCCTCCTATTCCTCTTATTCTCTCTTTCTACCACTTCTTCTACTTCTACTTGTTGTTCTTCTTCATTTTCGTCTCCTTCTTCCGCTTCTTCTGCTTACACTTCTTCTTCTTCCTCTTCTTCCATTTCTTCTCCTTCCACAACTTCTTCTTCTTTCCTTTCTGTGTTCTCCTTCCTCTTTTTCTCCATCCCCCACTTCTGTTGCTTCCCATTGTTACTCTTCCTCTTCTTCTCCTTCCCCCAAATCTTATGCTTACACTTCTTCTTCTTCTTCCTCTTCTCCTCTAGATTCCTTCCATTGCTTATTCTTCCTCCTCTTTTTCTCATTCTTCCACTTGTTCTTCTTCTTCCTATTGTTCTCCTTCTTACACTTGAACTTCTTCGTTTTCTTCTCGTTCTTCCACTTCTTCTTCTTCCTCTTCTTCTCCTTCTGCCACCTCTTCTCCCTCCTCCCGTTCTCCTTCTTCCACTTCTTCTTCTTCATGTCCTTTCATTCCACTACTTCCTCCTATTCCTCTTATTCTCTCCTTCTACCACTTCTTCTACTTCTACTTGTTGTTCTTCTTCATTTTTGTCTCCTTCTTCCACTTCTTCTCCTTACACTTCTTCTTCTTCCATTTCTTCTCCTTCCACAACTTCTTCTTTCCTTTCCGTCTTCTCCTTCCTCTTTTTCTCCATCCCCCACTTCTGTTGCTTCCCATTCTTGCTCTTCCGCTTCTTCTCCTTCCCCCAAATCTTATGCTTACACTTCTTCTTCTTCTTCCTCTTCTCCGCCAGCTTCCACTTCTTCTTGTTCTTCTTCCCTTCCCTTCCCCTTCTTCTTCCTTTTCCTCCTTTTCTCTTTGTTCCAATTCTTCTTCTTCATCTCACCTCCTTCCACTACTTCTTCCTCCTCCTCTTGTTCACCTTCTTCACTTTCCACATCTTCTTCTTCTTCCTTTTCTTCTCCTTCTTCCACTTCTTCTACTTACTCTCCTTCTTCTTCCTCTTCTTATCTTTCTTCCACTTCTCGTGCCTCCTCTTGTTCTCTTTCTTCCGCTTCTTCTTCAGCATCTCCTTTCCTTTCTTTTCTTCCTCTTCATCTCCTTCTTCATCTTCCTTTCCTTCGTCATATTCCTCTTTTTCTATTTCTTCTCCTTCCACTTGCATTTCTACCTCTTGTTCTCCTTCTTACACTTCTTCTCAATCATCCTTACTCCTTCAACTACTTCTTCTTCTACCTCTTGTTCACCTTCTTCCATTTCTACTACATCCACCTGTTCTTCTTCTTCCGTCTCTTTTTTCTTCTTGCCTTTCTTCTGCCTACACTACTTCTTCCTTCTCCCCTTCTTCTTCTCCTCCTTGTTCCACTTCTTCTTCCTTTCCTTCCATTGCTTCTTCTTCCTTCTCTTTTTCTCATCCTTCCATTTCTTCTTCTTCTTCCTATTGTTCTCCTTCTTCCACTAGCACTTCTTCCTTTTCTTCTCGTTCTGCCACTTCTTCTTCTTCTCCTTCTGCCACCTTCTCTTCCTCCTCCCATTCTCCTTCTTCCACTTCTTCTTCTTCATCTCCTTTCATTCCACTACTTCCTCATATTCCTCTTATTCTCTCCTTCTACCACTTCTTCCACTTCTACTTGTTGTTCTTCTTCATTTTCGTCTCCTTCTTCCGCTTCTTCTGCTTACACTTCTTCTTCTTCCTCTTTTTCCATTTCTTCTCCTTCCACAACTTCTTCTTTCCTTTCCGTCTTCTCCTTCCTCTTTTTCTCCATCCCCCACTTCTGTTGCTTCCCATTGTTGCTCTTCCTCGTCTTCTCCTTCCCCCAAACCTTATGCTTACTCTTCTTCTTCTTCTTCCTCTTCTCCTCCAGATTCCACTGCTTTTGCTTCTTCTTCCCTTCCCTTCCCCTTCTTCTTCCTTTTCCTCCTTTTCTCCTTCTTCCAATTCTTCGTCTTCATCTCACCTCCTTCCACTACTTCTTCTTCCTCCTCTTGTTCACCTTCTTCAACTTCTTCACTTTCCACATCTTCTTCTTCTTCCTTTTCTTCTCCTTCTTCCACTTCTTCTAGTTACTCTCCTTCTTCTTCCTCTTCTTATCTTTCTTCCACTTCTCCTGCTCCCTCTTGTTCTCTTTCTTCGACTTCTTCTTCATCCTTTCCTTGCCTTTCTTTTCTTCCTCTTCATCTCCTTCTTCTTCTTCCTTTCCTTTGTCCTATACCTCTTTTTCTCCTTCTTCTGATTCCACTTGCATTTCTACCTCTTGTTCTCCTTCTTCCACTTCTTCTCCATCATCCCCACTCCTTCAACTACTTCTTCTTCTTCCTCTTGTTCACCTTCTTCAACTTCTACTACATCCACTTGTTCTTCTTCTTCCCTCTCTTCTCCTTCTTGCCCTTCTTCTGCCTACACTACTTCTTCTTCTTCCCCTTCTTCTTCTCTTCCTTGTTCCACTTCTTCTTCATTCCCCTTTCCTTCCATTGCCTCTTCTTCCTCCTCTTTTTCTCATTCTTCCACTTCTTCTTTTTCCTATTGTTCTCCTTCTTCCACTTGCACTTCTTCCATTTCTTCTCGTTCTTCTACTACTTGTTCTTCCTCTTCTTTTCCTTCTACCACCTCTTTTTCCTCCTCCCGTTCTCCTTCTAGAACTTCTTCTTCTTCATGTCCTTTCATTCCACTACTTCCACCTATTCCTCTTATTCTCTCCTTCTACCACTTCTTCCACTTCTACTTGTTGTTCTTCTTCATTTTTGTCTCCTTCTTCTGCTTACACTTCTTCTTCTTCCTCTTCTTCCATTTCTTCTCCTTCCACAACTTCTTCTTCTTTCCTTTCCGTCTTCTCCTTCCTCTTTTTCTCCATCCCCCACTTCTGTTGCTTCCCATTGTTGCTCTTCCTCTTCTTCTCCTTCCCCCAAATCTTATGCTTACACTTCTTCTTCTTCTTCCTCTTCTCCTCCAGATTCCACGTCTTCTACTTCTTCCTCCCTTCCCTTCCCCTCCTTCTTCCTTTTCCTCCTTTTCTCCTTGTTCCAATTCTTCTTCTTCATCTCACCTCCTTCCACTACTTCTTCTTCCCCCTCTTGTTCACCTTCTTCACTTTCCACATCTTCTTCTTCTTCCTTTTCTTCTCCTTCTTCCACTTCTTCTAGTTACTCTCCATCTTCTTCCTCTTCTTATCTTTCTTCCACTTCTCCTGCCTCCTCTTGTTCTCTTTCTTCCACTTCTTCTTCATCCTCTCCTTTATTTTCTTTTCTTCCTCTTCATCTCCTTCTTCTTCTTCCTTTTCATCTCCTTCTTCTTCTTCCTTTCCTTCGTCATATCCGTCTTTTTCTCCTTCTTCTGCTTCCACTTGCATTTCTACCTCTTGTTTTCCTTCTTCTACTCCATCCCCACTCTTTCAACTAGTTCTTATTCTTCCTATTGTTCACCTTCTTCCACTTCTACTACATCCACTTGTTCTGCTTCTTCCCTCTCTTCTCCTTCTTGCCATTCTTCTGCCTACACTACTTTTTCTTCCTCCCCTTCTTCTTCTCCTCCTTGTTCCACTTCTTCTTCATTCCCCTTTCCTTCCATTGCTTCTTCTTCCTCCTCTTTTTCTCATTCTTCCACTTCTTCTTCTTCCTCTTCTTCTCCTTCTGCCACCTCTTCTTCCTCCTCCCGTTCTCCTTCTTCCACTTCTTCTTCTTCATCTCCTTTCAATCCACTACTTCTTGCTATTCCTCTTATTCTCTCCTTCTACCACTTCTTCTACTTCTACTTGTTGTCTTCTTCATTTTCGTCTCCTCATTCCGCTTCTTCTGCTTAGACTTCTTGTTCTTCCTCTTCTTCCATTTCTTCTCCTTCCACAACTTCTTCTTCTTTCCTTTCTGTCTTCTCCTTCCACTTTTTCTCCATCCCCCACTTCTGTTGCATCCCATTGTTGCTCTTCCTCCTCTTCTCCTTCCCCCAAATCTTATGCTTACACTTCTTCTTCTTCCTCCTCTTCTCCTCCAAATTCCACTTCTTCTGCTTCTTCTTCCCTTCCCTTCCCCTCCTTCTTCCTTTTCCTCATTTTCTTCTTGTTCCAATTCTTCTTCTTCATCTCACCTCCTTCCACTACTTCTTCTTCCTCCTCTTGTTCACCGTCTTCAACTTCTTGACCTTCCACATCTTCTTCTCCTTCCTTTTCTTCTCCTTCTTCCACTTCTTCTAGGTACTCTCCTTCTTCTTCCTCTTCTTCTCTTTCTTCCACTTCTCCTGCCTCCTCTTGTTCTCTTTCTTCCACTTCTTCTTCATCCTCTCCTTTCCTTTCTTTTCTTCCTCTTCATCTCCTTCTTCTTCCTCCTTTCCTTCGTCATATCCCTCTTTTTCTCCTTCTTCTGCTTCCAGTTGTATTTCTACAACTTGTTCTCCTTCTTCCACTTCTTCTCCATCATCCCCACTCCTTCAACTACTTCTTCTTCTTCCTCTTGTTCACCTTCTTCCATCTCTACTACATCCACTTGTTCTTCCTCTTCATCTCACCTCCTTCCACTACTTCTTATTCCTCCTGTTGTTCACCTTCTTCACTTTGCACATCTTCTTCTTCTTCCTTTTCTTCTCCTTCTTCAACTTCTTCTAGTTCCTCTCCTTCTTCTTCCTTTTCTTATCTTTCTTCCACTTCTCCAGCCTCCTCTTGTTCTCTTTCTTCCACTTCTTCTTCATCCTCTCCTTTACTTTCTTTTCTACCTCTTCATCTCCTTCTTCTTCCTCCTTTCCTTCGTCATATCCCTCTTTTTCTCCTTCTTCTGCTTCCAGTTGTATTTCTACATCTTGTTCTCCTTCTTCCACTTCTTCTCCATCATCCCCACTCCTTCAACTACTTCTTCTTCTTCCTCTTGTTCACCTTCTTCCATCTCTACTACATCCACTTGTTCTTCCTCTTCATCTCACCTCCTTCCACTACTTCTTCTTCCTCCTGTTGTTCACCTTCTTCACTTTGCACATCTTCTTCTTCTTCCTTTTCTTCTCCTTCTTCAACTTCTTCTAGTTACACTCCTTCTTCTTCCTCTTCTTATCTTTGTTCCACTTCTCCTGCCTCCTCTTGTTCTCTTTCTTACACTTCTTCTTCATCGTCTCCTTTCCTTTCTTTTCTTCCTGTTCATCTGCTTCTTCTTGTTCCTTTCCTTCGTCATATCCCTCTTTTTCTCCTTCTTCTGCTTCCACTTGCATTTATACCTCTTGTTCTCCTTCTTCCACTTCTTCTCCATCATCCCCACTCCTTCAACTACTTCTTCTTCTTCCTCTTGTCCAGCTTCTTCCACTTCTACTACATCCACCTGTTCTTCTTCTTCCCTCTCTTCTCCTTCTTGCCCTTCTTCTGCCTAAACTACTTCTTCTTCCTCCCCTTCTTCTTGTCCTCCTTGTTCCACTTCTTCTTCTTCATCTCCTTTCCTTCCATTGCTTCTTCTTACTCCTGTTTTTCTCATTCTTCCACTTCTTCTTCTTCTTCCTATTGTTCTCCTTCTTCCACTTGCACTTCTTCCTTTTCTTCTCATTTTTCCACTTCTTCTTCTTCCTCTTCTATTCCTTCGGCCACCTCTTCTTCCTCCTCCCGTTCTCCTTCTTCCACTTCTTCTTCTTCATCTCCTTTCATTCCACTGCTTCCTCCTATTCCTCTTATTCTCTCCTTCTACCACTTCTTCTACTTCTACTTGTTGTTCTTCTTCATTTTCGTCGCCTTCTTCCGCTTCTTCTGCTTACACTTCTTCTTCTTCCTCTTCTTCCATTTCTTCTCCTTCCACAACTTCTTCTTCTTTCCTTTCCGTCTTCTCCTTCCTCTTTTTCTCCATCCCCCACTTCTGTTGCTTCCCATTGTTGCTCTTCCTCTTCCTCTCCTTCCCCCAAATCTTATGCTTACACTTCTTCTTCTTCTTCCTCTTCTCCTCCAGATTCCACTTCTTCTGCTTCTTCTTCCCTTCCCTTCCCCTCCTTCTTCTTTTTCCTCCTTTTCTCCTTGTTCCAATTCTTCTTCTTCATCTCTCCTTCTTCCACTTCTTCTAGTTACTCTCCTTCTTCTTTCTCTTCTTATCTTTCTTCCACTTCTCCTGCCTCCTCTTGTTCTCTTTCTTCCACTTCTTCTTCATCCTCTCCTTTCCTTTCTTTTCTTCCTCTTCATCTCCTTCTTCTTCTTCCTTTCCATCGTCATATCCTGCTTTTTCTCCTTCTTCTGCTTCGACTTGGATTTCTACCTCTTGTTCTCCTTCTTCCACTTCTTCTCCATCATCCCCACTCCTTCAACTACTTCTTCTTCTTCCTCTTGTCCAGCTTCTTCCACTTCTACTACATCCACCTGTTCTTCTTCTTCCCTCTCTTCTCCTTCTTGCCCTTCTTCTGCCTAAACTACTTCTTCTTCCTCCCCTTCTTCTTGTCCTCCTTGTTCCACTTCTTCTTCTTCATCTCCTCTCCTTCCATTGCTTCTTCTTACTCCTCTTTTTCTCATTCTTCCACTTCTTCTTCTTCTTCTTATTGTTCTCTTTCTTCCACTTCTTCTTCATCCTCTCCTTTCCTTTCTTTTCTTCCTCTTCATCTACTTCTTCTTCTTCCTTTCCATCGTCATATCCTGCTTTTTCTCCTTCTTCTGCTTCGACTTGGATTTCTACCTCTTGTTCTCCTTCTTCCACTTCTTCTCCATCATCCCCACTCCTTCAACTACTTCTTCTTCTTCCTCTTGTTCACCTTCTTCCACTTCTACTTCATCCATTTGTTCTTCTTCTTCCCTCTCTTCTCCTTCTTGCCCTTCTTCTGCCTACACTACTTCTTCTTCCTCCCCTTCTTCTTCTTCTCCTTCTTCCACTTCTTCTTCTTCTTCCTATTGTTCTCCTTCTTCCACTTGCACTTCTTCCTTTTCTTCTTGTTCTTCCACTTCTTCTTCTTCCTCTTCTTCTCCTTCTACCACCTCTTCTTCCTCCTCCCGTTCTCCTTCTTCCACTTCTTCTTCTTCATCTCCTTTCATTCCACTACTTCCTCCTATTCCTCTTATTCTGTCCTTCTACCACTTCTTCTACTTCTACTTGTTATTCTTCTTCATTTTCGTCTCCTTCTTCCGCTTCTTCTACTTACACTTCTTCTTCTTCCTCTTCTTCCATTTCTTCTCCTTCCACAACTTCTTCTTCTTTCCTTTCTGTCTTCTCCTTCCTCTTTTTCTCCATCCCCCACTTTTGTTGCTTCCCATTGTTGCTCTTCCTCTTCTTCTCCTTCCCCCAAATCTTATGCTTACATTTTTTCTTATTCTTCCTCTTCTCCTCCAGATTCCACTTCTTCTACTTCTTCTTCCCTTCCTTTCCCCTCCTTCTTCCTTTTCATCCTTTTCTCCTTGTTCCAATTCTTCTTCTTCATCTCACCTCCTTCCACAACTTCTTCTTCCTCCGCTTGTTCCCCTTCTTCAACTTCTTCACTTTCCACATCTTCTTATTCTTCCTTTTCTTCTCCTTCTTCCACTTCTTCTAGTTACTCTCCTTCTTCTTCCTCTTCTTATCTTTCTTCCACTTCTCCTGCCTCCTTTTGTTCTCTTTCTTCCACTTCTTCATCATCTCCTTTCCTTTCTTTTCTTCCTCTTCATCTCCTTCTTCTTCTTCTTTTCCTTCGTCATATCCCTCTTTTTCCACTTGCATTTCTACCTCTTGTTCTCCTTCTTCCACTTCTTCTCCATTATCCCCACTCCTTCAACTACTTCTTCTTCCTCTTGTTCACCTTCTTCCACTTCTACTTCATCCACTTTTTCTTCTTCTTCCCTCTCTTCTCCTTCTTGCCCTTTTTCTGCCTACACTGCTTCTTCTTCCCCCCTTCTTCTTCTCCTCCTTCTTCCAATTCTTCTTCATTCCCCTTTCCTTCCATTGCTTCCTCTTCCTCCTCTTTCTCTCATTCTTCCACTTCTTCTTCTTCTTCCTATTGTTCTCCTTCTTCCACTTGAACTTCTTCCTTTTCTTCTCGTTCTTCCACTTCTTCTTCTTCCTCTTCTTCTCCTTCTGCCACCTCTTCTCCCTCCTCCCGTTCTCCCTTTTTCCACTTCTTCTAGTTACTCTCCTTCTTCTTCCTCTTCTTATCTTTTTTCCACTTCTCATGCCTCCTCTTGTTCTCTTTCTTCCACTTCTTCTGCATCCTCTCCTTTCCTTTCTTTTCTTCCTCTCCATCTCCTTCTTCTTCTTCCTTTCCTTCGTCATATCCCTCCTTTTCTCCTGCTTCAGCTTCCACTTGCATTTGTACCTCTTGTTCTCCTTTTTCCACGTCTTCTGCATCATCCCCACTCCTTTAATTACTTCTTCTTCTTCCTCTTGTTCACCTTCTTCCACTTCTACTACATCCACTTGTTCTTCTTCTTCCCTCTCTTCTCCTTCTTGCCCTTCTTCTGCCTACACTACTTCTTCTTCCTCCCCTTCTTGTTCTCCTCCATGTTGCACTTCTTCTTCTTCATCCCCTTTCCTTCCATTGCTTCTTCTTACTACTCTTTTTCTCATTCTTCCACTTCTTCTTCTTCTTCCTATTGTTCTCCTTCTTCCACTTGAACTTCTTCCTTTTCTTCTCGTTCTTCCACTTCTTTTTCTTCCTCTTCTTCTCCTTCTGCCACCTCTTCTCCCTCCTCCCGTTCTCCTTCTTCCACTTCTTCTTCTTCATCTCGTTTCATTCCACTGCTTCCTCCTATTCCTCTTATTCTCTCCTTCTTCCGCTTTTTCTGCTTACACTTCTTCTTCTTCCTTTTCTTCCATTTCTTCTCCTTCCACAACTTCTTCTTCTTTCCTTTCCGTATTCTCCTTCCTCTTTTTCTCCATCCCCCACTTCTGTTGCGTCCCATTGCTACTCTTCCTCTTCTTCTCCTTCCCCCAAATCTTATGCTTACACTTCTTCTTCTTCTTCCTCTTCTCCTTCAGTTTCCACTTCTTCTGCTTCTTCTTCCCTTCCCTTCCCCTCCTTCTTCCTTTTCCTCCTTTTCTCCTTGTTCCAATTCTTCTTCTTCATCTCACTTCCTTCCACTACTTCCCCTTCCTCCTCCTGTTCACCTTCTTCAACTTCTTCACTTTCCACATCTTCTTCTTCTTCCGTTTCTTCTCCTTCCTCCACTTCTTCTAGTTACAATCCTTCTTCTTCCTCTTCTTATCTTTCTTCCACTTCTCTTGCCTCCTCTTGTTCTCTTTCTTCCACTTCTTCTTCGTCCTCTCTTTTCCTTTCTTTTCTTCCTCTTCATCTCCTTCTTCTTCTTCCTTTCCTTCGTCATATCCCTCTTTTTCTCCTTCTTCTCCTTCCACTTGCATTTCTACCTCTTGTTCTCCTTCTTCCACTTCTTGTCCATCATCCCCACTCCTTCAACTAATTCTTCTTCTTCCTCTTGTTCACCTTCTTCCACATCTACTACATCCACTTGTTCTTCTTGTTCCCTCTCTTTTCCTTCTTGCCCGTCTTCTGCCTACACTACTTCTTCTTCCTCCCCTTCTTCTTCTCGTCCTTGTTCCACTTCTTCTTCATCCCTTTTACTTTCATTGCTTCTTCTTCCACTTCTTCTTCTTCTTCCTGTTGTTCTCCTTCTTCCACTTGCAATTCTACCCTTTCTTCTCGTTCTTTCACTTCTTCTGCTTCCACTTGCATTTGTACCTCTTGTTCTCCTTCTTCCACGTCTTCTCCATCATCCCCACTCCTTCAATTACTTCTTCTTCTTCGTCTTGTTAACCTTCTTCCTCTTCTACTACATCCACTTATTCTTCTTCTTCCTTCTCTTCTCCTTCTTGCCCTTCTTCTGAATACATTACTTCTTCTTCCTCCCCTTCTTCTTCTCCTCCTTGTTCCACTTCTTCTTCTTCATCCCCTTTCCTTCCATTGCTTCTTCTTACTCCTCTTTTTCTCATTCTTCCACTTCTTCTTCTTCTTCCTCTTCTCCTTCTTCTAGTTACTCTCCTTCTTCTTCCACTTCTTCTTCATCCTCTCTTTTCCTTTCTTTTTTTTCTCTTTCTTCTTCTTCCGTTTGTTCGTCATATCCCTCTTTTTCTCCTTCTTCTGCTTCCACTTGCATTTCTACCTCTTGTTCTCCTTCTTCCTCTTGTTCATCTTCTTCCACCTCTAGTACATCTACTTGTTGTTCTTCTTCCCTCTCTTCTCCTTCTTGCCTTTCTTCTGCCTACACCACTTCTTCTTCCTCCGCTTCTTCTTCTCCTCCTTGTTCCACTTCTTCTTCATTCCCCTTTCCTTCCATGGCTTCTTCTTCCTCCTCTTCTTCTCATTCTTCCAGTTCTTCTTCTTCTTCCTATTGTTCTCCTTCTTCCACTTGCACTTCCTCCTTTTCTTCTTGTTCTTCCCCTTCTTCTTCTACCTCTTCTTCTCCTTCTGTCACCTCTTCTCCCTCCTCCCGTTATCATTCTTCCACTTCTTCTTCTTCACCTCCTTTCATTCCAGTACTTCCTCCTATTCCTCTTATTCTCTCCTTCTACCACCTCTTCTACTTCTACTTGTTGTTCTTCTTCATTTTCGTCTCCTTCTTCCTCTTCTTCCATTTCTTCTCCTTCCACATCTTCTTCTTCTTTCCGTTCTGTCTTCTCCTTCCTCTTTTTCTCCATCCCCCACTTCTGTTGCTTCCCATTGTTGCTCTTCCTCTTCTTCTCCTTCCCCCAAATCTTATGCTTACACTTCTTCTCCTTCTTCGTCTTCTCCTCCAGATTCCGCTTGTTCTGCTTCTTCTTCCCTTCCTTTCCCTTCCTTCTTCCATTTCCTCTTTTCTCCTCTCCTTGTTCCAATTTTTCTTCTTCATCTCACCTCCTTCCACTACTTCTTCCTCCTCTTCTTCACCTTCTTCACTTTCCACATCTTCTTCTTCTTCCTTTTCTTCTCCTTCTTCCACTTCTTCTAGTTACTCTCCTTCTTCTTCCTCTTCTTATCTTTCTTCAACTTCTCCTGCCTCCTCTTGTTCTCTTTCTTCCACTTCTTCTTCATCCTCTCCTTTCCTTTCTTTTCTTCCTCTTCATCTCCTTCTTCTTCTTCCTTTCCTTCCTCATATCCCTCTTTTTCTCCTTCTTCTGCTTCCACTTGCATTTCTACCTCTTGTTCTCCTTCTTCCACTTCTTCTCCATCATCCCTACTCCTTCAACTACTTCTTCTTCTTCCTCTTGTTCACCTTCTTCCACTTCTACTTCATCCACTTGTTCTTCTTCTTCCCTCTCTTCTCCTTCTTGCCCTTCTTCTGCCTACACTGCTTCTTCTTCCTTCCCTTCTTCTTCTCCTCCTTCTTCCACTTCTTCTTCATTCCCCTTTTCTTCCATTGCTTCTTCTTCCTCCTCTTTTTCTCATTCTTCCACTTCTTCTTCTTCTTCTTCCTATTGTTCTCCTTCTTCCACTTGCACTTCTTCCTTTTCTTCTCGTTATTTCACTTCTTCTTCTTCCTCTTCTTCTCCTTCTGCCACCTCTTCTTCCTCCTCCCGTTCTCCTTCTTCCACTTCTTCTTCTTCATCTCATTTCATTCCACTGCTTCCTCCTATTCCTCTTATTCTCTCCTTCTACCACTTCTTCTACTTCTACCTGTTGTTCTTCTTCATTTTCGTCTCCTTCTTCTGCTTCTTCTGCTTACACTTCTTCTTCTTCCTCTTCTTCCATTTCTTCTCCTTCCACAACTTTTTCTTCTTTCCTTTCCGTCTTCTCGTTGATCTTTTTCTTCATCCCCCACTTCTGTTGCTTCCCATTGTTGCTCTTCCTTTTCTTGTCCTTCCCATTGTTACGCTTCTTATGCTTACACTTCTTCTTCTTGTTCCTCTTCTCCTCCAGATTCCACTTCTTCTACTTCTTCTTCCCTTCCCTTCCCCTCCTTCTTCCTTCTCCTCCTTTTCTCCTTGTTCCAATTCTTCTTCTTCATCTCACCTCCTTCCACTACTGCTTCTTCCTCCTCTTGCGCACCTTCTTCAACTTCTTCACTTTCCGCATCTTCTTCTTTTTCCTTTTCTTCTCCTTCTTCAACTTCTTCTAGTTACTCTCCTTCTTCTTCCTCTTCTTATCTTTCTTCCACTTCTCCTGCCTCCTCTTGTTCTCTTTCTTCCACTTCTTCTTTATCCTCTCCTTTCCTTTCTTTTTTTTCTCTTTCTTCTTCTTCCTATTGTTCGTCATATCCCTCTTTTTCTCCTTCTTCTGCTTCCACTTGCATTTCTACCTCTTGTTCTCCTTCTTCCACTTCTTCTCCATCATCCCCACTCCTTCAACTAGTTCTTCTTCTTCCTCTTGTTCACCTTCTTCCACTTCTACTACATCCACTTGTTCTTCTTCTTCCCTCTCTTCTCCTTCTTGCCGTTCTTCTGCCTACACTTGCACTTCTTCCACTTGCACTTCTTCCCCTTTCCTTCCGTTGCCTCTTCTTCCTCCTCTTTTTCTCATTCTTCCACTGCTTCTTCTTCTTCCTATTGTTCTCCTTCTTCCACTTGCACTTCTTCCTTTTCTTCTCGTTCTTCCACTTCTTCTTCTTCCTCTTCTTCTCCTACTGCAATCTCTTGTCCGTCCTCCTGTTCTCCTTCTTCCACTTGCACTTCTTCCTTTTCTTCTCGGTCTTCCACTTCTTCTTCTTCCTCTTCTTCTCCTACTGCAACCTCTTCTCCGTCCGCCGGTTTTCCTTCTTCCAATTCTTCTTCTTCATCTCCTTTCATTGCACTACTTCTTCATTTTCGTCTCCTTCTTACGCTTCTTCTGCTTACACCTCTTCTTCTTACTCTTCTTCCATTTCTTCTCCTTTCATAACTTCTTCTTCTTTCCTTTCCGTCTTCTCCTTCCTCTTTTTCTCCATCCTCCACTTCTGTTGCTTCCCAATGTTGCTTTTCCTCTTCTTCTCCTTCCCCCAAATCTGATGCTTACACTTCCTCTTCTTCTTCCTCTTCTGCTCCAGATTCCACTTCTTCTGCTTCTTCTTCCCTTCCATTCCCCTCCTTGTTCCTTGTCCTCCTTTTGTCCTTGTTCCTTTTCTCCTTCTTGCCCTTCTTCTGCCTACACTACTTCTTCTTCCTCCCCTTCTACTTCTCCTCCTTGTTCCACTTCTTCTTCATCCCTTTTCCTTCCATTGCCTCTTCTTCCTCCTCTTTTTCTCATTCTTCCACTGCTTCTTCTTCTTCCTATTGTTCTCCTTCTTCCACTTGCACTTCTTCCTTTTCTTCTCGTTCTTCCACTTCTTCTTCTTCCTCTTCTTCTCCTACTGCAATCTCTTTTCCCTCCTCCTGTTCTCCTTCTTCCACTTGCACTTCTTCCTTTTCTTCTCGCTCTTCCACTTCTTCTTCTTCCTCTTCTTCTCCTACTGCAACCTCTTCTCCGTCCGCCGGTTTTCCTTCTTCCAATTCTTCTTCTTCATCTCCTTTCATTGCACTACTTCTTCATTTTCGTCTCCTTCTTACGCTTCTTCTGCTTACACCTCTTCTTCTTACTCTTCTTCCATTTCTTCTCCTTTCATAACTTCTTCTTCTTTCCTTTCCGTCTTCTCCTTCCTCTTTTTCTCCATCCTCCACTTCTGTTGCTTCCCAATGTTGCTTTTCCTCTTCTTCTCCTTCCCCCAAATCTGATGCTTACACTTCCTCTTCTTCTTCCTCTTCTGCTCCAGATTCCACTTCTTCTGCTTCTTCTTCCCTTCCGTTCCCCTCCTTGTTCCTTGTCCTCCTTTTGTCCTTGTTCCTTTTCTCCTTCTTGCCCTTCTTCTGCCTACACTACTTCTTTTTCCTCCCCTTCTACTTCTCCTCCTTGTTCCACTTCTTCTTCATCCCTTTTCCTTCCATTGCCTCTTCTTCCTCCTCTTTTTCTCATTCTTCCACTGCTTCTTCTTCTTCCTATTGTTCTCCTTCTTCCACTTGCACTTCTTCCTTTTCTTCTCGTTCTTCCACTTCTTCTTCTTCCTCTTCTTCTCCTACTGCAATCTCTTTTCCCTCCTCCTGTTCTCCTTCTTCCACTTGCACTTCTTCCTTTTCTTCTCGCTCTTCCACTTCTTCTTCTTCCTCTTCTTCTCCTACTGCAACCTCTTCTCCGTCCGCCGATTTTCCTTCTTCCAATTCTTCTTCTTCATCTCCTTTCATTGCACTACTTCTTCATTTTCGTCTCCTTCTTACGCTTCTTCTGCTTACACCTCTTCTTCTTACTCTTCTTCCATTTCTTCTCCTTTCATAACTTCTTCTTCTTTCCTTTCCGTCTTCTCCTTCCTCTTTTTCTCCATCCTCCACTTCTGTTGCTTCCCAATGTTGCTTTTCCTCTTCTTCTCCTTCCCCCAAATCTGATGCTTACACTTCCTCTTCTTCTTCCTCTTCTGCTCCAGATTCCACTTCTTCTGCTTCTTCTTCCCTTCCGTTCCCCTCCTTGTTCCTTGTCCTCGTTTTGTCCTTGTTCCTTTTCTCCTTCTTGCCCTTCTTCTGCCTACACTACTTCTTCTTCCTCCCCTTCTACTTCTCCTCCTTGTTCCACTTCTTCTTCATCCCTTTTCCTTCCATTGCCTCTTCTTCCTCCTCTTTTTCTCATTCTTCCACTGCTTCTTCTTCTTCCTATTGTTCTCCTTCTTCCACTTGCACTTCTTCCTTTTCTTCTCGTTCTTCCACTTCTTCTTCTTCCTCTTCTTCTCCTACTGCAATCTCTTTTCCCTCCTCCTGTTCTCCTTCTTCCACTTGCACTTCTTCCTTTTCTTCTCGCTCTTCCACTTCTTCTTCTTCCTCTTCTTCTCCTACTGCAACCTCTTCTCCGTCCGCCGGTTTTCCTTCTTCCAATTCTTCTTCTTCATCTCCTTTCATTGCACTACTTCTTCATTTTCGTCTCCTTCTTACGCTTCTTCTGCTTACACCTCTTCTTCTTACTCTTCTTCCATTTCTTCTCCTTTCATAACTTCTTCTTCTTTCCTTTCCGTCTTCTCCTTCCTCTTTTTCTCCATCCTCCACTTCTGTTGCTTCCCAATGTTGCTTTTCCTCTTCTTCTCCTTCCCCCAAATCTGATGCTTACACTTCCTCTTCTTCTTCCTCTTCTGCTCCAGATTCCACTTCTTCTGCTTCTTCTTCCCTTCCGTTCCCCTCCTTGTTCCTTGTCCTCCTTTTGTCCTTGTTCCTTTTCTCCTTCTTGCCCTTCTTCTGCCTACACTACTTCTTTTTCCTCCCCTTCTACTTCTCCTCCTTGTTCCACTTCTTCTTCATCCCTTTTCCTTCCATTGCCTCTTCTTCCTCCTCTTTTTCTCATTCTTCCACTGCTTCTTCTTCTTCCTATTGTTCTCCTTCTTCCACTTGCACTTCTTCCTTTTCTTCTCGTTCTTCCACTTCTTCTTCTTCCTCTTCTTCTCCTACTGCAATCTCTTCTCCCCCCTCCCGTTCTCCTTCTTCCAGTTCTTCTTCTTCATCTCGTTTCATTCCACTACTTCCTCCTATTCCTCTTATTCTCTCCTTCTACCACCTCTTCTACTCCTACTTGTTGTTCTTCTTCATTTTCGTCTCCTTCTTCCGCTTCTTCTGCTTACATTTCTTTTTCTTCCTCTTCTTCCATTTCTTCTCCTTCCAAAACTTCTTCTTCTTTCCTTTCCGTATTCTCCTTCTGCTTTTTCTCCATCCCCCACTTCTGTTGCGTCCCATTGCTGCTCTTGCTCTTCTTCTCCTTCCCCCAAATCTTATGCTTACACTTCTTCTTCTTCTTCCTCTTCTCCTCCAGTTTCCACTTCTTCTCCTTCTTCTTCCCTTCCCTTCCCCTCCTTCTTCCTTTTCCTCCTTTTGTCCTTGTTCCAATTCTTCTTCTTCATCTCACTTCCTTCCACTACTTCTTATTCCTCCTCTTGTTCACCTTCATCAACTTCTTCACTTTCCACATCTTCTTCTTCTTCCTTTTCTTCTCGTTCTTCCACTTCTTCTAGTTACTCTCCTTCTTCTTCCACTTGCACTTCTTCGTTTTCTTCTCGTTCTTCCACTTCTTCTTCTTCCTCTTCTTCTCCTTCTGCCACCTCTTCTCCCTCCTCCCGTTCTCCTTCTTCCACTTCTTCTTCTTCTTCTTCATCCCCTTTCCTTCCATTGCTTCTTCTTCCTCCACTTTTCTCATTCTTCCACTTCTTCTTCTTCTTCATATTGTTCTCCTTCTTCCACTTGCACTTCTTCCTTTTCTTCTCGTTCTTCCAATTCTTCTTCTTCCTCTTCTTCTCCTTCTGCCACCTCTTCTCCCTGCTCCCGTTCTGCTTCCTCCACTTTTTATTTTTCATCTCCTTTCATTCCACTACTTCCTCCTATTCCTCTTATTCTCTGCTTCTACCACTTCTTCAACTTCTACTTGTTGTTCTTCTTCATTTTCGTCTCCTTCTTCCACTTACACTTCTTCTTCTTCATCTTCTTCCATTTCTTCTCCTTCCATTACTTCTTCTTCTTTCCTTTCCGTCTTCTCCTTCCTCTTTTTCTCCATTCCCCACTTCTGTTGCATCCCATTGTTGCTCTTCCTCTTCTTCTCCTTCCCCCAAATCTTATGGTTACATTTCTTCTTCTTCTTCTGCTTCTTTTTCCCTTGCCTTCCCCTCCTTCTTCCTTTTCCTCCTTTTCTCCTTGTTCCAATTCTTCTCCTTCATCTCACTTCCTTCCACTACTTCTTCTTCCTCCTCTTGTTCACCTTCTTCAACTTCTTCAGTTTCCACATCTTCTTCTACTTCCTTTTCTTCTCCTTCTTCCACTTCTTCTAGTTACTCTCTTTCTTCTTCCACTTGCACTTCTTCGTTTTCTTCTCGTTCTTCCACTTCTTCTTCTTCCTCTTCTCCCTCCTCCCGTTCTCCTTCTTCCACTTCTTCTTCTTCATCCGCTTTCCTTCCATTGCTTCTTCTTCCTCCACTTTTTCTCATTCTTCCACTTCTTCTTCTTCTTCATATTGTTCTCCTTCTTCCACTTGCACTTCTTCCTTTTCTTCTCGTTCTTCCAATTCTTCTTCTTCCTCTTCTTCTCCTTCTGCCACCTCTTCTCCCTCCTCCCGTTCTGCTTCCTCCACTTTTTATATTTCATCTCCTTTCATTCCACTACTTCCTCCTATTCCTCTTATTCTCTCCTTCTACCACTTCTTCAACTTCTACTTGTTGTTCTTCTTCATTTTCGTCTCCTTCTTCCACTTACACTTCTTCTTCTTCATCTTCTTCCATTTCTTCTCCTTCCACAACTTCTTCTTCTTTCCTTTCCGTCTTCTCCTTCCTCTTTTTCTCCATTCCCCACTTCTGTTGCATCCCATTGTTGCTCTTCCTCTTCTTCTCCTTCCCCCAAATCTTATGGTTACACTTCTTCTTCTTCTTCTGCTTCTTTTTCCCTTCCCTTCCCCACCTTCTTCCTTTTCCTCCTTTTCTCCTTGTTCCAATTCTTCTTCTTCATCTCACTTCCTTCCACTACTTCTTCTTCCTCCTCTTGTTCACCTTCATCAACTTCTTCACTTTCCACATCTTCTTCGTCTTCCTTTTCTTCCACTTCTTCTAGTTACTATCCTTCTTCTTCATCTTCTTATCTTTCTTCCACTTCTCCTGCCACCTCTTGTTCTCTTTCTTCGACTTCTTCTTAATCCTCTCTTTTCCTATCTTTTCTTCCTCTTCATCTCCTTCTTCTTCTTTCTTTCCTTCATCATATCCCTCTTTTTCTCCTTCTTCTGCTTCCACTTGCATTTCTACCTCTTGTTCTCCTTCTTCCACTTCTTCTCCATCATCCCCACTCCATCAACTACTTCTTCTTCTTCCTCTTGTTCACCTTCTTCCACTTCTAGTACATCCACTTGTTCTTCTTCTTCCCTCTCTTCTCCTTCTTGCCCTTCTTCTGCCTACACTACTTCTTCTTCCTGCCCTTCTTCTTCTCCTCCTTGTTCCACTTCTTCTTCATCCCCTTTCCTTCCATTGCCTCTTCTTCCTCCTCTTTTTCTCATTCTTCCACTGCTTCTTCTTCTTCCTATTGTTCTCCTTCTTCCATCTCCACTTCTTCCTTTTCTTCTTGTTCTTCCACTTCTTCTTCTCCGTCCTCCCGTTCTCCTTCTTCGACTTCTTCTTCTTCATCTCCTTTCATTCCACTACTTCCTCCTATTCCTCTTATTCTCTCCTTCTACCACTTCTTCTACTTCTACTTGTTGTTCTTCTTTATTTTCGTCTCCTTCTTACGCTTCTTCTACTTACACTTCTTTTTCTTCCATTTCTTCTCCTTCCACAACTTCTTCTTCTTTCCTTTCCGTCTTGTCCTTCCTCTTTTTCTCCATCCCCCACTACTGTTGCTTCCGATTTTTGCTCTTCCTCTTCTTCTCCTTCCGCCAAATCTTATGCTTACACTTCTTCTTCTTCTTCCTCTTCTCCTCCAAATTCCACTTCTTCTGCTTCTTCTTCCCTTCCCTTACCCTCCTTCTTCCTTTTACTCCTTTTCTCTTTGTTCCAATTCTTCTTCTTCATCTCACTTCCTTCCACTACTTCTTCTTCCTTCTCTTGTTCACCTTCTTCAACTTCTTCACTTTCCACATCTTTTTCTTCTTCCTTTTCTTCTCCTTCTTCCACTTCTTCTAGTTACTATTGTTCTCCTTCTTCCACTTGCACTTCTTCCTTTTCTTCTCGTTCTTCCACTTCTTCTTCTTCCTCTTCTTCTCCTTCTGCCACCTCTTCTCCCTCTTCCCGTTCTGCTTCTTCCACTTCTTATTTTTCATCTCCTTCCATCCCACTACTTCCTCATATTCCTCTTATTCTCTCCTTCTACCACTTCTTCTACTTCTACTTGTTGTTCTTCTTAATTTTCGTCTCCTTCTTCCGCTTCTTCTGCTTACACTTCTTCTTCTTCCTCTTCTTCCATTTCTTCTCCTTCCACAACTTCTTCTTCTTTCCTTGCGGTCTTCTCCTTCCTCTTTTTCTCCATCCCCCATTCCTGTTGCTTCCCACTGTTGCTCTTCCTCTTCTTCTCGTTCCGCCAAATCTTATGCTTACACTTCTTCTTCTTCCTCCTCTACTCCTCTAGATTCCACTTCTTCTTCTTCACCTCGTTCCTTTTCCTCCTTTTCTCCTTGTTCCAATTCTTCTTCATCTCACCTCCTTCCACTACTTCTTCTTACTCGTCCTGTTCACCTTCTTCAACTTCTTCACTTTCAACATATCCTTCTTTTTCTCCTTCTTCTGCTTCCACTTGCATTTCTACTCCATCCCCACTCTTTCAACTAGTTCTTATTCTTCCTCTTGTTCACCTTCTTCCACTTCTACTACATCCACTTGTTCTTCTTCTTCCCTCTCTTCTCCTTCTTGCCTTTTTTCTGCCTACACTACTTCTTCTTCCTCCCTTTCTTCTTCTCCTCCTTGTTCCACTTCTTCTTCATTCCCCTTTCCTTCCATTGCTTCTTCTTCCTCCTCTTTTTCTCATTCTTCCACTTCTTCTTCTTCACCCTATTTCTCTCCTTCTTCCACTTGCACTTCCTCCTTTTCTTCTCGTTCTTCCACTTCTTCTTCTTCCTCTTCTCCCTCCTCCCGTTCTACTTCTTCCACTTCTTCTTCTTCATCTCCTTCCATTCCAATACTTCCTCCTATTCCTCTTATTCTCTCCTTCCGCTTCTTCTGCTTACACTTCTTCTTCTTCTTCCTCTTCTTCTCCTTCTGCCACCTCTTCTCCCTCCAACCGTTCTCCTTCTTCCACTTGTTCTTCTTCATCTCCTTTTATGCCACTACTTGCTCCTATTCCTCTTATTCTCTCGTTCTTCCACTTCTTCTTCTTCTTCCTCTTCTTCTCCTTCTGCCACCTCTTCTCCCTCCAACCGTTCTCCTTCTTCCACTTGTTCTTCTTCATCTCCTTTTATGCCACTACTTGCTCCTATTCCTCTTGTTCTCCTTCTTCCACTTCTTTTCCATCATCCCCACTCCTTCAACTACTTCTTCTTCTTTCTCTTGTTCACCCTCTTCCACTTCTACTACATCCACTTGTTCTTCTTCTTCCCTCTCTTCTCCTTCTTGCCCGTCTTCTGCCTACACTACTTCTTCTGCCAACACTTGTTCTTCTAGTTACTTCTCCTTCCTCTTTTTCTCCATCCCCCACTTCTGTTGCTTCCCATTGTTGCTCTTCCTCTTATTCTCGTTCCCAAATCTTATGCTTACACTTCTTCTTCTTCTTCTTCCTCTTCTCCTCCAGATTCCACTTCTTCTGCTTCTTCTTCCCTTCCCTTCCCCTCCTTCTTCCTTTTCCTCCTTTTCTCCTTGTTCCAATTCTGATTCTTCATCTCACCTCCTTCCACTACTTCTTCTTCCTCCTCTTGTTCACCTTCTTCAACTTATTCACTTTCCACATCTTCTTCTTGTTCCTTTTCTTCTCCTTCTTCCACTTCTTCTAGTTACTCTCCTTCTTCTTCCTCTTCTTATCTTTCTTCCACTTCTCCTGCCTCCTCTTGTTCTCTTTCTTCCACTTCTTGTTCTTCCTCTCCTTTCCTATCTTTTCTTCCTCTTCATCTCCTTCCTTTCCTTTGTCATATCCGTCTTTCTCTCCTTCTTCTGCTTCAACTTGCATTTCTACCTCTTGTTCTCCTTTTTCCACTTCTGCTCCATAATCCCCACTCCTTCAACTACTTCTTCTTCCTCTTGTTCACCTTCTTCGACTTCTACTACATCCACTTGTTCTTCTTCTTCCCTCTCTTCTTCTTCTTGCCCTTCTCCTACCTAAACTACTTCTTCTTCCTCCCCTTCTTCTTGTCCTCATTGTTCCACTTCTTCTTCATCCCCTTTCCTTCCATTACTTCTTCTTCCTCCTCTTTTTCCCATTCTTCCACTTGTTCTCCTTCTTCCTATTGTTCTCCTTCTTCCATTTGCACTTCTTCCTTTTCTTCTCGTTCTTCCACTTCTTCTTCTTCTTCCTCTTCTTCTCCTTCTGCCACCTCTTCTCCTTCTTCGTCCTCAACCGTTCTACTACATCCACGTATTCTTCTTCTTCCCTCTCTTCTCCTTCTTGCCCTTCTTCTGCCTACACTCCTTCTTCTTCCTCTTCTTATCTTTGTTCCACTTCTCCTGCCTCCTCTTGTTCTCTTTCTTACACTTCTTCTTCATCCTCTCCTTTCCTTTCTTTTCTTCCTCTTCATCTGCTTCTTCTTCTTCCTTTCCTTTATCATATCCCTCTTTTTCTCCTTCTTCTGCTTCCACTTGCATTTCTACCTCTTGTTCTCCTTCTTCCACTTGTTCTCCATCATCCCCACTCCTTCAACTACTTCTTCTTCTTCCTCTTGTTCACCTTCTTCCACTTCTACTACATCCACCTGTTCTTCTTCTTCCCTCAATTCTCCTTCTTTCCCTTCTTCTGCCTAAACTACTTCTTCTTCCTCCCCTTTTTCTTCTCCTCCTTGTTCCACTTCTTCTTCATCCCCTTTCCTTCGATTGCTTCTTCTTCCTCCTCTTTTTCTCATTCTTCCACTTCTTCTTCTTCTTCCTATTGTTCTCCTTCTTCCATTTGCACTTCTTCCTTTTCTTCTCGTTCTTCCACTTCTTCTTCTTCTTCTTCTTCTTCTCCTTCTGCCACCTCTTCTCCCTCCAACCGTTCTCCTTCTTCCACTTGTTCTTCTTCATCTCCTTTTATGCCACTACTTGCTCCTATTCCTCTTATTCTCTCCTTCTACCACTTCTTCTACTTCTACTTGTTGTTCTTCTTTATTTTCGTCTCCTTCTTCCGCTTCTTCTGCTTACACTTCTTCTTCTTCCTCTTCTTCCATTTCTTCTCCTTCCAGAACTTCTTCTTCTTTCCTTTCCGTCTTCCCCTTCCTCTTTTTCTCCATCCCCCACTTCTGTTGCTTCCCATTGTTGCTCTTCCTCTTCTTCTCCTTCCCCCAAATCTTATGCTTACACTTCTCTTCTTCTTCCTCTTGTCCTCCAGATTCCACCTCTTCTGCTTCTTCTTCCCTTCTGGTCCTTCTTCCTTTTCCTCCTTTTCTCCTTCTCCAATTCTTCTTCTTCATGTCACCTCCTTCCACTACTTCTTCTTCCTCCTCTAGTTCACCTTCTTCACTTTCCACATCTTCTTCTTCTTTGTTTTCTTCTCCTTCTTCCACTTCTTCTAGTTACTCTCCTTCTTCTTCCTCTTCTTATCTTTCTTTCACTTCTCCTGCCTCTTCTTGTTCTCTTTCTTCCACTTCTTCTTCATCCTCTCCTTTCCTTTCTTTTCTTCCTCTTCATCTCCTCCTCCTTCTTCCTTTCTTTCGTTATATCCCTCTTTTTCCCCTTCTTCTGCTTCCACTTGCATTTCTACCTCTTGTTCTCCTTCTTCCACTGCTTCTCCATCATCCCAACTCCTTCAACTACTTCCTCTTCTTCCTCTTGTTCACCTTCTTCCACTTCTACTACATCCACTTGTTCTTTTTCTTCCCTCTCTTCTCCTTCTTGCCCTTCTTCTGCCTACGCGACTTCTTCTTCCACCCCTGTTTCCTCCCCTCCTTGTTCCACTTCTTCTTCATCCCCTTTCCTTCCATTGCTTCTTCTTCCTCCTCTTTTTCTCATTCTTCCACTTCTTCTTCTTCTTCCTATTGTTCTCCTTCTTCCACTTGCACTTCTTCCTTTTCTTCTCGTTCTTCAACTTCTTCTTCTTCTCCTTCTACCACCTCTTCTCCCTCCTCCCGTTCTCCTTTTTCCACTTCTTGTTCTTCATGTCCTTCCATTCCACTACTTCCTCCTATTCCCCTTATTCTCTCCTTCTACCACTTCTTCTACTTCTACTTGTTGCTCTTCTTCATTTTCGTCTCCTTCTTCCGCTTCTTCTGCTTCTTCTGCTTACACTTCTTCTTCTTCCTCTTCTTCCATTTCTTCTCCTTCCATAACTTCTTCTTCTTTGCTTTCCCTATTCTCCTTCCTCTTTTTCTCCATCCCTCGCTCCACTTGCTTCCCATTGTTGCTCTTCCTCTTCTTCTCCTTCCCCCAAATCTTATGCTTACACTTCTTCTTCTTCTTCCTCTTCTCCAGCTTCCACTTGTTCTGCTTCTTCTTCCCTTCCCTTCCCATCCATCTTCCTTTTCCTCCTTTTCTCCCTGTTCCAATTCTTCTTCTTCTCACCTCCTTCCACTACTTCTTCTTCCTCCTCTTGTTCACCTTCTTCAAGTTCTTCACTTTCCACATCTTCTTCTTCTTCCTTTTCTTCTCCTTCTTCCACTTCTGCTAGTTACTCTCCTTCTTCTTCCTCTTCTTATCTTTCTTCCACTTCTTCTGCCCCCTCTTGTTCTCTCTTTCTTCCACTTCTTCGGCCCCCTCTTGTTCTCTCTTTCTTCCACTTCTTCTTCATCCTCTATTTCCTTTCTTTTCTTCCTCTTCATTTCCTACTTTTTCTTCCTTTCCTTCGCCATATCCCTCTTTTTCTCCTCCTTCTGCTTGCACTTGCATTTCTACCTCTTGTTCTCCTTCTTCCACTTCTTCTCCATCATCCCCACTCCTTCAACTACGTCTTCTTCTTCTTCTTCTTCTTCACTTTCTTCAACTTCTTCACTTTCCACATCTTCTTCTTCTTCCTCTTCTTATCTTTCTGCCACTTCTCCTGCCTCCTCTTGTTCTCTTTCTCCCACTTCTTCTTCACCCTCTCCTTTCCTTTCTTTTCTTCCTCTTCATCTCCTTCTTCTTCTTCCTTTCCTTCGTCATATCCCTCTTTTTCTCCTTCTTCCACTTCATCTCCATCATCCCCAATCCTTCAACTAGCTCTTCTTCTTCCTCTTGTTCACCTTCTTCCAGCTCTACTACATCCAGTTGTTCTTCTTCTTCCCTCTCTTCTCCTTCTTGCCCTTCTTCTGCCTACACTACTTCTTCTTCCTCCCCTTCTGCTTCTCCTCCTTGTTCCACTTCTTCTTCATCCAGTTTCCTTCCATTGCTTCTTCTTCCTCCTCTTTCTCTCATTCTTCCACTTCTACTTCTGCTTCCTATTGTTTTCCTTCTTCCACTTCCACTTCTTCCTTTTCTTCTCGTTCTTCCACTTCTTCTTCTTCCTCCCTCCTCCCGTACTCTTTCTTCCACTTCTTCTTCATCATCTCCTTTCATTCCACTACTTCCTCTTATTCCTCTTATTCTCTCCTTCTACCACTTCTTTAACTTCTACCTGTTGTTCTTCTTCATTTTTGTCTCCTTTTTCGGCTTCTTTTGCTTACACTTCTTCTTCTTCATCTTCTTCCATTTCTTCTCCTTCCACAACTTCTTCTTTCCTTTGTGTCTTCTCCTTCCTCTTTTTCTCCATCCCCCACTTCTGTTGGTTCCCATTGTTGCTCTTCCTCTTCTTCTCCTTCCCCCAAATCTTATGCTTACACTTCTTCTCCTTCTTCGTCTTCTCCTCCAGATTCCGCTTGTTCTGCTTCTTCTTCCCTTCCCTTCCCTTCCTTCTTCCATTTCCTCTTTTCTCCTCTCCTTGTTCCAATTCTTCTTCTTCATCTCACCTCCTTCCACTACTTCTTCCTCCTCTTCTTCACCTTCTTCACTTTCCACATCTTCTTCTTCTTCCTTTTCTTCTCCTTCTTCCACTTCTTCTAGTTACTCTCCTTCTTCTTCCTCTTCTTATCTTTCTTCAACTTCTCCTGCCTCCTCTTGTTCTCTTTCTTCCACTTCTTCTTCATCATCTCCTTTCCTTTCTTTTCTTCCTCTTCATCTCCTTCTTCTTCTTCCTTTCCTTCGTCATATCTCTCTTTTTCTCATTCTTCTGCTTCCACTTGCATTTCTACCTCTTGTTCTCCTTCCTCCACTTCTTCTCCATCATCACCACTCCTTCAACTACTTCTTCTTCTTCCTCTTCTTCACCTTCTTCCACTTCTACTACATCCACTTGTTCTTCTTCTTCCCTCTCTTCTCCTTCTTTCCCTTCTTCTGCCTACACTACTTCTTCTTCCTCCCCTTCTTCTTCTCCTTCTTGTTCCATTTCGTCTTCATCCCCTTTCCTTCCATGGCTTCTTGTTCCTCCTCTTTTTCTCATTCTTCCACTTCTTCCACTTCTTCTTCTTCTTCCTATTGTTCTCCTTCTCCCACTTGTACTTCTTCTCGTTCTTCCACTTCTTCTTCTTCCTCTTCTTCTCCTTCTACCACCTCTTCTCCCTCCTCCCGTTCTCCTTCTTCCACTTCTTCTTCTTCATCTCCTTTCATTCCACTACTTCCTCCTATTCCTCTTATTCTCTCCTTCTACCACTTCTTCTACTTCTACTTGTTGTTCTTTTTCATTTTTGTCTCCTTCTTCCGCTTCTTCTGCTTACACTTCTTCTTTTTCCTCTTCTTCGATTTCTTCGACTTCCACAACTTCTTCTTCGTCATCTCACCTCCTTGCACTACTTCTTCTTCCTCCTCTTGTTCACCTTCTTTAACTTCTTCACTTTCCACATCTTCTTCTTCTTCCTTTTCTTCTCCTTCTTCCACTTCTTCTAGTTACTCTCCTTCTTCTTCCTCTTCTTATCTTCTTCTTCATCTCACCTCCTTCGACTACTTCTTCTTCCTCCTCTTGTTCACCTTCTTCTTCTTCCTTTTCTTCTCCTTCTTCCACTTCTTCTAGTTACTCTCCTTCTTCTTCCTCTTTTTATCTTTCTTCCACTTCTCATGCCTCCTCTTTTTCTCTTTCTTCCACTTCTTGTTCATCCTCTCCTTTCCTTTCTTTTCTTCCTCTTCATATCCTTCTTCTTCTTCCTTTCCTTCGTCATATCCCTATTTTTCTCCTTCTTCTGTTTCCACTTGCATTTCTACTACCTCTTGTTCTCCTTCTTCCACTTCTTCTCCATCATCTCCACTCCTTCAACTACTTCTTCTTCTTCCTCTTGTTCACCTTCTTCCACTTTTACTACATCCACTTCTTCTTCTTCTTCCCTCTCTTCTTCTTCTTGCCGCTCTTCTGCCTACACTACTTCTTCTTCGTCCCCTTCTTCTTCTCCTCCTTGTTCCACTCCTTCTTTATCCCCTTTCCTTCCATTGCTTCTTCTTCCTCCTCTTTTTCTCATTCTTCCATTTCTACTTCTTCCTATTGTTCTCCTTCTTCCTCTTGCACTTCTTCCTTTTCTTCTCGTTCTTACACCACTTCTTCTTCCTCTTCTTCTCCTTCTGCCACCTCTTCTTCCTCCCCCCGTTCTCGTTCCACAATTTCTTTTTCTTCAACTCCTTTCATTCCACTACTTCCTCCTATTTGTCTTATTCTCTCCTTCTACCACTTCTTCTACTTCTACTTGTTGTTCTATTTCATTTTCGTCTCCTTCTTCCGCTTCTTCTGCTTACACTTCTTCTTCTTCCTCTTCTTCCATTTCTTCTCCTTCCATAACTTCTTCTTCTTTCCTTTCCGTCTTCTCCTTCCTCTTTTTCTCCATCCCCCACTTCTGTTGCTTCCCATTGTTGCTCTTCCTCTTCTTCTCCTTCCCCCAAATCTTATGCTTACACTTCTTCTTCTTCTTCCTCTTCTCCTCCAGCTTCCACTTCTTCTGCTTCTTCTTCCCTTCCCTTCCCCTCCTTCTTCCTTTTCCTCCTTTTCTCCTTGTTCCAATTCTTCTTCTTCATCTCACCTCCTTCCATTACTTCTTCTTCCTCCTCTTGTTCACCTTCTTTAAGTTCTTCCCTTTCCACATCTTCTTCTTCTTCCTTTCTTCTCCTTCTTCCACTTCTTCTAGTTACTCTCCTTCTTCTTCCTCTTCTTATCTTTCTTCCACTTCTCCTACCTCCTCTTGTTCTCTTTCTTCTACTTCTTCTTCATCCTCTCGTTTCCTTTCTTTTCTTCCTCTTCATCTCCTTCTTCTTCTTCCTTTCCTTCGTCATATCCCTCTTCTTCTGCTTCCACTTGCATTTCTACCTCTTGTTCTCCTTCTTCCACTTCTTCTCCATCATCCCCACTCCATCAACTACTTCTTCTTCTTCCTCTTGTTCACCTTCTTCCACTTTTATTACATCCACTTCCTCTTCTTCTTCCCTCTCTTCTATTTCTTGCCCTTTCTTCTGCCTACACTACTTCTTCTTCTTCCTCTTCTTCTTCTCCTCCTTGTTCAACTCCTTCTTCATCCCCTTTCCTTCCATTGCTTCTTCTTCCTCCTCTTTTTCTCATTCTTCCACTTCTTCTTCTTCCTATTGTTCTCCTTCTTCCACTTGCACTTCTTCCTTTTCTTCTCGTTATTCCACCACTTCTTCTTCCTCTTCTTCTCCTTCTGCCACCTTTTCTTCCTCCTCCCGTTCTCCTTCTTCCACTTCTTTTTCTTCATCTCCTTTCATTCCACTACTTCCTCCTATTTGTCTTATTCTCTCCTTCTACCACTTCTTCTACTTCTACTTGTTGTTCTTCTTCATTTTCGTCTCCTTCTTCCGCTTCTTCTGCTTACACTTCTTCTTCTTCCTCTTCTTCCATTTCTTCTCCTTCCACAACTTCTTCTTCTTTCCTTTCCGTCTTCTCCTTCCTCTTTTTCTCTATCCCCCACTTCTGTTGCTTCCCATTGTTGCTCTTCCTCTTCTTCTCCTTCCCCTAAATCTTATGCTTACACTTCTTCTTCTTCTTCCTCTTCTCCTCCAGCTTCCACTTCTTCTACTTCTTCTTTCCTTCCCTTCCCCTCCTTCTTCCTTTTCCTCCTTTTCTCCTTGTTCCAATTCTTCTTCTTCATCTCACCTCTTTCCGTTACTTCTTCTTCCTCCTCTTGTTCAACTTCTTCAACTTCTTCATTTTCCACATCTTTTTCTTCTTCCGTTTCTTCTCCTTCTTCCACTTCTTCTAGTTACTCTCCTTCTTCTTCCTCTTCTTATCTTTCTTCCACTTCTCCTGCCTCCTCTTGTTCTCTTTCTTCCACTTCTTCTTCATCCTCTCCCTTCCTTTCTTTTCTTCCTCTTCATCTCCTTCTTTTTCTTCCTTTCCTTCGTCATATCCCTCTTTTTCTCCTTCTTCTGCTTCCACTTGCATTTCTACCTCTGGTTCTCCTTCTTCCAATTCTTTTCCATCATCCCCACTCCTTCAACTACTTCCTCTTCGTCCTCTTGTTCACCTTCTTCCACTTTTACTACATCCACTTCTTCTTCTTCTTCCCTATTTTCTCTTTCTTGCCATTCTTCTGCCTACACTACTTCTTCTTCCTCCCCTTCTTCTTCTCCTCCTTGTTCCGCTCCTTCTTCATCCCGTTTCCTTCCATTGCTTCTACTTCCTCCTCTTTTTCTCATTCTTCCACTTCTTCTTCTTCTTCCTATTGTTCTCCTTCTTCCACTTGCACTTCTTCCTTTTCTTCTCGTTCTTCCACTTCTTCTTCTTCCTTTTCTTCTCCTTCTGCCACCTCTTCGCTTCCTCGCGTTCTTCTTCTTCCACTTCTTCTTCTTCATCTCGTTTCATTCCACTACTTCCTCCTATTCCTCTTATTCTCTCCTCCTACCACTTCTTCTACTTCTACTTATTGTTCTTCTTCATTTTCATCTTCTTCTTTTTCTTCTTGTGCTTACACTTCTTCTTCTGCTTCCACAACTCCTTCTTCTTTCCTTTCCGTCTTCTCCTCCCTCTTTTTCTCCATCCCCCACTTCTGTTGCTTCCCATTGTTGCTCTTCCTGTTCTTCTCCTTCCCCCAAATCTTATGCTTACACTTGTTCTTCTTCTTCCTCTTCTCCTCCAGCTTCCACTTCTTCTGCTTCTTCTTCCCTTCCCTTCCCCTCCTTCTTCCTTTTCCTCCTTTTCTCCTTGTTCCAATTCTTCTTCTTTATCTCACCTGCTTCCACTACTTCTGGTTCCTCCTCTTGTCCACCTTCTTCAACTTCTTCACTTTCCACATATTCTTCTTCTTCCTTTTCTTCTTCTTCTTCCACTTCTTCTACTTACTCTCCTTCTTCTTCCTCTTCTTATCTTTCTTCCACTTCTGCTGCCTCCTCTTGTTCTGTTTCTTCCACTTCTTCTTCATCCTCTCCTTTCCTTTCTTTTCTTCCTCTTCATCTCCTTCTTCTGCTTCGTTTCCTTCGTCATATTCCTCCTTTTCTCCTTGTTCCAATTCTTCTTCTTCATCTCACCTCCTTCCATTACTTCTTCTTCCTCCTCTTGTTCACCTTCTTCAAGTTCTTCACTTTCCACATCTTCTTCTTGTTCCTTTTCTTCTCCTCCTTCCACTTCTTCTAGTTACTCTCCTTCTTCTTCCTCTTCTTATCTTTCTTCCACTTCTCCTGCCTCCTCTTGTTCTCTTTCTTCAACTGCTTCTTCATCCTCTCCTTTCCTTTCTTTTATTCCTCTTCATTTTTGTCTCCTTCTTCCGCTTCTTCTGCTTACACTTCTTCTTCTTCCTCTTCTTCAATTTCTTCTCCTTCCACAACTTCTTCTTCTTTCCTTTCCATCTTCTCCTTCCTCTTTTTCTCCATTCCCCACTTCTGTTGCTTCCAATTGTTGCTCTTCCTCTTCTTCTCCTTCCCCCAAATCTTATGCTTACACTTCTTCTTCTTCTTCGTCTTCTCCTCCAGCTTCCACTTCTTCTGCTTCTTCTTGCCTTCCCTTCCCCTCCTTCTTCCTTTTCCTCCTTTTCTCCTTGTTCCAATTCCTCTTCTTCACCTCACCTCTTTCCATTACTTCTTCTTCCTCCTCTTGTTCACCTTCTTCAACTTCTTCATTTTCCACATCTTCTTCTTCTTCCTTTTCCTCTCCTTCTTCCACTTCTTCTAGTTACTCTCCTTCTTCTTCCTCTTCTTATCTTTCTTCCACTTCTCCTGCTTCCTCTTGTTCTCTTTCTTCCACTTGTTCTTCTTCTTCCCTCTCTTCTCCTTCTTGCCCTTCTTCTGCCTGCACTACTTCTTCTTCCTCCCTTTCTTCTTCTCCTCCTTCTTCCACTTCTTCTTTATTCCCCTTCCTTCCGTTGCTTCTTCTTCCTCCTCTTTCTCTCATTCTTCCACTTCTACTTCTGCTTCCTATTGTTTTCCTTCTTCCACTTCCACTTCTTCCTTTTCTTCTCGTTCTTCCACTTCTTCTTCTTCCTCCCTCCTCCCGTACTCCTTCTTCCACTTCTTCTTCATCATCTCCTTTCATTCCACTACTTCCTCTTATTCCTCTTATTCTCTCCTTCTACCACTTCTTTAACTTCTACCTGTTGTTCTTCTTCATTTTTGTCTCCTTTTTCGGCTTCTTTTGCTTACACTTCTTCTTCTTCATCTTCTTCCATTTCTTCTCCTTCCACAACTTCTTCTTTCCTTTGTGTCTTCTCCTTCCTCTTTTTCTCCATCCCCCACTTCTGTTGGTTCCCATTGTTGCTCTTCCTCTTCTTCTCCTTCCCCCAAATCTTATGCTTACACTTCTTCTCCTTCTTCGTCTTCTCCTCCAGATTCCGCTTGTTCTGCTTCTTCTTCCCTTCCCTTCCCTTCCTTCTTCCATTTCCTCTTTTCTCCTCTCCTTGTTCCAATTCTTCTTCTTCATCTCACCTCCTTCCACTACTTCTTCCTCCTCTTCTTCACCTTCTTCACTTTCCACATCTTCTTCTTCTTCCTTTTCTTCTCCTTCTTCCACTTCTTCTAGTTACTCTCCTTCTTCTTCCTCTTCTTATCTTTCTTCAACTTCTCCTGCCTCCTCTTGTTCTCTTTCTTCCACTTCTTCTTCATCATCTCCTTTCCTTTCTTTTCTTCCTCTTCATCTCCTTCTTCTTCTTCCTTTCCTTCGTCATATCTCTCTTTTTCTCATTCTTCTGCTTCCACTTGCATTTCTACCTCTTGTTCTCCTTCCTCCACTTCTTCTCCATCATCACCACTCCTTCAACTACTTCTTCTTCTTCCTCTTCTTCACCTTCTTCCACTTCTACTACATCCACTTGTTCTTCTTCTTCCCTCTCTTCTCCTTCTTTCCCTTCTTCTGCCTACACTACTTCTTCTTCCTCCCCTTCTTCTTCTCCTTCTTGTTCCATTTCGTCTTCATCCCCTTTCCTTCCATGGCTTCTTGTTCCTCCTCTTTTTCTCATTCTTCCACTTCTTCCACTTCTTCTTCTTCTTCCTATTGTTCTCCTTCTCCCACTTGTACTTCTTCTCGTTCTTCCACTTCTTCTTCTTCCTCTTCTTCTCCTTCTACCACCTCTTCTCCCTCCTCCCGTTCTCCTTCTTCCACTTCTTCTTCTTCATCTCCTTTCATTCCACTACTTCCTCCTATTCCTCTTATTCTCTCCTTCTACCACTTCTTCTACTTCTACTTGTTGTTCTTTTTCATTTTTGTCTCCTTCTTCCGCTTCTTCTGCTTACACTTCTTCTTTTTCCTCTTCTTCGATTTCTTCGACTTCCACAACTTCTTCTTCGTCATCTCACCTCCTTGCACTACTTCTTCTTCCTCCTCTTGTTCACCTTCTTTAACTTCTTCACTTTCCACATCTTCTTCTTCTTCCTTTTCTTCTCCTTCTTCCACTTCTTCTAGTTACTCTCCTTCTTCTTCCTCTTCTTATCTTCTTCTTCATCTCACCTCCTTCGACTACTTCTTCTTCCTCCTCTTGTTCACCTTCTTCTTCTTCCTTTTCTTCTCCTTCTTCCACTTCTTCTAGTTACTCTCCTTCTTCTTCCTCTTTTTATCTTTCTTCCACTTCTCATGCCTCCTCTTTTTCTCTTTCTTCCACTTCTTGTTCATCCTCTCCTTTCCTTTCTTTTCTTCCTCTTCATATCCTTCTTCTTCTTCCTTTCCTTCGTCATATCCCTATTTTTCTCCTTCTTCTGTTTCCACTTGCATTTCTACTACCTCTTGTTCTCCTTCTTCCACTTCTTCTCCATCATCTCCACTCCTTCAACTACTTCTTCTTCTTCCTCTTGTTCACCTTCTTCCACTTTTACTACATCCACTTCTTCTTCTTCTTCCCTCTCTTCTTCTTCTTGCCGCTCTTCTGCCTACACTACTTCTTCTTCGTCCCCTTCTTCTTCTCCTCCTTGTTCCACTCCTTCTTTATCCCCTTTCCTTCCATTGCTTCTTCTTCCTCCTCTTTTTCTCATTCTTCCATTTCTACTTCTTCCTATTGTTCTCCTTCTTCCTCTTGCACTTCTTCCTTTTCTTCTCGTTCTTACACCACTTCTTCTTCCTCTTCTTCTCCTTCTGCCACCTCTTCTTCCTCCCCCCGTTCTCGTTCCACAATTTCTTTTTCTTCAACTCCTTTCATTCCACTACTTCCTCCTATTTGTCTTATTCTCTCCTTCTACCACTTCTTCTACTTCTACTTGTTGTTCTATTTCATTTTCGTCTCCTTCTTCTGCTTACACTTCTTCTTCTTCCTCTTCTTCCATTTCTTCTCCTTCCATAACTTCTTCTTCTTTCCTTTCCGTCTTCTCCTTCCTCTTTTTCTCCATCCCCCACTTCTGTTGCTTCCCATTGTTGCTCTTCCTCTTCTTCTCCTTCCCCCAAATCTTATGCTTACACTTCTTCTTCTTCTTCCTCTTCTCCTCCAGCTTCCACTTCTTCTGCTTCTTCTTCCCTTCCCTTCCCCTCCTTCTTCCTTTTCCTCCTTTTCTCCTTGTTCCAATTCTTCTTCTTCATCTCACCTCCTTCCACTACTTCTTCTTCCTCCTCTTGTTCACCTTCCTCACTTTCCACATCTTTTTCTTCTTCCTTTTCTTCTCCTTCTTCCACTTCTTCTAGTTACTCTCCTTCTTCTTCCTCTTCTTATCTTTCTTCCACTTCTCCTGCCTCCTCTTGTTCTCTTTCTTCAACTTCTTCTTCATCCTCTCCTTTCCTTTCTTTTCTTCCTCTTTATCTCCTTCTTCTTCTTCCTTTCCTTCGTCATATCCCTCTTTTTCTCCTTCTTCTGCTTCCACTTGCATGTCTACCTCTTGTCCTCCTTCTTCCACTGCTTCTCCATCATCCCAATCCTTCAACTACTTCTTCTTCTTCCTCTTGTTCGCCTTCTTCCACTTCTACTACATCCACTTGTTCTTCTTCCTCCCTCTTTTCTCCTTCTTGCCTTTCTTCTGCCTATACTACTTCTTCTTACTCCGCTTCTTCTTCACCTCCTTCTTCCGCTTCTTCCTCATCCCCTTTCCTTCCATTGCTTCTTCTTCCTCCTCTTTTTCTCATTCTTCCACTTCTTCTTCTTATTGTTCTCCTTCTTCGACTTGCACTTCTTCCTTTTCTTCACGTTCTTCCACTTCTTCTTCTTCCTCTTCTTCTCCTTCTGCCACCACTTCTACCTCTTCCCGTTCTCCTTCTTCCACTTCTTCTTCTTCATCTCCTTTCATTCCACTACTTCTACCACTTCTTCTACTTCTACTTGTTGTTCTTCTTCATTTTCGTCTCCTTCTTCCGCTTCCTCTGCTTACGCCTCTTTTTCTTCCATTTCTTCTCCTTCCACTTTTTCTTTCCTTTTCGTCTTCTCCTTCCTCTTTTTCTCCATCCCCCACTTCTGTTGCTTCCCATTGTTGCTCTTCCTCTTCTTCTCCTTCCCCCAAATCTTACGCTTACACTTCTTCCTCTTCTTCCTCCTCTCCCCCAGATTCAACTTCTTCTAGTTCTTTTTCCCTTCCCTTCCCCTCCTTCTTCCTCTTCCTCCTTTTCTCCTTGTTCCAATTCTTCTTCTTCATCTCACCTCCTTTCACTACTTCTTCTTCCTCCTCTTGTTTACCTTCTTCACTTTCCACATCTTCTTCTTCTTCCTCTTTTTCACCTTCTTCCACTTCTACTACATCCACTTGTTCTTCTCTTTCCCTCTCTTCTCCTTCTTGCCCTTCTTTTGCCTACACTACTTCTTTTTCCTCCCCTTCTTCTTCTCCTCCTTGTTCCACTCCTTCTGCATCCCCATTCCTTCCATTGCTTCTTCTTCCTCCTCTTTTTCTCATTCCTTCCACTTCTTCTTCTCCTCGTATTCCTCCTATTCTCTCCTTCTACCATTTCTTCTACTTCTACTTGTTGTTTATCTTCATTTTCGTCTCCTTCTTCCACTTCTTCTGCTTACACTTCTTCTTCTTCCTCTTCTTCCATTTCTTCTCCTTCCACAACTTCTTCTTCTTTCCTTTCCGTCTTCTCCTTCCTCTTTTTCTCCATCCCCCACTTCTATTGCTTCCCATTGTTGCTTTTCCTCTTCTTCTCCTTCCCCCAAATCTTATGCTTACACTTCTTCTTCTTCTTTCTTTTCTCCTCCAGATTCCACTTCTTCTGCTTCTTCTTCCCTTCCCTTCCCCTCCTTCCTTTTCCTCCTTTTTTCCTTGTTCCAATTCTTCTTTTTTATCTCACCTTCTTCCACTACTTCTTCTTCCTTCTCTTGTTTAGCTTCTTCACTTTCCACATCTTCTTCTTCTTCCTTTTCTTCTCCTTCTTCCACTTCTTCTAGTTACTCTCCTTCTTCTTCCTCTTCTTATCTTTCTTCCACTTCTCCTACCTTCTCTTGTTCTCTTTCTTCCACTTCTTCTTCATCCTGTCCTTTCGTTTCTTTGCTTCTTCTTCATCTCCTTCTTCGTCTTCCTTTCCTTCGTCATATCCCTCTTTTTCTCCTTCTTCTGCTTCCACTTGCATTTCTACCTCTTGTTCTCCTTCTTCCAATTCTTCTCCATCATCCCCACTCTTTAAACTACTTGTTCTTCTTCCTCTTGTTCACCTTCTTCCACTTCTACTACATCCACTTGTTCTTCTTCTTCCCTCTCTTCTCCTTCTTGCCCTTCTTCTGCCTACACTACTTCTTCTTCCTCCCCTTCTTCTTCTCGTCCTTGTTCCACTTCTTCTTCATTCCCCTTTCCTTCCATTGCTTCTTCTTCGTCCTCTTTTTCTCATTCTTCCACTTCTTCTTCTTCTTCTTCTTCCTATTGTTCTCCTTCTTTCACTTGCACTTCTTCCTGTTCTTCTCGTTCTTCCACTTCTTCTTCTTCCTCTTCTTCTCCTTCTGCTACCTCTTCTTCTTCCTCCTCTTTTTCTCATTCTTCCACTTCTTCTTCTTCCTCCTCTTTTTCTCATTCTTCAACTTCTTCTTCTTCCTATTGTTCTCCTTCTCCCACTTGCACTTCTTCGTTTTCTTCTCGTTCTTCCGCTTCTTCTTCTTCCTCTTTTTCTCCTTCTGCCACCTCTCCTCCCTTCTCCCTCCTCCCGTTCTCCTTCTTCCACTTCTTCTTCTTCTTCATCTCCTTTCATTCCACTACTTCCTCCTATTCCTCTTATTCTCTCCTTCTACCACTTCTTCTACTTCTACTTGTTGTTCTTCTTCATTTTCGTCTCCTTCTTCCGCTTCTCCTACTTACACTTCTTCTTCTTCTTCCTCTTTGTTCGACTCCTTCTTCATCCCCTTTGCTTCCATTGCTTCTTCTTCCTCCTCTTTTTCTCATTCTTCCACTTCTTCTTCTTCTTCCTCTTCTTCTCCTTCTGCCACCTCTTCTCCTCCTCCCGTTCTCCTTCTACCACTTCTTCTACTTCTACTTGTTGTTCTTCTTCATTTTCGTCTCCTTCTTTCACTTCTTCTGCTTACACTTCTTCTTCTTTCCTTTCCGTCTTCTGCTTCCACTTTTTCTCCATCCCCCACTTCTGTTGCTTCCCATTGTTTCTCTTCTTGTTCTTCTCCTTCCCCCAAATCTTATGCTTACACTTCTTCTTCTTCTTCCTCTTCTCCTCCAGCTTCCACTTCTTCTGCGTCTTCTTCCCTTCCCTTCGCCTCCTTCTTCCTTTTCCTCCTTTTCTCCTTGTTCCAATTCTTCTTCTTCATCTAACCTGCTTCTACTACTTCTTCTTCCTCCTCTTGTTGCTTCCCATTGTTGCTCTTCCTCTTGTTCACCTTCTTCCACTTTTACTACATCCACTTCTTCTTCTTCTTCCCTCTCTTCTCCTTATTTCCCTTCTTCTGCCTACACTACCTCTTCTTCCTCCGCTTCTTCTTCTCCTCCTTGTTCCACTCCTTCTTCATCCCCTTTCCTTCCACTGCTTCTTCTTCCTCCTCTTTTTCTCATTCTTCCACTTCTTCTTCTTCTTCCTCTTCTTCTCCTTCTTCCACTTGAAGTTCTTCCTTTTCTTCTCGTTCTTCCACTTCTTGTTCTTCCTCTTCTTCTCCTTCTGCCACCGCTTCTCCCTCCTCCCATTCTCCTTCTTCCACTGCTTCTTCTTCATCTCCTTCCATTCCACTACTTCCTCCTATTCCTCTTATTCTTTCCTTCTACCACTTCTTGTACTTCTACTTGTTGTTCTTCTTCATTTTTGTCTCCTTCTTCCGCTTCTTCTGCTTACACTACTTCTTCTTCCATTTCTTCTCCTTCCACAACTTCTTCTTCTTTCCTTTCCGTCTTTTCCTTCCTCTTTTTCTCCATCCCCCACTTCTGTTGCTTCCCATTGTTGCTCGTCCTCTTCTTTTCCTTCCGCCAAATCTTATGCTTACACTTCTTCTTATTCTTCCTCTTCTCCTCCAGATTCCACTTCTTCTGGTTCTTCTTCCCTTCCCTTCCCTTCCTTCTTCCTTTTCCTCCTTTTCTCCTTGTTCCAATTCCTCTTCTTCATCTCACCTCCTTCCACTACTTCTTCTTCCTCCTCTTGTTCACCTTCTTCACTTTCCACATCTTCTTCTTCTTCCTTTTCTTTTCCTTCTTCCACTTCTTCTAGTTACTCTCCTTCTTCTTCCTCTTCTTATCATTCTTCCACTTCTCCTGCCTCCTCTTGTTCTCTTTCTTCGCACTTCTTCTTCATCCTCTCATTTCCTTTCTTTTCTTCCTCTTCATCTGCTTCTTCTTCTTCCTTTCCTTCGTCATATCCCTCTTTTTCTCCTTCTTCTGCTTCCACTTGCATTTCTACCTCTTGTTCTCCTTTTTCCGCTTCTTCTCCATCATCCCCACTCCTTCAACTACTTCTTCTTGTTCCTCTTATTCACCTTCTTCCACTTCTACTATATCCACTTGTTCTTCTTCTTCCCTCTCTTCTCCTTCTTGCCCTTCTTCTGCCTACACTTCTTCTCCTTCCACAACTTCTTCTTCTTTCCTTTCCGTCTTCTCCTTCCTCTTTTTCTCCATCCCCAACTTCTGTTGCTTCCCATTGTTGCTCTTCCTCTTCTTCTCCTTCCCCCAAATCTTACGCTTACACTTCTTCTTCTTCTTCCTCTTCTCCTCCAGATTCCACTTCTTCTGCTTCTTCTTCCCTTCCCTTCCCCTCCTTCATCCTTTTCGTCCTTTTCTCCTTGTTCCAATTCTTCGTCTTCATCTCATGTCCTTCCACTACTTATTCTTCCTCCTCTTGTTCACCTTCTTCACTTTCCACATCTTCTTCTTCTTCCTTCCCTTCTTCTTCTCTTCCTTGTTCCACTTCTTCTTCATCCCTTTCCTTCCACTGCTTCTTCTTGCTCCTCTTTTTCTCATTCTTCCACTTCTTCTTCTTCTTCCTATTGTTCTCCTTCTTCCACTTGCACTTCTTCCTTTTGTTCTCCTTCTTCCACTTCTTCTTCTTCCTCTTCTTCTCCTTCTGCCACCTCTTCTCCCTCCTCCCGTTCTCCTTCTTCCACTTCTTCTTCCTCATCTCCTTTCATTCCACTACTTCTACCACTTCTTCTACTTCTACTTGTTGTTCTTCTTCATTTTCGTCTCCTTCTATCGCTTCTTCTGGTTACACTTCTTCTTCTTCCTCTTCTTCTATTTCTTCTCCTTCCACAACTTCTTCTTCTTTCCTTTCCGTCTTCTCCTTCCTCTTTTTCTCCATCCCCCACTTCTGTTGCTTCCCATTGTTGCTCTTCCTCTTCTTCTCCTTCCCCCAAATCCTATGCTTACACTTCTTCTTCTTCTTCCTCTTCTCCTCCAGATTCCACTTCTTCTGCTTCTTCTTCCCTTCCCTTCCCCTCGTTCTTCCTTTTCCTCTTTTTCTCCTGTTTCCAATTCTTCTTCTTCATCTCACCTCCTTCCACTACTTCTTCTTCCTCCTCTTGTTCAGCTTCTTCACTTTCCACATCTTGCTCTTCTTCCTTTTCTTCTCCTTCTTCCACTTCTTCTAGTTACTCTACTTCTTCTTCCTCTTCTTATCTTTCTTCCACTTCTCCTACCTCCTCTGGTTCTCTTTCTTCCATTACTTCTTCATCCTCTCCTCTCCTTTCTTTTCTTCCTCTTCATCTCCTTCTTCTTCTTCCTTTCCTTCGTCATATCCCTCTTTTTCTCCTTCTTTTGCTTCCACTTGCATTTCTACCTCTTCTTCTCGTTCTTCCACTTCTTCTCCATCATCCCCACTCCTTCAACTACTTCTTCTTCTTCCTCTTGTTCACCTTCTTCCACTTCTACTATATCCACTTGTTCTTCTTCTTCCCTCTCTTCTCCTTCTTGCCCTTCTTCTGCCTACACTTCTTCTCCTTCCACAACTTCTTCTTCTTTCCTTTCCGTCTTCTCCTTCCTCTTTTTCTCCATCCCCAACTTCTGTTGCTTCCCATTGTTGCTCTTCCTCTTCTTCTCCTTCCCCCAAATCTTACGCTTACACTTCTTCTTCTTCTTCCTCTTCTCCTCCAGATTCCACTTCTTCTGCTTCTTCTTCCCTTCGCTTCCCCTCCTTCTTCCTTTTCCTCCTTTTCTCCTTGTTCCAATTCTTCTTCTTCATCTCACCTCCTTCCACTACTTCTTCTTCCACCTCTTATTCACCTTCTTCAACTTCTTCACTTTCCACATCTTCTTCTTCTTCCTTTTCTTCTCCTTCTTCCACTTCTTCTAGTTACTCTCCTTCTTCTACCTCTCCTTATCTTTCTTCCACCTCTCCTGCCTCCTCTTGTTCTCTTTCTTCCACTTCTTCTTCATCTCCTCCTTTCGTTTCTTTTCTTCCTCTTCATCTCCTTCTTCTTCCTTTCCTTCGTCATATCCCTCTTTTTCTCCTTCTACTGCTTCCACTTGCATTTCTACCTCTTGTTCTCCTTCTTCCACTTCTTGTCCATCATCCCCACTCCTTCAACTACTTCTTCTTCTTCCTCTTGTTCACCTTCTTCCACTTCTACTACATCCACTTGTTCTTCTTCTTCCCTCTCTTCTCCTTCTTGCCCTTTTTCTGCCTACACTACTTCTTCTTCCTTCCCTTCTCCTTCTCCTCCTTGTTCCACTTCTTCTTCATCCCCTTTCCTTCCACTGCTTCTTCTTCCTCCTCTTTTTCTCATTCTTCCACTTCTTCTTCTTCTTCCTATTGTTCTCCTTCTTCCACTTCTTCTTCTTCCTCTTCTTCTCCTTCTGCCACCTCTTCTCCCTCATCCCGTTCTCCTTCTTCCACTTCTTCTTCCTCATCTCCTTTCATTCCACTACTTCTACCACTTCTTCTACTTCTACTTGTTGTTCTTCTTCATTTTTGTCTCCCTCTTCCGCTTCTTCTGCTTACACTTCTTCTTCTTCTTCCTCTTCTCCTCCAGATTCCACTTCTTCTGCTTCTTCTTCCCTTCCCTTCCCCTCCTTCATCCTTTTCGTCCTTTTCTCCTTGTTCCAATTCTTCGTCTTCATCTCATGTCCTTCCACTACTTATTCTTCCTCCTCTTGTTCACCTTCTTCACTTTCCACATCTTCTTCTTCTTCCTTCCCTTCTTCTTCTCCTCCTTGTTCCACTTCTTCTTCATCCCTTTCCTTCCACTGCTTCTTCTTGCTCCTCTTTTTCTCATTCTTCCACTTCTTCTTCCTATTGTTCTCCTTCTTCCACTTGCACTTCTTCCTTTTGTTCTCCTTCTTCCACTTCTTCTTCTTCCTCTTCTTCTCCTTCTGCCACCTCTTCTCCCTCCTCCCGTTCTCCTTCTTCCACTTCTTCTTCCTCATCTCCTTTCATTCCACTACTTCTACCACTTCTTCTACTTCTACTTGTTGTTCTTCTTCATTTTCGTCTCCTTCTATCGCTTCTTCTGGTTACACTTCTTCTTCTTCCTCTTCTTCTATTTCTTCTCCTTCCACAACTTCTTCTTCTTTCCTTTCCGTCTTCTCCTTCCTCTTTTTCTCCATCCCCCACTTCTGTTGCTTCCCATTGTTGCTCTTCCTCTTCTTCTCCTTCCCCCAAATCCTACGCTTACACTTCTTCTTCTTCTTCCTCTTCTCCTCCAGATTCCACTTCTTCTGCTTCTTCTTCCCTTCCCTTCCCCTCGTTCTTCCTTTTCCTCCTTTTCTCCTGTTTCCAATTCTTCTTCTTCATCTCACCTCCTTCCACTACTTCTTCTTCCTCCTCTTGTTCACCTTCTTCAGCTTCTTCACTTTCCACATCTTGCTCTTCTTCCTTTTCTTCTCCTTCTTCCACTTCTTCTAGTTACTCTACTTCTTCTTCCTCTTCTTATCTTTCTTCCACTTCTCCTACCTCCTCTGGTTCTCTTTCTTCCATTACTTCTTCATCCTCTCCTCTCCTTTCTTTTCTTCCTCTTCATCTCCTTCTTCTTCTTCCTTTCCTTCGTCATATCCCTCTTTTTCTCCTTCTTTTGCTTCCACTTGCATTTCTACCTCTTCTTCTCGTTCTTCCACTTCTTCTCCATCATCCCCACTCCTTCAACTACTTCTTCTTCTTCCTCTTGTTCACCTTCTTCCACTTCTACTATATCCACTTGTTCTTCTTCTTCCCTCTCTTCTCCTTCTTGCCCTTCTTCTGCCTACACTTCTTCTCCTTCCACAACTTCTTCTTCTTTCCTTTCCGTCTTCTCCTTCCTCTTTTTCTCCATCCCCAACTTCTGTTGCTTCCCATTGTTGCTCTTCCTCTTCTTCTCCTTCCCCCAAATCTTACGCTTACACTTCTTCTTCTTCTTCCTCTTCTCCTCCAGATTCCACTTCTTCTGCTTCTTCTTCCCTTCGCTTCCCCTCCTTCTTCCTTTTCCTCCTTTTCTCCTTGTTCCAATTCTTCTTCTTCATCTCACCTCCTTCCACTACTTCTTCTTCCACCTCTTATTCACCTTCTTCAACTTCTTCACTTTCCACATCTTCTTCTTCTTCCTTTTCTTCTCCTTCTTCCACTTCTTCTAGTTACTCTCCTTCTTCTACCTCTCCTTATCTTTCTTCCACCTCTCCTGCCTCCTCTTGTTCTCTTTCTTCCACTTCTTCTTCATCTCCTCCTTTCGTTTCTTTTCTTCCTCTTCATCTCCTTCTTCTTCCTTTCCTTCGTCATATCCCTCTTTTTCTCCTTCTACTGCTTCCACTTGCATTTCTACCTCTTGTTCTCCTTCTTCCACTTCTTGTCCATCATCCCCACTCCTTCAACTACTTCTTCTTCTTCCTCTTGTTCACCTTCTTCCACTTCTACTACATCCACTTGTTCTTCTTCTTCCCTCTCTTCTCCTTCTTGCCCTTTTTCTGCCTACACTACTTCTTCTTCCTTCCCTTCTCCTTCTCCTCCTTGTTCCACTTCTTCTTCATCCCCTTTCCTTCCACTGCTTCTTCTTCCTCCTCTTTTTCTCATTCTTCCACTTCTTCTTCTTCTTCCTATTGTTCTCCTTCTTCCACTTCTTCTTCTTCCTCTTCTTCTCCTTCTGCCACCTCTTCTCCCTCATCCCGTTCTCCTTCTTCCACTTCTTCTTCCTCATCTCCTTTCATTCCACTACTTCTACCACTTCTTCTACTTCTACTTGTTGTTCTTCTTCATTTTTGTCTCCCTCTTCCGCTTCTTCTGCTTACACTTCTTCTTCTTCTTCCTCTTCTCCTCCAGATTCCACTTCTTCTGCTTCTTCTTCCCTTCCCTTCCCCTCCTTCATCCTTTTCGTCCTTTTCTCCTTGTTCCAATTCTTCGTCTTCATCTCATGTCCTTCCACTACTTATTCTTCCTCCTCTTGTTCACCTTCTTCACTTTCCACATCTTCTTCTTCTTCCTTCCCTTCTTCTTCTCCTCCTTGTTCCACTTCTTCTTCATCCCTTTCCTTCCACTGCTTCTTCTTGCTCCTCTTTTTCTCATTCTTCCACTTCTTCTTCCTATTGTTCTCCTTCTTCCACTTGCACTTCTTCCTTTTGTTCTCCTTCTTCCACTTCTTCTTCTTCCTCTTCTTCTCCTTCTGCCACCTCTTCTCCCTCCTCCCGTTCTCCTTCTTCCACTTCTTCTTCCTCATCTCCTTTCATTCCACTACTTCTACCACTTCTTCTACTTCTACTTGTTGTTCTTCTTCATTTTCGTCTCCTTCTATCGCTTCTTCTGGTTACACTTCTTCTTCTTCCTCTTCTTCTATTTCTTCTCCTTCCACAACTTCTTCTTCTTTCCTTTCCGTCTTCTCCTTCCTCTTTTTCTCCATCCCCCACTTCTGTTGCTTCCCATTGTTGCTCTTCCTCTTCTTCTCCTTCCCCCAAATCCTACGCTTACACTTCTTCTTCTTCTTCCTCTTCTCCTCCAGATTCCACTTCTTCTGCTTCTTCTTCCCTTCCCTTCCCCTCGTTCTTCCTTTTCCTCCTTTTCTCCTGTTTCCAATTCTTCTTCTTCATCTCACCTCCTTCCACTACTTCTTCTTCCTCCTCTTGTTCACCTTCTTCAGCTTCTTCACTTTCCACATCTTGCTCTTCTTCCTTTTCTTCTCCTTCTTCCACTTCTTCTAGTTACTCTACTTCTTCTTCCTCTTCTTATCTTTCTTCCACTTCTCCTACCTCCTCTGGTTCTCTTTCTTCCATTACTTCTTCATCCTCTCCTCTCCTTTCTTTTCTTCCTCTTCATCTCCTTCTTCTTCTTCCTTTCCTTCGTCATATCCCTCTTTTTCTCCTTCTTTTGCTTCCACTTGCATTTCTACCTCTTCTTCTCGTTCTTCCACTTCTTCTCCATCATCCCCACTCCTTCAACTACTTCTTCTTCTTCCTCTTGTTCACCTTCTTCCACTTCTACTATATCCACTTGTTCTTCTTCTTCCCTCTCTTCTCCTTCTTGCCCTTCTTCTGCCTACACTTCTTCTCCTTCCACAACTTCTTCTTCTTTCCTTTCCGTCTTCTCCTTCCTCTTTTTCTCCATCCCCAACTTCTGTTGCTTCCCATTGTTGCTCTTCCTCTTCTTCTCCTTCCCCCAAATCTTATGCTTACACTTCTTCTTCTTCTTCCTCTTCTCCTCCAGATTCCACTTCTTCTGCTTCTTCTTCCCTTCGCTTCCCCTCCTTCTTCCTTTTCCTCCTTTTCTCCTTGTTCCAATTCTTCTTCTTCATCTCACCTCCTTCCACTACTTCTTCTTCCACCTCTTATTCACCTTCTTCAACTTCTTCACTTTCCACATCTTCTTCTTCTTCCTTTTCTTCTCCTTCTTCCACTTCTTCTAGTTACTCTCCTTCTTCTACCTCTCCTTATCTTTCTTCCACCTCTCCTGCCTCCTCTTGTTCTCTTTCTTCCATTTCTTCTTCATCCCCTCCTTTCGTTTCTTTTCTTCCTCTTCATCTCCTTCTTCTTCCTTTCCTTCGTCATATCCCTCTTTTTCTCCTTCTACTGCTTCCACTTGCATTTCTACCTCTTGTTCTCCTTCTTCCACTTCTTGTCCATCATCCCCACTCCTTCAACTACTTCTTCTTCTTCCTCTTGTTCACCTTCTTCCACTTCTACTACATCCACTTGTTCTTCTTCTTCCCTCTCTTCTCCTTCTTGCCCTTTTTCTGCCTACACTACTTCTTCTTCCTTCCCTTCTCCTTCTCCTCCTTGTTCCACTTCTTCTTCATCCCCTTTCCTTCCACTGCTTCTTCTTCCTCCTCTTTTTCTCATTCTTCGACTTCTTCTTCTTCTTCCTATTGTTCTCCTTCTTCCACTTCTTCTTCTTCCTCTTCTTCTCCTTCTGCCACCTCTTCTCCCTCATCCCGTTCTCCTTCTTCCACTTCTTCTTCCTCATCTCCTTTCATTCCACTACTTCTACCACTTCTTCTACTTCTACTTGTTGTTCTTCTTCATTTTTGTCTCCCTCTTCCGCTTCTTCTGCTTACACTTCTTCTTCTTCTTCCTCTTCTCCTCCAGATTCCACTTCTTCTGCTTCTTCTTCCCTTCCCTTCCCCTCCTTCATCCTTTTCGTCCTTTTCTCCTTGTTCCAATTCTTCGTCTTCATCTCATGTCCTTCCACTACTTATTCTTCCTCCTCTTGTTCACCTTCTTCACTTTCCACATCTTCTTCTTCTTCCTTCCCTTCTTCTTCTCCTCCTTGTTCCACTTCTTCTTCATCCCTTTCCTTCCACTGCTTCTTCTTGCTCCTCTTTTTCTCATTCTTCCACTTCTTCTTCTTCTTCCTATTGTTCTCCTTCTTCCACTTGCACTTCTTCCTTTTGTTCTCCTTCTTCCACTTCTTCTTCTTCCTCTTCTTCTCCTTCTGCCACCTCTTCTCCCTCCTCCCGTTCTCCTTCTTCCACTTCTTCTTCCTCATCTCCTTTCATTCCACTACTTCTACCACTTCTTCTACTTCTACTTGTTGTTCTTCTTCATTTTCGTCTCCTTCTATCGCTTCTTCTGGTTACACTTCTTCTTCTTCCTCTTCTTCTATTTCTTCTCCTTCCACAACTTCTTCTTCTTTCCTTTCCGTCTTCTCCTTCCTCTTTTTCTCCATCCCCCACTTCTGTTGCTTCCCATTGTTGCTCTTCCTCTTCTTCTCCTTCCCCCAAATCCTACGCTTACACTTCTTCTTCTTCTTCCTCTTCTCCTCCAGATTCCACTTCTTCTGCTTCTTCTTCCCTTCCCTTCCCCTCGTTCTTCCTTTTCCTCCTTTTCTCCTGTTTCCAATTCTTCTTCTTCATCTCACCTCCTTCCACTACTTCTTCTTCCTCCTCTTGTTCACCTTCTTCAACTTCTTCACTTTCCACATCTTGCTCTTCTTCCTTTTCTTCTCCTTCTTCCACTTCTTCTAGTTACTCTACTTCTTCTTCCTCTTCTTATCTTTCTTCCACTTCTCCTACCCCCTCTGGTTCTCTTTCTTCCACTACTTCTTCATCCTCTCCTCTCCTTTCTTTTCTTCCTCTTCATCTCCTTCTTCTTCTTCCTTTCCTTCGTCATATCCCTCTTTTTCTCCTTCTTTTGCTTCCACTTGCATTTCTACCTCTTCTTCTCGTTCTTCCACTTCTTCTCCATCATCCCCACTCCTTCAACTACTTCTTCTTCTTCCTCTTGTTCACCTTCTTCCACTTCTACTACATCCACTTGTTCTTCTTCTTCCCTCTCTTCTCCTTCTTGCCCTTCTTCTGCCTACACTTCTTCTCCTTCCACAACTTCTTCTTCTTTCCTTTCCGTCTTCTCCTTCCTCTTTTTCTCCATCCCCAACTTCTGTTGCTTCCCATTGTTGCTCTTCCTCTTCTTCTCCTTCCCCCAAATCTTACGCTTACACTTCTTCTTCTTCTTCCTCTTCTCCTCCAGATTCCACTTCTTCTGCTTCTTCTTCCCTTCGCTTCCCCTCCTTCTTCCTTTTCCTCCTTTTCTCCTTGTTCCAATTCTTCTTCTTCATCTCACCTCCTTCCACTACTTCTTCTTCCACCTCTTATTCACCTTCTTCAACTTCTTCACTTTCCACATCTTCTTCTTCTTCCTTTTCTTCTCCTTCTTCCACTTCTTCTAGTTACTCTCCTTCTTCTACCTCTCCTTATCTTTCTTCCACCTCTCCTGCCTCCTCTTGTTCTCTTTCTTCCATTTCTTCTTCATCCCCTCCTTTCCTTTCTTTTCTTCCTCTTCATCTCCTTCTTCTTCCTTTCCTTCGTCATATCCCTCTTTTTCTCCTTCTACTGCTTCCACTTGCATTTCTACCTCTTGTTCTCCTTCGTCCACTTCTTGTCCATCATCCCCACTCCTTCAACTACTTCTTCTTCTTCCTCTTGTTCACCTTCTTCCACTTCTACTACATCCACTTGTTCTTCTTCTTCCCTCTCTTCTCCTTCTTGCCCTTTTTCTGCCTACACTACTTCTTCTTCCTTCCCTTCTCCTTCTCCTCCTTGTTCCACTTCTTCTTCATCCCCTTTCCTTCCACTGCTTCTTCTTCCTCCTCTTTTTCTCATTCTTCCACTTCTTCTTCTTCTTCCTATTGTTCTCCTTCTTCCACTTCTTCTTCTTCCTCTTCTTCTCCTTCTGCCACCTCTTCTCCCTCATCCCGTTCTCCTTCTTCCACTTCTTCTTCCTCATCTCCTTTCATTCCACTACTTCTACCACTTCTTCTACTTCTACTTGTTGTTCTTCTTCATTTTTGTCTCCCTCTTCCGCTTCTTCTGCTTACACTTCTTCTTCTTCTTCCTCTTCTCCTCCAGATTCCACTTCTTCTGCTTCTTCTTCCCTTCCCTTCCCCTCCTTCATCCTTTTCGTCCTTTTCTCCTTGTTCCAATTCTTCGTCTTCATCTCATGTCCTTCCACTACTTATTCTTCCTCCTCTTGTTCACCTTCTTCACTTTCCACATCTTCTTCTTCTTCCTTCCCTTCTTCTTCTCCTCCTTGTTCCACTTCTTCTTCATCCCTTTCCTTCCACTGCTTCTTCTTGCTCCTCTTTTTCTCATTCTTCCACTTCTTCTTCTTCTTCCTATTGTTCTCCTTCTTCCACTTGCACTTCTTCCTTTTGTTCTCCTTCTTCCACTTCTTCTTCTTCCTCTTCTTCTCCTTCTGCCACCTCTTCTCCCTCCTCCCGTTCTCCTTCTTCCACTTCTTCTTCCTCATCTCCTTTCATTCCACTACTTCTACCACTTCTTCTACTTCTACTTGTTGTTCTTCTTCATTTTCGTCTCCTTCTATCGCTTCTTCTGGTTACACTTCTTCTTCTTCCTCTTCTTCTATTTCTTCTCCTTCCACAACTTCTTCTTCTTTCCTTTCCGTCTTCTCCTTCCTCTTTTTCTCCATCCCCCACTTCTGTTGCTTCCCATTGTTGCTCTTCCTCTTCTTCTCCTTCCCCCAAATCCTACGCTTACACTTCTTCTTCTTCTTCCTCTTCTCCTCCAGATTCCACTTCTTCTGCTTCTTCTTCCCTTCCCTTCCCCTCGTTCTTCCTTTTCCTCTTTTTCTCCTGTTTCCAATTCTTCTTCTTCATCTCACCTCCTTCCACTACTTCTTCTTCCTCCTCTTGTTCACCTTCTTCAACTTCTTCACTTTCCACATCTTGCTCTTCTTCCTTTTCTTCTCCTTCTTCCACTTCTTCTAGTTACTCTACTTCTTCTTCCTCTTCTTATCTTTCTTCCACTTCTCCTACCTCCTCTGGTTCTCTTTCTTCCACTACTTCTTCATCCTCTCCTCTCCTTTCTTTTCTTCCTCTTCATCTCCTTCTTCTTCTTCCTTTCCTTCGTCATATCCCTCTTTTTCTCCTTCTTTTGCTTCCACTTGCATTTCTACCTCTTCTTCTCGTTCTTCCACTTCTTCTCCATCATCCCCACTCCTTCAACTACTTCTTCTTCTTCCTCTTGTTCACCTTCTTCCACTTCTACTACATCCACTTGTTCTTCTTCTTCCCTCTCTTCTCCTTCTTGCCCTTCTTCTGCCTACACTTCTTCTCCTTCCACAACTTCTTCTTCTTTCCTTTCCGTCTTCTCCTTCCTCTTTTTCTCCATCCCCAACTTCTGTTGCTTCCCATTGTTGCTCTTCCTCTTCTTCTCCTTCCCCCAAATCTTACGCTTACACTTCTTCTTCTTCTTCCTCTTCTCCTCCAGATTCCACTTCTTCTGCTTCTTCTTCCCTTCGCTTCCCCTCCTTCTTCCTTTTCCTCCTTTTCTCCTTGTTCCAATTCTTCTTCTTCATCTCACCTCCTTCCACTACCTCTTCTTCCACCTCTTATTCACCTTCTTCAACTTCTTCACTTTCCACATCTTCTTCTTCTTCCTTTTCTTCTCCTTCTTCCACTTCTTCTAGTTACTCTCCTTCTTCTACCTCTCCTTATCTTTCTTCCACCTCTCTTGCCTCCTCTTGTTCTCTTTCTTCCATTTCTTCTTCATCCCCTCCTTTCCTTTCTTTTCTTCCTCTTCATCTCCTTCTTCTTCCTTTCCTTCGTCATATCCCTCTTTTTCTCCTTCTACTGCTTCCACTTGCATTTCTACCTCTTGTTCTCCTTCTTCCACTTCTTGTCCATCATCCCCACTCCTTCAACTACTTGTTCTTCTTCCTCTTGTTCACCTTCTTCCACTTCTACTACATCCACTTGTTCTTCTTCTTCCCTCTCTTCTCCTTCTTGCCCGTCTTCTGCCTACACTACTTCTTCTTCCTCCCCTTCTTCTTCTCCTCCTTGTTCCACTTCTTCCTCATCCCCTTTCCTTCCATTGCTTCTTCTTCTTCCTCTTTTTCTCATTCTTCCACTTCTTCTTCTTCTTCCTATTGTTCTCCCTCTTCCACTTGCACTTCTTCCTTTTCTTCTCATTCTTCCACTTCTTCTTCTGCTTCTTCCTTCTTCCTCTTCTTCTGCTCACACTACTTCTTCTTCCTCCTCTTGTTCACCTTCTTCACTTTCAACATCTTCTTCTTCTTCCTTTTCTTCTCCTTCTTCCCGTTCTCCTGCCTCCTCTTGTTCTCTTTCTTCTACTTCTTCTTCATCCTCCCCTTTCCTTTCTTTCTTCCTCTTCATCTCCTTCTTCTTCTTCCTTTCCTTCGTCATATCCCTCTTTTTCTCCTTCTTCTGCTTCCACTTGCGTTTCTACCTCTTGTTCTCCTTCTTCCACTTCTTCTCCATCATCCTCACTCCTTCAACTACTTCTTCTTCTTCCTCTGGTTCACCTTCATCCACTTCTACTACATCAACTTGTTCTTCTTCTTCCCTCTCTTCTCCTTCTTGCCCTTCTTCTGCCTACATTACTTCTTCTTCCTCCCCTTCTTCTTCTCCTCCTTGTTCCACTTCTTCTTAATCCCCTTTCCTTTCATTGCTTCTTCTTCCTCCTGTTTTTCTCATTCTTCCACTTCTTCTTCTTCCTATTGTTCTCTTTCCTCCACTTGCACTTCTTCCTTTTCTTCTCGTTCTTCCACTTCTTCTTCTTCCTCTTCTTCTCCTTCTGCCACCTCTTCTTCCTCCTCCCGTTCTCCTTCTTCCACTTCTTCTTCTTCATCTCCTTTCATTCCACCACTTCCTCCTATTCCTCTTATTCTCTCCGTCTCCCACTTCTTTTAATTCAACTTGTTGTTCTTCTTCATTTTCGTCTTTTGCTTACACTTCTTCTCCTTCCACAACTTCTTCTTCTTTCCTTTCCGTCTTCTCCTTCCTCTTTTTCTCCATCCCCCACTTCTGTTGCTTCCCATTGTTGCTCTTCCTCTTCATCTCCTTCTTCTTCTTCTTCTTCCTTTCCTTCGTCATATCCCTCTTTCTCTCCTTCTTCTGCTTCCACTTTCATTTCTACCTCTTGTTCTACTTCTTCCACTTCTTCTCCATCATCCCCACTCTTTCAACTACTTCTTCCTCTTCCTCTTGTTCACCTTCTTCCACTTCTAATACATCCACTTGTTCTTCTTCTTCCATCTCTTCTCCTTCTTGCCATTCTTCTGCGTACACTATTTCTTCTTCCTCCCCTTCTTCTTCTCCTCCTTGTTCGACTTCTTCTTCATCCCCTTTCCTTCCATTGCTTCTTCTTCCTCCTCTTTTTCTCATTCTTCCACTTCTTCTTCTTCTTCCTATTGTTCTCCTTCTTCCACTTGGACCTCTTCCTTTTCTTCTCGTTCTTCCACTTCTTCTTCTTCCTCTTCTTCTCCTTCTGTCGCCTCATCTCCCTCGTCCCGTTCTCCTTCTTCCACTTCTTCTTCTTCATCTCCTTTCATTCCACTACTTCCACCTATTCCTCTTATTCTCTCCTTCTACCACTTCTTCTACTTCTACTTGTTGTTCTTCTTCATTTTAGTCTCCTTCTTCCGCTTTTTTTGCTTACACTTCTTCTTCCTCCTCTTCTTCCATTTCTTCTCCTTCCACAACTTCTTCTTCTTTCCTTTTCGTCTTCTCCTTCCTCTTTTTCTCCATCCCCCACTTCTGTTGCTTCCCATTGTTGCTCTTCCTCTTCTTCTCCTTCCCCCAAATCTTATGCTTACATTTCTTCTTCTTCTTCCCTTCCCTTCCCCTCCTTCTTCCTTTTCTTCCTTTTCTCCTTGTTCCAATTCTTCTTCTTCATCTCACCTCCTTCCATTACTTCTTCTTCCTCACCTTGTTCACCTTCTTCACTTTCCACATCTTCTTCTTCTTCCTTTTCTTCTCCTTCTTCCACTTCTTCCAGTTACTCTCCTTCTTCTTCCTCTTCTTATCTTTCTTCCACTTCTCCTGCCTCCTCTTTTTCTCTTTCGTCCACTTCTTCTTCATCCTCTGCTTTCTTTCTTTTCATCCTCTTCATCTACTTCTTCTTCTTCTATTCCTTCGTCATATCCCTCTTTTTCTGCTTCTTTTGCTTCCACTTGCATTTCTACCTATTGTTCTCCTTCTTCCACTTCTTCTCCATCATCCCCACTCCTTCAACTACTTCTTCTTCTTCCTCTTGTTCACCTTCTTCATCTTCTACTACATCCACTTGTTCTTCTTCTTCCCTCTCTTCTCCTTCTTGCCCTTCTTCTGCCTACACTACTTCTTCTTCCTTCCCTTCTTCTTCTCCTCCTTGTTCCACTTCTTCTTCATCCCCTTTCCTTCCATTGCTTCTTATTCCTCCTGTTTTTCTCATTCTTCCACTTCTTCTTCTTCTTCCTATTGTTCTCCTTCTTCCACTTTCACTTCTTCCATTTCTTCTCCTTCTTCCACTTCTTCTTCCTCTTCTTCTCCTTCTGCCACCTCTTCTCCCTTCTCCCGTTCTCCTTCTTCCACTTCTTCTTCATCCTCTCCTTTCCTTTCTTTTCTTCCTCTTCATCTCCTTCTTCTTCTTCCTTTCCTTCGTCATATCCCTCTTTTTCTCCTTCTTATGCTTCCACTTGCATTTCTACCTCTTGTTCTCCTTCTTCCACTTCTTCTCCATCATCCTTACTCCTTCAACTACTTCTTCTTCTTCCTCTTGTTCACCTTCTTCCACTTCTACTACATCCACTTGTTCTTCTTCTTCCCTTTCTTCTCCTTCTTGCCCTTCTTCTGCCTATACTACTTCTTCTTCCTCCCCTTCTTCTTCTCCTCCTTGTTCCACTTCTTCTTCATCCCCTTTCCTTCCATTGCTTCTTATTCCTCCTCTTTTTCTCATTCTTCCACTTCTTCTTCTTCTTCCTATTGTTCTCCTTCTTCCACTTGCACTTCTTCCATTTCTTCTCCTTCTGCCACCTCTTCTCCCTCCTCCCGTTGTCCTTCTTCCACTTCTTCTTCATCCTCTCCTTTCCTTTCTTTTCTTCCTCTTCCTCTTCATCGTCTTCTTCTTCTTCCTTTCCTTCGTCATATCCCTCTTTTTCTCCTTCTTCTGCTTCCACTTGCATTTGTACCTCTTGTTCTCCTTCTAACACTTCTTCTCCATCATCCCCACTCCTTCAACTACTTCTTCTTCTTCCTCTTGTTCACCTTCTTCCACTTCTACTACATCTACTTGTTCTTCTTCTTCCCTCTCTTCTCCTTCTTGCCCTTCTTCTGCCTACACTACTTCTTCTTCCTCCCCTTCTTCTTCTCCTCCTTGTTCCACTTCTTCTTCATCTCTTTTCCTTCCATTGCTTCTTCTTCCTCCTCTTTATCTCATTCTTCCACTTCTTCTTCTTCTTCTGCCTATTGTTCCCCTTCTTCCACTTGCACTTCTTCCTTTTCTTCTCGTTCTTCCACTTCTTCTTCTTCCTCTTCTTCTCCTTCTGCCACCTCTTCTCCCTCCTCCCGTTCTCCTTCTTCCACTTCTTCTTCTTCATCTCCTTTCATTCCACTACTTCTACCACTTCTTCTACTTCTACTTGTTGTTCTTCTTCATTTTCGTCTCCTTCTTTCGCTTCTTCTGGTTACACTTCTTCTTCTTCCTCTTCTTCCATTTCTTCTCCTTCCACAACTTCTTCTTCTTTCCTTTCCGTCTTCTCCTTCCTCTTTTTCTCCATCCCCCACTTCTGTTGCTTCCCATTATTGCTCTTCCTCTTCTTCTCCTTCCCCCAAATCTTATGCTTACACTTCTTCTTCTTCTTCCTCTTCTCCTCCAGCTTCCACTTCTTCTGCTTTTTCTTCCCTTCCCTTCCCCTCCTTCCTCCTTTTCTTCCTTTTCTCCTTGTTCCAATTCTTCTTCTTCATCTCACCTCCTTCCATTACTTCTTCTTCCTTATCTGGTTAACCTTTTTCACTTTCCACATCTTCTTCTTCTTCCTTTTCTTCTCCTTCTTCCACTTCTTCCAGTTACTCTCCTTCTTCTTCCTCTTCTTATCTTTCTTCCACTTCTCCTGCCTCCTCTTTTTCTCTTTCTTCCACTTCTTCTTCATCCTCTGCTTTCCTCTCTTTTCACGCTCTTCATCTCCTTCTTCTTCTTCCATTCCTTCGTCATATCCCTCTTTTTCTGCTTCTTTTGCTTCCACTTGCATTTCTACCTATTGTTCTCCTTCTTCCACTTCTTCTCCATCATCCCCACTGCTTCAACTACTTCTTCTTCTTCCTCTTGTTCACCTTCTTCATCTTCTACTACATCCACTTGTTCTTCTTCTTCCCTCTCTTCTCCTTCTTGCCCTTTTTCTGCCTACACTACTTCTTCTACCTTCCCTTCTTCTTCTCCTCCTTGTTCCACTTCTTCTTCATCCCCTTTCCTTCCATTGCTTCTTATTCCTCCTCTTTTTCTCATTCTTCCACTTCTTCTTCTTCTTCTTCCTATTGTTCTCCTGCTTCCACTTGCACTTCTTCCATTTCTTCTCCTTCTTCCACCTCTTCTTCTTCCTCTTCTTCTCCTTCTTCCACTTCTTCTTCATCCTCTCCTTTCCTTTCTTTTCTTCCTCTTCATCTCCTTCTTCTTCATCCTTTCCTTCGTCATATCCCTCTTTTTCCCCTTCTTCTGCATCCACTTGCATTTCTACCCCTTGTTCTCCTTCTTCCACTTCTTCTCCATCATCCCCACTCCTTCAACTACTTCTTCTTCTTCGTCTTGTTCACCTTCTTCCACTTCTACTACATCCACTTGTTCTTCTTCTTCCCTCTCTTCTCCTTCTTGCCCTTCTTCTGCCTACACTACTCTTCTTCCTCCCCTTCTTCTTCTCGTCCTTGTTCCACTTCTTCCTCATCCCCTTTCCTTCTGTTGCTTCTTCTTCCTCCTCTTTATCTCATTCTTCCACTTCTTCTTCTTCTTCTGCCTACTGTTCTCCTTCTTCCACTTGCACTTCTTCCTTTTCTTCTCGTTCTTCCACTTCTTCTTCTTCCTCTTCTTCTCCTTCTGCCACCTCTTCTCCCTCCTCCCGTTCTCCTTCTTCCACTTCTTCTTCTTCACCTCCTTTCATTCCACTACTTCTACCACTTCGTCTACTTCTACTTGTTGTTCTTCTTCATTTTCGTCTCCTTCTTTCGCTTCTTCTGGTTACACTTCTTCTTCTTCCTGTTCTTCCATTTCTTCTCCTTCCACAACTTCTTCTTCTTTCCTTTCCGTCTTCTCCTTCATCTTTTTCTCCATCCCCCACTTCTGTTGCTTCCCATTGTTGCTCTTCCTCTTCTTCTCCTTCCCCCAAATCTTATGCTTCCACTTCTTCTTCTTCTTGCTCTTCTCCTCCAGCTTCCACTTCTTCTTTCCTTCCCTTCCCCTCTTTCTTCCTTTTCTTCCTTTTGTCCTTGTTCCAATTCTTCTTCTTGATCTCACCTCCTTCCATTACTTCTTCTTCCTCATCTTGTTCACCTTCTTCACTGTCCACATCTTCTTCTTCTTCCTTTTCTTCTCCTTCTTCCACTTGCACTTCTTCCATTTCTTCTCCTTCTTCCACTTCTTCTTCTTCCTCTTCTTCTCCTTCTGCCACCTCTTCTCCCTCCTCCCGCTCTCCTTCTTCCACTTTTTCTTTCTATTCTTCTCCTTCTGCCACCTCTTCTCCCTCCTCCCGTTCTCCTTCTTCCACTTCTTCTTCATCCTCTCCTTTCCTTTCTTTTCTTCCTCTTCATCTCCTTCTTCTTCTTCCTTTCCTTCGTCATATCCCTCTTTTTCTCCTTCTTCTGCTTCCACTTGCATTTCTACCTCTTGTTCTCCTTCATCCACTTCTTCTCCATAAGCGCCACTCTTTCAACTACTTCTTCTTCTTCCTCTTATTCTCATTCTTCCACCTCTACAACATCCACTTGTTCTTCTTCTCCTTCTTGGCCTTCTTCTGCCTGCACTACTTCTTCTTCCTCCCCTTCTTCTTCTCCTCCTTGTTCCACTTCTTCTTCATTCCCCTTTCTTTCCATTGCTTCTTCTTCCTCCTCTTTTTCTCATTCTTCAACTTCTTCTTCTTCCTATTGTTCTACTTCTCCCACTTGCACTTCTTCCTTTTCTTCTCCTTCTTCCACTTCTTCTTCTTCCTCTTCTTCTCCTTCTGCCACCTCTTCTCCCTCCTCCCGTTCTCCTTCTTCCACTTCTTCTTCTTCCTCTTCTTCTTCTTCTGCCACCTCTTCTCCCTCCTCCCTTCTCCTTCTTCCACTTCTTCTTCTTCATCTCCTTTCATTCCACTACTTCTACCACTTCTTCTACTTCTACTTGTTGTTCTTCTTCATTTTTGTCTCCTTCTTCTGCTTCTTCTGCTTGCACTTCTTCTTCTTCCTCTTCTTCCGTTTCTTCTCCTTCCACAACTTCTTCTTCTTTCCTTTTCGTCTTCTCCTTCCTCTTTTTTTCCATCCCCCCACTTCTTTTGCTTCCCATTGTTGCTCTTCCTCTTCTTGTCCTTCCCCCATATGTTATGCTTACACTTCTTCTTCTTCTTCGTCTTCTCCTCTAGATTCTACTTCTTCTGCTTCTTCTTCCCTACCCTTCCCCTCCTTCTTCCTTTTCCTCCTTTTCTCCTTGTTCCAATTCTTCTTCTTCATCTCACCTCCTTCCACTACTTCTTCTTCCTCCTCTTGTTCACCATCTTCAACTTCTTCACTTTCCACATCTTCTTCTTCTTCCTTTTCTTCTCCTTCTTCCACTTCTTCTAGTTACTCTCCTTCTTCTTCCTCTTCTTATCTTTCTTCCACTTCTCCTGCCTGCTCTTCTTCTCTTTCTTGTACTTCTTCTTCATCCTCTCCTTTCCTTTCTTTTCTTCCTCTTCATCTCCTTCTTCTTCTTACTTTCCTTCGTCATATCCCTCTTTTTCTCCTTCTTCTGCTTCCACTTGCATTTCTACCTCTTGTTCTCCTTCTTCCACTTCTTCTCCATCATCCCCACTCCTTCAACTACTACATCCATTTGTCCTTCTTCTTCCCTCTCTTCTCCTTCTTGCCCTTCTTCTGCCTACACAACACTTCTTCTTCTTCCTCTTCTTCCATTTCTTCTCCTTCCACAACTTCTTCTTTCCTTTCCGTCTTCATCTTCCTCTTTTTCTCCATCCGCAACTTCGGTTGCTTCCCATTGTTGCTCTTCCTCTTTTTCTCCTTCCCCCAAATCTTATGCTTACACTTCTTCTTCTTCTTCCAATTCTCCTCCAGATTCCACTTCTTCTGCTTCTTCTTCCCTTCCCTTCCCTTCCCTTCCCCTCCTTGTTCCTTTTCCTCCTTTTCTCCTTGTTCCAATTCTTCTTCTTCAGCTCACCTCCTTCCACTACTTCTTCTTCCTCCTCTTGTTCACCTTCTTCAACTTCTTTCCTTTCCACATCTTCTTCTTCTCCCGTTTCTTCTCCTTCTTCCACTTCTTCTAGTTACTCACTTTCTTCTTCCTCTTCTTATCTTTCATTCACTTCTCCTGCCTCCTCTTGTTCTCTTTCTTCCACTTCTTCTTCATCCTCTCCTTTCCTTTCTTTTCTTCCTCTTCATCTCCTTCTTCTTCTTCCTTTCCTCGTCATATCCCTCTTTTTCTCCTTCTTCTGCTTCCACTTGAATTTCTACCCCTTGTTCTCCTTCTTCCACTTCTTCTCCATCATCCCCACTCCTTCAACTACTTCTTCTTCTTCCTCTTGTTCACCTTCTTCCACTTCTACTAGATCCACTTGTTCTTCTTCTTCCCTCTCTTCTCATTCTTGCCCTTCTTTTGCCTACACTACTTCTTCTTCCTCCCCTTCTTCTTCTCCTCCTTGTTCCACTTCTTCTTCATTCCCCTTTCTTTCCATTGCTTCTTCTTCCTCCTGTTTTTCCCATTCTTCTACTTCTTCTTCCTATTGTTCTCCTTTTTCCACTTGCACTTCTTCTTTCTATTCTCGTTCTTCCACTTCTTCTTCTTCCTCTTCTTCTCCTTCTGCCACCTTTTCTTCCTCCTCCCGTTCTCCTTCTTCCACTTCTTCTTCTTCATCTCCTTTCATTCCACTACTTCCTCCTATTCCTCTTATTCTCTCCTTCTACCACTTCTTCTACTTCTACTTCTTCTTCTTCTTCATTTTCATCTCCTTCTTCCTCTTCTTCTGCTTACACTTGTTCTTCCTCTTCTTCCATTTCTTCTCCTTCCAGAACTTCTTCTTCTTTCCTTTCCGTCTTCTCCTTCCTCTTTTTCTCCATCCCCCACTTCTGTTGCTTCCCATTGTTGCTCTTCCTCTCCTTCTCCTTCCCCCAAATCTTATGCTTACAATTCTTCTTCTTCTTCCTCTTTCCCTCCAGATTCCACTTCATCTGCTTCTTCTTCCCTTCCCTTCCCCTCCTGCTGCCTTTTCCTCCTTTGCTCCTTATTCCAATTCTTCCTCTTCATCTCACCTCCTCCACTACTTCTTCTTCCTCCTCTTGTTCACCTTCTTCAACTTTTTCACTTTCCACATCTTCTTCTTCTTCCTTTTCTTCTGCTTCTTCCACTTCTTCTAGTTACTCTCCTTCTTCTTCTTCTTCTTATGTTTCTTCCACTTCTCCTACCTCCCCTTGTTCTCTTTTCTTCCACTTCCTTTTCATGCTCTCCTTTCCTTTCTTTTCTTCCTCTTCATCTCCTTCTTCTTCTTCCTTTCCTTCGTCATATCCCTCCTTTTATCCTTCTTCTGCTTCCACTTGCATTTCTACCTCTTGTTCTCCTTCTTCCACTTCTTCTCCATGATCCCCACTCCTTCAACTACTTCTTCTTGTTCACCTTCTTCCACTTCTACTACATCCACTTCTTCTTCTTCCCTCTCTTCTCCTTCTTGCCCTTCTTCTGCCTACACTACTTCTTCTTCCTCCCCTTCTTCTTCTCCTCCTTATTCCACTCCTTCTTCATCCCTTTTCCTTCCACTGCTCCTTCTTCCTCCTCTTTTTCTTATTCTTCCCCTTCTTCTTCTTCATCCTATTGTTCTCCTTCTTGCACTGCACTTCTTCCTTTTCTTCTCGTTCTTCCACATCTTCTTCTTCCTCTTCTTCTCCTTCTGCCACCTCTTCTTCTAGTTACTCTCCTTCTTCTTCCTCTTCTTATCTTTCTTCCACTTGTCCTGCCTCCCCTTGTTCTCTTTCTTCTGCTTCTTCTTCGTCCTCTCCTTTCCTTTCTTTTCTTCCTCTTCATCTCCTTCTTCTTCTTCCTTTCCTTCGTAATATCCCTCTTTTGCTCCTTCTTCTGCTTCAACTTGGATTTCTACCTCTTGTTCTCCTTCTTCCACTTCTTCTCCATCATCCCCACTCCTTCAACTACTTCTTCTTCTTCCTCTTGTTCACCTTCTTCCACTTCTACTAGATCCACTTCTTCTTCATCCTCTCCTTTCCTTTCTTTTCTTCCTCTTCATCTCCTTCTTCTTCTTCCTTTCCTCGTCATATCCCTCTTTTTCTCCTTCTTCTGCTTCCACTTGAATTTCTACCCCTTGTTCTCCTTCTTCCACTTCTTCTCCATCATCCCCACTCCTTCAACTACTTCTTCTTCTTCCTCTTGTTCACCTTCTTCCACTTCTACTAGATCCACTTGTTCTTCTTCTTCCCTCTCTACTCGTTCTTGCCCTTCTTCTGCCAACACTACTTCTTCTTCCTCCCCTTCCTCTACTCCTCCTTGTTCCACTTCTTCTTCATCCCCTTTCGTTCCATTGCTCCTTTTTCCTCCTATTTTTCTCATTCTTCCAATTCTTCTTCTTCTTCCTATTGTTCTCCTTCTTCCACTTGCACTTCTTCCTTTTCTTCTCGTTCTTCCACTTCTACTTCTTCCTCTTCTTCTCCTTCTGCCACCTCTTCTCCCCCCTCCCGTTCTCCTTCTCCCACTTCTTCTTCTTCATCTCCTTTCATTCCACTACTTCCTCCTATTCCTCTTATTCTCTCCTTCTACCACTTGTTCGACTTCTACTTGTTGTTCTTCTTCATTTTTGTCTCCTTCTTCCGCTTCTTCTGCTTACACTTCCTCTTCTTCCATTTCTTCTCATTCCACAACTTCTACTTCTTTCCATTCCGTCTTCTCCTTCCTCTTTTTCTCCATCCCTCACTTCTGTTGCTTCCCATTGTTGTTGTTTCTCTTCTTCTCCTTCCCCCAAATCTTATGCTTACACTTCTTCTTCTTCTTCTTCCTCTTCTCCTCCAGATTCCATTTCTTCTGCTTCTTCTTCCCTGCCCTTGCCTTCCTTTTTCCTTTTCCTCCTTTTCCTCCTTTTCTCCTTGTTCCAATTCTTCTTCTTCATCTCACCTCCTTCCATTACTTCTTCTTCCTCCTCTTGTTCACCTTCTTCAACTTCTTCACTTTCCACATCTTCTTCTTCTTCCTTTTCTGCTGCTTCTTCCACTTCTTCTAGTTACTCTCCTTCTTCTTCCCCTTCTTATCTTTCTTCCACTTCTCTTGCCTCCTCTTGTTCTCTTTCTTCTACTTCTTCTTCATTGTTTCCTTTCCTTTCTTTTCTTCCTCTTCATCTCCTTCTTCTTCTTCCTTTCCTTCGTCATATTCCTCTTTCCACTTCTTCTTCTTCCTCTTCTTCTCCTTCTGCCACCTTTTCTCCCTCCTCCCGTTCTCCTTCTTCCACTTCTTCATCTTCATCTCCTTTCATTTCGCTACTTCCTCCTATTTATTCTCTCCTTCTACCAGTTCTTCTACTTCTACTTGTTCTTCTTCATTTTCGTCTCTTTCTTCTGCATCTTCTGCTTACACTTCTTCTTCTTCCTCTTCTTCCATTTCTTCTCCTTCCACAACTTCTTCTTCTTGCCTTTCCGTCTTCTCCTTGCTCTTTCTCTCCATCCCCCACTTTTGTTGCCTCCCATTGTTGCTCTTCCTCTTCTTCTCCTTCCCCCAAATCTTATGCTTACACTTCTTCTTCTTCTTCCTCTTCTCCTCCAGATTCCACTTCTTCTGCTTCTTCTTCCCTTCCCTTCCCCTCCTTCCTTTTCTCATTTTCCCCTTGTTCCAATTCTTCTTCTTCATCTCACCTCGTTCCACTACTTTTTCTTCCTCCTCTTGTTCACCTTCGTCAACTTCTTCACTTTCCACATCTTCTTCTTCTTCCTTTTCTTCTGCTTCTTCCACTTCTTCTAGTTACTCACCTTCTTCTTCCTCTTCTTATCTTTCTTCCACTTCTCCCGCCTCCTCTTGTTCTCTTTCTTCCACTTCTTCTTCATCCTTTCCTTTCCTTTCTTTTCTTCCTCTTCATCTCCTTCTTCTTCTTCCTTTCCTTCGTCATATCCCTCTTTTTCTCCTTCTTCTGCTTCCACCTGCATTTCTACCTCTTGTTCTCCTTCTTCCACTTCTTCTCCATCATCCCTACTACTTCAACTACTTCTTCTTCCTCCTCTTGTTCACCTTCTTCCACCTCTACTACATCAATTTGTTCTTCTTCTTCCCTCTTTTCTCCTTCTTGCCCTTCTTCTGCCTACACTACTTCTGTTTCCTCCCCTTCTTCTTCTCCTCCTTGTTCCACTTCTTCTTCATCCCCTTTCCTTCCATTGCTTCTTCTTCCTCCTCTTTTTCTCATTCTTCCACTTCTTCTTCTTCTTCTTTATATTGTTCTCCTTCTTCCACTTGCACTTCTTCCTTTTCCTCTCATTCTTTCACTTCTTCTTCTTCCTCTTCTTCTTCTTCCACTTCCTCTTCTTCTCCTTCTGCCACCTCTTCTCCCTCCTCCCGTTCTCCTCATTCCACTTCTTCTTCTTCATCTCCTTTCATTCGACTACTTCTACCACTTCTTCTACTTCTACTTGTTGTTCTTCTTCATTTTCGTCTCCTTCTTCCGCTTCTTCTGCTTACTCTCCTTCTTCTTCCTCTTCTTATCTTTCTTCCACTTCTCCTGCCTCCTCTTGTTCGCTTTCTTCCTCTTCATCTCCTTCTTCTTCTTCCTTTCCTTCGTAATATCCCTCTTTTTCTCCTTCTTCTGCTTCCACTTGCATTCTACCTCTTGTTCTCCTTCTCCCACATCTTCTCCATCATCCCCACTCCTTCAACTACTTCTTCTTCTTCCTATTGTTCATCTTCTTCCACCTCTACTACATCCACTTGTTCTTCTTCTTCCCTCTCTTCTCCTTCTTGCCCTTCTTCTGCCTACACTACTTATTCTACCTCCCCTTCCTCTTCTCCTCCTTGTTCAACTTCTTCTTCATCTCCTTTTCTTCCATTGCTTATTCTTCCTCCTTTTTTTCTCATTGTTCCACTTCTTCTTCTTCTTCCTATTCTTCTCCTTCTTCCACTTGCACTTCTTCCTTTTCCTCTCATTCTTTCACTTCTTCTTCTTCCTCTTCTTCTTCTTCCACTTCCTCTTCTTCTCCTTCTGCCACCTCTTCTCCCTCCTCCCGTTCTCCTCATTCCACTTCTTCTTCTTCATCTCCTTTCATTCGACTACTTCTACCACTTCTTCTACTTCTACTTGTTGTTCTTCTTCATTTTCGTCTCCTTCTTCCGCTTCTTCTGCTTACAATTCTTCTTCTTCCTCTTCTTCCATTTCTTCTCCTTCCACAACTGCTTCTTCTTTCCTTGCCGTCTTCTCCTTCCTCTTTTTCTCCATCCCACACTTCTGTTGCTTCCCATTGTTGCTCTTCCTCTTCTTCTCCTTTTGCCACCTCTTCTCCTTCCTCCCGTTCTCCTTCTTCCACTTCTTCTTCTTCCTCTTCTTCTCCTTCTGCCACCTCTCCTCCCTCCTCCCGTTCTCCTTCTTCCACTTCTTCTTCTTAATCTCCTTTCATTCCACTACTTCTACCACTTCTTCTACTTCTACTTGTTGTTCTTCTTCATTTTCGTCTCCTTCTTCCGCTTCTTCTGCTTACACTTGTTCTTCTTCCTCTTCTTCCATTTCTTCTCCTTCCACAACTTCTTGTTCTTTCCTTTCCGTCTTCTCCTTCCTCTTTTTCTCCATCCCCCACTTCTGTTGCTTCCCATTATTGCTCTTCCTCTTCTTGTCCTTCCCTCAAATCTTATGCTTACACTTCTTCTGCTTCTTCCTCTTCTCCTCCAGATTCCACTTCTTCTGCTTCTCCTTCCCTTCCTTTCCCCTCCTTCTTCCTTTTCCTCCTTTTCTCCTTGTTCCAATTCTTCTTCTTCATCTCACCTCCTTCCACTACTTCTGCTTCCTCCTCTTGTTCACCTTCTTCCACTTCTACTACATCCACTTGTTCTTCTTCTTCCTTCTCTTGTCCTTCTTGCCCTTCTTCTGCCTACACTACTTCTTCTTCCTCCCCTTCTTCTTCTCCTCCATGTTCCACTTCTTCTTCATCCCCTTTCCTTCCATTGCTTCTTCTTCCTCCTCTTTTTCTCGTTCTTCCACTTCTTCTTCTTCTTCATATTGTTCTCCTTCATCCACTTGCACTTCTTCCTTTTCTTCTCGTTCGTCCACTTCCTCTTCTTTGTCTTCTTATCTTTCTTCCACTTCTCGTGCCTCCTCTTGTTCTCTTTCTTCCACTTCTTCATCATCCTCTCCTTTCCTTTCTTTTCTTCCTCTTCATCTCCTTCTTCTTCCTTTCCTTCGTAATATCCCTCTTTTTCTCCTTCTTCTGCTTCCACTCGCATTTCTCCCTCTTTTTCTCCTTCTTCCACTTCTTCTCCATCATCCCCACTCCTTCAACTACTTCTTCTTCTTCCTCTTGTTCACCTTCTTCCACTTCTACTACATCCACTTGTTCTTCTTCTTCCCTGTCTTCTCCTTCTTGCCGTTCTTCTGCCTACACTACTTGTTCTTCCCTCCCCTTCTTCTTCATCCCCTTTCCTTCCATTGCTTCTTCTTCCTCATCTTTTTCTCATCCTTCCACTTCTTCTTCTTCTTCCTATTGTTCTCCTTCTTCCACCTGCACTTCTTCCTTTTCTTCTCGTTCTTCCACTTCTTCTTCTTCCTCTTCTTCTCCTTCCACCAACTCTTCTCCCTCCTCTCGTTTTCCTTCTTCCACTTCTTCTTCTTCATCTTCTTTCATTCCACTACTTCCTCCTATTCCTCTTATTCTCTCCTTCTACCACTTCTTCTACTTCTACTTGTGGTTCTGCTTCATTTTCGTCTCCTTCGTCCGCTTCTTCTGCTTACACTTCTTCTTCTTCCTCTTCTTCCATTTCTTCTCCTTCCACAACTTATTCTTCTTTCCTTTCTGTCTTCTCCTTCCTCTTTTTCTCCATCCCCCACTTCTGTGGCTTCCCATTGTTGCTCTTCCTCTTCTTCTCCTTGCCCCTAATCTTATGCTTACACTTTTTCTTCTTTTTCCCTTCCCTTCCCCTCGCGTCCTTCTTCCTTTTCCTCCTTTTCTCCTTGTTGCAATTCTTCTTCTTCATCTCACCTCCTTCCACTACTTCTTCTTCCTCCTCTTGTTCACCTTCTTCAACTTCTTCACTTTCCACATCTTCTTCTTCTTCCTTTTCTTCTCCTTCTTCCACTTCTTCTAGTTACTGTCCTTCTTCTTCCTCTTCTTATCTTTCTTCCGCTTCTCCTGCCTCCTCTTGTTCTCTTTCTTCCACTTCTTCTTCATCCTCTCATTTCCTTTCTTTTCTTCCTCTTCATCTTCTTCTTCTTCGTCCTTTCCTTCGTCATATCCCTCTTTTTCTCCTTCTTCTGCTTCCACTTGCATTTCTACCTCTTGTTCTCGTTCTTTCACTTTCTTCTCCATCATCCCCACTCCTTCAACTACTTCTTCTTCTTCCTCTTGTTCACCTTCTTCCACTTCTACTAGATCCACTTGTTCTTCTTTTTCCCTCTCTTCTCCTTCTTGCCCTTCTTCTGCCTACACTACTTCTTTTTCCTCCCCTTCTTCTTCTCCTCCTTGTTCCACTTCTTCTTCATCCCCTTTCTTTCCATTGCTTCTTCTTCCTCCTCTTTTTGACATTCTTCCACTTCTTCTTCTTCTTCCTATTGTTCTCCTTCTTCCACTTGTACTTCTACCTTTTCTTCTTGTTCTTCCACTTCTTCTTCTTCCTCTTCTTCTCCTTCTGCCACCTCTTCTCCCTCCTCCCGTTCTCCTTCTTCCGCTTCTTCTTCTTCATCTCGTTTCATTCCACTACTTCTACCACTTCTTCTACTTCTACTTGTTGTTGTTCTTCATTTTCGTGTCCTTCTTCCGGTTCTTCTTCTTCCTCTTCTTCCATTTCTTCTCCTTCAACAACTTATTCTTCTTTCCTTTTCGTCTTCTCCTTCCTCTTTTTCTCCATCCCCCACTTCTGTTGCTTCCCGTTGTTGCTCTTCCTCTTCTTCTCCTTCCCCCAAATCTTATGCTTATACTTCTTCTTCTTGTTCCTCTTCTCCTCCAGCTTCCACTTCTTCTGCTTCTTATTCCCTTCCCTTCCCCTCCCCTCCTTCTTCCTTTTCCTCCTTTTCTCCTTGTTCCAATTCTTCTTCTTCATCTCACCTCCTTCCACTACTTCTTCTTCCTTTTCTTCTCCTTCTTCCACTTCTTCCAGTTACTCTCCTTCTTCTTCCTCTTCTTATCTTTCTTCCACTTCTCCTGCCTCCTCTTGTTCTCTTTCTTCCACTTCTTCTTCATCCTCTCCTTTCCTTTCTTTTCTTCCTCTTCATCTCCTTCTTCTTCCTTTCCTTCGTAATATCCCTCTTTTTCTCCTTCTTCTGCTTCCACTCGCATTTCTCCCTCTTTTTCTCCTTCTTCCACATCTTCTTCTTCTTCCTTTTCTTTTCCTTCTTCCACTTCTTCTGGTTACCCTACTTCTTCTTCCTCTTCTTATCTTTCTTCCACTTCTCCTGCCTCATCTTGTTCTCTTTCTTCCACTTCTTCTCCATCCTCTCCTTTCCTTTCTTTTCTTCCTCTTCATCTCCTTCTTGTTCTTCCTGTCCTTTGTCATATCCCTCTTTTTCTCCATCTTCTGCTTCCACTTGCATTTCTACCTCTTGTTCTCCTTCTTCCACTTATTCTCCATCATCCCCACTCCTTCAACTACTTCTTCTTCTTCCTCTTGTTCACCTTCTTCCACTTCTACTACATCCACTTGTTCTTCTTCTTCCCTCTCTTCCTTCTTGCCCTTCTTCTGCCTACACTATTTCTTCTTCCTCCCCTTCTTCTTCTCCTTCTTGTTCCACTTCTTCTTCATCCCCTTTCCTTCCATTGCTTCTTCTTCCTCCTCTTTTTCTCATTCTTCCACTTCTTCTTCTTCCTCTTCTTCTCCTTCTACCACATCTTCTCCCTCCTCCCGTTCTCCTTCTTCCACTTCTTCTTCTTCATCTCCTTTCATTCCACTACTTCCTCCTATTCCTCTTATTCTCTCCTGTTACCACTTCTTCTACTTCTACTTATTGTTCTTCTTCATTTTCGTCTCCTTCTTCCGCTTCTTTTGCTTACACTTGTTCTTCTTCCTATTCTTCCATTTCTTCTCCTTCCACAACTTCTTCTTCTTTCCTTTCCGTCTTCTCCTTCCTCTTTTTCTCCATCCCCCACTTCTGTTGCTTCCCATTGTTGCTCTTCCTCTTCTTCTCCTTCCCCCAAATCTTATGCTTACACTTCTTGATATGAATCCACTGTCAGTTTAGGATTCTGAAAGGACCCTAGGAATTTAGCTTGCTGCGTTAACAAAATGAATCAACGTGGAATGCAAACAGTTGCAAAAAAAATAAACTAAATAGAATTACTATCAAACTTTTAGACACAGAATGGAAATTAAAAGTTATTGAAATTCAACGATTAAACGAGTTTTTGATAGTGTAGGACTTTCCTGTCATAGAGTTTAATGGGCCGAATTGAGTATGAATGGAAAAGACAGAAAATGGAATTGGGATTGATAGACTCCACACTTCCAAGGATGGAAGATATGTCTACGAGATTGCACACACAAAGGGGTGAATTACCTTTAATAAATCTCAAAAGATATTGGATTGCCAAGAACCCAAAGGAGAGAAAACTCAACTAGTTTTTATTTCCAAAATATTCTGCCTTACATCTCAGTCTTGCCCAAATTTATATGCCTAATAAACTCAGCTTGTGTAGGTTTAGTGGCTTTCTCAATTCACGTGAAGTTACAAAATAATAAAAACTAATAATGGCAGCTTAATAACAAAGTGTAACTGCCAAACTAAATTAAACACGTATACTAATTAGAATTGATAACCTAGGTGGTTGCAACTTTAATTAGACAATTCTGGTTGCCCACCATTAACTAAGTAAACTTCAAGAAAATGAGTTTAATTAATTCCAAACTTCTCTTCCATTAAGGTCAAGTATTACTCTCTTCAGTCCTGAGACAATTAACAATTTTAAACATTATTTCTTCAATGTTTGGCTCTTTTTGCAAAAGGGCTATTAATACTTGTTGAATAGCTTCCTTAGCTCTTCTTGTCCTTACCCTTGTGATAGGTCATCCAAGTCCTTCAAGCTGCATGTCCTCATCACTTCTTCTTCTTCTTCCTCTTCTCCTCTAGATTCCACTTCTTCTGCTTCTTCTTCCCTTCCCTTCCCCTCCTTCTTTCTTTTCCTCCTTTCCTCCTTGTTCCAATTCTTCTTCTTCATCTCACCTCCTTCCACTACTTCTTCTTCCAACTCTTGTTCACGTTCTTCAACTTCTTGACTTTCCACATCTTCTTCTTCTTCCTTTTCTTCTCCTTCTTCCACTTCTTCTGGTTACCCTCCTTTTTCTTCCTCTTCTTATCTTTCTTCCACTTCTCCTGCCTCATCTTTTTCTCTTTCTTCCACTTCTTCTCCATCCTCTCCTTTCGTTTCTTTTCTTCCTCTTCATCTCCTTCTTGTTCTTCCTTTCCTTTGTCATATCCCTCTTTTTCTCCTTCTTCTGCTTCCACTTGCATTTCTACCTCTTGTTCTCCTTCTTCCACTTCTTCTCCATCATCCCCACTCCTTCAACTACTTCTTCTTCTTCCTCTTGTTCACCTTCTTCCACTTCTACTACATCCACTTGTTCTTCTTCTACCCTCTCTTCTCCTTCTTGCCCTTCTTCTGCCTACACTATTTCTTCTTCCTCCCCTTCTTCTTCTCCTCCTTGTTCCACTTCTTCTTCATCCCCTTTCCTTCCATTGCTTCTTCTTCCTCCTCTTTTTCTCATTCTTCCACTTCTTCTTCTTCCTCTTCTTCTCCTTCTGCCACCTCTTCTCCCTCCTCCCGTTCTCCTTCTTCCACTTCTTCTTCTTCATCTCCTTTCATTCCAAAGTGATAGAAATCCAAAGTGGTTGGGTTCATTTTGAGGATCTATCTAGGTTGGAAGGTAATAAGTTAACAAAACAATGAGAATTGGGTAAACAAGAAAATGGAAAGGATGAAAATGGTTTAACGAAAAGATAGATGACACCACTTCCAAGGATGGAAGATAAGTCATATGACGCCACAAGGGTGGTGATTTACCCTTCATAAGTCTAGGAGAACGCCACAAGGAAAAATTCCTTGATAAGTTCTAAAGAGAAATTCATCTCTCACTTCGAAAAGATTCGTCCCCGAATCTATGACTTTATTTTCCTACAAATTTTATTCACTTATAACGAACAAAACAACCTCCAGGATCAAATACAACTTGTAAAAAATCATGCATCAAAGAATTTCTCCTTTTTGGTGCCCAGACCCAGACTTGAAAATTTTTCTCATGAGTTTGAATTTCAACAATGGACTCGATGTACAATGACGCTCTAGAAGTGATATCAATATTTTTCTTCCTTACCCATGACCATTTGTGCGTTGTATACTCATGATCCTGTGCATTTATAATATCAAGAGAAGAAGAAAAATCAATAGCAGTTAAAGTTTTATAGTTCTTTTTCTGTCTTTCTCTTTCCTTTTCTCTCTCTTCTTCTTCACTCTTTTCTTTTTCTATTTTTCTCTTTTCTTCTCTGTCTTTTTCTATTTTCTCCTTCAACTTAAGTTGATCATCACAAACTTTACTTGGTGTCAGAAATTTCAAATTAAGTTTGCGTCCTTCATGCACCAAAGAAACTGAAAGTCTTTCATAATTTATCCTTTTACCCTGCAACCAAGGTTTCCCTAAAAGAAAATGACATGAGTCCATGGGAGCAATATCGCATGTCACTTCCTCCACATATTTTCCAATAGTGAATCTAAACTTAGTTTGCCTAGGATGAAGACTCGTTGGTAAGTTAAGTTTATTCACCAATCTTCCGCTCACCACGCTGCTATAACTTTCTTCATCAACTGCAAATAAACACAAATGACCTTTGATTAAACACCTTGTATAAAAAATATCCACCATAGTTCCAAACCTAGAGCCGAAGCTCTCATACCAACTGATATAAATCCGAAGGGGTTGGGTTCGTTTTGCAGATCTATCTAGGTTGGAAGGTAATAAGTTAACAAAACAATGAGAATTGGGTAAACTAGAAAATGGAAAGGATGAAAATGGTTTAACGAAAAGATAGATGACGCCACTTCCAAGGATGGAAGATAAGTCATATGATGCCACAAGGGTGGTGATTTACCCTTGATAAGTCTAGGAGAACGCCAGAAGGAACAATTCCTTGATAAGTTCTAAAGAGAAATTCATCTCTCACAAAAGGGTAAAACCCAAATATAATTTTACTAATTCAATGGTTCCCCTTAGAGTACAATTCAGCCCCTATTTATAGAATTAGGTTACTGTTCAAAATCGTAACTCCCAAAAGAAAAATTAAATACTCTATTATCACGCAATTATCACACATGATTAATTGCACGTTACATTAATTCCTAAATTAATGAAACGTTACAAAAAATGAAAAGTCATTGTCTTCGGCATTCACATCACTTCCACTTCTTCTTCTTCTCCTTCTGCCACCTCTTCTCCCTCCTCCCGTTCTCCTTCTTCCACTTCTTCTTCTTTATCTCCTTTCATTCCACTACTTCCTCCTATTCCTCTTATTCTCTCCTTTTACCACTTCTTCTACTTCTACTTGTTGTTCTTCTTCATTTTCGTCTCCTTCTTCCGCTTCTTTTGCTTACACTTCTTCTTCTTCTTCCTCTTCTCCTCCAGATTCCATTTCTTGTGCTTCTTCTTCCCTTCCCTTCCCCTCCTTCTTCCTTTTCTTCCTTTTCTCCTTGTTCCAATTCTTCTTCTTCATCTCACCTCCTTCCACTACTTCTTCTTCCTCCTCTTGTTCACGTTCTTCAACTTCTTGACTTTCCACATCTTCTTCTTCTTCCTTTTCTTCTCCTTCTTCCACTTCTTCTGGTTACCCTCCTTCTTCTTCCTCTTCTTATCTTTCTTCCACTTCTCCTGCCTCATCTTTTTCTCTTTCTTCCACTTCTTCTCCATCCTCAACTTTCGCTTCTTTTCTTCCTCTTCATCTCCTTCTTGTTCTTCCTTTCCTTTGTCATATCCCTTTTTTTCTTCTTCTTCTGCTTCCACTTGCATTTCTACCTCTTGTTCTCCTTCTTCCACTTCTTCTCCATCATCCCCACTCCTTCAACTACTTCTTCTTCTTCCTCTTGTTCACCTTCTTCCACTTCTACTACATCCACTTGTTCTTCTTCTTCCCTCTCTTCTCCTTCTTGCCCTTCTTCTGCCTACACTATTTCTTCTTCCTCCCCTTCTTCTTCTCCTCCTTGTTCCACTTTTTCTTCATCCCCTTTCCTTCCATTGCTTCTTCTTCCTCCTCTTTTTCCCATTCTTCCACTTCTTCTTCTTCCTCTTCTTCTACTTCTGCCACCTCTTCTCCCTCCTCCCGTTCTCCTTCTTCCACTTCTTCTTCTTCATCTCCTTTCATTCCACTACTTCCTCCTATTCCTCTTATTCTCTCCTTTTACCACTTCTTCTACTTCTACTTGTTGTTCTTCTTCATTTTCGTCTCCTTCTTCCGCTTCTTTTGCTTACACTTCTTCTTCTTCTTCCTCTTCTCCTCCAGATTCCATTTCTTGTGCTTCTTCTTCCCTTCCCTTCCCCTCCTTCTTCCTTTTCTTCCTTTTCTCCTTGTTCCAATTCTTCTTCTTCATCTCACCTCCTTCCACTACTTCTTCTTCCTCCGCTTGTTCACGTTCTTCAACTTCTTCACTTTCCACATCTTCTTCTTCTTCCTTTTCTTCTCCTTCTTCCACTTCTTCTGGTTACCCTCCTTCTTCTTCCTCTTCTTATCTTTCTTCCACTTCTCCTGCCTCATCTTTTTCTCTTTCTTCCACTTCTTCTCCATCCTCTCCTTTCGTATCTTTTCTTCCTCTTCAACTCCTTCTTGTTCTTCCTTTCCTTTGTCATATCACTCTTTTTCTCCTTCTTCTGCTTCCACTTGCATTTCTACCTCTTGTTCCCCTTCTTCCACTTCTTCTCCATCATCCCCACTCCTTCAACTACTTCTTCTTCTTCCTCTTGTTCACCTTCTTCCACTTCTACTACATCCACTTGTTCTTCTTCTTCCCTCTCTTCTCCTTCGTGCCCTTCTTCTGCCTACACTATTTCTTCTTCCTCCCCTTCTTCTTCTCCTCCTTATTCCACTTTTTCTTCATCCCCTTTCCTTCCATTGCTTCTTCTTCCTCCTCTTTTTCCTATTCTTCCACTTCTTCTTCTTCCTCTTCTTCTACTTCTGCCACCTCTTCTCCCTCCTCCCGTTCTCCTTCTTCCACTTCTTCTTCTTCATCTCCTTTCATTCCACTACTTCCTCCTATTCCTCTTATTCTCTCCTTTTACCACTTCTTCTACTTCTACTTGTTGTTCTTCTTCATTTTCGTCTCCTTCTTCCGCTTCTTTTGCTTACACTTGTTCTTCTTCCTATTCTTCCATTTCTTCTCCTTCCACAACTTCTTCTTCTTTCCTTTTCGTCTTCTCCTTCCTCTTTTTCTCCATCCCCCACTTCGGTTGCGTCCCATTGTTGCTCTTCCTCTTCTTCTCCTTCCCCCAAATCTTATGCTTACACTTCTTCTTCTTCTTCCTCTTCTCCTCCAGATTCCACTTCTTCTGCTTCTTCTTCCCTTCCCTTCCCCTCCTTCTTCCTTTTCCTCCTTTTCTCCTTCTTCCAATTCTTCTTCTTCATCTCACCTCCTTCCACTACTTCTTCTTCCTCCTCTTGTTCACGTTCTTCAACTTCTTGACTTTCCACATCTTCTTCTTCTTCCTTTTCTTCTCCTTCTTCCACTTCTTCTGGTTACCCTCCTTCTTCTTCCTCTTCTTATCTTTCTTCCACTTCTCCTGCCTCATCTTTTTCTCTTTCTTCCACTTCTTCTCCATCCTCAACTTTCGCTTCTTTTCTTCCTCTTCATCTCCTTCTTGTTCTTCCTTTCCTTTGTCATATCCCTTTTTTTCTTCTTCTTCTGCTTCCACTTGCATTTCTACCTCTTGTTCTCCTTCTTCCACTTCTTCTCCATCATCCCCACTCCTTCAACTACTTCTTCTTCTTCCTCTTGTTCACCTTCTTCCACTTCTACTACATCCACTTGTTCTTCTTCTTCCCTCTCTTCTCCTTCTTGCCCTTCTTCTGCCTACACTATTTCTTCTTCCTCCCCTTCTTCTTCTCCTCCTTGTTCCACTTTTTCTTCATCCCCTTTCCTTCCATTGCTTCTTCTTCCTCCTCTTTTTCCCATTCTTCCACTTCTTCTTCTTCCTCTTCTTCTACTTCTGCCACCTCTTCTCCCTCCTCCCGTTCTCCTTCTTCCACTTCTTCTTCTTCATCTCCTTTCATTCCACTACTTCCTCCTATTCCTCTTATTCTCTCCTTTTACCACTTCTTCTACTTCTACTTGTTGTTCTTCTTCATTTTCGTCTCCTTCTTCCACTTCTTTTGCTTACACTTCTTCTTCTTCTTCCTCTTCTCCTCCAGATTCCACTTCTTGTGCTTCTTCTTCCCTTCCCTTCCCCTCCTTCTTCCTTTTCTTCCTTTTCTCCTTGTTCCAATTCTTCTTCTTCATCTCACCTCCTTCCGCTACTTCTTCTTCCTCCGCTTGTTCACGTTCTTCAACTTCTTCACTTTCCACATCTTCTTCTTCTTCCTTTTCTTCTCCTTCTTCCACTTCTTCTGGTTACCCTCCTTCTTCTTCCTCTTCTTATCTTTCTTCCACTTCTCCTGCCTCATCTTTTTCTCTTTCTTCCACTTCTTCTCCATCCTCTCCTTTCGTATCTTTTCTTCCTCTTCAACTCCTTCTTGTTCTTCCTTTCCTTTGTCATATCACTCTTTTTCTCCTTCTTCTGCTTCCACTTGCATTTCTACCTCTTGTTCCCCTTCTTCCACTTCTTCTCCATCATCCCCACTCCTTCAACTACTTCTTCTTCTTCCTCTTGTTCACCTTCTTCCACTTCTACTACATCCACTTGTTCTTCTTCTTCCCTCTCTTCTCCTTCGTGCCCTTCTTCTGCCTACACTATTTCTTCTTCCTCCCCTTCTTCTTCTCCTCCTTGTTCCACTTTTTCTTCATCCCCTTTCCTTCCATTGCTTCTTCTTCCTCCTCTTTTTCCTATTCTTCCACTTCTTCTTCTTCCTCTTCTTCTACTTCTGCCACCTCTTCTCCCTCCTCCCGTTCTCCTTCTTCCACTTCTTCTTCTTCATCTCCTTTCATTCCACTACTTCCTCCTATTCCTCTTATTCTCTCCTTTTACCACTTCTTCTACTTCTACTTGTTGTTCTTCTTCATTTTCGTCTCCTTCTTCCGCTTCTTTTGCTTACACTTGTTCTTCTTCCTATTCTTCCATTTCTTCTCCTTCCACAACTTCTTCTTCTTTCCTTTTCGTCTTCTCCTTCCTCTTTTTCTCCATCCCCCACTTCGGTTGCGTCCCATTGTTGCTCTTCCTCTTCTTCTCCTTCCCCCAAATCTTATGCTTACACTTCTTCTTCTTCTTCCTCTTCTCCTCCAGATTCCACTTCTTCTGCTTCTTCTTCCCTTCCCTTCCCCTCCTTCTTCCTTTTCCTCCTTTTCTCCTTCTTCCAATTCTTCTTCTTCATCTCACCTCCTTCCACTAATTCTTCTTCCTCCTCTTGTTCACGTTCTTCAACTTCTTGACTTTCCACATCTTCTTATTCTTCCTTTGCTTCTCCTTCTTTCACTTCTTCTAATTACTCTCTTTCTTCTTCCTCTTGTTATCTTTCTTCCACTTCTGCTGCCTCCTCTTGTTCTCTTTCTTCCACTTCTTCTTCATCCTCTCCTTTCCTTTCTTTTGTTCCTCTTCATCTCCTTCTTCTTCTTCATTTCCTTCGTCATATCCCTCTTTTTGTCCTTCTTCTGCTTCCACTTGTATTTCTACCTCTTAGTCTCCTTCTTCCACTTGGACTTCTTCCTTTTCTTCTCGTTCTTCCACTTCTTCTTCTTCCTCTTCTTCTCCTTCTGCCACCTCTTCTCCGTCCTCCCGTTCTCCTTCTTCCACTTCTTCTTTTTCATCTCCTTTAATTCCACTACTTCCTCCTATTCCTCTTATTGTCTCCTTTTACCACTTCTTCTACTTCTACTTGTTGTTCTTCTTCATTTTTGTCTCTTTCTTCCGCTTCTTCTGCTTACACTTCTTCGTCTTCCTCTTCTTCCACTTCTTCTCCTTCCACAACTTCTTCTTCTTTCCTTTCCTTCTTCTCCTTCCTCTTTTTCTCCATCGTCCACTTCTGTTGCTTCCCATTGTTGCTCTTCCTCTTCTTCTCCTTCACCCAAATCTTATGCTTACACTTCTTCTTCTTCTTCCTCTTTCCCTCCAGATTCCACTTCTTCTGCTTCTTCTTCCCTTCCCTTCCCCTCCTTCTTCCTTTTCCTCCTTTTCGCCTGGTTCCAATTCTTCTTCTTCATCTAGCCTCCTTCCACTACTTCTTCTTCCTCCTCTTGTTCACCTTCTTCACTTTCCACATCTTCTTCTTCTTCCTTTTCTTCTCCTTCTTCCACTTCTTCTAGTTACTCTCCTTCTTCTTCCTCTTCTTATCTTTCTTCCACTTCTCCTGCCTCCTCTTGTTCTCTTTCTTCCACTTCTTCTTCATCCTCTCCTTTCTTTTCTTTTCTTCCTCTTCATCTCCTTCTTCTTCATCCTTTCCTTCGTCATATCCCTCTTTGTCTCCTTCTTCTGCTTCCACTTGCATTTCTACCTCTTGTTCTCCCTCTTCTACTTCTTCTCCATCATCCCCACTCCTTCAACTACTTCTTCTTCTTCCTCTTGTTCAACTTCTTCCACCCCTACAACATCTACTTCTTCTTCTTCCCTGTCTTCTCCTTCTTGCCCTTCTTCTGCCTACACTACTACTTCTTCCTCCCCTTCTTCTTCTCCTCCTTGTTCCACTTCTTCTTCATTCCCCTTTCCATCCATTGCTTCATCTTCCTCCTTTTTTTCTCATTCTTCCACTTCTTCTTCTTCTTCCTATTGTTCTCCTTCTTCCACTTGCACTTCTTCGTTTTCTTCTCGTTCTTCCACATCTTCTTCTTCCTCGTCTTCTCCTTCTGCCACCTCTTCTTCATCTCCTTTCATTCCACTACTTCCTCCTATTCCTCTTATTCTCTCCTACTACCGCTTCTTCTACTTCTACTTGTTGTTCTTCTTCATTTTCTTCTCCTTCTTCTGCTTCTTCTGCTTACACTTCTTCTTCTTCCTCTTCTTCCATTTCATCTCCTTCCACAGGTTCTTCTTCTTTACTTTCCGTCTTCTCCTTCCTCTTTTTCTCCATCCCCTACTTCAATTGCTTCCCATTTTTGCTCTTCCTCTTCTTCTCCTTCCCCCAAATCTTATGCTTACACTTCTTCTTCTTCTTCGTCTTTCCCTCCAGATTCCACTTCATCTGCTTCTTCTTCCCTTCCCTTCCCCTCCTGCTGCCTTTTCCTCCTTTTTGCCTCGTTCCAATTCTTCCTCTTCATCTCACCTCCTCCACTACTTCTTCTTCCTCCTCTTGTTCTCCTTCTTTAACTTCTTCACTTTCCACATCTTCTTCTTCTTCCTTTTCTTCTCCTTCTTCCACTTCTTCTAGTTACTCTCCTGCTTCTTCCTCTTCTTATCTTTCTTCCACTTCTCCTACCTCCTCTTGTTCTCTTTCTTCCACTTCTTCTTCATGCTCTCCTTTCCTTTCTTTTCTTCCTCTTCATCTCCTTCTTCTTCTTCCTTTCCTTCGTGATATCCCTCTTTTTCTCCTTCTTCTGCTTCCACTTACATTTCTACCTCTTGTTCTCCTTCTTCCACTTCTTCTCCATCATCCCCACTCCTTCAACTACTTCTTCTTTTTCATCTTGTTCACCTTCTTCCACTTCTACTACATCCACATCTTCTTCTTCCCTCTCTTCTCCTTCTTGCCCTTCTTCTGCCTACACTACTTCTTCTTCCTCCCCTTCTTCTTCTCCTCCTTTTTCCACTTCTTGTTCCTTCCCCTTTCTTTCCATTGTTTCTTCTTCCTTCTCTTTTTCTCATTCTTCCACTTCTTCTTCTTCTTCCTATTGTTCTCCTTCTTCCACTTGCACTTCTTCCTTTTCTTCTCGTTCTTCCACTTCTTCTTCTTCCTCTTCTTCTCCTTCTGCCACCTCTTCTTCCTCCTCCCGTTCTCCTTCTTCCACTTCTTCTTCTTCATCTCCTTTCATTCCAGTACTTCCACCTATTCCTCTTATTCTCTCCTTCTACCACTTCTTCTACTTCTACTTGTTGTTCTTCTTCATTTTCGTCTCCTTCTTTACCTTCTTCTGCTTACACTTCTTCTTCTTCCTCTTCTTCCATTTCTTCTTCTTCCACAACTTCTTCTTCTTTCCTTTCTGTCTTCTCCTTCCTGTTTTTCTCCATCCCCCACTTCTGTTACTTCCCATTGTTGCTCTTCCTCTTCTTCTCCTTCCCCCAAATCTTATGCTTCCACTTCTTCTGCGTCTTCCTATTGTTCTCCTTCTTCCACTTGCACATCTTCCTTTTCTTCTCGTTCTACCACTTCTTCTTCTTCCTCTTCTTCTTCATCCACTTGCTCTTCTTCTCCTTCTGCCACCTCTTCTCCCTCATCCCGTTCTCTTTCTTCCACTTCTTCTTCTTCATCCCCTTTCATTCCACTACTTCTTGCAATTCCTCTTATTCTCTCCTTCTACCACTTATTCTACTTCTACTTGTTGTTCTTCTTCATTTTCGTCTCCTTCTTCTGCTTCTTCTGCTTACACTTGTTGTTCTTCCTCTTCTTCCATTTCTTCTCCTTCAACAACTTCTTCTTCTTTCCTTTTCGTCTTTTCCTTCCTCTTTTTCTCCATCCCCCACTTCTGTTGCTTCCCATTGTTGCTCTTCCTCTTCTTCTCTCCTTCCCCCAAATCTTATGCTTACACTTCTTCTTCTTCCTCTTCTCCTCCAGATTCCACTTCTTCTGCTTCTTCTTCCCTTCCCTTCCCCTCCTTCTTCCTTTTCCTCCTTTTCTCCTTGTTCCAATTCTTCTTCTTCATCTCACCTCCTTCCACTACTTCTTCTTCCTCCTCTTTTTCACCTTCTTCAACTTCTTCACTTTCCACATCTTCTTCTTCTTCCTTTTCTTCTCCTTCTTTCACTTCTTCTAATTACTCCCTTTCTTCTTCCTCTTCTTATCTTTCTTCCACTTCTCCTGCCTCCTCTTGTTCTCTTTCTTCCACTTCTTCTTCATCCTCTCCTTTCCTTCCTTTTCTTCCTCTTCATCTCCTTCTTCTTCTTCCTTTCCTTCGTCATATCCCTCTTTTTCTCCTTCTTCTGCTTCCACTTGCAATTCTACCTCTTGTTCTCCTTGTTCCACTTCTTCTCCATCATCCCCACTCCTTCAACTACTTCTTCTTCTTCCTCTTGTTCACCTTCTTCCACTTCTACTACATCCACTTGTTCTTCTTCTTCCCTCTCTTCTCCTTCTTGCCCTTCTTCTGTCTACACTACTTCTTCTTCCTCCCCTTCTTCTTCTCCTCCTTGTTCCACTTCTTCTTCATCCCCTTTCCTTCCATTGCTCCTTCTTCCACCTCTTTTTCTGATTCTTCCACTTCTTCTTCTTCTTCCTATTGTTCTCCTTCTTCCACTTGCACTTCTTCCTATCGTTCTCGTTCTTCCACTTCTTCCTCCTATTTATTCTCTGCTTCTACCACTTCTTCTACTTCTACATGTTGTTCTTCTTGATTTTTGTCCCTTTCTTCCACTTCTTCTGGTTACACTTCTTCATCTTCCTCTTCTTCCATTTCTTCTCCTTCCACAACTTCTTCTTTCCTTTCCGTCTTCTCCTTCCTGTTTTTCTTCATCCCCCACTTCTGTTGCTTCCCATTGTTGCTCTTCCTCTTCTTCTCTTTCCCCCAAATCTTATGCTTACACTTCTTCTTCTTCTTCCTTTTCTCCCCCAGATTCCACTTCTTTTGCTTCGTCTTCCCTTCCCTTCCCCTCCTTCTTCCTTTTCCTCCTTTTCTCCTTGTTCCAATTCTTCTTCTTCATCTCACCTCCTTCCACTACTTCTTCTTCCTCCTCTTGTTCACCTTCTTCACTTTCCACATCCTCTTCTTCTTCCTTTTCTTCTCCTTCTTCCACTTCTTCTTGTTACTCTCCTTCTTCTGCCTCTTCTTATCTTTCTTCCACTTGTCCTGCCTCCTCTTGTTCTCTTTCTTCCACTTCTTCTTCATCCTCTCCTTTCCTTTCTTTTCTTCCTCTTCATCTCCTTCTTCTTCTTCCTTTCCTTCGTCATATCCCTCTTTTTCTCCTTCTTCTGCTTCCACTTGCATTTCTACCTCTTGTTCTCCTTCTTCCACTTCTTCTCCATCATCCCCACTCCTTCAACTACCTCTTCTTCTTCCTCTTGTTCACCTTCTTCCACTTCTACTACATCCACTTGTTCTTCTTCTTCCCTCTCTTCTCCTTCTTGCCCTTCTTCTGTCTACACTACTTCTTCTTCCTCCCCTTGTTCTTCTCCTCCTTGTTCCACTTCTTCTTCATCCCCTTTCCTTCCATTGCTTCTTCTTCCTTCGTTTTTTCTCATTCTTCCACTTCGTCTTCTTCTTCGTATTGTTCTCCTTCATCCACTTGCACTTCTTCCTTTTCTTCTCGTTCTACCACTTCTTCTTCTTCCTCTTCTTATCTTTCTTCCACTTCTCCTGCCTCTTCTTGTTCTCTTTCTTCCACTTCTTCTTCATCCTCTCCTTTCCTTTCTTTTCTTCTTCTTCATCTCCTTCTTCTTCTTCCTTTCCTTCGTCATATCCCTCTTTTTCTCCTTCTTCTGCTTCCACTTGCATTTCTACCTCTTGTTCTCCTTCTTCCACTTCTTCTCCATCATCCCAATTCCTTCAAGTACTTCTTCTTCTTCCTCTTGTTCACCTTCTTCCACTTCTACTACATCCACTTGTTCTTCTTCTTCCCTCTCTTCTCCTTCTTGCCCTTCTTCTGCGTACACTACTTCTTCTTCCTCCCCTTCTTCTTCTCCTCCTTGTTCCACTACTTCTTCATCCCTTTCCTTCCATCGCTTCTTCTTCCTCCTCTTTTTCTCATTCTTCCACTTCTTCTTCTTCTTCCTATTGTTCTCATTCTTCCACTTGCACCTCTTCCTTTTCTTCTCGTTCTTCCACTTCTTCTTCTTCCTCTTCTTCTCCTTCAGCCGGCTCTTCTCCCTCGTCCCATTCTCCTTCTGCCACTTCTTCTTCTTCATCTCCTTTCATTCCACTACTTCCACCTATTCCTCTTATTCTCTCCTTCTACCACTTCTTCTACTTCTACTTGTTGTTCTTCTTCATTTTCGTCTCCTTCTTCCGCTTCTTCTGCTTACACTTCTTCTTCCTCCTCTTCTACCATTTCTTCTCCTTCCACAACTTCTTCTTCTTTCCTTTCCGTCTTCTCCTTCCTCTTTTTCTCCATCCCCCACTTCTGTTGCTTCCCATTGTTGCTCTTCCTCTTCTTCTCCTTCCCCCAAATCTTATGCTTACAGTTCTTCTTCTTCTTCCTCTTATCCTCCAGATTTCACTTCTTCAGCTTCTTTTTCCCTTCCTTTCCCCTGCTTCTTCCTGTTCCTCCTTTTCTCCTTATTCCAATTCTTCTTCTTCATCTCACCTCCTTCCATTACTTCTTCTTCCTCATCTTGTTCACCTTCTTCACTTTCCACATCTTCTTCTTCTTCCTTTTCTTCTCCTTCTTCCACTTCTTCCAGTTACTCTCCTTCTTCTTCCTTTTCTTATCTTTCTTCCACTTCTCTTGCCTCGTCTTTTTCTCTTTCTTCCACTTCTTCTTCATCCTCTGCTTTCCTTTCTTTTCATCCTCTTCATCTCCTTCTTCTTCTTCCATTCCTTCGTCATATCCCTCTTTTTCTGCTTCTTTTGCTTCCACTTGCATTTCTACCTCTTCTTCTCCATCATCCCCACTCCTTCAACTACTTCTTCTTCTTCCTCTTGTTCACCTTCTTCATCTTCTACTACATCCACTTGTTCTTCTTCTTCCCTCTCTTCTCCTTCTTGCCCTTCTTCTGCCTACACTATTTCTTCTTCCTCCCCTTCTTCTTCTCCTCCTTGTTCCTCTTCTTCTTCATCCCCTTTCCTTCCATTGCTTCTTCTTCCTCCTCTTTTTCTCATCCTTCCACTTCTTCTTCTTCCTCTTCTTCCTCCTCTTTTTCTCATTCTTCCTCCCCTTCTTCTTCTCCTCCTTGTTCCACTACTTCTACGACTTCTTCTACTTCTACTTGTTGTTCTTCTTCATTTTCGTCTCCTTCTTCCGCTTCTTCTGCTTACACTTCTTCTTCTTCCATTTCTTCTCCTTCCACAACTTCTTCTTTCCTTTCCGTCTTCCTTCCTCTTTTTCTCCATCCCCCCACTTCTGTTGCTTCCCATTGTTGCTCTTCCTCTTCCTCTCCTTCCCCCAAAACTTATGCTTACACTTCTTCTTCTTCTTCCTCTTCTCCTCCAAATTCCACTTCTTCTGCTTCTTCTTCCCTTCCCTTCCCCTCCCCTTCTTCTTCGTTTTCCTCCTTTTCTCCTTGTTCCAATTCGTCTTCTTCATCTCACCTCTTTCCACTACTTCTTCTTCCTCCTCTTATTCACCTTCTTCAACCTCTTCACTTTCCACATTTTCTTCTTCTTCCTTTTCTTCTCCTTCTTCAACTTCTTGTAGTTACTCTCCTTCTTCTTCCTCTTCTTATCTTTCTTCCACTTCTCCTGCCTTCTCTTGTTCTCTTTCTTCCACTTCTTCTTCATCCTCTCCATTCCTTTCTTTTCTTCCTCTTCATCTCCTTCTTCTTCTTCCTTTCCTTCGTCATATCCCTCTTTTTCTCCTTCTTTTGCTTCCACTTGCATTTCTACATCTTGTTCTCCTTCTTCCACTTCTTCTCCATCATCCCTACTCCTTCAACTACTTCTTCTTCTTCCTCTTGTTCACCTTCTTCCACTTCTACTACATCCACTTGTTCTTCTTCTTCCCTCTCTTCTCCTTCTTGCCCTTCTTCTGCCTACCATACTTCTTCTTCCTCCCCTTCTTCTTCTCCTCCTTCTTCCACTTCTTCTTCATCCCCTTTCCTTCCATTGCTTCTTCTTCCTCCTCTTTTTGTCATTCTTCCACTTCTTCTTCTTCTTCTTCCTATTGTTCTCCGTCTTCCACTTGCACCTCTTCCTTTTCTTCTCGTTCTTCCACTTCTTCTTCTTCCTCTTCTTCTCCTTCTGCCGCCTCTTCTCCCTCGTCCTGTTCTCCTTCTTCCACTTCTTCTTCATCTCCTTTCATTCCACTACTTCCTCCTATTCCTCTTATTCTCTCCTTCTACCACTTCTTCTACTTCTACTTGTTGTTCTTCTTGATTTTCGTCTCCTTCTTCCGCTTCTTCTGCTTACACTTCTTCTTCCTCCTCTTCTTCGATTTCCTCTCCTTCCACAACTTCTTCTTCTTTCCTTTCCGTCTTCTCCTTCGTCTTTTTCTCCATCCCCCACTTCTGTTGCTTCCCATTGTTGCTCTTCCTCTTCTTCTCCTTCCCCCAAATCTTATGCTTACAGTTCTTCTTCTTCCTCTTCTCCTCCAGATTTCACTTCTTCAGCTTCTTCTTCCGTTCCTTTCCCCTGCTTCTTCCTGTTCCTCCCTTTCTCCTTGTTCCAATTCTTCTTCTTCATCTCACCTCCTTCCACTACTTCTTCTTCCTCCTCTTCTTCACCTTCTTCACAATCCACATCTTCTTCTTCTTCCTTTTCTTCTCCTTCTTCCACTTCTTCTAGTTACTCTCCTTCTTCTTCCCTTTCTTATCTTTCTTCCACTTCTCCTGCCTCCTCTTGTTGTCTTTCTTCCATTTCTACTTCATCCTCTCCTTTCCTTTCTTTTCTTCCTCTTCATCTCCTTGTTCATCTTCCTTTGCTTCGTCATATCCCTCTTTTTCTCCTTCTTCTGCTTCCACTTTCCTTTCTACCTCTTGTTCCCCTTCTTCCACTTCTACTACATCCACTTGTTCTTCTTCTTCCCTCTCTTCTCCTTCTTGCCCTTCTTCTGCCTACCATACTTCTTCTTCCTCCCCTTCTTCTTCTCCTCCTTCTTCCACTTCTTCTTCATCCCCTTTCCTTCCATTGCTTCTTCTTCCTCCTCTTTTTCTCATTCTTCCACTTCTTCTTCTTCTTCTTCTTCTCCTTCTCCCACGTCTTCTCCCTCCTCCCGTTCTCCTTCTTCCACTTCTTCTTCTTCATCTCCTTTCATTCCACTACTTCCTCCTATTCCTCTTATTCTCTCCTTCTACCACTTCTTCTTCTTCTACTTGTTGTTCTTCTTCATTTTTGTCTCCTTCTTTCGCTTCTTCTGCTTACACTTCTTGTTCTTCCTCTTCTTCCATTTCTTCTCCTTCCACAACTTCTTCTTCTTTCCTTTCCGTCTTCTCCTTCCTCTTTTTCTCCATCCTCCACTTCTGTTGGTTCCCATTGTTGCTCCTCCTCTTCTTCTCCTTCCCCCAAATCTTATGCTTACACTTCTTCTTCTTCTTCGTCTTCTCCTCCAGATTCTACTTCTTCTGCTTCTTCTTCCCTTCCCTTCCCCTCCTTCTTCGTTTTCCCCCTTTTCTCTTTGTTCCAATTCTTCTTCTTCATCTCACCTCCTTCCACTACTTCTTCTTCCTCATCTTGTTCACCTTCTTCACTTTCCACATCTTCTTCTTCTTCCTTCTCTTCTCCTTCTTCAACTTCTTCCACTTACTCTCCTTCTTCTTCCTCTTCTTATCTTTCTTCCACTTCTCCTGCCTCCTCTTTTTCTCTTTCTTCCACTTCTTCTGCATCCTCTGCTTTCCTTTCTTTTCATCCTCTTCATCTCCTTCTTCTTCTTTGATTCCTTCGTCATATCCCTCTTTTTCTGCTTCTTCTACTTCCACTTGCATTTCAACCTGTTGTTCTCCTTCTTGCCCTTCTTCTGCCTACACTACTTCTTCTTCCTCCCCTTCTTCTCCTCCTTGTTCCACTTCTTCTTCATCCCCTTTCCTTCCATTGCTTCTTATTCGTCCTCTTTTTCTCATTCTTCCACTTCTTCTTCTTCTTCCTATTGTTCTCCTTCTTCAACTTGCACTTCTTCCATTTCTTCTCCTTCTTAGACTTCTTCTTCTTCCTGTTCTTCTCCTTCTGCCACCTCTTCTCCCTCCTCCCGTTCTCCTTCTTCCTCTTCTTCTCCTTCTGCCACCTCTTCTACTTCTACTTGTTGTTCTTCTTCATTTTCGTCTCCTTCTTTCGCTTCTTCTGGTTACACTTCTTCTTCTTTCTCTTCTTCCATTTCTTCTCCTTCCACAACTTCTTCTTGTTTCCGTTCCCTCTTCTCCTTCCTCTTTTTCTCCATCCCCCACTTCTGTTGCTTCCCATTGTTGCTCTTCCTCTTCTTCTCCTTCCCCCAAATCTTATGCTTACACTTCTTCTTCTTCTTCCTCTTCTGCTCTAGCTTCCACTTCTTGTGCTTCTTCTTCCCTTCCCTTCCCCTCCTTCTTTGTTTTCCCCCTTTTCTCTTTGTTCCAATTCACCTTCATCATCTCACCTCCTTCCACTACTTCTTCTTCCTCCTCTTGTTCACCTTCTTCACTTTCCACATCTTCTTCTTCTTCCTTTGCTTCTCCTTCTTCCACTTCTTCTAGTTATTCTCCATCTTCTTCCTCTTCTTATCTTTCTTCCACTTCTCCTGCCTCGTCTTGTTCTCTTTCTTCCACTTCTTTTTCATCCTCTCCTTTCCTTTCTTTTCTTCCTCTTCATCTCCTTCTTCTTCTTCCTTTCCTTCATCATATCCCTCTTTTTCTCCTTCTTCTGCTTCCACTTGCATTTCTACCTCTTCTTCTCCATCATCCCCACTCCTTCAACTACTTCTTCTTCTTCCTCTTGTTCACCATCTTCATCTTCTACTACATCCACTTGTTCTTCTTGTTCCCTTTCTTCTCCTTCTTGCCCTTCTTCTACCTACACTACCTCTTCTTCTCCTCCTTGTTCCACTTCTACTTCATCCCCTTTCCTTCCATTGCTTCTTATTCCTCCTCTTTTTCTCATTCTTCCACTTCTTCTTCTTCTTCCTATTGTTCTCCTTCTTCCACTTGCACTTCTTCCATTTCTTCCCCTTCTTCCACTTCTTCTTCTTCCTCTTCTTCTCCTTCTGCCACCTCTTCTCCCTCCTCCCGTTCTCCTTCTTCCACTTCTTCTTCTTCATCTCCTTTCATTCCACTCCTTCTACCACTTCTTCTACCTCTACTCATTGTTTTTCTTCATTTTCGTCTCCTTCTTCCGCTAAATCTGGTTACACTTGTTCTTCTTCCTCTTCTTCCATTTCTTCTCCTTCCACAACTTCTTCTTCTTTCCTTTCCGTCTTCTCCTTCCTCTTTTTTTCCATCCCCCATTTCTTTTGCTTCCCATTGTTGCTCTTCCTCTTCTTGTCCTTCCCCCAAATCTTATGCTTACACTTCTTCTTCTTCTTCCTCTTCTCCTCCAGATTCCACTTCTTCTGCTTCTTCTTCCCTTCCCTTCCCCTCCTTCTTCCTTTTCCTCCTTTTCTCCTTGTTCCAATTCATCTTCTTCATCTCAGCTCCTTCCACTACTTCTTATTCCTCCTCTTGTTCACCTTCTTCAACTTCTTAACTTTCCGCATCTTCTTCTTCTTCCTTTTCTGCTCTTTCTTCCACTTCTTCTAGTTACTCTCCTTCTTCTTCCTCTTCTTATCTTTCTTCCACTTCTCCTGCCTCCTCTTGTTCTCTTTCTTTCACTTCTTCTTCTTCATCTCCTTTCATTCCACTACTTCCTCATATTCCCCTTATTCTCTCCTTCTACCACTTCTTCTACTTTTATTTTTTCTTCTTCTTCTTTTTCGTCTCCTTCTTCCGCTTCTTCTGCTTACCCTTCTTCTTCTTCCTCTTCTCCCATTTCTTCTCCTTCCACAACTTCTTCTTCTTTCCTTTCCGTCTTCTCCTTCCTCTTTTTCTCCATCCCCCACTTCTGTTGCTTCCCATTGTTGCTCTTCCTCTTCTTCTCCTTACCCCAAGTCTTATGCTTACACTTCTTCTTCTTCTTCGTCTTCTCCTCCAGATTCCACTTCTTCTGCTTCTTCTTCGCTATCCTTCCCCTCCTTCTTCCTTTTCCTCCTTTTCTCCTTGTTCCAATTCTTCTTCTTCATCTCACCTCCTTCCACTACTTCTTCTTCATCCTCTTGTTCACCATCTTCAACTTCTTCACTTTCCACATCTTCTTCTTCTTCCTTTTCTTCTCTTTCTTCCACTTCTTCTAGTTACTCTCCTTCTTCTTCGTCTTCTTATCTTTCTTCCACTTCTCCTGCCTGCTCTTCTTCTCTTTCTTCCACTTCTTCTTCATCCCCTTTCCTTCCATTGCTTCTTCTTCCTCCTCATTTTCTCATTCTTCCACTTCGTCTTCTTCTTCCTATTGTTCTCCCTCTTCCACTTGCACTTCTTCCTTTTCTTCTCATTCTTCCACTTCTTCTTCTGCTTCTTCCTTCTTCCTTTTCTTCCGCTTACACTACTTCTTCTTCCTCCTCTTGTTCACCTTCTTGCATCTTCTTCTTCTTCCTTTTCTTCTCCTTCTTCCAGTTCTCCTGCCTCTTCTTGTTCTCTTTCTTCTACTTCTTCTTCATCCTCTCCTTTCTTTTCTTTTCTTCCTCTTCATCTCCTTCTTCTTCTTCCTTTCCTTCGTCATATCCCTCTTTTTCTCCTTCTTCTACTTCCACTTGCATTTCTACCTCTTGTTCTCCTTCTTCTACTTCTTCTCCATCATCCCCACTCCTTCAACTACTTCTTCTTCTTCTTCTTGTTCACCTTCTTCATCTTCTACTATATCCACCTTTTCTTCTTCTTCCCTCTCTTCTCCTTTTTGCCCTTCTTCTGCCTACACTACTTCTTCTTCCTCCCCTTCTTCTTCTCCTCCTTGTTCCACTTCTTCTTCATCCCCTTTCCTTCCATTGCTTCTTCTTCCTCCTCTTTTTCTCATTCTTCCAGTTCTTATTCTTCCTATTGTTCTCCTTCTTCCACTTGCACTTCTGCCTTTTCTTCTCGTTCTTCCACTTCTTCTTCTTCCTCTTTTTCTCCTTCTGCCACCTCTTCTTCCTCCTCCCGTTCTCCTTCTTCCACTTCTTCTTCTTCATCTCCTTTCATTCCACTACTTCCTGTTATTCCTCTTATTCTCTCCTTCAACCAGTTCTTCTAATTCTACTTGTTGTTCTTCTTCATTTTTGTCTCCTACTTCCGCTACTTCTGCTTACAATTCTTCTCCTTCCACAACTTCTTCTTCTTTCCTTTCCATCTTCTCCTTCGTCTTTTTCTTTATCCCCCACTTCTGTTGCTTGCCATTGTTGCTCTTCCTCTTCTCCTCCTTCCCCCAAATCTTACGCATACACTTCTTCTTCTTCTTCCTCTTCACCTCCAGATTCCACTTCTTCTGCTTCTTATTCCCTTCCCTTCCCCTCCTTCTTCCTTTTCCTCCTTTACTCCTTGTTCCAATTCTTCTTCTTCATCTCACCTCCTTCAACTACTTCTTCTTCCACCTCTTATTCACCTTCTTCAACTTCCTCACTTTCCATATCTTCTTGTTCTTCCATTTCTTCTCGTTCTTCCACTTCTTCTAGTTACTCTCCTTCTTCTACCTCTTCTTATCTTTCTTCCACTTCTCCTGCCTCCTCATGTTCTCTTTCTTCCATTTCTTCTTCATCCTCTCCTTTCCTTTCTTTTCTTCCTCTTCGTGTCCTTCTTCTTCTTCCTTTCCTTCGTCATATCCCTCTTTTTCTCCTTCTTCTGCTTCCACTTGCATTTCTACCTCTTGTTCTCCTTCTTCCACTTCTTCTCTATCATCGCCACTCCTTCAACTACCTCTTCTTCTTCCTCTTGTTCACCTTCTTCCACTTCTACTACATCCACTTGTTCTTCTTTTTCCGTCTCTTCTCCTTCTTGCCCGTCTTCTGCCTACACTACTTCTTCTTCCTCCCCTTCTTCTTCTCCTCCTTGTTCCACTTCTTCCTCATCCCCTTTCCTTCCATTGCTTCTTCTTCTTCCTCTTTTTCCCATTCTTCCACTTCTTCTTCTTCTTCCTATTGTTCTCCTTCTTCCACTTGCACTTCTTCCTTTTCTCCTCATTCTTCCACTTCTTCTTCTGCTTCTTCCTTCTTCCTCTTCTTCCGCTTACACTACTTCTTCTTCCTCCTCTTGTTAACCTTCTTCACTTTCAACATCTTCTTCTTCTTCCTTGTCTTCTCCTTCTTCCAGTTCTCCTGCCTCCTCTTGTTCTCTTTCTTCTACTTCTTCTTCATCCTCTCCTTTCCTTTCTTTCTTCCTCTTCATCTCCTTCTTCTTCTTCCTTTCCTTCGTCATATCCCTCTTTTTCTCCTTCTTCTGCTTCCACTTGCATTTCTACCTCTTGTTCTCCTTCTTCCACTTCTTCTCCATCATCCCCACTCCTTCAACTACTTCTTCTTCTTCCTCTTATTCACCTTCATCGACTTCTACTACATCAACTTGTTCTTCTTCTTCCCTCTCTTCTCCTTCTTGCCCTTCTTCTGCCTACATTACTTCTTCCTCCTCCCCTTCTGCTTCTCCTCCTTGTTCCACTTCTTCTTAATCCCCTTTCCTTTCATTGCTTCTTCTTCCTCCTCTTTTTCTCATTCTTCCACTTCTTCTTCTTCCTATATTTCTCCTTCTTCCACTTGCACTTCTTCCTTTTCTTCTCGTTCTTCCACTTCTTCTTCTTCCTCTTCTTCTCCTTCTGCCACCTCTTCTCCCTCTTCCCGTTCTGCTTCTTCCACTTCTTCTTCTTCCTATATTTCTCCTTCTTCCACTTGCACTTCTTCCTTTTCTTCTCGTTCTTCCACTTCTTCTTCTTCCTCTTTTTCTCCTTCTGCCACCTCTTCTTCCTCCTCCCGTTCTCCTTCTTCCACTTCTTCTTCTTCATCTCCTTTCATTCCACTACTTCCTCTTATTCCTCTTATTCTCTCCTTCTACCACTTCTTCTAATTCTACTTATTGTTCTTCTTCATTTTTGTCTCCTACTTCCGCTTCTTTTGCTTACAATTCTTCTCCTTCCACAACTTCTTCTTTCCTTTTCATCTTCTCCTTCTTCTTTTTCTCTATCCCCCACTTCTGTTGCTTCCCATTGTTGCCCTTCCTCTTCTCCTCCTTCCCCCAAATCTTACGCATACACTTCTTCTTCTTCCTCTTCTCCTCCAGATTCCACTTCTTCTGCTTCTTCTTCCCTTCCCTTCCCCTCCTTCTTCCTTTTCCTCCTTTACTCCTTGTTCCAATTCTTCTTCTTCATCTCACCCCCTTCCACTGCTTCTTCTTCCTCCTCTTGTTCACCTTCTTCAACTTCTTCACTTTGCACATATTCGTCTTCTTCCTTTTCTTCTCCTTCTTCCACTTCTTCCTCTTCTTATCTTTCTTCCACTTCTCCTGCCTCCTCTTGTGCTCTTTCTTCCATTTCTTCTTCATCCTCTCCTTTCCTTTCTTTTCTTCCTCTTCATCTCCTTCTTCTTCTTCCTTTCCTTCGTCATATCCCTCTTTTTCTCCTTCTTCTACTTCCACTTGCATTTCTACCTCTTGTTCTCCTTCTTCCACTTTTTCTCCATCATCCCCACTCCATCAACTACTTCTTCTTCCTCTTGTGCACCTTTTTCCACTTCTACTAAATCCACTTGTTCTTCTTCTTCCCTCTCTTCTCCTCTTGCCCTTCTTCTATCTACACTACTTCTTCTTCCTCCCCTTCTTCTTCTGCTCCTTGTTCCATTTCTTCTTCATCCCCTTTCCTTCCATCGCTTCTTCTTCCTCCTCTTTTTCTCATTCTTCCACTTCTTCTTCTTCCTATTGTTCTCCTTCTTTCATTTGCACTTCTTCCTTTTCTTCTCGTTCTACACTTCTTCTTGTTCCTCTTCTTCTCCTTCTGCCACCTCTTCTACCTCCTCCTGTTCTCCTTCTTCCACGTCTTTTTCTTCATGTCCTTTCATTCCACTACTATTCCTCTTATTCTCTCCTTCTACCACTTCTTCTACTTCTACTTGTTGTTCTTCTTCATTTTCGTCTCCTTCTTCCACTTCTTCTGCTTACACTTCTTCTTCTTCCTCTTCTTCCATTTCTTCTCCTTCCACAACTTCTTCTTCTTTCGTTTTCGTCTTCTCTTTTCTCTTTTTCTCCATCCCCCACTTCTGTTGCTTCCCATTGTTGCTCTTCCTCTTTTTCTCCTTCCCCCAAATCTTATGCTTACACTTCTTCTTCTTCTTCCTCTTCTCCTCCAAATTCCACTTCTTCTGCTACTTCTTCCTTTCCCTTCCCCTCCTTCTTCCTTTTCCTCATTTTCTCCTTGTTCCAATTCTTCTTCTTCATCTCGCCTCCTTCCACTACTTCTTCTTCCTCCTCTTGTTCATCTTCTTCAACTTCTTCACTTTCCACATCTTCTTCTTCTTCCTTTTCTTCTCATTCTTCCACTTCTTCTATATCCACTTGTTCTTCTTCTTCCCTCTCTTCTCCTTCTTGCCCTTCTTCTGCCTGCACTACTTCTTCTTCCCCCCCTTCTTCTCCTCCTCCTTGTTCCACTTCTTCTTCATCCCCTTTCCTTCCAATGCTTCTTCTTCCTCTTCTTTTTCTCATTCTTCCACTTCTTCTTCTTCTTCCTATTGTTCTCCTTCTCCAACTTGCACTTCTTTTTCTTCTCGTTATTCCACTTCTTCTTCTCCTTCTGCCACCTCTTCTCCCACCTCCCGTTCTCCTTCTTCCGCTTCTTCTTCTTCATCTCCTTTCATTCCACTACTTCTACCACTTCTTCTACTTCTACTTGTTGTTCTTCTTCATTTTTGTCTCCTTCTATCGCTTCTTCTGGTTACACTTCTTCTGGTTCCTCTTCTTCCATTTCTTCTCCTTCCACAACTTCTTCTTCTTTCCTTTCCGTCTTCTCCTTCCTCTTTTTCTCCATCCCCCACTTCTGTTGCTTCCCAATGTTGCTCTTCCTCTTCTTGTCCTTCCCCCAAATCTTATGCTTACACTTCTTCTTCTTCTTCCTCTTCTCCTACAGCTTCCACTTCTTCTGCTCCTTCTTCCCTTCCCTTCCCCTCCTTCTTCCTTTTCCTCCCTTTCTCCTTGTTCAAATTCTTCTTCTTCATCTCACCTCCTTCCATTACTTCTTCTTCCTCATCTTGTTCACCTTCTTCACTTTCCACTTCTTCTTCTTCTTCCCTTTGTTCTCCTTCTTCCACTTCTTCTAGTTACTCTCCTTCTTCTTCCTCTTCTTATCTTTCTTCCACTTCTCCTGCCTCCTCTTGTTCTCTTTCTTCCACATCTTCTTCATCCTCTCCTTTCCTTTCTTTTCATCCTCTTCATCTCCTTCTTCTTCTTCCATTCCTTTGTTATATCCCTCTTTTTCTCCTTCTTCTGCTTCCACTTGCATTTCTACCTCTTGTTCTCCTTCTTTCACTTCTTCTCCATCATCCCCACTCCTTCAACTACTTCTTCTTCTTCGTCTTGTTCACCTGCTTCCACTTCTACTACATCCACTTGTTCTTCTTCTTCCCTCTCTTCTCCTTCTTGCCCTTCTTCTGCCTACACTACTTTTTCTTCCTCCCCTTCTTCTTCTCCTCCTTATTCCACTTCTTCTTCATCCCCTTTCCTTCCATTACTTCTTCTTCTTACTCTTTTTCTCATTCTTCTAGTTCTTCTTCTTCCTATTGTTCTCCTTCTTCCACTTGCACTTCTTCCTTTTCTTCTCCTTCTTCCACTTCTTCTTACTCTTCTTCTCCTTCTGCCACCTCTTCTTCCTCCACCCGTTCTCCTTCTTGCACTTCTTCTTCTTCATCTCCTTTCATTCCACTACTTCTACCACTTCTTCTACTTCTACTTGTTGTTCTTCTTCATTTTCGTCTCCTTCTTCCTCTTCTTCTGCTTACACGTCTTCTTGTTCCTCTTCTTCCATTTCTTCTCCTTCCACAACTTCTTCTTCTTTCCTTTCTGTCTTCTCCCTCCTCTTTTTTTGCATCCCCACACTTCTGTTGCTTCCAATTGTTGGTCTTCCTGTTCTTCTCCTTCCCCCAAATCTTATGCTTACACTTCTTCTTCTTCTTCCTCTTCTTCCTCTTCTCCTCCAGATTCCACTTCTTCTGCTTCTTCTTCCCTTCCCTTCCCCGCCTTCTTCCTTTTCCTCCTTTTCTCCTCGTTCCAATTCTTCTTCTTCATCTCACCTCCTTCCACTACTTCTTCTTCCTCCTCTTGTTCACCTTCTTCAACTTCTTCACTTTCCACATCTTGTTCTTCTTCCTTTTCTTCTCCTTCTTCCACTTCTTCTAGTTACTCTACTTCTTCTTCCTCTTCTTATCTTTCTTCCACTTCTCCTGCCTCCTCTTGTTCTCTTTCTTCCACTTCTTCTTCATCCTCTCCTTTCCTTCCTTTTCTTCCTCTTCATCTCCTTCTTCTTCTTCCTTTCCTTCGTCATATCCCTCTTTTCGCCTTCTTCTGCTTCCACGTGCATTTCTACCTCTTGTTCTCCTTCTTCCACTTCTTCTCCATCATCCCCACTCCTTCAACTACTTCTTCTTCTTCCTCTTATTCACCTTCTTCCACTTCGTCTAGTTACTCTACTTCTTCTCCATCATCCCCACTCCTTCAACTACTTCTTCTTCTTCCTCTTGTTCACCTTCTTCCACTTCTACTACATCCACTTATTGTTCTTCTTCCCTTTGTTCTCCTTCTTGCCCTTCTTCTGCCTACAATTACTATCAAACTTTTAGACACAGAATGGAAATTAAAAGTTTTTGAAATTCAACAATTAAACGAGTTTTTGAATAGTGTAGCACTGTCCTGTTATAGAGTTTGCTGGCCAGAATTGAGTTTGAATGGAAAAGACAGAAAATGGAATTGGAATTGATAGACTCCACACTTCCAAGGATGGAAGATATGTCTACAAGATTGCACACACAAAGGGGTGAATTACCTTTGATAAATCTCAAAAGATTTTGGATTGTCAAGAACCCAAAGGAGAGAAAACCTCAACTAGTTTTTTTTTATTTCCCAAAATATTCTCCTTACATCTCAGTCTTGCCCAAATTTATATGCCTAATAAACTCATCTTGTGTAGGTTTAGTGGCTTTCTAAATTCAGCTGAAGTTACAAAATAATAAAAACTAATAATGGGCAGCTTAATAACAAAGTGTAACTGCCAAAGTAAATTAAACACGTATACTAATTATAATTGATAACCTAGGTGGCTGCAACTTTAATTAGACAATTCTGGTTACCCACCATTAACTAAGTAAACTCCAATAAAATGAGTTTAATTTATTTCAAACTTCTCCTCCATTAAGGTCAAGCATTGCTCTCTTCAGTCCTGAGACAATTAACAATTTTAAACTTTATTTCTTCAATGTTTGGCTCTTTTTGAAAAAGGGCTGCCAATACTTGTTGAATAGCTTCCTTAGCTCTTCTTGTCCTTGCCCTTGTCATAGGTCCTCCAAGTCCTTCAAGCTTGATGTCCTCATCACTCCCCCCCTCTTGAAGAGGATTTGTCCCCAAATCAATAGCATCTTCATCTGTATCAAAGAGAGTTAAATCAGACACATTAAAAGTAGCACTAACATTATACTCATCTGGAAGATCAATCTTATAGGCATTGTCATTGATCTTTTCTAGAACTTGGAAAGGACCATCTCCCCTTGGTTGGAGTTTTGACTTTCTTTGTTTAGGGAACCTTTCCATTCTCATGTGTACCCAAACCCAATCACGAGGTTGGAACACGACCTTCTTCCTACCCTTCTTAGCTTGCCTTGCATAACTCTCATTTTTCTTTTCAATTTGAGCCTTCATTTGCTCATGCAGCTTCTTCACATACTCAGCTTTAGCTTGTGCTTCATTATGCTTAAACATAGAAATGTTAGGCATGGACAACAAATCAAGAGGAGTCAAAGGATTGAACCCATACACAATTTCAAACGGAGAACAATTAGTCGTGCTATGGATAACCCTATTATAAGCAAACTCAACATGAGGCAAACATGCTTCCCAAGACTTAAGATTTTTCTTTAAAACAGTCCTAAGCAATGTGCCTAAAGTCCTATTGACTACCTCAGTTTGACCATCAATTTGTGGGTGGCAAGTAGTAGAAAACAGCAATTTAGTACCAATTTTACCCCACAAGGTCCTCCAAAAGTGACTAAGGAATTTTGCATCCCTATCACTCACAATGCTCCTTGGCAGTCCATGAAGTCTCACTATTTCCTTGAAAAATAAATCAGCCACATGGCTAGCATCATCCACCTTTTTGCAAGGAATGAAATGTGCCATCTTGGAAAACCTATCAACAACAACAAACACAAAATCCTTTCCATTCTTTGTTTTAGGCAACCCCAAAACAAAGTCCATAGAAATGTCAGTCCAAGGATATTCAGGAACAGGCAAAGGAATATACAATCCATGAGGCTTAACCTTAGATTTGGCCTTTTTACACACAATGCAGGAGAACGGGAGGAGGGAGACGAGGTGGTAGAAGGAGAAGAAGACGAAGAAGAAGAAGTGGAAGAACGAGAAGAAAAGGAAGCAGTGCAAGTGGAAGAAAGAGAACAATAGGAAGAAGAAGGAAAAGAAGTGGAAGAATGAGAAAAAAAGAGGAAGAAGAAGCAATGGAAGGAAAGGGATGAAGAATAAGTGGAACAAGGAGGAGAAGAAGAAGAGGAGGAAGAAGAAGTAGTGTAGGCAGAAGAAGGGCAAGAAGGAGAAGAAAGGGAAGAAGAAGAAGAAGTGGATGTAGTAGAGGTGGAAGAAGGTGAACAAGTTAAGAAGAAGAAGTAGTTGAAGGAGTGGGGATCATGGAGAAGAAGTGGAAGAAGGAGAACAAGAGGTAGAAATGCAAGTGGAAGCAGAAGAAGGAGAAAAAGAGGGATATGATGAAGGAAAGAAAGAAGAAGAAGGAGATGAAGATTAAGAAGAAAAACAACTAGAAGAAGTCGTAGAAGAAGAGAATAAGAGGAATAGCAGGAAGTAGTGGAATGAAAGGAGACAAAGAGGAAGAAGTGGACGAAGGAGAACGGGAGGAGGAAAAGAGGTGGCAGAAGGAGAAGAAGAGGAAGAAGAAGAGGAAGTGGAAGAATGAGAAAAAGAGGAGGAAGAAGAAGCAATGGAAGGAAAGGGGAATGAAGAAGAAGTGGAACAAGGAGGAGAAGAAGAAGGGGAGGAAGAAGAAGTAGTGTAGGCAGAAGAAGGGCAAGAAGGAGAAGAGAGGGAAGAAGAAGAACAAGTGGATGTAGTAGAAGTGGAAGAAGGTGAACAAGAGGAAGAAGAAGAAGTAGTTGAAGAAGAAGAATTGGAACAAGGAGAAAAGGAGGAAAAGGAAGAAGGAGGGGAAGGGAAAGGAAGAAGAAGCAGAAGAAGTGGAATCTGGAGGAGAAGAGGAAGAAGAAGAAGAAGTGTAAGCATAAGATTTGGGGGAAGGAGAAGAAGAGGAAGAGCAACAATGGGAAGCAACAGAAGTGAGGGATGGAGAAAAAAGGAAGGAGAAGACGGCAAGGACAGATGAAGAAGTTGTGGAAGGAGAAGATATGGAAGAAGAGGAAGAAGAAGAAGTGTAAGCAGAAGAAGCAGAAGAAGGAGACGAAATTGAAGAAGAACAACAAGTAGAAGTAGAAGAAGTGGTAGAGGGAGAGAATAAGAGGAATAGGAGGAAGTAGTGGAATGAAAAGAGATGAAGAAGAAGAAGTGGAAGAAGGAGAACAGGAGTAGCGAGAAGAGGTGGCAGAAGGAGAAGAAGAGGAAGAACAAGAACTGGAAGAACGAGAAGAAAAGGAAGAACTTCAAGTGGAAGAAGGAGAACAATGGGAAGTAGAAGAAGAAGTGGAAGAGTGAGAAAAAGAGGAGGGAGAAGAAGCAATGGAAGGAAAGGGGATGAAGACGAAGTGGAACAAGGAGGAGAAGAAGAAGGGGAGAAAGAAGAAGTAGTGTTGGCAGAAAAAGGGCAAGAAGGAGAAGAGAGTGAAGAGGACAAAGAAGTGGATGTAGTAGAGGTGGAAGAAGGTGAACAAGAGGAAGAAGAAGAAGTAGTTGACGGACTGGGGATGATGGACAAGAAGTGGAAGAAGGAGAACAAGAGGTAGAAATGCAAGTGGAAGCAGAAGAAGGAGAAAAAGAGGGATATGACGAACGAAAGGAAGAAGAAGAAGGAGATTAAGAGGAAGAAAAGAAAGGAAAGGAAAGGATGAAGAAGAAGTGGAAGAAAGAGAACAACAGGAGGCAGGAGAAGTGGAAGAAAGATAAGAAGAGGAAGAAGAAAGAGAGTAACTAGAAGAACTGGAAGAAGGAGAAGAAATGGAAGAAGAAGAAGATGTGGAAAGTGAAGAAGGTGAAGAAGAGGAGGAAGAAGAAGTAGTGGAATGAAAGGAGATGAAGAAGAAGAAGTGGAAGAAGGAGAACAGGAGGAGGAAGAAGACGTGGGAGAAGGAGAAGAAGACGAAGAAGAAGAAGTGGAAGAACGAGAAGAAAAGGAAGAAGTGCATGTGGAAGAAGGAGAATAATACGAAGAAGAAGAAGAAGTGGAAGAAAGAGGGAGGGATATGACGAAGGAAAGGACGAAGATGAAGAAGAACAACAAGTAGAAGAAGTGGTAGAAGGAGACGAAACTGAAGAAGAACAATAAGTAGAAGAAGTGGTAGAAGCAGAGAATAAGAGGAATAGGAGGAATAGGAGGAAGTAGAGGAATGAAAGGAAATGAAGAAGAAGAAGTGGAAGAAGGAGAACGGGAGGAGGGAGAAGAGGTGGCAGAAGGAGAAGAAGAGGAAGAAGAAGAAGTGGAAGAACGAGAAGAAAAGGAAGCAGTACAAGTGGAAGAAAGAGAACAATAGGAAGAAGAAGAAAAAGAAGTGGAAGAATGAGAAAAAAGGAGGAAGAAGAAGCAATGGAAGGAAAGGGGATGAAGAAGAAGTGGAACAAGGAGGAGAAGAAGAAGGGGATGAAGAAGAAGTAGTGTAGGCAGAAGAAGGGCAAGAACGAGAAAAGAGGGAAGAAGAAGAACAAGTAGATGTATTAGAGGTGGAAGAAGGTGAACAAGAGGAAGAAGAAGAGGTAGAAATGCAAGTGGAAGTAGAAGTAGGAGAAAAAATAGGGATATGACGAAGGAAGGGAAGAAGAAGAAGGAGATGAAGAGGAAGAAAACAAAGGAAAGGGGAGGATGAAGAAGAAGTGGAAGAAAGAGAACAAGAGGAGGCAGGAGGAGTGGAAGAAAGATAAGAAGAGGAAGAATAAAGAGAGCAACTAGAAGAAATGGAAGAAGGAGAAGAAGTGGAAGAAGGAGAAGAAAAGGAAGAAGATGAAGATGTGGAAAGTGAAGAAGGTGAACAAGAGGAAGAAGAAGAAGTAGTGGAAGGAGGAGAGATGAAGAAGAAGAATTGGAACAAGGAAAAAAGGAGGAAAAGGAAGAAGAAGGGGAAGGGAAGGGAAGAAGAAGCAGAAGAAATGGAATCTGGAGGAGAAGAGGAAGAAGAAGAAGAAGTGTAAGCATCAGATTTGGGGGAAGGAGAAGAAGAGGAAGAGCAACAATGGGAGGAAACAGAAGTGGGGGATGGAGAAAAAGAGGAAGGAGAAGACGGAAAGGAAAGAAGAAGAAGTTGTGGAAGGAGAAGAAATGGAAGAAGAGGAAGAAGAAGAAGTGTAAGCAGAAGAAGCGGATGAAGGAGACGAAAATGAAGAAGAACAACAAGTAGAAGTAGCAGAAGTGGTAGAAGGAGAGAATAAGAGGAATAGGAGGAAGTAGTGGAATGAAAGGAGATGAAGAAGAAGAAGTGGAAGAAGGAGAACGGGAGTAGCGAGAAGAGGTGGCAGAAGGAGAAGATGAGGAAGAACAAGAACTGGAAGAACGAGAAGAAAAGGAAGAACTTCAAGTGGAAGAAGGAGAACAATGGGAAGAAGAAGAAGAAGTGGAAGAATGAGAAAAAGAGGAGGAAGAAGAAGCAATGGAAGGAAAGGGGATGAAGACGAAGTGGAACAAGGAAGAGAAGAAGAAGGGGAGGAAGAAGAAGTAGTGTTGGCAGAAAAAGGGCAAGAAGGAGAAGAGAGCGAAGAGGACAAAGAAGTGGATGTAATAGAGGTGGAAGAAGGTAAACAAGAGGAAGAAGAAGAAGTAGTTGACGGACTGGGGATGATGGACAAGAAGTGGAAGAAGGAGAACAAGAGGTAGAAATTCAAGTGGAAGCAGAAGAAGGAGAAAAAGAGGGATATGACGAAGGAAAGGAAGAAGAAGAAGGAGATTAAGAGGAAGAAAAGAATGGAAAGGAAAGGATGAAGAAGAAGTGGAAGAAAGAGAACAAGAGGAGGCAGGAGAAGTGGAAGAAAGATAAGAAGAGGAAGAAGAAGGAGAGTAACTAGAAGAAGTGGAAGAAGTAGAAGAAAAGGAAGAAGAAGAAGATGTGGAAAGTGAAGAAGGTGAAGAAGAGGAGGAAGAAGAAGTAGTGGAAGGAGGTGAGATGAAGAAGAAGAATTGGAACAAAGAGAAAAGGAGGAAAAGGAAGAAGGAGAAGACGAAAAGGAAAGAATAAGAAGTTGTGGAAGGAGAAGAAAAGGAAGAAGAGGAAGAAGAAGAAGTGTGAGCAGAAGAAGCGGAAGAAGGAGACGAAAATGAAGAGGAACAACAAGTAGAAGTAGAAGAAGTGGTAGAAGGAGAGAATAAGAGGAATAGGAGGGAGTAGTGGAATGAAAGGAGATGACGAAGAAGAAGTGGAAGAAGAAGAACGGGAGGAGAAAGAAGATGTGGCAGAAGGAGAAGAAGAGGAAGAAGAAAAAGTGGAAGAACGAGAAGTGAGGGAAGAAGTGCAAGTGGAAAAAGGAGAACAATAGGAAGAAGAAGAACAAGTAGAAGAATGAGAAAAAGAGGAGGAAGAAGAAGCAATGGAAGGAAAGGGGATGAAGAAGAAGTGAAACAAGGAGCAGAACAAGAAGGGGAGGAAGAAGAAGTAGTGTAGGCAGAAGAAGGGCAAGAAGGAGGAGAGAGGGAAGAAGAAGAACAAGTGGATGTAGTAGAAGTGGACGAGGGTGAACAAGAGGAAGAAGAAGAAGTAGTTGAAGGAGTGGGGATGATGGAGAAGAAGTGTAACAAGTAGAACAAGAGGTAGAAATGCAAGTGGAAGCAGAAGAAGGAGAAAAAGAGGGATATGATGAAGGAAAGGAAGAGGAAGAAGGAGATGAAGAGGAAGAAAAGAAAGGAAAGGAGAGGATGAAGAAGAAATAGAAGAAAAAGAACAAGAGGAGGAAGGAGAAGTGGAAGAAAGAAAAGTAGAGGAAGAAGAAGGAGAGTAACTAGAAGAAGGGGAAGAAAAGGAAGAAGAAGAAGATGTGGAAAGTGAAGAATTTGAAGAAGGTGAACAAGAGGAGGAAGAAGAAGTAGTGGAAGGAGGTGAGATGAAGAAAAAGAATTGGAACAAGGAGAACAGGAGGAAAAGGAAGAAGGAGAAGACGGAAAGGAAAGAATAAGAAGTTGTGGAAGGAGAAGAAATGGAAGAAGAGGAAGAAGAAGAAGTGTAAGCAAACGAAGAGGAAGAAGGAGACGAAAATGAAGAGGAAAAACAAGTAGAAGTAAAAGAAGGGGTAGAAGGAGAGAATAAGAGGAATAGGAGGAAGTAGTGGAATGAAAGGAGATGAAGAAGAAGAAGTGGAAGAAGGAGAACGGGAGGAGGGAGAAGAGGTGGCAGAAGGAGAAGAAGAGGAAGAAGAAGAGGAAGAATGAGAAGAAAAGGAAGAACTGCAAGTGGAAGAAGGAGAACAATAGGAAGAAGACGAAGAAGTGGAAGAATGAGAAAAAGAGGAGGAAGAAGAACCATTAGAAGGAAACGGGATGAAGAAAAAGTGGAACAAGGAGGAGAAGAAGAAGGGGAGGAAGAAGAAGTAGTGTAGGCAGAAGAAGGGCAAGAAGGAGAAAAGAGGGAAGAAGAAGAACAAGTGGATGTAGTAGAAGTGGAAGAAGGTGAACAAGAGGAAGAAGAAGAAGTAGTTGAAGGAGTGGGGATGATGGAGAAGAAGTGGAAGAAGGAGAACAAGAGGTAGAAATGAAAGTGGAAGCAGAAGAATGAGAAAAAGAGGGATATGACGAAGGAAAGGAAGAAGAAGAAGCAGATGAAGAGGAAGAAAAGAAAGGAAATGACAGGATGAAGAACAAGTGGAAGAAAGGGAACAAGAGGAGGCAGGAGAAGTGGAAGAAAGATAAGAAGAGGAAGAAGAAGGGGAATAAATAGAAGAAGTGGAAGAAGGAAAAGAAAAGGAAGAAGAAGAAGATGTGGAAAGTGAAGAAGGTGAACAAGAGGAGGAAGAAGAAGTAGTGGAAGGAGGTGAGATGAAGAAGAAAAATTGGAACAAGGAGAAAGGAGGAAAAGGAAGACGGAGGGGAAGGGAAGAAGAACCAGAAGAAGTGGAATCTGGAGAAGAAGAGGTAGAGCAACAATGGGAAGCAACAGAAGTGGGGGATGGAGAAAAAGAGGAAGGAGAAGACGAAAAGGAAAGAAGAAGAAGTTGTGGAAGGAGAAGAAATGGAAGAAGAGGAAGAAGAAGAAGTGTAAGCGGAAGAAGCGGAAGAAGGAGACGAAAATGAAGCAGAACAACAAGTAGAAGTAGAAGAAGTGGTAGAAGGAGAGAATAAGAGGAATAAGAGGAAGTAGTGGAATGAAAGGAGATGAAGAAGAAGAAGTGGAAGAAGGAGAACGGGAGGAGGGGGGAGGGAGAAAAGGTGGTAGAAGGAGAAGAAGAGGAAGAAGAAGAAGTGGAAGAAAGAGAGAAAAAGGAAGAGGTGCAAGTGGAAGAAGGAGAACAATGGGAAGAAGAAGAAGTAGTGGAAGAATGAGAAAAAGAGGAGGAAGAAGAAGCAATGGAAGGAAAGCGGATGAAGAAGAAGTGGAACAGGGAGGAGAAGAAGAAGGAGAGGAAGAAGAAGTAGTGTAGGCAGAAGAAGGGCAAGAAGGAGAAGAGAGGGAAGGAGTAGAACAAGTGGGAGAAGGGGAACAAGAGGAAGAAGAAGAAGAAGCAGTTGAAGGAGTGGGGATGATCGAGAAGAAGTGGAAGAAGGAGAACAAGAGGTAGAAATGCAAGTGGAAGCAGACGAAGGAGAAAAAGAGGGATATGACGAAGGAAAGGAAGAAGAAGAAGAAAAGAAAGGACAGCAGAGGATGAAGAAGAAGTGGAAGAAAGAGAATAAGAGGAGGCAGGAGAAGTGGAAGAAACATAAGAAGAGGAAGAAGAAGGAGAGTAACTAGAAGAAGTGGAAGAAGGAGAAGAAAAGGAAGAAGAAGAAGATGTGGAAAGTGAAGAAGTTTAAGAAGGTGAACAAAAGGAGGAAGAAGAAGTGGTGGAAGGAGGTGAGATGATGAAGAAGAATTGGAACAAGGAGAAAAGGACGAAAAGGAAGAAGGAGGGGAAGGGAAGGGAAGAAGAAGTAGAAGAAGTGGAATCTGGAGGAGAAGAGGAAGAAGAAGAAGAAGTGTAAGCATCAGATTTGGGGGAAGGAGAAGAAGAGGAAGATCAAAAATGGAAAGCAACAGAAGTGGGGGATGGAGAAAGAGAGGAAAGAGAAGACAGAAAGGAAAGAAGAAGAAGTTGTGGAAGGAGAAAAAATGGAAGAAGAGGAAGAAGAAGAAGTGTAAGCAAAAGAAGCGGAAGAAGAAGATGAAAATGAAGAAGAACAAGAAGTAGAAGTAGAAGAAGTGGTAGAAGGAGAGAATAAGAGGAATAGGAGGAAGTAGTGGAATGAAAGGAGATGAAGAAGAAGAAGTGGAAGAAGGAGAACGGGAGGAGGGAGAAGAGGTGGCAGAAGGATGAGAAGAGGAAGAAGAAGAAGTGGAAGAACGAGAAGAAAAGGAAGAAGCGCAAGTGGAAGAAGGAGAACAATAGGAAGAAGAAGAAGAAGTGGAAGAATAAGAAAAAGAGGAGGAAGAAGAAGCAATGGAAGGAAAGGAGATGAAGAAGAAGTGGAACAAGGAGGAGAAGAAGAAGGGGAGGAAGAAGAAGTAGTGCAGGCAGAAGAAGGGCAAGAAGGAGAAAAGAGGGAAGAAGAAGAACGAGTAGATGTAGTAGAAGTGGAAGAAGGTGAACAAGAGGAAGAAGAAGAAGTAGTTGAAGGATTGGGGATGATGGAGAAGAAGTGGAACAAGGAGAACAAGAGGTAGAAATGCAAGTGGAAGTAGAAGAAGGAGATGAAGAGGAAGAAAACAAAGGAAAGGAGAGGATGAAGAAGATGTGGAAGAAAGAGAACAAGAGGAGGTAGGAGAAGTGGAAGAAAGATAAGAAGAGGAAGAAGAAGGAGAGTAACTGGAAGAAGTGGAAGGAGGAGAAGAAAAGGAAGAAGAAGAAGATGTGGAAAGTGAAGAAGGTGAACAAGAGGAGGAAGAAGAAGTAGTGGAAGGAGGCGAGATGAAGAAGAAGAATTGCACAAGGAGAAAAGGAGGAAAAGGAAGAAGGAGGGGAAGGGAAGGGAAGAAGAAGCAGAAGAAGTGGAAGAAGAAGTGTAAGCAGAAGGAGAAGAAGAGGAAGAAGAAGAAGTGGAAGAACGAGAAGAACAGGAAGAAGTGCAAGTGGAAGATGGAGAACAATAGGAAGAAGAAGAAGAAGTGGAAGAATTAGAAAAAGAGGAGGAAGAAGAAGCCATGGAAGGAAAGGGGAGGAAAAAGAAGTAGTGTAGGCAGAAGAAGGGAAAGAAGGATAAGAGAGGGAAGAAGAAGAACAAGTGGATGTAGTAGAAGTGGAAGAAGGTGAAGAAGAGGAAGAAGAAGAAGTAATTGAAGGAGTGGTGATGATGGAGAAGAAGTTGAGAAAGGAGAACAAGAGGTAGAAAGGCAAGTGGAAGCAGAAGAATGAGAAAAACAGGGATATGACGAAGGAAAGGAAGAAGAAGAAGGAGATGAAGAGGAAGAAAAGAAAGGAAAGGAGATGATGAAGAAGAAGTGGAAGAAAGAGAACAAGAGGAAGCAGGAGAAGTGGAAAAATGATAAGAAGAGGAAGAAGAAGGAGAGTAACTAGAAGAAGTGGAAGAAGGAGAAGAAAAGGAAGAACAAGAAGATGTGGAAAGTGAAGAAGTTGAAGAAGGTGAACAAGAGGAGGAAGAAGAAGTAGTGGAAGGAGGTGAGATGAAGAAGAAGAATTGGAACAAGGAGAAAAGGAGGAAAAGGAAGGAAGAGGGGAGGGGAGGGGAAGGTAAGGGAAGAAGAAGCAGAGGAAGTGGAATCTGGAGGAGAAGAAGAAGAAGAGTAAGCATAAGATTTGGGGGAAGGAGAAGACGAGGAAGAACAACAATGGGAAGCAACAGAAGTGGGGGATGGAGAAAAAGAGGAAGGAGAAGACGGAAAGGAAATAAGAAGTTGTGGAAGGAGAATAAATGGAAGAAGAGGAAGAAGAAGAAGTGTAAGCAGAAGAAGCGGAAGAAGGAGACGAAAATGAAGAACAACAGGTAGAAGTCGAAGAAGTGGTAGAAGGAGAGAATAAGAGGAATCGGAGGAAGTAGTGGAATGAAAGGAGATGAAGAAGAAGAAGTGGAAGAAGGAGAACAGGAGGAGGGAGAAGAGGTGGCAGAAGGAGAAGAAGAGGAAGAAGAAGAAGTGGAAGAACGAGAAGAAAAGGAAGAAGTGCAAGTGGAAGAAGGAGAACAATAGGAAGAAGAAGAAGAAGTGGAAGAATGAGAAAAAGAGGAGGAAGAAGAACCAATGGAAGGAAACGGGATGAAGAAGAAGTGGAACAAGGAGAAGAAGAAGAAGGGGAACAAGAAGAAGTAGTGTAGGCAGAAGAAGGGCAAGAAGGAGAAAATAGGGAAGAACAAGAACAAGTGGATGTAGCAGAAGTGGAAGAAGGTGAACAAGAGGAAGAAGAAGAAGTAGTTGAAGGAGTGGGGATGATGGAGAAGAAGTGGAAGAAGGAGAACAAGAGGTAGAAATGCAAGTGGAAGCAGAAGAAGGAGAAAAAGATGGATATGAAGAAGGAAAGGAGGTGGAAGAAGGAAATGAAGAGGAAGAAAAGAAAGGAAAGGAGAGGATGAAGAAGAAGTGGAAGAAAGAGAACAAGAGGAGGCAGGAGAAGTGGAAGAAAGATAAGAAGAGGAAGGAGTGTAACTAGAAGAAGTGGATGAAGGAGAAGAAAAGCAAGAAGAAGAAGATGTGGAAAGTGAAGAAGTTGAATAAGGTGAACAAGAGGAGGAAGAAGAAGTAGTGGAAGGAGGTGAGATGAAGAAGAAGAATTGGAACAAGGAGAAAAGGTGGAAAAGGAAGAAGGAGGGAAAGGGAAGGGAAGAAGAAGTAGAAGAAGTGGAAGGTGGAGGAGAAGAGGAAGAAGAAGAAGAAGTGTAAGCATAAGATTTGGGGGAAGGAGAAGAAGAGGAAGAGCAACAATGGGAAGCAACAGAAGTAGGGGATGGAGAAAAAGAGGAAGGAGAAGACAGAAAGGAAAGAAGAAGAAGTTGTGGAAGGAGAAGAAATGGAAGAAGAGGAAGAAGAAGAAGTGTAAGCAGAAGAAGCAGAAGAAGGAGACGAAAATGAAGAAGAACAATAAGTAGAAGTAGAAGAAGTCGTAGAAGGAGAGAATAAGTGGAATAGGAGGAAGTAGTGGAATGAGAGGAGATGAAGAAGAAGAAGTGGAAGAAGGAGAACGGGAGGAGGGAGAAGAGGTGGCAGAAGGAGAAAAAGAAGAAGTGGCAGAACGAGAAGAAAAGGAAGAAGTGCTAGTGGAAGAAGGAGAACAATAGGAAGAAGAAGAAGAAATGGAAGAATGAGAAAAAGAGAAGGAAGAAGAAGCAATGGGAGGAAAGGAAGAAGAAGTGGAACAAGGAGGAGAAGAAGAAGGGGAGGAGGAAGAAGTAGTGTAGGCAGAAGTAAGGCAAGAAGGAAAAGAGACGGAAGAAGAAGAATAGGTGGATGTAGTAGAAGTGGAAGAAGGTGAACAAGAGGAAGAAGAAGAAGTAGTTGAAGGAGTGAGGATGATGGAGAAGAAGCGGAAGAAGGAGAACAAGAGGTAGAAATGCAAGTGGAAGCAGAAGAAGGAGAAAAAGAGGGATATGACGAAGGAAAGGAAGAAGAAGAAGGAGATGAAGAGGAAGAAAAGAAAGGAAAGGAAAGGATGAAGAAGAAGTGGAAGAAAGAGAACAAGAGGAGGCAGGAGAAGTGGAAGAAAGGTAAGAAGAGGAAGAAGAAGGAGAGTAACTAGAAGAAGTGGAGGAAGGAGAAGAAAAGCAAGAAGAAGAAGATGTGGAAAGTGAAGAAGTTGAAAAATGTGAACAAGAGGAGGAAGAAGAAGTAGTGGAAGGAGGTGAGATGAAGAAGAAAAATTGGAACAAGGAGAAAAGGAGGAAAAGGCAGAAGGAGGGGAAGGGAAGGGAAGAAGAAGCAAAAGAAGTGGAACCTGGAGTAGAAGAGGAGGAAGAAGAAGAAGTGTAAGCATAAGATTTGGGGGAAGCAGAAGAAGAGGAAGAGCAAGAATGGAAGCAACAGAAGTGGGGGATGGAGAAAAACAGGACGGAGAAGACAGAAAGGAAAGAAGAAGAAGTTCTGGAAGCAGAAGAAATGGAAGAAGAAGAAGTGTTAGCAGAAGAAGCCGAAGAAGGAGACGAAAATGAAGAAGAACAACAAGTAGAAGTAGAAGAAGTGGTAGAAGGAGAGAATAAGAGGAATAGGAGGAGGTAGTGGAATGAAAGGAGATGAAGAAGAAGAAGTGGAAGAAGGAGAACGGGAGGAGGGAAAAGAGGTGGTAGAAGGAGAAGAAGAGGAAGAAGAAGTGGAAGAACGAGAAGAAAAGGAAGAAGTACAAGTGGGAGAAGGAGAACAATAGGAAGAAGAAGAAGAAGTGGAAGAATGAGAAAAAGAGGAGGAAGAAGAAGCCATGGAAGGAAAGGGGACGAAGACGAAATGGAACAAGAAGCAGAAGAAGAAGGGGAGGAAGAAGAAGTAGTGTAGGCAGAAGAAGGGAAAGAAGCAGAAGAGAGGGAAGAAGAAGAACAGGTGGATGTAGTAGAACTGGAAGAAGGTGAAGAAGAGGAAGAAGAAGAAGTAGTTGAAGGAGTGGTGATGATGGAGAAGAAGTGGAGGAAGGAGAACAAGAGGTAGAAATGTAAGTGGAAGCAGAAGAATGAGAAAAAGAGAGATATGACGAAGGAAAGGAAGAAGAAGAAGGAGATGAAGAGGAAGAAAAGAAAGGAAAGGAGATGATGAAGAAGAAGTGGAAGAAAAAGAACAAGAGGAGGCAGGAGAAGTGGAAAAATGATAAGAAGAGGAAGAAGAAGGAGAGTAACTAGAAGAAGTGGAAGAAGGAGAAGAAAAGGAAGAACAAGAAGATGTGGAAAGTGAAGAAGTTGAAGAAGGTGAACAAGAGGAGGAAGAAGAAGTAGTGGAAGGAGGTGAGATGAAGAAGAAGAATTGGAACAAGGAGAAAAGGAGGAAAAGGAAGAAGGGGGGGAGGGGAAGGAAAGGGAAGGAGAGGATGAAGAAGAAGTGGAAGAAAGAGATTTGGGGGAAGGAGAAGAAGAGGAAGAGCAACAATGGGAAGCAACAGAAGTGGGGGATGGAGAAAAAGAGGAAGGAGAAGACGGAAATGAAATAAGAAGTTGTGGAAGGAGAAGAAATGGAAGAAGAGGAAGAAGGAGACGAAAATGAAGAACAACAAGTAGAAGTCGAAGAAGTGGTAGAAGGAGAGAATAAGAGGAATAGGAGGAAGTAGTGGAATGAAAGGAGATGAAGAAGAAGAAGTGGCAGAAGGAGAACGGGAGGAGGGAGAAGAGGTGGCAGAAGGAGAAGAAGCGGAAGAAGAAGAAGTGGAAGAACGAGAAGAAAAGGAAGAAGTGCAAGTGGAAGAAGGAGAACAATAGGAAGAAGAAGAAGAAGTGGAAGAATGAGAAAAAGAGGAGGAAGAAGAACCAATGGAAGGAAACAGGATGAAGAGGAAGTGGAACAAGGAGGAGAAGAAGAAGGGGAGCAAGAAGAAGTAGTGTAGGCAGAAGAAGGGCAAGAAGGAGAAAAGAGGGAAGAAGAAGAACAAGTGGATGTAGCAGAAGTGGAAGAAGGGGAACAAGAGGAAGAAGAAGAAATAGTTGAAGGAGTGGGGATTTTGGAGAAGAAGTGGAAGAAGGAGAACAAGAGGTAGAAATGCAAGTGGAAGCAGAAGAAGGAGAAAAAGATGGATATGAAGAAGGAAAGGAGGTAGAAGAAGCAAATGAAGAGGAAGAAAAGAAAGGAAAGGAGAGGATGAAGAAGAAGTGGAAGAAAGAGAACAAGAGGAGGCAGGAGAAGTGGAAGAAAGATAAGAAGAGGAAGAAGAAGGAGAGTAACTAAAAGAAGTGGAACAAGGAGAAAGGAAGAAGAAGAAGATGTGGAAAGTGAAGAAGTTGAAGAAGGTGAACAAGAGGAGGAATAAGAAGTAGTGGAAGGAGGTGAGATGAAGAAGAAGAAGCATAAGATTTGGGGGAAGGAGAAGAAGAGGAAGACCAACAATGGGAAGCAACAGAAGTAGGGGATGGAGAAAAAGAGGAAGGAGAAGACAGAAAGGAAAGAAGAAGAAGTTGTGGAAGGAGAACAAATGGAAGAAGAGGAAGAAGAAGAAGTGTAAGCAGAACAAGCGGAAGAAGGAGACAAAAATGAAGAGGAACAATAAGTAGAAGTAGAAGAAGTGGTAGAAGGAGAGAATAAGTGGAATAGGAGGAAGTAGTGGAATGAAAGGACATGAAGAAAAAGAAGTGGAAGAACGAGAAGAAAAGGAAGAACTGCAAGTGGAAGAAGGAGAACAATAGTAAGAAGAAGAGGAAGTGGAAGAATGAGAAAAAGGGGAGGAAGAAGAAGCAATGGAAGGAAAGGGGATGAAGAAGGAGTGGAACAAGGAGGAGAAGAAGAAGGGTAGGAAGAAGAAGAACAATTGGATGTAGTAGAAGTGGAAGAAGGTGAACAAGAGGAAGAAGAAGAAGTAGTTGAAGGAGTGAGGATGATCGAGAAGAAGCGGAAGAAGGAGAAAAAGAGGGATATGACGAAGGAAAGGAAGAAGAAGAAGGAGATGCAGAGGAAGAAAAGAAAGGAGAGGAGAGGATGAAGAAGAACTGGAAGAAAGAGAACAAGAAGAGGCAGGAGAAGTGGAAGAAAGATAAGAAGAGCAAGAAGAAGGAGTGTAACTAGAAGAAGTGGATGAAGGAGAAGAAAAGCAACAAGAAGAAGATGTGGAAAGTGAAGAAGTTGAAGAAGGTGAAGAAGAGGAGGAAGAAGAAGTAGTGGAAGGAGGTGAGATGAAGAAGAGGAATTGGAAAAAGAGAAAAGGTGGAAAAGGAAGAAGCAGGGGAAGGGAAAGTAAGAAGAAGCAGAAGAAGTTGAATCTGCAGGAGAAGAGGAAGAAGAAGTGTAAGCATAAGATTTGGGGGAAGGAGAAGAAGAGGAAGAGCAACAATGGGAAGCAACAGAAGTAGGGGATGGAGAAAAAGAGGAAGGCGAAGGCGGAAAGGAATGAAGAAGAAGTTGTGGATGGAGAAGAAATGGAAGAAGAGGAAGAAGAAGAAGCGGAAGAAGGAGACGAAAATGAAGAAGAACAACAAGTAGAAGTGGAAGAAGTGGTAGAAGGAGAGAATAAGAGGAATAGGAGGAAGTAGTGGAATGAAAGGAGATGAAGAAGAAGAAGTTCTAGAAGGAGAACGGGAGGAGGAAGAAGAGGTGGCAGAAGGAGAAGAAGAGGAAGAACAAGAAGTAGAAGAACGAGAAGAAAAGGAAGAAGTGCAACTGGAAGAAGGAGAACAATAGGAAGAAGAAGAAGTGGAAGAATGAGAAAAAGAGGAGGAAGAAGAAGCAATGGAAGGAAAGGGGAATGAAGAAGAAGTGGAACAAGGAAGAGAAGAAGAAGGGGAAGGGAAGGGAAGAAGAAGCAGAAGAAATGGAATCTGGAGGAGAAGAGGAAGAAGAAGAAGAAGTGTAAGCATAAGATTTGGGGGAAGGAGAAGAAGAGGAAGAGCAACAATGGGAAGCAACAGAAGTAGGGGATGGAGAAAAAGAGGAAGGCGAAGGCGGAAAGGAATGAAGAAGAAGTTGTGGATGGAGAAGAAATGGAAGAAGAGGAAGAAGAAGAAGCGGAAGAAGGAGACGAAAATGAAGAAGAACAACAAGTAGAAGTAGAAGAAGTGGTAGAAGGAGAGAATAAGAGGAATAGGAGGAAGTAGTGGAATGAAAGGATATGAAGAAGAAGAAGTGGAAGAAGGAGAACGGGAGGAGGGAGAAGAGGTGGCAGAAAGAGAAGAAGAGGAAGAAGAAGAAGTGGAAGAACGAGAAGAAAAGGAAGAAGTGCAAGTGGAAGAAGGAGAACAATAGGAAGAAGAAGAAGAAGTGGAAAAATGAGAAAAAGAGGAGGTAGAAGAAGCAATGGAACGAAACGGGATGAAGAAAAAGTGGAACAAGGAGGAGAAGAAGAAGGGGAGGTTGACGAAGTGGTGTAGGCAGAAGAAGGGCAAGAAGTAGAAGAGAGGGAAGAAGAAGAACAAGTGGATGTAGTAGAAGTGGAAGAAGGTGAACAAGAGGAAGAAGAAGAAGTAGTTGAAGGAGTAGGGATGATGGAGAAGATGTGGAAGAAGGAGAACAAGAGGTAGAAATTCAAGTGGAAGTAGAAGAAAGAGAAAAAGAGGGATATGACGAAGGAAAGGAAGAAGAAGAAAGAGATGAAGAAGAAGAAAAGAAAGGAAAGGAGAGGATGAAGAAGAAGTCGAAGAAAGAGAACAAGAGGAGGCACGAGAACTGGAAGAAAGATAAGAAGAGGAAGAAGAAGGAGAGTAACTAGAAGAAGTGGAAGAAGGAGAAGAAAAGGAAGAAGAAGAAGATGTGGAAAGTGAAGAAGGTGAACAAGAGGAGGAAGAAAAGTAGTGGAAGGAGGTGAGATGAAGAAGAAGAATTGGATCAAGGAGAAAAGGAGGAAGAGGAAGAAGGAGGGGAAGGGAAGGGAAGAAGAACTAGAAGAAGTGGAATCTGGGGGAGAGGAGGAAGAAGTGTAAGCATAAGATTTGAGGGAAGGAGAAGAAGAGGAAGAGCAACAATGGGAAGCAACAGAAGTGGGGGATGGAGAAAAAGAGGAAGGAGAAGACGGAAAGGAAAGAAGAAGAAGTTGTGGAAGGAGAAGAAATGGAAGAAAAGGAAGAAGAACAAGTGTAAGCGGAAGAAGCGGAAGAAGGAGACGAAAATGAAGAAGAACAACAAGTAGAAGTAGAAGAAGTGGTAGAAGGAGAGAATAAGAGGAATAGGAGGAAGTAGTGAAATGAAAGGAGATGAAGAAGAAGAAGTGGAAGAAGGAAAACTGGAGGAGGGAGAAAAGGTGGTAGAAGGAGAAGAAGAGGAAGAAGAAGAAGTGGAAGAAAGAGAAGAAAAGGAAGAAGTGCAAGTGGAAGAAGGAGAACAATGGGAAGAAGAAGAAGTAGTGGAAGAATGAGAAAAAGAGGAGGAAGAAGATGCAATGGAAGGAAAGGGGATGAAGAAGAAGTGGAACAAGGAGGAGAAGAAGAAGGAGAGGAAGAAGAAGTAGTGTAGGCAGAAGAAGGGCAAGAAGGAGAAGAGAGGGAAGGAGTAGAACAAGTGGATGTAGTAGAAGTTGGAGAAGGGGAACAAGAGGAAGAAGAAGAAGAAGTAGTTGAAGGAGTGGGGATGATCGAGAAGAAGTGGAAGAAGGAGAACAAGAGCTAGAAATGCAAGTGGAAGCAGACGAAGGAGAAAAAGAGGGATATGACGAAGGAAAGGAAGAACAAGAAGGAGATGAAGAGGAAGAAGAAGAAGTGGAAGAAAGAGAATAAGAGGAGGCAGGAGAAGTGGAAGAAAGATAAGAAGAGGAAGAAGAAGGAGAGTAACTAGAAGAAGTGGAAGAAAGAGAAGAAAAGGAAGAAGAAGAAGATGTGGAAAGTGAAGAACTTAAAGAAGGTGAACAAGACGAGGAAGAAGAAGTAATGGAAGGAGGTGAGATGAAGAAGAAGAATTGGAACAAGGAGAAAAGGAGGAAAAGGAAGAAGAAGAAGATGTGGAAAGTGAAGAAGGTGAACAAGAGGAGGAGGAAGAAGTAGTGGAAGGAGGTGAAATGAAGAAGAAGAATTGGAACAAAGAGAAAAGGAGGAAAAGGAAGAAGAAGGGGAAGGGAAGGGAAGAAGAACCAGAAGAAGTGGAAGCTGGCGGAGAAGAGGAAGAAGAAGAAGAAGTGTAAGCATAAGATTTGGGGGAAGGAGAAGAAGCGGAAGAGCAAGAATGGGAAGCAACAGAAGTGGGGGATGGAGAAAAAGAGGAAGGAGAAGACGGAAAGGAAAGAAGAAGTTGTGGAAGGAGAAGAAATGGAAGAAGAAGAAGTGTAAGGAGAAGAAGCGGAAGAAGGAGACAAAAATGAAGAAGAACAACAAGTAGAAGTAGAAGAAGTGGTAGAAGGAGAGAATAAGAGGAATAGGAGGAAGTAGTGGAATGAAAGGACATAAAGAAGAAGAAGTGGAAGAAGGAGAACGGGAGGAGGGAGAAGAGGTGGCAGAAGGAGAAGAAGAGGAAGAAGAAGAAGTGGAAGAACGAGAAGAAAAGGAAGAAGTTCAAGTGTAAGAAGAAGAACAATAGGAAGGAGAAGAACAAGTGGAAGAATGAGAAAAAGAGGAGGAAGAATAAGCAATGGAAGGAATCTAGAGGAGAAGAGGAAGAAGAAGAAGAAGTGTAAGCATAAGATTTAGGGGAAGGAGAAGAAGAGGAAGAGTAACAATGGGAAGCAACAGAAGTGGGGGATGGAGAAAAAGAGGAAGGAGAAGACGGAAAGGAAAGAAGAAGAAGTTGTGGAAGGAGAAGAAATGGAAGAAGAGGAAGAAGAAGAAGTGTAAGCAGAAGAAGCGGAAGAAGGAGACGAAAATGAAGAAGAACAACAAGTAGAAGTAGAAGAAGTGGTAGAAAGAGAGAATAAGAGGAATAGGAGGAAGTAGTGGAATGAAAGGGGATGAAGAAGAAGAAGAGGAAGAAGAAGAAGTGCAAGTGGAAGAAGAAGAACAATTGGAAGAAGAAGAAGAAGTGGAAGAATGAGAAAAAGAGGGGGAAGAAGAAGCAATGGAAGGAAAGGGGATGAAGAAGAAGTGGAACAAGGAGGAGAAGAAGAAGGGGAGGAAGAAGAAGTAGTGTAGGCAGAAGAAGGGCAAGAAGGAGAAGAGAGGGAAGAAGAAGAACAAGTGGATGTAGTAGAAGTTTAAGAAGGTGAACAAGAGGAAGAAGAAGAAGTAGTTGAAGGAGTGGGGCTGATGGAGAAGAAGTGGAAGAAGGAGAACAAGAGGTAGAAATGCAAGTGGAAGAAGAAGAAGGAGAAAAAGAGGGATATCACGAAGGAGAGGAAGAAGAAGAAGGAGATCAAGAGGAAGAAAAGAAAGGAAAGGAGAGGATGAAGAAGAAGTGGAAGAAAGAGAACAAGAGGAGGCAGGAGAAGTGGAAGAAAGATAAGAAGAAGAAGAAGAAGGAGAGTAACTGGAAGAAGTGGAAGATGGAGAAGAAAAGGAAGAAGAAGAAGATGTGGAAAGTGAAGAAGTTGAAGAAGGTGAACAAGAGGAGGAAGAAGAAGTAGTGGAAGGAGGTGAGATGAAGAAGAAGAATTGGAACAAGGAGAAAAGGAGGAAAAGGAAGAAGGAGGGGAAGGGAAAGGAAGAAGAAGTGGAACAAGGAGGAGAAGAAGAAGGGGAGAAGGAAGAAATAGTGTAGGCAGAAGAAACGCAAGAAGGAAAAGAGACGGAAGAAGAAGAACAGGTGGATGTAGTAGAAGTGGAAGAAGGTGAACAAGAGGTAGAAGAAGAAGTAGTTGAAGGAGTAAGGATGATGGAGAAGAAGTGGAAGAAGGAGAACAAGAGGTAGAAATGCAAGTGGAAGGAGAAGAAGTGGAAGAAGGAGAACAAGAGGTAGAAATGCAAGTGGAAGGAGAAGAAATAGAAAAAGAGGAATACGACGAAGGAAAGGAAGATGAAGAAGGAGATGAAGAGGAAGAAAAGAAAGGAAAGGAGAGGATGAAGAAGAAGCGGAAGAAAGAGAACAAGAGGAGGCAGGAGAAGTGGAAGAAAGATAAGAAGAGGAAAAAGAAGGAGAGTAACTAGAAGAAGTGGAAGAAGGAGAAGAAAAGGAAGAAGAAGAAGATGTGGAAAGTGAAGAAGGTGAACAAGAGGAGGAGGAAGAAGTAGCGGAAGGAGGTGACGAAAATGAAGAAGAACAACAAGTAGAAGTAGAAAAAGTGGTAGAAGGAAAGAATGAGAGGAATAGGAAGAAGTAGTGGAATGAAAGGAGATGAAAAAGAAGAAGTGGAAGAAGGATAACGGGAGGAGGGAGAAGAGGTGGCAGAAGGAGAAGAAGAAGAAGTGGAAGAACGAGAAGAAAAGGAAGAAGTGCAAGTGGAAGAAGGAGAACAATAGGAAGAAGAAGAAGTGGAAGAACGAGAAGAAAAGGAAGAAGTGCAAGTGGAAGAAGGAGACCAATAGGAAGAAGAAGAAGAAGTGGAAAAATGAGAAAAAGAGGAGGAAGAACAAGCAATGGAAGGAAAGGGGAATGAAGAAGAAGTCGAACAAGGAGGAGAAGAAGAAGGGGAGGTTGACGAAGTGGTGTAGGCAGAAGAAGGGCAAGAAGTAGAAAAGAGGGAAGAAGAAGAAGTGGAAGAATGAGAAAAAGAGGAGCAAGAAGAAGCAATGGAAGGAAAGGGGAATGAAGAAGAAGTGGAAGAAGGAGGAGAAGAAGAAGGGGAGGAAGAAGAAGTAGTGTAGGCAGAAGAAGGGCAAGAAGGAGAAGAGAGGGAAGAAGAATAACAAGTGAATGTAGTAGAGGTGGTAGAAGGTGAACAAGTGAAGAAGAAGAAGTAGTTGAAGGAGTGGGGATGACGGAGAAGAAGGAGAAAGAGAGGGATATGACGAAGGAAAGGAAGAAGAAGAAGAAGATGAAGAGGAAGAAAAGAAAGGAAAGGAGAGGATGAAGAAGAAGTGGAAGAAAGAGAACAAGAGGAGGCAGGAGAAGTGGAAGAAAGAATGCAGAGGAAGAAGAAGAAGAAAAGGAAGAAGAAGAAGATGTGGAAAGTGAAGAAGTTGAAGAAGGTGAACAAGAGGAGGAAGAAGAAGTAGTGGAAGGAGGTGAGATGAAGAAGAAGAATTGGAACAAGGAGAAAAGGAGGAAAAGGAAGAAGGAGGGGAAGGGAAGGGAAGAAGAAGCAGAAGAAGTGGAATCTGGAGGAGAAGAGGAAGAAGAAGAAGAAGTGTAAGCATAAGATTTGGGGGAAGGAGAAGAAGAGGAAGAGCAACAATGGGAAGCAACAAAGGTCGGGGATGGAGAAAAAGAGGAAGGAGAAGACGGAAAGGAAAGAAGAAGAAGTTGTGGAAGCAGAAGAAATGGAAGAAGAGGAAGAAGAAGAAGTGTAAGCAGAAGAAGCGGAAGAAGGAGACGAAAATGAAGAAGAACAACAAGTAGAAGTAGAAGAAGTGGTACAAGTAGTGGAATGAAAGGAGATGAAGAAGAAGAAGTGGAAGAAGTGGAAGAAGGAGAACGGGAGGAGGGAGAAGAGGTGGCAGAAGGAGAAGAAGAGCAAGAAGAAGAAGTGGAAGAACGAGAAGAAAAGGAAAAAATAGTGCAAGTAGAAGAAGGAGAACAATAGGAAGAAGAAGAAGAAGTGGAAGAATGAGAAAAAGAGGAGGAAGAAGAAGCAATGGAAGGAAAGGGGATGAAGAAGAAGTGAAACAAGGAGCAGAACAAGAAGGGGAGGAAGAAGAAGTAGTGTAGGCAGAAGAAGGGCAAGAAGGAGGAGAGAGGGAAGAAGAAGAACAAGTGGATGTAGTAGAAGTGGACGAGGGTGAACAAGAGGAAGAAGAAGAAGTAGTTGAAGGAGTGGGGATGATGGAGAAGAAGTGTAACAAGTAGAACAAGAGGTAGAAATGCAAGCGGAAGCAGAAGAAGGAGAAAAAGAGGGATATGACAAAGGAAAGGAAGAAGAAAAAGGAGATGAAGATGAAGAAGAACAACAAGTAGAAGAAGTGGTAGAAGGAGACGAAAATGAAGAAGAACTACAAGTAGAAGAAGTGGCAGAAGGAGAGAATAAGAGGAATAGGAGGAAGTAGTGGAATGAAAGGAAATGAAGAAGAAGAAGTGGAAGAAGGAGAACGGGAGGAGGGAGAAGAGGTGGCAGAAGGAGAAGAAGACGAAGAAGAAGAAGTGGAAGAACGAGAAGAAAAGGAAGCAGTGCAAGTGGAAGAAAGAGAACAATAGGAAGAAGAAGGAAAAGAAGTGGAAAAATGAGAAAAAAGGAGGAAGAAGAAGCAATGGAAGGAAAGGGATGAAGAATAAGTGGAACAAGGAGGAGAAGAAGAAGAGGAGGAAGAAGAAGTAGTGTAGGCAGAAGAAGGGCAAGAAGGAGAAGAAAGGGAAGAAGAAGAAGAAGTGGATGTAGTAGAGGTGGAAGAAGATGAACAAGTTAAGAAGAAGAAGTAGTTGAAGGAGTGGGGATCATGGAGAAGAAGTGGAAGAAGGAAAACAAGAGGTAGAAATGCAAGTGGATGCAGAAGAAGGAGAAAAAGGGGGATATGACGAAGGAAAGAAAGAAGAAGTAGGAGATGAAGATGAAGAAGAACAACAACTAGAAGAAGTGGTAGAAGAAGAGAATAAGAGGAATAGCAGGAAGTAGTGGAATGAAAGGAGACAAAGAGGAAGAAGTGGACGAAGGAGAACGGGAGGAGGAAAAGAGGTGGCAGAAGGAGAAGAAGAGGAAGAAGAAGAAGAAGTGGAAGAATGAGAAAAAGAGGAGGAAGAAGAAGCAATGGAAGGAAAGGGGAATGAAGAAGAAGTGGAACAAGGAGGAGAAGAAGAAGGGGAGGAAGAAGAAGTAGTGTAGGCAGAAGAAGGGCAAGAAGGAGAAGAGAGGGAAAAAGAAGAACAAGTGGATGTAGTAGAAGATGAAGAAGGTGAACAAGAGGAAGAAGTGTAACAAGTAGAACAAGAGGTAGAAATGCAAGCGGAAGCAGAAGAAGGAGAAAAAGAGGGATATGACGAAGGAAAGGAAGAGGAAGAAGGAGATGAAGAGGAAGAAAAGAAAGGAAAGGAGAGGATGAAGAAGAAATAGAAGAAAAAGAACAAGAGGAGGAAGGAGAAATGGAAGAAAGAAAAGTAGAGGAAGAAGAAGGAGAGTAACTAGAAGAAGGGGAAGAAAAGGAAGAAGAAGAAGATGTGGAAAGTGAAGAATTTGAAGAAGGTGAACAAGAGGAGGAAGAAGAAGTAGTGGAAGGAGGTGAGATGAAGAAAACGAATTGGAACAAGGAGAAAAGGAGAAAAAGGAAGAAGGAGAAGACGGAAAGGAAAGAATAAGAAGTTGTGGAAGGAGAAGAAATGGAAGAAGAGGAAGAAGAAGAAGTGTAAGCAAAAGAAGCGGAAGAAGGAGACGAAAATGAAGAGGAACAACAAGTAGAAGTAGAAGAAGTGGTAGAAAGAGAGAATAAGAGGAATAGGAGGAAGTAGTGGAATGAAAGGAGATGAAGAAGAAGAAGTGGAAGAAGGAGAACGGAAGGAGGGAGAAGAGGTGGCAGAAGGAGAAGAAGAGGAAGAAGAAGAAGTGGAAGAATGAGAAGAAAAGGAAGAACTGCAAGTGGAAGAAGGAGAACAATAGGAAGAAGAAGAAGAAGTGGAAGAATGAGAAAAAGAGGAGGAAGAAGAACCAATAGAAGGAAACGGGATGAAGAAAAAGTGGAACAAGGAGGAGAGGAAGAAGGGGAGGAAGAAGAAGTAGTGTAGGCAGAAGAAGACGAAGAGCAACAATGGGAAGCAACAGAAGTGGGGGATGGAGAAAAAGAGGAAGGAGAAGACGGAAAGGAAAGAAGAAGAAGTTATTGAAGGAGAAGAAATGGAAGAAGAGGAAGAAGAAGAAGTGTAAGCAGAAGAAGCGGAAGAAGGAGACGAAAATGAAATAGAACAACAAGTAGAAGTAGAAGAAGTGGTAGAAGGAGAGAATAAGACGAATAGGAGGAAGTAGTGGAATGAAAGGAGAACGGGAGGAGGAAGAAGAGGTGGCAGAAGGAGAAGAAGAGGAAGAAGAACGAGAAGAAAAGGAAGAAGTGCAAGAGGAAGAAGGAGAACAATACGAAGAAGTAGAAGTGGAAGAATGAGAAAAAGAGGAGGAAGAAGAAGCAATGGAAGGAAAGGGGATGAAGAAGGAGTGGAACAAGGAGGAGAAGAAGAAGGGGACGAAGAAGAAGTAGTGTAGGCAGAAGAACGGCAAGAAGGAGAAGAGAGGGAAGAAGAAGAAGAAGTGGATGTAGTAAAAGTGGAAGAAGGTGAACAAGAGGAAGAAGAAGAAGTAGTTGAAGGAGTGGAGATGATGGAGAAGAAGTGGAAGAAGGAGAACAAGAGGTAGTAGAAATGCAAGTGGAAACAGAAGAAGGAGAAAAAGAGGGATATGACGAAGGAAAGGAAGAAGAAGAAGGATATGAAGAGGAAGAAAAGAAAGGAAAGGAGAGGATGAACAAGAAGTGGAAGAAAGAGAAAAAGAGGAGGCATGAGAAGTGGAAGAAAGATAAAAAGAGGAAGAAGAAGGAGAGTAACTAGAAGAAGTGGAAGAAGGAGAAGAAAAGGAAGAAGAAGAAGGTGAACAAGAGGAGGAAGAAGAAGTAGTCGAAGGAGGTGAGATGAAGAACAAGATAAGAAGAGGAAGAAGAAGGAGAGTAACTAGAAGAAGTGGAAGAAGGAGAAGAAAAGGAAGAAGAAGAAGATGTGGCAAGTGAAGAACGTGAACAAGAGGAGGAAGAAGAAGTAGTGGAAGGAGGTGAGATGAAGAAGAAGATAAGAAGAGGAAGAAGAAGGAGAGTAACTAGAAGAAGTGGAAGAAGGAGAAGAAAAGGAAGAAGAAGAAGATGTGGAAAGTGAAGAACGTGAACAAGAGGAGGAAGAAGAAGTAGTGGAAGTAGGTGAGATGAAGAAGAAGAATTGGAACAAGGAGAAAAGGAGGAAAAGGAAGAAGGAGGGGAAGGTAAGGGAAGAAGAGGAAGTGTAAGCAGAAGAAGCTGAAGAAGGAGATGAAAATGAAGAAGAACAACAAGTAGAAGTAGAAGAAGTGGTTGAAGGAGAGAATAAGAGGAATAGGAAGTGCAAGTAGTGGAATGAAAGGAGATGAAGAAGAAGAATTGGAAGAAGGAGAATGGGAGGAGGGAGAAGAGGTGGCAGAAGGAGAAGAAGAGGAAGAAGAAGAAGAAGTGGAAGAATGAGAAAAAGAGAAGGAATAAGAAGCAATGGAAGGAAAGGGGATGAAGAAGAAGTAGAACAAGGAGGAGAAGAAGAAGGGAAGGAAGAAGAAGTAGTGCAGGGAGAAGAAGGGCAAGAAGGAGAAGAGAGGGAAAAAGAAGAACAAGTGGATGTAGTAGAAGATGAAGAAGGTGAACAAGAGGAAGAAGAAGAAGTAGTTGAAGGAGTGGGGATGATGGAGAAGAAGTGGAAGAAGGAGAACAATTGGTAGAAATGCAAGTGGAAGCAAAAGAAGTAGAAAAAGAGGGATATGACGAAGGAAAGGAAGAAGAAGAAGAAGGAGATGAAGAGGAAGAGCAACAACGGGAAGCAACAGAAGTGGGGGATGGAGAAAAAGAGGAAGAAGAAGACGGAAAGGAAAGAAGAAGAAGAAGTAGATGAAGAGGAAGAAAAGAAAGGAAAGGAGAGGATGAAGAAGAAGTGGAAGTGGATGTAGTAGAGGTGGAAGAAGATGAACAAGAGGAAGAAGAAGATGGAGATGAAGAGGAAGAGAAGAAAGGAAAGGAGAGGATGAAGAAGAAGTGGAAGAAAGAGAACAAGAGGAGGCAGGATAAGTGAAAGAAAGATAAGAAGAGGACGAAGAAGGAGAGTAACTAGAAGAAAAGGAAGAAGAGGAAGAAGAATAAGTGCAAGCAGAAGAAGCGTACGAAGGAGACGAAAATGAAGAAGAACAACAAGTAGAAGTAGAAGAAGTGGTAGAAGGAGAGAATAAGAGGAATAGGAGGAAGTAGTGGAATGAAAGAAGATGAAGAAGAAGTGGAAGAAGGAGAACGGGAGGAGGGAGAAGAGGTGGCAGAAGGAGAAGAAGAGGAAGAAGCAGAAGTGGAAGAACGAGAAGAAAAGGAAGAAGTGCAGGTGGAAGAAGGAGAATAATAGGAAGAAGAAGAAGAAGTGGAAGGATGAGAAAAAGAGGAGGAAGAAGAAGCAATGGAAGGAAAGGGGATGAAGAAGAAGTGGAACAAGGGGGAGAAGAAGAAGGGGAGGGAAGAACAAGTAGTGTAGGCAGAAGAACGGTAAGAAGGAGAAGAGAGGGAAGAAGAAGAACAAGTGGATGTAGTAGAAGTGGAAGAAGGTGAACAAGAGGAAGAAGAAGAAGTAGTTGAAGGAGTGGGGATGATGGAGAAGAAGTGGAAGAAGGAGAACAAGAGGTAGAAATGCAAGTGGAAGCAGAAGAAGGAGAAAAAGAGGGATATTACGAAGGAAAGGAAGAAGAAGGAGATGAAGAGGAAGAAAAGAATGGAAAGGAGAGGATGATGAAGAAGTGGAAGAAAGAGAACAAGAGGAGGCACGAGAAGTGGAAGAAAGATAAGAAGAGCAGGAAGAGGAAGTGGACGAACGAGAAGAAAAGGAAGAAGTGCAAGTGGATGACGGAGAACAATATGAAGAAGAAGAAGAAGTGGAAGAACGAGAAAAAGATGAGGAAGAAGAAGCAATGGAAGGAAAGGGGATGAAGAAGTGTAAGCATAAGATTTGAGGGAAGGAGAAGAAGACGAAGAGCAACAATGGGAAGCAACAGAAGTGGGGGATGGAGAAAAAGAGGAAAGAGAAGACGGCAAGGAAAGAAGAAGCAGTTGTGGAAGGAGAAGAAACGGAAGAAGGGGAAGAAGAAAAAGTGTAAGCAGAAGAAGCGGAAGAAGGAGACGGAAATGAAGAAGAACAACAAGTACAAGTAGAAGAAGTGGTAGAAGTAGTGGAATGAAAGGAGATGAAGAAGAAGAAGTGGAAGAAGGAGAACGGGAGGAGGGAGAAGAGGTGGCAGAAGGAGAACAAGAGGAAGTGGAAGAAGAAGTGGAAGAATGAGAAAAAAAGGAGGAAGAAGAAGCAATGGAAGAAAAGGGGATGAAGAAGAAGTGGAACAAGGAGGAGAAGAGGAAGGGGAGGAAGAAGAAGTAGTGTAGGCAGAAGAAGGGCAAGAAGGAGAAGAGAGGGAAGAAGAAGAACAAGTGGATGTAGTAGAGGTGGAAGAAGATGAACAACAGGAAGAAGAAGAAGTAGTTGAAGGAGTGGGGATGATGGAGAAGATGTGGAAGAAGGAGAACAAGAGCTAGAATGCAAGTGGAAGTAGAAAAAGGAGAAAAAGAGGGATATTACGAAGGAAAGGAAGAAGAAGGAGATGAAGAGGTAGAAAAGAAAGGAAAGGAGAGGATGAAGAAGAAGTGAAAGAAAGAGAACAAGAGGAGGCACGAGAAGTGGAAGAAAGATAAGAAGAGCAGGAAGAGGAAGTGGATGAACGAGAAGAAAAGGAAGAAGTACAAGTGGATGAAGGAGAACAATATGAAGAAGAATAAGAAGTGGAAGAACGAGAAAAAGATGAGGAAGAAGAAGCAATGGAAGGAAAGGGGATGAAGAAGAAGTGGAACATGGAGGAGAAGAAGAAGGGGAGGAAGAAGAAGTAGTGTAGGCAGAAGAAGGGCAAGAAGGACAAGAGAAGGAAGAAGAAGAACAAGTGGATGTAGTAGAAGTGGAAGAAGGTGAACAAGAGGAGGAGGAAGAAGTAGTGGAAGGAGGTGAGATGAAGAAGAAGAATTGGAACAAGGAGAAAAGGAGGAAAAGGAAGAAGGAGGGGAAGGGAAGGGAAGGAGAAGCAGAAGAAGTGGAATCTGGAGGAGAAGAGGAAGAAGCAGAAGAAGTGTAAGCATAAGATTTGAGGGAAGGAGAAGAAGAGGAAGAGCAACAATGGGAAGCAACAGAAGTGGGGGATGGAAAAAAAGAGGAGGGAAAAGACGGAAAGGAAAGAAGAAGAAGTTGTGGAAGGAGAAGAAGCGGAAGAAGGAGACGAAAATGAAGAAGAAAAACAAGTAGAAGTAGAAGAAGTGGTAGAAGTAGTGGAATGAAAGTAGATGAAGAAGAAGAAGTGGAAGAAGGAGAACGGGAGGAGGGACAAGAGGTGGCAGAAGGAGAAGAATAGGAAGAAGAAGAAGTGGAAGAAGGAGAAGAAAAGGAAGAAGTGCAAGTGGAAGAAGGAGAACAATAGGAAGAAGAAGAAGAAATGGAAGAATGCGAAAAAGAGGATGAAGAAGAAGCAATGGAAGGAAAGGGGATGAAGAAGAAGTGGAACAAGGAGGAGAAGAAGAAGGGGAGGAAGAAGAACTAGTATAGGCAGAAGAAGGGCAAGAAGGAGAAGAGAGGGAAGAAGAAGAACAAGTGGATGTAGTAGAAGTGGAAGAAGGTGAACAATACGAAGAAGAAGAAGTAGTTGAAGAAGTGGGGATGATGGAGAAGAAGTGGAAGAAGGAGAACAACAGGTAGAAATGCAAGTGGAAGCAGAAGAAGGAGAAAAAGAGGGATATAACCAAGGAATGGAAGAAGAAGAATTGGAACAAGGAGAAAAGGAGGAAAAGGAAGAAGGAGGGGAAGGGAAGGGAAGAAGAAGCAGAAGAAGTGGAATCTGGAGGAGAAGCGGAAGAAGAAGAAGTGTAAGTAGAAGAAGCGGAAGAAGGAGACGAAAATGAAGAAGAACAACAAGTAGAAGTAGAAGAAGTGGTAAAAGGGGAGAATAAGAGGAATAGGAGGAAGTAGTGGAATGAAAGGAGATGAGGAAGAAGAAGTGGAAGAAGGAGAACGGGAGGAGGAACAAGAGGTGGCAGAAGGAGAAGAAGAGGAAGAAGAAGGAGAGTAACTAGAAGAAGTGGAAGAAGGAGAAGAAAAGGAAGAAGAAGAAGATGCGGAAAGTGAAGAAGTTGAAAAAGGTGAACAAGAGGAGGAAGAAGAAGTAGTGTAAGCGGAAGAAAAGGAAGAAGGAAGAAGCAGAAGAAGAAGTGGAAGAATGAGAAGAAAAGGAAGAAGTGCAAGTGGAAGAGGGAGAACAATAGGAAGAACAAGAAGAAGTGGAAGAATGAGAAAAATAGGAGGAAGAAGAAGCAATGGAAGGAAAGGGGATGAAGAAGAAGTGGAAGAAAGAGAAAAAGAGCAGGCAGGAGAAGTGGAAGAAAGATAAGCAGAGGAAAAAGAAGGAGAGTAACTAGCAGAAGTGGAAGAACGAGAAGAAAAGGAAGAAGAAGAAGATGTGGAAAGTGAAGAAGTTGAAGATGGTGAACAAGAAGAGGAAGAAGAAGTAGTGGAAGGAGGTAATGAAGAAGAAGAATTGGAACAAGGAGAAAAGGAGGAAAAGGAAGAAGGAAGGGAAGGGTAGGGAAGAAGAAGCAGAAGAAGTGGAATCTGGAGGAGAAGACGAAGAAGAAGAAGAAGTGTAAGCATAAGATTTGGGGTAAGGAGAAGAAGAGGAAGAGCAAAAATGGGAAGTAACAGAAGTGGGGGATGGAGAAAAAGAGGAAGGAGAAGACGGAAAGGAAAGAAGAAGAAGTTCTGAAAGGAGAAGAAATGGAAGAAGATGAATAAGAAGAAGGGTAAGCAGAAGAAGCGGAAGAAGGAGACGAAAATGAAGACGAAGAAAAAGTAAAAGTAGAAGAAGTGGTAGAAGGAGAGAATAAGAGGAACATGAGGAAGTAGTGGAATGAAAGGAGATGAAGAAGAAGAAGTGAAAGAAGGAGAACAAGAGGTAGAAATGCAAGTGGAAGCAGAAGAAGGAGAAAAAGAGGGATATGATGAAGGAAAGGAAGAAGAAGAAGGAGATGAAGAGGAAGAAAAGAAAGGAGACGAGAGGATGCAGAAGAAGTGGAAGAAAGAGAACAAGAGGAGGCAGGAGAAGTGGAAGAAAGATAAGAAGAGGAAGAAGAAGGAGAGTAACTAGAAGAAGTGGAAGAAAGAGAAGAAAAGGAAGAAGAAGAAGATGTGGAAAGTGAAGAAGTTGAAGAAGGTGAACAAGAGGAGGAATAAGAAGTAGTGGAAGGAGGTGAGATGAAGAAGATGAATTGGAACAAGGAGAAAAGGAGGAAAAGGAAGAAGGAGGGGAAGGGAAGGGAAGAAGAAGCAGAAGAAGTGGAATCTGGAGGAGAAGAGCAAGAAGAAGAAGAAGTCTAAGCATAAGATTTGGGGTAAGGACAAGAAGAGGAAGAGCAACAATGGGAAGCAAAAGAAGTGGGGGATGGAAAAAAAAAGGAAGGAGAAGACGGAAAGGAAAGAAGAAGAAGTTGTGGAAGGAGAAGAAATTGAAGAAGAGGAAGAAGAACAAGTGTAAGCAGAAGAAGCGGAAGAAGGAGATGAAAATGAAGAAGAACAACAAGTAGAAGAAGTGGTAGAAGGAGAGAATAAGAGGAATAGGAGGAAGCAGTGGAATGAAAGGACATGAAGAAGAAGTGGAAGAAGGAGAACAGGAGGAGGGAGAAGAGGTGGCAGAAGGAGAAGAAGAGGAAGAAGAGAAGTGGAAGAACGAGAAGAAAAGGAAGAAGTGCAAGTGGAAGAAGGCGAACAATAAGAAGAAGAAGAAGAAGTGGAAGAATGAGAAAAAGAGGAGGAAGAAGAAGCAATGGAAGGAAAGGGGATGAAGAAGAAGCGGAACCAGGAGGAGAAGAAGAAGGGGAGGAAGAAGAAGTATGGTAGCCAGAAGAAGGGCAAGAAGGAGAAGAGAGGGAAGAAGAAGAACAAGTGGATGTAGTAGAAGTGGAAGAAGGTGAACAAGAGGAAGAAGAAGAAGTAGTTGAAGGAGTGGGGATGATGGAGAAGAAGTGGAAGAAGGAGAGCAAGAGGTAGAAAGGAAAGTGGATGTAGTAGTGGAAGGAGGTGAGATGAAGAAGAAGAATTGGAACAAGGAGAAAAGGAGGAAAAGGAACAAGGAGGCGAAGGGAAGGGAAGAAGAAGCAGAAGAAGTGGAATCTGGAGGAGAAGAGGAAGAAGAAGAAGAAGTGTAAGCATAAGATTTGGGGGAAGGAGAAGAAGAGGAAGAGCAACAATGGGAAGCAACAGAAGTGGGGGATGGAGAAAAAGAGGAAGGAGAAGACGGAAAGGAAAGAAGAAGAAGTTGTGGAAGGAGAAGAAATGGAAGAAGAGGAAGAAGAAGAAGTGTAAGCAGAAGAAGCGGAAGATGGAGACGAAAATGAACACGAACAACAAGTAGAAGTAGAAGAAGTGGTAGAAGGAGAGAATAAGAGGAATAGGAGGAAGTAGTGGAATGAAAGGAGATGAAGAAGAAGAAGTAGAAGACGGAGAACGAGAGGAAGAAGAAGAAGTGGAAGAATAAGAACAATAGGAAGAAGAAAAAGAAGTGGAAGAATGAGAAAAAGAGAAGGAAGAAGAATAAATGGAATGGGGATAAAGAACAAGTGCAACAAGGAGGAGAAGAAGGAGAAAGAAAGGGATATGACGAAGGAAAGGAAGAAGAAGAAGGAGATGAAGAGGAAGAAAAGAAAGGAAAGGAGAGGATGAAGAAGAAGTGGAAGAAAGAGAACAAGAGGAGGCAGGAGAAGTGGAAGAAAGATAAGAAGAGGAAAATGAAGGAGAGTAACTTGAAGAAGTGGAAGAAGGAGAAGAAAAGGAAGAAGAAGAAGATGTGGAAAGTGAAGAAGTTGAAGAAGGTGAACAAGAGGAGGAAGAAGAAGTAGTGGAAGGAGGTGAGCTGAAGAAAAAGAATTGGAACAAGGAGAAAAGGAGGAAAAGGAAGAAGGAGGGGAGGGGAAGGGAAGAGAATAAGAAGCAGAAGAAGTGGAAGCTGGAGGAGAAGAGGAACAAGAAGAAGAAGTGTAAGCATAAGATTTGGGGGAAGGAGAAGAAGAGGAAGAGCAATAATGGAAAGCAACAGAAGTGGGGGATGGAGAAAAAGAGGAAGGAGAAGACGAAAAGGAAAGAAGAATAAGTTGTGGAAGGAGAAGAAATGGAAGAAGAAGAAGTGTAAGCAGAAGAAGCGGAAGAAGGAGACAAAAATGAAGAAGAACAACAAGTAGAAGTAGAAGAAGTGGTAGAAGTAGTGGAATGAAACGAGATGAAGAAGAATAAGCGGAAGAAGGAGAATGGGAGGAGGGAGAAGAGGTGGCAGAAGGAGAAGAAGAGGAAGAAGTAGAAGTGGAAGAACAAGAAGAAAAGGTAGACGTGCAAGTGGAAGAAGGAGAACAATAGGAAGAAGAAGAAGAACTTGAAGAATGTCAAAAAGAGGAGGAAGAAGAAGCCATGGAAGGAAAACGGATGAAGAAGAAGTGGAACAAGGAGAGAATAAGAGGAATAGGTGGAAGTAGTGGAATGAAACGAGATGAAGAAGAAGAAGTGGAAGAAGGAGAACGGGAGGAGGGAGAAGAGGTGGCAGAAGGAGAAGGATAGGAAGAAGAAGAAGTGGAAGAACGAGAAGAAAAGGTAGAATTGCAAGTGGAAGAAGGAGAACAACAGGAAGAAGAAGAAGAAGTGGAAGAAGAAGCAATGAAAGTAAAAGGGATGAAGAAGAAGTGGAACAAGGACGAGAAGAAGAAGGGGAGGAAGAAGAAGTAGTGTAGGCAGAAGACGGGCAAGAAGGAAAAGAGAGGGAACAAGAAGAACAAGTGGATGTAGTAGATGTGGAAGAAGGTGAACAAGAGGAAGAAGAAGAATTAGTTGAAGGAGTGGGGATGATGGACAAGAAGTGGAAGAAGGAGAACAAGAGGTAGAAATGCAAGTGGAAGGAGAAGAAGGAGAAAAAGAGGGATATGACGAAGGAAAGGAAGAAGAAGAAGGAGATGAAGAGGAAGAAAAGAAAGGAAAGGAGAGGATGAAGAAGAAGTGGAAGAAATAGAACAAGAGGAGGCAGGAGAAGTGGAAGAGAGATAAGAAGAGGAAGAAGAAGGAGAGTAACTAGAAGAAGTGAAGGAAGGAGAAGCAAAGCAAGAAGAAGAAGATGTGGAAAATGAAGAAGTTGAAGAAGGTGAACAAGAGGAGGAAGAAGAAGTACTGGAAGGAGGTGAGATGAAAAAGAAGAATTGGAACAAGGAGAAAAGGAGGAAAAGGAAGAAGGAGGGGAAGGGAAGGAAAGAAGAAGCAGAAGAAGTGGAATCTCGAGGAGAAGAGGAAGAAGAAGAAGAAGTGTAAGCATAAGATTTGGGGGAAGGAGAAGAAGAGGAAGAGCATCAATGGGAAGCAACAGAAGTAGGGGATGGAGAAGAAGAGGAAGGAAAAGACGGAAAGGAAAGAAGAAGAAGTTGGGGAAGGTGAAGAAGTGTATGAAAAAGAAGCGGAAGAAGGAGATGAAAATGAAGAAGAACAACAAGTAGAAGTAGAAGAAGTGGTAGAAGGAGAGAATAAGAGGAATAGGAGGAAGTAGTGGAATGAAAGGAGATGAAGAAGAAGAACTGGAAGTAGGAGAACGGGAGGAGGGAGAAGAGGTGGCAGAAGGAGAAGAATAGGAAGAAGAAGAAGTGGAAGAACGAGAAGGAAAGCTAGAATTGCAAGTGGAAGAAGGAGAACAATAGGAAGAAGAAGAAGAAGTGGAAGGATGAGAAAAAGAGGAGGAAGAAGAAGCAATGGAAGGAAAGGGGATGAAGAAGAAGTGGAACAAGGAGGAGAACAAGAAGGGGAGGAAGAAGAAGTAGTGTAGGCAGAAGAACGGCAAGAAGGAGAAGAGAGGGAAGAAGAAGAACAAGTGGATGTAGTAGAAGTGGAACAAGGTAAACAAGAGGAAGAAGAAGAAGTAGTTGAAGGAGTGGGGATGATGGAGAAGAAGTGGAAGAAGGAGAACAAGAGATAGAAATGCAAGTCGAAGCAAAAGAAGGAGAAAAAGAGGAATATGACGAAGGAAAGGAAGAAGAAGAAGGAGATGAAGAAGAAGAAAGAAAGGAAAGGAGAGGATGAAGAAGAACTGGAAGAAAGAGAACAAGAGGAGGCAGGAGAAGTGGAAGAAAGATAAGAAGAGGAAGAAGAAGGGGAGTAACTAGAAGAACGGGAAGAAGGAAAAGAAAAGGAAGATGAAGAAGATGTGGAAGGAGGTGAGATGAAGAAGACGAATTGGAACAAGGAGAAAAGGGGGAAAAGGAAGAACGAGGGGAAGGGAAAGAAGAAGAAGCAGAAGAAGTGGAATCTGGAGGAGAAGAGGAAGAAGAAAAAGAAGTGTAAACATAAGATTTGGGGGAAGGAGAAGAAGAGGAAGAGCAACAATGGGAAGTAACAGAAGTGGAGGATGGAGAAAAAGAGGAAGGAGAAGACGGAAAGGAAAGAAGAAGAAGTTGTGGAAGGACAAGAAATGGAAGAAGAGGAAGAAGAGGAAGCAGAACAAGGAGACGAAAATCAAGAAGAACAACAAGTAGAAGTAGAAGAAGTGGTAGGAGGTGAGAATAAGAGGAATAGGAGGAAGTAGTGGAACGAAAGGAGATGAAGAAGAAGAAGTGGAAGAAGGAGAACGGGAGAAGGGAGAAGAGGTGGCAAAACCAGAAGAAGAGGAAGAAGAAGAAGTGGAAGAACGAGAAGAAAAGGAAGAAGTGCAAGTGGAAGAACGAGAGTAATAGGAAGAACAAGAAGAAGTGGAAGGATAACAAAAGGAGGAGGAAGAAGAAGCAATGGAAGGAAAGGGGATGAAGAAGAAGTGGAACAAGGAGGAGAACAAGAAGGGGAGGAAGAAGAAGTAGTGTAGGAAGAAGAACGGCAAGAAGGAGAAGAGAGGGAAGAAGAAGAACAAGTGGATGTAGTAGAAGTGGAAGATGGTGAACAAGAGGAAGAAGAAGAAGTAGTTGAAGGAGTTGGGATGATGGAGAAGAAGTGGAAGAAGGAGAACAAGAGGTAGAAATGCAAGTGGAAGCAGAAGAAGGAGAAAAAGAGGGATATTACGAAGGAAAGGAAGAAGAAGGAGATGAAGAGGAAGAAAAGAAAGGAAAGGGGAGGATGAAGAAGAAGTGGAAGAAAGAGAACAAGAGGAGGCAGGAGAAGTGGAAGAAAGAGAACAAGAGGAGGCACGAGAAGTGGAAGAAAGATAAGAAGAGGAAGTGGACGAACGAGAAGAAAAGGAAGAAGTGCAAGTGGATGAAGGAAAACAATATGAAGAAGAAGAAGAAGTGGAAGAACGAGAAAAAGAGGAGGAAGAAGAAGCAATGGAAGGAAAGGGGATGAAGAAGAAGTGGAACAAGGAGGAGAACAAGAAGGGGAGGAAGAAGAAGTAGTGTGGGCAGAAGAAGGGCAAGAAGGACAAGAGAAGGAAGAAGAAGAACAAGTGGATGTAGTAGAAGTGGAAGAAGGTGAACAAGAGGAGGAAGAAGAAGTAGTGGAAGGAGGGGAGATGAAGAAGAAGAACTGGAACAAGGAGAAAAGGAGGACAAGGAAGAAGGAGGGGGAGGGAAGGGAAGAAGAAGCAGAAGAAGTGGAATCTGGAGGAGAAGAGGAAGAAGCAGAAGAAGTGTAAGCATAAGATTTGAGGGAAGGAGAAGAAGAGGAAGACTAACAATGGGAAGCAACAGAAGTGGGGGATGGAGAAAAAGAGGAAGGAGAATACGGCAAGGAAAGAAGAAGCAGTTGTGGAAGGAGAAGAAATGGAAGAAGAGGAAGAAGAAGAAGTGTAAGCAGAAGAAGCAGAAGAAGGAGACGAAAATGGAGAAGAAGAACAAGTAGAAGTAGAAGAAGTGGTAGAAGGAGAACGGGAGGAGGGAGAAGAGGTGGCAGAAGGAGAAGAAGAGGAAGAAGAAGAAGTGGAAGAACGAGAAGAAAAGGAAGAAATTCAAGTGGAAGAAGAAGTGGAAGAATGAGAAAAAGAGGAGGAAGAAGAAGCAATTGAAGGAAAGTGGATGAAGAAGAAGTGGAACAAGGAGGAGAAGAAGAAGGGGAGGAAGAAGAAGTAGTGTAGGCAGGAGAAGGGCAAGAAACAGAAGAGAGAGAAGAATAAAGAACAACTGGCTGTAGTAGAGGTGGAAAAAGGTGAACAAGAGGAAGAACAGGAAGTTGTTGAAGGAGTCGGGATGACGGAGAAGAAGTGGAAGAAGGAGAACAAGAGGTAGAAATGCAAGTGGAAGCGGAAGAAGGAGAAAAAGAGGGATATGACGAAGGAAAGGAAGCAGAAGAACGAGATGAAGAGGAGGAAAAGAAAGGAAAGGAGAGGATGAATAAGAAGTGGAAGAAAGAGAACAAGAGGAGGTAGGAGAAGTGGAAGAAAGATAACAAGAGGAAGAAGAAGGAGAGTAACTAGAAGAAGTGGCAGAAGGAGAAGAAATGGAAGAAGAAGAAGATGTGGAAAGTGAAGAAGTTGAAGACGGTGAACAAGAGGAGGAAGAAGAAGTAGTGGAAGAAGGTGAGATGAAGAAGAAGAATTGGAACAAGGAGAAAAGGAGGAAAAGGAAGAAGGAGGGGAAGGGAAGGGAAGAAGAAGCAGAAGAAGTGGAATCTGGAGGAGAAGAGGAAGAAGAAGAAGAAGTGTAAGCATAAGATTTGGGGGAAGGAGAAGAAGAGGAAGAGCAACAATGGGAAGCAACAGAAGTGGGGGATGGAGAAAAAGAGGAAGGAGAAGACAGAAAGGAAAGAAGAAGTTGTGGAAGGAGAATAAATGGAAGAAGAGGAGGAAGAGGAAGCGTAAGCAGAAGAAGGAGACGAAAATGAAGAAGAACAACAAGTAGAAGAAGTGGTAGAAGGAGAGAATAAGAGGAATAGGAGGAAGCAGTGGAATGAAAGGAGATGAAGAAGAAGTGGAAGAAGGAGAACAGGAGGAGGGAGAAGAGGTGGCAGAAGGAGAAGAAGAGGAAGAAGATAAGTGGAAGAACGAGAAGAAAGGGAAGAAGTGCAAGTGGAAGAAGGCGAACAATAAGAAGAAGAAGAAGAAGTGGAAGAATGAGAAAAAGAGGAGGAAGAAGAAGCAATGGAAGGAAAGGGGATGAAGAAGAAGTGGAAGAAGGAGGCGAAGAAGAAGCGGAGTAAGAAGAAGTAGTATAGGCAGAAGAAGGGCAAGAAGGAGAAAAGAGGGAGGAAGAAGAACAAGTGGATGTAGTAGAAGTGGAAGAAGGCGAACAAGAGGAAGAAGAAGAAGTAGTTGAAGGAGTGGGGATGATGGAGAAGCAGTGGAAGAAGGAGGACAAGAGGTAGACATGCAAGTGGAAGCAGAAGAAGGAGAAAAAGAGGGATATGACGAAGGAAAGGAAGAAGAAGAAGGAGATGAAGAGGAAGAAAACAAAGGAAAGGAGAGGATGGAGAAGAAGTGGAAGAAAGAGAACAAGAGGAGGCAGGAGAAGTGGAAGAAAGATAAGAAGAGGAAGAAGAAGGAGAGTAACTAGAAGAAGTGGAAGAAGGAGAAGAAAAGGTAGAAGAAGAAGATGTAGAAAGTGAAGAAGGTGAACAAGAGGAGGAAGAAGAAGTAGTGGAAGGAGGTGAGATGAAGAAGAAGAATTGGACCAAGTAGAAAAGGAGGAAAAGGAAGAAGGAGGGGAAGCGAAGGGAAGAAGAAGTAGAAGAAGTGGAATCTAGAGGAGAAGAGGAAGAAGAAGTAGTGTAGGCAGAAGAAGGGAAAGAAGGAGAAGAGAGGGAAGAAGAAGAACAAGTGGATGTAGTAGAAGTGGAAGAAGGTGAAGAAGAGGAAGAAGAAGAAGTAGTTGAAGGAGTGGTGATGATGGAGAAGAAGTGGAGGAAGGAGAACAAGAGGTAGAAATGCAAGTGGAAGCAGAAGAATGAGAAAAAGAGAGATATGACGAAGGAAAGGAAGAAGAAGAAGGAGATGAAGAGGAAGAAAAGAAAGGAAAGGAGATGATGAAGAAGAAGTGGAAGAAAAAGAACAAGAGGAGGCAGGAGAAGTGGAAAAATGATAAGAAGAGGAAGAAGAAGGAGAGTAACTAGAAGAAGTGGAAGAAGGAGAAGAAAAGGAAGAACAAGAAGATGTGGAAAGTGAAGAAGTTGAAGAAGGTGAACAAGAGGAGGAAGAAGAAGTAGTGGAAGGAGGTGAGATGAAGAAGAAGAATTGGAACAAGGAGAAAAGGAGGAAAAGGAAGAAGGAGGGGAGGGGAAGGGAAGGGAAGAAGAAGCAGAGGAAGTGGAATCTGGAGGAAAAGAAGAAGAAGAAGAAGAAGAAGAAGAGTAAGCATAAGATTTGGGGGAAGGAGAAGACGAGGAAGAGCAACAATGGGAAGCAACAGAAGTGGGGGATGGAGAAAAAGAGGAAGGAGAAGATGGAAAGGAAAGAAGAAGAAGTTGTGGAAGGAGAAGAAATGGAAGAAGAGGAAGAAGAAGAAGTGTAAGCAGAAGAACCGGAAGAAGGAGACGAAAATGAAGAAGAACAACAAGTAGAAGTGGAAGAAGTGGTAGAAGGAGAGAATAAGAGGAATAGGAGGAAGTAGTGGAATGAAAGGAGATGAAGAAGAAGAAGTTCTAGAAGGAGAACGGGAGGAGGAAGAAGAGGTGGCAGAAGGAGAAGAAGAGTAAGAATAAGAAGTAGAAGAACGAGAAGAAAAGGAAGAAGTGCAAGTGGAAGAAGGAGAACAATAGGAAGAAGAAGAAGTGGAAGAATGAGAAAAAGAGGAGGAAGAAGAAGCAATGGAAGGAAAGGGGAATGAAGAAGAAGTGTAACAAGGAAGAGAAGAAGAAGGGGAAGAAGAAGAAGTAGTGTAGGCAGAAGAAGGGCAAGAAGGAGAAGAGAGGGAAGAAGAAGAACAAGTGGATGTAGTAGAAGTTGAAGAAGGTGAACAAGAGGAAGAAGAAGAAGTAGTTGAAGGAGTGGGGATGATGGAGAAGAAGTGGAAGAAGGAGAATAAGAGGTAGAAATGCAAGTGGAATCAGAAGAAGGAGAAAAACAGGGATAGGACAAAGGAAAGGAAGAAGAAGAAGGAGATGAAGAGGAAGAAAAGAAAGGCAAGGAAAAGATGAAGAAGATGTGCAAGAAAGAGAACAAGAGGGGGCAGGAGAAGTGGAAGAAAGATAAGAAGAGGAAGAAGAAAGAGAGTAACTAGAAGAAGTGGAAGAAGGAGAATAAAAGGAAGAAGTTGAAGAAGGTGAACAAGAGGAGGAAGAAGAAGTAGTGGAAGGAGGTGAGATGAAGACGAAGAATTGCAACAGGGAGAAAAGGAGGAAAAGGAAGAAGAAGGGGAAGGGAAGGGAAGAAGAAGCAAAAGAAGTGGAATCTGGAGGAGAAGAGGAAGAAGAAGAAGAAGAGTAAGCATAAGGTTTGGGGGAAGGAGAAGACGAGGAAGAGCAACAATGGGAAGCAACAGAAGTGGGGGATGGAGAAAAAGAGGAAGGAGAAGACGGAAAGGAAAGAAGAAGTTGTGGAAGGAGAAGAAATGGAAGAAGAGGAAGAAGAAGAAGTGTAAGCAGAAGAAGCGGAAGAAGGAGACGAAAATGAAGAGGAACAATAAGTAGAAGTAGTAGAAGTAGAAGAAGTGGTAGAAGGAGAGAATAAGTGGAATAGGAGGAAGTAGTGGAATGAAAGGACATGAAGAAAAAGAAGTGGAAGAACGAGAAGAAAAGGAAGAACTGCAAGTGGAAGAATGAGAAGAAAAGGAATAGGAGGAAGTAATGGAATGAAAGGAGATGAAGAAGAAGAAGTGGAAGAAGGAGAACGGGAGGAGGAACAAGAGGTGGCAGAAGGAGAAGAAGAGGAAGAAGAAGAAGTGGAAGAACGAGAAGAGAAGGAAGAAGTGCAAGTGGAAGAAAGAGAACAATAGGAACAAGAAGAACAAGTGGAAGAATGAGAAAAAGAGGAGGAAGAATAAGCAATGGAAGGAATCTGGAGGAGAAGAGCAAGAAGAAGAAGAATTGTAAGCATAAGATTTGGGGGAAGGAGAAGAAGAGGAAGAGTAACAATGGGAAGCAACAGAAGTGGGGGATGGAGAACAAGAGGAAGGAGAAGACGGAAAGGAAAGAAGAAGAAGTTGTGGAAGGAGAAGAAATGGAAGAAGAGGAAGAACAAGAAGTGTAAGCAGAAGAAGCGGAAGAAGGAGACGAAAATGAAGCAGAACAACAAGTAGAAGTAGAAGAAGTGGTAGAAGGAGAGAATAAGAGGACTAGGAGGAAGTAGTGGAATGAAAGGAGATGAAGAAGAAGAAGTGGACGAAGGAGAACGAGAGGAGGAAGAAGAGGTTGCAGAAGGAGAAGAAGAGGAAGAAGAAGAAGTGGAAGAACGAGAAGAAAAGGAAGAAGTGCAAGTGGAAGAAGGAGAGCAATAGGAAGAAGAAGAAGAAGTGGAAGAATGAGAAAAAGAGGAGGAAGAACAAGCAATGGAAGGAAAGGGGAATGAAGAAGAAGTGCAACAAAGAGGAGAAGAAGAAGGGGAGGAAGAAGAAGTAGTGTAGGCAGAAGAAGGGCAAGAAGGAGAAGAGAAGGAAGAAGAACAACAAGTGGATGTAGTAGAAGTAGAAGAAGGTGAACACGAGGAAGAAGAAGAAGTAGTTGAAGGAGTAGGGATGATGGAGAAGAAGTAAAAGAAGGAGAACAAGAGGTAAAAATGCAAGTGGAAGCAGAAGAAGGAGAAAAAGAGGGATATGACGAAGGAATGGAAGAAGAAGAAGGAGATGAAGAGGAAGAAAAGAAAAGAAAGGAGAGGATGAAGAAGAAATGGAAGAAAGAGAACAAGAGGAGGCAGGAGAAGTGGAAGAATGATAAGAAGAGGAAGAAGAAGGAGACTAACTAGAAGAAGTGGAAGAAGGAGAAGAAAAGGAAGAAGAAGATGTGGGAAGTGAAGAAGTTGAAGAAGGTGAACAAGAGGAGGAAGAAGTAGTGGAAGGAGGTGAGATGAAGAAGAAGAATTGGAACAAGGAGAAAAGGAGGAAAAGGAAGAAGGAGGGGAAGGGAAGGGAAGAAGAAGCAGAAGAAGTGGAATCTGGAGGAGAAGAGGAAGAAGAAGAAGAAGTGTAAGCATAAGATTTGGGGGAAGGAGAAGAAGAGGAAGAGCAACAATCGGAAGCAACAAAGGTCGGGGATGGAGAAAAAGAGGAAGGAGAAGACGGAAAGGAAAGAAGAAGAAGTTGTGGAAGGAGAAGAAATGGAAGAAGAGGAAATGGAAGAAGAAGAAGTGTAAGCAGAAGAAGCGGAAGAAGGAGACGAAAATGAAGAAGAACAACAAGTAGAAGTAGAAGAAGTGGTTGAAGGAGAGAATAAGAGGAATAGCAGGAAGTAGTGGCATGAAAGGAGACGAAGAAGAAGAAGTGGATGAAGGAGAATGGGAGGAGGAAAAGAGGTGGCAGAAGGAGAAGAAGAGGAAGAAGAAGAACAAGTGGAAGAATGAGAAAAAGAGGAGGAAGAAGAAGCAATGGAAGGAAAGGGGATGAAGAAGGAGTGGAACATGGAGGAGAAGAAGAAGGGGAGGAAAAAGAAGTAGTGTAGGCAGAAGAAGGGCAAGAAGGAGTAGAGAAGGAAAAAGAAGAAGAAGTGGATGTAGTAGAAGTGGAAGAAGGTGAACAAGAGGAAGAAGAAGAAGTAGTTGAAGGAGTGGGGATGATGGACAAGAAGTGGAAGAAGGAGAACAAGAGGTAGAAATGCAAGTGGAAGCAGAAGAAGGAGAAAAAGAGGTATATGACGAAGGAAAGGAAGAAGAAGAAGGAGATAAAGAGGAAGAAAAGAAAGGAAAGGAGAGGATGAAGAAGAAGTGGAACAAAGAGAACAAGAGGAGGCAGGAGAAGTGGAAGAAAGATAAGAAGAGGAAGAAGAAGGAGAGTAACTAGAAGAGACGGAAGAAGGAAAAGAAAAGGAAGAAGAAGAAGATGTGGAAAGTGAAGAAGGTGAACAAGAGGAGGAAGAAGAAGTAGTGGAAGGAGGTCAGATGAAGAAGAAGAATTCGAACAAGGAGAAAAGGAGGAAAAGGAAGAAGGAGGGGAAGGGAAGGGAAGAAGAAGCAGAAGAAGTGGAATCTGGAGGAGAAGAGGAAAAGGAAGAAGAAGTGTAAGCATAAGATTTGGGGGAAGGAGAAGAAGAGGAAGAGCAACAGTGGGAAGCAACAGAAGTGGGGGATGGAGAAAAAGAGGAAGGAGAAGACGGAAAGGAAAGAAGAAGAAGTTGTGGAAGGATAAGAAATGGAAGAAGAAGAAGAAGAAGAAGTGGAAGAAAGAGAAGAAAAGAGAAGAAAAGGAAGAAGAAGAAGATGTGCAAAGTGAAGAACGTGAACAAGAGGAGGAAGAAGAAGTAGTGGAAGGAGGTGACATGGAGAAGAAGAATTGGAACAATGAGAAAAGGAGGAAAAGGAAGAAGGAGGGGAAGGGAAGAAGAGCCAGAAGAAGTGGATTCTGGAGGAGAAGAGGAAGAAGAAGAAGAAGTGTAAGCTTAAGATTTGGGGGAAGGAGAAGAAGAGGAAGAAGAGGAATGAGAAAACAGAAAGGAAAGAAGAAGAAGCGGAAGAAGGAGACAAAAATGAATAAGAACAACAAGTAGAAGTAGAAGAAGTGGTGGAAGGAGAGAATAAGAGGAATAGGAGGCAGTAGTGGAATGAAAGGAGATGAAGAAGAAGAAGTGGAAGAAGGAGAACGGAAGGAGGGAGGAGGGAGAAGAGGTGGCAGAACGAGAAGAAGAGGAAGAAAAAGAAGTGGAAGAAAGAAAAGAAAAGGAAGAAGTGCAAGTGGAAGAAGGAGAACAATAGGAAGAAGAAGGAGAAGTGGAAGAATGAGAAAAAGAGGAGGAAGAAGAAGCAATGGAAGGAAAAAGGATGAAGAAGAAGTGCAAGAAGGAGGAGAAGAAGAAAGGGAGGAAGAAGAAGTAGTGTAGGCACAAGAACGACAAGAAGGAGAAGAGAGGGAAGAAGAAGAACAAGTGTATGTATTAGAGGTGGAAGAAGGTGAACAAGAGGTAGAAATGAAAGTGGAAGCAGAAGAAGGAGAAAAAAAGGGATATGACGAAGGAAAGGAAGAAGAAGAAGCAGATGAAGAGGAAGAAAAGAAAGGAAATGAGAGGATGAAGAAGAAGTGGAAGAAAGGGAACAAGAGGAGGCAGGAGAAGTGGAAGAAAGATAAGAAGAGGAAGAAGAAGGGGAATAAATAGAAGAAGTGGAAGAAGGAAAAGAAAAGGAAGAAGAAGAAGATGTGGAAAGTGAAAAAGGTGAACAAGAGGAGGAAGAAGAAGTAGTGGAAGGAGGTGAGATGAAGAAGAAGAATTGGAACAAGGAGAAAGGAGGAAAAGGAAGAAGGAGGGGAAGGGAAGAAGAACCAGAAGAAGTGGAATCTGGAGAAGAAGAGGTAGAGCAACAATGGGAAGCAACAGAAGTGGGGGATGGAGAAAAAGAGGAAGGAGAAGACAGAAAGGAAAGAAGAAGAAGTTGTGCAAGGAGAAGAAATGGAAGAAGAGGAAGAAGAAGAAGTGTAAGCGGAAGAAGCGGAAGAAGGAGACGAAAATGAAGCAGAACAAGAAGTAGAAGTAGAAGAAGTGGTAGAAGGAGAGAATAAGAGGAATAAGAGGAAGTAGTGGAATGAAAGGAGATGAAGAAGAAGAAGTGGAAGAAGGAGAACGGGAGGAGGGGGGAGGGAGAAAAGGTGGTAGAAGGAGAAGAAGAGGAAGAAGAAGAAGTGGAAGAAAGAGAGAAAAAGGAAGCAGTGCAAGTGGAAGAAGGAGAACAATGGGAAGAAGAAGAAGTAGTGGAAGAATGAGAAAAAGAGGAGGAAGAAGAAGCAATGGAAGGAAAGGGGATGAAGAAGAAGTGGAACAGGGAGGAGAAGAAGAAGGAGAGGAAGAAGAAGTAGTGTAGGCAGAAGAAGGGCAAGAAGGAGAAGAGAGGGAAGGAGTAGAACAAGTGGGAGACGGGGAAGAAAAGGAAGAATGGCAAGAAAGAGAAAATAGGGAAGAAGAAGAAGAAGTGGATGTAGTAAAAGTGGAAGAACGTGAACAAGAGGACGAAGAGGAAGTAGTTGAAGGAGTGGGGATGATGGAAAAGAAGTGGAAGAAGGAGAACCAGAGGTAGAAATGCAAGTGGAAGCAGAAGAAGGAGAAAAAGAGGGATATGACGAAGGAAAGGAAGAAAAAGAAGGAGATGAAGAGGAAGAAAAGAAAGGAACGAAGAGGATGAAGAAGAAGTGGAAGAAAGAGAACAAGAGGAGGCCGGAGAAGTGCAAGAAAGATAAGAAGAGGAAGAAGAAGGAGAGTAACTAGAAGAAGTGGAAGAAGGAGAAGTAAAGGAAGAAGAAGAAGATGTGGAAAATGAAGAAGTTGAAGAAGGTGAACAAGAGGAGGAAGAAGAAGTAACGGAAAGAGGTGAGATGAAGAAGAAGAATTGGAACAAGGAGAAAAGGACGAAAAGGAAGAAGGAGGGGAAGGGAAGGAAAGAAGAAGCAGAAGAAGTGGAAGGTGGAGGACAAGAGGAAGAAGAAGAAGAAGTGTAAGCATAAGATTTGGGGGAAGGAGAAGAAGAGGAAGAGCAACAATGGGAAGCAACAGAAGTGGCGGATAGAGAAAAAGAGGAAGGAGAAGACGGAAAGCAAAGAAGAGGAAGAAGAAGAAGTGTAAGAAGAAGAAGTGTAAGCAGAAGAAGTGTAAGCAGAAGAAGCGGAAGAAGGAGACGAAAATGAAGAAGAACAACAAGTAGAAGTAGAAGAAGTGGTAGAAGGAGAGAATAAGAAAAATAGGAGGAAGTAGTGGAATGAAAGGAGATGAAGAAAAAGAAGTGTAAGAAGGAGAACGGGAGGAGGAAGAAAAGGTGGCAGAAGGAGAAGAAGAGGAAGAAGAAGTGGTGGAATAACGAGAAGAAAAGGAAGAAGTGCAAGTGGAAGAAGGAGAACAATAGGAAGAAGAAGAAGTGGAAGAATGAGAAAAAGAGGAGGAAGAAGAAGCAATGGAAGGAAAGGGGATGAAGAAGGAGTTGAACAAGGAGGAGAAGAAGAAGAGGAAGAAGAAGAAGTAGTGTAGCAGAAGAAGGGCAAGAAGGAGAAGAAAGGGAAGAAGAAGAAGAAGTGGATGTAGTAAAAGTGGAAGAAGGTGAACAAGAGGAAGAAGAAGAAGTAGTTGAAGGAGTGGGGATGATGGAGAAGAAGTGGAAGAAGGAGAACAAGAGGTAGAAATGCCAGTGGAAGCAGAAGAAAGAGGGATATGACGTAGGAAAGGAAGAAGAAGAAGGAGATGAAGAGGAAGAAAAGAAAGGAAACGAGAGGATGAAGAAGAAGTGGAAGAAAGAGAACAAGAGGAGGCAGGAGAATTGGAAGAAAGATAAGAAGAGGAAGAAGAAGGAGAGTAACTAGAAGAAGGAGAAGAAAGGAAGAAGAAGAAGATGTGGAAAGTGAAGAACTTAAAGAAGGTGAACAAGAGGAGGAAGAAGAAGTAATGGAAGGAGGTGAGATGAAGAAGAAGAATTTGAACAAGGAGAAAAGGAGGAAAAGGAAGAAGGAGGGGAAGGGAAGGGAAGAAGAAGCAGAAGAAGTGGAAGCTAGAGGAGAAGAGGAAGAAGAAGAAGAAGTGTAAGCATAAGATTTGGGGGAAGAAGAAGAAGAAGTGTAAGCATAAGATTTGGGGGAAGGAGAAGAAGAGGAAGAGCAACAATGGGAAGCAACAGAAGTGGGGGATGAAGAAAAAAGGAAGGAGAAGACGGAAAGGAAAGAAGAAGAAGTTATGGAAGGAGAAGAAATGGAAGAAGAGGAAGAAGAAGAAGTGTAAGCAGAAGAAGCGGAAGAAGGAGACGAAAATGAAATAGAACAACAAGTAGAAGTAGAAGAAGTGGTAGAAGGAGAGAATAAGACGAATAGGAGGAAGTAGTGGAATGAAAGGAGATGAAGAAAAATAAATTGTGGAAGGAGAACGGGAGGAGGAAGAAGAGGTGGCAGAAGGACAAGAAGAGGAAGAAGAAGTGGTGTAAGAACGAGAAGAAAAGGAAGAAGTGCAAGAGGAAGAAGGAGAACAATACGAAGAAGTAGAAGTGGAAGAATGAGAAAAAGAGGAGGAAGAAGAAGCAATGGAAGGAAAGGGGATGAAGAAGGAGTGGAACAAGGAGGAGAAGAAGAAGGGGACGAAGAAGAAGTAGTGTAGGCAGAAGAACGGCAAGAAGGAGAAGAGAGGGAAGAAGAAGAAGAAGTGGATGTAGTAAAAGTGGAAGAAGGTGAACAAGAGGAAGAAGAAGAAGTAGTTGAAGGAGTGGAGATGATGGAGAAGAAGTGGAAGAAAGAGAACAAGAGGTAGTAGAAATGCAAGTGGAAACAGAAGAAGGAGAAAAAGAGGGATATGACGAAGGAAAGGAAGAAGAAGAAGGATATGAAGAGGAAGAAAAGAAAGGAAAGGAGAGGATGATCAAGAAGTGGAAGAAAGAGAAAAAGAGGAGGCATGAGAAGTCGAAGAAAGATAAAAAGAGGAAGAAGAAGGAGAGTAACTAGAAGAAGTGGAAGCAGGAGAAGAAAAGGAAGAAGAAGAATATGTGGAAAGTGAAGAAGTTGAAGAAGGTGAACAAGAGGAGGAAGAAGAAGTAGTCGAAGGAGGTTAGATGAAGAAGAAGATAAGAAGAGGAAGAAGAAGGAGAGTAACTAGAAGAAGTGGAAGAAGGAGAAGAAAATGAAGAAGAAGAAGATGTGGAAAGTAAAGAAGTTGAAGAAGCTGAACAAGAGGAGGAAGAAGAAGTAGTGCAAGGAGGTGAGATGACGAAGAAGAAGTTGTGGAAGTCGAAGAAATCGAAGAAGAGGAAAAAGAAGAAGTGTAAGCAGAAGAAGCGGAAGAAGGAGACAAAAATGAAAAAGAACAACAAGTAGAAGTAGAAGAAGTGGTAGAAGGAGAGAATAAGAGGAATAGGAGGAAGTAGTGGAATGAAAGGAGATGAAGAAGAAGAAGTGGAAGAAGGAGAACGGGAGGAGGGAGAAGAGGTGGCAGAAGGAGAAGAAGAGGAAGAAGAAGTGGTGGAATAACGAGAAGAAAAGGAAGAAGTGCAAGTGGAAGAAGGAGAACAATAGGAAGAAGAAGAAGTGGAAGAATGAGAAAAAGAGGAGGAAGAAGAAGCAATGGAAGGAAAGGGGATGAAGAAGGAGTTGAACAAGGAGGAGAAGAAGAAGAGGAAGAAGAAGAAGTAGTGTAGCAGAAGAAGGGCAAGAAGGAGAAGAAAGGGAAGAAGAAGAAGAAGTGGATGTAGTAAAAGTGGAAGAAGGTGAACAAGAGGAAGAAGAAGAAGTAGTTGAAGGAGTGGGGATGATGGAGAAGAAGTGGAAGAAGGAGAACAAGAGGTAGAAATGCCAGTGGAAGCAGAAGAAAGAGGGATATGACGTAGGAAAGGAAGAAGAAGAAGGAGATGAAGAGGAAGAAAAGAAAGGAAACGAGAGGATGAAGAAGAAGTGGAAGAAAGAGAACAAGAGGAGGCAGGAGAATTGGAAGAAAGATAAGAAGAGGAAGAAGAAGGAGAGTAACTAGAAGAAGGAGAAGAAAGGAAGAAGAAGAAGATGTGGAAAGTGAAGAACTTAAAGAAGGTGAACAAGAGGAGGAAGAAGAAGTAATGGAAGGAGGTGAGATGAAGAAGAAGAATTTGAACAAGGAGAAAAGGAGGAAAAGGAAGAAGGAGGGGAAGGGAAGGGAAGAAGAAGCAGAAGAAGTGGAAGCTAGAGGAGAAGAGGAAGAAGAAGAAGAAGTGTAAGCATAAGATTTGGGGGAAGAAGAAGAAGAAGTGTAAGCATAAGATTTGGGGGAAGGAGAAGAAGAGGAAGAGCAACAATGGGAAGCAACAGAAGTGGGGGATGAAGAAAAAAGGAAGGAGAAGACGGAAAGGAAAGAAGAAGAAGTTATGGAAGGAGAAGAAATGGAAGAAGAGGAAGAAGAAGAAGTGTAAGCAGAAGAAGCGGAAGAAGGAGACGAAAATGAAATAGAACAACAAGTAGAAGTAGAAGAAGTGGTAGAAGGAGAGAATAAGACGAATAGGAGGAAGTAGTGGAATGAAAGGAGATGAAGAAAAATAAATTGTGGAAGGAGAACGGGAGGAGGAAGAAGAGGTGGCAGAAGGACAAGAAGAGGAAGAAGAAGTGGTGTAAGAACGAGAAGAAAAGGAAGAAGTGCAAGAGGAAGAAGGAGAACAATACGAAGAAGTAGAAGTGGAAGAATGAGAAAAAGAGGAGGAAGAAGAAGCAATGGAAGGAAAGGGGATGAAGAAGGAGTGGAACAAGGAGGAGAAGAAGAAGGGGACGAAGAAGAAGTAGTGTAGGCAGAAGAACGGCAAGAAGGAGAAGAGAGGGAAGAAGAAGAAGAAGTGGATGTAGTAAAAGTGGAAGAAGGTGAACAAGAGGAAGAAGAAGAAGTAGTTGAAGGAGTGGAGATGATGGAGAAGAAGTGGAAGAAAGAGAACAAGAGGTAGTAGAAATGCAAGTGGAAACAGAAGAAGGAGAAAAAGAGGGATATGACGAAGGAAAGGAAGAAGAAGAAGGATATGAAGAGGAAGAAAAGAAAGGAAAGGAGAGGATGATCAAGAAGTGGAAGAAAGAGAAAAAGAGGAGGCATGAGAAGTCGAAGAAAGATAAAAAGAGGAAGAAGAAGGAGAGTAACTAGAAGAAGTGGAAGCAGGAGAAGAAAAGGAAGAAGAAGAATATGTGGAAAGTGAAGAAGTTGAAGAAGGTGAACAAGAGGAGGAAGAAGAAGTAGTCGAAGGAGGTTAGATGAAGAAGAAGATAAGAAGAGGAAGAAGAAGGAGAGTAACTAGAAGAAGTGGAAGAAGGAGAAGAAAATGAAGAAGAAGAAGATGTGGAAAGTAAAGAAGTTGAAGAAGCTGAACAAGAGGAGGAAGAAGAAGTAGTGCAAGGAGGTGAGATGACGAAGAAGAAGTTGTGGAAGTCGAAGAAATCGAAGAAGAGGAAAAAGAAGAAGTGTAAGCAGAAGAAGCGGAAGAAGGAGACAAAAATGAAAAAGAACAACAAGTAGAAGTAGAAGAAGTGGTAGAAGGAGAGAATAAGAGGAATAGGAGGAAGTAGTGGAATGAAAGGAGATGAAGAAGAAGAAGTGGAAGAAGGAGAACGGGAGGAGGGAGAAGAGGTGGCAGAAGGAGAAGAAGAGGAAGAAGAAGTGGTGGAATAACGAGAAGAAAAGGAAGAAGTGCAAGTGGAAGAAGGAGAACAATAGGAAGAAGAAGAAGTGGAAGAATGAGAAAAAGAGGAGGAAGAAGAAGCAATGGAAGGAAAGGGGATGAAGAAGGAGTTGAACAAGGAGGAGAAGAAGAAGAGGAAGAAGAAGAAGTAGTGTAGCAGAAGAAGGGCAAGAAGGAGAAGAAAGGGAAGAAGAAGAAGAAGTGGATGTAGTAAAAGTGGAAGAAGGTGAACAAGAGGAAGAAGAAGAAGTAGTTGAAGGAGTGGGGATGATGGAGAAGAAGTGGAAGAAGGAGAACAAGAGGTAGAAATGCCAGTGGAAGCAGAAGAAAGAGGGATATGACGTAGGAAAGGAAGAAGAAGAAGGAGATGAAGAGGAAGAAAAGAAAGGAAACGAGAGGATGAAGAAGAAGTGGAAGAAAGAGAACAAGAGGAGGCAGGAGAATTGGAAGAAAGATAAGAAGAGGAAGAAGAAGGAGAGTAACTAGAAGAAGGAGAAGAAAGGAAGAAGAAGAAGATGTGGAAAGTGAAGAACTTAAAGAAGGTGAACAAGAGGAGGAAGAAGAAGTAATGGAAGGAGGTGAGATGAAGAAGAAGAATTTGAACAAGGAGAAAAGGAGGAAAAGGAAGAAGGAGGGGAAGGGAAGGGAAGAAGAAGCAGAAGAAGTGGAAGCTAGAGGAGAAGAGGAAGAAGAAGAAGAAGTGTAAGCATAAGATTTGGGGGAAGAAGAAGAAGAAGTGTAAGCATAAGATTTGGGGGAAGGAGAAGAAGAGGAAGAGCAACAATGGGAAGCAACAGAAGTGGGGGATGAAGAAAAAAGGAAGGAGAAGACGGAAAGGAAAGAAGAAGAAGTTATGGAAGGAGAAGAAATGGAAGAAGAGGAAGAAGAAGAAGTGTAAGCAGAAGAAGCGGAAGAAGGAGACGAAAATGAAATAGAACAACAAGTAGAAGTAGAAGAAGTGGTAGAAGGAGAGAATAAGACGAATAGGAGGAAGTAGTGGAATGAAAGGAGATGAAGAAAAATAAATTGTGGAAGGAGAACGGGAGGAGGAAGAAGAGGTGGCAGAAGGACAAGAAGAGGAAGAAGAAGTGGTGTAAGAACGAGAAGAAAAGGAAGAAGTGCAAGAGGAAGAAGGAGAACAATACGAAGAAGTAGAAGTGGAAGAATGAGAAAAAGAGGAGGAAGAAGAAGCAATGGAAGGAAAGGGGATGAAGAAGGAGTGGAACAAGGAGGAGAAGAAGAAGGGGACGAAGAAGAAGTAGTGTAGGCAGAAGAACGGCAAGAAGGAGAAGAGAGGGAAGAAGAAGAAGAAGTGGATGTAGTAAAAGTGGAAGAAGGTGAACAAGAGGAAGAAGAAGAAGTAGTTGAAGGAGTGGAGATGATGGAGAAGAAGTGGAAGAAAGAGAACAAGAGGTAGTAGAAATGCAAGTGGAAACAGAAGAAGGAGAAAAAGAGGGATATGACGAAGGAAAGGAAGAAGAAGAAGGATATGAAGAGGAAGAAAAGAAAGGAAAGGAGAGGATGATCAAGAAGTGGAAGAAAGAGAAAAAGAGGAGGCATGAGAAGTCGAAGAAAGATAAAAAGAGGAAGAAGAAGGAGAGTAACTAGAAGAAGTGGAAGCAGGAGAAGAAAAGGAAGAAGAAGAATATGTGGAAAGTGAAGAAGTTGAAGAAGGTGAACAAGAGGAGGAAGAAGAAGTAGTCGAAGGAGGTTAGATGAAGAAGAAGATAAGAAGAGGAAGAAGAAGGAGAGTAACTAGAAGAAGTGGAAGAAGGAGAAGAAAATGAAGAAGAAGAAGATGTGGAAAGTAAAGAAGTTGAAGAAGCTGAACAAGAGGAGGAAGAAGAAGTAGTGCAAGGAGGTGAGATGACGAAGAAGAAGTTGTGGAAGTCGAAGAAATCGAAGAAGAGGAAAAAGAAGAAGTGTAAGCAGAAGAAGCGGAAGAAGGAGACAAAAATGAAAAAGAACAACAAGTAGAAGTAGAAGAAGTGGTAGAAGGAGAGAATAAGAGGAATAGGAGGAAGTAGTGGAATGAAAGGAGATGAAGAAGAAGAAGTGGAAGAAGGAGAACGGGAGGAGGGAGAAGAGGTGGCAGAAGGAGAAGAAGAGGAAGAAGAAGATGTGGAAGAACGAGAAGAAAAGGAAGAAGTGCAAGTGGAAGAATAAGAAAAAAAAGGAAGAACAAGAAGCAATGGTAGGAAAGGGGATAAAGAAGAAGTGGAACAAGGAGGAGAAGAAGAAGGGGAGGAAGAAGAAGTAGTGCAGGCAGAAGAAGGGCAAGAAAGAGAATAGAGGGAAGAAGAAGAACAAGTAGGTGTAGTAGAAGTGGAAGAAGGTGAGCAAGAGGAAGAAGAAGAAGTAGTTGAAGGAGTGGGGATGATGGAGAAGAAGTGGAAGAAGGAGAACAAGAGGTAGAAATGCAAGTGGAAGCAGAAGAAGGAGAAAAAGAGGGATATCACGAAGGAAAGGAAGAAGAAGGAGGAGATGAAGAATAAGAAAAGAAAGGAAAGGAGAGGATGAAGAAGAAGAAGTGGAAGAAAGAGAACAAGAGGAGGCAGGAGAAGTGGAAGAAAGATAAGAAGAGGAAGAGGAAGGAGAGTAACTAGAAGAAGTGGAAGAAGCAGAAGAAAAGGAAGAAGAAGAAGATGTGGAAAGTGGAGAAGTTGAAGAAGGTGAACAAGAGGAGGAAGAAAAAGTAGTGGAAGGAGGTGAGATGAAGAAGAAGAATTGGAACAAGGAGAAAAGGAGGAAAAGGAAGAAGGAGGGGAAGGGAAGGGAAGAAGAAGCAGAAGAAGTGGAATCTGGAGGAGAAGAGGAAGAAGAAGAAGAAGTGTAAGCATAAGATTTGGGGGAAGGAAAAGAAAAGGAAGAGCAACAATGGGAAGAACAGAAGTGGGGGATGGAGAAAAAGAGGAAGGAGAAGACGGAATGCAGAGAAGAAGAAGTTGTGGAAGGAGAAGAAATGGAAGAAGAGGAAGAAGAAGTTTAGGCAGAAGAAGCGGAAGAAGGAGACGAAAATGAAGAAGAACAACAAGTAGAAGTAGAAGAAGTGGTAGAAGGAGAGAATAAGAGGAATAGGAGGAAGTAATGGAATGAAAGGAGATGAAGAAGAAGAAGTGGAAGATGGAGAACGGGAGGAGGAAGAAGAGGTGGCAGAAAGAGAAGAAGTGGAAGAACGAGAAGAAAAGCAAGAAGTGCAAGTGGAAGAAGGAGAACAATAGGAAGAAGAAGAAGAAGTGGAAGAATGACAAAAAGAGGAGGAAGAAGAAGTAATGGAAGGAAGGGGGAATAAAGAAGAAGTGGAAGAAGGAGGAGAAGAAGAAGGGGAGGAAGAAGAACTAGTGCAGGTAGAAGAATGGCAAGAAGGAGAAGAAAGGGAAGAAGAAGAACAACTGGATGTAGTAGTGGTGGAAGAATGTGAATAAGAGGAAGCAGAAGAAGTAGTTGAAAGAGTGGGAATTATGCAGAAGAAGTTGATGAAGGAGAACAAGAGGTACAAATGCAAGTGGAAGCAGAAGAAGGAGAAAAAGAGGGATATGACAAAGGAAAGGAAGAAGGAGAAGGAGATGAAGAAGAAGAAAAGAAAGGAAAGGAGAGGATGAAGAAGAAGAAGTGGAAGAAAGTGAACAAGAGGAGGCAGGAGAAGTGGAAGAAAGATAAGAAGAGGAAGAAGAAGGAGAGTAAGTAGAAGAAGTGAAAGAAGGGGTAGAAAAGGAAGATGAAGAAGATATGGAAAGTGAAGAAGGTGAAGAAGAGGAGGAAGAAGAAGTAGTGGAAGGAGGTGAGATGAAGAAGAAGAACTGGAACAAGGAGAAAAAGAGGAAAAGGAAGAAGGAGGGGAAGGGAAGGGAAGAAGAAGCAGAAGAAGTGGAATCTGGAGGAGAAGAGGAAGAAGAAGAAGAAGTGTAAGCATAAGATTTGGGGGAAGGAGAAGAAGAGGAAGAGGAACAATGGGAAGCAACAGAAGTGGCGGATGGAGAAAAAGGGCAAGGAGAAGACAGAAAGGAAAGAAGAAGAAGTTGTGGAAGGAGAAGAAATGGAAGAAGAGGAAGAAGAGGAAGAAGGAGGCGAAAATGAAGAAGAACAACATGTAGAAGTAGAAGAAGTGGTAGAAGGAGAGACTAAGAGGAATAGGAGGAAGTAGTTGAATGAAAAGAGACGAAGAAGAAGAAGTGGACGAAGGAGAACGGAAGGAGGAAAAGAGGTGGCAGAAGGAGAAGAAGAAGAACGCGAGGAAGAGAAGAGGTGGCAGAAGGAGAAGAAAAGGAAGAAGAAGAAGTGGAAGAACGAGAAGAAAAGGAAGAACTGCAAGTGGAAGAAGGAGAACAATAGGAAGAACAACAAGAAGTGCAAGAATGAGAAAAAGAGGAGGAAGAAGAAGAAATGGAAGGAAAGGGGATGAAGAAGAAGTGGAACAAGGAGGAGAAGAAGAAGGGGAGGAAGAAGAAGTAGTGTAGGCAGAAGAAGGGCAAGAAGGAGAAGAGAGGGAAGAAGAAGAACAAGTGGATGTAGTAGAAGTGGAAGAAGGTGAACAACAGGAAGAAAAAGAAGTAGTTGAAGGAGTGGGGATGATGGAGAAGGAGTGGAAGAAGGAGGACAAGAGGTAGACATGCAAGTGGAAGCAGAAGAAGGAGAAAAAGAGGGATATGACGAAGGAAAGGAAGAAGAAGAAGGAGATTAATCGGAAGAAAAGAAAGGAAAGGAGATTATGAAGAAGAAGTGGAAGAAAGAGAACAAGAGGAGGCAGGAGAAGTGGAAGAAAGACAAGAAGAGGAAGAAGAAGGAGAGTAATGAGAAGAAGTGGAAGAAGGAGAAGAAAAGGAAGAAGAAGAAGATGTGGAAAGTGAAGAAGGTGGACAAGAGGAGGAAGAAGAAGTAGTGGAAGGAGGTGAGATGAAGAAGAAGAATTGGAACAAGGAGAAAAGGAGGAAGAGGAAGAAGGAGGGTAAGGGAAGGGAAGAAGAACTAGAAGAAGTGGAATTGGGGGAGAGGTGGAAGAAGAGGAAGAAGTGTAAGCATAAGATTTTGGGGAAGGGGAAGAAGAGGAAGAGCAACAATGGGAAGAAAGAGAAGTGGGGGATGGAGAAAAAGAGGAAGGAGAAGACGAAAAGGCAAGAAAAAGTGGAAGGAGAAGAAAATGAAGAAGAACAACAAGTAGAAGTAGAACAAGTGGTAGAAGTAGTGGAATGAAAGGAGATGAAGAAGAAGAAGTGGAAGAAGGAGAACGGGAGGAGGGAGAAGTGGTGGCAGAAGGAGAAGAAGAGGAAGAAGAAGAAGTGGAAGAATGAGAAGAAAAGGAAGAAGTGCATGTCGAAGAAGGAGAACAATAAGAAGAAGAAGTGGAAGAATGAGAAAAAGATGAGGAAAAAGAAGCAATGGAAGGAAAGGGGATGAAGAAGAAGTGGAACAAGGAGGCGAAGAAGAAGCGGAGGAAGAAGAAGTAGTGTAGGCAGAAGAAGGGCAAGAAGGAGAAGAGAGGGAGGAAGAAGAACAAGTGGATGTAGTAGAAGTGGAAGAAGGTGAACAACAGGAGAAGCAGAAGTAGTTGAAGGAGTGGGGATGATGGAGAAGCAGTGGAAGAAGGAGGACAAGAGGTAGACATGCAAGTGGAAGCAGAAGAAGGAGAAAAAGAGGGATATGACGAAGGAAAGGAAGAAGAAGAAGGAGATGAAGAGGAAGAAAAGAAAGGAAAGGAGAGGATGAAGAAGAAGTGGAAGAAAGAGAACAAGAGGAGGCAGGAGAAGTGGAAGAAGAATAAGCAGAGGAAGAAGACGAAGAAGAAGGAGAGGAAGTGTAAGCAGAAGAAGCTGAAGAAGGAGACGAAAATGAAGAAGAACAACAAGTAGAAGTAGAAGAAGTGGTTGAAGGAGAGAATAAGAGGAATAGGAAGTGCAAGTAGTGGAATCAAAGGAAATGAAGAAGAGGTAGTGGAAGAAGGAGAACAAGTGGATGTAGTAGAAGTGGAAGAAGGTGAACAAGAGGAAGAAGAAGAAGTGGAAGAAGGAGAAGAACAGGTAGAAATGCAAGTGGAAGCAGAAGAAGGAGAAAAAGAGTGATATGACGAAGGAAAGGAAGAAGAAGAAGGAGATGAAGTTGAGGAAAAGAAAGGAAAGGAGAGGATGAAGGAAGAAAGAGAACAAGAGGAGGCAGGAGAAGTGCAAGAAAGATAAGAAGAGGAAGAAGAAGGAGAGTAACTAGAAGAAGTGGAAGAAGGAGAAGAAAAGGAAGAAGAAGAAGATGTGGAAAATGAAGAAGTTGAACAAGGTGAACAAGAGGAGGAAGAAGAAGTAACGGAAAGAGGTGAGATGAAGAAGAAGAATTCGAACAAGGAGAAAAGGAGGAAAAGGAAGAAGGAGGGGAAGGGAAGGAAAGAAGAAGCAGAAGAAGTGGAAGCTGGAGGACAAGAGGAAGAAGAAGAAGAAGTGTAAGCATAAGATTTGGGGGAAGGAGAAGAAGAGGAAGAGCAACAATGGGAAGCAACAGAAGTCGCGGATAGAGAAAAAGAGGAAGGAGAAGACGGAAAGCAAAGAAGAGGAAGAAGAAGAAGTGGAAGCAGAAGAAGCGGAAGAAGGAGATGAAAATGAAGAAGAAGAACAAGTAGAAGTAGAACAAGTGGTAGAAGGAGAGAATAAGAGGAATAGGAGGAAGTAGTGGAATGAAAGGATATGAAGAAGAAGAAGTGGAAGAAGGAGAACAGGAGGAGGGAGAAGAGGTGGCAGAAAGAGAAGAAGAGGAAGAAGAAGAAGTGGAAGAACGAGAAGAAAAGGAAGAAGTTCAAGTGGAAGAAGGAGAACAATAGGAAGAAGAAGAAGAAGTGGAAGAATGAGAAAAAGAGGAGGTAGAAGAAGCAATGGAACGAAAGGGGATGAAGAAAAAGTGGAACAAGGAGGAGAAGAAGAATGGGAGGTTGACGAAGTGGTGTAGGCAGAAGAAGGGCAAGAAGTAGAAGAGAGGGAAGAAGAAGAACAAGTGGATGTAGTAGAAGTGGAAGAAGGTGAACAAGAGGAAGAAGAAGAAGTAGTTGAAGGAGTAGGGATGATGGAGAAGAAGTGGAAGAAGGAGAACAAGAGGTAGAAATTCAAGTGGAAGTAGAAGAAGGAGAAAAAGAGGGATATGACGAAGGAAAGGAAGAAGAAGAAAGAGATGAAGAAGAAGAAAAGAAAGGAAAGGAGAGGATGAAGAAGAAGTGGAAGAAAGAGAACAAGAGGAGGCACGAGAATTGGAAGAAAGATAAGAAGAGGAAGAAGAAGGAGAGTAACTAGAAGAAGTGGAAGAAGGAGAAGAAAAGGAAGAAGAAGAAGATGTGGAAAGTGAAGAAGGTGAACAAGAGGAGGAAGAAGAAGTAGTGGAAGGAGGTGAGATGAAGAAGAAGAATTGGAACAAGGAGAAAAGGAGGAAGACGACGAAGGAGGGGAAGGGAAGGGAAGAAGAACTAGAAGAAGTTGAATCTAGGGGAGAGGAGGAAGAAGAGGAAGAAGTGTAAGCATAAGATTTGGGGGAAGGAGAAGAAGAGGAAGAGCAACAATGGGAAGCAACAGAAGAGGGGGATGGAGAAAAAGAGTAAGGAGAAGACGAAAAGGAAAGAAAAAGTGGAAGGAAAAGAAATGGAACAAAAAGAGGCGTAAGTAGAGGAAGCGGAAGAAGGAGACGAAAATGAAGAAGAACAACAAGTAGAAGTAGAAGAAGTGGTAGAAGTAGTGGAATTAAAGGAGATGGAGAAGGAGAAGTGGAAGAAGTAGAACGGGAGGAGGGAGAAGTGGTGGCAGAAGGAGAAGAAGAGGAAGAAGAAGAAGTGGAAGAACGAGAAGAAAAGGAAGAAGTGCAAGTGGAAGAAGGAGAACAATAGGAAGAAGAAGAAGAAGAAGTGGAAGAATGAGAAAAAGAGGAGGAAGAAGAACCAATGGAAGGAAACGGGATGAACAAGAAGTGGAACAAGGAGGAGAAGAAGAATGGGAGGTTGACGAAGTGGTGTAGGCAGAAGAAGGGCAAGAAGTAGAAGAGAGGGAAGAAGAAGAACAAGTGGATGTAGTAGAAGTGGAAGAAGGTGAACAAGAGGAGAAGCAGAAGTAGTTGAAGGAGTAGGGATGATGGAGAAGCAGTGGAAGAAGGAGGACAAGAGGTAGACATGCAAGTGGAAGCAGAAGAAGGAGAAAAAGAGGGATATGACGAAGGAAAGGAAGAAGAAGAAGGAGATGAAGAGGAAGAAAAGAAAGGAAAGGAGAGGATGAAGAAGAAGTGGAAGAAAGAGAACAAGAGGAGGCACGAGAATTGGAAGAAAGATAAGAAGAGGAAGAAGAAGGAGAGTAACTAGAAGAAGTGGAAGAAGGAGAAGAAAAGGAAGAAGAAGAAGATGTGGAAAGTGAAGAAGTTGAAGAAGGTGAACAAGAGGAGGAATAAGAAGTAGTGGAAGGAGGTGAGATGAAGAAGAAGAATTGGAACAAGGAGAAAAGGAGGAAAAGGAAGAAGGAGGGGAAGGGAAGGGAAGACGAAGCAGAAGAAGTGGAAGCTGGAGGAGAAGAGGAAGAAGAAGAAGAAGAAGTGTAAGCATAAGATTTGGGGGAAGGAGAAGAAGAGGAAGAGCAACAATGGGAAGCAACAGAAGTAGGGGATGGAGAAAAAGAGGAAGGAGAAGACAGAAAGGAAAGAAGAAGAAGTTGTGGAAGGAGAAGAAATGGAAGAAGGGGAAGAAGAAGAAGTGTAAGCAGAAGAAGCGGAAGAAGGAGACGAAAATGAAGAGGAACAATAAGTAGAAGTAGAAGAAGTGGTAGAAGGAGAGAATAAGTGGAATAGGAGGAAGTAGTGGAATGAAAGGACATGAAGAAAAAGAAGTGGAAGGACGAGAAGAAAAGGAAGAACTGCAAGTGGAAGAAGGAGAACAATAGTAAGAAGAAGAGGAAGTGGAAGAATGAGAAAAAGAGGAGGAAGAAGAAGGAATGGAAGGAAAGGGGATGAAGAAGGAGTGGAACAAGGAGGAGAAGAAGAAGGGTAGGAAGAAGAAGAACAAGTGGATGTAGTAGAACTGGAAGAAGGTGAACAAGAGGAAGAAGAAGAAGTAGTTGAAGGAGTAAGGATGATGGAGAAGAAGCGGAAGAAGGAGAACAAGAGGTAGAAATGAAAGTCGAAGCAGAAGAAGGAGAAAAAGAGGGATATGACGAAGGAAAGGAAGAAGAAGAAGGAGATGAAGAGGAAGAAAAGAAAGGAAAGGAGAGGATGAAGAAGAACTGGAAGAAAGAGAACAAGAGGAGGCAGGAGAAGTGGAAGAAAGATAAGAAGAGGAAGAAGAAGGAGTGTAACTAGAAGAAGTGGATGAAGGAGAAGAAAAGCAAGAAGAAGAAGATGTGGAAAGTGAAGAAGTTGAAGAAGGTGAACAAGAGGAGGAAGAAGAAGTAGTGGAAGGAGGTGAGATGAAGAAGAAGAATTGGAACAAGGAGAAAAGGTGGAAAAGGAAGAAAGAGGGGAAGGGAAGGTAAGAAGAAGCAGAAGAAGTTGAATCTGCAGGAGAAGACGAAGAAGAAGTCATAAGATTTGGGGGAAGGAGAAGAAGAGGAAGAGCAACAATGGGAAGCAACAGAAGTAGGGGATGGAGAAAAAGAGGAAGGAGAAGGCGGAAAGGAATGAAGAAGAAGTTGTGGATGGAGAAGAAATGGAAGAAGAGGAAGAAAAACAAGTGTAAGCAGAAGAAGAGGAAGAAGGAGACGAAAATGAAGAAGACCAATAAGTAGAAGTAGAAGAAGTGGTAGAAGGAGAGAATAAGTGGAATAGGAGGAAGTAGTGGAATGAAACGACATGAATATGAAGAAGTGGAAGAACAAGAAGAAAAATAAGAACTGCAAGTGGAAGAAGGAGAACAATAGGAAGAAGAAGAAGAAGTGGAAGAATGAGAAACAGAGGAGGAAGAAGAAGCAATGGAAGGAAAAGGGATGAAGAAGAAGTGGAAGAATGAGGAGAAGAAGAAGGGGAGGAAGAAGAACTAGTGTAGGCAGAAGAAGGGCAAGAAGGAGAAGAGAGGGAAGAAGAAGAACAAGTGGATGTAGTAGAAGTTTAAGAAGGTGAACAAGAGGAAGAAGAAGAAGTAGTTGAAGGAGTGGGGCTGATGGAGAAGAAGTGGAAGAAGGAGAACAAGAGGTAGAAATGCAAGTGGAAGAAGAAGAAGGAGAAAAAGAGGGATATCACGAAGGAGAGGAAGAAGAAGAAGGAGATCAAGAGGAAGAAAAGAAAGGAAAGGAGAGGATGAAGAAGAAGTGGAAGAAAGAGAACAAGAGGAGGCAGGAGAAGTGGAAGAAAGATAAGAAGAGGAAGAAGAAGGAGAGTAACTAGAAGAAGTGGAAGAAGGAGAAGAAAAGGAAGAAGAAAAAGATGTGGAAAGTGAAGAAGTTGAAGAAGGTGAACAAGAGGAGGAAGAAGAAGTAGTGGAAGGAGGTGAGATGAAGAAGAAGAATTGGAACAAGGAGAAAAGGAGGAAAAGGAAGAAGGAGGGGAAGGGAAAGGAAGAAGAAGTGGAACAAGGAGGAGAAGAAGAAGGGGAGGAGGAAGAACTAGTGTAGGCAGAAGAAAGGCAAGAAGGAAAAGAGACGGAAGAAGAAGAACAGGTGGATGTAGTAGAAGTGGAAGAAGGTGAACAAGAGGTAGAAGAAGAAGTAGTTGAAGGAGTAAGGATGATGGAGAAGAAGTGGAAGAAGGAGAACAAGAGGTAGAAATGCAAGTGGAAGGAGAAGAAATAGAAAAAGAGGAATACAACGAAGGAAAGGAAGATGAAGAAGGAGATGAAGAGGAAGAAAAGAAAGGAAAGGAGAGGATGAAGAAGAAGCGGAAGAAAGAGAAAAAAAGGAGGCAGGAGAAGTGGAAGAAAGATAAGAAGAGGAAAAAGAAGGAGAGTAACTAGAAGAAGTGGAAGAAGGAGAAGAAAAGGAAGAAGAAGAAGATGTGGAAAGTGAAGAAGGTGAACAAGAGGAGGAGGAAGAAGTAGTGGAAGGAGGTGACGAAAATGAAGAAGAACAACAAGTAGAAGTAGAAGAAGTGGTAGAAGGAAAGAATGAGAGGAATAGGAGGAAGTAGTGGAATGAAAGGAGATGAAAAAGAAGAAGTGGAAGAAGGATAACGGGAGGAGGGAGAAGAGGTGGAAGAAGGAGAAGAAGAAGAAGTGGAAGAACGAGAAGAAAAGGAAGAAGTGCAAGTGGAAGAAGGAGAACAATAGGAAGAAGAAGAAGTGGAAGAACGAGAAGAAAAGGAAGAAGTGCAAGTGAAAGAAGGAGACCAATAGGAAGAAGAAGAAGAAGTGGAAGAATGAGAAAAAGATGAGGAAGAACAAGCAATGGAAGGAAAGGGGAATGAAGAAGAAGTGGAACAAGGAGGAGAAGAAGAAGGGTAGGTTGACGAAGTGGAAGAATGAGAAAAAGAGGAGCAAGAAGAAGCAATGGAAGGAAAGGGGAATGAAGAAGAAGTGGAAGAAGGAGGAGAAGAAGAAGGGGAGGAAGAAGAAGTAGTGTAGGCAGAAGGAGAAGAGAGGGAAGAAGAATAACAAGTGGATGTAGTAGAGGTGGTAGAAGGTGAACAAGTGAAGAAGAAGAAGTAGTTGAAGGAGTGGGGATGATGGAGAAGAAGTGGAAGAAGGAGAAAGAGAGGGATATGACGAAGGAAAGGAAGAAGAAGAAGAAGATGAAGAGGAAGAAAAGAAAGGAAAGGAGAGGATGAAGAAGAAGTGGAAGAAAGAGAACAAGAGGAGGCAGGAGAAGTGGAAGAAAGAATGTAGAGGAAGAAGAAGGAGAGTAACTAGAAGAAGTGGAAGAAGGAGAAGAAAAGGAAGAAGAAGAAGATATGGAAAGTGAAGAAGTTGAAGAAGGTGAACAAGAAGAGGAAGAAGAAGTAGTGGAAGGAGGTGAGATGAAGAAGAAGAATTGGAACAAGGAGAAAAGGAGGAAAAGGAAGAAGGAGGGGAAGGGAAGGGAAGAAGAAGCAGAAGAAGTGGAATCTGGAGGAGAAGAGGAAGAAGAAGAAGAAGTGTAAGCATAAGATTTGGGGGAAGGAGAAGAAGAGGAAGAGCAACAATGGGAAGCAACAAAGGTCGGGGATGGAGAAAAAGATGAAGGAGAAGACGGAAAGGAAAGAAGAAGAAGTTGTGGAAGGAGAAGAAATGGAAGAAGAGGAAGAAGAAGAAGTGTAAGCAGAAGAAGCGGAATAAGGAGACGAAAATGAAGAAGAACAACAAGTAGAAGTAGAAGAAGTGGTAGAAGTAGTGGAATAAAAGGAGATGAAGAAGAAGAAGTGGAAGAAGGAGAACGGGAGGAGGGAGAAGAGGTGGCAGAAGGAGAAGAAGAGGAAGAAGAAGAAGTGGAAGAATGAGAAGAAAAGGAAAAAGAAGAAGAAGTGGATGTAGTAGAGGTGGAAGAAGGCGAACAAGTGAAGAAGAAGAAGTAGTTGAAGGAGTGGGGATGATGGAGAAGAAGTGGAAGAAGGAGAACAAGAGGTAGAAATGCAAGTGGAAGTAGAAGAAGGAGAAAAAGAGGGATATGGCAAAGGAAAGGAAGAAGAAAAAGGAGATGAAGATGAAGAAGAACAACAAGTAGAAGAAGTGGCAGAAGGAGACGAAAATGAAGAAGAACTACAAGTAGAAGAAGTGGTAGAAGGAGAGAATAAGAGGAATAGGAGGAAGTGGTGGAATGAAAGGAAATGAAGAAGAAGAGGTGGAAGAAGGAGAACGGGAGGAGGGAGAAGAGGTGGCAGAAGGAGAAGAAGACGAAGAAGAAGAAGTGGAAGAACGAGAAGAAAAGGAAGTAGTGCAAGTGGAAGAAAGAGAACAATAGGAAGAAGAAGGAAAAGAAGTCGAAGAATGAGAAAAAAGGACGAAGAAGAAGCAATGGAAGGAAAGGGATGAAGAATAAGTGGAACAAGGAGGAGAAGAAGAAGAGGAGGAAGAAGAAGTAGTGTAGGCAGAAGAAGGGCAAGAAGGAGAAGAAAGGGAAGAAGAAGCAGAAGTGGATGTAGTAGAGGTGGAAGAAGGTGAACAAGTTAAGAAGAAGAAGTAGTTGAAGGAGTGGGGATCATGGAGAAGAAGTGGAAGAAGGAGAACAAGAGGTAGAAATGCAAGTGGAAGCAGAAGAAGGAGAAAAAGAGGGATATGACGAAGGAAAGAAAGAAGAAGAAGGAGATGAAGATGAAGAAGAACAACAACTAGAAGAAGTGGTAGAATAAGAGAATAAGAGGAATAGCAGGAAGTAGTGGAATGAAAGGAGACAAAGAAGAAGAAGTGGACGAAGGAGACGGGAGGAGGAAAAGAGGTGGCAGAAGGAGAAGAAGAGGAGGAAGAAGAAGAAGTGGAAGAATGAGAAAAAGAGGAGGAAGAAGAAGCAATGGAAGGAAAGGGGAATGAAGAAGAAGTCGAACAAGGAGGAGAAGAAGAATGGGAGGAAGAAGAAGTAGTATAGGCAGAAGAAGGGCAAGAAGGAGAAGAGAGGGAAGAAGAAGAACAGTGGATGTAGTAGAAGTGGAAGAAGGTGAACAAGAGGAAGAAGAAGAAGTAGTTGAAGGAGTGGGGATGATGGAGAAGAAGTGGAAGAAGGAGAACAAGAGGTAGAAATGCAAGTGGAAGCAGAAGAAGGAGAAAAAGAGGGATATGACGAAGGAAAGGAAGAAGAAGAAGGAGATGAAGAGGAAGAAAAGAAAGGAAAGGAGAGGATGAAGAAGAAGTGGAAGAAAGAGAACAAGAGGAGGCAGGAGAAGTGGTAGAAAGATAAGAAGAGGAAGAAGAAGGAGAGTAACTGGAAAAAGTGGAAGAAGAAGAAGATGTCGAAAGTGAAGAAGTTGAAGAAGGTGAACAAGAGGAGGAAGAAGAAGTAGTGGAAGGAGGTGAGATGAAGAAGAAGAATTGGAACAAGGAGAAAAGGAGGAAAAGGAAGAAGGAAGGGAAAGGAAGGGAAGGGAAGAAGAAGCAGAGAAGTGGAATCTGGAGGAAAAGAGGAAGAAGAAGAAGTGTAAGCATAAGATTTGGGGGAAGGAGAAGAAGAGGAAGAGCAGCAATGGGAAGCAACAAACGTGGGGGATGGAGAAAAAGAGGAAGGAGAAGACGGAAAGGAAAGAAGAAGAAGTTGTGGAAGGAGAAGAAATGGAAGAAGAGGAAGAACAAGAAGTGATGCAATCTCACCTAGCATGCATCATGGCTAGGAGGACTCAAGGAAGGCATGGCATGGACAAAAGCTCATTGAAGATTCGAAGCCATAGTCTTCGTTATTTTTAGCTTGTAAATATTTTATTTTAATTAGATAAATAGGAAAGATTTTTTAATTCCCTTAAGGCCATGTATTTCCGGCCATCTTCTTAGTTTATAAGGTATAGGTGTCTTTAGTTAAAAAGGAGGAGTAAGCTTATAATGGGTGCATAAGTTAAGACATGATTTTGGGCTAGCCCATTCACATTAAGATATGCTAATTGCACCCATAGGGGGTGAACTTAGGTGGCTCACTTAAGGCCTAAGACTTGGGTTAATTAGTTTTAATCCTAATTAAGCCCAAGTCCAACATTTCCTAGAAAAGTGTGCCCAAGCTCTCCCATTGGGCTATATATACTCATTCCCCTTCATTGTAAAATTTCACCTTTGAAGTTGAATGAAAATAGTCTCTTTGTGAGCACATTCTTAGTAAAAGGTCTTGAGGATCCTCTATCTTGAGGAACCTCTTCCTAGTTGGTTTTTATCAAGGGTTCCTTCCCTTGTGGCAAACCTAAACACTTTGGCTTATCTCTCTTTGAGAGTGGCGCCCCACCTCCATTTTCTTTCCCCTCCATCATCCATTTCATGGTTCTTGGAACCTCAAGGAAAAAGATCAAGGGAGGCATGCATCATTTGGTATCAGAGCCAACTCCATGAGGTTCTTTTCTAGTCTTAATTTTCTTTAATTTTTTTCAGCTTTTCTTCTTAGAGTTCTTGCTTTTTCCTTTATTTTTTCCAGCCTTTGATTCTTGTCATTTAATTCCTTTTATGTCTTGTTAGTTTATGTTTTTGTAGTTTTCATTTTATGCAATTTATTTCCTAGTTTTTATTGCTTTCTAGATTCAATTTATCTTGTTCTTTTCCATTGAATCTTTATATGTTTCCTTTAGGATTGTTTCTTTAATTTTCTGTCCAGCTTTTTATTTTTTCCTTATTCTTGTGCAAATCCTAAGAAGATCATTGTAATGACTTCACAAAATTTGTGAAGGAAGCCACACATTGTGGTCTTGATCTTTGGAGGCACGTTGTTCTTCTTATTTGAATTTTTAATTCTATTTTCCTGCACCTATTTTTCTGTTTTTCCAGCCCTTTGTTCTCTGTTTTGGGCATATATTTCTGGTTATTTTGAGTTATTTAATTTCAGTTTTTAATCTTCCAAGTTGTGTCTTAGTTGGTCATGTTGTAGCCCTTTTATTGTCTCTTAATTCTACATAGTTTTGCCTTTTTATTTTTACCATAAAAGTGTGTTATTTCTCTATTGGAAATTTGATTATCAAAGAGGCTTACTCTTGATCCCATGTCCTTAGAGTCTCAAATGCTATTTAGATCTTAGCATGTTCTTAAAAAAAAAAATCTTCAAAAAAATTAATGCTCAATTTCTTCCAAATTTCATTCACTTGTTCAATAATTTTAGTATCTTAATTTTGTGCTAGTTTTTGTGGTGATTTTTGTTGATTGGCTTTGAGAGGCATGTTGGGTATGATTGGGCTGATTATTGAGTAATCAAGTTGTCCTCAACTTCCATAAAACTCTCCTTGTGCCATTTATTTTTTATCACCTAAAATTACTAGTTCATATTAGGTTGCTTTGTTTCTTAATTTTGCACTTTTGTATATCAATTATGGTGGCCATTTCCTATCCTTTGTTCAAGCATTTATGATTCTTTGACTCCTCACTATATTTGCTACAAAATGTGTTAAGAGGTGTATCAAAATTGTTTCAAAAAAAAAAAGAAGAAGAAAAGAAATCAAAAGTGTAAAATAAGTAAAAAAAAAAAGAGTTAGTAAAAAGTGCTAAAAACAAGTAAAAAGAGTACAAAAAAATAAAATAAAAATTAGTGCACCTCAAAATTATTAAAAAATTCAAAGGAGTGTTAAATTTTATTGAAATTTGCTTGAATTTATTTGACTATGATTTAGCCATCTTGCTTTACAATTGTGCAAATCATTGAATTTGTTGAGTCTTTTTTGTTTTAAGTCCAATTCTATTTTAGGCCCATTCTAGGAATTTTTTTTTGTGTGCCAACTTTCTTTCTACACCTTTTATTTCTTGCTTGTCCTTATTGGCTTTCTTTGTGTTTGTCAAATAAATTCTTTCCACTTGGATGTGTTCCTATTCTTGTTAAGTGCTTTTTATTGCTTTTTGCTTTCAAATTCTACTTCCCTTGGTCTCTTGCTTGGGCGCTTGTTTTCTCTTGGTAGGTAGCCAAATTGTTGAAATTTTCACAAGGGTAGCATCCTTAGGAAGTGTTGATTTAAAACCAAGGAAGAGGAGACTTGAAAAGGAGGCCAAGACTAGAGTGATACACTTGGTGAGGAGCACTTGAAGAAAGGAGCTACATTCAACTACTTTTAATTTTCTTTGTTTAATTTGGGTGTATTTTTAAAGGACATTTTAATTAGAGGTATTGGATGCCCATAAGGGTCACCTCTTTTGTGTGTAATAAACCTTAGTTTCTCGTTTTAGTGTGGATAAGGAATTGGTACCCCTTATTCATACTTAGGAGCACGTTAGAATCCTTTAGCTTTGCTTTAAATTTCTTTATTTGCTTTCAACGTTTTAGAAAGTGTTAGAGTTCCAAAGACTCTTAACACTTTAGGAGAAAACAAAAAAGAGAGGAGTGTTTTGCATATTAGTTCCCTAGGCCTTACACTTTGACATGTTTTCACACACTTCTAGGAGTGTTAGGAGTAGTAATGAAACTAGGGAAAATAAAGGAGAAGAATGTGAGAATAGAATAAAAGAAAAGAATGAGAAGAGTGATAAACCAACCTTGCCCACATATCCATACTCTATTGATTGGGAAATAGTAGAAAAACAACGTAGGGAATTTTGGAAAAATGAGAGAAAACAAAGAGAGATGAGGAAAAGAGAACAAGAGGAACTAGATAGAGAGGAGAGAAGAGAGAAAGAACAAAAAGAAAAGGAGAGACAAGAAAGAAAAGAAAGAAGAGAAAAAGAGAGACAAATAGAGAGTAGGGAAAATGAAAAGAAAGAAAGAGAAGCAAGAGAAAAAGAAAGAGAAGAGAGAAGAGAAAAAGAGAAAAGAGAAAAAGAAAGAGAAAAATAAGAAAACAAAAGAAAAGAGTTAGAGAGAAAAGAGAGAAGAGAAAGGAGAGAAAAAGAGAAGAAAGAATTGGAAAAGAGAGAAAAGGAACAAAATAAGTTAGAAAGAAGGGAAGAAATGAAGATACAAAAAGAGAGAGATGCCTATAAGAACTCTTGTGGTAATATTTACACACATTATAGAGACTTAGAGGAGCCTAAAATAATCCATGACATTCATGCTTCTTCTAGTAAGAAGGAAAACCCTAAGAGGCATCCTAAGAAAAAGACAAACCCTTCTATAATTTTAAACCCAAAAGAGAGTCATCCAAAAGAAAGCATATTGAGAGAAAACCCTTGAGTATGAGTGACACCCCTACCACTAGTTCGAGCACTCGTTTTCGAAGTCCTAAATGTTTTAAGTGTTTAGAAAAAGGGCATATTGCTTTGTTTTGCCCCAAAAGAAAAAGGACTTTAAAGGGAACATCAAATGAAAAGGGTATTCATTCATGTGATGATCTCTTCAAAGTGAAACAACTTCTTGGAAGCCATTCTTGTAAGGAAACCCAAACACAAAGAGAGAATGTTTTTCAAACAAGATGCAAAATTTTGGGCAAAACTTGTTCTCTTATTGTGGATGGTGGATCATGTTGTAATTTTTGTAGCACGAGGGTGGTGGAAAAGCTATCACTTGCTACTACTCCTCATCCTTCACCTTATTCTTTGCATGGACTTAATTATGAAGATGGTGTAGTAGTAAGAGAGCAAGTGGAGATTAGCTTCTTCATAGGGAAGTATCACGACAAAGTGTTATGTGATGTAGTCCCTATGGAAGCTAGTCACATGTTGCTGGGAAGGCCATGACAACATGATAAGGAAACTTTGCACAATGGCCTCACTAATAAAATCACTCTCTCTCATAAAGGGAAAAAGATCACCTTACTTCCTCTTACCCCTACCGAGGTTATGGAGGATAGAAGGATCATGAAGCTTAAGAGAGAAAGGGATAAAAATGAAAATAAGGTTGTTGGTAGGAAGACCGAGTCTAAGGAAGATCCGCCTTTGCCTTCAAAGGAGACTTTGAAAAAGCGGAAGAAAGACCTCAGGATTTGAGGTCAAATCCTCTCCAAGGGAGAGGAGATTATGCAATCTCACCTAGCATGCATCATGGCTAGGAGGACTCAAGGAAGGCATGGCATGGACAAAAGCTCATTGAAGATTCGAAGCCATAGTCTTCGTTATTTTTAGCTTGTAAATATTTTATTTTAATTAGATAAATAGGAAAGTATTTTTAATTCCCTTAAGGCCATGTATTTCCGGCCATCTTCTTAGTTTATAAGGTATAGGTGTCTTTAGTTAAAAAGGAGGAGTAAGCTTATAATGGGTGCATAAGTTAAGACATGATTTTGGGCTAGCCCATTCACATTAAGATATGCTAATTGCACCCACAGGGGGTGAACTTAGGTGCCTCACTTAAGGCCTACGACTTGGGTTAATTAGTTTTAATCCTAATTAAGCCCAAGTCCCACATTGCCTAGAAAAGTGTGCCCAAACTCTCCCATTGGGCTATATATACTCATTCCCCCTCATTGTAAAATTTCACCTTTGAAGTTGAATGAAAATAGTCTCTTTGTGAGCACATTCTTAGTAAAAGGTCTTGAGGATCCTCTCTCTTGAGGAACCTCTTCCTAGTTGGTTTTTATCAAGGGTTCCTTCCCTTGTGGCAAACCTAAACACTTTGGCTTATCTCTCTTTGAGAGTGGCGCCCCACCTCCATTTTCTTTCCCCTCCATCATCCATTTCATGGTGCTTGGAACCTCAAGGAAAAATATCAAGGGAGGCATGCATCAGTTCCTCTTCATTTTCGTCTCCTTCTTCCGCTTCTTCTGCTCACACTTCTTCTTCTTCCTCTTCTTCCATTTATTCTCCTTCCACAACTTCTTATTCTTTCCTTTCCGTCTTCTCCTTCTTCCTTTTCCTCCTTTTCTCTTTGTTCCAATTCGTCTTCTTCATCTCACCTCCTTCCACTACTTCTTCTTCCTCCTCTTCTTCGCCTTCTTCACTTTCCACATCTTCTTCTTCTTCCTTTTCTTCTCCTTCTTCCACTTCTTCTAGTTACTCTCCTTCTTCTTCCTCTTCTTATCTTTCTTCCACTTCTCCTGCCTCCTCTTGTTCTCTTTCTTCCACTTCTTCTTCATCCTTTCCTTTCCTTTCTTTTCTTCCTCTTAATCTCCTTTTTCTTCTTCCTTTCCTTCGTCATATCCCTCTTTTTCTCCTTCTTCTGCTTCCACTTGCATTTCTACCTCTTGTTCTCCTTCTTCCACTTCTTGTCCATCATCCCCAGTCCGTCAACTACTTCTTCTTCTTCCTCTTGTTCACCTTCTTCCACCTCTACTACATCCACTTCTTCGTCCTCTTCGCTCTCTTCTCCTTCTTGCCCTTTTCCTGCCTACACTACTTCTTCTTCCTCCCCTTCTTCTTCTCCTCCTTGTTCCACTTCGTCTTCATCCCCTTTCCTTCCATTGCTTCTTCTTCCTCCTCTTTTTCTCATTCTTCCACTTCTTCTTCTGCTTCCTATTGTTCTCCTTCTTCCACTTGAAATTCTTCCTTTTCTTCTCGTTCTTCCAGTTCTTGTTCTTCCTCTTCTTCTCCTTCTGCCACCTCTTCTCGCTACTCCCGTTCTCCTTCTTCCACTTCTTCTTCTTCATCTCCTTTCATTCCACTACTTCCTCCTATTCCTCTTATTCTCTCCTTCTACCACTTCTGCTACTTCTACTTGTTGTTCTTCTTCATTTTCGTCTCCTTCTTCCGCTTCTTCTGCTTACACTTCTTCTTCTTCCTCTTCTTCCATATCTTCTCCTTCCACAACTTCTTCTTCTGTCCTTTCCATATCTTCTCCTTCCCCCAAATCTTATGCTTACACTTCTTCTTCTTTTTCCTCTTCTCCTCCATATGCCACTTCTTCTGCTTCTTCTTCCCTTCCCTTCCCCTTCTTCTTCCTTTTCCTCCTTTTCTCCTTGTTCCAATTCTTCTTCTTCATCTCACCTCCTTCCACTACTTCTTCTTCCTCCTCCTGTTCACCTGCTTCAACTTCTTCAATTTCCACATCTTCTTCTTCTTCTTCCTTTTCTTCTCCTTGTTCCACTTCTTCTAGTTACTCGCCTTTTTCTTCGTCTAATTATCTTTCATCCACATCTCCTGCCTCCTCTTGTTCTCGTTCTTCCACTTCTTCTTCATCCTCTCCCTTCCTTTCTTTTCTTCCTCTTCATCTCCTTCTTCTTCCTTTCCTTCGTCATACCCCTCTTTTTCTCCATCTTTTACTTCCACTTGCATTTCTACCTTTTGTTGTCCTTCTTCCACTTCTTCTCCATCATCCCCACTCCTTCAACTACTTCTTCCTCTTTTTCACCTTCTTCCACTTCTACTACATCCACTTGTTCTTATTTTTCCGTCTCTTCTCCTTCTTGCCCTTCTTTTGCCTACACTACTTCTTTTTCCTCCCCTTCTTCTTCTCCTCCTTGTTCCACTCCTTCTGCATCCCCATTCCTTCCATTGCTTCTTCTTCCTCCTCTTTTTCTCATTCTTCCACTTCTTCTTCTTCTTCCTCTTCTTCTCCTTCTGCCACCTCTTTTCCTCCTCGCGTTCTCCTTCGTCCACTTCTTCTTCTTCATCTCCTTTCATTCCACTACTTCCTGTTATTCCTCTAATTCTCTGCTTCTACCACTTCTTCTACTTCTACGTGTTGTTCTTCTTCATTTTCGTCTCCTTCCTCCACTTCCTCTGCTTACACTTCTTCTTCTTCCTCTTCTTCCATTTCTTCTCCTTCCACAACTTCTTCTTCTTTCCTTTCCGTCTTCTCCTTCCTCTTTTTCTCCATCCCCCACTTCTGTTGCTTCCCATTGTTGCTCTTCCTCTTCTTCTCCTTCCCCCAAATCTTATGCTTACACTTCTTCTTCTTCTTCCTCTTCTCCTCCAGCTTCCACTTCTTCTGCTTCTTCTTTCCTTCCCTTCACCTTCTTCTTCCTTTTCCTCCTTTTTTCCTTGTTCCAATTCTTCTTCTTCAGCTCACCTCCTTCCACTACTTCTTCTTCCTCCTCTTGTTCACCTTCTTCAACTTCTTCACTTTCCACATCTTCTTCTTCTTCCTTTTCTTCTCCTTCTTCCACTTCTTCTAGTTACTCTCCTTCTTCTTCCTCTGCTTATCTTTCTTCCACTTCTGCTGCCTCCTCTTGTTCTCTTTCTTCTGCTTCTTCTGCTTACACTTCTTCTTATTCCCCTTCTTCTTCATCGCCTTTCCTTCCATTGCTTCTTTTTCCTCCTATTTTTCTCCTTCATCCACTTCTTCTTCTTCTTCCTATTGTTCTCCTTCTTCCACTTGCACTTCTTCCTTTTCTTCTCGTTCTTCCACTTCTTCTTCTTCCTCTTCTTCTCCTTCTGCCACCTCTTCTCCCTCCTCCCGTTCTCCTTCTTCCACTTCTACTTTTTCATCTCCTTTCATTCCACCACTGCCTCCTATTCCTCTTATTCTCTGCTTCTACCACTTCTTCTACTTCTACTTGTTGTTCTTCTTCATTTTCGTCTCCTTCTTCCACTTCTTCTGCTTACACTTCTCCTCCTTCCTCTTCTTCCATTTCTTCTGCTTCTTCCACTTCTTCTAGTTACTCTACTTCTTCTTCCTCTTTCTTATCTGTCTTCCACTTTTCCTGCCTCCTCTTGTTCTCCTTCTTCCTCTTCTTATTCTTCATCTCCTTTCATTCCACTACTTCCTCCTATTCCTCTTATTCTCTCCTTCTACCACTTCTTCTACTTCTAGTTGTTCTTCTTCTTCATTTTCGTCTCCTTCCTCCGCTTCTTCTGCTCACACTTCTTCTTCTTCCTCTTCTTCCATGTCTTCTCCTTCCACAACTTCTTCTGCTTTCCTTTCCGTCTTCTCCTTCCTCTTTTTCTCCCTCCCCCACTTTTGTTGCTTCCCATTGTTGCTCTTCCTCTTCTTCTCCTTCCCCCGAATCTTATGCTTACACTTCTTCTTCTTCCTCTTCTCCTCCAGATTCCACTTCTTGTACTTCTTCTTCCTTTCCTTTCCCTTCCCCTCCTTCTTCCTTTTCCTCCTTTTCTCCTTGTTCCAATTCTTCTTCCTCCTCTTGTTCACCTTCTTCTTTCCACATCTTCTTCTTCTTCCTTTTCTTCTCCTTGCTCCACTTCTTCTAGTTACTCTCGTTCTTCTTCCTCTTCTTATCTTTCTTCCACTTCTCCTGTCTCCTCTTGTTCTCTTTCTTCCACTTCTTCTTCATCCTCTCCTTTCCTTTCTTTTCTTCCTCTTCATCTCCTTCTTCTTCTTCCTTTCCTTCGTCATATCCCCCTTTTTCTACTTTTTCTGCTTCCACTTGCATTTCTACCTCTTGTTCTCCTTCTTGCACTGCTTCTCCATCATCCCGACTCCTTCAACTACTTCTTCCTCTTCCTCTTGTTCACCTTCTTCCACTTCTACTACATCCACTTGTTCTTCTTCTTCCATCTCTTCTCCGTCTTGCCCTTCTTCTGCCTACACTACTTCTTCTTCCTTCCCTTCTTCTTCTCCTCTTGTTCCACTTCTTCTTCATCCCCTTTCCTTCCATTGCCTCTTCTTCCTCCTCTTTTTCTCATTCTTCCACTTTTTCTTCTTCTTCCTATTGTTCTCCTTCTTCCACTTGCACTTCTTCCTTTTCTTCCCATTCTTCCACTTCTTCTTCTTCCTCTTCTTCTCCTTCTGCCGCCTCTTCTCCCTCCTCCCGTTCTCCTTCTTGCACTTCTTCTTCTTCATCTCCTTTCATTCCACTACTTCCTCCTATTCCTCTTATTCTCTACTTTTACCACTTCTTCTACTTCTACTTGTTGTGCTTCTTCATTTTCGTCTCCTTCTTCCGCTTCTTCTACTTACACTTCTTGTTGTTCCTCTTCTTCCATTTCTTCTTCTTCCATAACTTCTTCTTCTTTCCTTTCCGTCTTCTCCTAACTCTTTTTCTCCATCCCCCACTTCTATTGGTTCCCATCGTTTCTCTTCCTCTTCTTCTCCTTCCCCCAAATCTTATACTTACACTTCTTCTTCTTCTTCCTCTTCTTCCTCTTCTCCTCCAGATTTCACTTCTTCCGCTTCTTCTTCCCTTCCTTTCCCCTGCTTCTTCCTTTTCCTCCTTTTCTCCTTGTTCCAATTCTTCTTCTTCATCTCACCTCCTTCCACTACTTCTTCTACCTCCTCTTGTTCACCTTCTTCAACTTCTTCACTTTCCGCATTTTCTTCTTCTTCCTTTTCTTCTCCTTCTTCCACTTCTTCTAGTTACTCTCCTTCTTCTTCCTCTTCTTATAATTCTTCCACTTCTCCTGCCTCCTCTTGTTCTGTTTCTTCCACCTCTACTACATCCACTTGTTCTTCTTCTTCCCTCTCTTCTCGTTCTTGCCCTTCTTCTGCCTACACTACTTCTTCATCCTCCCCTTCTTCTTCTCCTCCTTGTTCCACTTCTTCTTCATCCCCTTTCCTTCCATTGCTTCTTCTCCCTCCTCTTTTTCTCATTCTTCCACTTCTTCTTCTTCTTCCTATTGTTCTCTTTCTTCCACTTGCACTTCTTCCTTTTCTTCTCGTTGTTCCACTTCTTCTTCTTCCTCTTCTTCTCCTTCTGCCACCTCTTCTCCCTGCTCTCGTTCTCCATCCCCCACTTCTGTTGCTTCCCATTGTTGCTCTTCCTCTTGTTCTCCTTCCCCCAAATCTTATGCTTACACCTCCTTCCACTACTTCTCCTTCTTCCTCTTCTCCTCTAGATTCCACTTCTTCTGCTTCTTCTTCCCTTTCCTTCCCCTCCTTCTTCCTTTTCCTCCTTTTCTCCTTGTTCCAATTGTTCGTCTTCATCTCACCTCCTTCCACTACTTCTTCTTCATCTCACCTTCTTCTTCTTCTTTACTTTCCACATCTTCTTCTTCTTCCTTTTCTTCTCCTTCTTCTACTTCTTCTAGTTACTCTCCTTCTTCTTCCTCTTCTTATCTTTCTTCCACTTCTCTTGCGTCCTCTTGTTCTCTTTTCTTCCACTTCTTCTTCATCCTCTCCTTTCCTTTCTTTTCTTCCTCTTCATCTTATTCTTCTTCTTCCTTTCCTTTGTCATATCCCTCTTGTTCTCTTTCTTCTGCTTCCACTTCCATTTCTACCTCTTGTTCTCCTTCTTCCACTTCTTCTCCATCATCCCCACTCCTTCAACTACTTCCTCTTATTCCTCTTGTTCACCTTCTTCCACTTCTACTACATCCACTTGTTCTTCTTCTTCCCTCTTTTCTCCTTCTTGCCCTTCTTCTGCCTACTCTACGTCTTCTTCCTCCCCTTCTTCTTCTCCTCCTTGTTCCACTTCTTCTTCATCCCCTTTCCTTCCATTGCTTTTTCTTCCTCCTCTTTTTCTCATTCTTCCACTTCTTCTTCTTCTTCCTATTGTTCTCTTTCTTCCACTTGCACTTCTTCCTTTTCTTCTCGTTGTTCCACTTCTTCTTCTTCCTCTTCTTCTCCTTCTGCCACCTCTTCTCCCTGCTCTCGTTCTCCATGCCCCACTTCTGTTGCTTCCCATTGTTGCTCTTCCTCTTGTTCTCCTTCCCCCAAATCTTATGCTTACACCTCCTTCCACTACTTCTCCTTCTTCCTCTTCTCCTCTAGATTCCACTTCTTCTGCTTCTTCTTCCCTTTCCTTCCCCTCCTTCTTCCTTTTCCTCCTTTTCTCCTTGTTCCAATTGTTCGTCTTCATCTCACCTCCTTCCACTACTTCTTCTTCATCTCACCTTCTTCTTCTTCTTTACTTTCCACATCTTCTTCTTCTTCCTTTTCTTCTCCTTCTTCTACTTCTTCTAGTTACTCTCCTTCTTCTTCCTCTTCTTATCTTTCTTCCACTTCTCTTGCGTCCTCTTGTTCTCTTTTCTTCCACTTCTTCTTCATCCTCTCCTTTCCTTTCTTTTCTTCCTCTTCATCTTATTCTTCTTCTTCCTTTCCTTTGTCATATCCCTCTTGTTCTCTTTCTTCTGCTTCCACTTCCATTTCTACCTCCTGTTCTCCTTCTTCCACTTCTTCTCCATCATCCCCACTCCTTCAACTACTTCCTCTTATTCCTCTTGTTCACCTTCTTCCACTTCTACTACATCCACTTGTTCTTCTTCTTCCCTCTTTTCTCCTTCTTGCCCTTCTTCTGCCTACTCTACGTCTTCTTCCTCCCCTTCTTCTTCTCCTCCTTGTTCCACTTCTTCTTCATCCCCTTTCCCTCCATTGCTTCTTCTTCCTCCTCTTTTTGTCATTCTTCCACTTCTTCTTCTTCTTCCTATTGTTCTCCTTCTTCCACTTTGATGAGGACATCAAGCTTGATGGACTTGGAGGACCTATGACAAGGGCAAGGACAAGAAGAGCTAAGGAAGCTATTCAACAAGTATTGGCAGCCCTTTTACTAAAAGAGCCAAACATTGAAGAAATAAAGTTTAAAATTGTTAATTGTCTCAGGACTGAAGAGAGCAATACTTGACCTTAGTGGAAGAGAAGTTTGAAATAAATTAAACTCATTTTCTTGGAGTTTACTTAGTTAATGGTGGGCAACCAGAATTGTCTAATTAAAGTTGCAACCACCTAGGTTATCAATTATAATTAGTATACGTGTTTAATTTACTTTGGCAGTTACACTTTGTTATTAAGCTGCCCATTATTAGTTTTTATTATTTTGTAACTTGAGCTGAATTTAGAAAGCCACTAAACCTACACAATCTGAGTTTATTAGGCATATAAATTTGGGCAAGACTGAGATGTAAGGCAGAATATTTTGGAAATAAAAAAACTAGTTGAGTTTTCTCTCCTTTGGGTTCTTGACAATCCAAAATCTTTTGAGATTTATCAAAGGTAATTCACCCCTTTGTGTGTGTAATCTCGTAGACATATCTACCATCCTTGGAAGTGTGGAGTCTATCAATTCCAATTCCATTTTCTATATTTTCCATTCATACTCAATTCTGGCCAACAAACTCTATAACAGGAAAGTGCTACACTATTCAAAAACTCGTTTAATTGTTGAATTTCAAAAACTTTTAATTTCCATTCTGTGTCTAAAAGTTTGATAGTAATTCTATTCAGTTTATTTTTTTTGCAATTGTTTGCATTCCATGTTGATTAATTTTGTTAATGCGGCAAGCTAAATTCCTAAGGTCCTTTCAGAATCCTAAACTGACAGCGGATTCATATCATTTGGTATCAGAGCTCCGGTTTCTAGGAATTGCAAGGCTGCTGTTCTGGGTAATTTCTGTCCTTAATTTTCATCATATCATAATATTACCTTATTGTTATTTCTTTGAATGAACCATTGCAAAAGTTAGGTCCTTAAAACAATTCTGAATTTTAAAAAAAAAAAAATAGAAGTGAAAGAAAGCATGCAAAAATTGAGTTAAAAAAAAAATTGGGCTGAATGGTTCATGTTATTAGAAAACTTTTAAGCTCATTCTTAAGGTAATATCGTGTTTGAATTGAGGAAGAAAATACTGCACCTTGTTAGTATACAATTCTGAATTTTGGCTGCACTTCTTGGTTGCAAATTGTTCAATTTCCATTCTGTTTTGCTGCACCTGTGTTGCGCATCATTCCCTGAATTTTGCTGCACCTATTGGCTTCATTTTAAGCCAAAATTTCAACCCTTTGTTGGTGTCAAAATTCTGGTTGTTGTCCTATTTGTTTGTGGTCTTCTTTGTGTTTCATTTGAGTCATTTTTGTTAGCTTTTCTTGAGTTATTTGGGCTGCACACAGGTTGGTGTTGTCTTTGAATTTATTCTCTTTTTGGTCTGTTAAGAACTTAAGGAGGAATAGAGAGGAAAAAGGCAAGAGAGTTTCATTATAGTAAAAGCCAATATTGTTTAGCGCAAACACTTGAGTGGGTGAGAACATTTTCAAACACCACATACATACTTTTTCTTGTGACATTTGACCTGTTTGTTTATCATGGCGGAAAGAAATAATAACAATGATCTTCAGCTTCAAATTGTTGCACTATCCCAACATTTAGAGAGATTGATGAAGCAACAACAAGATGCGTTTCATGAGAGGTTGGATCAGTTGGAGAATAGAACCCCACCAGCAGGAGGAGGAGGAAGGCCAAATAGAAATGAAGGAAGAATAGAAGGAGTGAAGTTGAATGTGCCTCCTTTCAAGGGTAGGAGTGATCCTGAGGCATACTTGGAGTGGGAGTTAAAAATTGAGCATGTGTTCTCTTGCAACAATTATAGTGAGGAGCAAAAGGTGAGACTTGCAGCTGCTGAATTTTCAGATTATGCTTTGATTTGGTGGAACAAGTTGCAAAGGGAGAGGATTAGAGATGAAGAGCCTATGGTGGACACTTGGACTGAAATGAAGAGGCTCATGAGGAAGCGGTATGTACCTTCTAGCTTCCATAGAGACTTAAAATTGAAACTTAAAAAATTGTCTCAAGGAAGCAAGGGAGTGGAGGAGTACTATAAGGAGATGGATGTGCTTATCATCCAAGCAAAAATTGAAGAAGATCCTGAGGTAACTATGGCTCGCTTCCTTAGTGGTTTAAATCATGATATTAGAGATGTTGTTGAGTTGCAGGAATTTGTAGAAATGGAGGATCTGTTGCATAAGGCCATTCAGGTAGAACAACAGTTAAAAAGAAAAAGTGCAACAAGAAGGAGTTCTACCAATTTTAATAATTCCAATTGGAAGGATAGGAGGAGAGAAGGAGCTGCCTCATCTAGTAATACAACACCTTCGAGCCATGGAAAAGCCCCTCAAAAGAAAGATGATAATCCACCTAAAAAGACTAGAGAAGTGAAGTGTTTCAAGTGCTTGGGCATGGGTCATTATGCCTATGAGTGTCCCACAAAGAAGATTGTTCTTCTCAAAGATAATGGGGAATACACAAGCCAATCAGAAGCTAGTGGTGGAGAAGAAGAGGAGAGTGATGGAGAATTGGCGGCTAATGAAGGAGAGTTGTACATGATTAGGAGACTGTTGGGAAGTCAAGTCAAGGCCGAAGATGCATCTAAAAGGGAGAACGTCTTTCACACAAGATGTTCAGTCAATGGTAATGTTTGTTTGGTAATTATTGATGGAGGGAGTTGTACCAATGTGGTGAGTTCAAGATTAGTGTCAAAGATGAACATGGACACTACACCGCATCCTAGACCATATAAACTCCAATGGCTTAGTGAAGGAGAAGAAGTTAAAGTGAAACAGCAAGCAGAGGTTCCTTTCTCCATTGGGAAGTATCAAGATAAGGTTTTATGTGATGTGGTTCCCATGGAGGCCAGCCATATCCTTTTAGGGAGGTCGTGGCAGTATGATACCAAAGCCATTCATGATGGTTTCACTAATAAAATTTCCTTTATGTATCAGGATAAAAAGGTGGTTCTCAAGCCTTTGTCTCCTAAAGAGGTATGTGAGGATCAATTAAAAATGAGAGAAAAGTTAGCAAATGAGAGAAAGAGTGAAACACCTGAGAGGGAAAAAAGTGAAACACTTGAAAGAAAAAAGAGAGAAAAGAATAAGAGTGAAACACTTGAGGGCAAGCAACTGTGTTTAGCAAGAGAAAGGGAGGTAAGGAGGGTGCTTTGCGCAAGACAGCCCCTCTACTTATTGCTTTGTCAAAATAAAATTTTGTATGCTAACCAGTTTGACAAGTTTGAATTGCCTTCTTGTATTGAGTCTCTTTTGCAGGATTTTGAGGATGTGTTTCCAGCAAATTTACCTGATGGCTTGCCACCTGTGAGGGGAATTGAGCATCACATTGATCTCATTCCAGGAGCTTCTTTGCCCAATCGTCCAGCTTATAGGAGCAACCCACAGGAGACCAAAGAGATCGAAAGGCAAGTTACTGAGCTCATGAGCAAAGGGTGGAGCCATAAACAACATCACCATCAAATATAGACATCCAATTTCCAGATGAAGATGCTATTGATTTGGGGACAAATCCTCTTCAAGAGGGGGGGAGTGATGAGGACATCAAGCTTGAAGGACTTGGAGGACCTATGACAAGGGCAAGGACAAGAAGAGCTAAGGAAGCTATTCAACAAGTATTGGCAGCCCTTTTACAAAAAGAGCCAAACATTGAAGAAATAAAGTTTAAAATTGTTAATTGTCTCAGGACTGAAGAGAGCAATACTTGACCTTAGTGGAAGAGAAGTTTGAAATAAATTAAACTCATTTTCTTGGAGTTTACTTAGTTAATGGTGGGCAACCAGAATTGTCTAATTAAAGTTGCAGCCACCTAGGTTATCAATTATAATTAGTATACGTGTTTAATTTACTTTGGCAGCTACACTTTGTTATTAAGCTGCCCATTATTAGTTTTTATTATTTTGTAACTTGAGCTGAATTTAGAAAGCCACTAAACCTACACAATCTGAGTTTATTAGGCATATAAATTTGGGCAAGACTGAGATGTAAGGCAGAATATTTTGGAAATAAAAAAACTAGTTGAGTTTTCTCTCCTTTGGGTTCTTGACAATCCAAAATCTTTTGAGATTTATCAAAGGTAATTCACCCCTTTGTGTGTGTAATCTCGTAGACATATCTTCCATCCTTGGAAGTGTGGAGTCTATCAATTTCAATTCCATTTTCTGTCTTTTCCATTCATACTCAATTCTGGCCAGCAAACTATATAACAGGAAAGTGCTACACTATTCAAAAACTCGTTTAATTGTTGAATTTCAAAAACTTTTAATTTCCATTCTGTGTCTAAAAGTTTGATAGTAATTCTATTCAGTTTATTTTTTTTGCAATTGTTTGCATTCCATGTTGATTAATTTTGTTAACGCGGCAAGCTAAATTCCTAAGGTCCTTTCAGAATCCTAAACTGACAGCGGATTCATATCACACTTGCACTTCTTCCTTTGCTTCTCGTTCAACCACTTCTTCTTCTTCCTCTTCTTCTTCTTCCACTTCCTCTTCTTCTCCTTCTGCCACCTCTTCTCCCTCCTCCCGTTCTCCTTCTTCCACTTCTTCTTCTTCATCTCCTTTCATTCCACTACTTCCTCATATTCCTCTTATTCTCTCCTTCTACCACTTCTTCTACTTCTACTTGTTGTTCTTCTTCATTTTCGTCTCCTTCTTCCGCTTCTTCTGCTTACACTTGTTCTTCTTCCTCTTCTTCCAATTCTTCTCCTTCCACAACTTCTTCATCTTTCCTTTTCGTCTTCTCCTTTGTCTTTTTCTCCATCCCCCATTTCTGTTGCTTCCCATTGTTGCTCTTCCTCTTCTTCTCCTTCCCCCAAATCTTATGCTTACACTTCTTCTTCTTCTTCCTCTTCTCCTCGAGATTCCACTTCTTCCGCTTCTTCTTCCCTTCCCTTCCCCTCCTTCTTCATTTTCCTCCTTTTCTCCTTGTTCCAATTCTTCTTCGTCATCTCACCTCCTCTTTTTCACCTTCTTCAACTTCTTCAGTTTCCACATCTTCTTCTTCTTCCATTTCTTCTCCTTCTTCTAGTTACTCTCCTTCTTCTAGTTACACTTCTTCTTCTTCCTCTTCTCCTCCAGATTCCACTTCTTCTGCTTCTTCTTCCCTTCCCTTCCCCTCCTTCTTCCTTTTCCTCCTTTTCTCCTTATTCCAATTCTTCTTCTTCATCTCACCTGCTTCCACTACTTCTTCTTCCTCCTCTTGTTCACCTTCTTCAAATTCTTCAGTTTCCACATCTTCTTCTTCTTCCTTTTCTTCTCCTTCTTCCACTTCTTCTAGTTACTCCCCTTGTTCTTCCTCTTCTTATCTTTCTTCCACTTCTCCTGCCTCCTCTTGTTCTCTTTCTTCCCATTCTTCTTCATCCACTCCTTTCCTTTCTTTTATTCCTCTTCATCTCCTTCTTCTTCTTCCTTTCCTTTGTCATATCCCTCTTCTTCTCCTTCGTCTGCTTCCACTTGCATTTCTACCTCTTGTTCTCCTTCTTCCACTTCTTCTCGATCATCACCACTCCTTCAACTACTTCTTCTTCTTCTTCCTTTTGTTCCCCTTCTCCCACTTCTACTACATCCACTTGTTCTACTCCTTCCCTCTCTTCTCCTTCTTGCCCTTCTTCTGCCTACACTACTTCTTCTTCCTCTGCTTCTTCTTCTCCTCCTTGTTCCACTTCTTCTTCATCCCCTTTCCTTCCATTGCTTCTTCTTCCTCCTCTTTTTCTCATTCTTCCACTACTTCTTCTTCTTCCCATTGTTCTCCTTCTTCCACTTGCACTTCTTCCTTTTCTTCTCTTTCTTCCACTTCTTCTTCTTCCTCTTCTTCTCCTTCTACCACCTTTTCTCCCTCCTCCCTCCTCCCTCCTCCACTTCTCCTTCTTCCACTTCTTCTTCTTCATCTCCTTTCATTCCACTACTTCCTCCTATTCCTCTTATTCTCTCCTTCTACCACTTCTTCTACTTCTACTTGTTGTTCTTCTTCATTTTCGTCTCCTTCTTCCGTTTCTTCTGCTTACACTTCTTCTTTTTCCATTTCTTTTCCTTCCACAACTACTTCTTATTTCCTTTCCGTCTTCTCCTTCCTCTTTTTCTCCATCCCCCATTTCTGTTGCTTCCCATTGTTGTTGTTCCTCTTCTTCTCCTTCCCCCAAATCTTAAGCTTACACTTCTTCTTCTTCTTCCTCTTCTCCTCCAGATTCCACTTCTTCTGGTTCTTGTTCCCTTCCCCTCCTTCTTCCTTTTCCTCCTTTTCTCCTTGTTCCAATTCTTCTTCTCCATGTCACCTCCTTCCACTACTTCTTCTTCCTCCTCTTGTTCACGTTCTTCACTTTGCACATCTTCTTCTTCCTTTTCTTCTCTTTCTTCCACTTCTTCTAGTTACTCTCCTTCTTCTTCCTCTTCTTATCTTTCTTCCACTTCTCCTGCCTCCTCTTGTTCTCTTTCTTCCACTTCTTTTTCATCCTCTCGTTTCCTTTCTTTTCTTCCTCTTCAACTCATTCTTCTTCTTCCTTTCCTTCGTCATATCCCTCTTTTTCTCCTTCTTCTGCTTCCACTTGCATTTCTACCTCTTGTTCTCCTTCTTCCACTTCTTCTCCATCATCCCCACTCCTTCAACTGCTTCTTCTTCTTCCTCTTATTCACCTTCTTCCACCTCTACTACATCTACTTGTTCCTCTTCTCATTCTTGCCCTTCTACTGCCTACACTACTTCTTCTTCCTCCTCTTCTTCTCGTTCTTCCACTTCTTCTTCTTTCTTTTCTTCTCCTTCTTCCACTTCTTCTAGTTACTCTCCTTCTTCTTCCTCTTCTTATCTTTCTTCCACTTCTTCTGCCTCCTCTTGTTCTCTTTCTTCCACTTCTTCTTCATCCTCTCATTTCTTTTCTTTTCTTCCTCTTCATATCACTTCTTCTTCGTTTCCTTCGTCATATCCCTCTTTTTCTCGTTCTTCTACTTCCACTTGCATTTCTACCTCTTGTTCTCCTTCTTCCACTTCTTCTCCATCATCCCCACTCCTTCAACTACTTCTTCTTCTTCCTCTTGTTCACCTTCTTTCACCTCTAATACATCCACTTGTTCTTCTTCTTCCCTCTCTTCTCCATCTTGCCGTTCATCTGCCTACACTACTTCTTCTACCTCCCCTTCTTCTTCTCCTCCTTGTTCAACTTCTTCTTCATCCCGTTTCCTTCCATTGCTTCTTCTTCCTCCTCTTTTTCTCATTCTTCCTCTTCTTCCTATTGTTCTCCTTCTTCCACTTGCACTTCTTCCTTTTCTTCTCTTTCTTCCACTTCTTCTTCTTCCTCTTCTTCTCCTTCTGCCACCTCTTCTCCCTCCTCCCGTTCTCCTTCTTCCACTACTTCTTCTTCATCTCCTTTCATTCCACTTTATCCTCCTATTCCTCTTATTCTCTCCTTCTACCACTTCTTCTACTTCTACTTGTTGTTCTTCATTTTCGTCTCCTTCTTCTGCTTCTTCTGCTTACACTTCTTCTTCTTCTTCTTCTTCCATTCCTTATCCTTCCACAACTTCTTCTTCTTTGCTTTCCGTCTTCTCCTTCCTCTTTTTCTCCATCCCCCACTTCTGTTGCTTCCCACTGTTGCTCTTCCTCTTCTTCTCCTTCCCCCAAATCTTATGCTTACACTTCTTCTTCCTCTTCCTCTTCTCCTCCAGATTCAACTTCTTCTGCTTCTTCTTCCCTTCCCTTCCCCTCCTTCTTCATTTTCCTCCTTTTCTCCTTGTTCGAATTCTTCTTCTTCATCTGACCTCCTTCCACTACTTCTTCTTCCTCCTCTTGTTCACCTTCTTCACTTTCCACATCTTCTTCTTCTTCCTTTTCTTCTCCTTCTTCCGTTTCTTCTAGTTACTCTCCTTCTTCTTCCTCTTCTTATCTTTCTTCCACTTCTCCTGCCTCCTCTTGTTCTCTTTCTTCCACTTCTTCTTCATCCTCTCCTTTCCTTTCTTTTCTACCTCTTGTTCTCCTTCTTCCACTTCTTGTCCATCATCCCCACTCCTTCAACTACTACTTCTTCTTCCTCTTGTTCACCTTCTTCTACTTCTACTACATCCACTTGTTCTTCTTTTTCCTTCTCTTCTCCTTCTTGCCCTTCTTCTGCCTACACTACTTCTTTTTCCTCCCCTTCTTCTTCTCCTCCATGTTCCACTCCTTCTTCATCCCCTTTCCTTCTATTGCTTCTTCTTCCTCCTCTTTTTCTCATTCTTCCACTTGTTCTTCTTCTTCCTCTTGTTCTCCTTCTGCCACCTCTTTTTCTCCTCCCATTCTCCTTCATCCACTTCTTCTTCTTCGTCTCCTTTCATTCCACTGCTTCCTGCTATTCCTCTTATTCTCTCATTCAACCACTTCTTCTACTTCTACTTGTTGTTCTTCTTCATTTTCGTCTCCTTCTTCCGCTTCTTCTGCTTACACTTCTTCTTCTTCCATTTCCTCTTCTTCCATTTCTTCTCCTTCCACAACTTCTTCTTCTTTCCTTTCCGTCTTATCCTTCCTGTTTTTCTCCATCCCCGACCTTTGTTGCTTCCCATTGTTGCTCTTCCTCTTCTTCTCCTTCCCCCAAATCTTATGCTTACACTTCTTCTTGTTCTTCCTCTTCTCCTCCAGATTCCACTTCTTCTGCTTCTTCTTCCCTTCCCTTCCCGTCCTTCTTCCTTTTCCTTCTTTTCTCCTTGTTCCAATTATTCTTCTTCATCTCACCTCCTTCCACTACTTCTTCTTCCTCCTCTTGTTCACCTTCTTCACTTTCCACATCTTCTTCTGCTTCCTTTTCTTCTCCTTCTTCCACTTCTTCTAGTTGCTCTCATTCTTCTTCTTCTTCATATCTTTCTTCCACTTCTCCTGCCTCTTCTTGTTGTCTTTCTTCCACTTCTTCTTCATCCTCTCCTTTCCTTTATTTTCTTCCTCTTCATCTCCTTCTTCTTCTTCCTTTCCTTCCTCATATCCCTCTTTTTCTCCTTCTTCCACTTCTTCTCCATCATCCCCACTCCTTCAACTACTTCTTCTTCTTCCTCTTGTTCACCTTCTTCCACTTCTACTACATCCACATGTTCTTCTTCTTCCCTCTCTTCTCCTTCTTGCCCTTCTTCTGCCTACACTACTTCTTCTTCCTCCCCTTCTTCTTCTCCTCCTTGTTCCACTTCTTCTTCATCCCCTTTCCTTCCATTGCTTCTTCTTGCTCCTCTTTTTCTCATTCTTCCACTTCTTCTTCTTCTTCCTATTGTTCTCCTTCTTCCACTTGCACTTCTTCCTTTTCTTCTCATTCTTCCACTTCTTCTTCTTCCTCTTCTTCTCCTTCTGCCACTTCTTCTCCCTCCTCACGTTCTCCTTCTTCCACTTCTTCTTCTTCATCTGCTTTCATTCCACTACTTCCTCCTATTCCTCTTATTCTCTCCTTCTACCACTTCTTCTACTGCTACTTGTTGTTCTTATTCATTTTCGTCTCCTTCTTTCGCTTCTTCTGCTTACACTTCTTCTTGTTCCTCTTCTTCCATTTCTTATCCTTCCACAACTTCTTCTTTCCTTTCCGTCTTCTCCTTCCTCTTTTTCTCCAACCCCCACTTATGTTGCTTCCCATTGTTGCTCTTCCACTTCTTTTTCTTCTTCCTATTGTTCTCCTTCTTCCACTTGGACTTCTTCCGTTTCTTCTCCTTCTTCCACTTCTTCTTCTTCCTCTTCTTCTCCTTCTGCCACCTCTTCTCCCTCCACCCGTTCTGGTTCTTCCACTTCTTCTTCTTCATCTCCTTTCATTCCACTACTTCTACCACTTCTTCTACTTCTACTTGTTATTCTTCTTCATTTTCGTCTCCTTCTTCTGCTTACACTTCTTCTTGTTCCTCTTCTTCCATTTCTTCTCCTTCCACAACTTCTTCTTCTTTCTTTTCTATTTTCTCATTCCTCTTTTTCTCTATCCCCCACTTCTGTCGCTTTCCATTGTTGCTCTTCCTCTTCTTCTCCTTCCCCCAAATCTTATGATTACACTTCTTCTTCTTCCTCTTCTCCTCCAGATTCCACTTATTCTGCTTCTTCTTCCCTTCCCTTCCCCTCCTTCTTCCTTTTCCTCTTTTTCTCCTTGTTGCAGTTCTTCTTCTTCATCTCACCTCCTTCCACTACTTCTTCTTCCTCCTCTTCTTCACCTTCTGCACTTTCCATATCTTCTTCATCTTCCTTTTCTACCCCTTCTTTCACTTCTTCTACTTACTCTCCTTCTTCTTCCTCTTCTTATCTTTCTTCCACTTCTCCTGCCTCCTCTTGTTCACTTTCTTCCACTTCTTCTTCTTCATCCTCTCCTTTCCTTTCTTTTCTTCTTCTTCATCTCCTTCTCCTTCTTCCTTTCCTTTGTCATATCCCTCTTTTTCTCCTTCTTCTGCTTCCACTTGCATTTCTACCTCTTGTTCTCCTTTATCCACTTCTTCTCCATCATCCCCACTCCTTCAACTACTTCTTCTTCTTCCTCTTATTCACATTCTTCCACCTCTACTACATCCACTTGTTCTTCATCTTCCCTCTCTTCTCCTTCTTGCCCTTCTTCTGCCTGCACTACTTCTTCTTCCTCCCCTTCTTCTTCTCCTCCTTCTTCCACTTCTTCTTTATTCCCCCTTCCTTCCATTGCTTCTTCTTCCTCCTCTTTTTGTCATTCTTTCACTTCTTCTTCTTCTTCCTATTATTCTCCTTCTTCCACTTGCACTTCTTGCTTTTCTTCTCGTTCTTCCACTTCTTCTCTTTCTGCCCCCTCTTCTTCCTCTTCCCGTTCTCCATTTTCCACTTCTTCTTCTTCATCTCCTTTGATTCCATTACTTCCTCCTATTCCTCTTATTCTCTCCTTCTACCACTTCTTCTACTTCTACTTGTTGTTCTTCTTCATTTTCGTCTCCTTCTTCTGCTTCTTCTGCCTAAACTTCTTCTTCTTACTCTTCTTCCATTTCTTCTCCTTCCACAACTTCTTCTTCATCTCCTTCTCCTTCTTCCTTTCCTTTGTCATATCCCTCTTTTTCTCCTTCTTCTGCTTCCACTTGCATTTCTACCTCTTGTTCTCCTTCATCCACTTCTTCTCCATCTTCCCCACTACTTCAACTACTTCCTCTTCTTCCTCTTATTCACATTCTTCCACCTCTACTACATCCACTTGTTCTTCATCTTCCCTCTCTTCTCCTTCTTGCCCTTCTTCTGCCTACACTACTTCTTCTTCCTCCCCATCTTCTTCTCCTCCTTGTTCCACTTCTTCTTCATCCCCTTTCCTTCCATTGCTTCTTCTTCCTCCTCTTTTTCTCATTCTTCCACTTCTTCTTCTTCTTCCTATTGTTCTTCTTCTTCCACTTGCACTTCTTCCTTTTCTTCTCGTTCTTCCACTTCTACTTCTTCCTCTTCTTCTCCTTCTGCCACCTCTTCTTCCCCCTCCCTTTCTCCTTCTTCAACTTCTTCTTCTTCATCTCCTTTCATTCCACTGCTTCCTCTTATTCCTCTTATTCTCTCCTTCTACCACTTCTTCTACTTCTACTTGTTGTTCTTCTTCATTTTCGTCTCCTTCTTTCGCTTCTTCTGCTTACACTTCTTCTTCTTCCTCTTCTTCCATTTCTTCTCTGTCCACAACTTCTTCTTCTTTCCTTTCCGTCTTCTCCTTCCTCTTTTTCTCCATCCCCCACTTCTATTGCTTCCCATTGTTCCTCTTCCTCTTCTTCTCCTTCCCCCAAATCTTATGCTTACACTTCTTCTTCTTCTTCCTCTTCTCCTCCAGCTTCCACTTCTTCTGCTTCTTCTTCCCTTCCCATCCCTTCCCCTCTTTCTTCCTTTTCCTCCTTTTCTCCTTGTTCCAATTCTTCTTCTTCATCTCATCTCCTTGCACTACTTCTTCTTCCTCCTCTTGTTCACCTTCTTCACTTTCCACATCTTCTTCATCTTCCTTTTCTTCCCCTTCTTTCACTTCTTCTAGTTACTCTCCTTCTTCTTCCTCTTCTTATCTTTCTTTCACTTCTCCTGCCTCGTCTTGTTTTCTTTCTTCCACTTCTTCTTCATCCTCTCCTTTCCTTTCTTTTCTTCCTCTTCATCTCCTTCTTCTTTTTACTTTCCTTCGTCATATCCCTCTTTTTCTCCTTCTTCTGCTTCCACTTGCATTTCTACCTCTTGTTGTCCTTCTTCCACTTCTTCTCCATCATCTCCACTCCTTCAACTACTTCTTCTTCTTCCTCTTGTTCACCTTCTTCCACTTCTACTAAATCCACTTGTTCTTCTTCTTCCCTCTCTTCTCCTTCTTGCCCTTCTTCTGCCTACACTACTTCTTTTTCTCCCCTTCTTCTTCTCCTCCTTGTTCCACTTCTTCTTCATCCCATTTCCTTCCATTGCTTCTTCCTCCTCCTCTTTTTCTCATTCTTTCACTTCTTCTTCTTCTTCCCATTGTTCTCCTTCTTCCACTTGCACTTCTTCCTTTTCTTCTCGTTCTTCCTCTTCTTCTCCTTCTGCCACCTCTTCTCCCTCCTCCAGTTATCCTTCTTCCACTTCTTCTTCTTCATCTCCTTTCGTTCCACTAGTTCCTCTTATTCCTCTTATTCTCCCGTTCTACCACTTCTTCTACTTCTACTTGTTGTTCTTCTTCATTTTCGTCTCCTTCTTCCTCTTGTTCTGCTTACACTTCTTCCTCTTCCTCTTCTTCCATTTCTTCTCCTTCCACAACTTCTTTTTCTTTCCTTTCCGTCTTCTCCTTCCTCTATTTCTCCATCCCCCACTTCTGTTGCTTCCCATTGTTGCTCTTCCTCTTCTTCTCCTTCCCCCAAATCTTATTCTTACACTTCTTCTTCTTCTTCCTCTTGTCCTCCAGATTCCACTTCTTCTGCTTCTTCTTGCCTTCCCTTCCCTTCCCCTCCTTCTTCCTCTTCCTCTTTTTGTCCTTTTTCCAATTTTTCTTCTTCATCTGACCTCCTTCCACTACTTCTTCTTCCTCCTCTTGTTCACCTTCTTCACTTTCCACATCTTCTTCTTCTTCCTTTTCTTCTCCTTCTTCCACTTCTTCTACTTACTCTCCTTCTTCTTCCTCTTCTTATCTTTCTTCCACTTCTCCTGCATCCTCTTGTTCTCTTTCTTCTACTACTTCTTCTTCCTCTCTTTTCCTTTCTTTTCTTCCTCTTCATCTCCTTCTTCTTCTTCCTTTCCTTCGTCATATCCCTCTTTTTCTCCTTCTTCCACTTCCACTTGCATTTCTACCTCTTGTTCTCCTTCATCCACTTCTTCTCCATCATCCCTACTCCTTCAACTATTTCTTCTTCTTCCTCTTATTCACCTTCTTCCACCTCTACTACATCCACTTGTTCCTCTTCTCCTTCTTGCCGTTCTACTGCCTACGCTACTTCTTCTTCCTCCCCTTCTTCTTCTCCTTCTTATTCCACTTCTTCTTCATCCCCTTTCCTTCCATTGCTTCTTCTTCCTCCTCCTTTTCTCATTCTTCCACTTCTTCTTCTTCCTCCTATTGTTCTCCTTCTTCCACTTGCACTTCTTCCTTTTCTTCTCGTTCTTCCACTTTCTCTTCTTCTCCTTCTCCCACCTCTTCTTCCTCCTCCCGTTCTCCTTCTTCCACTTCTTCTTCTTCAGCTACTTTCATTCCATTACTTCCTCCTATTCCTCTTATTCTCTCGTTCTACCATTTCTTCTACTTGTACTTGTTGTTCTTCTTCATTTCTGTTTCCTTCTTCCACTTCTTCTACTTAAACTTCTTCTTTTTCCTCTTCTTCCATTTCTTCTCCTTCCACAACTTCTTCTTCTTTCCTTTCCGTCTTCTCCTTCCTCTTTTTCTCCATCCCCCACTTCTTCTTCTTCATCTCACCACCTTCCACTACTTCTTCTTCCTCCTCTTGTTCACCTTCTTCACTTTCCACATCTTCTTCTTCTTCCTTTTCTTCTCCTTCTTCCACTTCTTCTAGTTACTCTCCTTCTTCTTCCTCTTCTTATCTTTCTTCCACTTCTCCTGCCTCCTCTTGTTCTCTTTCTTCCACTTCTTCTTCACCCTATCCTTGCCTTTCTTTTCTTCCTCTTCATCTCCTTCTTCTTCTTCCTTTGCTTCGTCATATCCCTTTCTTCCTCCTTCTTCTGCTTCCACTTGCACTTCTACCTCTTGTTCTCCTTCTTCCACTTCTTCTCCATCATCCCCTCTCCTTCAACTACTTCTTCTTCTTCCTCTTGTTCACCTTCTTCCACCTCTACTACATCCACTTGTTTTTCTTCTTCCCTCTCTTCTCCTTCTTGCCCTTCTTCTACCTACTCTACTTCTTCTTCCGCCCCTTCTCCTTTTCCTCCTCGTTCCACTTCTTCTTCTTTTTCCCCTTTCCTTCCATTGCTTATTCTTCCTCCTCTTTTTCTCATTCTTCCACTTCTTCTTCTTCTTCCTATTGTTCTCCTTCTTCCACTTGCACTTCTTCCTTTTCTTCTCGTTCTTCCACTTCTTCTTCTTCCTCTTCTTCTCCTTCTGCCACCTTTTTTTCCTCCTCCCTTTCTCCTTCTTCCACTTCTTTTTCTTCATCTCCTTTAACGCCATTACTTCCTCCAATTCCTCTTATTCTCTCCTTCTACCACCTCTTCTAATTCTACTTGTTGTTCTTCTTCATTTCCACAAGTTCTTCTTCTTTCCTTTCCGTCTTCTCCTTCCTCTTTTTCTCCATCCCCCACTTTTATTGCTTCCCATTGTTGCTCTTCCTCTTCTTCTCCTTCCCCCAAATCTTATGCTTACACTTCTTCTTCTTCTTCCTCTTCTCCTCCAGATTCCACTTCTTCTGCTTCTTCTTCCCTTCCCTTCCCCTCCTTCTTCCTTTTCCTCCTTTTCTCCTTGTTCCAATTCTTCTACTTCATCCCACCTCATTCCACTACTTCTTCTTCCTCCTCTTGTTCACCTTCTTCAACTTCTTCACTTTCCACATCTTCTTCTTCTTCCTTTTCTTCTCCTTCTTCCACTTCTTCTAGTTACTCTCCTTCTTCTTCCTCTTCTTATCTTTCTTCCACTTCTCCTGCCTCCTCTTATTCTCTTTCTTCCACTTCTTCTTCAGCCTTTCCTTTCCTTTCTTTTCTTCCTCTTCATCTCCTTCTTCATCTTCCTTTTCTTCGTCATATCCCTCTCTTTCCCCTTCTTCTGCTTCCGTTTGCATTTCTACCTCTTGTTCTCCTTCTTCCACTTCTTCTTCTTCCTCTTATTCACCTTCTTCCACTTCTACTACATCGACTTGTTCTTCTTCTTCCCTCTCTTCTCCTTCTTGCCCTTCTTCTTCCTCCCCTTCTTCTTCTCCTTCTTGCCCTTCTTCTGCCTACACTACTTCTTCTTCCTCCCCTTCTTCTTCTCCTCCTTGTTCCACTTCTTCTTCATTCCCCTTTCCTTCCATTGCTTCTTCTTCCTCCTTTTTTTCTCATTCTTCCCCTTCTTCTTCTTCCTATTGTTCTCCTTCTTCCACTTGCACTGCTTCCTTTTCTTCTCGTTGTTCCACTTCTTCCTGTTCTTCTCCTTCTGCCACCTCTTCTCCCTCCTCCCGTTCTCCTTCTTCCACTTCTTCTTCTTCATCTCGTTTCATTCCATTACTTCCTCCTATTCCTCTTATTCTCTCCTTCTACCACTTCTTCTACTTCTACTTGTTGTTCATCTTCATTTTCGTCTCCTTCTTCCGCTTCTTTTGCTTACACTTCTTCTTCCTTTCCTTGGTCATGTCCCTCTTTTTCTCCTTCTTCTGCTTCCCCTTGCATTTCTACCTCTTGTTCTCCTTCTTCCACTTCTTCTCCATCATCCCCACTCCTTCAACTACTTCTTCTTCTTCCTCTTGTTCACCTTATTCCACTTCTACTACATCCATTTGTTCTTCTTCTTCCCTCTCTTCTCCTTCTTGCCCTTCTTCTACCTACACTACTTCTTCTTCCTCCCCTTCTTCTTCTCCTCCTTGTTCCACTTCTTCTTCATTCCTCTTTCCTTCCATTGGTTCTTCTTCCTCCTCTCTTTCTCATTCTTCCACTTCTTCTTCTTCTTCCTATTGCTCTCCTTCTTCCACTTGCACCTCTTCGTTTTCTTGTAATTCTTGAACTTCTTCTTGTTCTTATCCTTCTGCCACCTCTTCTCCCTCCTCCCGTTCTCCTTCTTCCACTTCTTCTTCTTCATCTCCTTTCATTCCACTACTTCCTCCTATTCCTCTTACTCTCTCCTTCTACCACTTCTCCTACTTCTACTTGTTGTTCTTCTTCATTTTCGTCTCCTTCTTCCGCTTCTTCTGCTTACACTTCTTCTTCTTCCTCTTCTTCCATTTCTTCTCCTTCCACAACTTCTTCTTCTTTCCTTTCGGTGTTCTCCTTCCTCTTTTTCTCCATCCCCCACTTCTGTTGCTTCCCATTATTGCCCTTCTTCTTCTTCTCCTTCCCCAAAATCTTTATGCTTACACTTCTTCTTCTTCTTCCTCTTCTCCTCCAAATTCCACTTCTTCTGCTTCTTCTTCCATTGCCTACCCCTGTTTCTTCCTTTTCCTCATTTTCTCCTTGTTCCAATACTTCTTCTTCATCTCACCTCCTTCCACTACTTCTTCTTCCTCCTCTTGTTCAGCTTCTACAACTTCCTCACTTTCCACATCTTCTTCTTCTTTATTTTCTTCTCCTTCTTCCTTCTTTATTTTCTTCTCCTTCTTCCACTTGCATTTCTACCTCTTGTTCTGGTTCTCCCACTTCTTCTCCATCATCCCCACTCCTTCAACTACTTCTTCTTCTTCCTCTTGTTCACCTTCTTCCACTTCTACTACATCCACTTGTTCTTCTTCTTCCATCTCTTCTCCTTCTTGCCCTTCTTCTGCCTACACTACTTCTTCTTCCTCCCCTTCTTCTTCTCCTCCATGTTCCACTTCTTTTTCATCCCTTTTCCTTCCATTGCTTCTTCTGCCTCCTCTTTTTCTCATTCTTCCACTTCTTCTTCTTCTTCCTATTATTCTCCTTCTTCCACTTGCACTTCTTCCTTTTCTTCTCGTTCTTCCACTTCTTCTTCTTCCTCTTCTTCTCCTTCTGCCACCTCTTCTTCCTTTGACGTTCTCCTTCTTCCACTTCTTCTTCTTCATCTCGTTTCATTCCATTACTTCCTCCTATTCCTCTTATTCTCTCCTTCTACCACTTCTTCTACTTCTACTTGTTGTTCATCTTCATTTTCGTCTCCTTTGCTTTCCGTCTTCTCCTTCCTCTTTTTCTCCATCCCCCACTTTTGTTGCTTCCCATTGTTGCTCTTCCTCTTCTTGTCGTTCCGCCAGATAATATGCTTACACTTCTTCTTCTTCTTCCTCTTCTCCTCCAGATTCCACTTCTTCTGCTTATTCTTCCCTTCCCTTCCCCTCCTTCTTCCTTTTCCTCCTTTTCTCCTTGTTCCAATTCTTCTTCTTCATCTCACCTCCTTCCACTACTTCTTCTTCCTCCTCTTGTTCACCGTCTTCAACTTCTTCACTTTCAACATCTTCATCTTCTTCCTTTTCTTCTCCTTCTTCCACTACTTCTAGTTAGTCTCCTTCTTCTTCTTCCTCTTCTTCTCCTTCTGCCACCTCTTCTTCTAGTTACTCTCCTTCTTCTTCCTCTTCTTATCTTTCTTCCACTTGTCCTGCCTCCCCTTGTTCTCTTTCTTCTGCTTCTTCTTCATCCTCTCCTTTCCTTTCTTTTCTTCCTCTTCATCTCCTTCTTCTTCTTCCTTTCCTTCGTCATATCCCTCTTTTTCTGCTTCTTTTGCTTCTACTTGCATTTCTACCTATTGTTCTCCTTCTTCCACCTCTTCTCCGTCATCCCCACTTCTTCAACTACTTCTTCTTCTTCCTCTTGTTCACCTTCTTCATCTTCTACTACATCCACTTGTTCTTCTTCTTCCCTCTCTTCTCCTTCTTGCCCTTCTTGTGCCTACACTACTTCTTCTTCCTTCCCTTCTTCTTCTCCTCCTTGTTCCACTTCTTCTTCATCCCCTTTCCTTCCATTGCTTCTTATTCCTCCTCTTTTTCTCATTCTTCCTATTGTTCTCCTTCTTCCACTTGCACTTCTTCCATTTCTTCTCCTTCTTCCACTTTTTCTTCTTCCTCTTCTTCTCCTTCTGCCACCTCTTCTCCCTCCTCCTGTTCTGCTTCTTCCACTTGTTCTTCATCCTCTCCTTTCCTTTCTTTTCTTCCTCTTCATCTCGTTCTTATTCTTCCTTTCCTTCATCATATCCCTTTTTTTCGCCTTCTTCTGGTTCCACTTGCATTTCTACCTCTTGTTCTCCTTCTTCCACTTCTTCTCCATCATCCCTACTCCTTCAACTACTTCTTCTTCTTCCTCTTGTTCATCTTCTTCCACTTCTACTACATCCACTTGTTCTTCTTCTTCCCTCTCTTCTCCTTCTTGCCTTCTTCTGCCTACACTACTTCTTCTTACTCCCCTTCTTCTTCTCCTCCTTGTTCCACTTCTTCTTCATCCCCTTTCCTTCCATTGCTTCTTATTCCTCCTCTTTTTCTCATTCTTCCACTTCTTCTTCTTCTTCCTATTGTTCTCCTTCTTCCACTTCTTCTTCTTCCTCTTCTTCTCCTTCTGCCACCTCTTCTCCCTCCTCCCGTTCTCCTTCTTCCACTTCTTCTTCATCCTTTCCTTTCCTTTCTTTTCTTCCTCTTCATCTCCTTCTTCTTCTTCCTTCCCTTCGTCATATCCCTCTTTTTCTCCTTCTTCTGCTTCCACTTGCATTTCTACCTATTGTTCTCCTTCTTCCACTTCTTCTCCATCATCCCCACTCCTTCAACTACTTCTTCTTCCTCTTGTTCACATTCTTCCACTTCTACTACATCTAGTTGTTCTTCTGCTTCCCTCTCTTCTCCTTCTTGCCCTTCTTCTGCCTACACTATGTCTTCTTCCTCCCCTTCTTCTTCTCCTCCTTGTTCCACTTCTTCTTCATCCCCTTTCCTTCCATTGCTTCTTCTTCCTCCTGTTTATCTCATTCTTCCACTTCTTCTTCTTCTTCTACCTATTGTTCTCCTTCTTCCACTTGCACTTCTTCCTTTTCTTCTCGTTCTTCCACTTTTCTTCTTCCTCTTCTTCTCCTTCTGCCACCTCTTCTCCCTCCTCCCGTTATCCTTCTTCCACTTCTTCTTCTTCATCTCCTTTCATTCCACTACTTCTACCACTTCTTCTACTTCTACTTGTTGTTCTTCTTCATTTTCGTCTCCTTCTTTCGCTTCTTCTGGTTACACTTCTTCTTCTTCCTCTTCTTCCATTTCTTCTCCTTCCACAACTTCTTCTTCTTTCCTTTCCGTCTTCTCCTTCCTCTTTTTCTCCATCCCCCACTTCTGTTGCTTCCCATTATTGCTCTTCCTCTTCTTCTCCTTCCCCCAAATCTTATGCTTACACTTCTTCTTCTTCTTCCTCTTCTCCTCCAGCTTCCACTTCGTCTGCTTCTTCTTCCCTTCCCTTCCCCTCCTTCTTCCTTTTCTCCTTGTTCCAATTCTTCTTTTTCATCTCACCTCCTTCCATTAGTTCTTCTTCCTCATCTTGTTCACCTTCTTCACTTTCCACATCTTCTTCTTCTTTCTTTTCTTCTCCTTCTTCCACTTCTTCTAGTTACTCTCCTTCTTCTTCCTCTTCTTATCTTTCTTCCACTTCTCCTGCGTCCTCTTTTTCTCTTTCTTCCACTTCTTCTTCATCCTCTTCTTTCCTTTCTTTTCATCCTCTTCATCTCCTTCTTCTTCTTCCATTCCTTTGTCATATCCCTCTTTTTCTGCTTCTTTTGCTTCCACTTGTATTTCTACCTATTGTTCTCCTTCTTCCACTTCTTCTCCATCATCCCCACTCCTTCAACTACTTCTTCTTCTTCCTCTTGTTCACCTTCTTCATCTTCTACTACATCCACTTCTTCTTCTTCTTCCCTCTCTTCTCCTTCTTGCCCTTCTTCTGCCTACACTACTTCTACTTCCTTCCCTTCTTCTTCTCCTCCTTGTTCCACTTCTTCTTCATTCCCTTTCCTTCCATTGCTTCTTATTCCTCCTCTTTTTATCATTCTTCCACTTCTTCTTCTTCTTCCTATTGTTCTCCTTCTTCCACTTGCACTTCTTCCATTTCTTATCCTTCTTCCACTTTTTCTTCTTCCTCTTGTTCTCCTTCTGCCACCTCTTCTCCCTCCTCCCGTTCTCCTTCTTCCACTTCTTCTTCTTCATCTCCTTTCATTCCACTACTTCTACCACTTCTTCTACTTCTACTTGTTGTTCTTCTTCATTTTTGTCTCCTTCTTCATTTTTGACACCAAGAAGAGGACATCAAGCTTGAAGGACTTGGAGGACCTATAACAAGGGCAAGGACAAGAAGAGCTAAGGAAGCTATTCAACAAGTATTGGCAGCCCTTTTGCAAAAAGAGCAAAACATTAAAGAAATAAAGTTTAAAATTGTTAATTGTCTCAGGACTGAAGAGATCAATACTTAACCTTAATGGAAGAGAAGTTTGAAATAAATTAAACTCATTTTCTTGGAGTTTACTTAGTTAATGGTGGGCAACGAGAATTGTCTAATTAAAGTTGCAGCCACCTAGGATATCAATTATAATTAGTGTACGTGTTTAATTTACTTTGGCAGTTACACTTTGTTATTAAGCTGCCCATTATTAGTTTTTATTATTTTGTAACTTCATCTGAATTTAGAAAGCCACTAAACCTACACAAGCTGAGTTTATGAGGCATATAAATTTGGGCAAGACTGAGATGTAAGGCAGAATATTTTGGAAATAAAAAACTAGTTGAGTTTTCTCTCCTTTGGGTTCTTGGCAATCCAAAATCTTTTTGAGATTTATCAAAGGTAATTCACCCCTTTGTGTGTGCAATCTCGTAGACATATCTTCCATCCTTGGAAGTGTGGAGTCTATCAATTCCAATTCCATTTTCTGTCTTTTCCATTCATACTCAATTCTGCCCATTAAACTCTATGACAGGAAAGTCCTACACAATCGAAAACTCGTTTAATCGTTGAATTTCAATAACTTTTAATTTCCATTCTGTGTCTAAAAGTTTGATAGTAATTCTTGATGTGAATGCCGAAGACAATGACTTTTCATTTTTTGTAACGTTTCATTAATTTAGGAATTAATGTAACATGCAATTAATCATGTGTGATAATTGCGTGATAATAGAGTATTTAATTTTTCTTTTGGGAGTTACAATTTTGAACAGTCACCTAATTCTATAAATAGGGGCTGAATTGTACTCTAAGGAGAACCATTGAATTAGTGAAATTATATTTGGGTTTTACCCTTTTGTGAGAGATGAATTTCTCTTTAGAACTTATCAAGGAATTTTTCCTTGTGGCGTTCTCCTAGACTTATCAAGGGTAAATCACCACCCTTGTGGCGTCATATGACTTATCTTCCATCCTTGGAAGTGGCGTCATCTATCTTTTCATTAAACCATTTTCATCCTTTCCATTTTCTTGTTTACCCAATTCTCATTGTTTTGTTAACTTATTACCTTCCAACCTAGATAGATCCGCAAAACGAATCCAACCACTCTGGATTTCTATCAGTTGGTATCAGAGCTTCGACTCTAGGTTTGGAACTATGGTGGATATTTTTTATACAAGGTGTTTAATCGAAGGTCATTTGTGTTTATTTGCAGTTGATGAAGAAAGTTATAGCAACGTGGTGAGCGAAAGATTGGTGAATAAACTTAACTTACCAACGAGTCTTCATCGTAGGCAAACTAAGTTTAGATTCACTATTGGAAAATATGTGGAGGAAGTGACATGTGATATTGCTCCCATACTCATGTCATTTTCTTTTAGGGAAACCTTGGTTGCAGGGTAAAAGGATAAATTATAAAAGACTTTCAGTTTCTTTGGTGCATGAAAGACGCAAACTTAATTTGAAATTTCTGACACCAAGTGAAGTTTGTGATGATCAACTTAAGTTGAAGGAGAAAATAGAAAAAGAGAGAGAAGAAAAGAGAAAAATAGAAAAAGAAAAGAGTGAAGAAGAAGAGAGAGAAAAGGAAAGAGAAAGACAGAAAAAGAACTATAAAACTTTAACTGCTATTGATTTTTCTTCTTCTCTTGATATTATAAATGCACAGGATCATGAGTATGCAACGCACAAATGGTCATGGGTAAGGAAGAAAAATATTGATATCACTCCTAGAGCGTCATTGTACATCGAGTCCACTGTTGAAATTCAAACTCATGAGAAACATTTTCAAGTCTGGGTCTGGGCACCAAAAAGGAGAAATTCTTTGATGCATGATTTTTTACAAGTTGTATTTGATCCTGGAGGTTGTTTTGTTCATTATAAGTGAATAAAATTTGTAGGAAAATAAAGTCATAGATTCGAGGACGAATCTTTTCGAAGAAGGAGGGAATGATGTGAATGCCGAAGACAATGACTTTTCATTTTTTGTAACGTTTCATTAATTTAGGAATTAATGTAACATGCAATTAATCATGTGTGATAATTGCGTGATAATAGAGTATTTAATTTTTCTTTTGGGAGTTACGATTTTGAACAGTCACCTAATTCTATAAATAGGGGCTGAATTGTACTCTAAGGAGAACCATTGAATTAGTGAAATTATATTTGGGTTTTACCCTTTTGTGAGAGATGAATTTCTCTTTAGAACTTATCAAGGAATTTTTCCTTGTGGCGTTCTCCTAGACTTATCAAGGGTAAATCACCACCCTTGTGGCATCATATGACTTATCTTCCATCCTTGGAAGTGACATCATCTATCTTTTCGTTAAACCATTTTTATCCTTTCCATTTTCTTGTTTACCCAATTCTCATTGTTTTGTTAACTTATTACCTTCCAACCTAGATAGATCCGCAAAACGAACCCAACCCCTTTGGATTTCTATCAATTCTATTTAGTTTACTTTTTTGCAATTGTTTGCATTCCACGTTGATTAATTTTGTTAACACAGCAAGCTAAATTCCTAGGGTCCTTTCAGAATCCTAAACTGACAATGGATTCATATCATTTGGTATCAGAGCTCCGGTTTCTAGGAATTGCAAGACTGCTGTTCTGGGTAATTTTTGTCCTTAATTTTCATCATATCATAATATTACCTTATTGTTATTTGTTTGACTGAACCATTGCAAAAGTTAGGTCCTTAAAACAATTCTGAATTTTTTTTAAAAAAAAAAAATAAAAGTGAAAGAAAGCATGCAAAAATTGAGTTAAAAAAAAAAATTGGGCTGAATGGTTCATGTTATTAGAAAAATTTTAAGCTCATTCTTAAGGTAATATTGTGTTTGAATTGAGGAAGAAAATACTGCACCTTGTTAGTATACAATTCTGAATTTTGCTGCACCTATTAGTTTCATTTTAAGCCAAAATTTTATCCTCTGTTTGTGTCTTTACCTGTTAAAATTGGCTGCACAATTTTCTACTCAAAATTCTGGTTGTGGCTGTTTGTACCTTTGTTTTTGTGTGCCCAGTTTTTGTCCATTTCTTTTCGTACTTCCTTTTGTTTTCATTTTGAGACAAATTTCTTCTGTCTTGTTGGTGTTAAAAAAAAAAATTCAGTTGTTGTCCTAGTATTTGTTGCTTTCGTTGGGTTTCATTTTAGTCATTTTTGTTAGTTTTCTTGTGTCTTATTTGCCTGCACACAGGTTGGTGTTTGTCTTTGAGTTTTTCTCTTTTGGTTTTTTAAGAACTTAAGGAGGAATAAAGAGGAAAAAGGCAAGAGAGTTTCATTATAGTAAAAGCCAATTTTTTTTAGCGCAAACACTTGAGTGGGTGAGAACATTTTGAAACCCCACATACATATTTTTTCTTGTGACATTTGACCTGTTTGTTTATCATGGCAGAAAGAAATCATAACAATGATTTTCAGCTTCAAATTGCTGCATTATCTCAGCATTTAGAGAGATTGATGAAGCAACAACAAGATGAATTCCATGAGAGGTTGGACCAATTGGAGAATAGAACCCCACCAGCAGGAGGAGGAGGAAGGCCAAATAGAAATGAAGGAAGAATAGAAGGAGTGAAGTTGAATGTGCCTCCTTTCAAGGGTAGGAGTGATCCTGATGCATACTTGGAGTGGGAGTTACAAATTGAGCATGTGTTCTCTTGCAACAATTATAGTGAGGAGCAAAAGGTGAGACTTGCAGCTACTGAATTTTCTGATTATGCACTCATTTGGTGGAATAAGTTGCAAAGGGAGAGGATTAGATATGAGGAGCCTAGGGTAGACACTTGGGGTGAAATGAAGAGGATCATGAGGAGGCGGTATATACCTTCTAGCTTCCATAGGGATATAAAATTAAAACTTTAGAAATTGTCTCAAGGAAGCAAGGGAGTGGAGGAGTATTATAAGGAGATGGAGATGCTAATCATCCAAGCCCAAATTGAAGAAGATCCTGAGCTAACTATGGCTCGCTTCCTTAATGGTTTAAATCATGACATTAGAGATGTTGTTGAGTTGCAGGAGTTTGTGGAGATGGATACACTAAGATGTCATCAAAATAAACAACACAAAATTTTCCTAAGCAATCCCTAAGGACATGATTCATAAGCCTCATGAAGGTGCTTGGGGCATTGGTAAGCCCAAAGGGCATTACCAACCACTCATACAGCCCAAACTTGGTCTTAAAAGCGGTTTTCCACTCATCACCTTCCTTGATGCGGATTTGGTGATAACCACTCTTAAGATCAATTTTTGAAAATAATTGCGCCCCATGCAATTCATCAAGCATGTCATCAAGCCTAGGGATAGGGTGCCTATATTTGATGGTGATGTTATTGATTGCTCGACAATCAATGCACATCCTCCATTGGCCATTCTTCTTAGGCACCAACAAAACTGGCACAGCACAAGGGCTTAGGCTCTCTTGAACCCAACCCTTCTCCAATAGTTCTTGGACTTGAGATTCAATCTCCTTGGTCTCCATGGGATTAGTCCTATAAGCAGGCCTATTAGGCAGGCTAGCCCCAGGTACCAAGTCTATTTGGTGTTCTATACCCCTAATTGGAGGAAGTCCTTTGGGAACTTCATTAGGGAATATATCACCAAACTCCTTTAAAAGCTCTTGAACCTCTTGAGGTAGGTTCTCAGGTCCAAATTCTATGGCAGTGCTAGAACTAGAAGGGAAAAAAGTGGAGGGGGAAGAAATGGGGGATGCCTCTTTGCAAAGGAGGAGATAGAAAGGTCTGTTAGTTAAGGGGGCTTCCTTTAATTCCAATTTTGTCGCAAATAAACTCCCTTTACTAATGACTTTCTTGGAAGGGGCACCAACTTCCAACTCAACCTCTTTACCCCTTTCAAGCTTTAGGGGTAAAGCTTTGCTTTTTTTTTTTCTCCTCATCTCTCTTATGTTTCATGATGAGTTGGTCCTCTGCCACTTGTGAAGGTGTTAGAGGACACAACTTAATGCGCTTATCCTTATGAGTGAGGATGATGTTATTGGAATGACCATGGTGTATGGCTTTCTTATCAAATTGCCATGGTCTTCCTAGCAAGATATGGCCAGCTTCCATTGGGAATATGTCACACAGGATCTCATCTTTATAAGACCCAATGGAAATTGGAACCTTGACTTGCTCATTGACCTCCATTTCCCCTTGCTCATTGAGCCATTGAAGCTTGTAAGGCTTAGGGTGGGGAAGTGGGGTCAAGGCTAGCTTTTCCACCAACCTTGAGCTACAACAATTGCAGCATGACCCACTATCCACAATGAGAGAACATATTTCGTCATTCACCTTACAGCGAGTATGGAATATGTTCTCCCTTTGAGATGAGGACACTTTCAAAGGTTGGCTTCCAAGAAGTCTTCTTATCATTAAGAGGTCTCCCTCACATGCATAAGCGGTTTCATCACAATCAGATTGGTATGCATGAACCCCTTCTCCTTCGCTCTCACTAGAGGAGTGTGAGCTAGACTCACTACTATAAACATCTTGGGCCCTCATGATGATGTTTCTCTTAGTAGGGCATTGAGAGGCAATGTGGCCTCTCCCAAGACATTTAAAGCATTTGATACTACTAACTTTCTCGTGAGAGTTAGTAGTAGTGGTTTTTCTCTCTATATGTGATGTTTTATGCTCTTTGAAGTGCTTGGGATGTTCCTCTTTGGGGTAACTCTTGAAAGAGTTCCCCGTAGGTTGGTCCCTCTTTACATAAGGTGGGTTATCCTTTTTAAAAGTTTTCCTTCTAAGTTGATTTTCCACCTTGATGCAAAGTTGAACTAACTCATCAAGGGAATTGTATGAGAAGAGCTCCACCTTATCACGAATTTCGGGGCTCAACCCACACAAAAACCTTGCCAAAGTGGCCTTGGGTTCCTCAATGATACCCGCCCTCAAGATAAGAAGTTCCATCTTTTGTCTATACTCTTCTATACTAAGGTTGGTTTGCCTTAGCCTTTAGAGTCTATCCAAAATATCTCTTTCATACCAAGAGGGAATATGCCTTCTTCTTAGAGCACTTCTAAGATCATTCCAATATCTTATGGAAGGCATATTGGTGCGGATTCTCTCATTGGTTAACCCAACCCACCAATGCATGGCATGCCCTTGGAAGCTAAGGGTTGCCATTGGAACCTTTCTTTCTTCTCTTACCTCATGGCAAGTGAAGAGTTGTTCTACCTTGATTTCCCAATCAAGGTAGGCTTCCACATCTTCCCTCCCATGAAATGGGGGGAGATCAATTTTGGGCTCCCTTGGAGGGGCCCCATTATTATGCATGGATGAATGGGAGTTTCTCCTAGGATGATTGTAGTATTCTTCCTCACTTTCACTCCTATGGGTATGTCTAGATGGGGAACCTAAGACTATCCCTTTCATTTTGTAATTCTCACCATTCCCATGCTTTCTTTTTTCTTCTTCTTTCTCTTTTCTTATTTCTCTTTCTTTTCTTTCTCTCCTTTCTTCATCTTCTCTCCTTTCTCTTATTCTTCTCTCTTCCTTCTCTCTTTTTTCTCTCTTTTCTTCCTCTCTTTCTTTTATTTTTCTTTTCTCCTTGGACTCTTTTTCTCTCCTTTTTTCTTCTCTTCTCTCTTGTTCTTTTGTCATCCACTCCCTAAAGTCCATGTTTAAGTTTTCTAGAGTGTAATCTTTAGAAATATTTCTTTGGTTTACACTCTTGTTTGATGAATAACTATGAGCACTAGAGTGGGTGTGTGATGTCATTGTTCTTGAATTTCTAAGAGGAAAAAGGTGGCTAAAAAATTTTCACAAACAAACACTCCTCTCTTTTTGTGTTTTCTTGCCTAAAATGGCTTGATGAGTCTTTGGAACTCTTTAGCCTTCTAAGCGCTTTGAATAAGAAAAATAAAGCAAGAATTTTAAAGCAAAAATTCAAAAGAGAAGGGATCTAAAGCGAGCTCCTAAGGTGTTGAAGGAAGTGTACCACTTCTTCCTTCTTCACCTAATTTTCGAGAAGCTAAAAAATTGATTAAATTTTATTACAACCAAAGGGAGGGCCTTAAGGGCACTCAAACTCCCAACTAAAAAATTAATACACCCAAATTAAAGAAAAAGTAAAGTCTTCAAAAAATGATTCTCCAAATGCTCCCTCAAATCAAAGTCTTCACGGCTAGGTGTATTTCCTTTTGAGGTGATCCCTTAGGCTCTTAGTCCAACCTTCCAAAATATGCTACCCTTGTGGTAAGCTCCTTTTTCAAGCTTTCTCCCAAAAGTGACACTAACACACAAACCAAAGAAACCAAAAGTAGCAACGGGAGGTGCGAATAGAAACTCAAAAAACAATAAAAGATAACACAATCAAAAGGACACTTAACAAAATGGTAAGAGTATATAAGACAAACTAGAAAGATGATTTAAAAGACAAGCAACAACTAAAAGGTAAACAAAAGAAAGAGAGCACACAATGGAATACCTAAGAATGACACTAGATTAAAGAGTAGAAGAACACAAATATCAAGTTCTAGTGTACCAAAAGTAATAAAATTTCTTTTAAGGTTCCAAGTTCAAAGTTGAAGCACTTGCTAATTTTAGGTTAGGTACATCAAATGAATTTTTTTCAAACTTTCTTTTCTTTTGTTTGTTCTCTTTTTTTTTTTTTTTGAATCCTTCGTTGTTTTTTTTTTGTATTTTATTTTAGACTTTGTTTTCTTGTTTTTTTTTTAATATTTACTAGATGCACCTAAATTGATTGTGAATTTAGTGCTTGATAAAAAAGAGTTATGTGCTTGGAACAATAAAGAAAATTAAAAGCAACAATTTAGGTACTATTAGAAATGACTTCAAAATGCAAAGTAGCTATAGATGTGTTAATGGTTTAGTAGTTTGGTGTGCCACTGGACTCAAGCTTTGTTAAGATTTTAGTAATTTGTTGAACACAAATACCAAACTTATAGCTTAAGTGAAAGCACCCACAAACAAGAACTACCTTTACCACACAAATGAGCTACAAATTATACGTATAAGGAAAATAAAGACAAAGGAAATTGAGCAACTATTTTTGAATTTTTTTTTAAGAATATGTTTGAAACTAAAAGCACATGAACTTCTAAAGAGACTTAGACATGAGGTATAACCCTCTATGTTGCTCAATTTAAGAAGTTTCAAATTTTTTTTTGTAAAAACAAAAGAGGCTAAACTTAAAAGGAATTAATAGACAAAATGGGAAACTATAAACATGACTTATAGACAACTACACAAGAGTATAAAAGTGAAAAATAAAAGCTAAAAATAAAGCAAAAACAAGGCAACTAGGTGCAAGGAAACACAAGAATTTGGTCTAAATTTCTTGACCACAAGGTTGTGGAATTCACCACAACGGCATGGATTTTTAGCAAGAAATCCTTCCATTACTTCTTCTTCATCCTCTCCTTTCCTTTCTTTTCTTCCTCTTCATCTCCTTCTTCTTCTTCCTTTCCTTCGTCATATCCCTCTTTTTCTCCTTCTTCTGCTTCTACTTGCATTTCTACCTCTTGTTCTCCTTCTTCCACTTCTTCTCGATCATCCCCACTCCTTCAACTACTTCTTCTTCTTCTTCCTCTTGTTCCCCTTCTCGCACTTCTACTACATCCACTTGTTCTACTTCTTCCCTCTCTTCTCCTTCTTGCCCTTCTTCTGCCTACACTACTTCTTCTTCCTCCCGTTCTTCTTCTCCTCCTTCTTCCACTTCTTCTTTGATGCATGCCTCCCTTGATCTTTTTCTAGAGGTTTTCGTCTTTGGTGAAATGGTTTGTGGAGAGGTAAGAAGTGAGGTGGTTTTAGGCGCCACTTAAGGTAAGATAAGCCTAAGAGGGAAAGTTTGCCACAAGGGATGGAACCCTTGATAAAAACCTAAGGAATTCTCAAAGAGAGAAGGGTGGACACTAAGAGAATTTTGGCCAACTCAAGGTTTTTCCATTCAATCAAGTGTAAAAAAATACAAGAGTGTGAAGGAGCACCTTTTTATAGAGGGAGCTAACCTCTTGGACAAGTCATGAAGGAAATGAAGGGCTAGGATTAAAAGGAGTCATCCAAGGGAGGAGGATTGAAGCCCAAAGTCCAATCAATACCCTCCTTTAGATGAGAATTGGTGCCCAAGCTACCTCATCCAAGGGCCAAGATTACTCCTTTATTAGTTTTGGGTTTTATTTAGCAAAAGAGGGTGTAGTTATCAAACTACCCCCTTATTTCCTAAATAAAGGCCCAAAAGCTAATCTTACCCCTTCTTATTACTAAGACACCTCCTAGAAAATTAAATGGACTAATACATGTCCAAAATAAAATCCTAGGTTCCTAAAATAAAAATTACAAGTAAATAAGTCATGGCTTGCATAACTTGATGGTCATATGGAGGTGAGATCTTCCTCCCTCTACTCTAGCCATGTCTTCTTCTATTCTTCTAGCCATGGCCCTAGTGATAGGGCCCTTGCTTGGGGAGAATGCATCATCCTTCATCCCCTTTCCTTCCATTGCATCTTCTTCCTCCTCTTTTTCTCATTCTTCCACTACTTCTTCTTCTTCCTATTGTTGTCCTTCTTCCACTTGCACTTCTTCCTTTTCTTCTCTTTCTTCCACTTCTTCTTCTTTCTCTTGTTCACCTTGTTCCACTTCTACTACATCCACTTGCTCTTCTTCTTCCCACTCTTCTCCTTCTTGCCCTTCTTCTGCCTACACTACTTCTTCTTCCTCCCCTTCTTCTTCTCCTCCTTGTACCACTTCTTCTTCAGCCCCTTTCCTTCTATTGCTTCTTCTTCCTCCTCTTTTTCTCATTCTTCCACTTCTTTTTCTTCTTCCTATTGTTCTCCTTCTTCCACTTGCACTTCTTCCTTTTCTTCTCATTCTTCCATTTCTGCTTCTTCCTCTTCTTCTCCTTCTGCCACCTCTTCTCCCTCGTCCCATTCTCCTTCTTCCACTTCTTCTTCTTCATCTCCTTTCATTCCACTACTTCCTCCTATTCATCTTATTCTCTCCTTCTACCACTTCTTCTACTTCTATTTGTTGTTCTTCTTTATTTTCGTCTCCTTCTTCCGCTTCTTCTGCCTACACTTCTTCTTCTTCCTCTTCTTCTATTTCTTCTCCTTCCACAACTTCTTCTTCTTTCCTTTCCGTGTTGCCCTTCCTCTTTTTCCCCATCCCCCACTTCCGTTGCTTCCCATTGTTGCTCTTCCTCTTCTTCTCCTTCCCCCAAATCTTATGCTTACACTTCTACCTTTTGTTCTCCTTCTTCCACTTCTTCTCCATCATCCCCACTCCTTCAACTACTTCTTCTTCTTTGTTCACCTTCTTCCACCTCTACTACATCCACTTGTTGTTCTTCTTCCCTCTCTTCTCCTTATTGCCCTTCTTCTTCCTACACTACTTCTTCTTCCTACGCTTCTTGTGCTCCTCCTTGTTCCACTTCTTCTTCATCCCATTTCCTTCCATTGCTTCTTCTTCCTCCTCTTTTTCTCATTCTTCCACTTCTTCTTTTTCTTCCTATCGTTCTCTTTCTTCCACCTGCACTTCTTCCTTTTCTTCTCGTTCTTCCACTTCTTCTTTTTCCTCTTCTTCTCTACTGCCACCTCTTCTACCTCCTCCCGTTCTCCTTCTTCCACTTCTTCTTCTTCATCTCCTTTCATTCCACTACTTCCTCCTATTCCTCTTATTCTCTCCCTCTACTACTTTTTCTACTTCTACTTGTTGTTCTTCTTCATTTTCGTCTCCTACCTCGACTTCTTCTGCTTACACTTCTTCTTCCTCTTCTTCCATTTCTTCTCCTTCCACAACTTCTTCTTCTTTCTTTTCCGTCTTCTCCTTCCTCCTTTTCTCCATCCCCCACTTCTCTTGCTTCCCATTGTTGCTCTTCCTCTTCTTCTCCTTCCCCCAAATCTTATGCTTACACTTCTTCTTCTTCTTCCTCTTCTCCTCCAAATTCGACTTCTTTTGCTTCTTCTTCCCTTCCCTTCCCCTCCTTCTTCCTTTTCCTCCTTTTCTCCTTGTTCCAATTCTTCTTCTTCATCTCACCTCCTTCCACTACTTCTTCTTCCTCCTCTTGTTCACTTTCTTCACTTTCCACATCTTCTTCTTCTTCCCTTTCTTCTACTTCTTCCACTTCTTCCAGTTACTCTCCTTCTTCTTCCACTTCTTATCTTTTTTCCACTTCTCCTGCCTCCTCTTGTTCTCCTTCTTCCACTTCTTCTTCATCCTCTTCTTTCGTTTCTTTTCTTCCGCTTCATCTCCTTCTTCTTATTCCTTTCCTTCGTCATATCCCTCTTTTCCCCCTTCTTCTGCTTCCACTTGCATTTCTACCTCTTGTTCTCCTTCTTCCACTTCTTCTCCATCATCCACACACCTTCAACTACTTCTTCTTCTTCCTCTTGTTCACCTTCTTCCACTTCTACTACATCCACTTGTTCTTCGCCTTCCCTCTCTTCTCCTTCTTCCCCTTCTTCTGCCTACACTACTTCTTCTTCCTCCCCTTCTTCTTTCCCCTTTCCTTCCATTGCTTCTTCTTCCTCCTCTTTTTCTCATTCTTCCACTTCTTCTTCCTATTGTTCTCCTTCTTCCACTTGTATTTCTTCCTTCTCTGCTCGTTCTTCCACTTCTTCTTCTTCCTCTTCTTCTCCTTTTGCCACCTCTTCTTCCTCCTCCCGTTATCCTTCTTCCACTTCTTCTTCGTCATCACCTTTCATTCCACTACTTCCTGCTATTCTTGTTATTCCCTCCTTCTACCACTTCTTCTACTTCTACGTGTTGTTCTTCTTCATTTTCGTCTCCTTCTTCAACTTCTTCACTTTCCACATCTTCTTCTTCTTCCTTTTCTTCTCGTTCTTCCGTTTCTTCTAGTTACTCTCCTTCTTCTTCCTCTTCTTATCTTTCTTCCACTTCTCCTGCCTCCTCTTGTTCTCTTTCTTCCACTTCTTCTTCATCCTCTCCTTTCCTTTCTTTTCTTCCTCTTCATCTCCTTCTTCTTCTTCCTTTCCTTCGTCATATCCCTCTTTTTCTCCTTTTTCTGCTTCCACTGGCATTTCTACCTCTTGTTCTCCATCTTCCACTTCTTCTCCATCATCCCCATTCCTTCAACTACTTCTTCTTCTTCCTCTTGTTCACCTTCTTCCACTTCTACTACATCCACTGGTTCTTCTTCTTCCCTCTCTTCTCCTTCTTGCCCTTCTTCTTCTTGCCCTTCTTCTGCCTACACTACTTCTTCTTCCTCCCGTTCTTCTTCTCCTCCTTCTTCCACTTCTTCTTCATCCCTTTTCCTTCCATTGCATCTTCTTCTTCCTCTTTTTCTCATTCTTCCACTACTTCTTCTTCTTCCTATTGTTGTCCTTCTTCCACTTGCACTTCTTCCTTTTCTTCTCTTTCTTCCACTTCTTCTTCTTCCTCTTCTTCTTCTTCTTCTTCTTGTTCACCTTGTTCCACTCCTTCAACTACTACTTCTTCTTCCTCTTGTTCACCTTCTTCCACTTCTACTACATCCACTTGTTCTTCTTCTTCCCTCTCTTCTCCTTCTTGCCCTTCTTCTGCCTACACTACTTCTTCTTCCTCCCCTTCTTCTTCTCCTCCTTATTCCACTTCTTCTTCATCCCCTTTCCTTCCATTGCTTCTTCTTCCTCCTCTTTTTCTCATTCTTCCACAACTTCTTCTTCTTCCTATTGTTCACCTTCTTCCACTTGCACTTCTTCCTTTTCTTCTCTTTCTTCCACTTCTTCTTCTTCCTCTTCATCTCCTTCTTCTTCTTCCTTTCCTTCGTCATATCCCCCTTTTTCTCCTTCTTGTGCTTCGAGTTGCATTTCTACCTCTTGTTCTCCTTCTTGCACTTCTTCTGCATCATCCCCACTCCTTCAACTACTTCTTCCTCTGACGTGAATCCTCTTGTTCTCCTTCTTCCACTTCTCCTGCGTCCTCTTGTTCTCTTTCTTCCACTTCTTCTTCCCTCTCTTCTCCTTCTTGCCCTTCTTCTGCCTACACTAGTTCCTCGTCCTCCCTTCTTCTTCTCCTCCTTGTTCCACTTCTTCTTCATCCCCTTTCCTTCCATTGCTTCTTCTTCCTCCTTTTTTTCTCATTCTTCCACTTCTTCTTCTTCTTCCTATTCTTCTCCTTCTTCCATTTGCACTTCTTCCTTTTCCTCTCGTTCTTCCACTTCTTCTTCTTCCTCTTCTTCTTCTTCCACTTCCTCATCTTCTCCTTCTGCCACCTCTTCTCTCTCCTCCCGTTCTCCTTCTTCCACTTCTTTTTCTTCATCTCCTTCCATTCCACTACTTCTACCACTTCTTCTACTTCTACTTGTTGTTCTTCTTCATTTTTGTCTCTTTCTTCCGCTTCTTCTGCTTACACTTCTTCTTCTTCCTCTTCTTCCATTTCTTCTCCTTCCACAACTGCTTCTTCTTTCCTTTCCGTCTTCCCCTTCCTCTTTTTCTCCGTCCCCCACTTCTGTTGCTTCCCCATTGTTGCCCTTCCTCTTCTTCTCCTTCCCTCAAATCTTATGCTTACCCTTCTTCTGCCTACACTACTTCTGCTTCCTCTTCCCCTCCAGATTCCACTTCTGCTGCTCCTTCTTCCCTTCCCTTTCCTTCCCTTCCTTCTTCTTTTTCCTCCTTTTCTCCTTTTTCCAATTATTCTTCTTCATCTCACCTCCTTCCACTACTTCTTCTTCCTCCTCTTGTTCACCTTCTTCCACTTCTACTACATCCACTTGTTCTTCTTCTTCCTTCTCTTGTCCTTCTTGCCCTTCTTCTGCCTACACTACTTCTGCTTCCTCCCCTTCTTCTTCTCCTCCATGTTCCACTTCTTCTTCATCCCCTTTCCTTCCATTGCTTCTTCTTCCTCCTCTTTTTCTCATTCTTCCACTTCTTCTTCTTCTTCGTATTGTTCTCCTTCATCTACTTGCACTTCTTCCTTTCCTTCTCGCTCTTCCACTTCTTCTTCTTCCTCTTCTTATCTTTCTTCCACTTCTCCTGCCTCCTCTTGTTCTCTTTCTTCCACTTCTCCTGCCTTCTCTTGTTCTCTTTCTTCCACTTTTTCTTCATCCTCTCCTTTCCTTTCTTTTCTTCCTCTTCATCTCCTTCTTCTTCCTTTCCTTCGTAATATCCCTCTTTTTCTCCTTCTTCTGCTTCCACTTGCATTTCTACCTCTTGTTCTCCTTCTTCCACTTCTTCTCCATCATCCCCACTCCTTCAACTACTTCTTCTTCTTCCTTTTGTTCACCTTCTTCCACTTCTACTACATCCACTTGTTCTTCTTTTTCCCTCTCTTCTCCTTCTTGCCGTTCTTCTGCCTACACTAGTTCTTCTTCCTCCCCTTCTTCTTCTCCTCCTTGTTCCACTTCTTCTTCATCCCCTTTCCTTCCATTGCTTCTTCTTCCTCCTCTTTTTCTCATCCTTCCACTTCTTCTTCTTCTTCCTATTGTTCTCCTTCTTCCACTTGCACTTCTTCCTTTTCTTCTCGTTCATCCACTTCTTCTTCTTCATCTCCTTTTATTCCACTACTTCCTCCTATTCCTCTTATTCTCTCCTTCTACCACTTCTTCTACTTCTGCTTGTTGTTCTTCTTCATTTTCGTCTCCTTCGTCCGCTTCTTCTGCTTACACTTCTTCTTCTTCCTCTTCTTCCTCTTCTTCCATTTCTTCTCCTTCCACAACTGCTTCTTCTTTCCTTTCTGTCTTCCCCTTCCTCTTTTTCTCCATCCCCCACTTCTGTTGCTTCCCATTGTTGCGTTGCTCTTCTTCTCCTTCCCTCAAATCTTATGGTTACCCTTCTTCTGCTTCTTCCTCTTCCCCTCCAGATTCCACTTCTTCTGCTCCTTCTTCCCTTCCCTTCCCTTCCCGTCCTTCTTCCTTTTTCTCCTTTTCTCCTTGTTCCAATTATTCTTCTTCATCTCACCTCCTTCCACTACTTCTTCTTCCGCCTCTTGTTCACCTTCTTCCACTTCTACTACATCCACTTGTTCTTCTTCTTCCTTCTCTTGTCCTTCTTGCCTTTCTTCTGCCTACACTACTTCTTCTTCCTCCCCTTCTTCTTCTCCTCCATGTTCCACTTCTTCTTCATCCCCTTTCCTTCCATTGCTTCTTCTTCCTCCTCTTTTTCTCATTCTTCCACTTCTTCTTCTTCTTCGTATTGTTCTCCTTCATCCACTTGCACTTCTTCCTTTCCTTCTCGTTCTTCCACTTCTTCTTCTTCCTCTTCTTATCTTTCTTCCACTTCTCCTGCCTCCTCTTGTTCTCTTTCTTCCACTTCTCCTGCCTTCTCTTGTTCTCTTTCTTCCACTTCTTCTTCATCCTCTCCTTTCCTTTCATTTCTTCCTCTCGATCTCCTTCTTCTTCCTTTCCTTCGTAATATCCCTCTTTTTCTCCTTCTTCTGCTTCCACTTGCATTTCTACCTCTTGTTCTCCTTCTTCCACTTCTTCTCCATCATCCCCACTCCTTTAACTACTTCTTCTTCTTCCTCTTGTTCACCTTCTTCCACTTCTACTACATCCACTTGTTCTTCTTTTTCCCTCTCTTCTCCTTCTTGCCGTTCTTCTGCCTACACTATTTCTTCTTCCTCCCCTTCTTCTTCTCCTCCTTGTTCCACTTCTTCTTCATCCCCTTTCCTTTCATTGCTCCTTCTTCCACCTCTTTTTCTCATTCTTCCACTTCTTCTTCTTCTTCCTATTGTTCCCCTTCTTCCACTTGCACTTCTTCTTCTTCATCTCCTTTCATTCCACTACTTCTACCACTTCTTCTACTTCTACTTGTTGTTCTTCTTCATTTTCGTCTCTTTCTTCTGCTTCTTCTTCCTCTTCTTCCATTTGTTCTCCTTCCACAACTGCTTCTTCTTTCCTTTCCGTCTTCCCCTTCCTCTTTTTCTCCATCCCCCACTTTTGTTGCTTCCCATTGTTGCCCTTCCTCTTCTTCTCCTTCCCTCAAATCTTATGCTTACCCTTCTTCTGCTTCTTCCTCTTCCCCTCCAGATTCCACTTCTTCTGCTCCTTCTTCCCTTCCCTTCCCTTCCCGTCCTTCTTCCTTTTCCTCATTTTCTCCTTGTTCCAATTATTCTTCTTCATCTCACCTCCTTCCACTACTTCTTCTTCCTCCTCTTGTTCACCTTCTTCCACTTCTACTACATCCACTTGTTCTTCTTTTTCCCTCTCTTCTTCTTCTTGTCGTTCTTCTGCCTACACTAGTTCTTCTTTCTCCCCTTCTTCTTCTCCTCCTTGTTCCACTTCTTCTTCATCCCCTTTCCTTTCATTGCTCCTTCTTCCACCTCTTTTTCTCATTCCTCCACTTCTTCTTCTTCTTCCTATTGTTCTCCTTTTTCCACTTGCACTTCTTCCTTTCGTTCTTGTTCTTCCACTTCTTCCTCCTGTTTATTCTCTCCTTCTACCACTTCTTCTACTTGTACATGTTGTTCTTCTTCATTTTTGTCCCTTTCTTCCGCTTCTTCTCGTTACACTTCTTCTTCATCGCCTTTCCTTCCATTGCTTCTTCTTCCTCCTTTTTTTCTCATCCTTCCACTTTTTCTTCTTCTTCCTATTGTTCTCCTTCTTCCACTTGCACTTCATCCTTTTCTTCTCGTTCGTCCACTTCTTCTTCTTCCTCTTCTTCTCCTTCTGCCACCTCTTCCCCCTCCTCCCGTTCTCCTTCTTCCACTTCTTCTTCTTCATCTCCTTTTATTCCACTACTTCCTCCTATTCCTCTTATTCTCTCCTTCTACCACTTCTTCTACTTCTACTTGTTGTTCTTCTTCATTTTCGTCTCCTTCGTCCGCTTCTTCTGCTTACACTTGTTCTTCTTCCTCTTCTTCCATTTCTTCTCATTGCATAAATGCTTCTTCTTTCCTTTCCGTCTTCTCCTTCCTCTTTTTGTCCATCCCCCACTTCTGTTGCTTCCCATTGTTGCTCTTCCACTTCTTCTCCTTCCCTCAAATCTTATGCTTACACTTCTTCTTCTTCTTCCTCTTCTCCTCCAGATTCCACTTCTTTTGCTTCTTCTTCCCTTCCCTTCCCCTTCTTCTTCCTTTTCCTCCTTTTCTCCTTGTTCCAATTTTTCTTCTTCATCTCACCAGCTTCCACTACTTGTTCTTCCTCCTCTTGTACACCTTCTTCACATTCCACATTTTCTTCTTCTTCCTTTTCTTCTCCTTCTTCCACTTCTTCTAGTTACTCTCCTTCTTCTTCCTCTTCTTATCTTTCTTCCACTTCTCCTGCCTCGTCTTGTTCTCTTTCTTCCACTTCTTCTTCATCCTCTGCTTTCCTTTCTTTTCTTCCTCTTCATCTCCTTCTTCTTCTTCCTTTCCTTCGTCATATCCCTCTTTTTCTCCTTCTTCTGCTTCTACTTACATTTCTACCTCTTGTTCTCTTTCTTCCACTTCTTCTCCATCAACCCCACTCCTTCAACTACTTCTTGTTCTTCCTCTTGTTTACCTTCTTCCACATCTACTACATCCACTTGTTCTTCTTCTTCCCTCTCTTCTCCCTCGTGCCCTTCTTCTCTCTACACTACTTCTTCTTCCTCCCCTTCTTCTTCTCCTCGTCGTTCCACTTCTTCTTCATCCCCTTTCCTTCCATTACTTCTTCTTCCTCCTCTTTTTCTCGTTCTTCCCCTTCTTCCCTTCCCTTCCCTTCCCTTCCCCTCCTTCTTCCTTTTCCTCCTTTTCACCTTGTTCCAATCTTTCTTCTTCATCTTACCTCCTTCCACATCTTCTTCTTCTTCCTTTTCTTCTCCTTCTTCCACTTCTTCTAGTTACTCTCCTTCTTCTTCGTCTTCTTATCTTTCTTCCACTTCTCCTGCCTCCTCTTGTTCTCTTTCTTCCCCTTCTTCTTCATCATCTCCTTTCCTTTTTTTTCTTCCTCTTCATCTCCTTCTTCTTCCTTTTCTTCGTAATATCCCTCTTTTACTCCTTCTTCTGCTTCCACTTGCATTTCTACCTCTTGTTCTCCTTCTTCCACATCTTCTCCATCATCCCCACTCCTTCAACTACTTCTTCTTCTTCCTATTGTTCATCTTCTTCCACCTCTACTACATCTACTTGTTCTTCTTCTTCCCTCTGTTCTCCTTCTTGGCCTTCTTCTGCCTACACTACTTCTTCTTCCTCGCCTTCTTCCTCTCCTCCTTGTTCCACTTCTTCTTCATCCCCTTTCCTTCCATTTCTTCTTCTTCCTCTTCTTCTCCTTCTGCAACCTCTCCTCCCTCCTCCCATTCTCCTTCTTCCACTTCTTCTTCTTCATCTCGTTTTATTCCACTACTTCCTCCTATTCCTCTTATTCTATCGTTCTTCCACTTCTTCTTCTTCCTGTTCTTCTTCTTCCACTTCCTCTTCTTCTCCTTCTGCCACCTCTTCTCCCTCCTCCCGTTCTCCTTCTTCCACTTCTTCTTCTTCATCTCCTTGCATTCCACTACTTATACTTGTTGTTCTTCTTCATTTTTGTCTCCTTCTTCCGCTTCTTCTGCTTACACTTCTTCTTCTGCCTCTTCTTCCATTTCTTCTCCTTCCACAACTGCTTCTTCTTTCCTTTCCGTCTTCCCCTTCCTCTTTTTCTCCATCCCCCACTTCTTTTGCTTCCCATTGTTGCTCTTCCTCTTCTTCTCCTTCCCTCAAATCTTATGCTTACACTTCTTCTGCTTCTTCCTGTTCTCCTCCAGATTCCACTTCTTCTGCTTCTTCTTCCCTTCCCTTGCCTTCCCCTCCTTCTTCCTTTTCCTCGTTCTCTCCTTGTTCCAATTCTTCTTCTTCATCTCACCTCCTTCCACTACTTCTTCTTCCTCCTCTTGTTCACCTTCTTCCACTTTTACTCCATCCACTTATTGTTCTTCTTCCTTCTCTTGTCCTGCTTGCCCTTCTTCTGCCTACACTACTTCTTCTTCCTCCCCTTCTTCTTCTCCTCCATGTTCCACTTCTTCTTCATCCCCTTTCCTTCCATTGATTCTTCTTCCTCCTCTTTTTCTCATTCCTCCACTTCTTCTTCTTCGTATTGTTCTCCTTCATCCACTTGTACTTCTTCCTTTTCTTCTCGTTCTTCGAATTCTTCTTCTTCCACTTCTTATCTTTCTTCCACTTCTCCTGCCTCCTCTTGTTCTCTTTCTTCCACTTCTCCTGCCTCCTCTTGTTCTCTTTCTTCCACTTCTTCTTCATCCTCTCCTTTCCTTTCTTTTCTTCCACTCCATCTCCTTCTTCTTCCTTTCCTTCGTCATTTTCCACATCTTCTTCTATTCCTTTTCTTCTCCTTCTTCCACTTTTTCTAGTTACTCTCCTTCTTCTTCGTCTTCTTATGTTTCTTCCACTTCTCCTGCCTGCTCTTGTTCTCTTTCTTCCACTTCTTCTTCATCCTCTCCTTTCCTTTCTTTGCTTCCTCTTCATCTCCTTCTTCTTCCTTTCCTTCGTTATATCCCTCTTTTACTCCTTCTGCTACCACTTGCATTTCTACCTCTTGTTCTCCTTCTGCCACATCTTCTCCATAATCTCCACTCCTTCAACTACTTCTTCTTCTTCCTATTGTTCATCTTCTTCCACCTCTACTACATCCACTTGTTTTTCTTCTTCCCTCTCTTCTCCTTCTTGCCCTTCTTCTGCCTACACTACTTCTTCTTCCTCCCCTTCTTCTTCTCCTCCTTGTTCCACTTCTTCTTTATCCCTTTTCCTTCCATTGCTTCTTCTTACTCCTCTTTGTCTCATTCTTGCACTTCTTCTTCTTCTTCCTATTGTTCTCCTTCTTCCACTTGCACTTCTTCCTTTCCTTCTCGTTCTTCCACGTCTTCTTCTTCCTCTTCTTCTCCTTCTGCCACCTCTTCTTCCTCCACCCGTTCTCCTTCTTCCACTTTTTCTTCTTCATCTCCTTTCATTCCACTACTTCCTCCTATTCCTCTTATTCTCTTCTTCTACCACTTCTTTTACTTCTACTTCTACTTGTTGTTCTTCTTCATTTTCGTCTCCTTTTTCAGCTTCTTCTGCTTACACTTCTTCTTCTTCCTCTTCTTCCATGTCTTCTCCTTCCACAACTTCTTCTTGTTTCCTTTCCGTCTTCTCCTTCCTCTTTTTCTCCATCCCCCACTTCTGTTGCTTCCCATTGTTGCTCTTCCTCTTCTTCTCCTTCCCCCAAATCTTATGCTTACACTTCTTCTTCTTCTTCCTCTTCTTTTCCAGATTCCACTTCTTTTGCTTCTTCTTCCCTTCCCTTCCCCTCCTTCTTCCTTTTCCTCCTTTTCTCCTTGTTCCAATTCTTCTTCTTCATCTCACCTCCTTCCACTACTTCTTCTTCTTCTCTTGTTCACCTTCTTCAACTTCTTCACTTTCCACATCTTCTTTTTCTTCCTTTTCTTCTCCTTCTTCCACTTCTTCTAGTTACTCTCCTTCTTCTTCCTCTTCTTATCTTTCTTCCACTTCTCCTGCCTCCTCTTGTTCTCTTTCTTCCACTTCTTCTTTATCCTCTGCTTTCCTTTCTTTTCTGCCTCTTCATCTCTTTCTTCCACTTGCACTTCTTCCCCATCTTCTCGTTCTACCACTTCTTCTACTTCTACTTGTTGTTCTTCTTCATTTTCGTCTCCTTCTTCCGCTTCTTCTGCTTACACTTCTTCTTCTTCCTCTTCTACCATTTCTTCTCCTACCACAACTTGTTCTTCTTTCCTTTCCATCTTCTCCTTCCTCTTTTTCTCCATCCCCCACTTCTGTTGCTTCCCATTGTTGCTCTTCCTCTTCTTCTCCTTCCCTCAAATCTTATGCTTACAGTTCTTCTTCTTCCTCTTATCCGGATTCCACTTCTTCTGCTTCTTGTTCCCTTTCTTTCCCCTCCTTCTTCCTTTTCCTCCTTTTCTCCTAGTTCCTATTCTTCTTCTTCATCTCACCTCCTTCCACTACTTCTCCTTCCTCCTTTTGTTCACCTTCTTCACTTTCCACATCTTCTTCTTCTTCCTTTTCTTCTCCTTCTTCCACTTCTTCTAGTTACTCTCCTTCTTCTTCCTCTTCTTATCTTTCTTCTACTTCTCCTGCCTCCTCTTGTTCTCTTTCTTCCACTTCTTCTTCATCCTCTCCTTTCCTTTCTTTTCTTCCGTTTCATCTCCTTCTTCTTCTTCCTTTCCTTCGTCATATCCCTCTTTTTCTCCTTCTTCTGCTTCCACTTGTAATTCTACTTCTTGTTCTCTTTCTTCCACTTCTTCTCCATCATCCCCACTCCTTCAACTACTTCTTCTTCTTCCTCTTGTTCACCTTCTTCCACTTCTACTACATCCACTTATTCTTCTTCTTCCCTCTCTTCTCCTTCTTGCCCTTCTTCTGCCTACGCTACTTCTTCTTCCTCCCCTTCTTCTTCTCCTACCTGTTCCACTTCTTCTACATCCCTTTCCATCCATTGCTTCTTCTTCCTCCTCTTTTTCTCATTCTTCCACTTCTTCTTCTTCTACCTATTGTTCTCCTTCTTCCACTTGCAGTTCTTCCTTTTCTTCTCCTTCTTCCACTTGTTCTTCTTCCTCTTCTTCTCCTTCTGCCACCTCTTCTCCCTCCTCCCGTTCTCCTTCTTCCACTTCTTCTTCTTCATCTCCTTTCATTCCACTACTTCTACCACTTCTTCTACTTCTACTTGTTGTTCTTCTTCATTTTTGTCTTCGTCTATCGCTTCTTCTGGTTACACTTCTTCTTCTTCCATTTCTTCTCCTTCCACAACTTCTGCTTCTTTCCTTTCCGTCTTCTCCTTCCTCTTTTTCTCCATCCCCCACTTCTGTTGCTTCCCATTGTTGTTGTTCCTCTTCTTCTCCTTCCCCCAAATCTTATGCTTACACTTCTTTTTCTTCTTCCTCTTCTCCTACAGCTTCCACTTCTTCTGCTTCTTCTTCCCTTCCCTTCCCCTCCTTCTACCTTTTCCTCCTTTTCTCCTTGTTCCAATTCTTCTTCTTCATCTTACCTCCTTCCACTACTTCTTCTTCCTCCTCTTGTTCATCTTCTTCACTTTCGACACCTTCTTCTTCTTATTTTTCTTCTCCTTGTTCCACTTCTTCTAGTTACCCTCCTTCTTCTTCCTCTTCTTATCTTTCTTCCCCTTCTTCTTCTCCTCCTTGTTCCACTTCTTCTTCATCCCCTTTCCTTCCATTACTTCTTCTTCCTCCTCTTTTTCTCATATTTCCACTTCTTCTTCTTCCTATTGTTCTCCTTCTTCCACTTGCCCTTCTTCCTTTTCTTCTCGTTCTTCCACTTCTTCTTCTTCCTCTTCTTCTCCTTCTGCCACCTCTTCTCCCTCCTCCCGTTCTCCTTCTTCCACTTCTTCTTCTTCATCTCCTTTCATTTCACTACTTCCTCCTATTCCTCTTATTCTCTCTATCTACCACTTCTTCTACTTCTACTTGTTGTTCTTCCTCATTTTTTTCGTCTTCTTCTTCCGCTTCTTCTGCTTACACTTCTTCTTCATACTCTTCTTCCATTTCTTCTCCTTCCACAACTTCTTCTTTCCTTTCTGTGTTCTCCTTCCTGTTTTTCTCCATCCCCCACTTCTATTGCTTCCCATTGTTACTCTTCCTCTTCTTCTCCTTCCCCCAAATCTTATGCTTACACTTCTTCTTCTTCTTCCTCTTCTCCTCCATATTCCACTTCTTCTGCTTCTTCTTCCCTTCCCTTCCCCTCCTTCTTCCTTTTTCTCCTTTTCTCGTTGTTCCAATTCTTCTTCTTCATCTCACCTCCTTCCACTACTTCTTCTTCCTCCTCTTGTTCACCTTGTTCAACTTCTTCAATTTCCAGATCTTCTTTTTCTTCCTTTTCTTCTCCTTCTTCCACTACTTCTAGTTACTCTCCTTCTTCTTCCTCTTCTTATCTTTCTTACACTTCTTGATGTGAATGCCGAAGACAATGACTTTTCATTTTTTTGTAACGTTTCATTAATTTAGGAATTAATGTAACATACAATTAATCATGTGTGATAATTGCGTGATAATAGAGTATTTAATTTTTCTTTTGGGAGTTACGATTTTGAACAGTCACCTAATTCTATAGATAGGGGCTGAATTGTACTCTAAAGAGAACCATTGAATTAGTGAAATTATATTTGGGTTTTACCCTTTTGTGAGAGATGAATTTCTCTTCAGAACTTATCAAGGAATTTTTCCTTGTGGCGTTCTCCTAGACTTATCAAGGGTAAATCACCACCCTTGTGGCGTCATATGACTTATCTTCCATCCTTGGAAGTGGCGTCATCTATCTTTTCGTTAAACCATTTTCATCCTTTCCATTTTCTTGTTTACCCAATTCTCATTGTTTTGTTAACTTATTACCTTCCAACCTAGATAGATCCGCAAAACGAATCCAACCACTTTGGATTTATATCAGTTGGTATCAGAGCTTCGGCTCTAGGTTTGAAACTATGGTGGATATTTTTTATACAAGGTGTTTAATCGAAGGTCATTTGTGTTTATTTGCAGTTGATGGAGGAAGCTGTAGCAACGTCGTGAGCGAAAGATTGGTGAATAAACTCAACTTATCGACGAGTCTTCATCCTAGACAAACTAAGTTTAAATTCACTGTTGAAAAATTCGTGGATGAAGTGACATGCGATATTGCTCCCATGGACTCATGTCATTTTCTTTTAGGGAGATCTTGGCTAAAGGATAAAAAGATTAATCTTGAAAAATTTTCAGTTTCTTTGGTGCATGAAGGACGCAAGCTTAATTTGAAATTTCTAGCACCAAGCCAAGTATGTGATGATCAACTTAAGTTGAAGGAGAAAATAGAAAAAGAGAGAGAAGAAAAGAGAAAAATAGAAAAAGAAAAGAGTGAAGAAGAAGAGAGAGAAAAGGAAAGAGAAAGACAGAAAAAGAACTATAAAACTTTAACTGCTATTGATTTTTCTTCTTCTCTTGATATTATAAATGCACAGGACCATGAGTATACAACGCATAAATGGTCATGGGTAAGGAAGAAAAATATTGATATCACTCCTAGAGCGTCATTGTACATCGAGTCCACTGTTGAAATTCAAACTCATGAGAAAAATTTTCAAGTCTGGGTCTGGGCACCAAAAAGGAGAAATTCTTTGATGCATGATTTTTTACAAGTTGTATTTGATCCTGGAGAAGAGGTGGCAGAAGAAGTAGTGGAAGGAGGTGAGATGAAGAAGAAGAATTGGAACAAGGAGAAAAGGAGGAAAAGGAAGAAGGAGGGGAAGGGAAGCGAAGAAGAAGCAGAAGAAGTGGAATCTGGAGGAGAAGAGGAAGAAGAAGAAGAAGTGTAAGCATAAGATTTGGGGGAAGGAGAAGAAGAGGAAGAGCAACAATGGGAAGCAATAGAAGTGGGGGACGGAGAAAAAGAGGAAGGAGAAGACGGAAAGGAAAGAAGAAGAAGTTGTGGAAGGAGAAGAAATGGAAGAATAGGAACAAGAACTAGTGTAAGCAAAAGAAGCGGAAGAAGGAGACGAAAATGAAGAAGAACAACAAGTAGAAGTAGAAGAAGTGGTAAATGGAGAGTATAAGAGGAATAGGAGGAAGTAGTGGAATGAAAGGAGATGAAGAAGAAGAAGTGGAAGAAGGAGAACGGGAGGAGGGAGAAGAGGTGGCAGAAGGAGAAGAAGAGGAAGAAGAAGAAGTGGAAGAATGAGAAAAAGAGGAGGAAGAAGAAGCAATGGAAGGAAAGGGGATGAAGAAGAAGTGGAACAAGGAGGAGAAGAAGAAGGGGAGGAAGAAGAAACAGTGTAGGCAGAAGAAGGGTAAGAAGGAGAGGAGAGGGAAGAAGAAGAACAAGTGGATGTAGTAGAAGTGGAAGAAGATGAACAAGAGGAAGAAGAAGAAGTAGTTGAAGGAGTGGGGATGATGGAGAAGAAGTTGAAGAAGGAGAACAAGAGGTAGAAATTCAAGTGGAAGCAGAAGAAGGAGAAAAAGAGGGATATGACAAAGGAAAGGAAGAACAAGAAGGAGATGAAGAGGAAGAAACAAAAGGAAAGGAGAGGATGGAGAAGAAGTGGAAGAAAGAGAACAAGATGAGGCAGGAGAAGTGGAAGAAAGATAAGAAGAGGAAGAAGGAGGAGGGTAACCAGAAGAAGTGGAAGAAGGAGAAGAAAAGGAAGAAGAAGAAGATATGGAAAGTGAAGAAGTTGAAGAACGTGAACAAGCGGAGGAAGAAGAAGTAGTGGAAGAAGGTGAGATGAAGAAGAAGAATTGGAATAAGGAGAAAAGGAGGAAAAGGAAGAAGGAGGGGAAGGGAAGCGAAGAAGAAGCAGAAGAAGTGGAATCTGGAGGAGAAGAGGAAGAAGAAGAAGAAGTGTAAGCATAAGATTTGGGGGAAGGAGAAGAAGAGCAAGAGCAACAATGGGAAGCAACAGAAGTGGGGAATCGAGAAAAAGAGGAAGGAGAAGACGGAAAGGAAAGAAGAAGAAGTTGTGGAAGGAGAAGAAATGGAAGAATAGGAACAAGAACTAGTGTAAGCAAAAGAAGCGGAAGAAGGAGACGAAAATGAAGAAGAACAACAAGTAGAAGTAGAAGAAGTGGTAAATGGAGAGAATAAGAGGAATAGGAGGAAGTAGTGGAATGAAAGGAGATGAAGAAGAAGAAGTGGAAGAAGGAGAACGGGAGAAGGGAGAAGAGGTGGCAGAAGGAGAAGAAGAGGAAGAAGAAGAAGTGGAAGAACGAGAAGAAAAGGAGGAAGAAGAAGCAATGGAAGGAAAGGGGATGAAGAAGAAGTGGAACAAGGAGGAGAAGAAGAAGGGGAGGAAGAAGAAATAGTGTAGGCAGAAGAAGGGCAAGAAGGAGAAGAGAGGGAAGAAGAAGAACAAGTGGATGTAGTAGAAGTGGAAGAAGGTGAACAAGAGGAAGAAGAAGAAGTAGTTGAAGGAGTGGGGATGATGGAGAAGAAATGGAAGAAGGAGAAAAAGAGGTAGAAATGCATGTGGAAGCAGAAGAAGGAGAAAAAGAGGGATATGACGAAGGAAAGGAAGAAGAAGAAGGAGATGAAGAGGAAGAAAAGAAAGGAAAGGAGAGGATGAAGAAGAAGTGGAAGAAAGAGAATAAGAGGAGGCAGGAGAAGTGGAAGAAAGATAAGAAGAGGAAGAAGAAGGAGAGTAACTAGAAGAAGTGGAAGAAGGAGAACAAAAGGAAGAAGAAGAAGATGTGGAAAGTGAAGAAGTTTAAGAAGGTGAACAAGAGGAGGAAGAAGAAGTGGTGGAAGGAGGTGAGATAATGAAGAAGAATTGGAACAAGGAGAAAAGGACGAAAAGGAAGAAGGAGGGGAAGGGAAGGAAAGAAGACGCAGAAGAAGTGGAAGCTGGAGGAGAAGAGGAGGAAGAAGAAGAAGTGTAAGCATAAGATTTGGGGGAAGGGGAAAAAGAGGAAGAGCAATAATGGGAAGCAACAGAAGTGGGGGATTGAGAAAAAGAGGAAGGAGAAGACGGAAAGGAAAGAAGAAGAAGTTGTGGAAGGAGAAGAAATGGAAGAAGAGGAAGAAGAAAAAGTGCAAGCAGAAGAAGCGGAAGAAGGAGACGAAAATGAAGAAGAACAACAAGTAGAAGTAGAAGAAATGCTAGAAGGAGAGAATAAGAGGAATCGGAGGAAGTAGTGGAATGAAAGGAGATGAAGAAGAACAAGTGGAAGAAGGAGAATGAAAGGAGGGAAATAGGTGGCAGAAGGAGAAGAAGAGGACGAAGAAGAAGTGGAAGAACGAGAAGAAAAGGAAGAAGTGCAAGTGGAAGAAGGAGAACAATAGGAAGAAGAAGAAGAAGTGGAAGAATGAGAAAAAGAGGAGGAAGAAGAAGCAATGGAAGGGAAGGGGATGAAGAAGAAGTGCAACAAGGAGGAGAAGAAGAAGGGGAGGAAGAAGAAGTAGTGTAGGCAGAAGAAGGGCAAGAACGAGAAGAGAGGGAAGAAGAAGAACAAGTGGATGTAGTATAGGCGGAATAAGGTGAACAAGAGGAGGAAGAAGAAGTGGTTGAAGGAGTGGGGATGATGGAGAAGAAGTGGATTTAGGAGAACAAGATATAGAAATGCAAGTGGAAGCAGAAGAAGGAGAAAAAGAGGGATATGACGAAGGAAAGGGAGAAGAAGAAGGAGATGAAGAGGAAGAAAAGAAAAGAAAGGAGAGGATGAAGAAGAAGTGGAAGAAAGAGAACAACAGGAGGCCAGAAAAGTGGAAGAAAGATAAGAAGAGGAAGAAGAAGGAGAGTAACTAGAAGAAGTGGAAGAAGGAGAAGAAAGGAAGAAGAAGAAGATGTGGAAAGTGAAGAACTTAAAGAAGGTGAACAAGAGGAGGAAGAAGAAGTAATGGAAGGAGGTGAGATGAAGAAAAAGAATTGGAACAAGGAAAAAAGGAGGAAAAGGAAGAAGGAGGGGAAGGGAAGGGAAGAAGAAGCAGAAGAAGTGGAAGCTGGAGGAGAAGAGGAAGAAGAAGAAGAAGTGTAAGCATAAGATTTGGGGGAAGGAGAAGAAGAGGAAGAGCAACAATGGGAAGCAACAGAAGTGAGGGATGGAGCAGAAGAGGAAGGAGAAGACGGAAAGGAAAGAAGAAGAAGTTGTGGAAGGAGAAGCAATGGAAGAAGAGGAAGAAGGAGAAGTGTAAGCCGAAGAAGCGGAAGAAGGAGACGAAAATGAAATAGAACAACAAGTAGAAGTAGAAGAAGTGGTAGAAGGAGACAATAAGACGAATAGGAGGAAGTAGTGGAATGAAAGGAGATGAAGAAAAGAAATTGTGGAAGGAGAACGGGAGGAGGAAGAAGAGGTCACAGAAGGAGAAGAAGAGGAATAAGAAGTGGTGGAAGAACGAGAAGAAAAGGAAGAAGTGCAAGAGGAAGAAGGATAAAAATACGAAGAAGTAGAAGTGGAAGAATGAGAAAAAGAGGAGGAAGAAGAAGCAATGGAAGGAAAGGGGATGAAGAAGGAGTGGAACAAGGAGGAGAAGAAGAAGGGGAGGAAGAAGAAGTAGTGTAGGCAGAAGAAGGGCAAGAAGGAGAAGAGAGGGAAGAAGAAGAAGAAGTGGATGTAGTAAAAGTGGAAGAAGGTGAACAAAAGGAAGAAGAAGAAGTAGTTGAAGGAGTGGAGATGATGGAGAAGAAGTGGAAGAAGGAGAACAAGAGGTAGTAGAAATGCAAGTGGAAACAGAAGAAGGAGAAAAAGAGGGATATGATGAAGGAAAGGAAGAAGAAGAAGGATATGAAGAGGAAGAAAAGAAAGGAAAGGAGAGGATGAAGAAGAAGTGGAAGAAAGAGAACAAGAGGAGGCAGGAGAAATGGGTGAAAGATAAGAAGAGTAAGAAGAAGGAAAGTAACTAGAAGAAGTGGAAGAAGGAGAAGAAAAGGAAGAAGAAGAAGATGTGGAAAGTGAAGAAGTTTAAGAAAGTGAATAAGAGGAGGAAGAAGAAGAAGATGTGGAAAGTGAAGAAGGTCAACAAGAGGAGAAAGAAGAAGTAGTGGAAGGAGGTGAGATGAAGAAGAAGAATTGGAACAAGGAGAAAAGAAGGAAAAGGAAGAAGGAGGGGATGGGAAGGGAAGAAGAAGCAGAAGAAGTGGAATCTGGAGGAGAAGAGGAAGAAGAAGAAGAAGTGTAAGCATAAGATTTGGGGGAAGGAGAAGAAGAGGAAGAGCAACAATGGAAAGCAACAGAAGTGGGGGATGGAGAAAGAGAGGAAAGAGAAGACAGAAAGGAAAGAAGAAGAAGTTGTGGAAGGAGAAAAAATGGAAGAAGAGGAAGAAGAAGAAGTGTAAGCAAAAGAAGCGGAAGAAGAAGATGAAAATGAAGAAGAACAAGAAGTAGAAGTAGAAGAAGTGGTAGAAGGAGAGAATAAGAGGAATAGGAGGAAGTAGAGGAATGAAAGGAGATGAAGAAGAAGAAGTGGAAGAAGGAGAACGGGAGGAGGGAGAAGAGGTGGCAGAAGGATAAGAAGAGGAAGAAGAAGAAGTGGAAGAACGAGAAGAAAAGGAAGAAGTGCAAGTGGAAGAAGGAGAACAATAGGAAGAAGAAGAAGAAGTGGAAGAATAAGAAAAAGAGGAGGAAGAAGAAGCAATGGAAGGAAAGGGGATGAACAAGAAGTGGAACAAGGAGGAGAAGAAGAAGGGGAGGAAAGAGAACAATAGGAAGAAGGTGAAGAAGTGGACGAATGAGAAAAAGAGGAGGAAGAAGAAGCAATGGAAGGAAAGGGGAATGAAGAAGAAGTGGAACAAGGAGGAGAAGAAGAAGGGGAGGAAGAAGAAGTAGTGTAGGCAGAAGAAGGGCAAGAGGAGAAGAGAGGGAAGAAGAAGAACAAGTGGATGTAGTAGAAGTGGAAGAAGGTGAACAAGAGGAAGAAGAAGTAGTTGAAGGAGTGGGGATGATGGAGAAGAAGTGGAAGAAGGAGAACAAGAGGTAGAAATGCAAGTGGAAGTAGAAAAAGGAGAAAAAGAGGGATATGAGGAAGGAAAGGAAGAAGAAGAAGGAGATGAAGACGAAGAAAAGAAGGGAAAGGAGGGGATGAAGAAGAAGTGGAAGAAAGAGAACAAGAGGAGGCAGGAGAAGTGGAAGAAGGATAAGAAAAGGAAGAAGAAGGAGAGTAACTAGAAGAAGTGGAAGAAGCAGAAGAAAAGGAAGAAGAAGAAGATGTGAAAACTGAAGAAGTTGAAGAAGGTTAACAAGAGGAGGAAGAAGAGGTAGTGGAAGGAGGTGAGATGAAGAACAAGAATTGGAACAAGGAGAAAAAGAGGAAAAGGAAGAAGGAGGGGAAGGGAAGGGAAGAAGAAGCAGAAGAAGTGGAATCTGGAAAAGAAGAGGAAGAAGAAGAAGAAGTGTAAGCATAAGATTTGGGGGAACAATGGGAAGGAACACAAGTGGGGGATGGAGAAAAAGACGAAGGAGAAGACGGAAAGGAAAGAAGAAGAAGTTGTGGAAGGAGAAGAAATGGAAGAAGAGGAATAAGAAGAAGTGCAAGCAGAAGAAGCAGAAGAAGGAGATGAAAATGAAGAAGAACAACAAGTAGAAGTAGAAGAAGTGGTAGAAGGAGAGAATAGGAGGAATAGGAGGAAGTAGTGGAGTGAAAGGAGATGAAGAAGAAGAAGTGGAAGAAGGAGAACGGAAGGAGGGAAAAGAGGTGGCAGAAGGAGAAGAACAGGAAGAAGTGGAAGAACGAGAAGAAAAGGAAGAAGTGCAAGTGGAAGAAGGAGAACAAGAGGAAGAAGAAGAAGAAGTGGAAGAATGAGAAAAAGAGGAGGAAGAAGAAGCAGTGGAAGGAAAGGGGAATGAAGAAGAAATGGAACAAGGAGGAGAACAAGAAGGGGAGGAAGAAGAAGTAGTGTAGGCAGAAGAAGGGCAAGAAGGAGAAGAGAGGGAAGAAGAAGAACAAGTGAATGTAGTAGAAGTGGAAGAAGGTGAACAAGAGGAAGAAGAAGAAGTAGTTGAAGGAGTGGGGATGATGGAGAAGAAATGGAAGAAGGAGAAAAAGAGGTAGAAATGCATGTGGAAGCAGAAGAAGGAGAAAAAGAGGGATATGACGAAGGAAAGGAAGAAGAAGAAGGAGATGAAGAGGAAGAAAAGAAAGAAAACGACAGGATGAAGAAGAAATGGAAGAAAGAGAACAAGAGGAGGCAGGAGAAGTGGAAGAAAGAAAAGTAGAGGAAGAAGAGGAGAGTAACTAGAAGAAGTGGAAGAAGGAGAAGAAAAGGAAGAAGAAGAAGATGTGCAAAGTGAAGAAGTTGAAGAAGGTGAACAAGAGGAGGAATAAGAAGTAGTGGAAGGAGGTGAGATGAAGAAGAAGAATTGGAACAAGGAGAAAAGGAGGAAAAGGAAGAAGGAGGGGAAGGGAAGGGAAGAAGAAGCAGAAGAAGTGGAAGCTGGAGGAGAAGAGGAAGAAAAAGAAGAAGTGTAAGCATAAGATTTGTGGGAAGGAGAAGAAGAGGAAGAGCAACAATGGGAAGCAACAGAAGTGGGGGATGGAGAAAAAGAGGAAGAAGAAGACGGAAAGGAAAGAAGAAGAAGTTGTGGAAGGAGAAGAAATGGAAGAAGGAGGCGAAAATGAAGAAGAACAACATGTAGAAGTAGAACAAGTGGTAGAAGGAGAAGAAAAGGAAGAAGAAGAAGATGTGGAAAGTGAAGAAGGTGAACAAGAGGAGGAAGAAGAAGTAGTGGAAGGAGGTGAGATGAAGAAGAAGAATTGGAACAAGGAGAAAAGGAGGAAAAGGAAGAAGGAGGGGAAGGGAAAGGAAGAAGAAGCAGAAGAAGTGGAATCTAGAGGAGAAGAGGAAGAAGAAGAAGAAGTGTAAGCATAATATGTGGGGGAAGGAGAAGAAGAGGAAGAGCAACAATGGAAAGCAACAAAAGTGGGCGATGGAGAAAAAGAGGAAGAAGAAGATAGAAAGGAAAGAAGAAGAAGTTGTGGAAGGAGAAGAAATGGAAGAATAGGAAGAGGAAGAAGTGTACGCAGAAGAAGCGGAAGAAGCAGACGAAAATGAAGAAAAACAACAAGTAGAAGTAGAAGAAGTGGTAGAAGGAGAGAATAAGAGGAATAGGACGAAGTAGTGGAATGAAAGGAGATGAAGAAGAAGAAGTGGAAGAAGGAAAACGGGAGGAGTGAGAAGAGGTGGCAGAAGGAGAAGAAGAGGAAGAAAAAGAAGTTGAAGACCAAGAAGAAAAGGAAGAAGTGCAAGTGGAAGAAGGAGAACAATAGGAAGAAGAAGAAGAAGTAGAAGAATGAGAAAAAGAGGAGGAGGAAGAAGCAATGGAAGGAAAGGGGATGAAGAAGAAGTGGAACAAGGAGTTGAAGAAGAAGGGGAGGAAGAAGAAGTAGTGTAGGCAGAAGAAGGGCAAGAAGGAGAAGAGAGGGAAGAAGAAGAACAAGTGGATGTAGTAGAAGTGGAAGAAGGTGAACAAGAGGAAGAAGAAGAAGTAGTTGAAGGAGTGGGGATGATGGAGAACAAGTGGAAGAAGGAGAATAAGAGGGAGAAATGCAAGTGGAAGCAGAAGAAGGAGAAAAAGAGGGATATGACGAAGGAAAGGAAGAAGAAGAAGGAGATGAAGAGGAACAAAAGAATGGAAAGGAGAGGATGAAGAAGAAGCGGAAGAAAGAGAAGAAGAGGAGGCAGGAGAAGTGGAAGAAAGATAAGAAGAGGAAGAAGAAGGAGAGTAACTAGAAGAAGTGGAAGAAGGAGAAGAAAAGGTAGAAGAAGAAGATGTGGAAGGTGAAGAAGTGGAAGAAGGAGAAGAAAAGGTAGAAGAAGAAGATGTGGAAGGTGAAGAAGTTGAAGAAGGTGAACAAGAGGAGGAAGAAGAAGCAGTGGAAGGAAGTGAGATGAAGAAGAAGACTTGGAAAAAGGAAAAAAGGTGGAAAAGGAAGAAGGAGGGGAAGGGAAGGGAAGAAGAAGCAAAAGAAGTGGAAGCTGGAGGAGAAGAGGAAGAAGAAGAAGAAGTGTAAGCATAAGATTTGGGGGAAGGAGAAGAAGAGGAAGAGCAACAATGGGAAGCAACAGAAGTAGGGGATGGAGAAAAAGAGTTAGGAGAAGACAGAAAGGAAAGAAGAAGAAGTTGTGGAAGGAGAAGAAATGGAAGAAGAGGAAGAAGAAGAAGTGTAAGCAGAAGAAGCGGAAGAAGGAGACGAAAATGAAGAAGCACAACAAGTAGAAGTAGAAGAAGTGGTAGAAGGAGAGAATAAGAGGAATAGGAGGAAGTAGTGGAATGAAAGGAGATGAAGAAGAAGAAGTGGAAGAAGGAGAACGGGAGGAGTGAGAGGAAGGGGCAGAAGGAGAAGAAGAGGAAGAAGAAGAAGTGGAAGAACAAGAAGAAAAGGAAGAAGTGCAAGTAGAAGAGGGAGAACAATAGGAAGAAGAAGAAGAAGCGGAAGAATGAGAAAAAGAGGAGGGAGAGGAAGCAATGGAAGGAAAGGGGATGAAGAAGAAGTGGAACAAGGAGGATAAGAAGAAGGGGAGGAAGAAGAAGTAGTATAAGTAGAAGAAGGGCAAGAAAGAGAAGAGAGGGAAGAAGAAGAAGATGTGGAAAGCGAAGAAGTTGAAGAAGGTGAACAAGAGGAGGAAGAAGAAGTAGTGGAAGGGCGTGAGATGAAGAAGAAGAATTGGAACGAGGAGAAAAGGAGGAAAAGGAAGAAGGAAGGGAACGGAAGGGAAGAAGAAGCAGAAGAAGTGGAATCTGGAGGAGAAGAGGAAGAAGAAGAAGAAGTGTAAGCATAAGATTTAGGGGCAGGAGAAGAAGAGGAAGAGCAACAATGGGAAGCAACAGTAGTGGGGGATGGAGAAAAAACGGAAGGAGAAGACGGAACGGAAAGAAGAAGAAGTTTTGGAAGGAGAAGAAACAGAAGAAGAGGAAGAAGAAGAAGTGTAAGCAGAAGAACAAAAGAAGGAGACGAAAATGAAGAACAACAAGTAGAAGTAGAAGAAGTGGTAGAAGGAGAGAATAAGAGGAATAGGAGGAAGTAGTGGAATGAAAGGAGATGAAGAAGAAGAAGTGGAAGAAGGAGAACGGGAGGAGTGAGAAGAGGTGGCAGAAGGAGAAGAAGAGGAAGAAGAAGAAGTGGAAGAACGAGAAGAAAAGGAAGAAGTGCAAGTGGAAGAGGGAAACAATAGGAAGAAGACGAAGAAGTGGAAGAATAAAAAAAAGAGGAGGAAGAAGAAGCAATTGAAGGAAAGGGGATGAAGAAGAAGTGGAACAAGGAGGAGAAGAAGAAGGGGAGGAAGAAGAAGTAGTGCAGGAAGTAGAAGGGCAAGAAGGAGAAGAGAGGGAAGAAGAAGAACAAGTGGATATAGTAGAAGTGGAAGAAGGTGAACAAGAGGAAGAAGAAGAAGTAGTTGAAGGAGTGGGGATGATGAAGAAGAAGTGGAAGAAGGAGACAAGAGGTAGAAATGCAAGTGGAAGCAGAAGAAGGAGAAAAAGAGGCATATGACGAAGGAAATGAAGAAGAAGAAGATGAAGAGGAAGAAAGGAATGGAAAGGAGAGGATGAAGAAGAAGCGAAAGAAAGAGAACAAGAGGAGGCAGGAGAAGTGGAAGAAAGATAAGAAGAGGAAGAAGAAGGAGATTTACTAGAAGAAGTAGAAGAAGGAGAAGAAAAGGTAGAAGAAGAAGATGTGGAAGGTGAAGAAGTTGAAGAAGGTGAACAAGAGGAGGAAGAAGAAGTAGTGGAAGGAGGTGAGATGAAGAAGAAGACTTGGAACAAGGAAAAAAGGAGGAAAAGGAAGAAGGAGGGGAAGGTAAGGGAAGAAGAGGAAGTGTAAGCAGAAGAAGCTGAAGAAGGAGACGAAAATGAAGAAGAACAACAAGTAGAAGTAGTAGAAGTGGTTGAAGGAGAGAATAACAGGAATAGGAAGTGCAAGGAGTGGAATGAAAGGAAATGAAGAAGAAGTAGTGGAAGAAGGAGAACGAGAGGAGGGAGAAGAGGTGGCAGAAGGAGAAGAAGAGGAAGAAGAAGAAGTGGAAGAACGAGAAGAAAAGGAAGAAGTGGAAGAAGAGGAAGTGTATGCAGAAGAAGCGGAAGAAGGAGACGAAAATGAAGAAGAACAATAAGTAGAAGTAGAAGAAGCGGAAGAAGGAGACGAAAATGAAGAAGAACAACAAGTAGAAGTAGAAGAAGTGGTAGAAGGAGAGAATAAGAGGAATAGGAGGAAGTAGTGGAATGAAAGGAGATGAAGAAGAAGAAGTGGAAGAAGGAGAACGGGAGGAGGGAGAAGAGGTGGCAGAAGGAGAAGAAGAGGAAGTGGAAGAAGAAGAAGAGGAAGAAGAAGAAGTGGTAGAACGAGAAGAAAAGGAAGAAATGCAAGTGGAACAAGGAGAACAATAGGAAGAAGAAGAAGTGGAAGAATGAGAAAAAGGGGAGGAAGAAGAAGCAATGGAAGGAAAGGGGATGAAGAAGAAGTGGAACAAGGAGGAGAACAAGAAGGCGAGGAAGAAGAAGTAGTGTAGGCAGAAGAAGGGAAAGAAGGAAAAGAGAAGGAAGAAGAAGAACAAGTGGATGTAGTAGAAGTGGAAGAAGGTGAACAAGAGGAAGAAGAATAAGTAGTTGAAGGAGTGGGGATGATGGAGAAGAAGTGGAAGAAGGAGAACACGAGGTAGAAATGCAAGTGGAAGCAGAAGAAGGAGAAAAAGAGGGATATGACGATGGAAAGGAAGAAGAAGAAGGAGATGAAGAGCAAGAAAAGAAAGGAAAGGAGAGGATGAAGAAGAAGTGGAAGAAAGAGAACAAGAGGAGGCAGGAGAAGTGGAAGAAAGATAAGAAGAGGAAGAAGAAGGAGAGTAACTAGAAGAAGTGAAAGAAGGAGAAGAAAAGGAAGAAGAAGAAGATGTGGAAAGTGAAGAAGGTGAACAAGAGGAGGAAGAAGAAGTAGTGGAAGGAGGCGAGATGAAGAAGAAGAATTGCACAAGGAGAAAAGGAGGAAAAGGAAGAAGGAGGGGAAGGGAAGGGAAGAAGAAGCAGAAGAAGTGAAATCTGGAGGAGAAGAGGAAGAAGAAGTGTAAGCAGAAGAAGCGGAAGAAGGAGACGAAGATGAAGAAGAACAATAAGTAGAAGTAGAAGAAGTGGTAGAAGGAGAGAATAAGTTGAATAGGAGGAAGTAGTGGAATGAAAGGACATGAAGAAGAACAAGTGGAAGAACGAGAAGAAAAGGAAGAACTGCAAGTGGAAGAAGGAGAACAATAGGACGAAGAAGAAGAAGTGGAAGAATGAGAAAAAGAGGAGGAAGAAGAAGCAATGGAAGTAGTGCAGGCAGAAGAAGGGCAAGAAGGAGAAGAGAGGGATGAAGAAGAACGAGTAGATGTAGTAGAAGTGGAAGAAGGTGAACAAGAGGAAGAAGAAGAAGTAGTTGAAGGAGTGGGGATGATGGAGAAGAAGTGGAAGAAGGAGAACAAGAGGTAGAAATGCAAGTGGAAGTAGAGGAAGGAGATGAAGAGGAAGAAAAGAAAGGAAAGGAGAGGATGAAGAAGAAGTCGAAGAAAGAGAACAAAAGGAGGTAGGAGAAGTGGAAGAAAGATAAGAAGAGGAAGAAGAAGGAGAGGAACTAGAAGAAGTGGAAGGAGGAGAAGAAAAGGAAGAAGAAGAAGATGTGGAAAGTGAAGAAGTTGAAGAAGGTGAACAAGAGGAGGAAGAAGAAGTGGTGGAAGGAGGTGAGATGAAGAAGAAGAATTGGAACAAGGAGAAAAGGAGGAAAAGGAAGAAGGAGGGGAAGGGAACGGAAGAAGAAGCAGAAGAAGTGGAATCTGGAGGAGAAGAGGAAGAAGAAGAAGAATAAGGATAAGATTTGGGGGAAGGAGAACAAGAGGAAGAGCAACAATGGGAAGCAACAGAAGTAGGGGATGGAGAAAAAGAGGAAGGAGAAGACGGAAAGGAAAGAAGAAGAAGTTGTGGAAGGAGAAGAAATGGAAGAAGAAGAAGTGTAAGCAGAAGAAGCGGAAGGAGGAGATGAAAATGAAGAAGAATAACAAGTAGTATAAGAAGTGGTAGAAGGAGAGAATAAGAGGAATTGGAGGAAGTAATGGAATGAAAGGAGATGAAGAAGAAGAAGTGGAAGAAGGAGAACGGGAGGAGGAAGAAGAGGTGGCAGAAGGAGAAGAAGTGTAAGAACAAGAAGAAAAGAAAGAAGTGAAAGTGGAAGAAGGAGCACAATAGGAAGAAGAAGAAGAAGTGGAAGAATGAGAAAAAGAGGAGGAAGAAGAAGCAATGGAAAGAAAGGGGAATGAAGAAAAAGTGGAACAAGGAGGAGAAGAAGAAGGGGAGGAAGAAGAAGTAGTGCAGGCAGAAGAAGGCCAAGAAGGAGAAGAAGAACAAGTGGATGTAGTAGAGGTGGAAGAATGAGAATAAGAGGAAGAAGAAGAAGTAGTTGAAAGAGTGGGGCTTATGGACAAGAAGTGGATGAAGGAGAACAAGAGGTAGAAATGCAAGTGGAAGCAGAAGAAGGAGAAAAAGAGGGATATGACGAAGGAAAGAAAGAAGAAGAAGGAGATGAAGAAGAAGAAAAGAAAGAGAACAAGAGGAGGCAGGAGAAGTGCAAGAAAGATAAGAAGAGGAAGAAGAAGGAGAGTAACTAGAAGAAGTGGAAGAAGGAGAAGAAAAGGAAGAAGAAGAAGATGTGGAAAGTGGAGAAGTTGAAGAAGGTGAACAAGAGGAGGAAGAAAAAGTAGTGGAAGGAGGAGAGATGAAGAAGAAGAATTGGAACAAGGAGAAAAGGAGGAAAAGGAAGAAGGAGGGGAAGGGAAGGGAAGAAGAAGCAGAAGAAGTCAAATCTGGAGGAGAAGAGGAAGAAGAAGAAGAAGTGTAAGCATAAGATTTGGGGGAAGGAGACGAAGAGGAAGAGCAACAATGGGAAGCAACAGAAGTGGGGGATGGAGAAAAAGAGGAAGGAGAACACGGAAAAGAAAGAAGAAGAAGTTGTGGAAAGAGAAGAAATGGAAGAACAGGAAGAAGAAGAAGTGTAAGCAGAAGAAGCGGAAGAAGGAGACGAAAATGAAGAAGAACAACAAGTAGAAGTAGAAGAAGTGGTAGTTGAAGAAGGAGGAGAAGAAGAAGGGGAGGAAGAAGAAGTAGTGTAGGCAGAAGAACGGTAAGAAAGAGAAGAAGAACAAGTGGATGTAGTAGAAGTGGAAGAAGGTGAACAAGAGGTAGAGGAAGAAGTAGTTGAAGGAGTGGGGATGACGGAGAAGAAGTGGAAGAAGGAGAACAAGAGGTAGAAATGCAAGTGGAAGCACAAGAAGAAGAAAAAGAGGGATATGACGAAGGAAAGCAAGAAGAAGAAGGAGATGAAGAGGAAGAAAAGAAAGGAAAGGAGAGGATGAAGAAGAAATGGAAGAAAGATAAGAAGAGCAAGAAGAAGGAGAGTAACTAGAAGAAGTGGATGAAGGAGAAGAAAAGGAAGAAGAAGAAGATGGGGAAAGTGAAGAAGTTGGAGAAGGTTAACAAGAGGAGGAAGAAGAAGTAGTAGAAGGAGGTGAGATGAAGAAGAAGAATTGGAAGAAGGAGAAAAGGAGGAACAGGAAGAAGGAGGGGAAGGGAAGGGAAGAAGAAGCAGAAGAAGTGGAATCTAGAGGAGAAGAGGAAGAAGAAGAAGAAGTGTAAACATAAGATTTGGGGGAAGGAGAAGAAGAGGAAGAGCAACAATGGGAAGCAACAGAATTGGGGGATGAAGGAAAAGAGGAAGGAGAAGACGAAAAGGAAAGAAGAAGAAGTTATGGAAGGAGAAGAAGCGTAAGCAGAAGAAGCAGAAGAAGGAGACGAAAATGAAGAAGAACAACAAGTAGAAGTAGAAGAAGTGGTAGAAGGAGAGAATTAGAGGAATAGGAGGAAGTAGTGGAATGAAAGGTGATGAAGAAGAAGAAGTGGAAGAAGGAGAACGGGAGGAGGAAGAAGAGGTGGCAGTAGAGAAGAAGAGGAAAAAGAAGAAGTGGAAGAACGAGAAGAAAAGGAAGAAGTGCAGGTGGAAGAAGGAGAACAATAGGAAGAAGAAGAAGAAGAAATGGAAGAATGAGAAAAAGAGGAGGAAGAAGAAGCAATGGAAGGAAATCGGATGAAGAAGAAGTGGAACAAGGAGGAGAACAAGAAGGGGAGGAAGAAGAAGTAGTGTAGGCAGAAGAAGGGCAAGAAGGAGAAGAGAGGGAAGAAGAACAACAAGTGGATGTAGTAGAGGTGGAAGAAAGTGAACAAAGAAGAAGAAATAGTTGAAGGAGTGGGGATGATGGAGAAGAAGTGGAAGAAGGACAACAAAAGGTAGAAATGCAAGTGGAAGTAAAAGATGGAGAAAAAGAGGGATATGACGAAGGAAAGGAAGAAGAAGAAGGAGATGAAGAGGAAGAAAAGAAAGGAAAGGAGAGGATGAAGAAGAAGTGGAAGAACGAGAACAAGAGGAGGGAAGAGATGTGGATGAAAGATAATTAGACGAAGAAAAAGGCGAGTAACTAGAAGAAGTGGAACAAGGAGAAGAAAAGGAAGAAGAAGAAGATGTGGAAATTGAAGAAGTTGAAGCAGGTGAACAGGAGGAGGAAGAAGAAGTAGTGGAAGGAGGTGAGATGAAGAAGAAGAATTGGAACAAGGAGAAAAGGAGGAAAAGGAAGAAGGAGGGGAAGGGAAGGGAAGAAGAAGCAGAAGAAGTGGCATATGGAGGAGAAGAGGAAAAAGAAGAAGAAGTGTAAGCATAAGATTTGGGGGAAGGAGAAGATATGGAAAGGACAGAAGAAGAAGTTGTGGAAGGAGAAGATATGGAAGAAGAGGAAGAAGAAGAAGTGTAAGCAGAAGAAGCGGAAGTAGGAGACGAAAATGAAGAAGAACAACAGGTAGAAGTAGCAGAAGTGGTAGAAGGAGAGAATAAGAGGAATAGGAGGAAGTAGTGGAATGAAAGGAGATGAAGAAGAAGAAGTGGAAGAAGGAGAACGGGAGTTGCGAGAAGAGGTGGCAGAAGGAGAAGAAGAGGAAGAACAAGAACTGGAAGAACGAGAAGAAAAGGAAGAACTTCAAGTGGAAGAAGGAGAACAATGGGAAGAAGAAGAAGAAGTGGAAGAATGAGAAAAAGAGGAGGAAGAAGAAGCAATGGAAGGAAAGGGGATGAAGGCGAAGTGGAACAAGGAGGAGAAGAAGAAGGGGAGGAAGAAGAAGTAGTGTAGGCAGAAAAAGGGCAAGAAGGAGAAGAGAGCGAAGAGGACGAAGAAGTGGATGTAGTAGAGGTGGAAGAAGGTGAACAAGAGGAAGAAGAAGAAGTAGTTGACGGACTGGGGATGATGGACAAGAAGTGGAAGAAGGAGAACAAGAGGTAGAAATGCAAGTGGAAGCAGAAGAAGGAGAAAAAAGAGGGATATGACGAAGGAAAGGAAGAAGAAGAAGGAGATTAAGAGGAAGAAAAGAAAGGAAAGGAAAGGATGAAGAAGAAGTGGAAGAAAGAGAACAAGAGGAGGCAGGAGAAGTGGAAGAAAGATAAGAAGAGGAGGAAGAAGGAGAGTAACTAGAAGAAGTGGAAGAAGGAGAAGAAAAGGAGGAAGAAGAAGATGTGGAAAGTGAAGAAGGTGAAGAAGAGGAGGAAGAAGAAGTAGTGGAAGGAGGTGAGATGAAGAAGAAGAATTGGAACAAAGAGAAAAGGAGGAAAAGGAAGAAGGAGAAGACGGAAAGGAAAGAATAAGAAGTTGTGGAAGGAGAATAAATGGAAGAAGAGGAAGAAGAAGAAGTGTGAGCAGAAGAAGCGGAAGAAGGAGACGAAAATGAAGAGGAACTGATGCATGCCTCCCTTGATCTTTTTCCTTGAGGTTCCAAGCACCATGAAATGGATGATGGAGGGGAAAGAAAATGGAGGTGGGGCGCCACTCTCAAAGAGAGATAAGCCAAAGTGTTTAGGTTTGCCACAAGGGAAGGAACCCTTGATAAAAACCAACTAGGAAGAGGTTCCTCAAGAGAGAGGATCCTCAAGACCTTTTACTAAGAATGTGCTCACAAAGAGACTATTTTCATTCAACTTCAAAGGTGAAATTTTACAATGAGGGGGAATGAGTATATATAGCCCAATGGGAGAGTTTGGGCACACTTTTCTAGGCAATATGGGACTTGGGCTTAATTAGGATTAAAACTAATTAACCCAAGTCTTAGGCCTTAAGTGAGGCACCTAAGTTCACCCCCTGTGGGTGCAATTAGCATATCTTAATGTGAATGGGCTAGCCCAAAATCATGTCTTAACTTATGCACCCATTATAAGCTTACTCCTCCTTTTTAACTAAAGACACCTATACCTTATAAACTAAGAAGATGGCCGGAAATACATGGCCTTAAGGGAATTAAAAATACTTTCTTATTTAGCTAATTAAAATAAAATATTTACAAGCTAAAAATAACGAAGACTATGGCTTCGAATCTTCAATGAGCTTTTGTCCATGCCATGCCTTCCTTGAGTCCTCCTAGCCATGATGCATGCTAGGTGAGATTGCATCATCTCCTCTCCCTTGGAGAGGATTTGACCTCAAATCCTGAGGTCTTTCTTCCGCTTTTGAAAGTCTCCTTTGAAGGCAAAGGCGGATCTTCCTTAGACTCGGTCTTCCTACCAACAACCTTATTTTCATTTTTATCCCTTTCTCTCTTAAGCTTCATGATCCTTCTATCCTCCATAACCTCGGTAGGGGTAAGAGGAAGTAAGGTGATCTTTTTCCCTTTATGAGAGAGAGTGATTTTATTAGTCAGGCCATTGTGCAAAGTTTCCTTATCATGTTGTCATGGCCTTCCCAGCAACATGTGACTAGCTTCCATAGGGACTACATCACATAACACTTTGTCGTGATACTTCCCTATGAAGAAGCTAATCTCCACTTGCTCTCTTACTACTACACCATCTTCATAATTAAGTCCATGCAAAGAATAAGGTGAAGGATGAGGAGTAGTAGCAAGTGATAGCTTTTCCACCACCCTCGTGCTACAAAAATTACAACATGATCCACCATCCACAATAAGAGAACAAGTTTTGCCCAAAATTTTGCATCTTGTTTGAAAAACATTCTCTCTTTGTGTTTGGGTTTCCTTACAAGGATGGCTTCCAAGAAGTTGTTTCACTTTGAAGAGATCATCATATGAATGAATACCCTTTTCATTTGATGTTCCCTTTAAAGTCCTTTTTCTTTTGGGGCAAAACAAAGCAATATGCCCTTTTTCTAAACACTTAAAACATTTAGGACTTCGAAAATGAGTGCTCGAACTAGTGGTAGGGGTGTCACTCATACTCAAGGGTTTTCTCTCAATATGCTTTCTTTTGGATGACTCTCTTTTGGGTTTAAAATTATAGAAGGGTTTGTCTTTTTCTTAGGATGCCTCTTAGGGTTTTCCTTCTTACTAGAAGAAGCATGAATGTCATGGATTATTTTAGGCTCCTCTAAGTCTCTATAATGTGTGTAAATGTTACCACAAGAGCTCTTATAAGCATCTCTCTCTTTTTGTATCTTCATTTCTTCCCTTCTTTCTAACTTATTTTGTTCCTTTTCTCTCTTTTCCAATTCTTTCTTCTCTTTTTCTCTCCTTTCTCTTCTCTCTTTTCTCTCTAACTCTTTTCTTTTGTTTTCTTCTTTTTCTCTTTCTTTTTCTCTTTTCTCTTTTTCTCTTCTCTCTTCTCTTTCTTTTTCTCTTGCTTCTCTTTCTTTCTTTTCATTTTCCCTACTCTCTATTTGTCTCTCTTTTTCTCTTCTTTCTTTTCTTTCTTGTCTCTCCTTTTCTTTTTGTTCTTTCTCTCTTCTCTCCTCTCTATCTAGTTCCTCTTGTTCTCTTTTCCTCATCTCTCTTTGTTTTCTCTCATTTTTCCAAAATTCCCTAAGGTGTTTTTTCTACTATTTCCCAATCAATAGAGTATGGATATGTGGGCAAGGTTGGTTTATCACTCTTCTCATTCTTTTCTTTTATTCTATTCTCACATTCTTCTCCTTTATTTTCCCTAGTTTCATTACTACTCCTAACACTCCTAGAAGTGTGTGAAAACATGTCAAAGTGTAAGGCCTAGGGAACTAATATGCAAAACACTCCTCTCGTTTTTGTTTTCTCCTAAAGTGTTAAGAGTCTTTGGAACTCTAACACTTTCTAAAACGTTGAAAGCAAATAAAGAAATTTAAAGCAAAGCTAAAGGATTCTAACGTGCTCCTAAGTATGAATAAGGGGTACCAATTCCTTATCCACACTAAAACGAGAAACTAAGGTTTATTACACACAAAAGAGGTGACCCTTATGGGCATCCAATACCTCTAATTAAAATGTCCTTTAAAAATACACCCAAATTAAACAAAGAAAATTAAAAGTAGTTGAATGTAGCTCCTTTCTTCAAGTGCTCCTAACCAAGTGTATCACTCTAGTCTTGGCCTCCTTTTCAAGTCTCCTCTTCCTTGGTTTTAAATCAACACTTCCTAAGGATGCTACCCTTGTGAAAATTTCAACAATTTGGCTAACTACCAAGAGAAAACAAGCGCCCAAGCAAGAGACCAAGGGAAGTAGAATTTGAAAGCAAAAAGCAATAAAAAGCACTTAACAAGAATAGGAACACATCCAAGTGGAAAGAATTTATTTGACAAACACAAAGAAAGCCAATAAGGACAAGCAAGAAATAAAAGGTGTAGAAAGAAAGTTGGCACACAAAAAAAAATTCCTAGAATTGGACTTAAAACAAAAAAGACTCAACAAATTCAATGATTTGCACAATTGTAAAGCAAGATGGCTAAATCATAGTCAAATAAATTCAAGCAAATTTCAATAAAATTTAACATTCCTTTGAATTTTTTAATAATTTTGAGGTGCACTAATTTTTATTTTATTTTTTTGTACTCTTTTTACTTGTTTTTAGCACTTTTTACTAACTCTTTTTTTTTTTTTTACTTATTTTACACTTTTGATTTCTTTTCTTCTTCTTTTTTTTTTTTAAACAATTTTGATACACCTCTTAACACATTTTGTAGCAAATATAGTGAGGAGTCAAAGAATCATAAATTCTTGAACAAAGGATAGGAAATGGCCACCATAATTGATATACAAAAGTGCAAAATTAAGAAACAAAGCAACCTAATATGAACTAGTAATTGTAGGTGATAAAAAATAAATGGCACAAGGAGAGTTTTATGGAAGTTGAGGACAACTTGATTACTCAATAATCAGCCCAATCATACCCAACATGCCTCTCAAAGCCAATCAACAAAAATCACCACAAAAACTAGCACAAAATTAAGATACTAAAATTATTGAACAAGTGAATGAAATTTGGAAGAAATTGAGCATTAATTTTTTTGAAGATTTTTTTTTTTAAGAACATGCTAAGATCTAAATAGCATGTGAGACTCTAAGGACATGGGATCAAGAGTAAGCCTCTTTGATGCTCAATTTCCAATAGAGAAATAACACACTTTTATGGTAAAAATAAAAAGGCAAAACTATGTAGAATTAAGAGACAATAAAAGGGCTACAACATGACCAACTAAGACACAACTTGGAAGATTAAAAACTGAAATTAAATGACTCAAAATAACCAGAAATATATGCCCAAAACAGAGAACAAAGGGCTGGAAAAACAGAAAAATAGGTGCAGGAAAATAGAATTAAAAATTGAAATAAGAAGTACAACGTGCATCCAAAGATCAAGACCACAATGTGTGGCTTCCTTCACAAATTTTGTGATGTCATTACAATGATCTTCTTAGGATTTGCACAAGAATAAGGAAAAAATAAAAAGCTGGACAGAAAATTAAAGAAACAATCCTAAAGGAAACATATAAAGATTCAATGGAAAAGAACAAGATAAATTGAATCTAGAAAGCAATAAAAACTAGGAAATAAATTGCATAAAATGAAAACTACAAAAACATAAACTAACAAGACATAAAAGGAATTAAATGACAAGAATCAAAGGCTGGAAAAAATAAAGGAAAAAGCAAGAACTCTAAGAAGAAAAGCTGAAAAAAATTAAAGAAAATTAAGACTAGAAAAGAACCTCATGAAGTTGGCTCTGATACCAAATGATGCATGCCTCCCTTGATCTTTTTCCTTGAGGTTCCAAGCACCATGAAATGGATGATGGAGGGGAAAGAAAATGGAGGGGGGCGCCACTCTCAAAGAGAGATAAGCCAAAGTGTTTAGGTTTGCCACAAGGGAAGTAACCCTTGATAAAAACCAACTAGGAAGAGGTTCCTCAAGATAGAGGATCCTCAAGACCTTTTACTAAGAATGTGCTCATAAAGAGACTATTTTCATTCAACTTCAAAGGTGAAATTTTACAATGAGGGGGAATGAGTATATATAGCCCAATGGGAGAGCTTGGGCACACTTTTCTAGGCAATGTGGGACTTGGGCTTAATTAGGATTAAAACTAATTAACCCAAGTCTTAGGCCTTAAGTGAGGAACCTAAGTTCACCCCCTATGGGTGCAATTAGCATATCTTAATGTGAATGGGCTAGCCGAAAATCATGTCTTAACTTATGCACCCATTATAAGCTTACTCCTCCTTTTTAACTAAAGACACCTATACCTTATAAACTAAGAAGATGGCCGGAAATACATGGCCTTAAGGGAATTAAAAATACTTTCCTATTTATCTAATTAAAATAAAATATTTACAAGCTAAAAACAACGAAGACTATGGCTTCGAATCTTCAATGAGCTTTTGTCCATGCCATGCCTTCCTTGAGTCCTCCTATCCATGATGCATGCTAGGTGAGATTGCATGAGAAAAAGAGGGGATATGACGGAAGAAGGTGAACAAGAGGAAGAAGAAGAAGTAGTTGAAGAAGAAGTAGTTGAAGGAGTGGGGATGATGGAGAAGCAGTGGAAGAAGGAGGACAAGAGGTAGACATGCAAGTGGAAGCAGAAGAAGGAGAAAAAGAGGGATATGACGAAGGAAAGGAAGAAGAAGAAGGAGATGAAGAGGAAGAAAAGAAAGGAAAGGAGAGGATGAAGAAGAAGTGGAAGAAAGAGAACAAGAGGAGGCAGGAGAAGTGGAAGAAAGATAAGAAGAGGAAGAAGAAGGAGAGTAACTAGAAGAAGTGGAAGAAGGAGAAGAAAAGGAAGAAGAAAAAGATGTTGAAAGTGAGGAAGGTGAACAAGAGGAGGAAGAAGAAGTAGTGGAAGGAGGTGAGATGAAGAAGAAGAATTGGAACAAGGAGAAAAGGAGGAAAAGGAAGAAGGAGGGGAAGGTAAGGGAAGAAGAGGAAGTGTAAGCACAAGAAGCTGAAGAAGGAGACAAAAATGAAGAAGAACAACAAGTAGAAATAGAAGAAGTGGTTGAAGGAGACAATAAGAGGAATAGGAAGTGCAAGTAGTGGAATGAAAGGAAATGAAGAAGAGGTAGTCGAAGAAGGAGAAGTAGTGTAGGCAGAAGGAGGGCAAGAAGGAGAAGAGAGGGAAGAAGAAGAACAAGTGGATGTAGTAGAAGTGGAAGAAGGTGAACAAGAGGAATAAGAAGAAGTAGTTGAAGGAGTGGGGATGATGGAGAAGAAGTGGAAGAAGGAGAAGAAGAGGTAGAAATGCAAGTGGAAGCAGAAGAAGGAGAAAAAGAGTGATATGACGAAGGAAAGGAAGAAGAAGAAGGAGATGAAGTGGAAGAAAAGAAAGGAAAAGAGAGGATGAAGGAAGAAAGAGAACAAGAGGAGGCAGGAGAAGTGGAAGAAAGATAAGAAGAGGAAGAAGAAGGAGAGTAACTAGAAGAATTGGAAGAAGGAGAAGTAAAGGAAGAAGAAGAAGATGTGGAAAGTGAAGAAGGTGAAGACGGTGAACAAGATGAGGAAGAAGTAGTGGAAGGAGGTGAGATGAAGAAGAAGAATTGGAAGAAGGAGAAAAGGAGGAAATGGAAGAAGGAGGGGAAGGGAAGGGAAGCGAAGAAGAAGCAGAAGAAGTGGAATCTGGAGGAGACGAGGAAAAAGAAGAAGAAGTGTAAGCATAAGATTTGGGGGAAGGAGAAGAAGAGGAAGAGCATCAATGCGAAGCAACAGAAGTAGGGGATGGAGAAAAAGAGTAAGGCGAAGATGGAAAGTAAAGAAGAATAAGTTGTGGAAGGAAAAGAAATGGAAGAAGAGGAACAAGAAGAAGCGGAAGAAGGAGACGAAAATGAAGAAGAACAACAAGTAGAAGTAGAAGAAGTGGTAGAAGGAGAGAATAAGAGGAATAGGAGGAAGTAGTGGAATGAAAGGAGATGAAGAAGAAGAAGTGGAAGAAGGAGAACGGGAGGAGGGAGAAGTGGTGGCAGAAGAAGAAGAAGAGGAAGAAGAAGAAGTGGAAGAACGAGAAGAAAAGGAAGAAGTGCAAGTCGAAGAAGGAGAACAATAAGAAGAAGAAGTGGAAGAATGAGAAAAAGAGGAGGAAGAAGAAGCAATGGAAGTAAAGGGGATGAAGAAGCAATGGAAGTAAAGGGGATGAAGAAGAAGTGGAACAAGGAGGCGAAGAAGAAGCGGAGGAAGAAGAAGTAGTGTAGGCAGAAGAAGGGCAAGAAGGAGAAGAGAGGGAGGAAGAAGAACAACTGGATGTAGTAGAAGTGGAAGAAGGTCAACAAGAGGAAGAAGAAGAAGTAGTTGAAGGAGTGGGGATGATGGAGAAGCAGTGGAAGAAGGAGGACAAGAGGTAGACATGCAAGTGGAAGCAGAAGAAGGAGAAAAAGAGGAGGAAGAAGAAGTGGAACAAGGAGGCGAAGAAGAAGCGGAGGAAGAAGAAGTAGTGTAGGCAGAAGAAGCGCAAGAAGGAGAAGAGAGGGAGGAAGAAGAACAAGTGGATGTAGTAAAAGTGGAAGAAGGTGAACAAGAGGAAGAAGAAGAAGTAGTTGAAGGAGTGGAGATGATTTAGAAGAAGTGGAAGAAGGAGAACAAGAGGTAGTAGAAATGCAAGTGGAAACAGAAGAAGGAGAAAAAGAGGGATATGACGAAGGAAAGGAAGAAGAAGAAGGATATGAAGAAGAAGAAAAGAAAGGAAAGGAGAGGATGAAGAAGAAGTGGAAGAAAGAGAAAAAGAGGAGGCATGAGAAGTGGAAGAAAAAGGAGAGTAACTAGAAGAAGTGGAAGAAGGAGAAGAAAAGGAAGAAGAAGAAGATGTGGAAAGTGAAGAAGTTGAAGAAGATGAACAAGAGGAGGAAGAAGAAGTAGTGGAAGGAGGTGAGATGAAGAAGAAGATAAGAAGAGGAAGAAGAAGGCGAGTAACTAGAAGAAGTGGAAGAAGGAGAATAAAAGGAAGAAGAAGAAGATGTGGAAAGTGAAGTGGAAGAAGTGGTAGAAGGAGAGAATAAAAGGAATAGGAGGAAGAAGTGGAATGAAACTAGATGAAGAAGAAGAAGTGGAAGAAGGAGAACGCGAGGAAGAGAAGAGGTGGCAGAAGGAGAAGCAGAGGAAGAAGAAGAAGAAGTCGAAGAATGAGAAAAAGAGGAGGAAGAAGAAGCAATGGAAGGAAACGGGATGAAGAAGGAGTGGAACAACGAGGAGAAGAAGGAGTGGAACAACGAGGAGAAGAAGAAGGGGATCAAGAAGAAGTAGTGTAGGCAAAAGAATGGCAAGAAGGAGAAAAGAGGGAAGAAGAAGAAGAAGTGGATGTAGTAAAAGTGGAAGAAGGTGAACAAGAGGAAGAAGAAGAAGTAGTTGAAGGAGTGGGGATGATGGAAAAGAAGTGGAAGAAGGAGAACAAGAGGTAGAAATGCAAGTGGAAGCAGAAGAAGGAGAAATGGAAGAAAGAGAACAAGAGGTGGCAGGAGAAGTGGAAGAAAGATAAAAAGAGGAAGAAGAAGGAGAGTAACTAGAAGAAGTGGAAGAAGGAGAAGAAAAGGAAGAAGAAGAAGATGTGGAAAGTGAAGAACTTGAAGAAGGTGAACAAGAGGAGTAAGAAGAAGTAATGGAAGGAGGTGAGATGAAGAAGAAGAATTGGAACAAGGAGAAAAGGAGGAATATGACGATGGAAAGGAAGCAGAAGAAGAGGAAGAAAAGAAAGGAAAGGAGAGGATGAAGAAGAAGTGGAAGAAAGAGAACAAGAGGAGGCAGGAGAAGTGGAAGAAAGATAAGAAGAGGAAGAAGAAGCAGTGTAACTAGAAGAAGTGGAAGGAGGAGAAGAAAAGGAAGATGAAGAAGATGTGGAAAGTGAATAAGGTGAACAAGAGGAGGAAGAAGAAGTAGTGGAAGGACGTGAGATGAAGAAGAAGAATTGGAACAAGGAGAAAAGGAGGAAGAGGAAGAAGGAGGGGAAGGGAAGGGAAGAACTAGAAGAAGTAGAATCTGGGGGAGAGGAGGAAGAAGAGGAAGAAGTGTAAGCGTAAGATTTGGGGGAAGGAGAAGAAGAGGAAGAGCAACAATAGGAAGCAACAGAAGTGGGGGATGGAGAAAAAGAGGAAGGAGAAGACGAAAAGGAAAGAAAAAGTGGAAGGAGAACAAATGGAAGAAAAAGAGGCGTAAGCAGAGGAAGCGGAAGAAGGAGACGAAAATGAAGAAGAACAACAAGTAGAAGTAGAAGAAGTGGTAGAAGTAGTGGAATGAAAGGAGATGAAGAAGAAGAAGTGGAAGAAGGAGAACGGGAGGAGGGATAAATGGTGGCAGAAGGAGAAGAAGAGGAAGCAGAAGAAGTGGAAGAACGTGAAGAAAAGGAAGAAGTGCAAGTCGAAGAAGGAGAACAATAAGAAGAAGAAGTGGAAGAATGAGAAAAAGAGGAGGAAGAAGAAGCAATGGAAGGAAAGGGGATGAAGAAGAAGTGGAACAAGGAGGCGAAGAAGAAGCGGAGTAAGAAGAAGTAGTGGAAGAAGGAGAACGGGAGGAGGGAGAAGAGGTGGCAGAAGGAGAAGAAGAGGAAGAAGAAGAAGTGGAAGAACGAGAAGAGAAGGAAGAAGTGAAAGTGGAAGAAAGAGAACAATAAGAAGAAGAAGAACAAGTGGAAGAATGAGAAAAAGAGGAGGAAGAATAGGCAATGGAAGGAATCTGGAGGAGAAGAGCAAGAAGAAGAAGAACTGTAAGCATAAGATTTGGGGGAAGGAGAAGAAGAGGAAGAGTAACAATGGTAAGCAACAAAAGTGGGGGATGGAGAAAAAGAGGAAGGAAAAGACGGAAAGGAAAGAAGAAGAAGTTATGGAAGGAGAAGAAATGGAAGAAGAGGAAGAAGAAGAAGTTTAGGCAGAAGAACCGGAAGAAGGAGACGAAAATGAAGAAGAACAACAAGTAGAAGTAGAAGAAGTGGTAGAAGGAGAGAATAAGAGGAATAGGAGGAAGTAATGGAATGAAAGGAGATGAAGAAGAAGAAGTGGAAGAAGGAGAATGGGAGGAGGAAGAAGAGGTGGCAGAAAGAGAAGAAGTGGAAGAACGAGAAGAAAAGCAAGAAGTGCAAGTGGAAGAACGAGAACAATAGGAAGAAGAAGAAGAAGTGGAAGAATGAGAAAAAGAGGAGGAAGAAGAAGCAATTGAAGGAAGGGGGAATAAAGAAGAAGTGGAAGAAGGATTAGAAGAAGAAAGGGAGGAAGAAGAAGTAGTGCAGGCAGAAGAAGGGCAAGAAGGAGAAGAGAGGGAAGAAGAAGAACAAATGGAAGAAAGAGAACAAGAGGAAGCAGGAGAAGTGGAAGAAAGATAAGAAGAGGAAGAAGAAGGAGAGTAACTAGAAGAAGTGGAAGAAGGAGAAGAAAAGGAAGAAGAAGAAGATGTGGAAAATGAAGAAGTTGAAGAAGGTGAACAAGAGGAGGAAGAAGAAGTAATGGAAAGAGGTGAGGTGAAGAAGAGGAATTGGAACAAGGAGAAAAGGAGGAAAAGGAAGAAGGAGGGGAAGGGAAGGCAAGAAGAAGCAGAAGAAGTAGAAGCTGGAGGAGAAGAGGAAGAAGAAGAAGAAGTGTAAGCATAAGATTTGGGGGAAGGAGAAGAAGAGGAAGAGCAACAATGGGAAGCAACAGAATTGGGGGATGGCGAAAAAGAGGAAGGAGAAGACGGAAAGGAGAGAAGAAGAAGTTGTGGAAGGAGAAGAAATTGAAGAAGAGGAAGAAGAAGAAGTGTAAGCAGAAGAAGCGGAAGAAGGAGACAAAAATGAAGAAGACGAAGGCAAGGAAGAAGAAGAAGGAGATGAAGAGGATTAAAAGAAAGGAAAGGATAGTAGGAAGAAGAAGTGGAAGAAAGAGAACAAGAGGAGGCAGGAGAAGTGGAAGAAAGATAAGAAGAGGAAGAAGAAGGAGAGTAACTAGAAGAAGTGGAAGGAGGAGAATAAAAGGAAGAAGAAGAAGATGTGGAAAGTGAAGAACTTGAAGAAGGTGAACAAGAGGAGGAAGAAGAAGTAATGGAAGGAGGTGAGATGAAGAAGAAGAATTGGAACAAGGAGAAAAGGAGGAATATGATGAAGGAAACGAAGCAGAAGAAGGAGATGAAGAGGAAGAAAAGAAAGGAAAGGAGAGGATGAAGAAGAAGTGGAAGAAAGAGAAGAAGAGGACGCAGCAGAAGTGGAGGAAAGATAAGAAGAGGAAGAAGAAGGAGAGTAAGTAGAAGAAGTGGAAGAAGAAGAAGAATATGTGGAAAGTGAAGAAGTTGAAGAAGGTGGACAAGAGGAGGAACCAGAAGTAGTGGAAGCAGGTGAGATGAAGAAGAAGAATTGGAACAAGGAGAAAAGGAGGAAAAGGAAGAAGGAAGGGAAGGGAAGGGAAGGGAAGAAGAAGCAGAAGAAGTGGAAGCTGGAGGAGAAGAGGAAGAAGAAGAACAAGTGTAAGCATAAGATTTGGGGGAAGGAGAAGAACAGGAAGAGCAACAATGGGAAGCAACAGAAGTGGGGGATGGAGAAAAAGAGGGATGAGAAGACAGAAAGGAAAGAAGAAGGAGTTGTGGAAGGAGAAGAAATAGAAGAAGAGGAAGAATAAGAAGTGTAAGCACAACAAGCGAAAGAAGAAGCTGAAAATGAAGAAGAACAATAAGTAGAAGTAGAAGAAGTGGTAGAAGGAGAGAATAAGAGGAATAGGAGGAAGTAGTGGAATGAAACGAGATGAAGAAGAAGAACTGGAAGAAGGAGAACGCGAGGAAGAGAAGAGGTGGCAGAAGGAGAAGAAAAGGAGGAAGAAGAAGTGGAAGAACGAGAAGAAAAGGAAGAAGTGCAAGTGGAAGAAGGAGAACAATAGGAAGAAGAAGAAGAAGTGGAAGAATGAGAAAAAGGGGAGGAAGTAGAAGCAATGGAAGGAAACGGGATGTAGAAGGAGCGGAACAAGGAGGAGAAGAAGAAGGGGAGGAAGAAGAAGTAGTGTAGGCAGAAGAATGGAAAGAAAGAGAAAATAGGGAAGAAGAAGAAGAAGTAGTGTAGGCAGAAGAATGGAAAGAAAGAGAAAATAGGGAAGAAGAAGAAGAAGTGGATGTAGTAAAAGTGGAAGAAGGTGAACAAGAGGACGAAGAGGAAGTAGTTGAAGGAGTGGGGATGATGGAAAAGAAGTGGAAGAAGGAGAACCAGAGGTAGAAATGCATGTGGAAGCAGAAGAAGGAGAAAAAGAGGGATATGATGAAGGAAAGGAAGAAAAAGAAGGAGATGAAGAGGAAGAACAGAAAGGAAGGGAGAGGATGAAGAAGAAGTGGAAGAAAGAGAACAAGAGGAGGCAGGAGAAGTGGAAGAAAGATAAGAAGAGGAAGAAGAAGGAGAGTAACTAGAAGAAGGAGAAGAAAAGGAAGAAGAAGAAGATGTGGAAAATGAAGAAGTTGAAGAAGGTGAACAAGAGGAGGAAGAAGAAGTAATGGAAAGAGGTGAGGTGAAGAAGAGGAATTGGAACAAGGAGAAAAGGAGGAAAAGGAAGAAGGAGGGGAAGGGAAGGCAAGAAGAAGTGGAAGCTGGAGGAGAAGAGGAAGAAGAAGAAGAAGTGTAAGCATAAGATTTGGGGGAAGGAGAAGAAGAGGAAGAGCAACAATGGGAAGCAACAGAAGTGGGGGATGGCGAAAAAGAGGAAGGAGAAGACGGAAAGGAGAGAAGAAGAAGTTGTGGAAGGAGAAGAAATTGAAGAAGAGCAAGAAGAAGAAGTGTAAGTAGAAGAAGCGGAAGAAGGAGACAAAAATGAAGAAGATGAAGGCAAGGAAGAAGAAGAAGGAGATGAAGAGGAATAAAAGAAAGGAAAGGAGAGGATGAAGAAGAAGTGGAAGAAAGAGAACAAGAGGAGGCAGGAGAAGTGGAAGAAAGATAAGAAGAGGAAGAAGAAGCAGAGTAACTAGAAGAAGTGGAAGGAGGAGAAGAAAAGGAAGAAGAAGAAGATGTGGAAAGTGAAGAACTTGAAAAAGGTGAACAAGAGGAGGAAGAAGAAGTAATGGAAGGAGGTGAGATGAAGAAGAAGAATTGGAACAAGGAGAAAAGGAGGAATATGACGAAGGAAACGAAGCAGAAGAAGGAGATGAAGAGGAAGAAAAGAAAGGAAAGGAGAGGATGAAGAAGAAGTGGAAGAAAGAGAACAAGAGGAGGCAGCAGAAGTGGAAGAAACATAAGAAGAGGAAGAAGAAGGAGAGTAAGTAGAAGAAGTGGAAGAAGAAGAAGAAAAGGAAGAAGAAGAATATGTGGAAAGTGAACAAGTTGAAGAAGGTGGACAAGAGGAGGAACCAGAAGTAGTGGAAGCAGCTGAGATGAAGAACAAGAATTGGAACAAGGAGAAAAGGAGGAAACGGAAGAAGGAGGGGAAGGGAAGGGAAGAAGAAGTAGAAGAAGTGGAAGCTGGAGGAGAAGAGGAAGAAGAAGAACAAGTGTAAGCATAAGATTTGGGGGAAGGAGAAGAACAGGAAGAGCAACAATGGGAAGCAACAGCAGTGGGGGATGGAGAAAAAGAGGGATGAGAAGACGGAAAGGAAAGAAGAAGGAGTTGTGGAAGGAGAAGAAATAGAAGAAGAGGAAGAAGAAGAAGTGTAAGCATAACAAGCGAAAGAAGAAGCTGAAAATGAAGAAGAACAATAAGTAGAAGTAGAAGAAGTGGTAGAAGGAGAGAATAAGAGGAATAGGAGGAAGTAGTGGAATGAAACGAGATGAAGAAGAAGAACTGGAAGAAGGAGAACGCGAGGAAGAGAAGAGGTGGCAGAAGGAGAAGAAAAGGAAGAAGAAGAAGTGGAAGAATGAGAAGAAAAGGAAAAAGTGCAAGTGGAAGAAGGACAACAATAGGAAGAAGAAGAAGAAGTGGACGAATGAGAAAAAGAGGAGGAAGTAGAAGCAATGGAAGGAAACGGGATGAAGAAGGAGCGGAACAAGGAGGAGAAGAAGAAGGGGAGGAAGAAGAAGTAGTGTAGGCAGAAGAATGGCAAGAAAGAGAAAATAGGGAAGAAGAAGAAGAAGTGGATGTAGTAAAAGTGGAAGAAGGTGAACAAGAGGACGAAGAGGAAGTAGTTGAAGGAGTGGGGATGATGGAAAAGAAGTGGAAGAAGGAGAACCAGAGGTAGAAATGCAAGTGGAAGTAGAAGAAGGAGAAAAAGAGGGATATGATGAAGGAAAGGAAGAAAAAGAAGGAGATGAAGAGGAAGAAAAGAAAGGAAGGGAGAGGATGAAGAAGAAGTGTAAGAAAGAGAACAAGAGGAGGCAGGAGAAGTGGAAGAAAGATAAGAAGAGGAAGAAGAAGGAGAGTAACTAGAAGAAGTGGAAGAAGGAGAAGAAAAGGAAGAAGAAGAAGATGTGGAAAATGAAGAAGTTGAAGAAGGTGAACAAGAGGAGGAAGAAGAAGTAACGGAAAGAGGTGAGATGAAGAAGAAGAATTGGAACAAGGAGAAAAGGAGGAAAAGGAAGAAGGAGGGGAAGGGAAGGAAAGAAGAAGCAGAAGAAGTGGAAGCTGGAGGAGAAGAGCAAGAAGAAGAGGAAGAAGAAGAAGAAGTGTAAGCATAAGATTTGGGGGAAGGAGAAGAAGAGGAAGAGCAACAATGGGAAGCAACAGAAGTGGGGGATAGAGAAAAAGAGGAAGGAGAAGACGGAAAGGAAAGAAGAAGAAGTTGTGGAAGGAGAAGAAATGGAAGAAGAGGAAGAAGAAGAAGTGTAAGCAGAAGAAGCGGAAGAAGGAGATGAAAATGAAGAAGAACAACAAGTAGAAGTAGAAGAAGTGGTAAAAGGAGAGAATAAGACAAATAGGAGGAAGTAGTGGAATGAAAGGAGATGAAGAAAAAGAAGTGGAAGAAGGAGAACGGGAGGAGGAAGAAAAGGTGGCAGAAGGAGAAGAAGAGGAAGAAGAAGTGGTGGAATAACGAGAAGAAAAGGAAGAAGGGGAAGTGGAAGAAGGAGAACAATAGGAAGAAGAAGAAGTGGAAGAATGAGGAAAAGAGGAGGAAGAAGAAGCAATGGAAGGAAATGGGATGAAGAAGGAGTTGAACAAGGAGGAGAAGAAGAAGAGGAAGAAGAAGAAGTAGTGTAGGCAGAAGAAGGGCAAGAAGGAGAAGAAAGGGAAGAAGAAGAAGAAGTGGATGTAGTAAAAGTGGAAGAAGGTGAACAAGAGGAAGAAGAAGAAGTAGTTGAAGGAGTGGGGATGATGGAGAAGAAGTGGAAGAAGGAGAACAAGAGGTAGAAAGCCAAGTGGAAGCAGAAGAAGGAGAAAAAGAGGGATATGACGAAGGAAAGGAAGAAGAAGAAGGAGATGAAGAGGAAGAAAAGAAAGGAAACGAGAGGATGAAGAAGAAGTGGAAGAAAGAGAACAAGAGGAGGCAGGAGAAGTGGAAGAAAGATAAGAAGAGGAAGAAGAAGGAGAGTAACTAGAAGAAGTGGAAGAAGGAGAACAAAGGAAGAAGAAGAAGATGTGGAAAGTGAAGAAGGTGAACAAGAGGAGGAAGAAGAAGTAATGGAAGGAGGTGAGATGAAGAAGAAGAATTGGAACAAGGAGAAAAGGAGGAAAAGGAAGAAGGAGGGGAAGGGAAGGGAAGAAGAAGCAGAAGAAGTGGAAGCTGGAGGAGAAGAGGAAGAAGAAGAAGAAGTGTAAGCATAAGATTTGGGGGAAGGAGAAGAAGAGGAAGAGCAACAATGGGAAGCAACAGAAGTGGGGGATGGAGAAAAAGAGGAAGGAGAAGACGGAAAGGAAAGAAGAAGAAGTTATGGAAGGAGAAGAAATGGAAGAAGAAGAAGTGTAAGCAGAAGAAGCGGAAGAAGGAGACGAAAATGAAATAGAACAACAAGTAGAAGTAGAAAAAGGGGTAGAAGGAGAGAATAAGACGAATAGGAGGAAGTAGTGGAATGAAAGGAGATGAAGAAAAAGAAATTGTGGAAGGAGAACGGGAGGAGGAAGAAGAGGTGGCATAAGGAGAAGAAGAGGAAGAAGAAGTGGTGTAAGAACGAGAAGAAAAGGAAGAAGTGCAAAAGGAAGAAGGAGAACAATACGAAGAAGTAGAAGTGGAAAAGTGAGAAAAAGAGGAGGAAGAAGAAGCAATGGAAGGAAACGGGATGAAGAAGGAGTGGAACAAGGAGGAGAAGAAGAAGGGGACGAAGAAGAAGTAGTGTAGGCAGAAGAACGGCAAGAATGAGAAGAGAGGGAAGAAGAAGAAGAAGTGGATGTAGTAAAAGTGGAAGAAGGTGAACAAGAGGAAGAAAAAGAAGTAGTTGAAGGAGTGGAGATGATGGAGAAGAAGTGGAAGAAGAAGAAGAAGTGGATGTAGTAAAAGTGGAAGAAGGTGAACAAGAGGAAGAAGAAGAAGTAGTTGAAGGAGTGGAGATGATGGAGAAGAAGTGGAAGAAGGAGAACAAGAGGTAGTAGAAATGCAAGTGGAAACAGAAGAAGGAGAAAAAGAGGGATATGACGAAGGAAAGGAAGAAGAAGAAGGATATGAAGAGGAAGAAAAGAAAGGAAAGGAGAGGATGAAGAAGAAGTGGAAGAAAGAGAAAAAGAGGAGGCATGAGAAGTGGAAGAAAGATAAAAAGAGGAAGAAGAAGGAGAGTAACTAGAAAAAGTGGAATAAGGAGAAGAAAAGGAAGAAGAAGAAGATGTGGAAACTGAAGAAGTTGAAGAAGGTGAACAAGAGGAGGAAGAAGAAGTAGTGGAAGGAGGTCAGATGAAGAAGAAGATAAGAAGAGGAAGAAGAAGGAGAGTAACTAGAAGAAGTGGAAGAAGGAGAAGAAAAGGAAGAAGAAGAAGATATGGAAAGTGAAGAAGTTGAAGAAGGTGAACAAGAGGAGGAAGAAGAAGTAGTGCAAGGAGGTGAGATGACGAAGAAGAAGTTATGGAAGTCGAAGAAATCGAAGAAGAGGAAAAAGAAGAAGTGTAAGCAGAAGAAGTGGAAAAAGGAGACAAAAATGAAAAAGAACAACAAGTAGAAGTAGAAGAAGTTGTAGAAGGAGAGAATAAGAGGAATAGGAGGAAGTAGTGGAATGAAAGGAGATGAAGAAGAAGAAGTGGAAGAAGGAGAATGGGAGGAGGGAGAAAAGGTGGCAGATGGAGAAGAAGAGGAAGAAGAAGATGAGGAAGAATGAGAAGAAAAGGAAGAAGTGCAAGTGGAAGAAAGAGAACAATAAGAAGAAGAAGAAATGGAAGAATAAGAAAAAAAAGGAGGAAGAAGAAGAATGGTAGGAAAGGGGATGAAGAAGAAGTGGAACAAGGAGGAGAAGAAGAAGGGAAGGAGAACAAGAGGTAGAAATGCAAGTGGAAGCAGAAGAATGAGAAAAAGAGAGATATGACGAAGGAAAGGAAGAAGAAGGAGATGAAGAGGAAGAAAAGAAAGGAAAGGAGATGATGAAGAAGAAGTGGAAGAAAAAGAACAAGAGGGAGAAGAAAAAGTAGTTGAAGGAGTGGGGATGATGGAGAAGAAGTGGAAGAAGGAGAATAAGAGGTAGAAATGCAAGTGGAAGCAGAAGAAGGAGAAAAAGATGGATATGAAGAAGGAAAGGAGGTAGAAGAAGGAGATGAAGAGGAAGAAAAGAAAGGAAAGGAGAGGATGAAGAAGAAGTGGAAGAAAGAGAACAAGAGGAGGCATGAGAAGTGGAAGAAAGATAAGAAGAGCAAGAAGAAGGAGAGTAACTAGAAGAAGTGGAAAAAGGAGAAGAAAAGGAAGAACAAGAAGATGTGGAAAGTGAAGAAGGTGAACAAGGGGAGGAAGAAGAAGTAGTGGAAGGAGGTGAGATGAAGAAGAATTGGAACAAGGAGAAAAGGTGGAAAAGGAAGAAGGAGGGGAAGGGAAGGGAAGAAGAAGCAGAAGAAGTGGAATCTGGAGGAGAAGGGGAAGAAGAAGAAGAAGTGTAAGAATGAGAAATAGAGGAGGAAGAAGAAGTAATGGAAGGAAAGGGGAAAGAAGAAGAAGTAGAACAAGGAGGAGAAGAAGAAGGGGAGGAAGAAGTAGTGTAGGCAGAAGAAAGGGAAGAAGGAGAAGAGAGGGAAGAAGAAGAACAAGTGGATGTAGCAGAAATGGAAGAAGGTGAACAAGAGGATCAAGAAGAAGTAGTTGAAGGAGTGTGGATGATGGAGAAGAAGTGGAAGAAGGAGAACAAGAGGTAGAAATGCAAGTGGAAGCAGAAGAAGGAGAAAAAGAGGGATATGACGAAGGAAAGGAAGAAGAAGGAGGAGATGAAGAGAAAGAAAAGAAAGGAAAGGAGAGGATGAAGAAGAAGTGGAAGAAAGAGCACAAGAGGAGGCAAGAGAAGTGGAAGAAAGATAAGAAGAGGAAGAAAAAGCAGAAGAAATGGAATCTGGAGGAGAAGAGGAGGAAGAAGAAGAAGTGTAAGCATAAGATTTGGGGGAAGGAAAAGAAGAGGACGAGCAACAATGGGAAGTAACAGAAGTGGGGGATGGAGAAAAAGAGGAAGGAGAAGACGGAACAGAAAGAAGAAGAAGTTGTCGAAGGAGAAGAAATGGAAGAAGAAGAAGTGTAAGCAGAAGAAGCGGAAGAAGGAGACGAAAATAAAGAAGAGAAACAAGTAGAAGTAGAAGAAGTGGTAGAAGTAGTGGAATGAAAGGAGATGAAGAAGAAAAAGTGGAAGAAGGAGAACCGGAGGAGGGAGAAGATGTGGCAGAAGGAGAAGAAGAGGAAGAAGAAGAAGTGGAAGAACGAGAAGAAAAGGAAGAAGTGCAAGTGGAAGAAGGAGAACAATTGGAAGAAGATGAAGAAGTGGGACAATCAGAAAAAGAGGAGGAAGAAGAAGCAATGGAAGGAAAAGGGATGAAGAAGAAGTGGAACAAGGAGTAGAAAAAGAAGGGGAGGAAGAAGAAGTAGTGTAGGCAGAAGAACGGCAAGAAGGAGACGAGAGGGAAGAAGAAGAACAAGTCGATGTATTAGAGGTGGAAGAAGGTGAACAAGAGGAAGAAGAAGAATAGTTGAAGGAGTGGGGATGATGGAGAAGAAGTGGAAAAAGGAGAACAAAAGGTAGAAATGCAAGTGGAAGCTGAAGAAGGAGAAAAAGAGGGATATGACGAAGCAAAGGAAGAAGAAGAAGCAGATGAAGAGGAAGAAAAGAAAGGAAATGAGAGGATGAAGAAGAAGTGGGAAGAAAGAGAACAAGAGGAGGCAGGAGAAGTGGAAGAATGATAAGAAGAGGAAGAAGAAGGAGAGTAACTAGAAGAAGTGGAAGAAGGAAAAGAAAAGGAAGAAGAAGAAGATGTGGAAAGTGAAGAAGGTGAACAAGAGGAGGAAGAAGAAGTAGCGGAAGGAGGTGAGATGAAGAAGAGGAATTGGAACAAGGAGAAAAGGAGAAAAAGGAAGAAGGAGTGGAAGGGAAGGGAAGAAGAACCAGAAGAAGTGGAAGATGAAGAGAAAGAAAAGAAAGGAAAGGAGAGGAGGAAGAAGAAGTGGAAGAAAGAAAACAAGAGGAGGCAAGAGAAGTGGAAGAAAGATAAGAAGAGGAAGAAAAAGCAGAAGAAATGGAATCTAGACGAGAAGAGGAAGAAGAAGAAGAAGTGTAAGCATAAGATTTGGAGGAAGGAAAAGAAGAGGACGAGCAACAATGGGAAGTAACAGAAGTGGGGGATGGAGAAAAAGAGGAAGGAAAAGACGGAAAGGAAAGAAGAAGAAGTTATGGAAGGAGAAGAAATGGAAGAAGAAGTAGTGTAAGCAGAAGAAGCGAAAGAAGGAGACGAAAATGAAGAAGAACAACAAGTAGAAGTAGAAGAAGTGGTAGAAGGAGAGAATAAGAGGAATAGGAGGAAGTAGTAGAATGGAAGGAGATGAAGAAGAAGAAGTGGAAGAAGGAGAACGGGAGGAGGGAGAAGAGGTGGCAGAAGGAGAAGAAGAGGAAGAACAAGAAGTGGAAGAACGAGAAGAAAAGGAAGAACTTCAAGTGGAAGAAGGAGAAGAAGAGGAAGAAGAAGAAGAAGTGGAAGAATGAGAAAAAGAGGAGGAAGAAGAAGCAACGGAAGGAAAGGGGATGAAGAAGGAGTGGAACAAGGAGGAGAAGAAGAAGGGGAAGGAAGAAGAGGTAGTGTAGGCAGAAGAAGGGCAAGAACGAGAAGAGAGGGAAGAAGAAGAAGAAGTGGATGTAGTAAAAGTGGAAGAAGGTGAACAAAAGGAAGAGCAACAATGGGAAGCAACAAGAGGAGGAAGAAGAAGTAGTGGAAGCAGGTTAGATGAAGAAGAAGAATTGGAACAAGGAGAAAAGGAGGAAAAGGAAGAAGGAGGCGAAGGCAAGGGAAGAACAAATAGAAAAAGTGGAAGTTGAAGGAGAAGAGGAAGAAGAAGAAGAAGTGTAAGCATAAGATTTGGGGGAAGGAGAAGAACAAGAAGAGGAACAATGGGAAGCAACAGAAGTGGGGGATGGAGAAAAGTGGAAGGAGAAGACGAAAAGGAAAGAAGAAGAAGTGTAAGCAGAAGAAGCGAAAGAAGGAGACGAAAATGAAGAAGAACAACAAGTAGAAGTAGAAGAAGTGGTAGAAGGAGAACGGGAGGAGGAGAAGAGGTGGCAGAAGGAGAAGAAGAGGAAGAAGAGGAAGAAGAAGAAGAAGTGGAAGAATGAGAAAAAGAGGAGGAAGAAGAAGCAATGGAAGCAAAGGGGATGAAGAAGGAGTGGAACAAAGAGGAAGAAGAAGAAGCAGTGTAAGTAGGAGAAGCGGAAAAAAGAGACGAAAATGAAGAAGAAGAACAAGTAGAAGTAGAAGAAGTGGTAGAAGGAGAGAATAAGAGGAATAGGAGGTAGTAGTGGAATGAAAGGAGATGAAGAAGAAGAAGAAGTGGAAGAAGGAGAACAGGAGGAGGGAGGAGAGGTGGCAGAAGGAGAAAAAGAGGAAGAAGAAGAAGCGGAAGAAAGAGAAGAAAAGGAAGAAGTGCAAGTGGCAGAAGGAGAACAATAGGAAGAAGAAGAAGTTGAAGAATGAGAAAAAGAGGAGGAAGAAGAAGAAGTGGAAGAATGAGAAAAAGAGGAGGAAGAAGAAACAATGGAAGGAAAGGGGATGAAGACGAAATGGAACAAGCAGAAGAAGAAGAAGGAGAGAATAAGAGGAATAGGAGGAAGTAGTGGAATGAAAGGAGATGAAGAATAACAAGTGGAAGAAGGAGAACAAAAGGAGGCAGGAAAAGTGGAAGACAGATAAGAAGAGGAAGAAGAAGTAGAGTAACTAGAAGAAGTGGAAGAAGCAGAAGAAATGGAAGAAGAGGAAGAAGGAGAAGTGTAAGCAGAAGAAGTGGAAGAAGGAGACGAAAATGAAGAAGAACAACAAGTAGAAGCAGAAGAAGTGGTAGAAGCAGAGAATAAGAGGAATAGGAGGAAGTAGTGGAATGAAAGGAGATGAAAAAGAAGAAGTGGAAGAAGGAGAACGGGATGAGGGAGAAGAGGTGGCAGAAGGAGAAGAAGAGGAAGAAGAAGAAGTTGAAAAACGAGAAGAAAAGGAAGAAGTGCAAGTGGAAGAAGGAGAACAATAGGAAGAAGAAGAAGAAGTGGATGAATGAGAATAAGAAGAGGAAGAAGAAGCAAAGGAAGGAAAGGCGATGAAGAAGAAGTGGAACAAGGAGAACAAGAAGAAGGGGAGGAAGAAGAAGTAGTGTAGGCAGAAGACGAGCAAGAAGGAGAATAGAGGGAAGAAAAAGAGCAAGTGGATGTAGTAGAAGTGGAAGAAGGTGAACAAGAGGAAGAACAAGAAGTAGTTGAAGGAGTGGGGATGATGGAGAAGAAGTGGAAGAAGGAGAACAAGAGGTAGAAATTCAAGTGGAAGCAGAAGAAGGAGAAAGAGAGGGTTATGACGAAGGAAAGGAAGAGGAAGTAGGAGATGAAGAGGAAGAAAAGAAAGGAAAGGAGAGGATGGAGAAGAAGTGGAAGAAAGAGAACAAGAGGAGGCAAGAGAAGTGGACGAAACATAAGAAGAGGAAGAAGAAGGAGAGTCACTAGAAGAAGTGGAAGAAGGAGAAGAAAAGGAAGAAGAAGATGTGGAAAGTGAAGAAGTTGAAGAAGGTGAACAAGAGGAGGAAGAAGAAGTAAGTGAAGGAGGTGAGATGAAGAAGAAGAATTGGAACAAGGAGAAAAGGAGGAAAAGGAAGAAGGAGGGGAAGGGGAAGAATGAGAAAAAGAGGAGGAAGAAGAAGCAATGGAAGGAAAGGGGAATCAAGAAGAAGGGGAACAATGAGGAGAATAAGAACGGGAGGAAAAAGAAGTAGTGTAGAAAGAAGAAAGGCAAGAAGGAGAAGAGTGGGAAGAAGAAGAAGAAGTGGATGTAGTAGAGGTGGAAGAACGTGAATAAGAGGAAGAAGAAGAAGTAGTTGAAGGAGTGGGGATGATGGAGAAGAAGTGGAAGAAGGAGAACAAGAGGTAGAAATGCAAGTGAAAGCCGAAGAAGGAGAAAGAGAGGGATATGAAGAAGGAAAGGAAGAAGAAGAAGGAGATGAAGAGGAAGAAAAGAAAGGAAAGGAGAGGATGAAGGAAGAAAGAGAACAAGAGGAGGCAGGACAAGTGGAAGAAAGAAAAGTAGAGGAAGAAGAAGGAGAGTAACTAGAAGAAGTGGAAGAAGGAGAAGAAAAGGAAGAAGAAGAAGATGTGGAAAGTGAAGAAGTTGAAGAAGGTGAACAAGAGGAGGAATAAGAAGTAGTGGAAGGAGGTGAGATGAAGAAGAAGAATTGGAACAAGGAGAAAAGGAGGAAAAGGAAGAAGGAGGGGAAGGGAAGGGAAGAAGAAGCAGAAGAAGTGGAAGCTGGAGGAGACGAGGAAGAAAAAGAAGAAGTGTAAGCATAAGATTTGGGGGAAGGAGAAGAAGAGGAAGAGCAACAATGGGAAGCAACAGAAGTGGGGGATGGAGAAAAAGAGGAAGGAGAAGACAGAAACGAAAGAAGAAGAAGTTGTGGAAGGAGAAGAAATGGAAGAAGAGGAAGAAGAAGAAGTGTAAGCAGAAGAAGCGGAAGAAGGAGACAAAATGAAGAAGAAGAACAAGTAGAAGTAGAAGAAGTGGTAGAAGGAGAGAATAAGAGGAATAGGAGGAAGTAGTGGAATGAAAGGACATGAAGAAGAAGAAGTGGAAGAAGGAGAACGGGAGGAGGGAGAAGAGGTGGCAGAAGGAGAAGAAGAGGAAGAAGAAGAAGTGGAAGAACGAGAAGAAAAGGAAGAAGTTCAAGTGTAAGAAGGAGAACAATAGGAGGAAGAAGAACAAGTGGAAGAATGAGAAAAAGAGGAGGAAGAATAAGCAATGGAAGGAAAGGGGAATGAAGAAGAAGTGGAACAAGGAAGAGAAGAAGAAGGGGAAAAAGAAGAAGTAGTGTAGGCAGAAGAAGCGCAAGAAGGAGAAGAGAGGGAAGAAGAAGAACAAGTGGATGTAGTAGAAGTTGAAGAAGGTGAACAAGAGGAAGAAGAAGAAGTAGTTGAAGGAGTGGGGCTGATGGAGAAGAAGTGGAAAAAGGAGAACAAGAGGTAGAAATGCAAGTGGAAGAAGAAGAAGGAGAAAAAGAGGGATATTACGAAGGAACGGAAGAAGAAGGAGATCAATAGGAAGAAAAGAAAGGAAAGGAGAGGATGAAGAAGATGTGGAAAAAGAGAACAAGAGGAGGCAGGAGAAGTCGAAGAAGAATAAGAAGAGGAAGAAGAGGAAGAAGAAGGAGAGTAACTAGAAGAAGTGCAAGAAGGAGAAGAAAAGGAAGAAGAAGAAGATGTGGAAAGTGAAGAAGTTGAAGAAGGTGAACAAGAGGAGGAATAAGAAGTAGTGGAAGGAGGTGAGATGAAGAAGAAGAATTGGAACAAGGAGAAAAGGAGGAAAAGGAAGAAGGAGGGGAAGGGAAGGGAAGAAGAAGCAGAAGAAGTGGAATCTGGAGGAGAAGAGGAAGAACAAGAAGAAGTGTAAGTATAAGATTTGGGGGAAGGAGAAGAAGAGGAAGAGCAACAATGGGAAGCCACAAAAGTGGGGGATGGAGAAAAAAAGGAAGGAGAAGACGTAAAGGAAAGAACAAGAAGTTGTGGAAGGAGAACAAATGGAAGAAGAGGAAGAAGAAGAAGTGTAAGCAGAAGAAGCGAAAGAAGGAGACGAAAATGAAGAAGAACAACAAGGAGAAGTAGAAGAAGTGGTAGAAGGAAAGAATGAGAGGAATAGGAGTAAGTAGTGGAATGAAAGGAGATGAAGAAGAAGAAGTGGAAGAAGGAGAACGGGAGGAAGGAGAAGAGGTGGTAGAAGGAGAAGAAGAAGAAGTGGCAGAACGAGAAGAAAAGGAAGAAGTGCTAGTGGAAGAAGGAGAACAATAGGAAGAAGAAGAAGAAATGGAAGAATGAGAAAAAGAGAAGGAAGAAGAAGCAATGGAAGGAAAGGAAGAAGAAGTGGAACAAGGAGGAGAAGAAGAAGGGGAGGAGGAAGAAGTAGTGTAGGCAGAAGAAAGGCAAGAAGGAAAAGAGACGGAAGAAGAAGAATAGGTGGATGTAGAAGGAGATGAAGAGGAAGAAAAGAACGGAAAGGAGAGGATGAAGAAGAAGCGGAAGAAAGAGAACAAGAGGACGCAGGAGAAGTGGAAGACAAATAAGAAGAGGAATAAGAAGGAGAGTAACTAGTAGAAGTGGAAGAAGGACAAGAAAAGGAATAAGTAGAAGATATGGAAAGTGAAGAAGGTGAACAAGAGGAGGAAGAAGAAGTGGAATCTGGAAGAGAAGAGGAAGGAGGTGAGATGAAGAAGAAGAATTGGAACAAGGAGAAAAGGAGGAAAAGGAAGAAGGAGGGGAAGGGAAGGGAAGAAGAAGCAGAAGAAGTGGAATTTGGAGGAGAAGAGGAAGAAGAAGAAGTGTAAGCATAAGATTTGGGGGAAGGAGAAGAAGACGAAGAGCAACAATGGGAAGCAACAGAAGTGGGGGATGGAGAAAAAGAGGAAGAAGAAGACGAAAAGGAAAGAAGAAGAAGTTGTGGAAGGAGAAGAAATGGAAGAAGAGGAAGAAGAAGAATTGTAAGCAGAAGAAGTCGAGGAAGTAGACGAAAATAAAAAAGAACAACAAGTAGAAGTAGAAGAAGTAGTAGAGGGAGAGAATAAGAGGAATAGGAGGAAGTAGTGGAATGAAAGGAGATGAAGAAGAAGAAGTGGAAGAAGGAGAACGGGAGGAGGAAGAAGAGGTGGCAGAAGGAGAAGAAGAGGAAGAAAAAGAAGTGGAAGAACGAGAAGAAAAGGAAGAAGTGCAAGTTGAAGAAGGAGAACAATAGGAAGAAGAAGAAGAAGTGGAAGAATGAGAAATAGAGGACAAAGAAGAAGCAATGGAAGGAAAGGGGATGAAGAAGAAGTGGAACAAGGAGAAGAAGAAGAAGGGGAGGAAGTAGAAGTAGTGTAGGCAGAAGAAGGGCAAGAAGGAGAAGAGAGGGAAGAAGAAGTGGAAGAAAGAGAACAAGAGGACGCAGGAGAAGTGGAAGAAGGAGAAGAAGAGGATTCACGTCAGAAGAAGAAGTAGTTGAAGGAGTGGGGATGATGCAGAAGAAGTGCAAGAAGGAGAACAAGAGGTAGAAATGCAAGTCGAAGCAGAAGAAGGAGAAAAAGAGGGATATGACCAAGGAAAGGAAGAAGAAGAAGGAGATGAAGAGGAAGAAAAGAAAGGAAAGGAGACGATGAACAAGAAGTGGAAGAAAGAGAACAAGAGGAGGCAAGAGAAGTGGAAGAAAGATAAGAAGTGGAAGAAGAAGGAGAGTAACTAGAAGAAGTGGAAGAAGGAGAAGAAAAGGAAGAAGAAGAAGTGGAAGAAGGAGAAGAAAGGGAAGAAGAAGAAGATGTGGAAACTGAAGAAGGTGAAGAAGAGGAGGAAGAAGAAGTAGTGGAAGGAGGTGAGATGAAGAAGAAGAATTGGAACAAGGAGAAAAGGAGGAAAAGGAAGAAGGATGGGAAGGGAAGGGAAGAAGAAGCAGAAGAAGTGGAATCTGGAGGAGAAGAGGAAGAAGAAGTGTAAGAATGAGAAAAAGAGGAGGAAAAAGAAGCAATGGAAGGAAAGGGGATGAAGAAGAAGTGGAACAAGGAGGAGAAGAAGAAGGGGAGGAAAAAGAGTAAGTGTAGGCAGAAGAAGGGCAAGAAGGAGAAGAGAGGGAAGAAGAAGAACTAGTGGATGTAGTAGAAGTGGAAGAAGGTGAACAAGAGGAAGAAGAAGAAGTAGTTGAAGGAGGTGAGATGAAGAAGAAGACTTGGAACAAGGAAAAAGGAGGAAAAGGAAGAAGGAGGGGAAGGGAAGGGAAGAAGAAGCAGAAGAAGTGGAAGCTGGAGGAGAAGAGGAAGAAGAAAAAGAAGTGTAAGCATAAGATTTGGGGGAAGGAGAAGAAGAGGAAGAGCAACAATGGGAAGCAACAAAAGTGGGGAATGGAGAAAAAGAGGAAGGAGAAGACGGAAAGGAAAGAAGAAGAAGTTTTGGAATGAGAAGAAATAGAGGAAGATGAAGAAGAAGAAGTGTAAGCAGAAGAAGCGGAAGAAGGAGACGAAAATGAAGAAGAACAACAACTAGAAGTAGAACAAGTGGTAGTAGGAGAGAAGAAGAGGAATAGGAGGAAGTAATGGAATGAAAGGAGATGAAGAAGAAGAAGTGGAAGAAGGAGAACGGGAGGAGGAACAAGAGGTGGCAGAAGGAGAAGAATAGGAAGAAGAAGAAGTGGAAGAACGAGAAGAAAAGGAAGAAGTGCAAGTGTCAGAAGGAGAACAATAGGAAGAAGAAGAACAACTAGAAGAATAAGAAAAAGAGGAGGAAAAATAAGCAATGGAAGGAATCTGGAGGAGAAGAGGAAGAAGAAAAAGAAGTGTAAGCATAAGATTTGGGGGAAGGAGAAGAAGAGGAAGAGCAACAATGGGAAGCAACAGAAGTGGGGGATGGACAAAAAGAGGAAGGAGAAGACGGAAAGCAAAAGAAGACGAAGTTGTGGAAGGAGAAGAAATGGAAGAAGAGGAACAAGAAGAAGTGTAAGCAGAAGAAGCAGAAGAAGGAGACGAAAATGAAGAAGAACAACAAGTAGAAGTAGAAGAAGTGGTAGAAGGACAGAATAAGACGAATAGGAGGAAGTAGTGGAATGAAAGGAGATGAACAAGAAGAAGTGGATGCAGGAGAACAGGAGGAGGGAGAAGAGCTGGCAGAAGGAGAAGAAGAGGAAGAAGAAGTGGTAGAACGAGAAGAAAAGGAAGAAGTGCAAGTGGAAGAAGGAGAACAATAGGAAGAAGAACAAGAAGTGGAAGAATGAGAAAAAGAGGAGGAAGAAGAAGCAATGGAAGGAAAGGGGATCAAGAAGAAGTGGAACAAGGAGGAGAAGAAGAAGTAGTGTAGGTAAAAGAAGGGGAAGAAGGAGAAGAGAGGGAAGAAGAAGAACAAGTGGATGTAGTAGAAGTGGAAGAAGGTGATCAAGAGGAAGAAGAATAAGTAGTTCAAGGAGTGGGGATGATGGAGAAGAAGTGGAAGAAGGAGAACACGAGGTAGAAATGCAAGTGGAAGCAGAAGAAGGAGAAAAAGAGGGATATGACGATGGAAAGGAAGAACAAGAAGGAGATGAAGAGCAAGAAAAGAAAGGAAAGGAGAGGATGAAGAAGAAGTGGAAGAAAGAGAACAAGAGGAGGCAGGAGAAGTGGAAGAAAGATAAGAAGAGGAAGAAGAAGGAGAGTAACTAGAAGAAGTGAAAGAAGGAGAAGAAAAGGAAGAAGAAGAAGATGTGGAAAGTGAAGAAGGTGAACAGGAGGAGGAAGAAGAAGTAGTGGAACGAGGCGAGATAAAGAAGAAGAATTGCACAAGGAGAAAAGGAGGAAAAGGAAGAAGGAGGGGAAGGGAAGGGAAGAAGAAGCAGAAGAAGTGGAATCTGGAGGAGAAGAGGAAGAAGAAGTGTAAGCAGAAGAAGCGGAAGAAGGAGACGAAAATGAAGAAGAACAATAAGTAGAAGTAGAAGAAGTGGTAGAAGGAGAGAATAAGTGGAATAGGAAGAGGTAATGGAATGAAAGGACATGAAGAAGAAGAAGTGGAAGAACAAGAAGAAAAGGAAGAACTGCAAGTGGAAGAAGGAGAACAATAGGAAGAAGAAGAAGAAGTGGAAGAATGAGAAAAAGAGGAGGAAGAAGAAGCAATGGAAGGGAAGGGGATGAAGAAGAAGTGGAACAAGGAGGAGAAGAAGAAGGGAGGAAGAAGAAGTAGTGCAGGCAGAAGAAGGGCAAGAAGGAGAAGAGAGGGAAGACGAAGAACGAGTAGATGTAGTAGAAGTGGAAGAAGGTGAACAAGAGGAAGAAGAGGAAGTAGTTGAAGGATTGGGGATGATGGAGAAGAAGTGGAAGAAGGAGAACAAGAGGTAGAAATGCAAGTGGAAGTAGAAGAAGGAGATGAAGAGGAAGAAAAGAAAGGAAAGGAGAGGATGAAGAAGAAGTGGAAGAAAGAGAACAAGAGGAGGTAGGAGAAGTGGAAGAAAGATAAGAAGAGGAAGAAGAAGGAGAGTAACTGGAAGAAGTGGAAGGAGGAGAAGAAAAGGAAGAAGAAGAAGATGTGGAAAGTGAAGAAGGTGAACAAGAGGAGGAAGAAGAAGTAGTGGAAGGAGGCGAGATGAAGAAGAAGAATTGCACAAGGAGAAAAGGAGGAAAAGGAAGAAGGAGGGGAAGGGAAGGGAAGTAGAAGTAGAAGAAGTGGAATCTGGAGGAGAAGAGGAAGAAGAAGTGTAAGCAGAAGAAGCGGAAGAAGGAGACGAAAATGAAGAAGAACAATAAGTAGAAGTAGAAGAAGTGGTAGAAGGAGAGAATAAGTGGAATAGGAAGAGGTAGTGGAATGAAAGGACATGAAGAAGAAGAAGTGGAAGAACAAGAAGAAAAGGAAGAACTGCAAGTGGAAGAAGGAGAACAATAGGAAGAAGAAGAAGAAGTGGAAGAATGAGAAAAAGAGGAGGAAGAAGAAGCAATGGAAGGGAAGGGGATGAAGAAGAAGTGGAACAAGGAGGAGAAGAAGAAGGGAGGAAGAAGAAGTAGTGCAGGCAGAAGAAGGGCAAGAAGGAGAAGAGAGGGAAGACGAAGAACGAGTAGATGTAGTAGAAGTGGAAGAAGGTGAACAAGAGGAAGAAGAGGAAGTAGTTGAAGGATTGGGGATGATGGAGAAGAAGTGGAAGAAGGAGAACAAGAGGTAGAAATGCAAGTGGAAGTAGAAGAAGGAGATGAAGAGGAAGAAAAGAAAGGAAAGGAGAGGATGAAGAAGAAGTGGAAGAAAGAGAACAAGAGGAGGTAGGAGAAGTGGAACAAAGATAAGAAGAGGAAGAAGAAGGAGAGTAACTGGAAGAAGTGGAAGGAGGAGAAGAAAAGGAAGAAGAAGAAGATGTGGAAAGTGAAGAAGGTGAACAAGAGGAGGAAGAAGAAGTAGTGGAAGGAGGCGAGATGAAGAAGAAGAATTGCACAAGGAGAAAAGGAGGAAAAGGAAGAAGGAGGGGAAGGGAAGGGAAGAAGAAGCAGAAGAAGTGGAATCTGGAGGAGAAGAGGAAGAAGAAGTGTAAGCAGAAGAAGCGGAAGAAGGAGATGAAAATGAAGAAGAACAATAAGTAGAAGTAGAAGAAGTGGTAGAAGGAGAGAATAAATGGAATAAGAAGAGGTAGTGGAATGAAACGACATGAAGAAGAAGAAGTGGAAGAACGAGAAGAAAAGGAAGAATTGCAAGTGGAAGAAGGAGAACAATAGGAAGAAGAAGAAGAAGTGGAAGAATGAGAAAAAGAGGAGGAAGAAGAAGCAATGGAAGGGAAGGGGATGAAGAAGAAGTGGAACAAGGAGGAGAAGAAGAAGGGAGGAAGAAGAAGTAGTGCAGGCAGAAGAAGGGCAAGAAGGAGAAGAGAGGGAAGACGAAGAACGAGTAGATGTAGTAGAAGTGGAAGAAGGTGAACAAGAGGAAGAAGAGGAAGTAGTTGAAGGATTGGGGATGATGGAGAAGAAGTGGAAGAAGGAGAACAAGAGGTAGAAATGCAAGTGGAAGTAGAAGAAGGAGATGAAGAGGAAGAAAAGAAAGGAAAGGAGAGGATGAAGAAGAAGTGGAAGAAAGAGAACAAGAGGAGGTAGGAGAAGTGGAACAAAGATAAGAAGAGGAAGAAGAAGGAGAGTAACTGGAAGAAGTGGAAGGAGGAGAAGAAAAGGAAGAAGAAGAAGATGTGGAAAGTGAAGAAGGTGAACAAGAGGAGGAAGAAGAAGTAGTGGAAGGAGGCGAGATGAAGAAGAAGAATTGCACAAGGAAAAAAGGAGGAAAAGGAAGAAGGAGGGGAAGGGAAGGGAAGAAGAAGCAGAAGAAGTGGAATCTGGAGGAGAAGAGGAAGAAGAAGTGTAAGCAGAAGAAGCGGAAGAAGGAGATGAAAATGAAGAAGAACAATAAGTAGAAGTAGAAGAAGTGGTAGAAGGAGAGAATAAATGGAATAAGAAGAGGTAGTGGAATGAAAGGACATGAAGAAGAAGAAGTGGAAGAACGAGAAGAAAAGGAAGAACTGCAAGTGGAAGAAGGAGAACAATAGGAAGAAGAAGAAGAAGTGGAAGAATGAGAAAAAGAGGAGGAAGAAGAAGCAATGGAAGGGAAGGGGATGAAGAACAAGTGGAACAAGGAGGAGAAAAAGAAGGGGGGGAAGAAGAAGTAGTGGAAGAAAGGAGATGAAGAAGAAGAAGTGGAAGAAGGAGAACGGGAGGAGGAAGAGGAGGTGGCAGAAGGAGAAGAAGAGGAAGAAGAAGAAGTGGAAGAATGAGAAGAAAAGGAAGTAGTGCAAGTGGAAGAAGGAGAACAATAGGAAGAAGAAGAAGAAGTGGAAGAATGAGAAAAAGAGGAGGAAGAAGAAGCAATGGAAGGAAAGGGGAATGAAGAAGAAGTGGAACAAGGAGGAGAAGAAGAAGGGGAGGAAGAAGAAGTAATGCAGGCAGAAGAAGGGCAAGAAGGAGAAGAGAGGGAAGAAGAAGAACGAGTAGATGTAGTAGAAGTGGAAGAAGGTGAACAAGAGGAAGAAGAAGAAGTAGTTGAAGGATTGGGGATGATGGAGAAGAAGTGGAAGAAGGAGAACAAGAGGTAGAAATGCAAGTGGAAGTACAAGAAGGAGATGAAGAGGAAGAAAAGAAAGGAAAGGAGAGGATGACGAAGTGGAAGAAAGAGAACAAGAGGAGGTAAGAGAAGTGGAAGAAAGATAAGAAGAGGAAGAAGAAGGAGAGTAACTAGAAGAAGTGGAAGGAGGAGAAGAAAAGGAAGAAGGTGAACAAGAGGAGGAAGAAGAAGTGGTGCAAGGAGGTGAGATGAAGAAGAAGAGTTGGAACAAGGAGAAAAGGAGGAAATGGAAGAAGGAGGGGAAGGGAACGGAAGAAGAAGCAGAAGAAGTGGAATCTAGAGGAGAAGAGGAAGAAGAAGAAGAATAAGCATAAGATTTGGGGGAAGGAGAACAAGAGGAAGAGCAACAATGGGAAGCAACAAAAGTAGGGGATGGAGAAAAAGAGGAAGGAGAAGACGGAAAGGAAAGAAGAAGAAGTTGTGGAAAGAGAAGAAATGGAAGAAGAAGAAGTATAAGCAGAAGAAGCGAAAGGAGGAGATGAAAATGAAGAAGAATAACAAGTAGGAGAAGAAGTGGTAGAAGGAGAGAATAAGAGGAATAGGAGGAAGTAATGGAATCAAAGGAGATGAAGAAGAAGAAGTGGAAGAAGGAGAACGGGGGGAGGAAGAAGAGGTGGCAGAAGGAGAAAAAGTGTAAGAACAAGAAGAAAAGAAAGAAGTGCAAGTGCAAGAAGCAGCACAATAGGAAGAAGAAGAAGAAGTGAAAGAATCAGAAAAAGAGGAGGAAGAAGAAGAATGGAAAGAAAGGGGAATGAAGTAGAAGTGGAACAAGGAGGAGAAGAAGAAGGGGAGGAAGAAGAAGTAGTGCAGGCACAAGAAGGCCAAGAAGGAGAAGAAGAACAAGTGGATGTAGTAGAAGTAGAAGAAGGTGAACAAGAGGAAGAAGAAGAAGTAGTTGAAGGAGTGGGGATGATGGAGAAGAAGTGGAAGAAGGAGAACAAGAGGTAGAAATGCAAGTTGAAGGAGAAGAAGGAGAAAAAGAGGGATATGACGAAGGAAAGAAAGAAGAAGAAGAAAAGAAAGAGAACAAGAGGAGGCAGGAGAACTAGAAGAAAGATAAGAAGAGGAAGAAGAAGGAGAGTAACTAGAAGAAGTGGAAGAAGGAGAAGAATAGGAAGAAGAAGAAGATATGGAAAGTGGAGAAGTTGAAGAAGGTGAACAAGAGGAGGAAGAAAAAGTAGTGGAAGGAGGAGAGATGAAGAAGAAGAATTGGAACAAGGAGAAAAGGAGGAAAAGGAAGAAGGAGGGGAAGGGAAGGGAAGAAGAAGCAGAAGAAGTCAAATCTGGAGGAGAAGAGGAAGAAGAAGAAGAAATGTAAGCATAAGATTTGGGGGAAGTAGACGAAGAGGAAGAGCAACAATGGGAAGCAACAGAAGTGGGGGATGGAGAAAAACAGGAAGGAGAAGACGGAAAAGAAAGAAGAAGAAGTTGTGGAAAGAGAAGAAATGGAAGAACAGGAAGAAGAAGAAGTGTAAGCAGAAGAAGCGGAAGAAGGAGACGAAAATGAAGAAGAATAACAAGTAGAAGTAGAAGAAGTGGTAGTTGAAGAAGGAGAAGAAGAAGAAGGGGAGGAAGAAGAACGGGAGGAAGAAGAAGTAGTGTAGGCAGAAGAAGGGCAAGAAAGAGAAGAAGAACAAGTGGATGTAGTAGAAGTGGAAGAAGGTGAACAAGAGGAAGAGGAAGAAGTAGTTGAAGGAATGGGGATGATGGAAAAGAAGTGGAAGAAGGAGAACAAGAGGTAGAAATGCAAGTGGAAGCAGAAGAAGGATAAAAAGAGGGATATGACGAAGGAAAGGAAGAAAAAGAAGGAGATGAAGAGGAAGAAAAGAAAGGAAAGGAGAGGATGAAGAAGAAGTGGAAGAAAGAGAACAAGAGGAGACAGGAGAAGTGGAAGAACGATAAGAAGAGGAAGAAGAAGGAGAGTAACTAGAAGAAGTGGAACAAGGAGAAGAAAAGGAAGAAGAAGAAGATGTGGAAAGAAGAAGCTGAACAAGAGGAGGAAGAAGAATTGGAACAAGGAGAAAAGGAGGAAAAGGAAGAAGGAGGGGAAGGGAAAGGAAGGGAAGAAGAAGCAGAAGAAGTGGAATCTGGAGGAGAAGAGGAAGAAGAACAAGTGTAAGCATAAGATTTAGGGGAAGGAGAAGAAGAGGAAGAGCAACAATGGGAAGCAACAAAAGTGGGGGATGGACAAAAATAGGAAGGACAAGACGGATAGGAAAGCAGAAGAAGTTGTGGAAGGAGAAGACATGGAAGAAGAGGAAGAAGAAGAAGTGTGAGCAGAAGAAGCGGAGCAAGGAGACGAAAATGAAGAAGAACAACAAGTAGAAGTAGAAGAAGTGGTAGAAGGAGAGAATAAGAGGAATAGGAGGAAGTAGTGGAATGAAAGGAGATGAAGAAGAAGAAGTGGAAGAAGGAGAACAGGAGGAGGGAGGAGAGGTGGCAGAAGGAGAAAAAGTGGAAGAAGAAGAAGTGGAAGAACGAGAAGAAAAGGAAGAAGTGCAAGTGGGAGAAGTAGAACAATAGGAAGAAGAAGAAGAAGAAGTTGAAGAATGAGAAAAAGAGGAGGAAGAAGAAGCCATGGAAAGAAAGGGGAATGACGAAGAAGTGGAACAAGGAGGAGAAGAAGAAGGGGAGGAAGAAGAAGTAGTGCAGGTAGAAGAAGGCCAAGAAGGAGAAGAAGAACAAGTGGATGTAGTAGAGGTGGAAGAATGAGAATAAGAGGAAGAAGAAGAAGTAGTTGAAAGAGTGGGGCTTATGGACAAGAAGTGGATGAAGGAGAACAAGAGGTAGAAATGCAAGTGGAAGCAGAAGAAGGAGAAAAAGACGGATATGACGAAGGAAAGGAAGAAGAAGAACGAGATGAAGAGGAAGAAAAGAAAGGAAAGGAAAGGATGAAGAAGAAGTGGAAGAAAGAGAACAAGAGGAGGCAGGAGAAGTGGAAGAAAGATAAGAAGAGGAAGAAGAAGGAGAGTATCTAGAAGAAGTGGAGGAAGGAGAAGAAAAGCAAGAAGAAGAAGATGTGGAAAGTGAAGAAGTTGAAGAAGGTGAACAAGAGGAGGAAGAAGAAGTAGTGGAAGGAGGTGAGATGAAGAAGAAGAATTGGAACAAGGAGAAAAGGAGGAAAAGGCAGAAGGAGGGGAAGGGAAGGGAAGAAGAAGCAAAAGAAGTGGAACCTGGAGGAGAAGAGGAGGAAGAAGAAGAAGTGTAAGCATAAGATTTGGGGGAAGGAGAACAATAGGAAGAAGAAGAAGAAGTGGAAGAATGAGAAAAAGAGGAGGAAGAAGAAGAAGTGGAAGAATGAGAAAAAGAGGAGGAAGAAAAAGAGATGGAAGGAAAGGGGATGAAGACGAAATGGAACAAGAAGGAGAAGAAGAAGGGGAGGAAGAAGAAGTAGTGTAGGCAGAAGAAGGGAAAGAAGGAGAAGAGAGGGAAGAAGAAGAACAAGTGGATGTAGTAGAAGTGGAAGAAGGTGAAGAAGAGGAAGAAGAAGAAGTAGTTGAAGGAGTGGTGATGATGCAGAAGAAGTGGAGGAAGGAGAATAAGAGGTAGAAATGCAAGTGGAAGCAGAAGAATGAGAAAAAGAGAGATATGGCGAAGGAAAGGAAGAAGAAGAAGGAGATGAAGAGGAAGAAAAGAAAGGAAAGGAGATGATGAAGAAGAAGTGGAAGAAAAAGAACAAGAGGAGGCAGGAGAAGTGGAAAAATGATAAGAAGAGGAAGAAGAAGGAGAGTAGCTAGAAGAAGTGGAAGAAGGAGAAGAAAAGGAAGAACAAGAAGATGTGGAAAGTGAAGAAGTTGAAGAAGGTGAACAAGAGGAGGAAGAAGAAGTAGTGGAAGGAGGTGAGATGAAGAAGAAGAATTGGAACAAGGAGAAAAGGAGGAAAAGAAAGAAGCAGGGGAGGGGAAGGGAAGGGAAGAAGAAGCAGAGGAAGTGGAATTTGGAGGAGAAGAAGAAGAAGAAGAAGAAGAGTAAGCATAAGATTTGGGGGAAGGAGAAGACGAGGAAGAGCAACAATGGGAAGCAACAGAAGTGGGGGATGGAGAAAAAGAGGAAGGAGAAGACGGAAATGAAATAAGAAGTTGTGGAAGGAGAAGAAATGGAAGAAGAGGAAGAAGAAGAAGTGTAAGCAGAAGAAGCGGAAGAAGGAGACGAAAATGAAGAACAACAAGTAGAAGTCGAAGAAGTGGTAGAAGGAGAGAATAAGAGGAATAGGAGGAAGTAGTGGAATGAAAGGAGATGAAGAAGAAGAAGTGGCAGAAGTAGAACGGGAGGAGGGAGAAGAGGTGGCAGAAGGAGAAGAAGAGGAAGAAGAAGAAGTGGAAGAACGAGAAAAAAAGGAAGAAGTGCAAGTGGAAGAAGGAGAACAATAGGAAGAAGAAGAAGAAGTGGAAGAATGAGAAAAAGAGGAGGAAGAAGAACCAATGGAAGGAAACGGGATGAAGAAGAACTGGAACAAGGAGGAGAAGAAGAAGGGGAGCAAGAAGAAGTAGTGTAGGCAGAAGAAGGGAAAGAAGGAGAAGAGAGGGAAGAAGAAGAAGAAGTGGATGTAGTAGAAGTGGAAGAAGGTGAAGAAGAGGAAGAAGAAGAAGTAGTTGAAGGAGTGGTGATGATGGAGAAGAAGTGGAGGAAGGAGAAGAAGAGGTAGAAATGCAAGTGGAAGCAGAAGAATGAGAAAAAAAGAGATATGACGAAGGAAAGGAAGAAGAAGAAGGAGATGAAGAGGAAGAAAAGAAAGGAAAGGAGATGATGAAGAAGAAGTGGAAGAAAGAGAACAAGTCGAGGCAGGAGAAGTGGAAGAAAGAGAAGAAGAGGAAGAAGAAGGAGAGTAACTAGAAGAAGTGGGAGAAGGAGAAAAAAAGCAAGAAGAATAAGATGTGGAAAGTGAAGAAGTTGAAGAAGGTGAACAAGAGGAGGAAGAAGAAGTAGTGGAAGGAGGTGAGATGAAGAAGAAGAATTGGAACAAGGAGAAAGGGAGGAAAAGGCAGAAGGAGGGGAAGGGAAGGGAAGAAGAAGCAAAAGAAGTGGAACCTGGAGGAGAAGAGGAGGAAGAGCAACAATGGGAAGCAACAGAAGTGGGGATGGAGAAAAAGAGGAAGGAGACGACGGAAAGGAAAGAAGAAGAAGTTGTGGAAGGAGAAAAAATGGAAGATGAGGAAGAAGAAGAAGTGTAAGCAGAAGAAGCGGAAGAAGGAGACAAAAATGAAGAAGAACAACAAGTAGAAGTAGAAGAAGTGGTTGGAGGAGAGAATAAGAGGAATAGGAGGAAGTAGTGGAATGAAAGGAGATGAAGAAGAAGAAGTGGAAGAAGGAGAACGGGAGGAGGGAGAAGAGGTGGCAGAAGGAGAAGAAAACGAAGAAAAAGAGGAAGAACGAGAAGAAAAGGAAGAAGTGCAGGTGCAAGAAGGAGAACAATAAGAAGAAGAAGAAGAACTGGAAGAATGAGAAAAAGAGGAGGAAGAAGAAGTAATGGAAGGAAAGGGGAGGAAGAAGAAGTGGAACAAGGAGGAGAAGAAGAAGGGGAGGAAGAAGAAGTAGTGTAGGCAGAAGAACGGCAAGAAGGAGAAGAGGGGAAGAAGAAGAAAAAGTTGATGTAGTAGAATTAGAAGAAGGTGAACACGAGGAAGAAGAAGAAGTAGTTGAAGGAGGGGATGATGGAGAAGAAGTGAAAGAAGGAGAACAAGAGGTGGAAATGCAAGTGGAAGTAGAAGAAGGAGAAAAAGAGGGATATGACGAAGGAAAGGAAGAAGAAGATGGAGATGAAGAGGAAGAAAAGAAAGGAAAGGAGAGGAAGAAGAAGTAGTGGAAGAAAGAGAACAAGAGGAGGCAGGAGAAGTGGAAGAAAGATAAGAAGAGGAAGAAGAAGGAGAGTAACTAGAAGAAGTGGAAGAAGGAGAAGAAAAGGAAGAAGAAGAAGATGTGGAATGTGAAGAAGGTGAACAAGAGGAGGAAGAAGAAGTAGTGGAAGGAGGTCAGATGAAGAAGAAAAATCGGAAAAAGGAGAAAGAGAGGAAGAGGAAGAAGGAGGGGAAGGCAAGGGAAGGCAAGAAGAAGCAGAAGAAGTGGAATCTGGAAGAGAAGAGGAAGAAGAAGAAGAAGTGTAAGAATAAGATTTGGGGGAAGGAGAAGAAGAGGAAGAGCAACAATGGGAAGCAACAGAAGTGGGGGATGGAGAAATAGAGGCAGGAGAAGACGGAAAGGAAAGAAAAAGAAGTTGTGGAAGGAGAAGAAATGGAAGAAGAGGAAGGGGAAGAAGTGTAAGCAGAACAAGAGGAAGAAGGAGCGAAAATGAAGAAGAACAACAAGTAGAAGTAGAAGAAGTGGTAAAAGGGGAGAATAAGAGGAATAGGAGGAAGTAGTGGAATGAAAGGAGATGAAGAAGAAGAAGTGGAAGAAGGAGAACGGGAGGAGGGAGAAGAGGTGGCAGAAGGAGAAGAAGAGGAAGAAGAAGAAGTGGAAGAAAGAGAAGAAAAGGAAGAAGTGCAAGTGGATGAAGGAGAACAATAGGAAGAAGAGGAAGAATGAGAAAAAGAGGAGGAAGAAGAAGCAATAGAAGGAAACGGGATGAAGAAGAAGTGGAACAAGGAGGAGAAGAAGAAGGGGAGGAAGAAGAAGTAGTGTAGGCAGAAGAACGGCAAGGTGGAGATGAGAGGGAAGAAGAAGAACAAGTGGATGTATTAGAGGTGAAAGAAGGTGAACAAGAGGAAGAAGAAGAAGTAGTTGAAGGAGTGGGGATGATGGAGAAGAAGTGGAAGAAGGAGAACAAGAGGTAGAAATGCAAGTGGAAGCAGAAGAACAAGAAAAAGAGGGATATGACGAAGGAAACGAAGAAGAAGCGATATGAAGAGGAAGAAAAGAAAGGAAATGACAGGATGAAGAAGAAGTGGAAGAAAGAGAACAAGAGGAGGCAGGAGAAGTGGAAGAAAGATAAGAAGAGGAAGAAGAAGGAGAGTAACTAGAAGAAGTGGAAGAAGGAGAAGAAAAGAAAGAAGAAGAAGTGGAAGAACGAGAAGAAGAGGAGGAAGAAGAAGCAATGGAAGGAAAGTAGTGGAAGGAGGTCAGATGAAGAAGAAAAATCGGAAAAAGGAGAAAAAGAGGAAGAGGAAGAAGGAGGGGAAGGCAAGGGAAGGCAAGAAGAAGCAGAAGAAGTGGAATCTGGAGGAGAAGAGGAAGAAGAAGAAGAAGTGTAAGAATAAGATTTGGGGGAAGGAGAAGAAGAGGAAGAGCAACAATGGGAAGCAACAGAAGTGGGGGATGGAGAAATAGAGGAAGGAGAAGACGGAAAGGAAAGAAAAAGAAGTTGTGGAAGGAGAAGAAATGGAAGAAGAGGAAGGGGAAGAAGTGTAAGCAGAACTAGAGGAAGAAGGAGACGAAAATGAAGAAGAACAACAAGTAGAAGTAGAAGAAGTGGTAAAAGGAGAGAATAAGAGGAATAGGAGGAAGTAGTGGAATGAAAGGAGATGAAGAAGAAGAAGTGGAAGAAGGAGAACGGGAGGAGGGAGAAGAGGTGGCAGAAGGAGAAGAAAAGGAAGAAAAAGAGGAAGAACGAGAAGAAAAGGAAGAAGTGCAGGTGCAAGAAGGAGAACAATAAGAAGAAGAAGAAGAACTAGAAGAATGAGAAAAAGAGGAGGAAGAAGAAGTAATGCAAGGAAAGGGGAGGAAGAAGAAGTGGAACAAGGAGGAGAAGAAGAAGGGGAGGAAGAAGAAGTAGTGTAGGCTGTAGAAGGGCAAGAATGAGAAGAGGAACAAGTAGATGTAGTAGAGCTGGAAGAAGGTGAATAAGAGGAAGAAGAAGAAGCAGTTGAAGGAGTGGGGATGATGGAGAAGAAGTGGAAGAAGGAGAACAAGAGGTAGAACTGCAAGTGGAAGCAGAAGAAGGAGAAAAAGAGGGATATGATGAAGGAAAGGAAGAAGAAGAAGGAGTTGAAGAGGAAGAAAAGAAAGGAAAGGAGAGGATGAAGAAGAAGTGGAAGAAAGAGAACAAGAGGAGGCAGGAGAAGTGGAAGAAAGATAAGAAGAGGAAGAAGAAAGAGAGTAACTAGAAGAAGTGGAAGAAGGAGAAGAAAAGGAAGAAGAAGAAGATGTGGAAGGTGGGAAAGGTGAACAAGAGGAGGAAGAAGAAGTAGTGGAAGGAGGTGAGATGAAGAAGAAGAATTGGAACAAGGAGAAAAGTAGGACAAGGAAGAAGGAGGGGAAGGGAAGGGAAGAAGAAGCAGAAGAAGTGGAATCTGGAGGAGAAGAGGAAGAAGAAGAAGAAGTGTAAGCATAAGATTTGAGGGAAAGAGAAGAATAGGAAGAGCAACAATGGGAAGCAACAGAAGTGGGGGATGGAGAAAAAGAGGAAGGAGAAGACGGAAAGGAAAGAAGAAGAAGTTGTGGAAGGAGAAGAAATGGAAAAAGAAGAAGTGTAAGCAGAAGAAACGGAAGAAGGACACGAAAATGAAGAAGAACAACAAGTAGAAGTAGAAGAAGTGGTAAAAGGAGAGAATAAGAGGAATAGGAGGAAGTAGTGGAATGAAAGGAGATGAAGAAGAAGAAGTGGAAGAAGGAGAACGGGAGGAGGGAGAAGAGGTGGCAGAAGGAGAAGAAAACGAAGAAAAAGAGGAAGAACGAGAAGAAAAGGAAGAAGTGCAGGTGCAAGAAGGAGAACAATAAGAAGAAGAAGAAGAACTGGAAGAATGAGAAAAAGAGGAGGAAGAAGAAGTAATGGAAGGAAAGGGGAGGAAGAAGAAGTGGAACAAGGAGGAGAAGAAGAAGGGGAGGAAGAAGAAGTAGTGTAGGCTGTAGAAGGGGAAGAATGAGAAGAGGAACAAGTAGATGTAGTAGAGCTGGAAGAAGGTGAATAAGAGGAAGAAGAAGAAGCAGTTGAAGGAGTGGGGATGATGGAGAAGAAGTGGAAGAAGGAGAACAAGAGGTAGAACTGCAAGTGGAAGCAGAAGAAGGAGAAAAAGAGGGATATGATGAAGGAAAGGAAGAAGAAGAAGGAGTTGAAGAGGAAGAAAAGAAAGGAAAGGAGAGGATGAAGAAGAAGTGGAAGAAAGAGAACAAGAGGAGGCAGGAGAAGTGGAAGAAAGATAAGAAGAGGAAGAAGAAAGAGAGTAACTAGAAGAAGTGGAAGAAGGAGAAGAAAAGGAAGAAGAAGAAGATGTGGAAAGTGGGAAAGGTGAACAAGAGGAGGAAGAAGAAGTAGTGGAAGGAGGTGAGATGAAGAAGAAGAATTGGAACAAGGAGAAAAGGAGGACAAGGAAGAAGGAGGGGAAGGGAAGGGAAGAAGAAGCAGAAGAAGTGGAATCTGGAGGAGAAGAGGAAGAAGAAGAAGAAGTGTAAGCATAAGATTTGAGGGAAAGAGAAGAATAGGAAGAGCAACAATCGGAAGCAACAGAAGTGGGGGATGGAGAAAAAGAGGAAGGAGAAGACGGAAAGGAAAGAAGAAGAAGTTGTGGAAGGAGAAGAAATGGAAAAAGAAGAAGTGTAAGCAGAAGAAACGGAAGAAGGACACGAAAATGAAGAAGAACAACAAGTAGAAGTAGAAGAAGTGGTAGAAGGAGAGAATAAGAGGAATAGGAGGAAGTAGTGGAATGAAAGGAGATGAAGAAGAAGAAGTGGAAGAAGGAGAACGGAAGGAGGGAGGAGGGAGAAGAGGAAGAAGAAGAAGAAGTGTAAGAATAAGATTTGGGGGAAGGAGAAGAAGAGGAAGAGCAACAATGGGAAGCAACAGAAGTGAGGGATGGAGAAATAGAGGAAGGAGAAGACGGAAAGGAAAGAAAAAGAAGTTGTGGAAGGAGAAGAAATGGAAGAAGAGGAAGGGGAAGAAGTGTAAGCAGAACAAGAGGAAGAAGGAGACGAAAATGAAGAAGAACAACAAGTAGAAGTAGAAGAAGTGGTAAAAGGAGAGAATAAGAGGAATAGGAGGAAGTAGTGGAATGAAAGGAGATGAAGAAGAAGAAGTGGAAGAAGGAGAACGGGAGGAGGGAGAAGAGGTGGCAGAAGGAGAAGAAAAGGAAGAAAAAGAGGAAGAACGAGAAGAAAAGGAAGAAGTGCAGGTGCAAGAAGGAGAACAATAAGAAGAAGAAGAAGAACTGGAAGAATGAGAAAAAGAGGAGGAAGAAGAAGTAATGGAAGGAAGAGCAACAATGGGAAGCAACAAACGTGGGGGATGGAGAAAAAGAGGAAGGAGAAGACGGAAAGGAAAGAAGAAGAAGTTGTGGAAGGAGAATAAATGGAAAAAGAGGAAGAACAAGAAGTGATGCAATCTCACCTAGCATGCATCATGGCTAGGAGGACTCAAGGAAGGCATGGCATGGACAAAAGCTCATTGAAGATTCGAATCCATAGTCTTCGTTATTTTTAGCTTGTAAATATTTTATTTTAATTAGATAAATAGGAAAGTATTTTTAATTCCCTTAAGGCCATGTATTTCCGGCCATCTTCTTAGTTTATAAGGTATAGGTGTCTTTAGTTAAAAAGGAGGAGTAAGCTTATAATGGGTGCATAAGTTAAGACATGATTTTGGGCTAGCCCATTCACATTAAGATATGCTAATTGCACCCATAGGGGGTGAACTTAGGTGCCTCACTTAAGGCCTAAGACTTGGGTTAATTAGTTTTAATCCTAATTAAGCCCAAGTCCCACATTGCCTAGAAAAGTGTGCCCAAGCTCTCCCATTGGGCTATATATACTCATTCCCCCTCATTGTAAAATTTCACCTTTGAAGTTGAATGAAAATAGTCTCTTTGTGAGCACATTCTTAGTAAAAGGTCTTGAGGATCCTCTCTCTTGAGGAACCTCTTCCTAGTTGGTTTTTATCAAGGGTTCCTTCCCTTGTGGCAAACCTAAACACTTTGGCTTATCTCTCTTTGAGAGTGGCGCCCCACCTCCATTTTCTTTCCCCTCCATCATCCATTTCATGGTGCTTGGAACCTCAAGGAAAAAGATCAAGGGAGGAATGCATCATTTGGTATCAGAGCCAGGTTCATGAGACTTTGAAAAAGCGGAAGAAAGACCTCAGGATTTGAGGTCAAATCCTCTCCAAGGGAGAGGACATGATGCAATCTCACCTAGCATGCATCATGGCTAGGAGGACTCAAGGAAGGCATGGCATGGATAAAAGCTCATTGAAGATTCGAAGCCATAGTCTTCGTTATTTTTAGCTTGTAAATATTTTATTTTAATTAGATAAATAGGAAAGTATTTTTAATTCCCTTAAGGCCATGTATTTCCGGCCATCTTCTTAGTTTATAAGGTATAGGTGTCTTTAGTTAAAAAGGAGGAGTAAGGTTATAATGGGTGCATAAGTTAAGACATGATGTTGGGCTAGCCCATTCACATTAAGATATGCTAATTGCACCCATAGGGGGTGAACTTAGGTGCCTCACTTAAGGCCTAAGACTTGGGTTAATTAGTTTTAATCCTAATTAAGCCCAAGTCCCACATTGCCTAGAAAAGTGTGCCCAAGCTCTCCCATTGGGCTATATATACTCATTCCCCCTCATTGTAAAATTTCACCTTTGAAGTTGAATGAAAATAGTCTCTTTGTGAGCACATTCTTAGTAAAAGGTCTTGAGGATCCTCTCTCTTGAGGAACCTCTTCCTAGTTGGTTTTTATCAAGGGTTCCTTCCCTTGTGGCAAACCTAAACACTTTGGCTTATCTCTCTTTGAGAGTGGCGCCCCACCTCCATTTTCTTTCCCCTCCATCATCCATTTCATGGTGCTTGGAACCTCAAGGAAAAAGATCAAGGGAGGCATGCATCAAGAAGTGTAAGCAGAAGAAGCGAAAGAAGGAGACGAAAATGAAGAAGAACAGCAAGAAGAAGTAGAAGAAGTGGTAGAAGGAGAGAATAAGAGGAATAGGAGGAAGTAGTGGAATGAAAGGAGATGAAGAAGAAGAACTGGAAGAAGGACAACGGGAGGAGGGAGAAGAGGTGGTAGAAGGAGAAGAAGACGCAGAAGACGAAGTGGAAAAACGAGAAGAAGGAGAAGAAATGGAAGAAGTGCAAGTGGAAGAAGGAGAACAATAGGAAGAAGAAGAAGAAGTGAAAGGATAAGAAAAAGAGGAGCTAGAAGAAGCAATGGAAGGAAAAGGGATGACAAAGAAGTGGAACAATGAGGAGAAGAAGAAGGGGAAAAAGAAGAAGTAGTGTTTGCATAAGAAGGGTAAGAAGGAGAAGAGTGGGAAGAAGAAGAACAAGTGGATGTAGTAGAAGTGGAAGAAGGTGAACAACAGGAAGAAGAAGAAGTAGTTTAAAGAATGGGGATGATGGAGAAGAAGTGGAAGAAGGAGAACAAGAGGTAGAAATGCAAGTGGAAGCAGAAGAAGGAGAAAAAGAGGGATATGACGAAGGAAAGGAAGAAGAAGAAGGAGATGAAGAGGAAGAAAACAAAGGAAAGGGGAGGATGACGAAGAAGTGGAAGAAAGAGAACAAGAGGAGGCAGGAGAAGTGGAAGAAAGATAAGAAGAGGAAGAAGAAGGAGAGTAACTAGAAGAAGTGGAAGAAGGAGAAGAAAAGGAAGAAGAAGAAGATGAACAAGAGGAGGAAGAAGAAGTAGTGGAAGGAGGTGAGATGAAGAAGAAGAATTGGACCAAGTAGAAAAGGAGGAAAAGGAAGAAGGAGGGGAAGGGAAGGGAAGAAGAAGCAGAAGAAGTGGAATCTAGAGGAGAAGAGGAAGAAGAAGAAGAAGTGTAAGCATAAGATTTGGGGGAAGGAGAAGAAGAGGAAGAGCAACAATGGGAAGCAACAGAAGTGGGGGTTGGAGAAAAAGAGGAAGGAGAAGACGGAAAGTAAAGAAGAAGAAGTTGTGGAAGGAGAAGAAATGGAAGAAGAGGAAGAAGAAGAAGTGTAGGCAGAAGAAGCGGAAGAAAGAGACGAAAATGAAGAAGAACAACAAGTAGTAGAAGGAGAGGATAAGTGGAATAGGAGGAAGTAGTGGAATGAAAGGAGATGAAGAAGAAGAAGTGGAAGACGGAGAAGGGGAACAATAGGAAGAAGAAGAAGAAGTGGAAGAATGAGAAAAAAAAAAGAGGAGGAAGAAGAAGCAATGGAAGGAAGGGGGAATAAAGAAGAAGTGGAAGAAGGAGGAGAAGAAGAAAGGGAGGAAGAAGAAGTAGTGCAGGCAGAAGAAGGGCAAGAAGGAGAAGAGAGGGAAGAAGAAGAACAAGTGGAAGAAAGAGAACAAGAGGAAGCAGGAGAGGTGGAAGAAAGATAAGAAGAGGAAGAAGAAGGAGAGTAACTAGAAGAAATGGAAGAAGGAGAGGAAAAGGAAGAAGAAGAAGATGTGGAAAATGAAGAAGTTGAAGAAGGTGGACAAGAGGAGGAACCAGAAGTGGTGGAAGCAGGTGAGATGAAGAAGACGAATTGGAACAAGGACAAAAGGAGTAAAAGGAAGAAGGAGGGGAAGGGAAGGGAAGAAGAAGCAGAAGAACTGGAAGCTAGAGGAGAAGAGGAAGAAGAAGAACAAGTGTAAGCATAAGATTTGGGGGAAGGAGAAGAACAAGAAGAGCAACAATGGGAAGCAACAGAAGTGGGGGATGGAGAAAAAGAGGGAGGAGAAGGCGGAAAGGAAAGAAGAAGGAGTTGTGGAAGGAGAAGAAATAGAAGAAGAGGAAGAAGAAGAAGTGTAAGCACAAGAAGCGAAAGAAGAAGATGAAAATGAAGAAGAACAATAAGGAGAAGTAGAAGAAGTGGTAGAAGGAGAGAATAAGAGGAATAGGAGGAAGTAGTGGAATGAAACGAGATGAAGAACAAGAAGTGGAAGAAGGAGAACGCGAGGAAGAGAAGAGGTGGCAGAAGGAGAAGAAAAGGAAGAAGAAGAAGTGGAAGAACGAGAAGAAAAGGAAGAAGTGCAAGTGGAAGAAGAAGAACAATAGGAAGAAGAAGAAGAAGTGGAAGAATGAGAAAAAAAGGAGGAAGTAGAAGCAATGGAAGGAAACGGGATGAAGAAGGAGTGGAACATGGAGGAGAAGAAGAAGGGGAGGAAGAAGAAGTAGTGTAGGCAGAAGAATGGCAAGAAAGAGAAAATAGGGAAGAAGAAGAAGTAGTGGATGTAGTAAAAGTTGAAGAAGATGAACAAGAGGACGAAGAGGAAGTAGTTGAACGAGTGGGGATGATGGAACAGAAGTGGAAGAAGGAGAACCAGAGGTAGAAATGCAAGTGGAAGCAGAAGAAGGAGAAAAAGAGGGATATGACGAAGGAAAGGAAGAAAAAGAAGGAGATGAAGAGGAAGAAAAGAAAGGAAGGGAGAGGATGAAGAAGAAGTGGAAGAAAGAGAACAAGAGGAGGCAGGAGAAGTGGAAGAAAGGTAAGAAGAGGAAGAAGAAGGAGAGTAACTAGAAGAAGTGGAAGAAGGAGAAGAAAAGGAAGAAGAAGAAGATGTGGAAAATGAAGAAGTTGAAGAAGGTGAACAAGAGGAGGAAGAAGAAGTAACGGAAAGAGGTGAGATGAAGAAGAAGAATTGGAACAAGGAGAAAAGGAGGAAAAGGAAGAAGGAGGGGAAGGGAAGGGAAGAAGAAGCAGAAGAAGTGGAAGCTGGAGGAGAAGAGGAAGAAGAAGAAGAAGTGTAAGCATAAGATTTGGGGGAAGGAGAAGAAGACGAAGAGCAACAATGGGAAGCAACAGAAGTGGGGGATGGAGAAAAAGAGGAAGGAGAAGACAGAAAGGAAAGAAGAAGATGTTATTGAAGGAGAAGAAATGGAAGAAGAGGAAGAAGAAGAAGTGTAAGCAGAAGAAGCGGAAGAAGCAGACGAAAATGAAATAGAACAACAAGTAGAAGTAGAAGAAGTGGTAGAAGGAGAGAATAAGACGAATAAGAGGAAGTAGTGGAATGAAACGAGAACGGGAGGAGGAAGAAGAGGTGGCAGAAGGAGAAGAAGAGGAAGAAGAAGTTGTGTAAGAACGAGAAGAAAAGGAAGAAGTGCAAGAGGAAGAAGGAGAACAATACGAAGAAGTAGAAGTGGAAGAATGAGGAAAAGAGGAGGAAGAAGAAGCAATGGAAGGAAAGGGGATGAAGAAGGAGTGGAACAAGGAGGAGAAGAAGAAGAGGACGAAGAAGAAGTAGTGTAGGCAGAAGAACAGCAAGAAGGAGAAGAGAGGGAAGAAGAAGAAGAAGTGGATGTAGTAAAAGTGGAAGAAGGTGAACAAGAGGAAGAAGAAGAAGTAGTTGAAGGAGTGGAGATGATGGAGAAGAAGTGGAAGAAGGAGAACAAGAGGTAGTAGAAATGCAAGTGGAAACAGAAGAAGGAGAAAAAGAGGGATATGACGAAGGAAAGGAAGAAGAAGAAGGATATGAAGAGGAAGAAAAGAAAGGAAAGGAGAGGATGAACAAGAAGTGGAAGAAAGAGAAAAAGAGGAGGCATGACAAGTGGAAGAAAGATAAAAAGAGGAAGAAGAAGGAGAGTAACTAGAAGAAGTGGAAGAAGGAGAAGAAAAGGAAGAAGAAGAAGATGTGGAAAGTGAAGAAGTTGAAGAAGGTGAACAAGAGGAGGAAGAAGAAGTAGTGGAAGGAGGTGAGATGAAGAAGAAGATAAGAAGAGGAAGAAGAAGGAGAGTAACTAGAAGAAGTGGAAGAAGGAGAAGAAAAGGAAGAAGAGGAAAAAGAAGAAGTGTAAGCAGAAGAAGCGGAAGAAGGAGACAAAAATGAAAAAGAACAACAAGTAGGAGTAGAAGAAGTGGTAGAAGGAGAGAATAAGAGGAATAGGAGGAAGTAGTGGAATGAAAGGAGATGAAGAAGAAGAAGTGGAAGAAGGAGAACGGGAGGAGGGAGAAGAGGTGGCAGAAGGAGAAGAAGAGGAAGAAGAAGATGTGGAAGAACGAGAGGAAAAGCAAGAAGTGAAAGTGGAAGAAGGAGAACAATAGGAAGAAGAAGAAGAAGTGGAAGAATGACAAAAAGAGGAGGAAGAAGAAGCAATGGAAGGAAGGGGGAATAAAGAAGAAGTGGAAGAAGGAGGAGAAGAAGAAGGGGAGGAAGAAGAAGTAGTGTAGGCAGAAGAAGGGCAAGAAGGAGAAGAGAGGGAAGAAGAAGAACAAGTGGATGTAGTGGAGGTGGAAGAATGTGAATAAGAGGAAGAAAAAGAAGTAGTTTAAAGAGTGGGAATTATGCAAAAGAAGTAGATGAAAGAGAACAAGAGGTAGAAATGCAAGTGGAAGCAGAAGAAGGAGAAAAAGAGGGATATGACAAAGGAAAGGAAGAAGGAGAAGGAGATGAAGAAGAAGAAAAGAAAGGAAAGGAGAGGATGAAGAAGAAGAAGTGGAAGAAAGTGAACAAGAGGAGGCAGGAGAAGTGGAAGAAAGATAAGAAGAGGAAGAAGAAGGAGAGTAAGTAGAAGAAGTGAAAGAAGGGGTAGAAAAGGAAGATGAAGAAGATATGGAAAGTGAAGAAGGTGAAGAAGAGGAGGAAGAAGAAGTAGTGGAAGGAGGTGAGATGAAGAAGAAGAACTGGAACAAGGAGAAAAAGAGGAAAAGGAAGAAGGAGGGGAAGGGAAGGGAAGAAGAAGCAGAAGAAGTGGAATCTGGAGGAGAAGAGGAAGAAGAAGAAGAAGAAGTGTAAGCATAAGATTTGGGGGAAGGAGAAGAAGAGGAAGAGCAACAACGGAAAGCGACAGAAGTGGGGGATAGAGAAAAAGAGGATTGAGAAAACAGAAAGGAAAGAAGAAGAAGTTGTGGAAGGAGAAGAAATGGAAGAAGAGGAACAAGAAGAAGTGTAAGCAGAAGAAGGAGACGAAAATGAAGAAGAACAACAAGTAGAAGTAGAAGAAGTGGTAGAAGTAGTGGAATGAAAGGAGATGAAGAAGAAGAAGTGGAAGAAGCAGAACGGGTGGAGGGAGAAGAGGTGGCAGAAGGAGAAGAAGAGGAAAAAGAAGAAGTGGAAGAAGGAGAAGAAACGGAAGAAGTGCAAGTGGAAGAAGGAGAACAATAGGAAGAAGAAAAAGAAGTGGAAGAGCAACAATGGGAAGCAACATAAGTGGGGGTTGGAGAAAAAGAGGAAGGAGAAGACGGAAAGGAAAGAAGAAGTTGTGGAAGGATAAGAAATGGAAGAAGAGGAACAAGAAGAAGTGTAAGCAGAAGAAGCGGAAGAAGGAGACGAAAATGAATAAGAACAACAAGTAGCAGTAGAAGAAGTGGCAGAAGGAGAGAGTAAGAGGAATAGGAGGAAGTAGTGGAATGAAAGGAGATGAAGAAGAAGAATACAAGAAGGAGAATGGGAGGAGTGAGAGGAGGTGGCAGAAGGAGAAGAAGAGGAAGAAGAAAAAGTGGAAGAAAGAGGAGAAAAGGAAGAAGTGCAAGTGGAAGAGGGAGAACAATAGGAAGAAGAAGAATAAGTGGAAGAATGAGAAAAATAGGAGGAAGAAGAAGCAATGGAAGGAAAGGGGATGAAGAAGAAGTGGAACAAGGAGGAGAAGAAGAAGGGGACGAAGAAGAAGTAGTCTAGGCAGAAGAAGGGCAAGAAGGAGAAGAGAGGGAAGAAGAAGAACAAGTGGATGTAGTAGAAGTAGAAGAAGGTGAACAAGAGGAAGAAGAAGATGTAGTTGAATTAGTGGGGATGATGGAGAAGAAGTGGAAGAAGGAGAACAAGAGGTAGAAACGCAAGCGGAAGCAGAAGAAGGACAAAAAGAGGGATATGACGAAGGAAAGGAAGAAGAAGAAGGAGAACAAGAGGTAGAAACGCAAGCCGAAGTAGAAGAAGGAGAAAAAGAGGGATATGACGAAGGAAAGGAAGAAGAAGAAGGAGATGAAGAGGAAGAAAAGAAAGGAAAGGAGAGGATGAAGAAAAAGTGGAAGAAAGAGAACAAGAGGAGGTAGGAGAAGTGGAAGAAAGATAAGAAAAGGAAGAAGGAAGAGAGTAACTAGAAGAGGTGGTAGAAGGTGAAGAAAAGGAAGACGAAGAAGATGTGGAAAGTGAAGAACGTGAACAAGAGGACGAAGAAGAAGTAGAAGAAGTGGAATCTAGAGGAGGAGAGGAAGAAGAAGAAGAAGTCTAAGCATAAGATTTGGGGGAAGGAGAAGAAATGGAAGAAGAGGAAGAAGAAGAAGAAGAAGTGTAAGCAGAAGAAGCGGAAGAAGGAGACAAAAATGAAGAAGACAAAGGCATGGAAGAAGAAGAAGGAGATGAAGAGGAATAAAAGAAAGGAAAGGAGAGGATGAAGAAGAAATGGAAGAAAGAGAACAAGAGGAGGCAGGAGAAGTGGAAGAAAGATAAGAAGAGGAAGAAGAAGGAGAGTAACTAGAAGAAGTGGAAGAAGGAGAAGAAAAGGAAGAAGAAGAAGATGTGGAAAGTGAAGAACTTGAAGAAGGTGAACAAGAGGAGGAAGAAGAAGTAATGGAAGGAGGTGAGATGAAGAAGAAGAATTGGAACAAGGAGAAAAGGAGGAATATTACGATGGAAAAGAAGCAGAAGAAGGAGATGAAGAGTAAGAAAAGAAAGGAAAGGAGAGGATGAAGAAGAAGTGGAAGAAAGAGAACAAGAGGAGGCAGGAGAAGTGGAAGAAAGATAAGAAGAGGAAGTAGAAGAAGTGGAAGAAGGAGAAGAAAAGGAAGAAGAAGAATATGTGGAAAATGAAGAAGTTGAAGAAGGTGGACAAGAGGAGGAACAAGAAGTAGTGGAAGCAGGTGAGATGAAGAAGAAGAATTTGAACCAGGAGAAAAGGAGGAAAAGGAAGAAGGACGGGAAGGGAAGGGAAGAAGAAGCAGAAGAAGTGGAAGCTGGAGGAGAAGAGGAAGAAGAAGAAGAAGTGTAAGCATAAGATTTGGGGGAAGGAGAAGAACAGGAAGACCAACAATGGGAAGCAACAGAAGTGGGGGTTGGAGAAAAAGAGGAAGGAGAAGACGGAAAGGAAAGAAGAAGAAGTTGTGGAAGGAGAAGAAATGGAAGAAGAGAAAGAAGAAGAAGTGTAAGCAGAAGAAGTGAAAGAAGAAGACGAAAATGAAGAAGAACAACAAGTAGAAGTAGAAGAAGTGGTAGAAGGAGAGAATAAAAGGAATAGGAGGAAGAAGTGGAATGAAACGAGATGAAGAAGAAGAAGTGAAAGAAGGCGAACGCGAGGAAGAGAAAAGGTGGCAGAAGGAGAAGAAGAGGAAGAAGAAGAAGAAGTCAAAGAATGAGAAAAAGAGGAGGAAGAAGAAGCAATGGAAGGAAACGGGATGAAGAAGGAGTGGAACAAGGAGGAGAAGAAGAAGGGGATGAAGAAGAAGTAGTGTAGGCAGAAGAATGGCAAGAAGGAGAAAAGAGGGAAGAAGAAGAAGAAGTGGATGTAGTATAAGTGGAAGAAGGTGAACAAGAGGAAGAAGAAGAAGTAGTTGAAGGAGTGGGGATGATGGAAAAGAAGTGGAAGAACGAGAACAAGAGGTAGAAATGCAAGTCGAAGCAGAAGAAGGAGAAATGGAAGAAAGAGAACAAGAGGAGGCAGGAGAAGTGGAAGAAGGATAAGAAGAGGAAGAAGAAGGAGAGTAACTAGAAGAAGTGGAAGAAGGAGAAGAAAAGGAAGAAGAAGAAGATGTGGAAAGTGAATAACTTGAAGAAGGTCAACAAGAGGAGTAAGAAGAAGTAAGTGAAGGAGGTGAGATGAAGAAGAAGAATTGGAACAAGGAGAAAAGGAGGAAAAGGAAGAAGGAGGGGAAGGGGAAGGAAGAAGAAGTGGAACAAGGAGGAGAAGAAGAACGGGAGGAGGAAGAAGTAGTGTAGGCAGAAGAAAGGCAAGAAGGAAAAGAGACGAAAGAAGAAGAACAGGTGGATGTAGTAGAAGTGGAAGAAGGTGAACAAGAGGAAGAAGAAGAAGTAGTTGAAGGAGTGGGGATGATGGAAAAGAAGTGGAAGAACGAGAACAAGAGGTAGAAATGCAAGTCGAAGCAGAAGAAGGAGAAATGGAAGAAAGAGAACAAGAGGAGGCAGGAGGAGTGGAAGAAAGATAAGAAGAGGAAAAAGAAGGAGAGTAAGTAGAAGAAGTGAAAGAAGGGGTAGAAAAGGAAGATGAAGAAGATATGGAAAGTGAAGAAGGTGAACAAGAGGAGGAAGAAGAAGTAGTGGAAGGAGGTGAGATGAAGAAGAAGAATTGGAACAAGGAGAAAAGGAGGAAAAAGAAGAAGGAGGGGAAGGGAAAGGAAGAAGAAGTGGAACAAGGAGGAGAAGAAGAAGGGGAGGAGGAAGAAGTAGTGTAGGCAGAAGAAAGGCAAGAAGGAAAAGAGACGGAAGAAGAAGAACAGGTGGATGTAGTAGAAGTGGAAGAAGGTGAACAAGAGGTAGAAGAAGAAGTAGTTGAAGGAGTAAGGATGATGGAGAAGAAGTGGAAGAAGGAGAACAAGAGGTAGAAATGCAAGTGGAAGGAGAAGAAATAGAAAAAGAGGAATACGACGAAGGAAAGGAAGATGAAGAAGGAGATGAAGAGGAAGAAAAGAAAGGAAAGGAGAGGATGAAGAAGAAGCGGAAGAAAGAGAACAAGAGGAGGCAGGAGAAGTGGAAGAAAGAAAAGTAGAGGAAGAAGAAGGAGAGTAACTAGAAGAAGTGGAAGAAGGAGAAGAAAAGGAAGAAGAAGAAGATGTGGAAAGTGAAGAAGGTGAACAAGAGGAGGAGCAAGAAGTAGTGGAAGGAGGTGACGAAAATGAAGAAGAACAACAAGTAGAAGTAGAAGAAGTGGTAGAAGGAAAGAATGAGAGGAATAGGAGGAAGTAGTGGAATGAGAGGAGATGAAAAAGAAGAAGTGGAAGAAGGATAACGGGAGGAGGGAGAAGAGGTGGCAGAAGGAGAAGAAGAAGAAGTGGAAGAACGAGAAGAAAAGGAAGAAGTGCAAGTGGAAGAAGGAGACCAATAGGAAGAAGAATAAGAACTGGAAGAATGAGAAAAACAGGAGGAAGAACAAGCAATGGAAGGAAAGGGGAATGAAGAAAAAGTGGAACAAGGAGGAGAAGAAGAAGGGGAGGTTGACGAAGTGGTGTAGGCAGAAGAAGGGCAAGAAGTAGAAGAGAGGGAAGAAGAAGAAGTGGAAGAATGAGAAAAAGAGGAGCAAGAAGAAGCAATGGAAGGAAAGGGGAATGAAGAAGAAGTGGAAGAAGGAGGAGAAGAAGAAGGGGAGGAAGAAGAAGTAGTGTAGGCAGAAGAAGGGCAAGAAGGAGAAGAGAGGGAAGAAGAATAACAAGTGGATGTAGTAGAGGTGGTAGAAGGTGAACAAGTGAAGAAGAAGAAGTAGTTGAAGGAGTGAGGATGATGGAGAAGAAGTGGAAGAAGGAGAAAGAGAGGGATATGACGAAGGAAAGGAAGAAGAAGAAGAAGATGAAGAGGAAGAAAAGAAAGAAAAGGAGAGGATGAAGAAGAAGTGGAAGAAAGAGAACAAGAGGAGGCAGGAGAAGTGGAAGAAAGAATGTAGAGGAAGAAGAAAGAGAGTAACTAGAAGAGGTGGAAGAAGAAGAAGTAGTTGAAGGAGTGGGGATGATGGAGAAGAAGTGGAAGAAGGAGAACAAGAGGTAGAAATGGAAGTGGAAGCAAAAGAAAGGGAACAAGAGGGATATGACAAAGGAAAGGAAGAAGAAGGAGGAGATGAAGGAGAAGAAGATGTGCAAAGTGAAGAAGGTGAACAAGAGGAGGAAGAAGAAGTAATGGAAGGAGGTGAGATGAAGAAGAAGAATTCGAACAAGGAGAAAAGGAGGAAAAGAAGAAATAGGGGAAGGGAAGGGAAGAAGAACCAGAAGAAGTGGAATCTGGAGGAGAAGAGGAAGAAGAAGAAGAAGTGTAAGCATAAGATTTGGGGGAAGGAGAAGAAGAGGAAGAGCAACAATGGGAAGCAACAGAAGTGGGGGATGGAGAAAAAGAGGAAGGAGAAGACGGAAAGGAAAGAAGAAGAAGTTGTGGAAGGAGAAGAAATGGAAGAAGAAGAAGTGTAAGCAGAAGAAGCGGAAGAAGGAGATGAAAATGAAGAAGAACAACAAGTAGAAGTAGAAGAAGTGGTAGAAGGAGAGAATAAGAGGAATAGGAGGAAATAGTGGCATGGAAGGAGATGAAGAAGAAGAAGTGGAGGAAGGAGAATAGGAGGAGGGAGAAGAGGTGGCAGAAGGAGAAGAAGAGGAAGAACAAGAAGTGGATGAACGAGAAGGAAAGGAAGAACTTCAAGTGGATGAAGGAAGACAATAGGAAGAAGAAGAAGAAGTGGAAGAATGAGAAAAAGAGGAGGAAGAAGAAGCAAAGGAAGGAAAAATGATGAAGAAGAAGTGGAACAACGAGGAGAAGAAGAAGGGGAGGAAGAAGAAGTAGTGTAGGCAGAAGAACCGCAAGAAGGAGAAGAGAGGGAAGAAGAAGAACAAGTGGATGTAGTAGAAGTGGAAGAAGGTGAACAAGAGGAAGAAGAAGAAGTAGTTGAAGGAATGGGGATGATGGAGAAGAAGTGGAAGAAGGAGAACAAGAGGTAGAAATGGAAGTGGAAGCAGAAGAAAGAGAACAAGAGGGATATGACAAAGGAAAGGAAGAAGAAGAAGGAGATGAAGAGGAAGAAAAGAAAGGAAAGGAGAGGATGAAGACGAAGTGGAAGAAAAGAGAACAAGAGGATGCAAGAGAAGTGGAAGAAAGATAAGAAGAGGAAGAAGAAGGAGAGTAACTAGAAGAACTGGAAGAAGGAGAAGAAAAGGAAGAAGAGGAAGAAGAAGAAGTTTTGGAAGGAGAAGAAATGGAAGAAGAGGAAGAAGAAGAAGTGGAAGAATGAGAAAAAGAGGAGGAAGAAAAAGCAATGGAAGGAAAGGGGATGAAGAAGAAGTGGAACCAGGAGGAGAAGAAGAAGGGGAGGAAGACGAAGTAGTGTAGGCAGAAGAAGGGCAAGAAGGAGAAGAGAGGGAAGAAGAAGAACAAGTGGATGTAGTAGAAGTGGAAGAAGGTGAACAAGAGGAAGAAGAAGAAGTAGTTGAAGGAGTAGGGATGATGGAGAAGAAGTGGAAGAAGGAGAACAAGAGGTAGAAATGCAAGTGGAAGCAGAAGAAGGAGAAAAAGAGGGATATGACGAAGGAAAGGAAGAAGAAGAAGGAGATGAAGAGGAAGAAAAGAAAGGAAAGGAGAGGATGAAGAAGAAGCGGATGAAAGAGAACAAGAGGAGGCAGGAGAAGTGGAAGAAAGATAAGAAGACGAAGAAGAAGGAGAGTAGCTAGAAGAAGTGGAAGAAGGAGAAGAAATGGTAGAAGAAGAAGGGCAAGAAGGAGAAGAGAGGAAAGAAGAAGAACAAGTGGATGTAGTAGAGGTGGAAGAAGGTGAACAACAGGAAGTAGAATAAGTAGTTGAAGGAGTGGGGATGATGGAGAAGGAGTGGAAGAAGGAGAACAAGAGGTAGACATGCAAGTGGAAGCAGAAGAAGGAGAAAAAGAGGGATATGAGGAAGGAAAGGAAGAAGAAGAAGTAGATTAATAGGAAGAAAAGAAAGGAAAGGAGAGGATGAAGAAGAAGTGCAGGAAAGATAACAAGAGGAGGCAGGAGAAGTGGAAGAAAGATAAGAAGAGGAAGAAGAACGAGAGTAACTAGAAGAAGTGGAAGAAGGAGAAGAAAAGGAAGAAGAAGAAGATGTGGAAAGTGAAGAAGGTGAACAAGAGGAGGAAGAAGTAATGGAAGGAGGTGAGATGAGGAAGAAGACTTGGAACAAGGAGAAAAGGAGGAAAAGGAAGAAGGAGGGGAAGGGAAGGGAAGAAGAAGCAGAAGAAGTGGAAGCTGGAGGAGAAGAGGAAGAAGAAGAAGTGTAAGCATAAGATTTGGGGGCAGGAGAAGAAGAGGAAGAGCAACAATGGGAAGCAACATAAGTGAGGGATGGAGAAAAAGAAGAAGGAGAAGACGGAAAGGAAAGAAGAAGAAGTTGTGGAAGGAGAATAAATGGAAAAAGAAGTGTAAGCCGAAGAAGCAGAAGAAAGAGACAAAAATGAAGAAGAACAACAAGTAGAAGTAGAAGAAGTGGTGGAAGGAGAGAATAAGAGGAATAGGAGGAAGTCGCGGAATGAAAGGAGATGAAGAAGAAGAAGTGGAAGAAGGAAAACAGGAGGAGTGAGAAGAGGTGGCAGAAGGAGAAGAAGAGGAAGAAGAAGAAGTGGAAGACCAAGAAGAAAAGGAAGAAGTGCAAGTGGAAGAAGGAGAACAATAAGAAGAAGAAGAAAAAGTGGAAGAATGAGAAAAAGAGGAGGAAGAAGAAGCAATGGCAGGAAAGGGGATGAAGAAGAAGTGGAACAAGGAGGAGAAGAAGAAGGGGAGGAAGAAGAAGTAGTATAAGCAGAAGAAGGGCAAGAAAGAGAAGAGGGGAAAGAAGAAGAAGATGTCAAAAGTGAAGAAGTTGAAGAAGGTGAACAAGAGGAGGAAGAAGAAGTAGTGGAAGGAGGTGAGATGAAGAAGAAGAATTGGGGGAGAAGAGGAAGAAGTGTAAGCATAAGATTTGGGGGAAGGAGAAGAAGAGGAAGAGCAACAATGGGAAGCAACAGAAGTGGGGGATGGAGAAAAAAGTAAGGAGAAGACAAACATGAAGAAGAACAACAAGTAGAAGTAGAAGAAGCGGTAGAAGTAGTGGAATGAAAGGAGATGAAGAAGAAGAAGTGGAAGAGGGAGAACGGGAGGAGGGAGAAGTGGTGGCACAAGGAGAAGAAGAGGAAGAAGAAGAAGGGGAAGAACGAGAAGAAAAGGAAGAAGTGCAAGTGGAAGAAGAAGAACAATAAGAAGAAGAAGTGGAAGAATGAGAAAAAGAGGAGGAAGAAGAAGCAATGGAAGGAAAGGGGATCAAGAAGAAGTGGAACAAGGAGGCGAAGAAGAAGCGGAGGAAGAAGAAGTAGTATAGGCAGAAGAAGGGCACGAAGGAGAAGAGAGGGAGGAAGAAGAACAAGTGGATATAGTAGAAGTGGAAGACGGTGAACAAGAGGAAGAAGAAGAAGTAGTTGAAGGAGTGGGGATGATGGAGAACAAAGAGAAAAGGAGGAAAAGGAAGAAGTAGGGGAAGGGAAGGGAAGAAGAAGCAGAAGAAGTGGAAGCTGGGGGAGAAGAGGAAGAAGAAGAAGAAGTGTAAGGATAAGATTTGGGGGAAGGAGAAGAAGAGGAAGAGCAAGAATGGGAAGCAACAGAAGTGGGGGATGCAGAAAAAGAGGAAGGAGAAGACGAAAAGGAAAGAAGAAGTTGTGGAAGGAGAAGAAATGGAAGAAGAGGAAGAAGAAGAAGTGTAAGTAGAAGAAGCGAAAGAAGGAGACGAAAATGAAGAAGAACAACAAGTAGAAGTCGAAGAAGTTGTAGAAGGAGATAATAAGAGGAATAGGAGGAAGTAGTGGAATGAAAGGAGATGAAGAAGAAGAAGTGGAAGAATGAGAACGGGAGGAGGGAGAAGAGGTGGCAGAAGGAGAAGAAGAAGAAGTGGCAGAACGAGAAGAAAAGGAAGAAGTTCAAGTGTAAGAAGGAGAACAATAGGAAGAAGAAGAACAAGTGGAAGAATGAGAAAAAGAGGAGGAAGAATAAGCAATGGAAGGAATCTAGAGGAGAAGAGAAGAAGAAGAAGAAGTGTAAGCATTAGATTTGGGGGAAGGAGAAGAAGAGGAAGAGTAACAATGGGAAGCAACAGAAGTGGGGATGGAGAAAAAAAGGAAGGAGAAGACGAAAAAGAAAGAAGAAGAAGTTGTGGAAGGAGAAGAAATGGAAGAAGAGGAAGAAGAAGAAGTGTAAGCAGAAGAAGCGGAAGAAGGAGACGAAAATGAAGAAGAACAACAAGTAGAAGTAGAACAAGTGGTAGTAGGAGAGAATAAGAAGAATAGGAGTAAGTAGTGGAACGATAGGAGATGGAGAAGAAAAAGAGGAAGAAGAAGTAGTGGAAGAGGTGAGATGAAGAAGAAGAATTGGAACAAGGAGAAAAGGAGGAAAAGGAAGAAGGAGGGGAAGGGAGGGGAAGAAGAAGCAGAAGAAGTGGAATCTGGAAGAGAAGAGGAGGAAGAAGAAGAAGTGTAAGCATAAGATTTGGGGGAAGGAGAAGAAGAGTAAGAGCAACAATGGGAAGCAACAGAAGTCGGGGATGGAGAAAAAGAGGAAGGAGAAAAGAGGAGGAAGAAGAAGCAATGGAAGGAAAGGGGATGAAGACGAAGTGGAACAAGAAGGAGAAGAAGAAGGGGAGGAAGAAGAAGTAGTGTAAGCAGAAAAAGGGCAAGAAGGAGAAGAGAGGAAAGAAGAAGAAGAAGTGGATGTATTAGAGGTGGAAGAAGGTGAACAAGAGGAAGAAGAAGAAGTAGTTGAAGGATTGGGGATGATGGAGAAGAAGTGGAAGAAAGAGAACAAGAGGTAGAAATGCAAGTTGAAGCAGAAAAAGGAGAAAAAGAGGGATATGACGAAGGAAAGGAAGAAGAGGAAGGAGATTAAGAGGAAGAAAAGAAAGGAAAGGAAAGGATGAAGAAGAATTGGAAGAAAGAGAACAAGAGGAGGCGGGAGAAGTGGAAGAAAGATAAGAAGAGGAAGAAGAATGAGACTAACTAGAAGAAGTTAAAGAAGGAGAAGAAAAGGAAGAAGAAGAAGATGTGGAAACTGAAGAAGGTGAACAAGAGGAGGAAGAAGAAGTAGTGGAAGGAGGTGAGACGAAGAAGAAGAATTGGAACAAGGAGAAAAGGAGGAAAAGGAAGAAGGAGGGGAAGGGAAGGGAAGAAGAAGCACAAGAAGTGGAATCTGGAGGAGAAGAGGAAGAAGAAGAAGAAGTGTAAGCATAATATTTGGCGGAAGGAGAAGAAGAGGAAGAGCAACAATGGGAAGCAACAGAAGTGGGGGATGGAGAAAAAGAGGAAGGAGAAGACGGAAAGGAAAGAAGAAGAAGTTGTGGAAGGAAAAGAAGTGTAAGCAAAAGAAGTGGAAGAAGGAGACGAAAATGAAGAAGAACAACAAGTAGAAGTAGAAGAAGTGGTAGAAGTAGTGGAATGAAAGGAGATGAAGAAAAAGAAGTGGAAGAAGGAGAACGGCAGGAGGGAGAAGAGGTGGCAGAAGAGAAAAGAGGAAGAAGAAGAAGTGGAAGAACGAGAAGAAAAGGAAGAAGTGCAAGTGGAAGAAGGAGAACAATAGGAAGAAGAAGAAGAAGTGGAAGAATGAGAAAAAGAGGAGGAAGAAGAAGCAATGGAAGGAAAGGGGATGAAAAAAAAGTGGAACGAGGAGGAAAAGAAGAAGGGCAGGAAGAAGAAGTAGTGTAGGCAGAAGAAGGGCAAGAAGGAGAAGAGAGGGATATGACGAAGGAAAAGGAAGAAGAAGAAGGAGATGAAGAGGAAGAAAAGAAAGGAAAGGAGAGGATGAAGAAGAAGTGGAAGAAAGAGAACAAGAGGAGGCGGGAGAAGTGGAAGAAAGATAAGAAGAGGAAGAAGAATGAGACTAACTAGAAGAAGTGGAAGAAGGAGAAGAAAAGGAAGAAGAAGAAGATGTGGAAACTGAAGAAGGTGAACAAGAGGAGGAAGAAGAAGTAGTGGAAGGAGGTGAGATGAAGAAGAAGAATTGGAACAAGGAGAAAAGGAGGAAAAGGAAGAAGAAGAGGAAGGGAAGGGAAGAAGAAGCAAAAGAAGTGGAATTTGGAGGAGAAGAGGAAGAAGAAGAATAAGTGTAAGCATAAGATTTGCGGGAAGGACAGGAAGAGGAAGAGCAACAATGGGAAGCAACAGAAGTGGGGGATGGAGAAAAAGAGGAAGGAAGACGGAAAGGAAAGAAGAAGTTGTGGAAGGAGAAGAAATGGAAGAGGAAGAAGTGTAAGCAGAAGAAGCGGAAGAAGGAGACGAAAATGAAGAAGAACAACAAGTAGAAGTGGAAGAAGTGGTAGAAGTAGTGGAATGAAAGGAGATGAAGAAGAAGAAGTGGAAGAAGGAGAACGGGAGGAGGGAGAAGAGGTGGCAGAAGGAGAAGAAGAGGAAGTAGAAGAAGTGGAAGAACGAGAAGAAAAGGAAGAAGTGCAAGTGGAAGAATCAGAAAAAGAGGAGGAAGAAGAAGCAATGGAAGGAAAGGCGATGAAGAAGAAGTGGAACAGGGAGGAGAAGAAGAAGGGCAAAAAGGAGAAGAGAGGGAAGAAGAAGAACAAGTGGATGTAGTAGAAGTGGAAGAAGGTGAAGAAGAGGAAGAAGAAGACGTAGTTGAAGGAGTGGGGATGATGGAGAAGAAGTGGAAGAAGGAGAACAAGAGGTAGAAATGCAAGTGGAAGCAGAAGAAGGAGAAAAAGAGGGATATGACGAAGGAAAGGAAGAAGAAGAAGGAGATGAAGAGGAAGAAAAGGAAGGAAAGGAGAGGATGAAGAAGAAGTGGAAGAAAGAGAATGAGAGGAGGCAGGAGAAGTGGAAGAAAGATAAGAAGAGGAAGAAGAAGGAGAGTAACTAGAAGAAGTGGAAGAAGGAGAAGAAAAGGAAGAAGAAGAAAATGTGGAAAGTGAAGAGGTTCAAGAAGGTGAACAAGAGGAGGAAGAAGAAGTAGAAGTAGAAGAAGTGGTAGAAGTAGTGGAATGAAAGGAGATGAAGAAGAAGAAGTGGAAGAAGGAGAACGGGAGGAGGGAGAAGAGGTGGCAGAAGGAGAAGAAGAGGAAGTGGAAGAAGTGGAAGAAGACTGAGATGTAAGGGAGAATATTTTGGGAATAAAAAAAACTAGTTGAGGTTTGCTCTCCTTTGGGTTCTTGACAATCCAAAATCTTTTGAGATTTATCAAAGGTAATTCACCCTTTTGTGTGTGCAATCTCGTAGACATATCTTCCATCCTTGGAAGTGTGGAGTCTATCAATTCCAATTCCATTTTCTGTCTTTTCCATTCATACTCAATTCTGGCCAGCAAACTCTATAACAGGAAAGTGCTACACTATTCAAAAACTCGTTTAATTGTTGAATTTCAAAAACTTTTAATTTCCATTCTGTGTCTTTTTTTATAGTAATTCTATTCAGTTTATTTTTTTTGCAATTGTTTGCATTCCATGTTGATTAATTTTGTTAACGCGGCAAGCTAAATTCCTAGGGTCCTTTCAGAATCCTAAACTGACAGCGGATTCATATCATTTGGTATCAGAGCTCCGGTTTCTAGGAATTGCAAGGCTGTTGTTCTGGGTAATTTCTGTCCTTAATTTTCATCATATCATAATATTACCTTATTGTTATTTCTTTGACTGAACCATTGCAAAAGTTAGGTCTTTAAAACAATTCTGAATTTAAAAAAAAAAAAAATAGAAGTGAAAGAAAGCATGCAAAAAAAATTGAGTTAAAAAAAAAAAATTGGGCTGAATGGTTCATGTTATTAGAAAAATTTTAAGCTCATTCTTAAGGTAATAGTGTTTGAATTGAGGAAGAAAATACTGCACCTTGTTAGTATACAATTCTGAATTTTGCTGCACCTATTAGTTTCATTTTAAGCCAAAATTTTATCCTCTGTTTGTGTCTTTACCTGTTAAAATTGGATGCACAATTTTCTACTCAAAATTCTGGTTGTGGCTGTTTGTACCTTTGTTTTTGTGTGCCCAGTTTTTGTCCATTTCTTTTCGTACTTCCTTTTGTTTTCATTTTGAGACAAATTTCTTCTGTCTTGTTGGTGTTAAAAAAAATAATTCAGTTGTTGTCCTAGTATTTGTTGCTTTCGTTGGGTTTCATTTTAGTCATTTTTGTTAGTTTTCTTGTGTCTTATTTGCCTGCACACAGGTTGGTGTTTGTCTTTGAGTTTTTCTCTTTTGGTTTGTTAAGAACTTAAGGACGAATAAAGAGGAAAAAGGCAAGAGAGTTTCATTATAGTAAAAGCCAATTTTTTTTTAGCGCAAACACTTGAGTGGGTGAGAACATTTTCAAACACCACATACATACTTTTTCTTGTGACATTTGACCTGTTTGTTTATCATGGCAGAAAGAAATAATAACAATGATCTTCAGCTTCAAATTGCTGCATTATCTCAGCATTTAGAGAGATTGATGAAGCAACAACAAGATGAATTCCATGAGAGGTTGGACCAATTGGAGAATAGGACCCCACCAGCAGGAGGAAGAGGAAGGCCAAATAGAAATGAAGGAAGAATGGAAGGAGTGAAGTTGAATGTGCCTCCTTTCAAGGGTAGGAGTGATCCTGATGCATACTTGGAGTGGGAGTTAAAAATTGAGCATGTGTTCTCTTGCAACAATTATAGTGAGGAGCAAAAGGTGAGACTTGCAGCTGCTGAATTTTCTGATTATGCACTCATTTGGTGGAATAAGTTGCAAAGGGAGAGGATTAGATATGAGGAGCCTAGGGTAGACACTTGGGCTGAAATGAAGAGGATCATGAGGAGGCGGTATATACCTTCTAGCTTCCATAGGGATATAAAATTAAAACTTCAGAAATTGTCTCAAGGAAGCAAGGGAGTGGAGGAGTATTATAAGGAGATGGAGATGCTAATCATCCAAGCCCAAATTGAAGAAGATCTTGAGCTAACTATGGCTCGCTTCCTTAATGGTTTAAATCATGACATTAGAGATGTTGTTGAGTTACAGGAGTTTATGGAGATGGAGGACCTTTTACATAAGGCTATTCAAGTTGAACAGCAAATAAAACGAAAGATTACAACAAGAAGAAGTTCTACCGAGTATAATGCTTCAAATTGGAAGGATAGAGTTAAGAAAGAGGGTGCTGCCTCCTCAAGCAATGCATCACTTTCTAACCATGGAAAAGCACCTCAAAAGCAACCTGAACATCCTCCTAAAAAGACTAGAGAAGTGAAGTGTTTCAAGTGCTTGGGCATGGGTCATTATGCCTATGAGTGTCCCACAAAGAAGATTGTTCTTCTCAAAGATAATGGGGAATACACAAGCCAATCAGAAGCTAGTGGTGGAGAAGAAGAGGAGAGTGATGGAGAATTGAAGGCTAATGAAGGAGAGTTGTATATGATTAGGAGGATGCTTGGAAGTCAAGTCAAGGCCGAGGATGCATCTCAAAGGGAGAACATCTTTCACACAAGATGTTCAGTCAATGGTAATGTTTGTTTGGTAATTATTGATGGAGGGAGTTGTACCAATGTGGTGAGTTCAAGATTAGTGTCAAAGATGAAAATGGACACTACACCACATCCTAGACCATATAAACTTCAATGGCTTAGTGAAGGAGAAGAAGTTCAAGTGAAACAACAAGCAATAGTTTCGTTCTCCATTGGAAAATATCAAGATAAAGTCATATGTGATGTGGTTCCCATGGATGCCAGCCATATCCTTTTGGGAAGGCCGTGGCAGTATGATACCAAAGCCATTCATGACGGCTTCACTAACAAATTTTCTTTCATGTATCAGGATAAAAAGTTGGTTCTCAAGCCTTTGTCTCCTAAAGAGGTGTGTGAGGATCAAATCAAAATGAGAGAAAAGTTAGCAAATGAAAGAAAGAGTGAAACACTTGAGAGGAAGAGCGAAATACTTGAGAGGAAAAATAAAGAAAAGAAAGATATTGAAACACTTGAGGAAAAACACACTTGTTTAGCAAAAAAAGAGGAAGTTAAGAGGCTGCTTTGTGCAAGACAACCCCTATATTTGTTGTATTGTACGAGTCAGTTTTTGCATGCTAACCAATTTGAAAATTTTGAATTGCCTTCTTGTGTTAAACCTCTTTTGCAGAATTTCCAAGATGTTTTTCCAGAGAGTGTACCTAGTGGATTGCCACCTTTGAGGGGAATTGAGCATCACATTGATCTCATTCCAGGAGCATCATTACCCAATCGGCCAGCATATAGGAGCAACCCACAAGAAACTAAGGAGATTGAAAGGCAAGTGGCTGAACTCATGAGCAAAGGTTGGGTGAGAGATAGCATGAGCCCGTGTGCTGTACCTATGATTTTGGTGCCAAAGAAAGATGGCTCATGGAGGATGTGTTCTGATTGTAGAGCCATAAACAACATCACCATCAAGTATAGGCATCCAATTCCCAGATGAAGATGCTATTGATTTGGGGACAAATCCTCTTCAAGAGGGGGGGAGTGATGAAGACATCAAGCTTGAAGGACTTGGAGGACCTATGACAAGGGCAAGGACAAGAAGAGCTAAGGAAGCTATTCAACAAGTATTGGCAGCCCTTTTGCAAAAAGAGCCAAACATTGAAGAAATAAAGTTTAAAATTGTTAATTGTCTCAGGACTGAAGAGAGCAATACTTGACCTTAATGGAAGAGAAGTTTGAAATAAATTAAACTCATTTTCTTAGAGTTTACTTAGTTAATGGTGGGCAACCAGAATTGTCTAATTAAAGTTGCAGCCACCTAGGTTATCAATTATAATTAGTATACGTGTTTAATTTACTTTGGCAGTTACACTTTGTTATTAAGCTGCCCATTATTAGTTTTTATTATTTTGTAACTTCAGTTGAATTTAGAAACCCACTAAACCTACACAAGCTGAGTTTATTAGCCATATAAATTTGGGCAAGACTGAGATGTAAGGGAGAATATTTTGGGAATGAAAAAAACTAGTTGAGGTTTTCTCTCCTTTGGATTCTTGACAATCCAAAATCTTTTGAGATTTATCAAAGGTAATTCACCCCTTTGTGTGTGCAATCTCGTAGACATATCTTCCATCCTTGGAAGTGTGGAGTCTATCAATTCCAATTCCATTTTCTGTCTTTTCCATTCATACTCAATTCTGGCTAGCAAACTCTATAACAGGAAAGTGCTACACTATTCAAAAACTCGTTTAATTGTTGAATTTCAAAAACTTTTAATTTCCATTTTGTGTCTAAAAGTTTGATAGTAATTCTATTCAGTTTATTTTTTTTGCAATTGTTTGCATTCCATGTTGATTAATTTTGTTAACGCGGCAAGCTAAATTCCTAGGGTCCTTTCAGAATCCTAAACTGACAGTGGATTCATATCAGTTAAGAGGTGAGATGAAGAAGATGAATTGGAACAAGGAGAAAAGGAGGAAAACGAAGAAGAAGGGGAAGGGAAGGGAAGAAGAAGCAGAAGAAGTGGAATTTGGAGGAGAAGAGGAAGAAGACGAAGAAGTGTAAGCATAAGATGTGGGGGAAGGAGAGGAAGAGGAAGAGCAACAATGGGAAGCAACAGAAGTGGGGGATGGAGAAAAAAGGAAGGAAGACGGAAAGGAAAGAAGAACTTGTGGAAGGAGAAGAAATGGAAGAAGAAGAAGTGTAATCAGAAGAAGCGAAGAAGGAGACGAAAATGAAGAAGAATAACAAGTAGAAGTAGAAGAAGTGGTAGAAGTAGTGGAATGAAAGGAGATGAAGAAGAAGAAGTGGAAGAAGGAGAACGGGAGGAGGGAGAAGAGGTGGCAGAAGGAGAAGAAGTGGAAGTAGAAGAAGTGGAAGAACGAGAAGAAAAGGAAGAAGTGCAAGTGGAAGAAGGAGAACAATAGGAAGAAGAAGAAGAAGAAGTGGAAGAATCAGAAATAGAGGAGGAAGAAGAAGCAATGGAAGGAAAGGGGATGAAGAAGAAGTGGAACAAGGAGGAGAAGAAGAAGGGGAGGAACAAGAAGTAGTGTAGGCAGAGGAAGGGCAAAAAGGAGGAGGGAAGAAGAAGAACAAGTGGATGTAGTAGAAGTGGAAGAAGGTGAACAAGAGGAAGAAGAAGAAGTAGTTGAAGGAGTGGGGATGATGGAGAAGAAGTGGAAGAAGGAGAACAAGAGGTAGAAATGCAAGTGGAAGCAGAAGAAGGAGAAAAAGAGGGATATGACGAAGGAAAGGAAGAAGAAGAAGGAGATGAAGAGGAAGAAAAGGAAGGAAAGGAGAGGATGAAGAAGAAGTGGAAGAAAGAGAACAAGAGGTGGCAGGAGAAGTGGAAGAAAGATAAGAAGAGGAAGAAGAAGGAGAGTAACTAGAAGAAGTGGAAGAAGGAGAAGAAAAGGAAGAAGAAGAAAATGTGGAAAGTGAAGAGCTTGAAGAAGGTGAACAAGAGGAGGAAGAAGAAGTAGTGGAAGGAGGTGAGATGAAGAAGAAGAATTGGAACAAGGAGAAAAGGAGGAAAAGGAAGAAGAAGGGGAAGGGAAGGGAAGAAGAAGTAGAAGAAGTGGAATCTGGAGGAGAAGAGGAAGAAGAAAAAGTGGAGGAAGAACGGGAGGAGGGAGAAGAGGTGGCAGAAGGAGAAGAAGAGCAAGAAGAAGAAGTAATGGAACGGGGTGAGATGAAGAAGAAGAATTGGAACAAGGAGAAAAGGAAGAAAAGGAAGAAGGAGGGGAAGGGAAGGGAAGAAGAAGCAGAAGAAGTGGAAGCTGGAGGAGAAGAGGAAGAAGAAGAAGAAGTGTAAGCATAAGATTTGGGGAAATGAGAAGAAGAGGAAGAGCAATAATGGGAAGCAACAGAAGTGGGGGATGGAGAAAAAGAGGAAGGAGAAGATGGAAAGGAAAGAAGAAGAAGTTGTGGAAGGAGAAGAAATGGAAAAAGAGGAAGAAGAAGAAGTGTAACCAGAAGAAGCGAAAGAAGGAGACGAAAATGAAGAAGAACAACAAGTAGAAGTAGAAGAAGTGGTAGAAGTAGTGGAATGAAAGGAGATGAAGAAGAAGAAGTGGAAGAAGGAGAACGGGAGGAGGGAGAAGAGGTGGTAGAAGGAGAAGAAGAGGAAGTAGAAGAAGTGGAAGAACGAGAAGAAAAGGAAGAAGTGCAAGTGGAAGAAGGAGCACAATAGGAAGAAGAAGAAGAATTGGAAGAATGAGAAAAAGAGGAGGAAGAAGAAGCAATGGAAGGAAAGGGGATGAAGAAGAAGTGGAACAAGGAGGAGAAGAAGAAGGGGACGAAGAAGAAGTAGTCTAGGCAGAAGAAGGGCAAGAAAGAGAAGAGAGGGAAGAAGAAGAACAAGTGGATGTAGTAGAAGTAGAAGAAGGTGAACAAGAGGAAGAAGAAGAAGTAGTTGAATTAGTGGGGATGATGGAGAAGAAGTGGAAGAAGGAGAACAAGAGGTAGAAATGCAAGTGGAAGCAGAAGAAGGAGAAAAAGAGGGATATGACGAAGGAAAGGAAGAAGAAGAAGGAGATGAAGAGGAAGAAAAGAAAGGAAAGGAGAGGATGAAGAAGAATTTGAAGAAAGAGAACAAGAGGAGGCAGGAGAAGTGGAAGAAAGATAAGAAGAGGAAGAGCAACGAGAGTAACTAGAAGAAGTTGAAGAAGGAGAAGAAAAGGAAGAAGAAGAAAATGTCGAAAGTGAAGAAGTTGAAGAAGGTGAATGAGAGGAGGAAGAAGAAGTAGTGGAAGGAGGTGAGATGAAGAAAAAGAATTGGAACAAGGAGAAAAGGAGGAAAAGGAAGAAGGAGGGGAAGGGAAAGGAAGAAGAAGCAGAAGAAGTGGAATCTGGAGGAGAAGAGGAAGAAGAAAAAGTGGAGGAAGAACGGGAGGAGGGAGAAGAGGTGGCAGAAGGAGAAGAAGAGCAAGAAGAAGAAGTAATGGAACGGGGTGAGATGAAGAAGAAGAATTGGAACAAGGAGAAAAGGAAGAAAAGAAGAAGGAGGGGAAGGGAAGGGAAGAAGAAGCAGAAGAAGTGGAAGCTGGAGGAGAAGAGGAAGAAGAAGAAGAAGTGTAAGCATAAGATTTGGGGGAATGAGAAGAAGAGGAAGAGCAATAATGGGAAGCAACAGAAGTGGGGGATGGAGAAAAAGAGGAAGGAGAAGACGGAAAGGAAAGAAGAAGAAGTTGTGGAAGGAGAAGAAATGGAAAAAGAGGAAGAAGAAGAAGTGTAACCAGAAGAAGCGAAAGAAGGAGACGAAAATGAAGAAGAACAACAAGTAGAAGTAGAAGAAGTAGTAGAAGTAGTGAAATCAAAGGAGATGAAGAAGAATAAGTGGAAGAAGGAGAACGGGAGGAGGGAGAAGAGGTGGCAGAAGGAGAAGAAGGGGAAGAAGAAGAAGTGGAAGAACGAGAAGAAAAGGAAGAAGTGCAAGTGGAAGAAGGAGACAATAGGCAGAAGAAGAAGAAGAAGTGGAAGAATGAGAAAAAGAGGAGGAAGAAGAAGCAATGGAAGGAAAGGGGATGAAGAAGAAGTGGAACAAGGAGGAGAAGAAGAAGGGGAAGAAGAAGAAGTAGTGTAGGCAGAAGAAGGGCAAGAAGGAGAAGAGAGGGAAGAAGAAGAACAAGTGGATGTAGTAGAAGTGGAAGAAGGTGAACAAGAGGAAGAAGAAGAAGTAGTTGAAGGAGTAGGGATGATGGAGAAGAAGTGGAAGAAGGAGAAGAATAGGTAGAAATGCAAGTGGAAGTAGAAGAAGGAGAAAAAGAGGGATATGACGAAGGAAAGGAAGAAGAAGAAGGACATGAAGAGGAAGAAAAGAAACGAAAGGAGAGGATAAAGAAGAAGTGGAAGAAAGAGAACAAGACGAGGCAGGAGAAGTAGAAGAAAGATAAGAAGAGGAAGAAGAAGGAGACTAACTAGAAGAAGTGGAAGAAGGAGAAGCAAACGAAGAAGAAGAAGATGTGGAAAGTGAAGAAGGTGAACAAGAGGAGGAAGAAGAAGTAGTGGAAGGAGGTGAGATGAAGAAGGTGAATTGGAACAAGGAGAAAAGTGGGAAAACGAAGAAAGAGGGGAAGGGAAGGGAAGAAGAAGCAGAAGAAGTAGAATCTGGAGGAGAAGAGGAAGAAGAAGAAGAAGTGTAAGCATAAGATTTGGGGGAAGGAGAAGAAGAGAAAGAGCAACCATGGAAAGCAACAGAAGTGGAGGATGTAGAAAAAGAGGAAGGAGAAAACGGAAAGGAAAGAAGAAGAACTTGTGGAAGGAGAAGAAATGGAAGAAGAGGAAGAACAAGAAGTGTAAGCAGAAGAAGCGGAAGAAGGAGACAAAAATGAAGAAGAACAACAAGTAGAAAAAGAAGAAGTGGTAGAAGGAGAGAATAAGAGGAATAGGAGGAAGTAGTGGAATGAAAGGAGATGAAGAAGAAGAAGTGGAAGAAGGAGAATGGGAGGAAGGAGAAGAAGTGGCAGAAGGAGAAGAAGAACAAGAAGAAGAAGTGGAAGAATGAGAAAAAGAGGAGGAAGAAGAAGCAATGGAAGGAAAGGGGATGAAGAAGAAGCGGAACCAGGAGGAGAAGAAGAAGGGGAGGAAGAAGAAGTATGGTAGGCAGAAGAAGGGCAAGAAGGAGAAGAGAGGGAAAAAGAAGAACACGTGGATGTAGTAGAAGTGGAAGAAGGTGAACAAGAGGAAGAAGAAGAAGTAGTTGAAGGAGTGGGGATGATGGAGAAGAAGTGGAAGAAGGGGAACCAGAGGTAGAAAGGAAAGTGGAAGCAGAAGAAGGAGAAAAAGAGGGATATGATGAAGGAAAGGAAGATGAACAAGGAGATGAAGAGGAAGAAAAGAAAGGAAAGGAGAGGATGAAGAAGAAGTGGAAGAAAGACAACAAGAGGAGGCAGGAGAAGTGGAAGAAAGATAAGAAGAGGAAGAAGAAGGAGAGTAACTAGAAGAAGTCGAAGAAGGACTAGAAAAGGAAGAAGAAGAAGATGTGGATTGTGAAGAAGGTGAACAAGAGGAGGAAGAAGAAGTAGTGGAAGGAGGTGAGATGAAGAAGAAGAATTGAAACAAGGAGAAAAGGAGGAACAGCAAGAAGCAGGGGAAAGGAAGGGAAGAAGAAGCTGAAGAAGTGAAATCTGGAGGATAAGAGGAAGAAGAAGAAGAACTGTAAGCATAAGATTCGGGGGAAGGGGAAGAAGAGGAAGAGCAACAATGGGAAGCAATAGAAGTGGGAGATGGAGAAAAAGAGGAAAGAGAAGACGGAAAGGAAAGAAGAACAAGTTGTGGAAGGAGAAGAAATGGAAGAATAGGAAGAAGAACAAGTGTAAGCAAAAGAAGCGGAAGAAGGAGACGAAAATGAAGAAGAACAACAAGTAGAAGTAGAAGAAGTGGTAAGTCAAGAAGTTGAAGAACGTGAACAAGAGGAGGGAGAAGAAGTAGTGGAAGGAGGTTAGATGAAGAAGAAGAATTAGAACAAGGAGAAAAACAGGAAAAGGGAGAAGGAGGGGAAGGGAAGGGAAGAAGAAGCAGAAGAAGTGGAATCTGGAGGAGAAGAGGAAGAAGAAGAAGAAGAAGTGTAAGCATAAGATTTGGGGAAGGAGAAGAAGTGGAAGAGCAACAATGGGAAGCAATAGAAGTGGGGGATGGAGAAAAAGAGGAAGGAGAAGACGGAAAGGAAAGAAGAAGAAGTTGTGGAAGGAGAAGAAATGGAAGAATAGGAAGAAGAACAAGTGTAAGCAAAAGAAGCGGAAGAAGGAGACAAAAATGAAGAAGAACAACAAGTAGAAGTAGAAGAGGTGGTAAAAGGAGACAATAAGAGGAATAGGAGGAAGTAGTGGAATGAAAGGAGATGAAGAAGAAGAAGTGGAAGAAGGAGAACGGGAGGAGGGAGAAGAGGTGGCAGAAGGAGAAGAAGAGGAAGAAGAAGAAGTGGAAGAATGAGAAAAAGAGGAGGAAGAAGAAGCAATGGAAGGAAAGGGGATGAAGAAGAAGTGGAACATGGAGGAGAAGAAGAAGGGGAGGAAGAAGAAATAGTGTAGGCAGAAAAAGGGCAAGAAGGAGAAGAGAGGGAAGAAGAAGAACAAGTGGATGTAGTAGAAGTGGAAGAAGGTGAACAAGAGGAAGAAGAAGTAGTAGTTGAAGGAGTGGGGATGATGGAGAAGAAGTGGAAGAAGGAGAACAAGAGGTAGAAATGCAAGTGGAAGCAGAAGAAGGAGAAAAAGAGGGATATGACAAAGGAAAGGAAGAACAAGAAGGAGATGAAGAGGAAGAAAAGAAAGGAAAGGAGATGATGGAGAAGAAGTGGAAGAAGGAGAACAAGATGAGGCAGGAGAAGTGGAAGAAAGATAAGAAGAGGAAGAAGAAGGAGGGTAACCAGAAGAAGTGGAAGAAGGAGAAGAAAAGGAAGAAGAAGAAGATGTGGAAAGTCAAGAAGTTGAAGAACGTGAACAAGAGGAGGAAGAAGAAGTAGTGGAAGGAGGTGAGATGAAGAAGAAGAATTGGAACAAGGAGAAAAGGAGGAAAAGGAAGAAGGAGGGGAAGGGAAGCGAAGAAGAAGCAAAAGAAGTGGAATCTGGAGGAGAAGAGGAAGAAGAAGAAGAAGTGTAAGCATAAGATTTGGGGGAAGGAGAAGAAGTGGAAGAGCAACAATGGGAAGCAACAGAAGTGGGGGATGGAGAAAAAGAGGAAGGAGAAGACGGAAAGGAAAGAAGAAGAAGTTGTGGAAGGAGAAGAAATGGAAGAATAGGAAGAAGAACAAGTGTAAGCAAAAGAAGCGGAAGAAGCAGACGAAAATGAAGAAGACCAACAAGTAGAAGTAGAAGAGGTGGTAAAAGGAGACAATAAGAGGAATAGGAGGAAGTAGTGGAATGAAAGGAGATGAAGAAGAAGAAGTGGAAGAAGGAGAACGGGAGGAGGGAGAAGAGGTGGCAGAAGGAGAAGAAGAGGAAGAAGAAGAAGTGGAAGAATGAGAAAAAGAGGAGGAAGAAGAAGCAATGGAAGGAAAGGGGATGAAGAAGAAGTGGAACAAGGAGGAGAAGAAGAAGGGGAGGAAGAAGAAATAGTGTAGGCAGAAGAAGGGCAAGAAGGAGAAGAGAGGGAAGAAGAAGAAGAACAAGTGGATAGTAGAAGTGGAAGAAGGTGAACAAGAGGAAGAAGGAGAAGTAGTTGAAGGAGTGGGGATGATGGAGAAGAAGTGGAAGAAGGAGAACAAGAGGTAGAAATGCAAGTGGAAGCAGAAGAAGGAGAAAAAGGGGGATATTACGAAGGAAAGGAAGAAGAAGGAGATGAAGAGGAAGAAAAGAAAGGAAAGGAGAGGATGAAGAAGAAGTTGAAGAAAGAGAGCAAGAGGAGGCAGGAGAAGTGGAAGAAAGAGAACAAAAGGAGGCAGGAGAAGTGGAAGAAAGATAAGAAGAGGAAGAAGAAGATGTGGAAGAACGAGAAGAAAAGGAAGAAGTGCAAGTGGATGAAGGAGAACAATAAGAAGAAGAAGAAGAATTGGAAGAATGAGAAAAAGAGGAGGAAGAAGAAGCAATGGAAGGAAAGGGGATGAAGAAGAAATAGAACATGGAGGAGAAGAAGAAGGGGAGGAAGAAGAAGTAGTGTAGGCAGAAGAAGGGCAAGAAGGACAAGACAAGGAAGAAGAAGAACAAGTGGATGTAGTAGAAGTGGAAGAAGGTGAACAAGAGGAGGAAGAAGAAGTAGTGGAAGGAGGTGAGATAAAGAAGAATAATTGGAACAAGGAGGAAAAGGAAGAAGGAGGGGAAGGGAAGGGAAGGGAAGAAGAAGCAGAAGAAGTGGAATCTGGAGGAGAAGAGGAAGAAGCAGAAGAAGTGTAAGCATAAGATTTGAGGGAAGGAGAAGAAGAGGAAGAGCAACAATGGGAAGCAACAGAAGTGGGGGATGGAGAAAAGGAGGAAGGGGAAGACGGAAGGGAAAGAAGAAGCAGTTGTGGAAGGAGAAGAAATGGAAGAAGAGGGAGAAGAAGAAGTGTAAGCAGAAGAAGCAGAAGAAGGAGACGAAAATGAAGAAGAACAACAAGTAGAAGTAGAAGAAGTGGTAGAAGTAGTGGAATGAAAGGAGATGAAGAAGAAGAAGTGGAAGAAGGAGAACGGGAGGAGGGAGAAGAGGTGGCAGAAGGAGAAGAAGAGGAAGAACTGCAAGTGGAAGAAGGAGAACAATAGGAAGAAGAAGAAGAAGTGGAAGAATGAGAAAAAGAGGAGGAAGAAGAAGCAATGGAAGGAAAGGGGATGAAGAAGAAGTGGAACAAGGAGTAGAAGAAGAAGGGGAGGAAGAAGAAGTAGTGTAGGCAGAAGAAGGGCACGAAGGAGAAGAGAGGGAAGAAGAAGAACAAGTGGATGTAGTAGAAGTGGAAGAAGGTGCACAAGAGGAACAAGAAGAAGTAGTTGAAGGAGTGGGGATGATGGAGAAGAAGTGCAAGAAGGAGAACAAGAGGTAGAAATGCAAGTGGAAGCAGAAGAAGGAGAAAAAGAGGGATATGACGCAGGAAAGGAAGAAGAAGAAGGAGATGAAGAGGAAGAAAAGAAAGGAAAGGAGAGGATGAAGAAGAAGTGGAAGAAAGATAAGAAGAGGAAGAAGAAGGAGAGTAACTAGTAGAAGTGGAAGAAGGAGAAGAAAAGGAAGAAGAAGAAGATGTGGAAAGTGAAGAAGTTGAAGTAGGTGAACAAGAGGAGGAAGAAGAAGTAGTGGAAGGAGGTGAGATGAAGAAAAAGAATTGGAACAAGGAGAAAAGGAGGAAAACAAAGAAGGAGGGGAAGGGAAGGGAAGAAGAAGCAGAAGAAGTGGAATCTGGAGGAGAAGAGGAAGAAGAAGAAGTATAAGTAGAAGAAGCGGAAGAAGGAGACGAAAATGAAGAAGAACAACAAGTAGAAGTAGAAGAAGTGGTAAAAGGGGAGAATGAGAGGAATAGGAGGAAGTAGTGGAATGAAAGGAGATGAAGAAGAAGAAGTGGACGAAGGGGAACGGGAGGGGGAACAAGAGGTGGCAGAAGGAGAAGAAGAGGAAGAAGAACGAGAGTAACTAGAAGAAGTGGAAGAAGGAGAAGAAAAGGAAGAAGAAGAAGATGCGGAAAGTGAAGAAGTTGAACAAGGCGAACAAGAGGAGGAAGACGAAGTAGTGGAAGGAGGTGAGATGAAGAAGAAGAATTGGAACAAGGAGAAAAGGTGGAAAAGGAAGAAGGAGGGGAAGGGAAGGGAAGAACAAGCAGAAGAAGTGGAATCTGGAGGAGAAGAGGAAGAAGAAAAAGAAGTGTAAGCATAAGATTTGGGAGAAGGAGAAGAAGAGGAAGAGCAACAATCGGAAGCAACAGAAGTGGGGGATGGAGAAAAAGAGGAAGGAGAAAACAGAAAGGAAAGAAGAAGAAGTTGTGGAAGGAGAAGAAATGGAAGAAGAGGAAGAAGAAGAAGTGTAAGCAGAAGAAGCGGAAGAAGGAGACGAAAATGAAGAAGAACAACAAGTAGAAGTAGAAGAAGTGATAGAAGGAGAGAATAAGAGGAATAGGGGGAAGTAGTGGAATGAAAGGAGATGAAGAAGAAGAAGTGGAAGACGGAGAACTGGAGGAGGGAGAAAAGGTTGCAGAAGGAGAAGAGGAGGAAGAAGAAGAAGTGGAAAAATGAGAAGAAAAGGAAGAAGTGCTAGTGGAAGAAGGAAAACAACAGGAACAAGAAGATGAAGTGGAAGAATGAGAAAAGGAGGAGGAAGAAGAAGCAATGGAAGGAAAGGGGATGAAAAAGAAGTGGAACAAGGAGGAGAAGAAGAAGGGGAGGAAGAAGAAGTAGTGTAGGCAGAAGTAGGGCAAGAAGGAGAAGAGAGGGAAGACGAAGAACAAGTGGATGTACTAGAAGTGGAAGAAGGTGAACAAGAGGAAGAAGAAGAAGTAGTTGAAGGAGTGGGGATGATGGAGAGGAAGTGGAAAAAGGAGAACAAGAGGTAGCAATGCAAGTGAAAGCAAAAGAAGGAGAAAAAGAGGGATATGACGAAGGAAAGGAAGAAGATGAAGGAGATGAAGAGGAAGAAAAGAAAGGAAAGGAGAGGATGAAGAAGAAGTGGAAGAAAGACAACAAGAGGAGGCAGGAGAAGTGGAAGAAAGATAAGAAGAGGAAGAAGAAGGAGAGTAACTAGAAGAAGTGGAAGAAGGAGAAGAAAAGGAAGAAGAAGAAGATGTGGAAAGTGAAGAACGTGAACAAGAGGAGGAAGAAGAAGAAGTGGAAGGAGGTGAGATGAAGAAGAAGAATTGGAACAAGGAGAAAAGGAGGAAAAGGAAGAAGGAGGGGAAGGGAAGGGAAGAAGAAGCAGAAGAAGTGGAATCTAGAAGAGAAGAGGAAGAAGAAGAAGAAGTGTAAGCATAAGATTTGGGGGAAGGAGAAGAAGAGGAAGAGCAACAATGGGAAGCAACAGAAGTGGGGGTTGGAGAAAAAGAGGAAGGAGAAGACAGAAAGGAAAGAAGAAGTTGTGGAAGGAGAAGAAATGGAAGAAGAGGAAGAAGAAGAAGTGTAAGCAGAAGAAGCGGAAGAAGGAGACGAAAATGAAGAAGAACAACAAGTAGAAGTAGAAGAAGTGGTAGAAGGAGAGAATCAGAGGAACAGGAGGAAGTAGTGGAATGAAAGAAGATGAAGAAGGTGGAAGAAGGAGAACGGGAGGAGTGAGAAGAGGTGGCAGAAGGAGAAGAAGAGGAAGAAGAAGAAGTGGAAGAAGAAGAAGAAAAGGAAGAAGTGCAAGTGGAAGAAGGAGAACAATAGGAAGAAGAAGAAGAAGTGGAAGAATGAGAAAAAGAGGAGGAAGAAGAAGCAATGGAAGGAAAGGGGATGAAGAAGAAGTGGAACAAGGAGGAGAACAAGAAGGGGAGGAAGAAGAGGTAGTAGGCAGTAGAAGGGCAAGAAGGAGAAGAGAGGGAAGACGAAGAACAAGTGGATGTAGTAGAGGTGGAAGAAGGTGAACAAGACAAAGAAGAAGAAGTAGTTGAAGGAGTGGGGATGATGGAGAAGAAGTGGAAGAAGGAGAACAAGAGGTAGAAGTGCAAGTGGAAGCAGAAGAAGGAGAAAAAGAGGGATATGACGAAGCAAAGGAAGAAGAAGAAGGAGATGAAGAGGAAGAAAAGAAAGAAAAGGAGAGAATTAAGAAGAAGTGGAAGAAAGAGAACAAGAGGAGGCAGGAGAAGTGGAAGAAAGATAAGAAGAGGAAGAAGAAGGAGACTAACTAGAAGAAGTGGAAGAAGGAGAAGAAAAGGAAGAAGAAAAATGTGGAAAGTGAAGAAGTTGAAGAAGGTGAACAAGAGGAGGAAGAAGAAGTAGTGGAAGGAGGTGAGATGAAGGAGAAGAATTGGAACAAGGAGAAAAGGAGGAAAAGGGAGAAACAGGGGAAGGGAAGGGAAGGTAAGAAGAAGCAGAAGAAGTGGAACCTGGAGGAGAAGAGGAAGAAGAAGAAGAAGAAGAAGTGTAAGCATAAGATTTGGGGGAAGGAGAAGAGGAGGAAGAGCAACAATGGGAAGCAACAGCAGTGGGGGATGGAGAAAAAGAGGAAGGAGAAGACGAAAATGAAAGAAGAAGAAGTTGTGGACAGAGAAGAAATGGAAGAAGAGGAAGAAAACAAGTGTAAGCAGAAGAAGCGAAAGAAGGAGACAAAAATGAAGAAGAACAAGTAGAAGTGGAAGAATTGGTAGAAGGAGAGAATAAGAGGAATAGGAGGAAGTAGTGGAATGAAAGGAGATGAAGAAGAAGAAGTGGAAGAAGTAGAACGGCAGGGGGGAGAAGAGGTGGTAGAAAAGGAGAAGATGAGGAAGAAGTAGAAGTGGAAGAACGAGAAGAAAAGGAAGAAGTGCAAGTGGAACAAGGCGAACAATAGGAAGAAGAAGAAGAAATGGAAGAATGAGAAAAAGAGGAGGAAGAAGAAGCAATGGAAGGAAAGGGGATGAACAAGAAGTGGAACAAGGAGGAGAAGAAGAAGGGGAGGAAGAAGAAGTAGTTTAGGCAGAAGAAGGGCAAGCAGGAGAAGAGAGAGAAGAGGAAGAAAAAATGGATGTAGTAGAAGTGGAAGAAGGTGAACAAGAGGAAGAAGAAGAAGTAGTTGAAGGAGTGGGGATGATGGAGAAGAAGTGGAAGAAGGAGAACAAGAGGTAGAAGTGCAAGTGGAAGCAGAAGAAGGAGAAAAAGAGGGATATGACGAAGGAAAGGAAGAAGAAGAAGGAGATGAAGAGGAAGAAAAGGAAGAAAAGGAGAGGATGAAGAAGAAGTAGAAGAAAGAGAACAAGAGGAGACAGGAGAAGTGGAAGAAAGATAAGAAGAGGAAGAAGAAGGAGAGTAACTAGAAGAAGTGGAAGAAGGAGAAGAAAAGGAAGAAGAACAAGATGTGGAAAGTGAAGAAGTTGAAGAAGGTGAACAAGAGGAGGAAGAAGAAGTAGTGGAAGGAGGTGAGATGAAGAAGAAGAATTGGAACAAGGAGAAAAGGAAGAAGAAACGGAAGAGAAGGGAAGAAGAAGCGGAAGAAGTGCAATCTGGAGGAGAAGAGGAAGAAGAAGAAGAAGTGTAAGCGTAGGATTTGGGGGAAGGAGAAGAAGAGGAAGAGCAATAATGGGAAGCAACAGAAGCGGGGGATGGAGAAAAAGAGGAAGGAGAAGATGGAAAGGAAAGAAGAAGACGTTGTGGAAGGAGAAGAAATGGAAGAAGAGAAAGAAGAATTCTAAGCAGAAGAAGCGGAAGAAGGAGACGAAAATGAAGAAGAACAACAAGTAGAAGTAGAAGAAGTGGTAGAAGGAGAGAATAAGAGGAATCGGAGGAAGTAGTGGAATGAAAGGAGATGAAGAAGGAGAAGTGGAAGCAGGAGAACGGGAGCATGGAGAAGAGGTGGCAGAAGTAGAAGAAGAGGAAGAAGAAATGAGAGTAACCAGAAGAATTGGAAGAAGGAGAAGAAGAGGAAGATGAAGAAGATGTGGAAAGTGAAGAAGGTGAACAAGAGGAGGAAGAAGAACTAGTTGAAGGAGGTGAGATGAAGAAGAAGAATTGGAAAAAGGAGAAAAAGAGGAAAAGGAAGAAGGAGGGGTAGGGAAGGGAAGGGAAGAAGAAGCAGAACAGGTGGAATCTGGAGGAGAGGAAGAAGAAGAAAAGAAAGGAAAGGAGAGGATGAAGAAGAAGTGGAAGAAAGAGAACAAGAGGAGGCAGGAGAAGTGGAAGAAAGATAAGAAGAGGAAGAAGAAGGAGAGTAACTAGAAGAAGTGGCAGAAGGAGAAGAAAAGGAAGAAGAAGAAGATGTGGAAAGTGAAGAAGTTGAAGAAAAACAACAAGTAGAAGTAGAAGGAGTAGTAGAAGTAGTGGAATGAAAGGAGATGAAGAAGAAGAAGTGGAAGAAGGAGAACGGGAGGAGGGAGAAGAGGTGGCAGAAGGAGAAGAAAGGGACGAAGAAGAAGTGGAAGAACGAGAAGAAAAGGAAGAAATAGTGCAAGTGGAAGAAGGAGAACAATAGGAAGAAGAAGAAGAAGTGGAGGAATGAGAAAAAGAGGAGGAAGAAGAAGCAATTGAAGGAAAGGGGATGAAGAAGAAGTGGAACAAGGGGGAGAAGAAGAAGAGGAGGAAGAAGAAGCAGTGTGGGCAGAAGAAGGGCAAGAAGGAGAAGAGAGGGAAAAAGAAGAAGTGGATGTAGTAGAGGTGGAAGAAGGTGAACAAGTGAAGAAGAAGAAGTAGTTGAAGGAGTGGGGATGATGGAGAAGAAGTGGAAGAAGGAGAACAAGAGGTAGAAATGCAAGCAGAAGCAGAAAAAGGTGAAAAAGAGGGATATGACGAAGGAAAGGAAGAAGAAGAAGGAGATGAAGATGTAGAAGAACAACAAGTAGAAGAAGTGGTAGAAGGAGACGAAAATGAAGAAGAACAACAAGTAGAAGAAGTGGTAGAAGGAGAGAATAAGAGGAATAGGAGAAAGTAGTGGAATGAAAGGAAATAAAGAAGAAGAAGTGGAAGAAGGAGAACGGGAGGAGGGAGAAGAGGTGGCAGAAGGAGAAGAACAGGAAGAAGAAGAAGTGGAAGAACAAGAAGAAAAGGAAGCAGTGCAAGGGGAAGAAAGAGAACAATAGGAAGAAGAAGAAGAAGAAGTGGAAGAATGAGAAAAAAGGAGGAAGAAGAAGGAATGGAAGGAAACGGGATGAAGAAGAAGTGGAACAAGGAGGAGAAGAAGAAGGGGAGGAAGAAGAAGTAGTGTAGGCAGAAGAAGGGCAAGAACGAGAAGAGAGGGAAAAAGAAGAACAAATGGATGTATTAGAGGTGGAAGAAGGTGTACAAGAGGAAGAAGAAGAGGTAGTTGAAGGAGTGGGGATGATGGAGAAAAGTGCAAGAAGGAGAACAAGAGGTAGAAATGCAAGTGGAAGCAGAAGAAGGAGAAAAAGAGGGATATGACGAAGGAAAGGAAGAAGAAGAAGCAGATGAAGAGGAAGAAAAGAAAGGAAAGGAGAGGATGAAGAAGAAGTGGAAGAAAGAGAACAAGAGGAGGTAGGAGAAGTGGAAGAAAGATAAGAAGAGGAAGAATAACTAGAAGAAGTGGAAGAAGGAGAAGAAAAGGAAGAAGAAGAAGATGTGGAAAGTGAAGAAGGTGAACAAGAGGGGGCAGAAGAAGTAGTGGAAGGAGGTGAGATGAAGAAGATGAATTGGAACAAGGAGAAAAGGAGGAAAAGGAACAAGAAGGGGAAGGGAAGGGAAGGGAAGGGAAGGGAAGAAGAAGCTGAAGAAGTGCAATCTAGAGGAGAAGAGGAAGAAGACGAAAAAGTGTAAGCATAAGATTTGGGGGAAGGAGAAGAAGAGGAAGAGTAACAATGGGAAGCAACAGAAGTGGGGGACGGAGAAAAAGAGGAAGGAGAAGACGAAAAGGAAAGAAGAAGAAGTTGTGGAAGGAGAAAAAATGGAAGAAGAGGAAGAAGAAGAAGTGTAAGCAGAAGAAGCGGAAAAAGGAGACGAAAATGAACAAGAACAACAAGTAGAAGTAGCAGAAGTGGTAGAAGGAGAGAATAAGAGTAATAGGAGGAAGTAGTGGAATGAAAGGAGATGAAGAAGAAGAAATGGAAGAAGGAGATCGGGAGGAGCGAGAAGAGGTGGCAGAAGGAGAAGAAGTGGAAGAAGAAGAACTGGAAGAACGAGAAGAAAAGGAAGAACTTGAAGTGGAAGAAGGACAACAATAGGAAGAAGAAGAAGAAGTGGAAGCATGAGAAAAAGAGGAGGAAGAAGAAGCAATGGAAGGAAAGGGGATGAAGAAGAAGTGGAACAAGGAGGAGAAGAAGAAGGGGAGGAAGAAGAAGTAGTGTAGACAGAAAAAGGGCAAGAAGGAGAAGAGAGCGAAGAAGAAGAAGAAGTGGATGTAGTAGAGGTTGAAGAAGGTGAACAAGAGGAAGAAGAAGAAGTAGTTGAAGGAGTGGGGATGATGGAGAAGAAGTGGAAGAAGGAGAACAAGAGGTAGAAATGCAAGTGGAAGCAGAAGAAGGAGGAAAAGAGGGATATGACGAAGGAAAGGAAGAAGAAGAAGGAGATTAAGAGGAAGAAAAGAAAGGAAAGGAAAGGATGAAGAAGAAGTGGAAGAAAGAGAACAAGAGGAGGCAGCAGAAGTGCAACAAAGATAAGAAGAGGAAGAAGAAGGAGAGTAACTAGAAGAGGTGGAAGAAGGACAAGAAAAGGAAGAAGAAGAAGATGTGGAAAGTGAAGAAGGTGAAGAAGAGGAGGAAGAAGAAGTAGTGGAAGGAGGTGAGATGAAGAAGAAGAATTGGAACAAGGAGAAAAGGAGGAAAAGGAAGAAGGAGGGGAAGGGAAGGGAAGAAGAAGCAGAAGAAGTAGAATCTGGAGGAGAAGAGGAAGAAGGAGAAGAAGTGTAAGCATATTATCTGGCGGAACGAGAAGAATAGGAAGAGCAACAATGGGAAGCAACAGAAGTGGGGGATGGAGAAAAAGAGGAAGGAGAAGACGGAAAGGAAAGAAGAAGAAGTTGTGGAAGGTGAAGAAGTGTAAGCAGAAGAAGCGGAAGAAGGAGACGAAAATGAAGATGAACAACAAGTAGAAGTAGAAGAAGTGGTAGAAGGAGAGAATAAGAGGAATAGGAGGAAGCAGTGGAATGAAACGAGATGAAGAAGAAGAAGTGGAAGAAGGAGAACGTGAGAGGAAGAAGAGGTGGCAGAAGGAGAACGTGAGAGGAAGAAGAGGTGGCAGAAGGAGAAGAAGAGGAAGAAGAAGAAGTGGAAGAACGAGAAGAAAAGGAAGAAGTGCAAGTGGAAGAAGGAGAACAATAGGAAGAAGAAGAAGAAGTGGAAGAATGAGAAAAAGAGGAGGAAGAAGAAGCAATGGAAGGAAAAGGGATGAAAAAGAAGTGGAACATGAAGGAGAAGAAGAAGGGGAGGAAGAAGAAGTAGTGTAGGCAGAAGATGGGCAAGAAGGAGAAGAGAGGGACGAACAAGAAGAAGTGGATGTAGTAGAGGTGGAAGAAGGTGAACAAGAGGAAGAAGAAGAAGTAGTTGAAGGAGTGGGGATGAAGGACAAGAAGTGGAAGAAGGAGAACAAGAGGTAGAAATGCAAGTGGAAGCAGAAGAAGGAGAAAAAGAGGGATATGACGAAGGAAAGGAAGAAGAAGAAGGAGATGAAGAGGAAGAAAAGAAAGGAAAGGAGAGGATGAAGAAGAAGTGGAAGAAAGAGAACAAGAGGAGGCAGGAGAAGTGGAAGAAAGATAAGAAGAGGAAGAAGAAGGAGAGTAACTGGAAGAAGTGGAAGAAGGAAAAGAAAAGGAAGAAGAAGAAGATGTGGAAAGTGAAGAAGGTGAAGGAGAGGAGGAAGAAGAAGTAGTGGAAGGAGGTGAGATGAAGCAGAAGAATTGGAACAAGGAGAAAAGGAGGAAAAGGAAGAAGGAGGGGAAGGGAACGGAAAAAGAAGCAGAAGAAGTGGAATCTAGAGGAGAAGAGGAAGAAGAAGAAGAACTGTAAGCATAAGATTTGGGGGAAGGAGAAGAAAAGGAAGAGCAACAATGGGAACCAACAAAAGTGGGGGATGGAGAAAAAGAGGAAGGAGAAGAGGGAAAGTAAAGAAGAAAAACTTGTGGAAGGAAAAGAAGTGTAAGCAGACGAAGGAGACAAAAATGAAGAAGAACAAAAAGTAGAATTAGAAGAAGTGGTAGAAGGAGAGAATAAGAGGAATAGGAGCAAGTAGTGGAATGAAAGGAGATGAAGAAGAAGAAGTGGAAGAAGAAGAAGTTGAAGAACGAGAAGAAAAGGAAGAAGTACAAGTGGAAGAAGGAGAACAATAGGAAGAAGAAGAAGAAGTGGAAGAATGAGAAAAAGAGGAGAAAGAAGCAGCAATGGAAGGAAAGGGGATGAAGAAGAAGTGGAACAAGGAGGAGAAGAAGAAGGGGAGGAAGTAGAAGCAGTGTAGGCAGAAGAAGGGTAAGAAGGAGAAGAGAGGGTAGAAGAAGTGGAAGAAAGAGAACAAGAGGATGCAGGAGAAGTGGAAGAAGGAGAATAAGAGGTAGAAATGCAAGTAGAAGCAGAAGAAGGAGAAAAGGAGGGATATGACGAAAGAAAGGAAGAAAAGAAGGAGACGAAGAGGAAGAAAAGAAAGGAAAGGAGAAGATGAAGAAGAAGTGGAAGAAAGAGAACAAGAGGACGCAGGAGAAGTGGAAGAAAGATAAGAATAGGAAGAAAAAGGAGAGTAACTAGTAGAGGTGGAAGAAGGAGAAGAAAAGGAAGAAGAAGAAGATGTGGAAAGTGAAGAAGGTGAAGAAGAGGAGGAAGAAGAAGTAGTGGAAGGAGGTGAGATGAAGAAGAAGAATTGGAACAAGGAGAAAAGGAGAAAAAGGAACGAGAAGGAGGGGAAGGGAAGGGAAGAAGAAGCAGAAGAAGTAGAATCTGGAGGAGAAGAGGAAGAAGGAGAAGAAGTGTAAGCATATTATCTGGCGGAACGAGAAGAAGAGGAAGAGAAACAATGGGAAGCAACAGAAGTGGGGGATGGAGAAAAAGAGGAAGGAGAAGACGAAAAGGAAAGAAGAAGAAGTTGTGGAAGGTGAAGAAGTGTAAGCAGAAGAAGCGGAAGAAGGAGACGAAAATGAAGATGAACAACAAGTAGAAGTAGAAGAAGTGGTAGAAGGAGAGAATAAGAGGAATAGGAGGAAGCAGTGGAATGAAACGAGATGAAGAAGAAGAAGTGGAAGAAGGAGAACGTGAGAGGAAGAAGAGGTGGCAGAAGGAGAAGAAGAGGAAGAAGAAGAAGTGGAAGAACGAGAAGAAAAGGAAGAAGTGCAAGTGGAAGAAGGAGAACAATAGGAAGAAGAAGAAGAAGAAGTGGAAGAATGAGAAGAAAAGGAATAAGTAGAAGATGTGGAAAGTGAAGAAGGTGAACAAGAGGAGGAAGAAGAAGTAGTGGAAGGAGGTGAGATATAGAAGAAGAATTGGAACAAGGAGAAAAGGAGAAAAAGGAAGAACGAGGGGAAGGGAAGGGAAGAAGAAGCAAAAGAAGTGGAATCTGGAGGAGAAGAGGAAGAAGAAGCAGAAGTGTAAGCATAAGATTTGGTGGATGGACGAGAAGAGGAAGAGCAACAATGGGAAGCAACAGAAGTGGGGGATGGAGAAAAAGAGGAAGGAGAAGACAGAAAGGAAAGAAGAAGAAGTTGTGGAAGGAGAAGAAATGGAAGAAGAGGAAGAAGAAGAACTGTAAGCAGAAGAAGCGGAAGAAGGAGACGAAAATGAAATAGAACAACAAGTAGAAGTAGAAGAAGTGGTAGAAGGAGAGAATAAGAGGAATAGGAGGAAGTAGTGGAATGAAAGGAGATGAAGAAGAAGAAGTGGAAGAAGTAGAACGGGAGGGGGGAGAAGAGGTGGCAGAAGGAGAAGAAGAGGAAGAAGTAGAAGTGGAAGAACGAGAAGAAAAGGAAGAAGTGCAAGTGGAAGAAGGAGAACAATAGGAAGAAGTAGAGGTGGAAGAATGAGAAAAAGAGGAGGAAGAAGAAGCAATGGAAGGAAACGAGATGAAGAAGTAGTGGAACAAGGAGGAGATAAAGAAGGGGATGAAGAAAAAGTAGTGTAGGCAGAAGAATGGCAAGAAGGAGAAAAGAGGGAAGAAGAAGAAGAAGTGGATGTAGTAAAAGTGGAAGAAGGTGAACAAGAGGACGAAGAAGAAGTAGTTGAAGGAGTCGGGATGATGGAGAAGAAGTAAAAGAAGGAGAACAAGAGGTAGAAATGCAAGTGGAAGCAGAAGAAGGAGAAAAAGAAGGATATGACGAAGGAAAGGAAGTAGAAGAAAGAGATGAAGAGGAAGAAAAGAAAGGAAAGGAGAGGATGAAGAAGAAGTGGAAGAAATAGAACAAGAGGAGGCAGGAGAAAGAAAGATAAGAAGAGGAAGAAGAAGGAGAAGGATAGGAAGAAGAAGAAGATGTGGAAAGTGAAGAAGTTGAACAAGGTGAACAAGAGGAGGAAGAAGAAGTAGTGGAAGGAGGTGAGATGAAGAAGAAGAATTGGAACAAGGAGAAAAGGAGGAAAAGGAAGAAGGAAGGGAAAGGAAGGGAAGGGAAGAAGAAGCAGAGAAGTGCAATCTGGAGGAAAAGAGGAAGAAGAAGAAGAAGTGTAAGCATAAGATTTGGGGGAAGGAGAAGAAGAGGAAGAGCAGCAATGGGAAGCAACAAACGTGGGGGATGGAGAAAAAGAGGAAGGAGAAGACGGAAAGGAAAGAAGAAGAAGTTGTGGAAGGAGAAGAAATGGAAGAAGAGGAAGAACAAGAAGTGATGCAATCTCACCTAGCATGCATCATGGCTAGGAGGACTCAAGGAAGGCATGGCATGGACAAAAGCTCATTGAAGATTCGAAGCCATAGTCTTCGTTATTTTTAGCTTGTAAATATTTTATTTTAATTAGATAAATAGGAAAGTATTTTTAATTCCCTTAAGGCCATGTATTTCTGGCCATCTTCTTAGTTTATAAGGTATAGGTGTCTTTAGTTAAAAAGGAGGAGTAAGCTTATAATGGGTGCATAATTTAAGACATGATTTTGGGCTAGCCCATTCACATTAAGATATGCTAATTGCACCCATAGGGGGTGAACTTAGGTGCCTCACTTAAGGCCTAAGACTTGGGTTAATTAGTTTTAATCCTAATTAAGCCCAAGTCCCACATTGCCTAGAAAAGTGTGCCCAAGCTCTCCCATTGGGCTATATATACTCATTCCCCTTCATTGTAAAATTTCACCTTTGAAGTTGAATGAAAATAGTCTCTTTGTGAGCACATTCTTAGTAAAAGGTCTTGAGGATCCTCTATCTTGAGGAACCTCTTCCTAGTTGGTTTTTATCAAGGGTTCCTTCCCTTGTGGCAAACCTAAACACTTTGGCTTATCTCTCTTTGAGAGTGGCGCCCCACCTCCCTTTTCTTTCCCCTCCATCATCCATTTCATGGTGCTTGGAACCTCAAGGAAAAAGATCAAGGGAGGCATGCATCATTTGGTATCAGAGCCAACTCCATGAGGTTCTTTTCTAGTCTTAATTTTCTTTAATTTTTTTCAGCTTTTCTGCTTAGAGTTCTTGCTTTTTCCTTTATTTTTTCCAGCCTTTGATTCTTGTCATTTAATTCCTTTTATGTCTTGTTAGTTTATGTTTTTGTAGTTTTCATTTTATGCAATTTATTTCCTAGTTTTTATTGCTTTCTAGATTCAATTTATCTTGTTCTTTTCCATTGAATCTTTATATGTTTCCTTTAGGATTGTTTCTTTAATTTTCTGTCCAGCTTTTTATTTTTTCCTTATTCTTGTGCAAATCCTAAGAAGATCATTGTAATGACTTCACAAAATTTGTGAAGGAAGCCACACATTGTGGTCTTGATCTTTGGAGGCACGTTGTTCTTCTTATTTGAATTTTTAATTCTATTTTCCTGCACCTATTTTTCTGTTTTTCCAGCCCTTTGTTCTCTGTTTTGGGCATATATTTCTGGTTATTTTGAGTCATTTAATTTCAGTTTTTAATCTTCCAAGTTGTGTCTTAGTTGGTCATGTTGTAGCCCTTTTATTGTCTCTTAATTCTACATAGTTTTGCCTTTTTATTTTTACCATAAAAGTGTGTTATTTCTCTATTGGAAATTTGAGCATCAAAGAGGCTTACTCTTGATCCCATGTCCTTAGAGTCTCACATGCTATTTAGATCTTAGCATGTTCTTAAAAAAAAAAAATCTTCAAAAAAATTAATGCTCAATTTCTTCCAAATTTCATTCACTTGTTTAATAATTTTAGTATCTTAATTTTGTGCTAGTTTTTGTGGTGATTTTTGTTGATTGGCTTTGAGAGGCATGTTGGGTATGATTGGGCTGATTATTGAGTAATCAAGTTGTCCTCAACTTCCATAAAACTCTCCTTGTGCCATTTATTTTTTATCACCTAAAATTACTAGTTCATATTAGGTTGCTTTGTTTCTTAATTTTGCACTTTTGTATATCAATTATGGTGGCCATTTCCTATCCTTTGTTCAAGCATTTATCATTCTTTGACTCCTCACTATATTTGCTACAAAATGTGTTAAGAGGTGTATCAAAATTGTTTCAAAAAAAAAAAGAAGAAGAAAAGAAATCAAAAGTGTAAAATAAGTAAAAAAAAAAAAAGAGTTAGTAAAAAGTGCTAAAAATAAGTAAAAAGAGTACAAAAAAATAAAATAAAAATTAGTGCACCTCAAAATTATTAAAAAATTCAAAGGAGTGTTAAATTTTATTGAAATTTGCTTGAATTTATTTGACTATGATTTAGCCATCTTGCTTTACAATTGTGCAAATCATTGAATTTGTTGAGTCTTTTTTGTTTTAAGTCCAATTCTATTTTAGGCCCATTCTAGGAATTTGTTTTTGTGTGCCAACTTTCTTTCTACACCTTTTATTTCTTGCTTGTCCTTATTGGCTTTCTTTGTGTTTGTCAAATAAATTCTTTCCACTTGGATGTGTTCCTATTCTTGTTAAGTGCTTTTTATTGCTTTTTGCTTTCAAATTCTACTTCCCTTGGTCTCTTGCTTGGGCGCTTGTTTTCTCTTGGTAGGTAGCCAAATTGTTGAAATTTTCACAAGGGTAGCATCCTTAGGAAGTGTTGATTTAAAACCAAGGAAGAGGAGACTTGAAAAGGAGGCCAAGACTAGAGTGATACACTTGGTGAGGAGCACTTGAAGAAAGGAGCTACATTCAACTACTTTTAATTTTCTTTGTTTAATTTGGGTGTATTTTTAAAGCACATTTTAATTAGAGGTATTGGATGCCCATAAGGGTCACCTCTTTTGTGTGTAATAAACCTTAGTTTCTCGTTTTAGTGTGGATAAGGAATTGGTACCCCTTATTCATACTTAGGAGCACGTTAGAATCCTTTAGCTTTGCTTTAAATTTCTTTATTTGCTTTCAACGTTTTAGAAAGTGTTAGAGTTCCAAAGACTCTTAACACTTTAGGAGAAAACAAAAAAGAGAGGAGTGTTTTGCATATTAGTTCCCTAGGCCTTACACTTTGACATGTTTTCACACACTTCTAGGAGTGTTAGGAGTAGTAATGAAACTAGGGAAAATAAAGGAGAAGAATGTGAGAATAGAATAAAAGAAAAGAATGAGAAGAGTGATAAACCAACCTTGCCCACATATCCATACTCTATTGATTGGGAAATAGTAGAAAAACAACGTAGGGAATTTTGGAAAAATGAGAGAAAACAAAGAGAGATGAGGAAAAGAGAACAAGAGGAACTAGATAGAGAGGAGAGAAGAGAGAAAGAACAAAAAGAAAAGGAGAGACAAGAAAGAAAAGAAAGAAGAGAAAAAGAGAGACAAATAGAGAGTAGGGAAAATGAAAAGAAAGAAAGAGAAGCAAGAGAAAAAGAAAGAGAAGAGAGAAGAGAAAAAGAGAAAAGAGAAAAAGAAAGAGAAAAAGAAGAAAACAAAAGAAAAGAGTTAGAGAGAAAAGAGAGAAGAGAAAGGAGAGAAAAAGAGAAGAAAGAATTGGAAAAGAGAGAAAAGGAACAAAATAAGTTAGAAAGAAGGGAAGAAATGAAGATACAAAAAGAGAGAGATGTCTATAAGAGCTCTTGTGGTAATATTTACACACATTATAGAGACTTAGAGGAGCCTAAAATAATCCATGACATTCATGCTTCTTCTAGTAAGAAGGAAAACCCTAAGAGGCATCCTAAGAAAAAGACAAACCCTTCTATAATTTTAAACCCAAAAGAGAGTCATCCAAAAGAAAGCATATTGAGAGAAAACCCTTGAGTATGAGTGACACCCGTACCACTAGTTCGAGCACTCGTTTTCGAAGTCCTAAATGTTTTAAGTGTTTAGAAAAAGGGCATATTGCTTTGTTTTGCCCCAAAAGAAAAAGGACTTTAAAGGGAACATCAAATGAAAAGGGTATTCATTCATGTGATGATCTCTTCAAAGTGAAACAACTTCTTGGAAGCCATCCTTGTAAGGAAACCCAAACACAAAGAGAGAATGTTTTTCAAACAAGATGCAAAATTTTGGGCAAAACTTGTTCTCTTATTGTGGATGGTGGATCATGTTGTAATTTTTGTAGCACGAGGGTGGTGGAAAAGCTATCACTTGCTACTACTCCTCATCCTTCACCTTATTCTTTGCATGGACTTAATTATGAAGATGGTGTAGTAGTAAGAGAGCAAGTGGAGATTAGCTTCTTCATAGGGAAGTATCACGACAAAGTGTTATGTGATGTAGTCCCTATGGAAGCTAGTCACATGTTGCTGGGAAGGCCATGACAACATGATAAGGAAACTTTGCACAATGGCTTCACTAATAAAATCACTCTCTCTCATAAAGGGAAAAAGATCACCTTACTTCCTCTTACCCCTACCGAGGTTATGGAGGATAGAAGGATCATGAAGCTTAAGAGAGAAAGGGATAAAAATGAAAATAAGGTTGTTGGTAGGAAGACCAAGTCTAAGGAAGATCCGCCTTTGCCTTCAAAGGAGACTTTGAAAAAGCGGAAGAAAGACCTCAGGATTTGAGGTCAAATCCTCTCCAAGGGAGAGGAGATGATGCAATCTCACCTAGCATGCATCATGGCTAGGAGGACTCAAGGAAGGCATGGAATGGACAAAAGCTCATTGAAGATTCGAAGCCATAGTCTTCGTTATTTTTAGCTTGTAAATATTTTATTTTAATTAGATAAATAGGAAAGTATTTTTAATTCCCTTAAGGCCATGTATTTCCGGCCATCTTCTTAGTTTATAAGGTATAGGTGTCTTTAGTTAAAAAGGAGGAGTAAGCTTATAATGGGTGCATAAGTTAAGACATGATTTTGGGCTAGCCCATTCACATTAAGATATGCTAATTGCACCCACAAGGGGTGAACTTAGGTGCCTCACTTAAGGCCTACGACTTGGGTTAATTAGTTTTAATCCTAATTAAGCCCAAGTCCCACATTGCCTAGAAAAGTGTGCCCAAACTCTCCCATTGGGCTATATATACTCATTCCCCCTCATTGTAAAATTTCACCTTTGAAGTTGAATGAAAATAGTCTCTTTGTGAGCACATTCTTAGTAAAAGGTCTTGAGGATCCTCTCTCTTGAGGAACCTCTTCCTAGTTGGTTTTTATAAAGGGTTCCTTCCCTTGTGGCAAACCTAAACACTTTGGCTTATCTCTCTTTGAGAGTGGCGCCCCACCTCCATTTTATTTCCCCTCCATCATCCATTTCATGGTGCTTGGAACCTCAAGGAAAAATATCAAGGGAGGCATGCATCAGTTCCTCTTCATTTTCGTCTCCTTCTTCCGCTTTTTCTGCTCACACTTCTTCTTCTTCCTCTTCTTCCATTTATTCTCCTTCCACAACTTCTTATTCTTTCCTTTCCGTCTTCTCCTTCTTCCTTTTCCTCCTTTTCTCTTTGTTCCAATTCTTCTTCTTCATCTCACCTCCTTCCACTGCTTCTTCTTCCTCCTCTTCTTCGCCTTCTTCACTTTCCACATCTTCTTCTTCTTCCTTTTCTTCTCCTTCTTCCACTTCTTCTAGTTACTCTCCTTCTTCTTCCTCTTCTTATCTTTCTTCCACTTCTCCTGCCTCCTCTTGTTCTCTTTCTTCCACTTCTTCTTCATCCTTTCCTTTCCTTTCTTTTCTTCCTCTTAATCTCCTTTTTCTTCTTCCTTTCCTTCGTCATATCCCTCTTTTTCTCCTTCTTCTGCTTCCACTTGCATTTCTACCTCTTGTTCTCCTTCTTCCACTTCTTGTCCATCATCCCCAGTCCGTCAACTACTTCTTCTTCTTCCTCTTGTTCACCTTCTTCCACTTCTACTAAATCCACTTTTTCTTCTTCTTCGCTCTCTTCTCCTTCTTGCCCTTCTTCTGCCTACACTACTTCTTCTTCCTCCCCTTCTTCTTCTCCTCCTTGTTCCACTTCTTCTTCATCCCCTTTCCTTCCATTGCTTCTTCTTCCTCCTCTTTTTCTCATTCTTCCACTTCTTCTTCTTCTTCCTATTGTTCTCCCTCTTCCACTTGCACTTCTTCCTTTTCTCCTCGTTCTTCCACTCTTTCTTCTTCCTCTTCTTCTCCTTCTGCCACCTCCTCTCACTCCTCCCGTTCTCCTTCTTCCATTCTTCTTCTTCATCTCCTTTCATTCCACTACTTCCTCCTATTCCTCTTATTCTCTCCTTCTACCACTTCTTCTACTTCTACTTGTTGTTTTTCATTTTTGTCTCCTTCTTCCGCTTCTTCTGCTTACACTTCATCTTGCTCTTCTTCCATTTCTTCTCCTTCCACAACTTCTTCTTTCCTTTCCGTCTTCTCCTTCCTCTTTTTCTCCAACCCCCACTTATGTTGCTTCCCATTGTTGCTCTTCCACTTCTTTTTCTTCTTCCTATTGTTCTCTTTCTTCCACTTGCACTTCTTCCGTTTCTTCTCCTTCTTCCACTTCTTCTTCTTCCTCTTCTTCTCCTTCTGCCACCTCTTCTCCCTCCACCCGTTCTGCTTCTTCCACATCTTCTTCTTCTTCCTTTCCTTCTCCTTCTTCCACTTCTTCTAGTTACTCTCCTTCTTCTTCCTTTGCTTATCTTTCTTCCATTTCTCCTGCCTCCTCTTATTCTCTTTCTTCCACTTCTTCTTCATCCTCTCCTTTCCTTTCTTTTCTTCCTCTTCATCTCCTTCTTCTTCTTCCTTTCCTTTGTCATATCCCTCTTTTTCTCCTTCTTCTGCTTCCACTTGCATTTCTAAATCTTGTTCTCCTTCTTCCACTTCTTCTCGATCATCCCCACTCCTTCAACTACTTCTTCTTCTTCTTCCTCTTGTTCCGCTTCTCCCACTTCTACTACATCCAGTTGTTCTACTTTTTCCCTCTCTTCTCCTTCTTGCCCTTCTTCTGCCTACACTACTTCTTCTTCCTCCCCTTCTTCTTGTCCTCCTTCTTCCACTTCTTCTTCATCCCCTTTCCTTCCATTGCTTCTTCTTCGTCCTCTTTTTCTCATTCTTCCAGTACTTCTTCTTCTTCCTATTGTTCTCCTTCTTCCACTTGCACTTCTTCCTTTTCTTCTCTTTCTTCCACTTCTTCTTCTTCCTCTTCTTCTCCTTCTGCCACCTCTTCTCCCTCCTCCCGTTCTCCTTCTTCGACTTCTTCTCCTTCTTCCTCTTCTTCTAGTTACTCGCCTTCTTCTTCCTCTTCTTATCTTTCATCCACTTCTCCTGCCTCCGCTTGTTCTCTTTCTTCCACTTCTTCTTCATCCTCTCTTTTCCTTTCTTTTCTTCCTCTTCTTCTTCCTTTCCTTCATCATATCCCTCTTTTTCTCCTTCTTCTGCTTCCACTTGCATTTCTACCTCTTGTTCTCCTTCTTCCACTTCTATTCCATCATCCCCACTCCTTCAACTACTTGTTCTTCTTCCTCTTGTTCACCTTCTTCCACTTCTATTACATCCACTTGTTCTTCTTCTTCCCTCTCTTCTCCTTCTTCCCCTTCTTCTGCCTACACTACTTCTTCTTCCTCCCCTTCTTCTTCTCCTCCTTGTTCTACTTCTTTTTCTTTCCCCTTTCTTTCCATTGTTTCTTCTTCCTTCTCTTTTTCTCATTCTTCCACTTCTTCTTCTTCTTCTTATTGTTCTCCTTCTTCCACTTGCACTTCTTCCTTTTCTTCTCGTTCTTCCACTTCTTCTTCTTCCTCTTCTTCTCCTTCTACCACCTCTTCTTCCTCTTCCCTTTCTCCTTCATCCACTTTTTCTTCTTTATCTCCTTTCATTCCACTACTTCCGCCTATTCCTCTTATTCTCTCCTTCTACCACTTCTTCTACTTCTACTTCTACTTGTTCTTCTTCTTCATTTTCGTTTGCTTCTTCCACTTCTTCTGCTTACACTTCTTCTTCTTCCTCTTCTTCCATTTCTTCCGCTTCCACAACTTCTTCTTCTTTCCTTTCTGTCTTCTCCTTCCTCTTTTTCTCCATCCCCCACTTTGTTGCTTCCCATTGTGTCTCTTCCTCTTCTTCTCCTTCCCCCAAATCTTATGCTTACACTTCTTCATCTTCTTCCTCTTCTCCTCCAGCTTCCACTTCTTAACTTCTTCTTCCTTTCCCTTCCCCTCCTTCTTCCTTTTCCTCCTTCTTTCCTTGTTCCAAGTCTTCTTCTTCATCTAACCTCCTTCCACTACTTCTTCTTCCTCCTCTTGTTCACCTTCTTCAACTTCTTCACTTTCCACATCTTCTTCTTCTTCCTTTTCTTCTCCTTCTTCCACTTCTTCTAGTTAGTCGCCTTCTTCTTCCTCTTCTTATCTTTCATCCACTTCTCCTGCCTCCTCTTGTTCTCTTTCTTCCACTTCTTCTTCATCCTCTCCTTTCCTTTCTTTTCTTCCTCTTCATCTCATTCTTCTTCTTCCTTTCCTTCGTCATATCGCTCTTTTTCTCCTTCTTCTGCTTCCACTTGAATTTCCACCTCCTTTTCTCCTTCTTCCACTTCTTCTCCATCACCCCCACTCCTTCAACTACTTCTTCTTCTTCCTCTTGTTCACCTTGTTCCACTTCTAGTACATCCACTTGTTCTTCTTCTTCCCTCTCTTCTCATTCTTCCCCTTCTTTTACCTACACTACTTCTTCTTCTTCTCCTTGTTCCACTTCTTCTTCATCCCCTTTCCTTCCATTGCTTCTTCTTCCTCCTCTTTTTCTCATTCTTCCACTTCTTCTTCTTATTCCTATTGTTCTCGCTCTTCCACTTGCACTTCTTCCTTTTCTTCTCGTTCTTCCACTTCTTCTTCTTCCTCTTCTTCTCCTTCTGCCCCTTCCTCTCACTCCTCCCGTTCTCCTTCTTCCACTTCTTCTTCTTCATCTCCTTTCATTCCACTACTTCCTCCTATTCCTCTTATTCTCTCCCTCTACCACTTCTTCTGCTTCTACTTGTTGTTCTTCTTCATTTTCGTCTCCTTCTTCCGCTTCTTCTGCTTACACTTCTTCTTATTCCTCTTCTTCCATTTCTTCTCCTTCCACTACTTCTTCTTCTTTCCTTTCCGTCTTCTCCTTCCTCTTTTTCTCCATCCCCCACTTCTATTGCTTCCCATTGTTGCTCTTCCTCTTCTTCTCCTTCCCCCATATCTTATGCTTACACTTCTTCTTCTTCTTCTTCTTCTCCTCCAGATTCCACTTCTTCTGCTTCTTCTTCCCTTTCCTTCCCATCCTTCTTCGTTTTCCTCCTTTTCTCCTTGTTCCAATTCTTCTTCTTCATCTCACCTCCTTCCACTACTTCTTATTCATCCTCTTGTTCACCTTCTTCAACTTATTCACTTTCCATATCTTCTTCTTCTTCCTTTTCTTCTCCTTCTTCCACTTCTTCTAGTTACTCTCCTTCTTCTTCCTCTTCTTATCTTTCATCCACTTCTCCTGCCTCCTCTTGTTCTCTTTCTTCCACTTCTTCTTCATCCTCTCCTTTCCTTTCTTTTCTTCTTCTTCGTCTCTTTCTTCTTCTTCCTTTCCTTCGTCATATCGCTCTTTATCTCCTTCTTCTGCTTCCACTTACATTTCTACCTCTTGTTCTCCTTCTTCCACTTCTTCTCCATCTCCCCACTCCTTCAACTACTTCTGCTTCTTCCTCTTGTTCACCTTCTTCCACTTCTACTACATCCACTTGTTCTTCTTCTTCCCTCTCTTCTCCTTCTTCCCCTTCTTTTACCTACACTACTTCTTCTTCTTCTCCTTGTTCCACTTCTTCTTCATCCCCTTTCCTTCCATTGCTTCTTCTTCCTCCTCTTTTTCTCATTCTTCCACTTCTTCTTCTTCTTCCTATTGTTCTCCCTCTTCCACTTGCACTTCTTCCTTTTCTTCTCGTTCTTCCACTTCTTCTTCTTCCTCTTCTTCTCCTTCTGCCCCTTCCTCTCACTCCTCCCGTTCTCCTTCTTCCACTTCTTCTTCTTCATCTCCTTTCATTCCACTACTTCCTCCTATTCCTCTTATTCTCTCCCTCTACCACTTCTTCTACTTCTACTTGTTGTTCTTCTTCATTTTTGTCTCCTTCTTCCGCTTCTTCTGCTTACACTTCTTCTTATTCCTCTTCCTCCATTTCTTCTCCTTCCACTACTTCTTCTTCTTTCCTTTCCGTCTTCTCCTTCCTCTTTTTCTCCATCCCCCACTTCTATTGCTTCCCATTGTTGCTCTTCCTCTTCTTCTCCTTCCCCCATATCTTATGCTTACACTTCTTCGTCTTCTTCTTCTTCTTCTCCTCCAGATTCCACTTCTTCTGCTTCTTCTTCCCTTCCCTTCCCATCCTTCTTCGTTTTCCTCCTTTTCTCCTTGTTCCAATTCTTCTTCTTCATCTCACCTCATTCCACTACTTCTTCTTCCTCCTCTTGTTCACCTTCTTCAACTTCTTCACTTTCCACATCTTCTTCTTCTTCCTTTTCTTCTCGTTCTTCCACTTCTTCTAGTTACTCTCCTTCTTCTTCCTCTTCTTATCTTTCTTCCAGTTCTCGTGCCTCCTCTTGTTCTCTTTCTTCCACTTCTTCTTCATCCTCTCCTTTCCTTTCTTTTCTTCTTCTTCGTCTCTTTCTTCTTCTTCCTTTCCTTCGTCATATCGCTCTTTTTCTCCTTCTTCTGCTTCCACTTACATTTCTACCTCTTGTTCTCCTTCTTCCACTTCTTCTCCATCACCCCCACTCCTTCAACTACTTCTTCTTCTTCCTCTTGTTCACCTTGTTCCACTTCTAGTACATCCACTTGTTCTTCTTCTTCCCTCTCTTCTCATTCTTCCCCTTCTTTTACCTACACTACTTCTTCTTCTTCTCCTTGTTCCACTTCTTCTTCATCCCCTTTCCTTCCATTGCTTCTTCTTCCTCCTCTTTTTCTCATTCTTCCACTTCTTCTTCTTATTCCTATTGTTCTCGCTCTTCCACTTGCACTTCTTCCTTTTCTTCTCGTTCTTCCACTTCTTCTTCTTCCTCTTCTTCTCCTTCTGCCCCTTCCTCTCACTCCTCCCGTTCTCCTTCTTCCACTTCTTCTTCTTCATCTCCTTTCATTCCACTACTTCCTCCTATTCCTCTTATTCTCTCCCTCTACCACTTCTTGTACTTCTACTTGTTGTTCTTCTTCATTTTCGTCTCCTTCTTCCGCTTCTTCTGCTTACACTTCTTCTTATTCCTCTTCTTCCATTTCTTCTCCTTCCACTACTTCTTCTTCTTTCCTTTCCGTCTTCTCCTTCCTCTTTTTCTCCATCCCCCACTTCTATTGCTTCCCATTGTTGCTCTTCCTCTTCTTCTCCTTCCCCCATATCGTATGCTTACACTTCTTCTTCTTCTTCTTCTTCTCCTCCAGATTCCACTTCTTCTGCTTCTTCTTCCCTTTCCTTCCCATCCTTCTTCGTTTTCCTCCTTTTCTCCTTGTTCCAATTCTTCTTCTTCATCTCACCTCCTTCCACTACTTCTTATTCATCCTCTTGTTCACCTTCTTCAACTTATTCACTTTCCATATCTTCTTCTTCTTCCTTTTCTTCTCCTTCTTCCACTTCTTCTAGTTACTCTCCTTCTTCTTCCTCTTCTTATCTTTCATCCACTTCTCCTGCCTCCTCTTGTTCTCTTTCTTCCACTTCTTCTTCATCCTCTCCTTTCCTTTCTTTTCTTCTTCTTCGTCTCTTTCTTCTTCTTCCTTTCCTTCGTCATATCGCTCTTTTTCTCCTTCTTCTGCTTCCACTTACATTTCTACCTCTTGTTCTCCTTCTTCCACTTCTTCTCCATCTCCCCACTCCTTCAACTACTTCTGCTTCTTCCTCTTGTTCACCTTCTTCCACTTCTACTACATCCACTTGTTCTTCTTCTTCCCTCTCTTCTCCTTCTTCCCCTTCTTTTACCTACACTACTTCTTCTTCTTCTCCTTGTTCCACTTCTTCTTCATCCCCTTTCCTTCCATTGCTTCTTCTTCCTCCTCTTTTTCTCATTCTTCCACTTCTTCTTCTTCTTCCTATTGTTCTCCCTCTTCCACTTGCACTTCTTCCTTTTCTTCTCGTTCTTCCACTTCTTCTTCTTCATCTCCTTTCATTCCACTACTTCCTCCTATTCCTCTTATTCTCTCCATCTACCACTTCTTCTACTTCTACTTGTTGTTCTTCTTCATTTTTGTCTCCTTCTTCCGCTTCTTCTGCTTACACTTCTTCTTATTCCTCTTCCTCCATTTCTTCTCCTTCCACTACTTCTTCTTCTTTCCTTTCCGTCTTCTCCTTCCTCTTTTTCTCCATCCCCCACTTCTATTGCTTCCCATTGTTGCTCTTCCTCTTCTTCTCCTTCCCCCATATCTTATGCTTACACTTCTTCTTCTTCTTCTTCTTCTTCTCCTCCAGATTCCACTTCTTCTGCTTCTTCTTCCCTTCCCTTCCCATCCTTCTTCGTTTTCCTCCTTTTCTCCTTGTTCCAATTCTTCTTCTTCATCTCACCTCCTTCCACTACTTCTTCTTCCTCCTCTTGTTCACCTTCTTCAACTTCTTCACTTTCCACATCTTCTTCTTCTTCCTTTTCTTCTCGTTCTTCCACTTCTTCTAGTTACTCTCCTTCTTCTTCCTCTTCTTATCTTTCTTCCAGTTCTCGTGCCTCCTCTTGTTCTCTTTCTTCCACTTCTTCTTCATCCTCTCCTTTCCTTTCTTTTCTTCTTCTTCGTCTCTTTCTTCTTCTTCCTTTCCTTCGTCATATCCCTCTTTTTCTCCTTCTTCTACTTCCACTTGAATTTCTACCTCTTGTTCTCCTTCTTCCACTTCTTCTCCATCATCCCTACTCCTTCAACTACTTCTTCTTCTTCCTCTTGTTCACCTTCTTCCACTTCTACTACATCCACTTGTTTTTCTTCTTCCCTCTCTTCTACTTCTTGCCCTTTTTCTGCCTACCCCACTTCGTTAACCTCCCCTTCTTCTTCTCCTCCTTGTTCCACTTTTTCTTCATCCCCTTCCCTTCCCCTCCTTCTTCCACTTGCACTTCTTCCTTTTCTTCTCGTTCTTCCACTTCTTCTTCTTCCTCTTCTTCTTTTTCTGCCACCTCTTCTCCCTCCTCCCGTTCTCCTTCTTCCACTTCTTCTTCTTCATATCCTTTCATTCCACTACTTCCTCCTATTCCTCTTATTCTCTCCTTCTACCACTTCTTCTACTTCTACTTGTTCTTCTTCTTCATTTTCGTCTCCTTCTTCCGCTTCTTCTGCTTCCACTTCTTCTTCATCTCCTTTCATTCCACTACTTCTACCACTTCTTCTACCTCTACTTGTTGTTCTTCTTCATTTTCGTCTCCTTTTTCCGCTTCTTCTGGTTACACTTCTTCTTCTTCCTCTTCTTCCATTTCTTCTCCTTCCACAACTTCTTCTTCTTTCCTTTCCGTCTTCTCCTTCCTCTTTTTCTCCATCCCCCACTTCTGTTGCTTCCCATTGTTGTTCTTCCTCTTCTTCTCCTTCCCCCAAATCTTATGCTTACACTTCTTCTTCTTCTTCCTCTTCTCCTCCAGATTCCACTTCTTCTGCTTCTTCTTCCCTTCCCTACCCCTCCTTCTTCCTTTTCTTCCTTTTCTCCTTGTTCCAATTTTTCTTCTTCAGCTCACCTCCTTCCACTACTTCTTCTGCCTCCTCTTGTTCACCTTCTTCACTTTCCACATCTTCTTCTTCTTCCTTTTTTTCTCCTTCTTCCACTTCTTCTAGTTACTCTCCTTCTTCTTCGTCTTCTTATCTTTCTTCCACTTCTCCTGCCTCCTCTTGTTCTCTTTCTTCCACTTCTTCTTCATCCTCTCCTTTCCTTTCTTTTCTTCCTCTTCATCTCCTTCTTCTTCTTCCTTTCCTTTGTCATATCGCTCTTTTTCTCTTTCTTCTGCTTCCACTTACATTTCTACCTCTTGTTCTCCTTCTTCCACTTCTTCTCCATCTCCCCACTCCTTCAACTACTTCTGCTTCTTCCTCTTGTTCACCTTCTTCCACTTCTACTACATCCACTTGTTCTTCTTCTTCCCTCTCTTCTCCTTCTTCCCCTTCTTTTACCTACACTACTTCTTCTTCTCCTCCTTGTTCCACTTCTTCTTGATCCCCTTTCCTTCCATTGCTTCTTCTTCCTCCTCTTTTTCTCATTCTTCCACTTCTTGTTCTTCTTCCTATTGTTCTCCTTCTTCCACTTGCACTTCTTCCTTTTCTTCTCGTTCTACCACTTCTTCTTCCTCTTCTTCTCCTTCTGCCACCTCTTCTCCTTCCTCCTGTTCTCCTGCATCCACTTCTTCTTCTTCATCTCCTTTCATTCCACTACTTCCTCCTATTCGTCTTATTCTGTCCTTCTACCACTTCTTCTACTTCTACTTGTTGTTCTTCTTCATTTTCGTCTCCTTCTTCTGCTTCTTCGGCTTACACTTCTTCTTGTTCCTCTTCTTCGATTTCTTTTCCTTCCACAACTTCTTCTTCTTTACTTTCCATCTTCGCCTTCCTCTTTTTCTCCATCCCCTACTTCTGTTGCTTCCCATTGATGCTCTTCCTCTTCTTCTCCTTCCCCCAAATCTTATGCTTACACTTCTTCTTCTTTTTCTTCGTCTCCTTCAGATTCCACCTCTTCTGCTTCTTCTTCCCTTCCCTTCCCTTCCCCTCCTTCTTCCTTTTCCTCCTTTTCTCCTTGTTCCAATTCTTCTTCTTCATCTCACCTCCTTCCACTACTTCTTCCTCATCTTGTTCACCATCTTCACCTTCTTCACTTTCCACATCTTCTTCTTCTTCCTTTACTTCTTCTTCCAATTCTTCTAGTTACTCTCCTTCTTCTTCCTCTACTTTTCTTTCTTCCACTTCTCCTGCCTCCTCTTGTTCTCTTTCTTCCATTTCTTCTTCATCCTCTCCTTTCCTTTCTTTTCTTCCTCTTCATCTCCTTCTTCTTCTTCCTTTCGTTCGTCATATCCCTCTCTTTCTCCTTCTTCGGCCTTCACTTGCATTTCTACCTCTTCTTGTCCTTCTTCCACTTCTTCTCCATCATCCCCACTCCTTCAACTACTTCTTCTTCTTCCTCTTGTTCACCTTCTTCCAGTTCTACTACATCCACTTGTTCTTCTTCTTCCCTCTCTTCTCCTTCTTGCCCTCCTTCTGCCTACACTACTTCTTCTTCCTCCCCTTCTTCTTCTCCTCCTTGTTCCACTTCTTCTTCATCCCCTTTCTTTCCATTGCATGTTCTTCCTCCTCTTTTTCTCATTCTTCCACTTCTTCTTCTTCTTCCTATTGTTCTCCTTCTTCCACTTTCACTTCTTGCTTTTCTTCTCGTTCTTCCACTTCTTCTTCTTCCTCTTCTTCTCCTTCTGCCACCTATTCTCCCTCCTTCCGTTCTCCTTCTTCCACTACCTCTTCTTCATTTCCTTTCATTCCACTACTTGCACTTCCTATTCCTCTTATTCTCTCCTTCAACCACTTCTTCTACTTCTACTTGTTGTTCTTCGTCATTTTCGTCTCCTTCTTCAGCTTCTTATGCTTACACTTCCTCTTCTTCCCTTCCCTTCCCCTACTTCTTCCTTTTCCTCCTTTTCTCCTTGTTCCAATTCTTCTTCTTCATCTCACCTTCTTCCACTACTTCCTCCTCATCTTGTTCACCGTCTTCACCTTCTTCACTTTCCACATCTTCTTCTTCTTCCTTTTCTTCTCCTTCTTCCACTTCTTCTAGTTACTCTCCTTCTTCTTCCTTTTCTTATCTTTCTTCCACTTCTCCTGCCTCCTCTTGTTCTCTTTCTTCCACTTCTTCTTCATCCTCTCATTTCCTTTCTTTTCTTCCTCTTCATCTGCTTCTTCTTCTTCCTTTCCTTCGTCATATCCCTCTTTTTCTCCTTCTTCTGCTTCCACTTGCATTTCTACCTCTTGTTCTCCTTGTTCCACTTCGTCTCCATCATCCCCACTCCTTCAACTACTTCTTCTTCTTCCTCTTGTTCACCTTCTTCCACTTCTTCCCCATCATCCTCGCTGCTTCAACTACTTCTTCTTCTTCCTCTTGTTCTTCTTCTTCCCTGTCTTCTCCTTCTTGCCGTTCTTCTGCCTATACTACTTCTTCCTCCCCTTCTTCTTCTCCTCCTTGTTCCACTTCTTCTTCATCCCTTTTCCTTCCATTGCTTCTTCTTCCTCGTCTTTTTCTCATTGTTCCACTTGTTCTTCTTCTTCCTATTGTTCTCCTTCTTCCACTTGAAGTTCTTCCTTTTCTTCTAGTTCTTCCACTTCTTGTTCTTCCTCTTCTTCTCCTTCTGCCACCTCTTCTCCCTCCTCCCGTTCTCCTTCTTCCACTTCTTCTTCTTCATCTCCTTTCATTCCACTAGTTCCTCCTATTCCTCTTATTCTCTCCTTCTACCACTTCTTCTACTTCTACTTGTTGTTCTTCTTCATTTTCGTCTCCTTCTTCCGCTTCTTCTGCTTACACTTCTTCTTCTTCCATTTCTTCTCCTTCCACAACTTCTTCTTCTTTCCTTTCTGACTTCTCCTTCCTCTTTTTCTCCATCCCCGACTTCTGTTGCTTCCCATTAATGCTCTTCCTCTTCTTCTCCTTCCCCCAAATCTTATGCTTACACTTCTTCTTCTTCTTCCTCTTCTCCTCCAGATTTCATTTCTTCTGGTTCTTCTTCCCTTCGCTTCCCCTCCTTCTTCCTTTTCCTCCTTTTCTCCTTGTTCCAATTGTTCTTCTTCATCTCACCTCCTTCCACTATTTCTTCTTCCTCCTCTTGTTCTTCTTCCTCTTGTTCACCTTCTTCCACCTCTAATACATCCACTTGTTCTTCTTCTTCCCTCTCTTCTCCTTCTTGCCGTTCTTCTGCCCACACTACTTCTTCTTCCTCCCTTTCTTCTTCTCCTCCTTGTTCCACTTCTTCTTCATCCCTTTTCCTTCCATTGCTTCTTCTTCCTCCTCTTTTTCTCATTCTTCCACTTCTTCTTCTTCTTCCTATTGTTCTCCTTCTTCCACTTGAAGTTCTTCCTTTTCTTCTCGTTCTTCCACTTCTTGCTCTTCCTCTTCTTCTCCTTCTGCGACCTCTTCTCCCTCCTCCCTTCTCCGTCTTCCACTTCTTCTTCTTCATCTCCTTCCATTCAACTACTTCCTTCTATTCCTCTTATTCTCTCCTTCTACCACTTCTTCTACTTCTACTTGTTGTTCTTCTTCATTTTCATCTCCTTCTTCCGCTTCTTCTGCTTACACTTCTTCTTCTTCCTCTTCTTCCATTTCTTCTCCTTCCACAACTTCTTCTTCTTTCCTTTCCGTTTTCTCCTTCCACTTTTTCTCCATCCCCCACTTCTGTTGCTTCCCATTGTTGCTCTTCCTCTTCTTCTCCTTCCCCCAAATCTTATGCTTACACTTCTTCTTCTTCTTCCTCTTCTCCTCCACATTCCACTTCTTCTGCTTCTTCTTCCCTTCCCTTCCCTTCTCCTCCTTCTTCCTTTTCCTCCTTTTCTCCTTGTTCCAATTCTTCTTCTTCATCTCACCTCCTTGCACTACTTCTTCTTCCTCCTCTTGTTCACCTTCTTCACTTTCCACATCTTCTTCTTCTTCCTTTTCTTCTCCTTCTTCCACTTCTTCTAGTTACTCTCCTTCTTCTTCCTCTTCTTATCTTTCTTCAACTTCTCCTGTCTCCTCTTGTTCTCTTTCTTCCACTTCTTCTTCATCCTCTCCTTTCCTTTATTTTCTTCCTCTTCATCTACTTCTTCTTCATCCTCTTGTTCACTTTCTTCCACCTCTACTACATCCACTTGTTCTTCTTCTTCCCTCTCTTGTCCTTCTTGCCCTTCTTCTGCCTACACTACTTCTTCTTCCTCCCCTTCTTCTTCTCCTCCTTGTTCCACTTCTTCTTCATCCCCTTTCCTTCCATTGCTTCTTCTTCCTCCTCTTTTTCTCATTCTTCCACTTCTTCTTCTTCTTCCTATTCTTCTCCTTCTACCACCTCTTCTCCCTCCTCCCATTCTCCTTCTTCCACTTCTTCTTCTTCATCTCCTATCAGTCCACTACTTCCTCATATTCCTCTTATTCTCTCCTTCTACCACTTCTTCTACTTCTACTTGTTCTTCTTCTTCATTTTCGTCTCCTTCTTCTGCTTCTTCTACTTACACTTCTTCTCCTTCCACAACTTCTTCTTCTTTCCTTTACGTGTTCTCCTTCCTCCTTTTCTCCATCCCCCACTTCTGTTGCTTCCCATTGTTGCTCTTCCTCTTCTTCTCCTTCCCCTAAATCTTATGCTTACAATTCTTCTTCTTCTTCCTCTTCTCCTCCAGATTCCACTTCTTCTTCCTTTCCCATCCCTTCCCCTCCTTCTTCCCTTTCCTCCTTTTCTCCTTGTTCAAATTCTTCTTCTTCATCTCACCTCCTTAAACTACTTCTTCTTCCTCTTCTTATTCACCTTCTTCACTTTCCACATCTTCTTCATGTTCCTTTTCTTCCCCTTCTTTCACTTCTTCTAGTTACTCTCCTTCTTCTTCCTCTTCTTATCTTTCTTCCACTTCTCCTGCCTCGTCTAGTTTTCTTTCTTCCACTTCTTCTTCATCCTCTCCTTTCCTTTCTTTTCTTACTCTTCATCTCCTTCTTGTTTTTCCTTTCCTTCGTCATATCCCTCTTTTTCTCCTTCTTCTGCTTCCACTATCATTTCTACCTGTAGTTCTCCTTCTTCCACTTCTTCTCCATCATCCCCACTCCTTCAACTACTTCTTCTTCTTCCTCTTGTTCACCTTCTTCCACTTCTACTACATCATCCCCACTCCTTCAACTACTTCTTCTTCTTCCTCTTGTTCACCTTCTTCCACCTCTACTACATCCACTTGTTCTTCTTCTTCCCTCTCTTCCCCTTCTTGCCCTTCTTCTGCCTACACTACTTCTTCTTCGTCCTCTTCTTCTTCTCCTCCTTGTTCCACTTCTTCTTCCTCTCCTTTGCTTCCATTGCTTTTTCTTCCTCCTCTTTTTCTCATTCTTCCACTTCTTCTTCTTCTTCCTATTGTTCTCCTTCTTCCACTTGCACTTCTTCCTTTTCTTCTCGTTCTTCCACTTCTTCTTCTTCCTCTTCTCCCTCCTCCCGTTCTCCCTCTTCCACTTCTTCTTCTTCATCTCCTTTCACTCCACTACTTCCTCCTATTCCTCTTATTCTCTCCTTCTACCACTTCTTCTACTTGTTGTTCTTCTTCATTTTCGTCTCCTTCTTACGCTTCTTCTGCTTACACTTCTTCTTCTTCCTCTTCTTCCATTTCTTCTCCTTCCACAACTTCTTCTTCTTTCCTTTTCGTCTTCTTCTTCCTCTTTTTCTACATCCCCCACTTCTGTTGCTTCCCATTGTTGCTCTTCCTCTTCTTCTCCTTCCCCCAAATCTTATGCTTACACTTCTTCTTCGTCTTCCTATTTTCCTCCGGATTCCACTTCTTCTGCTTCTTCATCCCTTCCCTTCCCCTCCTTCTTCCTTTTCTTCTCCTTCTTCCACTTCTTCTTCTTCTTCCTTTTCTTCTCCTTCTTCCACTTCTTCTAGTTACTCTCCTTCTTCTTCCACTTCTTATCTTTCTTCCACTTCTTCTTCTTCTTCCCCTTCTCCTCCAGATTCCACTTCTTCTGCTTCTTCTTCCCTTCCCTTCCCATCCTTCTTCCTTTTCCTCCTTTTCTCCTTGTTCCAATTCTTCTTCTTCATCTCACCTCCTTCCACTACTTCTTCTTCCTCCTCTCGTTCACCTTCTTCAACTTCTTCACTTTCCACATCTTCTTCTTCCTCCTTTTCTTCTCATTCTTGCACTTCTTCTAGTTACTCTCTTTCTTCTTCCTCTTCTTATCTTTCTTCCACTTCTCCTGCCTCCTCTTGTTCTCTTTCTTCCACTTCTTCTTCTTCTTCTTCCTATTGTTCTCCTTCTTCCACTTGCACTTCTTCCTTTTCTTCTCGTTCTTCCACTTCTTCTTCTTCCTCTTCTCCCTCCTCCCGTTCTCCCTCTTCCACTTCTTCTTCTTCATCTCCTTTCACTCCACTACTTCCTCCTATTCCTCTTATTCTCTCCTTCTACCACTTCTTCGACTTCTACTTGTTCTTCATTTTCGTCTCCTTCTTCCGCTTCTTCTGCTTACACTTCTTCTTCTTCCTCTTCTTCCATTTCTTCTCCTTCCATAACTTCTTCTTCTTTCCTTTCTGTCTTCTCCTTCCTCTTTTTCTCCATCCCCTACTTCTGTTGCTTCCCATTGTTGCTCTTCCTCTTCTTCTCCTTCCCCCAAATCTTATGGTTACACTTCTTCTTCTTCTTTCTCTTCTCCTCCAGCTTCCACTTCTTCTGCTTCTTCTTCCCTTCCCTTCCCCTCCTTCTTCCTTTTCCTCCTTTTCTCCTTGTTCCAATTCTTCTTCTTCGTCTCACCTCCTTCCATTACTTCTTATTCCTCCTCTTGTTCACCTTCTTCAACTTCTTCACTTTCCACATCTTCTTCTTCTTCCTTTTCTTCTCCTTCTTCCACTTCTTCTAGTTACTCTCCTTCTTCTTCCTCTTCTTATCTTTCTTCCACTTCTCCTGCCTCCTCTTGGTCTCTTTCTTCCACTTCTTCTTCATCCTCTCCTTTTCTTCCTCTTCATTTCCTTCTTCTACCTCCTTTCCTTCTTCATATCCATCTTTTTCTCCTTCTTTTGCTTCCACTTGCATTTCTACCTCTTGTTCTCCTTCTTCTACTTCTTCTCCATCATCCCCACTCCTTCAACTACTTCTTCTTCTTCCTCTTGTTCACCTTCTTCCACTTCTGCTACATCCACTTGTTCTTCTTCTGCCCTCTTTTCTCCTTCTTGCCCTTCTTCTGCCTACCCTACTTCTTTTTTCTCCGCTTCTTCTTCTCCTTCTTGTTCCATTTCGTCTTCATCCCCTTTTGCTTCCATTGGTTCTTCTTCCTCCTCTTGTTCTCATTCTTCCACTTCTTCTTCTTCTTCCTATTGTTCTCCTTCTTCCACTTGCACTTCTTCCTTTTCTTCTCGTTCTTCCACTTCCTCTTCTTCCTCTTCTTCTCCTTCTGCAACCTCTTCTCCGTCCTCCCGTTCTCCTTCTGCCACTTCTTCTTCTTCATCTCCTTTCATTCCACTACTTCCTCCTATTCCTCTTATTCTCTCCTTCTACCACTTCTTCGACTTCTACTTGTTGTTCTTCATTTTCGTCTCCTTCTTCCGCTCCTTCTGCTTACACTTCTTCTTCTTCCTCTTCTTCCATTTCTTCTCCTTCCACAACTTCTTATTTCATTTCCGTCTTCTCCTTCCTCTTTTTCTCCATCCCCCACTTCTGTTGCTTCCCATTGTTGCTCTTCCTCGTCTTCTCCTTCCCCCAAATCTTATGCTTACTCTTCTTCTTCTTCTCCTCCAGATTCCACTTCCTCTGCTTCTTCTTCCATTCCCTTCCCCTCCCCTCCTTCTTCCTTTTCCGCCTTTTCTCCTTGTTCCAATTCTTCTTCTTCATCTCACCTCCTTCCACTACTTCTTCTTCCTCCTCTTGTTCACCTTCTTCAACTTCTTCACTTTCCACATCTTCTTGTTCTTCCTTTTCTTCTCCTTCTTCCACTTCTTCTAGTTACTCTCCTTCTTCTTTATCTTCTTATCATTTTTCCACTTCTCCTGCCTCCTCTTGTTCTTTTTCTTCCACTTCTTCTTCATCATCTACTTTCCTTTCTTTTCTTCCTCTTCATCTCCTTCTTCTTCTTCCTTTCCTTCGTCATATCTCTCTTTTTCTCATTCTTCTGCTTCCACATGCATTTCTACCGATTGTTCTCCTTCCTCCACTTCTTCTCCATCATCACCGCTCCTTCAACTACTTCTTCTTCTTCCTTTTCTTCACCTTCTTCCACTTCTACTACATCCACTTGTTCTTCTTCTTCCCTCTCTTCTCCTTCTTTCCCTTCTTCTGCCTACACTACTTCTTGTTCCTCCCCTTCTTCTTCTCCTTCTTGTTCCATTTCGTCTTCATCCCCTTTCCTTCCATGGCTTCTTCTTCCTCCTCTTTTTCTCATTCTTCCACTTCTTCTTCTTGCTCCTCTTTTTCTCCTTCTTCCACTTGCAGTTCTTCCTTTTCTTCTTGCTCTTCCACTTCTTCTTATTCATGCCGTTTCATTCCACTACTTCCTCCTATTCCACTTATTCTCTCCTTCTACCACTTCTTCTACTTTTACTTATTGTTCTTCTTCATTTTCGTCTCCTTCTTCTGCTTACACTTGTTTTTCTTCCTCTTCTTCCATTTCTTCTCCATCCACAACTTCTTCTTCATTCCTTTCCGCCTTCTCCTTCCTCTTTTTCTCCATCCCCTACTTCTGTTGCTTCCCATTGTTGCTCTTCCTCTTCTTCTCCTTCCCCCAAATCTTATGCTTACACTTCTTCTTCCTCTTCTCCTGCAGATTCAACTTCTTCTACTTCTTCTTACCTTCCCTTCCCCTCCTTCTTCCTTTTCCACCTTTTCTCCTTGTTCCAATTCTTCTTCTTCATCTCACCTCCTTCCACTACTTTTTCTTCCTCCTCTTGTTCACCTTCTTCAACTTCTTCACTTTCCACATCTTCTTCTTCTTGCTTTTCTTCTCCTTCATCCACTTCTTCTAGTTACACTCCTTCTTCTTCCTCTACTTATCTTTCTTCCACTTCTCCTGCCTCCTCTTGTTCTCTTTCTTCCAGTTCTTGTTCAACCTCTCCTTTCCTTTCTTTTCTTCCTCTTCATCTCCTTCTTCTTCTTCCTTTCCTTCGTCATATCCCTCTTTTTCTCCTTCTTCTGCTTCCACTTGCATTTCTACGTCTTGTTCTCCTTCTTCCGCTTCTTCTCCATCATCCTCACTCCTTCAACTACTTCTTCTTCTTCCTCTTGTTCACCTTCTTCCACTTCTACTTGTTCTTCTTCTTCCTACCCTTCTTCTTCTCCTCCTTGTTCCACTCCTTCTTCATCCCCTTTCCTTCCATTGCTTCTTCTTCCTCCTCTTTTTCTTATTCTTCCACTTCCTCTTCTTCTTACTATTGTTCTCCTTCTTCCACTTGCAGTTCTTCCTTTTCTTCTCGTTCTTCCACTTCTTTTTCTTCATGTGCTTTCATTCCACTACTTCCTCCTATTCCAGTTATTCTCTCCTTCTACCACTTCTTCTACTTCTACTTATTGTTCCTCTTCATTTTTTTCTCCTTCTTCCGCTTCTTCTGCTTACACTTCTTCTTCTTCCTCTTCTTCCATTTCTTCTCCTTCCACAACTTCTTCTTCTTTCCTTTATGCCTTCTCTGTCCTCTTTTTCTCCATCCCCTACTTCTGTTGCTTCCCATTGTTGCTCTTCCTCTTCTTCTTCTTCTTCCTCTTCTCCTCCAGCTTCCACTTCTTCCGCTTCTTCTTCCCTTCCCTTCCCCTCCTTCTTCCTTTTCCTCCTTTTCTCCTTGTTCCAATTCTTCTTCTTCATCTCACCTCCTTCCACTACTTCTTATTCCTCCTCTTGTTCACCTTCTTCAACTTCTTCACTTTCCACATCTTCTTCTTCTTCCTTTTCTTCTCCTTGTTCCACTTCTTCTAGTTACTCTCCTTCTTCTTCCTCTTCTTATCTTTCTTCCACTTCTCCTGTCTCCTCTTGTTCTCTTTCTTCCACTTCTTCTTCATCCTCTCCTTTCCTTTCTTTTCTTCCTCTTCATCTCCTTCTTCTTCTTCCTTTCCTTCATCATATCCCTCTTTTTCTCCTTCTTCTGCTTCCACTTGCATTTCTACCTCTTGTTCTCCTTCTTCCACTTCTTCTCCATCATCCCCACTCCTTCAACTACTTCTTCTTCTTCCTCTTGTTCACCTTCTTCCACTTCTGCTACATCCACTTGTTCTTCTTCTTCCCTCTTTTCTCCTTCTTGCCCTTCTTCTGCCTACACTACTTGTTCTTGCTCCCCTTCTTCTTCTCCTCCTTGTTCCACTTCTTCTTCATCCCGTTTCCTTCCATTGGTTCTTCTTCCTCCTCTTTTTCTCATTCTTCCACTTCTTCTTCTTCTTCCTATTGTTCTCCTTCTTCCACTTGCACTTCTTCCTTTTCTTCTCGTTCTTCCATTTCTTCTTCTTCCTCTTCTTCTCCTTCTGCCACCTCTTCTCCCTCCTCCCGTTCTCCTTCTGCCACTTCTTCTTCTTCATCTCCTTTCATTCCACTACTTCCTCCTATTCCTCTTATTCTCTCCTTCTACCATTTCTTCGACTTCTACTTGTTGTTCTTCATTTTCGTTTCCTTCTTCCGCTTCTTCTGCTTACACTTCTTCTTCTTCCTCTTCTTCCATTTCTTCTCCTTCCACAACTTCTTATTTCATTTCCGTCTTCTCCTTCCTCTTTTTCTCCATCCCCCACTTCTGTTGCTTCCCATTGTTTCTCTTCCTGATCTTCTCCTTCCCCCAAATCTTATGCTTACTCTTCTTCTTCTTCTTCTTCTTCTCCTCCAGATTCCACTTCCTCTGCTTCTTCTTCCCTTCCCTTCCCCTCCCTTCCTTCTTCCTTTTCCTCCTTTTCTCCTTGTTCCAATTCTTCTTCTTCATCTCACCTCCTTCCACTACTTCTTCTTCCTCCTCTTGTTCACCTTCTTCAACTTCTTCACTTTCCACATCTTCTTGTTCTTCCTTTTCTTCTCCTTCTTCCACTTCTTATAGTTACTCTCCTTCTTCTTCCTCTTCTTATCATTTTTCTACTTCTCCTGCCTCCTCTTGTTCTCTTTCTTCCACTTCTTCTTCATCATCTCCTTTCCTTTCTTTTCTTCCTCTTCATCTCCTTCTTCTTCTTCCTTTCCTTCGTCATATCTCTCTTTTTCTCATTCTTCTGCTTCCACTTGCATTTCTACCTCTTGTTCTCCGTCCTCCACTTCTTCTCCATCATCACCATTCCTTCAACTACTTCTTCTTCTTCCTCTTCTTCACCTTCTTGCACTTCTACTACATCCACTTCTTGGCCTTCTTGTGCCTGCACTAGTTCTTCTTCCTCCCCTTCTTCTTCTCCTCCTTGTTCCACTTCTTCTTCATTCCCCTTTCTTTATATTGCTTCTTGTTCCTCCTCTTTTTCTCATTCTTCCACTTCTTCTTCTTCTTCCGATTGTGCTCCTTCTTCCACTTGCACTTCTTTCTTTTCTTCTGGTTCTTACACTTCTTCTCCTTCTGCCACCTCTTCTTCCTCCTCCCGTTCTCCTTCTTCCACTTCTTCTTCTTCATCTCCTTTCATTCCATTACTTCCTCCTATTCCTCTTATTCTCTCCTTCTACCACTTCTTCTACTACTTGTTATTCTTCTTCATTTTCGTCTCCTCCTTCCGCTTCTTCTGCTTACACTTCTTCTTCTTCCATTTCTTCTCCTTCCACAACTTCTTCTTCTTTCCTTTCCGTCTTCTCCTTCCTCTTTTTGTCCATCCCCTACTTCTGTTGCTACCCATTGTTGCTCTTCCTCTTATTCTCCTTCCCCCAAATCTTATGCTTATTCTTCTTCTTCTTCCTCTTCTCCTCCAGATTCCACTTCTTCTGCTTCTTTTTCCATTCCCTTCCCCTCCTTCTTCCTTTTCCTCCTTTTCTCCTTGTTCCAATTCTTCTTCTTCATCTCACCTCCTTCCACCACTTCTTCTTCCTCCTCTTGTTCACCTTCTTCAACTTCTTCACTTGCCACATCTTCTTCTTCTTCCTTTTCTTCTCCTCCTTCCACCTCTTCTAGTTACTCTCCTTCTTCTTCCTCTTCTTATCTTTCTTCCACTTCTCCTACCTCCTTTTGTTCTCTTTCTTCAACTTCTTCTTCATCCTCTCCTTTCCTTTCTTTTCTTCCTCTTCATCTCCTTCCTCTACTTCCACTTGCATTTCTACCTCTTGTTCTCCTTCTTCCACTTCTTCTCCATCGTCCCCACTCCTTCAGCTACTTCTTCTTCTTCCTCTTGTTCACCTTCTTCCACTTCTACTACATCTACTCGTTCTTCTTCTTCCCTCTCTTCTCCTTCTTGCCCGTCTTCTGCCTGCACTACTTCTTCTTCCTCCCCTTCTTCTTCTCCTCCTTGTTCCACTTCTTCTTCATCCCCTTCCCTTCCATTGCTTCTTCTTCCTCCTGTTTTTCTCATTCTTCCACTTCTTCTGCCTATTGTCCTCCTTCTTCCACTTGCACTTCTTCCTTTTCTTCTCGTTCTTCCACTTCTTCTTCTTCCTCTTCTTCTCCTTCTGCCACCTCTTCTCCCTCCTCCCGTTCTCCTTCTTCCACTTCTTCTTCTTCATCTCCTTTCATTCCACTACTTCTGCCACTTCTTCTACTTCTACTTGTTGTTCTTCTTCATTTTCGTCTCCTTCTTTCGCTTCTTCTGGTTACACTTCTTCTTCTTCCTCTTCTTCCATTTCTTCTCCTTCCACTTTTTCTCTATCGCCCACTTCTGTTGCTTCCCATTGTTGCTGTTTCTCTTCTTCTTCCTATTGTTCTCCTTCTCCACTTGCAGTTCTTCCTTTTCTTCTCGTTCTACCACTTCTTCTTCTTCATGTCCTTTCATTCCACTACTTCCTCCTATTCCACTTATTCTCTCCTTCTACCACTTCTTGTACTTCTACTTATTGTTCTTCTTCATTTTCGTCTCCTTCTTCCGCTTCTTCTGCTTACAATTCCTCTTCCTCTTCTCCTCCAGATTCCACTTCTTCTGCTTCTGCTTCCCTTCCCTTCCCCTCCTTCTTCCTTTTCCTCCTTTTCTCCTTGTGCAATTCTTCTTCTTCATCTCGCCTCCTTCCACTACTTCTTCTTCCTCCTCTTGTTCACCTTCTTCACTTTCCACATCTTCTTCTTCTTCCTTTTCTTCTCCTTCTTTCACTTCTTCTAGTTACTCTCCTTCTTCTTCCTCTTCTTATCTTTCTTCCACTTCTCCTGCCTCCTCTTGTACTCTTTCTTCCACTTCTTCTTCATCCTCTCCTTTCCTTTCTTTTCTTGCTCATCATCTCCTTCTTCTTCTTCCTTTCCATCGTCATATCCCTCTTTTTCTCCTTCTTCTGCTTCCACTTCCATTTCTACCTCGTGTTCTCCTTCTTCCTCTTCTTCTCCATCATCCCCACTCCTTCAACTACTTATTCTTCTTCCTCTTGTTCACCTTCTTCCACTTCTACTACATCCACTTGTTCTTCTTCTTCCCTCTCTTTTCCTTCTTTCCCTTCTTCTGCCTACACTACTTCTTCTTCCTCCCCTTCTTGTTCTCCTCCTTGTTCCACTTCTTCTCCATCCCCTTTCCTTCCATTGCTTCTTCTTCCTCCCCTTTTTCTCATTCTTCCACTTCTTCTTCTTCCTATTGTTCTCCTTGTTCCACTTGCATTTCTTCCTTTTCTTCTCGTTCTACCACTTCTTCTTCTTCCTCTTCTTCTTCTTCCACTTCCTCTTCTTCTCCTTCTGCCACCTCTTTTCCCTCCTCCCGTTCTCCTTCTTCCACTTCTTCTTCTTCATCTCCATTCATTCCACTACTTCCTCCTATTCCTCTTATTCTCTCCTTCTACCACTTCTTCTACTTCTACCTGTTGGTCTTCTTCATTTTCGTCTCCTTCTTCTGCTTCTTCTGCATACACTTCCTCTTCTTCCACTTCTTCCTTTTCTTCTCGTTCTTCCACTTCTTCTTCTTGCTCTTCTTCTCCTTCTGCCACCTCTTCTCCCTCCTCCCGTTTTCCTTCTTCCACTACTTCTTCTTCATTTCCTTTCATTCCACTACTTGCACTTCCTATTCCTCTTATTCTCTCCTTCAACCACTTCTTCTACTTCTACTTGTTGTTCTTCTTCATTTTCGTCTCCTTCTTCAGCTTCTTCTGCTTACACTTCCTCTTCTTCCCTTACCTTCCCCTCCTTCTTCCTTTTCCTCCTTTTCTCCTTGTTCCAATTCTTCTTCTTCATCTCACCTCCTTCCACTACTTCTTCCTCCTCCTCTTGTTCACCTTCCTCACTTTCCACATCTGTTTCTTCTTCCTTTTCTTCTCCTTCTTCCACTTCTTCTAGTTACTCTCCTTCTTCTTCCTCTTCTTATCTTTCTTCCACTTCTCCTGCCTCCTCTTGTTCTCTTTCTTCCACTTCTTCTTCATCCTCTCCTTTCCTTTCTTTTCTTCCTCTTGATCTCCTTCTTCTTCTTCCTTTCCTTCGTCATATCCCTCTTTTTCTCCTTCTTCTGCTTCCACTTGCATGTCTACCTCTTGTCCTCCTTCTTCGACTGCTTCTCCATCATCCCCACTCCTTCAACTACTTCTTCTTCTTCCTCTTGTTCACCTTCTTCCACTGCTACTACATCCACTTGTTCTTCTTCCTCCCTTTGTTCTCCTTCTTGCCCTTCTTCTGCCTACACTACTTCTTCTTCCTCCGCTTCTTCTTCGCCTCCTTGCTCCACTTCTTCTTCATCCCCTTTCCTTCCATTGCTTCTTCTTCCTCCTCTTTTTCTCATTCTTCCAGTTCTTCTTCTTATTGTTCTCCTTCTTCGACTTGCACTTCTTCCTTTTCTTCTCGTTCTTCCACTTCTTCTTCTTCCTCTTCTTCTCCTTCTGCCACCACTTCTCCCTCCTCCCGTTCTCCTTCTTCCACTTCTTCTTCTTCATCTCCTTTCATCCCACTACTTCTACCACTTCTTCTACTTCTACTGGTTGTTCTTCTTCATTTTCGTCTCCTTCTTCCGCTTCCTCTGCTTACGCCTCTTTTTCTTCCATTTCTTTTCCTTCCACTTTTTCTTTCCTTTTCGTCTTCTCCTTCCTCTTTTTCTCTATCCCCCACTTCTGTTGCTTCCCATTGTTGCTCTTCCTCTTCTTCTCCTTCCCCCAAATCTTATGCTTACACTTCTTCCTCTTCTTCCTCCTCTCCCCCAGATTCCACTTCTTCTAGTTCTTCTTCCCTACCTTCCCCTCCTTCTTCCTCTTCCTCCTTTTCTCCTTGTTCCAACTCTTCTTCTTCATCTCACCTCCTTCCACTACTTCTTCTTCCTCCTCTTGTTCACCTTCTTCACTTTCCACATCTTCTTCTTCTTCCTTTTCTTCTCCTTCTTCCACTTCTTCTCGTTACTCTCCTTCTTCTTCCTCTTCTTATCTTTCTTCCACTTCTCCTGCCTCCTCTTGTTCTCTTTCTTCCACTTCTTCTTCATCCTCTCCTTTCCTTTCTTTTCTTCCGATTAATCTCCTTCTTCTTCGTCCTTTCCTTCCTCATATCCCTCTTTTTCTCCTTTTTTTGCTTCCACTTGCATGTCTACCTCTTGTCCTCCTTCTTCCACTCCTTCTCCAGCATCCCCACTCCTTCAACTACTTCTTTTTCTTTCTCTTGTTCACCTTCTTCCACTTCTACTACATCCACTTATTCTTCTTCTTCCCTCTCTTCTCCTTCTTGCCCTTCTTCTGCCTACACTACTTCTTCTTCCTCCCCTTCTTCTTCTCATCCTTGTTCCACTTCTTCTTCATTCCCCTTTCCTTCCATTGCTTCTTCTTTGTCCTCTTTTTCTCATTCTTCCACTTCTTCTTCTTCTTCCTATTGTTCTCCTTCTTCCACTTGCACTTCTTCCTGTTGTTCTCGTTCTTCCACTTCTTCTTCTTCCTCTTCTTCTCCTTCTGCTACCTCTTCTTCCTCCTCCCGTTCTCCTTCTTCCACTTCTTCTTCTTCATCTCCTTTCATTCCACTACTTCCTGCTATTCCTCTTATTCTCTCCTTCTACCACTTCATCTACTTCTACTTGTTGTTCTTCATTTTTGTCTCCTTCTTTAGCTTCTTCTGCTTACACTTCTTCTTCTTCCTCTTCTTCCATTTCTTCTCCTTCCACAACTTCTTCTTTCCTTTTTGTCTTCTCCTTCCTCTTTTTCTCCATCCCCCACTTCTATTGCTTCCCGTTGTTCCTCTTCCTCTTCTTCTCCGTCCCCCAAATCTTATGCTTACACTTCTTCTTCTTCGTCCTCTTCTCCTCCAGATTCCACTTCTTCTGCTTCTTCTTCCCTTCCTTTCCCCTCCTTCTTCCTTTTCCTCCTTTTCTCCTTGTTCCAATTCTTCTTCTTCATCTCACCTCCTACCACTACTTCTTCTTCCTCCTCTTGTTCACCTTCTTCAACTTCTTCACTTTCCATATCTTCTTCTTCTTCCTTTTCTTCTCCTTTTTCCTCTTCTTCTAGTTACTCACCTTCTTCTTCCTCTTCTTATCTTTCATCCACTTCTCCTGCCTCCTCTTGTTCTCTTTCTTCCACTTCTTCTTCATCCTCTCTTTTCGTTTCTTTTCTTCTTCTTCCTTTCCTTCATCATATCCCTCTTTTTCTCCTTCTTTTGCTTCCACTTGCATTTCTACCTCTTGTTCTCCTTCTTCCACTTCTATTCCATCATCCCCACTCCTTCAACTACTTGTTCTTCTTCCTCTTGTTCACCTTCTTCCACTTCTATTACATCCACTTGTTCTTCTTCTTCCCTCTCTTCTCCTTCTTCCCCTTCTTCTACCTACACTACTTCTTCTTCCTCCCTTTCTTCTTCTCCTCCTTGTTCTACTTCTTCTTCTTTCCCCTTTCTTTCCATTGTTTCTTCTTCCTTCTCTTTTTCTCATTCTTCCACTTCTTCTTCTTCTTCTTATTGTTCTCCTTCTTCCACTTTCACTTCTTCCTTTTCTTCTCGTTCTTCCACTTCTTCTTCTTCCTCTTCTTCTCTTTCTACCACCTCTTCTTCCTCTTCCCTTTCTCCTTCATCCACTTCTTCTTCTTCATCTCCTTTCATTCCACTACTTCTGCCTATTCCTCTTATTCTCTCCTTCTACCACTTCTTCTACTTCTACTTGTTCTTCTTCTTCATTTTCGTCTCCTTCTTCCGCTTCTTCTGCTTCCTCTTCTTCTGCTTCATCTCCTTTGATTCCACTACTTCTACCACTTCTTCTACCTCTACTTGTTGTTCTTCTTCATTTTCGTCTGCTTCTTCCGCTTCTTCTGCTTACACTTCTTCTTCTTCCTCTTCTTCCATTTCTTCTGCTTCCACAACTTCTTCTTCTTTCCTTTCTGTCTTCTCCTTCCTCTTTTTCTCCATCCCCCACTTCTGTTCCTTCCCATTGTTACTCTTCCTCTTCTTCTCCTTCCCCCAAATCTTATGCTTACACTTGTTCATCTTCTTCCTCTTCTCCTCCAGCTTCCACTTCTTAACTTCTTCTTCCTTTCCCTTCCCCTCCTTCTTCCTTTTCCTCCTTCTTTCCTTGTTCTAAGTCTTCTTCTTCATCTAACCTCCTTCCACTACTTCTTCTTCCTCCTCTTGTTCACCTTCTTCAACTTCTTCACTTTCCACATCTTCTTCTTCTTCCTTTTCTTCTCCTTCTTCCTCTTCTTCTAGTTACTCGCCTTCTTCTTCCTCTTCTTATCTTTCATCCACTTCTCCTGCCTCCTCTTGTTCTCTTTCTTCCACTTCTTCTTCATCCTCTCTTTTCCTTTCTTTTCTTCCTCTTCTTCTTCCTTTCCTTCATCATCTCCCTCTTTTTCTCCTTCTTCTGCTTCCACTTGCATTTCTACCTCTTGTTCTCCTTCTTCCACTTCTATTCCATCATCCCCACTCCTTCAACTACTTGTTCTTCTTCCTCTTGTTCACCATCTTCCACTTCTATTATATCCACTTGTTCTTCTTCTTCCCTCTCTTCTCCTTCTTCCCCTTCTTCTACCTACACTACTTCTTCTTCCTCCCCTTCTTCTTCTCCTCCTTGTTCTACTTCTTGTTCTTTTCCCTTTCTTTCCATTGTTTCTTCTTCCTTCTCTTTTTCTCATTCTTCCACTTCTTCTTCTTCTTCTTATTGTTCTCCTTCTTCCACTTGCACTTCTTCCTTTTCTTCTCGTTCTTCCACTTCTTCTTCTTCCTCTTCTTCTCTTTCTACCACCTCTTCTTCCTCTTCCCTTTCTCCTTCATCCACTTCTTCTTCTTCATCTCCTTTCATTCCACTACTTCCGCCTATTCCTCTTATTCTCTCCTTCTACCACTTCTTCTACTTCTACTTGTTCTTCTTCTTCATTTTCGTCTCCTTCTTCCGCTTCTTCTGCTTCCACTTCTTCTTCTTCATCTCCTTTCATTCCACTACTTCTACCACTTCTTCTACCTCTACTTGTTGTTCTTCTTCATTTTTGTCTGCTTCTTCCGCTTCTTCTGCTTACACTTCTTCTTCTTCCTCTTCTTCCATTTCTTCTGCTTCCACAACTTCTTCTTCTTTCCTTTCTGTCTTCTCCTTCCTCTTTTTCTCCATCCCCCACTTCTGTTGCTTCCCATTGTTACTCTTCCTCTTTTTCTCCTTCTTCTGCTTCCACTTGCATTTCTACCTCTTGTTCTCCTTCTTCCACTTCTTCTCCACCATCCCCACTCCTTCAACTACTTCTTCTTCATCCACTCCTTTCCTTTCTTTTCTTCCGATTAATCTCCTTCTTCTTCTTCCTTTTCTTCGTCATATCACTCTTTTTCTCCTTCTTCTGCTTCCACTTGCATGTCTACCTCTTGTCCTCCTTCTTCCACTTCTTCTCCATCATCCTCACTCCTTCAACTACTTCTTCTTCTTCCTCTTGTTCACCTTCTTCCACTTCTACTACATCCACTTGTTCTTCTTCTTCCCTCTCTTCTCCTTCTTCCCCTTCTTTTACCTACACTACTTCTTCTTCTCCTCCTTGTTCAACTTCTTCTTCATCCCCTTTCCTTCCATTGCTTCTTCTTCCTCCTCTTTTTCTCATTCTTCCACTTCTTCTTCTTCTTCCTATTGTTCTCCCTCTTCCACTTGCACTTCTTCCTTTTCTTGATGTGAATGCCGAAGACAATGACTTTTCATTTTTTGTAACGTTTCATTAATTTAGGAATTAATGTAACATGCAATTAATCATGTGTGATAATTGTGTGATAATAGAGTATTTAATTTTTCTTTTGGGAGTTACGATTTTGAACAGTCACCTAATTCTATAAATAGGGGCTGAATTGTACTCTAAGGACAACAATTGAATTAGTGAAATTATATTTGGGTTTTACCCTTTTGTGAGAGATGAATTTCTCTTTAGAACTTATCAAGGAATTTTTCCTTGTGGCGTTCTCCTAGACTTATCAAGGGTAAATCACCACCCTTATGGCGTCATATGACTTATCTTCCATCCTTGGAAGTGGCGTCATTTATCCCTTTGTTAAACCATTTTCATCCTTTCCATTTTCTTGTTTACCCAATTCTCATTATTTTGTTAACTTATTACCTTCCAACCTAGATAGATCCGCAAAACGAATCCAACCCCTTTGGATTTATATCAGTTGGTATCAGAGCCTGGTTTTAGGTTTGGAACTATGGTGGATATTTTTTATACAAGGTGTTTAATCGAAGGTCATTTGTGTTTATTTGCAGTTGATGAAGAAAGTCATAGCAACGTGGTGAGCGAAAGATTGGTGAATAAACTTAACTTACCAATGAGTCTTCATCCTAAGCAAACTAAGTTTAGATTCACTATTGGAAAATATGTGGAGGAAGTGACATGCGATATTGCTCCCATGGACTCATGTCATTTTCTTTTAGGGAGACCTTGGTTGCAGGGTAAAAGGATAAATTCTGAAAGACTTTCAGTTTCTTTGGTGCATGAAGGACGCAAACTTAATTTGAAATTTCTGACACCAAGTGAAGTTTCTGATAATCAACATAAGTTGAAGGAGAAAATAGAAAAAGAAAGAGAAGAAAAGAGAAAAATAGAAAAAGAAAAGAGTGAAGAGGAAGAGAGAGAAAAGGAAAGAGAAAGAGAGAAAAAGAACGTTAAAATAAAAACTGCTAATAATTTTTCTTCTTTTATTGGTATTTGAATGCACAGGACGATGACAATACAACCCACAAATTGCCATATTTGAGGAAGAAAAATGTGGATATCCCTTTTCCAGAGTCATTGTACATTCAGTACATTGTTGAGGTTAAAACTCCTGAAGAAAATGCACAAGTCTATTTTAAAAAAAGAATTCCTCTTGATTCCAATGTTTGGGTTTGGAAACCAAAAAGGAAAACTTCTTTTATGCATAAATTTTTGCAAGTTATATTTGATCCTGGAGGTTTTTTTGTTCGTTATAAGTGAATAAAATTTGTAGAAAAATAAAGTCATAGATTCGGGGACGAATCTTTTCGAAGAAGGAAGGAATGATGTGAATGCCGAAGACAATGACTTTTCATTTTTTGTAACATTTCATTAATTTAGGAATTAATGTAACATGCAATTAATCATGTGTGATAATTGCGTGATAATAGAGTATTTAATTTTTCTTTTGGGAGTTACGATTTTGAACAGTCACCTAATTCTATAAATAGGGGCTGAATTGTACTCTAAGGACAACAATTGAATTAGTGAAATTATATTTGGGTTTTACCCTTTTGTGAAAGATGAGTTTCTCTTTAGAACTTATCAAGGAATTTTTCCTTGTGGCGTTCTCCTAGACTTATCAAGGGTAAATCACCACCCTTGTGGCGTCATATGACTTATCTTCCATCCTTGGAAGTGGCGTCATTTATCCCTTCGTTAAACCATTTTCATCCTTTCCATTTTCTTGTTTACCCAATTCTCATTGTTTTGTTAACTTATTACCTTCCAACCTAGATAGATCCGCAAAACGAATCCAACCCCTTTGGATTTATATCATTTCTTCTCGTTCTTCCTCTTCTTCTCCTTCTGCCCCTTCCTCTCACTCCTCCCGTTCTCCTTCTTCCACTTCTTCTTCTTCATCTCCTTTCATTCCACTACTTCCTCCTATTCCTCTTATTCTCTCCTTCTACCACTTCTTCTACTTCTACTCGTTGTTCTTCTTCATTTTCGTCTCCTTCTTCCGCTTCTTCTGCTTACACTTCTTCTTATTCCTCTTCTTCCATTTCTTCTCCTTCCACTACTTCTTCTTTCCTTTCTGTCTTCTCCTTCCTCTTTTTCTCCATCCCCCACTTCTATTGCTTCCCATTGTTGCTCTTCCTCTTCTTCTCCTTCCCCCTTATCTTATGCTTACACTTCTTCTTCTTCTTCTTCTTCTTCTCCTCCAGATTCCACTTCTTCTGCTTCTTCTTCCCTTCCCTTCCCATCCTTCTTTGTTTTCCTCCTTTTCTCCTTGTTCCAATTCTTCTTCTTCATCTCACCTCCTTCCACTACTTCTTCTTCCTCCTCTTGTTCACCTTCTTCAACTTCTTCACTTTCCACATCTTCTTCTTCTTCCTTTTCTTATCCTTCTTCCACTTCTTCTAGTTACTCTCCTTCTTCTTCCTCTTCTTATCTTTCTTCCAGTTCTCGTGCCTCCTCTTGTTCTCTTTCTTCCACTACTTCTTCATCTTCTCTTTTCCTTTCTTTTCTTCTTCTTCATCTCTTTCTTCTTCTTCCTTTCCTTCGTCATATCCCTCTTTTTCTCCTTCTTCTACTTCCACTTGAATTTCTACCTCTTGTTCTCCTTCTTCCACTTCTTCTCCATCATCCCTACTCCTTCAACTACTTCTTCTTCTTCCTCTTGCTCACCTTCTTCCACTTCTGCTACATCCACTTGTTCTTCTTCTTCCCTCTCTTCTACTTCTTGCCCTTCTTCTGCCTGCACCACTTCGTCAACCTCCCCTTCTTCTTCTCCTCCTTGTTCCACTTTTTCTTCATCCCCTTTCGTTCCATTGCTTCTTCTACCTCCTCTTTTCTCATTCTTCCACTTCTTCTTCTTCTTCCTATTTTTCTCCTTCTTCCACTTGCACTTCTTCCTGTTCTTCTTGTTCTTCCACTTCTTCTTCTTCCTCTTCTTCTCTTTCTGCCACCTCTTCTCCCTCCTCTCGTTCTCCTTCTTCCACTTCTTCTTCTTCATATCCTTTCTGATGTGAATGCCGAAGACAATGACTTTTTATTTTTTGTAACGTTTCATTAATTTAGGAATTAATGTAACATGCAATTAATCATATGTGATAATTGCGTGATAATGAAGTATTTAATTTTTCTTTTAGGAGTTATGATTTTGAACAGCCACCTAGTTCTATAAATAGGGGTTGAATTGTACTCAAAGGACAGCCATTGAATTAATGAAATTATATTTGGGTTTTACCCTTTTGTGAGAGATGAATTTCTCTTTAGAACTTATCAAGGAATTTTTCCTTGTGGCGTTCTCCTAGACTTATCAAGGGTAAATCACCACCCTTGTGGCGTCATATGACTTATCTTCCATCCTTGGAAGTGGCGTCATCTATCTTTTCGTTAAACCATTTTCATCCTTTCCATTTTCTTGTTTATCCAATTTTCATTGTTTTGTTAACTTATTACCTTCCAACCTAGATAGATCCGCAAAACGAATCCAACCCCTCTGGATTTCTATCAATTGCATTCCACTACTTCCTCCTATTCCTCTTATTCTCTCCTTCTACCACTTCTTCTACTTCTACTTGTTCTTCTTCTTCATTTTCGTCTCCTTCTTCCGCTTCTTCTTCAACTACTTCTTCTTCTTCCTCTTGCTCACCTTCTTCCACTTCTGCTACATCCACTTGTTCTTCTTCTTCCCTCTCTTCTACTTCTTGCCCTTCTTCTGCCTACACCACTTCGTCAACCTCCTCTTCTTCTTCTCCTCCTTGTTCCACTTTTTCTTCATCCCCTTTCGTTCCATTGCTTCTTCTACCTCCTCTTTTTCTCATTCTTCCACTTCTTCTTCTTCTTCCTATTTTTCTCCTTCTTCCACTTGCACTTCTTCCTGTTCTTCTCGTTCTTCCACTTCTTCTTCTTCCTCTTCTTCTCTTTCTGCCACCTCTTCTCCCTCCTCTCGTTCTCCTTCTTCCACTTCTTCTTCTTCATATCCTTTCTGATGTGAATGCCGAAGACAATGACTTTTTATTTTTTGTAACGTTTCATTAATTTAGGAATTAATGTAACATGCAATTAATCATATGTGATAATTGCGTGATAATGAAGTATTTAATTTTTCTTTTAGGAGTTATGATTTTGAACAGCCACCTAGTTCTATAAATAGGGGTTGAATTGTACTCAAAGGACAACCATTGAATTAATGAAATTATATTTGGGTTTTACCCTTTTGTGAGAGATGAATTTCTCTTTAGAACTTATAAAGGAATTTTTCCTTGTGGCGTTCTCCTAGACTTATCATGGGTAAATCACCACCCTTGTGGCGTCATATGACTTATCTTCCATCCTTCGAAGTGGCGTCATCTATCTTTTCGTTAAACCATTTTCATCCTTTCCATTTTCTTGTTTATCCAATTTTCATTGTTTTGTTAACTTATTACCTTCCAACCTAGATAGATCCGCAAAACGAATCCAACCCCTCTGGATTTCTATCAATTTCATTCCACTACTTCCTCCTATTCCTCTTATTCTCTCCTTCTACCACTTCTTCTACTTCTACTTGTTCTTCTTCTTCATTTTCGTCTCCTTCTTCCGCTTCTTCTGCTTCCACTTCTTCTTCTTCATCAACTCTCATTCCACTACTTCTACCACTTCTTCTACTTCTACTTGTTGTTCTTCTTCATTTTCGTCTCCTTCTTCCGCTTCTTCTGCTTACACTTCTTCTTCTTCCTCTTCTTCCATTTCTTCTCCTTCCACAACTTCTTTGTCTTTCCTTTCTGTCTTCTCCTTCTCTATTTCTCCATCCCCCACTTCTGTTGCTTCCTATTATTGCTCTTTCTCTTCTTCTCCTTCCCCCAAATCTTATGCTTACACTTCTTCTTCTTCTTCCTCTTCTCCTCCAGATTCCACTTCTTCTGCTTCTTCTTCCCTTCCCTTCCCCTCCTTCTTCCTTTTCCTCCTTTTCACCTTCTTCAACTTCTTCACTTTCCACATCTTCTTCTTCTTCCTTATCTTCTCCTTCTTCCACTTCTTCTAGTTACTCTCCTTCTTCTTCCTCTTCTTATCTTTCTTCCACTTCTCCTGCCCCCTCTTGTTCTGTTTCTTCCACTTCTTCTTCATCCTCTCCTTTCCTTTGTTTTATTCCTTTTCATCTCCTTCTTCTTCTTCCATTTCTTCGTCATATCCCTCTTTTTCTCCTTCTTCTACTTCCACTTGCATTTCTACCTCTTGTTCTCCTTCTTCCACTTCTTCTCCATCATCCCCACTCCTTCAACTACTTCTTCTTCTTCGTCTTGTTCACCTTCTTCCACTTCTACTACATCCACTTGTTCTTCTTCTTCCCTCTCTTCTCCTTCTTGCCCTTCTTCTGCCTACACTACTTCTTCTCCTTCTTGGTCCACTTCTTCTTCATCTCCTTTCCTTCCATTGCTTGTTCTTCCTCCTCTTTTTCTCAATCTTCCACTTCTTCTTCTTCTTCCTATTGTTCTCCTTCTTCCACTTGCACTTCTTCCTTTTCTTCTCGTTCTTCCACTTCTTCTTCTTCCTCTTCTTCTCCTACAGCAATCTCTTCTCCCCCCTCCCGTTCTCCTTCTTCCACTTCTTCTTCTTCATCTCGTTTCATTCTACTACTTCCTCCTATTCCTCTTATTCTCTCCTTCTACCACTTCTTCTACTTCTACTTGTTGTTCTTCTTCATTTTCGTCTCCTTCTTCCATTGCTCTCCTTCTTCCACTTGCACTTCTTCCTCTTCTGCTCCAGATTCCACTTCTTCTGCTTCTTCTTCCCTTCCCTTCCCCTCCTTGTTCCTTGTCCTCCTTTTGTCCTTGTTCCAATTCTTCTTCTTCACCTCACCTCTTTTCACTACTTCTTCTTCCTCCTCTTGTTCGCCTTCTTCCACTTCATCGCCACTCCTTCAACCACTTCTTCTTCTTCCTCTTGTTCACCTTCTTCCACTTCTACTACATCCACTTGTTCTTCTTCTTCCCTTTCTTCTCCTTCTTACCCTTCTTCTGCCTACACTACTTCTTCTTCCTCCCCTTCTACTTCTCCTCCTTGTTCCACTTCTTCTTCATCCCCTTTCCTTCCATTGCCTCTTCTTCCTCCTCTCTTTCTCATTCTTCCACTGCTTCTTCTTCTTCCTATTGTTCTCCTTCTTCCACTTGCACTTCTTCCTTTTCTTCTCGTTCTTCCACTTCTTCTTCTTCCTCTTCTTCTCCTACTGCAATCTCTTCTCCCCCCTCCCGTTCTCCTTCTTCCACTTCTTCTTCTTCATCTCGTTTCATTCCACTACTTCCTCCTATTCCTCTTATTCTCTCCTTCTACCACTTCTTCTACTTCTACTTGTTGTTCTTCTTCATTTTCGTCTCCTTCTTCCGCTTCTTCTGCTTACATTTCTTCTTCTACCTCTTCTTCCATTTCTTCTCCTTCCAAAACTTCTTCTTCTTTCCTTTCCGTATTCTCCTTCCTCTTTTTCTCCATCCCCCACTTTTGTTGCGTCCCATTGCTGCTCTTCCTCTTCTTCTCCTTCCCCCAAATCTTATGCTTACACTTCTTCTTCTTCTTCCTCTTCTCCTCCAGTTTCCACTTCTTCTCCTTCTTCTTCCCTTCCCTTCCCCTCCTTCTTCCTTTTCCTCATTTTCCCCTTGTTCCAATTCTTCTTCTTCATCTCACTTCCTTCCACTACTTCTTATTCCTCCTCTTGTTCACCTTCTTCAACTTCTTCACTTTCCACATCTTCTTCTTCTTCCTTTTCTTCTCGTTCTTCCACTTCTTCTAGTTACTCTCCTTCTTCTTCCACTTGCACTTCTTCATTTTCTTCTCGTTCTTCCACTTCTTCTTCTTCCTCTTCTCCCTCCTCCCGTTCTCCTTCTTCCACTTCTTCTTCTTCATCCCCTTTCCTTCCATTGCTTCTTCTTCCTCCACTTTTTCTCATTCTTCCACTTCTTCTTCTTCTTCATATTGTTCTCCTTCTTCCACTTGCACTTCTTCCTTTTCTTCCCGTTCTTCCAATTCTTCTTCTTCCTCTTCTTCTCCTTCTGCCACCTCTTCTCCCTCCTCCCGTTCTGCTTCCTCCACTTTTTATATTTCATCTCCTTTCATTCCACTACTTCCTCCTATTCCTCTTATTCTCTCCTTCTACCACTTCTTCAACTTCTACTTGTTGTTCTTCTTCATTTTCGTCTCCTTCTTCCACTTACACTTCTTCTTCTTCATCTTCTTCCATTTCTTCTCCTTCCACAACTTCTTCTTCTTTCCTTTCCGTCTTCTCCTTCCTATTTTTCTCCATTCCCCACTTCTGTTGCATCCCATTGTTGCTCTTCCTCTTCTTCTCCTTCCCCCAAATCTTATGGTTACACTTCTTCTTCTTCTTCTGCTTCTTTTTCCCTTGCCTTCCCCACCTTCTTCCTGTTCCTCCTTTTCTCCTTGTTCCAATTCTTCTTCTTCATCTCACTTCCTTCCACTACTTCTTCTTCCTCCTCTTGTTCACCTTCGTCAACTTCTTCACTTTCCACATCTTCTTCGTCTTCCTTTTCTTCCACTTCTTCTAGTTACTATCCTTCTTCTTCATCTTCTTATCTTTCTTCCACTTCTCCTGCCACCTCTTGTTCTCTTTCTTCGACTTCTTCTTAATCCTCTCTTTTCCTATCTTTTCTTCCTCTTCATCTCCTTCTTCTTCTTTCTTTCCTTCGTCATATCCCTATTTTTCTCCTTCTTCTGCTTCTACTTGCATTTGTACCTCTTGTTCTCCTTCTTCCTCGTCTTCTCCATCATCCCCACTCCTTCAACTGCTACTTCTTCTTCCTCTTGTTCAGCTTGTTCCACTTCTACTACATCCACTTGTTCTTCTTCTTCCCTCTTTTCTCCTTGTTGCCCTTCTTCTGCCTACACTACTTCTTCTTCCAACCCTTCTTCTTCTCCTCCTTGTTCCGCTTCTTCTTCTTCATCCCCTTTCCTTCCATTGCTTCTTCTTACTCCTCTTTTTCTCATTCTTCCACTTCTTCTTCTTCCTCTTCTTCTCCTTCTGCCACCTCTTCTCCCCCTTCCCGTGCTCCTTCTTCCACTTCTTCTTCTTCATCTCGTTTCATTACACTACTTCCTCCTATTCCTCTTATTCTCTCTTTCTACCACTTCTTCTACTTCTACTTGTTGTTCTTCTTCATTTTCGTCTCCTTCTTCCGCTTCTTCTGCTTACATTTCTTCTTCTTCCTCTTCTTCCATTTCTTCTCCTTCCAAAACTTCTTCTTCTTTCCTTTCCGTATTCTCCTTCCACTTTTTCTCCATAACCAATTCTGTTGCGTCCCATTGCAGCTCTTCCTCTTCTTCTCCTTCCCCCAAATCTTATGCTTACACTTCTTCTTCTTCTTCTTCCTCTTCTCCTCCAGTTTCCACTTCTTCTGCTTCTTCTTCCCTTCCCTTCCCCTCCTTCTTCCTTTTCCTCCTTTCTCCTTGTTCCAATTCTTCTTCTTCATCTCACTTCCTTCCACTACTTCTTCGTCCTCCTCTTGTTCACCTTCTTCAACTTCTTCACTTTCCACATCTTCTTCTTCTTCCTTTTCTTCCACTTCTTCTAGTTACTATCCTTCTTCTTCCTCTTCTTATCTTTCTTCCACTTCTCCTGCCTCCTCTTGGTCTCTTTCTTCCACTTCTTCTTCATCCTCTCTTTTCCTATCTTTTCTTCCTCTTCATCTCCTTCTTCTTCTTCCTTTCCTTCGTCATATCCCTCTTTTTCTCCTTCTTCTGCTTCCACTTGCATTTGTACCTCTTGTTCTCCTTCTTCCACGTCTTCTCCATCATTCCCACTCCTTCAATTACTTCGTTTTCTTCCTCTTGTTCACCTTCTTCCACTTCTACTACACCCACTTGTTCTTCTTCTTCCCTCTCTTCTCCTTCTTGCCCTTCTTTTGGCTGTACTACTTCTTCTTCCTCCCCTTCTTCTTCTCCTCTTTGTTCCGCTTCTTCTTCATCCCTTTTCCATCCATTGCTTCTTCTTCCTCCTTTTTTTCTCATTCTTCCACTTCTTGTTCTTCTTCCTATTGTTCTCCTTCTTCCACTTGCACTGCTTCCTTTTCTGCTCGTTCTTTTCTTCTTCTTCCTCTTTTTCTCCTTCTGCGACCTCTTCTCCCTCCTCTCGTGCTCCTTCTTCCACTTCTTCTTCTTAATCTCCTTTCATTCCACTACTTCATCCTATTCCTCTTATCCCTTCCCTTCCCCTCCTTCTTCCTTTTCCTCCTTTTCTCCTTGTTCCAATTCTTCTTCTTCATCTCACCTCCTTCCACTACTTCTTCTTCCTCCTCTTGTTCACCTGCTACACTTTCCACATCTTCATCTTCTTCCTTTTCTTCTCCTTCTTCCACTTCTTCTGGTTACTGTCCTTCTTCTTCCTCTTCTAATCTTTCCTCCAGTTCGCCTCCTCTCCTTTCCTTTCTTTTCTTCCTCTTCATCTCCTTCTTCTTCCTCCTTTCCTTTGTCATCTCCCTCTTTTTCTCCTTCTTCTGCTTCCACTTGCATTTCTACCTCTTGTTCTTCTTCTTCCACTTCTTCTCCATCATCCCCAGTCCTTCAACTGCTTCATCTTCTTCCTTTTGTTGACCTTCTTCCACTTCTACTACATCCACTTGTTCTTCTTCTTCCCTCTCTTCTCCTTCTTGCCCTTCTTCTGCCTACACTACTTCTTCTTCCTCCCCTTCTTCTTCTTCCTCTTTTTCTCCTTCTGCCACCTCTTCTCCCTCCTCTCGTGCTCCTTCTTCCACTTCTTCTTCTTCATCTCCTTTCATTCCACTACTCCATCCTATTCCTCTTATTTTCTCCTTCTACCACTTCTTCTACTTCTACTTGTTCTTCTTCTTCATTTTTGTCTCCTTCTTCCGCTTTTTCTGCTTAAACTTCTTCTTCTTCTTCCTCTTCATCCATTTATTCTCCTTCCACAACTTTGTGTTCTTTCCTTTCAGTCTTCTCCTTCCTCTTTTTCTCCATCCCGCACTTCTGTTGCTTCCCATTTCGCCCAAATCTTATACTTACACTTCTTCTTCTTCTTCCTCTTCTCCAGATTCCACTTCTTCTGCTTCTTCTTCCCTTCCCTTCCGCTCCTTCTTCCTTTTCCTTGTTTTCTCCTTGTACCAATTCTTCTTCTTCATCTCACCTCCTTCCACCACTTCTTCTTCCTCCTCTTGTTCACCTTCTTCACTTTCCACATCTTCGTCTTCTTCCTTTTCTTCTCCTTCTTCCACTTCTGCTGGTTACTCTCCTTCTTGTTCCTCTTCTTATCTATCTTCCACTTTGCCTGCCTCTTCTTGTTCTCTTTCTTCCACTTCTTCTTCATCCTCTCCTTTCCTTTCTTTTCTTCCTCTTCATCTCCTTCTTCTTCCTCCTTTCCTTCGTCATATCCCACTTTTTCTCCTTCTTCTACTTCCACTTGCATTTCTACCTCTGGCTCTTCTTCGTCCACTTCTTCTCCATCATCCCCACTCCTTCAACTACTTCTTCTTCTTCCTGTTGTTCACCTTGTTCTACTTCTACTACATCCACTTGTTCTTCTTCTTCCCTCTCTTCTCCTTCTTGCCCTTCTTCTGCCTACACTACTTCTTCTTTCTCCCCTTCTTCTTCTCCTCCTTGTTCCGCTTCTTCTTGATCCCCTTTCCTCCATTGCTTCTTCTTCCTCCTCTTTTTCTCATTCTTCCACTTCTTCTTCTTCTTCCTATTGTTCTCCTTCTTCCGCTTGCACTTCTTCCTTTTCTTCTCGTTCTTCCACTTCTTCTTCTTCTTCCACTTCTTCTTCTTCTTCCTTTTCTTCTCCTTCTGCCACCTCTTCTCCCTCCTCCCGTTCTCTTACTTCCACTTCTTCTTCTTCATCTCCTTTCATTCCACTACTTCCTCCTATTCCTCTTGTTCTCTCCTTCTACCACTTCTTCTACTGCTAGTTGTTCTTCTTTTTTATTTTCGTCTCCTTCCTCCGCTTTTTCTGCTTACACTTCTTCTCCTTCCTCTTCTTCCATTTCTTCTCCTTCCACAACTTCTTCTTTCCTTTCCGTCTTCTCCTTCTCTTTTTCTCCATCCCCCACTTCAGTTGCTTCCCATTGTTGCTCTTCCTCTTCTTCTCCTTCCCCGAAATCTTATGCTTACATTTCTTCTTCTTCTTCCTCTTCTCCTCCAGCTTCCACTTCTTCTGCTTCTTCTTCCCTTCCCTTCCCCTCCTTCTTCCTTTTCCTCCTTTTCTCCTTCTTCCAATTCTTCTTCTTCATCTCACCTCCTTCCACTACTTCTTCTTCCTCCTCCTGTTCACCTTCTTCAACTTCTTCACTTTCAACATCTTCTTCTTCTTTTCTTCTCCTTCTTGCACTTCTTCTAGCTACTCTCCTTCTTCTTCCTCTTCTTCTCTTTCTTCCACTTCTCCTGCCTCCTCTTGTTCTCTTTGTTCCACTTCTTCTTCATCCTCTCCTTTCCTTACTTTTCTTCTCCTTCATCTCCTTCTTCTTCTTCCACTTGCATTTCTACCTCTTGTTCTCCTTCTTCCACTTCTCCTCCATCATCCCCACTCCTTTAACTACTTCTTCATCTTCCTCTTGTTCACCTTCTTCTACATCCACTTGTTCTTCTTCTTCCCTCTCTTCTCCTTCTTGCCCTTCTTCTTCCCCCGCTTCTTCTTCTCCTCCAGTTTCCACTTCTTCTCCATCATCCCCAGTCCTTCAACTGCTTCATCTTCTTCCTTTTGTTCTCATTCTTCCACTTCTACTATATCCACTTGTTCTTCTTCTTCCCTCTCTTCTCCTTCTTGCACTTCTTCTGCCTACACTACTTGTTCTTCCTCCCCTTCTTCTTCTCCTCCTTGTTCCACTTCTTCTTCATCCCCTTCTCTTCCATTGCCTCTTCTTCCTCCTCTTTTTCTCATTCTTCCACTGCTTCTTCTTCTTCCTATTGTTCTCCTTCTTCCATTTGTACTTCTTCCTTTTCTTCTCGTTCTTCCACTTCTTCTTCTTCCTCTTCTTCTTCTACTGCCACCTCTTGTCCCTCCTCCCGTTCTCCTTCTTCCAGTTCTTCTTCTTCATCTCCTTTCATTCCACTACTTCCTCCTATTCCTCTTATTCTCTCCTTCTACCACTTCTTCTACTTCTACTTGTTGTTCTTGTTCATTTTCGTCTCCTTCTTACGCTTCTTCTGCTTACACTTCTTCTTCTTCCTCTTCTTCCATTTCTTCTCCTTTCACAACTTCTTCTTCTTTCCTTTCCGTCTTCTCCTTCCTCTTTTTCTCCACCCCTCACTTTTGTTGCTTCCCATTGTTGCTCTTCCTCTTCTTCTCCTTCCCCCAAATCTTATGTTTACACTTCTTCTTCTTCTTCCTCTTCTCCAGATTCCACTTCTTCTGCTTCTTCTTCCCTTCCCTTCCCCTCCTTCTTCCTTTTCCTCCTTTTCACCTTCTTCAACTTCTTCACTTTCCACATCTTCTTCTTCTTCCTTTTCTTCTCCTTCTTCCACTTCTTCTAGTTACTCTCCATCTTCTTCCTCTTCTTATCTTTCTTCCACTTCTCCTGCCTCCTCTTGTTCTCTTTCTTCCACTTCTTCTTCATCCTCTCCTTTCCTTTCTTTCTTCCTCTTCATCTCCTTTTTCTTCTTCCTGTCCTTCGTCATATCCCTCTTTTTCTCCTTCTTCTGCTTCAACTTGCATTTCTACCTCTTGTTCTCCTTCCTCCACTTCTTCTCCATAATCCCCACTCCTTCAACTACTTCTTCTTCCTCTTGTTCACCTTCTTCCACTTCTACTACATCCACTTGTTCTTCTTCTTCCCTCTCTTCTTCTTCTTGCCCTTCTCCTACCTACACTACTTCTTCTTCCTCCCCTTCTTCTTGTCCTCCTTGTTCCACTTCTTCTTCATCCCCTTTCCTTCCATTCCTTCTTCTTCCTCCTCTTTTTCTCATTCTTCCACTTATTCTTCTTCTTCTTCTTCCAATTGTTCTCCTTCTTCCACTTGCACTTCTTCCATTTCTTCTCGTTCTTCCACTTCTTCTTCTTCCTCTTCTTCTCCTTCTGCCACCTCTTCTCCCTCCTCCCGTTCTCCTTCTTCCACTTCTTCTTCTTCATCTCCTTTCATTCCACTACTTCCTCGTATTCCTCTTATTCTCTCCTTCTACCACTTCTTCTACTTCTACTTGTTGTTCTTCTTCATTTTCGTCTCCTTCTTCCGCTTCTTCTGCTTACACTTCTTCTTCTTCCTCTTCTTCCATTTCTTCTCCTTCCACAACTTCTTTGTCTTTCCTTTCTGTCTTCTCCTTCTCTATTTCTCCATCCCCCACTTCTGTTGCTTCCTATTATTGCTCTTTCTCTTCTTCTCCTTCCCCCAAATCTTATGCTTACACTTCTTCTTCTTCTTCCTCTTCTCCTCCAGATTCCACTTCTTCTGCTTCTTCTTCCCTTCCCTTCCCCTCCTTCTTCCTTTTCCTCCTTTTCACCTTCTTCAACTTCTTCACTTTCCACATCTTCTTCTTCTTCCTTTTCTTCTCCTTCTTCCACTTCTTCTAGTTACTCTCCTTCTTCTTCCTCTTCTTATCTTTCTTCCACTTCTCCTGCCCCCTCTTGTTCTGTTTCTTCCACTTCTTCTTCATCCTCTCCTTTCCTTTGTTTTATTCCTTTTCATCTCCTTCTTCTTCTTCCATTTCTTCGTCATATCCCTCTTTTTCTCCTTCTTCTACTTCCACTTGCATTTCTACCTCTTGTTCTCCTTCTTCCACTTCTTCTCCATCATCCCCACTCCTTCAACTACTTCTTCTTCTTCGTCTTGTTCACCTTCTTCCACTTCTACTACATCCACTTGTTCTTCTTCTTCCCTCTCTTCTCCTTCTTGCCCTTCTTCTGCCTACACTACTTCTTCTCCTTCTTGGTCCACTTCTTCTTCATCTCCTTTCCTTCCATTGCTTGTTCTTCCCCCTCTTTTTCTCAATCTTCCACTTCTTCTTCTTCATCCTATTGCTCTCCTTCTTCCACTTGCACTTCTTCCTTTTCTTCTCGTTCTTCCACTTCTTCTTCTTCCTCCTCTTCTCCTTCTGCCACCTCTTCTCCCTCCTGCCGTTCCCCTTCTTCCACTTCTTCTTCTTCATCTCCTTTCATTCCACTAATTCCTCCTATTCCTCTTATTCTCTCCTTCTACCACTTCTTCTACTTCTACTTGTTGTTCTTCTTCATTTTCGTCTCCTTCTTACGCTTCTTCTGCTTAAACTTCTTCTTCTTCCTCTTCTTCCATTTCTTCTCCTTCCATAACTTCTTCTTCTTTCCTTTCCGTCTTCTCCTTCCTCTTTTTCTCCATCCTCCACTTCTGTTGCTTCCCAATGTTGCTCTTCCTCTTCTTCTCCTTCCCCCAAATCTGATGCTTACACTTCCTCTTCTTCTTCCTCTTCCGCTCCAGATTCCACTTCTTCTGCTTTTTCTTCCCTTCCCTTCCCCTCCTTGTTCCTTGTCCTCCTTTTGTCCTTGTTCCAATTCTTCTTCTTCACCTCACCTCTTTTCACTACTTCTTCTTCCTCCTCTTATTCACCTTCTTCCACTTCATCGCCACTCCTTCAACCACTTCTTCTTCTTCCTCTTGTTCACCTTCTTCCACTTCTACTACATCCACTTGTTCTTCTTCTTCCCTTTCTTCTCCTTCTTACCCTTCTTCTGCCTACACTACTTCTTCTTCCTCCCCTTCTACTTCTCCTCCTTGTTCCACTTCTTCTTCATCCCCTTTCCTTCCATTGCCTCTTCTTCCTCCTCTCTTGCTCATTCTTCCACTGCTTCTTCTTCTTCCTATTGTTCTCCTTCTTCCACTTGCACTTCTTCCTTTTCTTCTCGTTCTTCCACTTCTTCTTCTTCCTCTTCTTCTCCTACTGCAATCTCTTCTCCCCCCTCCTGTTCTCCTTCTTCCACTTCTTCTTCTTCATCTCGTTTCATTCCACTACTTCCTCCTATTCCTCTTATTCTCTCCTTCTACCACTTCTTCTACTTCTACTTGTTGTTCTTCTTCATTTTCGTCTCCTTCTTCCATTGCTCTCCTTCTTCCACTTGCACTTCTTCCTCTTCTTCTACTTCTCCTCCTTGTTCCACTTCTTCTTCATCCCCTTTCCTTCCATTGCCTCTTCTTCCTCCTCTCTTGCTCATTCTTCCACTGCTTCTTCTTCTTCCTATTGTTCTCCTTCTTCCACTTGCACTTCTTCCTTTTCTTCTCGTTCTTCCACTTCTTCTTCTTCCTCCTCTTCTCCTTCTGCCACCTCTTCTCCCTCCTGCCGTTCCCCTTCTTCCACTTCTTCTTCTTCATCTCGTTTCATTCCACTACTTCCTCTTATTCCTCTTATTCTCTCCTTCTACCACTTCTTCTACTTCTACTTGTTGTTCTTCTTCATTTTCGTCTCCTTCTTCCGCTTCTTCTGCTTACATTTCTTCTTCTACCTCTTCTTCCATTTCTTCTCCTTCCAAAACTTCTTCTTCTTTCCTTTCCGTATTCTCCTTCCTCTTTTTCTCCATCCCCCACTTTTGTTGCGTCCCATTGCTGCTCTTCCTCTTCTTCTCCTTCCCCCAAATCTTATGCTTACACTTCTTCTTCTTCTTCCTCTTCTCCTCCAGTTTCCACTTCTTCTCCTTCTTCTTCCCTTCCCTTCCCCTCCTTCTTCCTTTTCCTCCTTTTCCCCTTGTTCCAATTCTTCTTCTTCATCTCACTTCCTTCCACTACTTCTTATTCCTCCTCTTGTTCACCTTCTTCAACTTCTTCACTTTCCACATCTTCTTCTTCTTCCTTTTCTTCTCGTTCTTCCACTTCTTCTAGTTACTCTCCTTCTTCTTCCACTTGCACTTCTTCGTTTTCTTCTCGTTCTTCCACTTCTTCTTCTTCCTCTTCTCCCTCCTCCCGTTCTCCTTCTTCCACTTCTTCTTCTTCATCCCCTTTCCTTCCATTGCTTCTTCTTCCTCCACTTTTTCTCATTCTTCCACTTCTTCTTCTTCTTCATATTGTTCTCCTTCTTCCACTTGCACTTCTTCCTTTTCTTCTCGTTCTTCCAATTCTTCTTCTTCCTCTTCTTCTCCTTCTGCCACCTCTTCTCCCTCCTCCCGTTCTGCTTCCTCCACTTTTTATATTTCATCTCCTTTCATTCCACTACTTCCTCCTATTCCTCTTATTCTCTCCTTCTACCACTTCTTCAACTTCTACTTGTTGTTCTTCTTCATTTTTGTCTCCTTCTTCCATTTACACTTCTTCTTCTTCTTCTTCTTCCATTTCTTCTCCTTCCACAACTTCTTCTTCTTTCCTTTCCGTCTTCTCCTTCCTCTTTTTCTCCATTCCCCACTTCTGTTGCATCCCATTGTTGCTCTTCCTCTTCTTCTCCTTCCCCCAAATCTTATGGTTACACTTCTTCTTCTTCTTCTGCTTCTTTTTCCCTTGCCTTCCCCACCTTCTTCCTTTTCCTCCTTTTCTCCTTGTTCCAATTCTTCTTCTTCATCTCACTTCCTTCCACTACTTCTTCTTCCTCCTCTTGTTCACCTTCGTCAACTTCTTCACTTTCCACATCTTCTTCGTCTTCCTTTTCTTCCACTTCTTCTAGTTACTATCCTTCTTCTTCATCTTCTTATCTTTCTTCCACTTCTCCTGCCACCTCTTGTTCTCTTTCTTCGACTTCTTCTTAATCCTCTCTTTTCCTATCTTTTCTTCCTCTTCATCTCCTTCTTCTTCTTTCTTTCCTTCGTCATATCCCTCTTTTTCTCCTTCTTCTGCTTCTACTTGCATTTGTACCTCTTGTTCTCCTTCTTCCTCGTCTTCTCCATCATCCCCACTCCTTCAACTACTACTTCTTCTTCCTCTTGTTCAGCTTGTTCCACTTCTACTACATCCACTTGTTCTTCTTCTTCCCTCTCTTCTCCTTGTTGCCCTTCTTCTGCCTACACTACTTCTTCTTCCTCCCCTTCTTCTTCTCCTCCTTGTTCCGCTTCTTCTTCTTCATCCCCTTTCCTTCCATTGCTTCTTCTTACTCCTCTTTTTCTCATTCTTCCACTTCTTCTTCTTCCTCTTCTTCTCCTTCTGCCACCTCTTCTCCCCCTTCCCGTGCTCCTTCTTCCACTTCTTCTTCTTCATCTCGTTTCATTACACTACTTCCTCCTATTATTCTTATTCTCTCTTTCTACCACTTCTTCTACTTCTACTTGTTGTTCTTCTTCATTTTCGTCTCCTTCTTCCGCTTCTTCTGCTTACATTTCTTCTTCTTCCTCTTCTTCCGTTTCTTCTCCTTCCAAAACTTCTTCTTCTTTCCTTTCCGTATTCTCCTTCCTTTTTTCTCCATACCCAATTCTGTTGCGTCCCATTGCAGCTCTTCCTCTTCTTCTCCTTCCCCCAAATCTTATGCTTACACTTGTTCTTCTTCTTCTTCCTCTTCTCCTCCAGTTTCCACTTCTTCTGCTTCTTCTTCCCTTCCCTTCCCCTCCTTCTTCCTTTTCCTCCTTTCTCCTTGTTCCAATTCTTCTTCTTCATCTCACCTCCTTCCACTGCTTCTTCTTCCTCCTCTTGTTCACCTTCTTCACTTTCCACATCTTCGTTTTCTTCCTTTTCTTCTCGTTCTTCCACTTCTGCTGGTTACTCTCCTTCTTGTTCCTCTTCTTATCTATCTTCCACTTCGCCTGCCTCCTCTTGTTCTCTTTCTTCCACTTCTTCTTCATCCTCTCCTTTCCTTTCTTTTCTTCCTCTTCATCTCCTTCTTCTTCCTCCTTTCCTTCGTCATATCCCACTTTTTCTCCTTCTTCTGCTTCCACTTGCATTTCTACCTCTTGCTATTCTGCGTCCACTTCTTCTCCATCATCCCCACTCCTTCAAGTACTTCTTCTTCTTCCTGTTGTTCACCTTCTTCCACTTCTACTACATCCACTTGTTCTTCTTCTTCCCTCTCTTCTCCTTCTTGCCCTTCTTCTGCCTACACTACTTCTTCTTTCTCCCCTTCTTCTTCTCCTCCTTGTTCCACTTCTTCTTCATCCCCTTTCCTCCATTGCTTCTTCTTCCTCCTCTTTTTCTCATTCTTCCACTTCTTCTTCTTCTTCCTATTGTTCTCCTTCTTCCGCTTACACTTCTTCCTTTTCTTCTCGTTCTTCCACTTCTTCTTCTTCCTCTTCTTCTCCTTCAACCACCTCTTCATCCTGCTCCCGTTCTCCTTCTACCACTTCTTCTTTTTCATCTCCTTTCATTCCACTACTTCCTCCTATTCCTCTTGTTCTCTCCTTCTACCACTTCTTCTACTTCTACTTGTTATTCTTCTTCATTTTCCTCTCCTTCTTCCGCTTCTTCTGCTTACACTTCTTCTTCTCCTTCCACAACTTCCTCTTCTTTCCTTTCCGTCTTCTCCTTCCTCTTTTTCTCCATCCCCTACTTCTGTTGCTTCCCATTGTTGCTCTTACTATTTTTCTCCTTCCCCCAAATCTTATGCTTACACTTCTTCTTCTTCCTCCTCTTCTCCTCCAGATTCCACTTCTTCTGCTTCTTCTTCCCTTCCCTTCCCTTCCCGTCCGGTCCTTCTTCCGTTTCCTCCTTTTCTCCTTGTTCCAATTCTTCTTCTTGATCTCACCTCCTTCCACTACTTCTTCTTCCTCCTCTTGTTCACCTTCTTCACTTTCCAGATCTTCTTCTTCCTTTTCTTCTCCTTATTCCACTTCTTCTAGTTACTCTCCTTCTTCTTCCTCTTCTTATCCTTCTTCCACTTCCCCTGCCTCCTCTTGTTCTCTTTCTTCCACTTCTTCTTTATCCTCTCCTTTCCTTTCTTTTCTTCCTCTTCATGTCCTTCTTCTTCTTCCTTTCCTTCGTCATATCCCTCTTTTTCTCCTTCTTCTGCTTCCACTTGCATTTCTACCTCTAGTTCTCCTTCTTCCACTTCTTCTCCATCATCCCTACTCCTTCAACTACTTCTTCTTCTTCCTCTTATTGACCTTCTTTCTCTTCTACTACATCCACTTGTTCTTCTTCTTCCCTCTCTTCTGCTTCTTCCCCTTCTTCTGCCTATACTACTTCTTCTTCCTCCCCTGTTTCTTCCCCTCCTTGTTCCAGTTCTTCTTCATCCCCTTTCCTTCCATTGCTTCTTCTTCCTCCTCTTTTTCTCATTCTTCCACTTCTTCTTCTTATTCCTATTGTTCTCCTTCTTCCACATGCACTTCTTCCATTTCTTGTCGTTCTTCCACTTCTTCTTCTTCTTCTTCCTCTTCTTCTCCTTCTGCCACCTCTTTTCCCTCCTCCTGTTCTCCTTCTTCCACTTCTTCTTCTTCATCTCCTTTCATTCCACTACTTCCTCCTATTCCTCTTATTCTCTCCTTCTACCACTTCTTCTACTTCTACTTGTTGTTCTTCTTCATTTTCCTATCCTTCTTCCGCTTCTTCTGCTTACACTTGTTCTTCTTCCTCTTCTTCCATTTCTTCTCCTTCCACAACTTCTTCTTCTTTCCTTTCTGTATTCTCCTTCCTCTTTTTCTCCATCCCCCACTTCACTTGCTTCCCATTGTTGCTCTTCTTCTTCTTCTGCTTCCCCCAAATCTTATGCTTACACTTCTTCTTCTTCTTCCTCTTCCCGTCCAGATTCCACCTCTTCTGCTTCTTCTTCCGTTCCCTTCCCCTCCTTCTTCCTTTTCCTCCTTTTTTGCTTGTTCCAATTCTTCTTCTTCATCTCACCTCCTTCCACTACTTCTTCTTCCTCCTCTTGTTCAACTTCTTCAACTTCTTCACTTTCCACATCTTCTTCCTCTTATTATCTTTCTTCAACTTCTCCTGCCTCCTCTTGTTCTCTTTCTTCCGCTTCTTCTTCATCGTCTCCTTTCGTTTGTTTTCTTCCTCTTCATCTCCTTTCATTCCACTACTTCCTCCTATTCCTCTTATTCTCTCCTTCTACCACTTGTTCTACTAATACTTGTGGTTCTTCTTCATTTTTGTCTCGTTCTTCTGCTTCTTCTGCTTACACTTCTTCTTCTTCCTCTTCTTCCATTTCTTCTCCTTCAACAACTTCTTCTTCTTTCCTTTCTGTCTTCTCCTTCCTCTTTTTCTCCATCCCCCACTTCTGTTGCTTCCCATTGTTGCTCTTCCTCTTCTTCTCCTTCCCCCAAATCTTATGCTTACACTTCTTCTTCTTCTTCCTCTTCTCCTCCAGATTCCACTTCTCTGCTTCTTCTTCCCTTCCCTTCCTTTCCCTTCCTTCTTCCTTTTCCTCCTTTTCTCCTTGTTCCAATTCTTCTTCTTCATCTCACCTCCTTCCACTACTTCTTCTTCCTCCTCTTGTTCACCTTCTTCAACTTCTTCACTTTCCACATCTTCTTCCTCTTATTATCTTTCTTCCACTTTTGCTGCCTCCTCTTGTTCTCTTTCTTCCACTTCTTCTTCATCGTCTCCTTTCGTTTCTTTTCTTCCTCTTCATCTCCTTCTTCTTCTTCCTTTTCTTCGTCATATCCCACTTTTTCTCCTTCTTCTGCTTGCACTTGCATTTCTACCTCTTGTTCTCCTTATTCCACTTCTTATCCATCATCCGCACTCCTTCAACTACTTCTTCTCCTTCTTGCCCTTCTTCTGCCTAAACTACTTCTTCTTCCTCCCCTTCTTCTTCTCCTCCTTGTTCCACTTCTTCTTCATCCCCTTTCCTTCCATTGCTTCTTCTTCCTCCTCTTTTTCTCATTCTTCCACTTCTTCTCCTTCTTCGACTTGCACTTCTTCCATTTCTTCTCGTTCTTCCACTTTTTCTTCTTCTCCTTCTGCCACCTCTTCTCTCTCTCCCCGTTCTCCTTCTTCCACTTCTTCTTCTTCATCTCCTTTCATTCCAATACTTCCTCCTATTCCTCTTATTCTCTCCTGCTACCACTTCTTCTACTTCTACTTGTTCTTCTTCTTCATTTTCGTCTCCTTCTTCTGCTTACACTTCCTCTTCTTCCATTTCTTCTCCTTCCACAACTTCTTCTTCTTTCCTTTCCGTCTTCTCCTTCCTCTTTTTCTCCATCCCCCACTTCTGTTGCTTCCCATTGTTGCTCTTCCTCTTCTTCTCCTTCCCCCAAATCTTATGCTTACACTTCTTCTTCTTCTTCCTCTTCTCCTCCATATTCCACTTCTTCCGCTTCTTCTTCCCTTCCCTTCCCCTCCTTCTTCATTTTCCTCCTTTTCTCCTTGTTCCAATTCTTCTTCATCATCTCACCTCCTCTTTTTCACCTTCTTCAACTTCTTCAGTTTCCACATCTTCTTCTTCTTCCATTTCTTCTCCTTCTTCTAGTTACTCTCCTTCTTCTAGTTACACTTCTTCTTCTTCTTCCTCTTCTCCTCCAGATTCCACTTCTTCTGCTTCTTCTTCCCTTCCCTTCCCCTCCTTCTTCCTTTTCCTCCTTTTCTCCTTGTTCCAATTCTGATTCTTCATCTCACCTCCTTCCACTACTTCTTCTTCCTCCTCTTGTTCACCTTCTTCAACTTCTTCACTTTCCACATCTTCTTCTTCTTCCTTTTCTTCTCCTTCTTCCACTTCTTCTAGTTACTCTCCTTCTTCTTCCTCTTCTTATCTTTCCTCCACTTCTCCTGCCTCCTCTTGTTCTCTTTCTTCCGCTTCTTCTTCATCCTCTCCTTTCGTTTCTTTTCTTCCTCTTCATCTCCTTCTTCTTCGTCCTTTCCTACGTCATATCCCTCTTTTTCTCCTTCTTTTGCTTCCACTTGCATTTCTACCTCTTGTTCTCCTTCTTCCACTTCTTCTCCATCATCCCCACTACTTCAACTACTTTTTCTTCTTCCTCTTGTTCACCTTCTTCCACTTCTACTATTTCCACTTGTTCTTCTTTTTCCCTCTCTTCTCCTTCTTGCCTTTCTCCTGCCTACACTACTTCTTCTTCCTCCCCTTGTTCTTCTCCGCCTTGTTCCGCTTCTTCTTCATCCCCTTTCCTTCCATTGCTTCTTCTTCCTCCTCTTTTTCTCATTCAATCACTTCTTCTTCTTCTTCCTATTGTTCTCCTTCTTCCACTTGCACTTCTTACTTTTCTTCTCTTTCTTCCACTTCTTCTTCTTCCTCTTCTTCTCCTTCTGCCACCTCTTCTCCCTCCTACCGTTCTCCTTCTTCCACTTCTTCTTCATCTCCTTTCATTCGACTACTTCCTCCTATTCCTTTTATTCTCTCCCTCTACCACTTCTATTTCAGCTTGTTATTCTTCTTCATTTTCGTCTCCTTCTTCGGCTTCTACTGCTTACACTTCTTCTTCTTCCTCTTCTTCCATTTCTTATCCTTCAACAACTTCTTCTTTCCCTTTCGTCTTCTCCTTCCTCTTTTTCTCCATCACCCACTTTTGTTGCTTCCCATTGTTTCTCTTCCTCTTCTTCTCCTTCCCCCAAATCTTATGACTTCTTCTTCCTCTTCTCCTGCAGATTCAACTTCTTCTGCTTCTTCTTGCCTTCCCTTCCCCTCCTTCTTCCCTTTCGTCCTTTTCTCCTTGTTCCAATTCCTCTTCTTCACCTCACCTCTTTCCACTACTTCTTCTTCCTCCTCTTGTTCACCTTCTTCAACTTCTTCATTTTCCACATCTTCTTCTTCTTCCTTTTCTTCTCCTTCTTCCACTTCTTCTAGTTACTCTCCTTCTTCTTCCTCTTCTTATCTTTCTTCCACTTCTCCTGACTCCTCTTGTTCTCTTTCTTCCACTTCTTCTTCATCCTCTCCCTTCCTTTCTTTTCTTCCTCTTCATCTCCTTCTTTTTCTTCCTTTCCTTCATCATATCCCTCTTTTTCTCCTTCTTCTTCTTCCACTTGCATTTCTACCTCTGGTTCTCCTTCTTCCACTTCTTTTCCATCATCCCCACTCCTTCAACTACTTCCTCTTCGTCCTCTTCTTCACCTTCTTCCACTTTTACTACCTCCACTTCTTCTTCTTCTTCCCTGTTTTCTCTTTCTTGCCATTCTTCTGCCTACACTACTTCTTCTTCCTCCCCTTCTTCTTCTCCTCCTTGTTCCGCTCCTTCTTCATCCCGTTTCCTTCCATTGCTTCTACTTCCTCCTCTTTTTCTCATTCTTCCACTTCTTCTTCTTCTTCCTATTGTTATCCTTCTTCCACTTGCACTTCTTCCTTTTCTTCTCGTTCTTCCACTTCTTCTTCTTCCTTTTCTTATCCTTCTGCGACCTCTTCTCTTCCTCGCGTTCTCCTTCTTCCTCTTCTTCTTCTTCATCTCATTTCATTCCACTACTTCCTCCTATTCCTCTTATTCTCTCCTTCTACCACTTCTTCTACTTCTACTTATTGTTCTTCTTCATTTTCATCTTCTTCTTTCGCTTCTTGTGCTTACACTTCTTCTTCTTCCTCTTCTTCTATTTCTTCTCCTTCCACAACTCCTTCTTCTTTCCTTTTCGTCTTCTCCTCCCTCTTTTTCTCCATCCCCCACTTCTGTTGCTTCCCATTGTTGCTCTTCCTGTTCTTCTCCTTCCCCCAAATCTTATGCTTACACTTGTTCTTCTTCTTCCTCTTCTCCTCCAGCTTCCACTTCTTCTGCTTCTTCTTCCCTTCCCTTCCCCTCCTTCTTCCTTTTCCTCCTTTTCTCCTTGTTCCAATTCTTCTTCTTCGTCTCACCTCCTTCCACTACTTCTGGTTCCTCCTCTTGTCCACCTTCTTCAACTTCTTCACTTTCCACATATTCTTCTTCTTCCTTTTCTTCTTCTTCTTCCACTTCTTCTACTTACTCTCCTTCTTCTTCCTCTTCTTATCTTTCTTCCACTTCTGCTGCCTCCTCTTGTTCTCTTTCTTCCACTTCTTCTTCATCCTCTCCTTTCCTTTCTTTTCTTCCTCTTCATCTCCTTCCTCTACTTCGTTTCCTTCGTCATATTCCTCCTGTTCTCCTTGTTCCAATTCCTCTTCTTCACCTCACCTCTTTCCATTACTTCTTCTTCCTCCTCTTGTTCACCTTCTTCAACTTCTTCATTTTCCACATCTTCTTCTTCTTCCTTTTCTTCTCCTTCTTCCACTTCTTCTAGTTACTCTCCTTCTTCTTCCTCTTCTTATCTTTCTTCCACTTCTCCTGCTTCCTCTTGTTCTCTTTCTTCCACTTGTTCTTCTTCTTCCCTCTCTTCTCCTTCTTGCCCTTCTTCTGCCTGCACTACTTCTTCTTCCTCCCTTTCTTCTTCTAATCCTTCTTCCACTTCTTCTTTATTCCCCCTTCCTTCCATTGCTTCTTCTTCCTCCTCTTTTTCTCATTCTTCCAGTTTTTCTTCTTCTTCCTATTGTTCTCCTTCTTCGACTTGCACTTCTTGCTTTTCTTCTCGTTCTTCCACTTCTTCTCTTTCTGCCACCTCTTCTTCCTCCTCCCAGTCTCCTTCTTCCACTTCTTCTTTTTCATCTCCTTTCATTCCATTACTTCCTCCTATTCCTCTTATTCTCTCCTTCTACCACTTCTTCTACTTCTACTTGTTGTTCTTCTTCATTTTCGTCTCCTTCTTCCGCTTCTTCAGCCTAAACTTCTTCTTCTTCCTCTTCTTCCATTTCTTCTCCTTCCACAACTTCTTCTTCTCTGCTTTCCGTCTTCTCCTTCCTCTTTTTGTCCATCCCCCACTTCTGTGCCTCCCATTGTTGATCTTCCTTTTCTTTTCCTTCCCCCAAATCTTATGCTTCCACTTCTTCTTCTTCTTCCTCTTCTACTCCAGATTCCACTTCTTCTGCTTCTTCTTCTTCCCTTCCCTTCCCCTCCTTCTTCCTTTTCTTCCTTTTCTCCTTGTTCCAATTCTTCTTCTTCATCTCACCTCCTTCCACTACCTCTTCTGCCTCCTCTTGTTCACCTTCTTCACATTCCACATCTTCTTTTTCTTGCTTTTCTTCTCCTTCTTCCACTTCTTCTAGTTACTGTCCTTCTTCTTCCTCTTCTTATCTTTCTTCCACTTCTCCTGCCTCCTCTTGTTCTCTTTCTTCCACTTCTTCTTCATCCTCTCCTTTCATTTGTTTTCTTCCTCTTCACCTCCTTCTTCTTCTTCCTTTCCTTCGTCATATCCCTCTTTTTCTCCTTCTTCTGCTTCCACTAGCATTTCTACCTCTTGTTCTCCTTCTTCCACTTCTTCTCCATCATCCCCTCTCTTTAAACTACTTCTTCTTCTTCCTCTTGTTCACCTTCTTCCACTTCTACTACATCCACTTGTTCTTCTTCTTCCCACTCTTCTCCTTCTTGCCCTTCTTATGCATACACTACTTCTTCTTTTTCCCCTTCTTCTTTTCCTCCTTGTTCCACTTCTTTGTCATCCCCTTTCCTTCTATTGCTTCTTCTAACTCCTCTTTTTCTTATCCTTCCACTTCTTCTTCTTCTTCCTATTGTTCTCCTTCTTCCACTTGCACTTCTTCCATTTCTTCTCCGTCTTCTCGTTTTTCCACTTCTTCTTCTTCCTCTTCTTCTCCTTCTGCCACCTCTTCTCCCTTCTCCCGTTGTCCTTCTTCCACTTCTTCTTCTTCATCTCCTTTCATTCCACTACTTCCTCCTATTCCTCTTATTCTCTCCTTCTACGACTTCTTCTACTTCTTCTTGTTGTTCTTCTTCATTTTCGTCTCCTTCTTTTGCTTCTTCTGCTTACACTTCTTGATGCATGGCTCCCTTGATCTTTTTCCTTGAGGTTCCAAGCACCATGAAATGGATGATGAAGGGGAAAGAAAATGGAGGCGGGGCGCCACTCTCAAAGAGAGATAAGCCAAAGTGTTTAGGTTTCCCACAAGGGAAGGAACCCTTGATAAAAACCAACTAGGAAGAGGTTCCTCACGAGAGAGGATCCTCAAGACCTTTTACTAAGAATGTGCTCACAAAGAGACTATTTTCATTCAACTTCAAAGGTGAAATTTTACAATGAGGGGGAATGAGTATATATAGCCCAATGGGAGAGCTTGGGCACACTTTTCTAGGCAATGTGGGACTTGGGCTTAAGTAGGATTAAAACTAATTAACCCAAGTCTTAGGCCTTAAGTGAGGCACCTAAGTTCACCCCCTATGGGTGCAATTAGCATATCTTAATGTGAATGGGCTAGCCCAAAATCATGTCTTAACTTATGCACCCATTATAAGCTTACTCCTCCTTTTTAACTAAAGACACCTATACCTTATAAACTAAGAAGATGGCTGGAAATACATGGCCTTAAGGGAATTAAAAATACTTTCCTATTTATCTAATTAAAATAAAATATTTACAAGCTAAAAATAACGAAGACTATGGCTTCGAATCTTCAATGAGCTTTTGTCCATGCCATGCCTTCCTTGAGTCCTCCTAGCCATGATGCATGCTAGGTGAGATTGCATCACTTCTTGTTCTTCCTCTTCTTCCATTTCTTCTCCTTCCACAACTTCTTATTCTTTCCTTTCCGTCTTCTCCTTCCTCTTTTTCTCCATCCCCCACGTTTGTTGCTTCCCATTGCTGCTCTTCCTCTTCTTCTCCTTCCCCCAAATCTTATGCTTACACTTCTTCTTCTTCTTCCTCTTTTCCTCCAGATTCCACTTCTTTGCTTCTTCTTCCCTTCCCTTCCTTTCCCTTCCTTCTTCCTTTTCCTCCTTTTCTCCTTGTTCCAATTCTTCTTCTTCATCTCACCTCCTTCCACTACTTCTTCTTCCTCCTCTTGTTCACCTTGTTCAACTTCTTCACTTTCCACATCTTCTTCTTCTTCCTTTCCTTCTCCTTCTTCTTCCTCTTCTTATCTTTCTTCCACTTCTCCTGCCTCCTCTTGTTCTATTTCTTCCACTTCTTCTTCATCCTCTCCTTTCCTTTCTTTTCTTCCTCTTCATCTCTTTCTTCTGCTTCCTTTCCTTCGTCATATCCTTCTTTTTCTCCTTCTTCTGCTTCCACTTGCATTTCTACCTCTTGTTCTCCTTCTTCCACTTCTTCTCCATCATCCCCACTTTTTCAACTACTTCTTCTTCTTCCTCTTGTTCACCTTCTTCCACTTCTACTACATCCACTCGTTCTTCTTCTTCCCACTCTTCTCCTTCTTGCCCTTCTTCTGCATACACTACTTCTTCTTCTTCCCCTTCTTCTCCTCCTCCTTGTTCCACTTCTTTGTCATCCCTTTTCCTTCCATTGCTTCTTCCTCTTCTTCTCCTTCTACCACCTCTTCTCCCTCCTCCCGTTCTCCTTCTTCCACTTCTTCTTCTTCATCTCCTTTGGTTCCACTACTTCCTCCTATTCCTCTTATTCACTCCTTCTACCACTTCTTCTCCTTCCACAACCTCTTCTTCTTCTTTCCTTTCCGTCTTCTCCTTCTGCCACCTGTTCTCCCTCCTCCCGTTCTCCTTCTTCGACTTCTTCTTCTTCATCTTCTTTCATACCATTACTTCCTCCTATTCCTCTTATTCTCTCCTTCTACCACTTCCACTTCTACTTGTTGTTCTTCTTCATTTTTGTCTCCTTCTTCCGCTTCTTCTACTTACACTTCTTCTTCTTCCTCTTCTTCCATTTCTTCTCCTTCCACAACTTCTTATTTCATTTCCGTCTTCTCCTTGCTCTTTTTCTCCATCCCCCATTCTGTTGCTGCCCATTGTTGCTCTTCCTCTTCTTCTCCTTCCCCCAAATCTTATGCTTACACTTCTTCTTCTTCCTCCTCTTCTCCTCCAGATTCCACTTCTTCTGCTTCTTCTTCCCTTCCCTTCCCCTCCTTCTTCCTTTTCCTCCTTTTCTCCTTGTTCCAATTCTTCTTCTTTATCTCACGTCCTTCCACTACTTCTTCTTCCTCCTCTTGTTCACCTTCTTCAAATTCTTCACTTTCCACATCTTCTTCTTCTTCCTTTTGTTCTCCTTCTTCCACTTCTTCTAGTTACTCTCCTTCTTCTTCCTCTTCTTATATTTCTTCCACTTCTCCTGCCTCCTCTTGTTCTCTTTCTTCCACTTCTTCTTCATCCTCTCCTTTCTTTTCTTTTCTTCCTCTTCATCTCCTTCTTCTTCTCCCTTTCCTTCATCATATCCCTCTTTTTCTCCTTCTTCTGCTTCCACTTGCATTTCTATATCTTGTTCTCCTTCATCCACTTCTTCTCCATCATCCCCACTCCTTCAACTACTTCTTCTTCCTCCTCTTATTCACCTTATTCCGCCCGTACTACATCCACTTGTTCTTCTTCTTCCCTCTCTTCTCGTTCTTGCCCTTCTTCTGCCTACACTACTTCTTCTTCCTCCCCTTCTTCTTCTCCTCCTTGTTCCACTTCTTCTTCATCCCCTTCCCTTCCATTGCTTCTTCTTCCGACTCTTTTTCTCATTCTTCCACTTCTTCTTCTTCTTCCTATTGTTCTCCTTCTTTCACTTGCACTTCTTCCTTTTCTTCTCGTTCTTCCACTTCTTCTTCGTCCTCTTCTTCTCCTTTTGCCACCTATTTTCCCTCCTTTCGTTCTGGTTCTTCCACTTCTTCTTCTTCATCTCCTTTCATTCCACTACTTCCTCCTATATTCTCTCCTTCTAGCATTTCTTCTACTTCTACTTGTTGTTCTTCTTCATTTTCCTCTCCTTCTTCCGCCTCTTCTGCTTGCACTTCTTCTTCTTCCTCTTCTTCCATTTCTTCTCCTTCCACAACTTCTTCTTCTTTCCTTTCCGTCTTCTCCTTCCTCTTTTTCTCCATCCCCCACTTCTGTTGCTTCCCATTATTGCTCTTCCTCTTTTTCGCCTTCCCCCAAATCTTATGCTTACACTTCTTCTTCTTCTTCCTCTTCTCCTCCAGCTTCCACTTGTTCTGCGTCTTCTTTCCTTCCTTTCCCCTCCTTCTTCCTTTTCGTCCTTTTCTCCTTGTTCCAATTCTTCTTCATCATCTCACCTCTTTCCACCACTTCTTCTTCCTCCTCTTGTTCACCTTCTTCAACTTCTTCACTTTCCACATCTTCTTCTTCTTCCTTTTCTTCTCCTTCTTCCACTTCTTCTAGTTACTCTCCTTCTTCTTCCTCTTCTTATCTTTCTTCCACTTCTCCTGCCTCCTCTTATTCTCTTTCTTCCACTTCTTCTTCATCCTCTGCTTTCCTTTCTTTTCTTCCTCTTCATCTCCTTCTTCTTCTTCCTTTCCTTCATCATATCCCTCTTTTTCTCCTTCGTCTGCTTCCACTTGCATTTCTACCTCTTGTTCTCCTTCTTCCACTTCTTCTCGATCATCCCCACTCCTTCAACTACTTCTTCTTCTTCTTCCTCTTGTTCCCCTTCTCCCACTTCTACTACATCCATTTGTTCTACTCCTTCCCTCTCTTCTCCTTCTTGCCCTTCTGCTGCCTACACTACTTCTTCTTCCTCTCCTTCTTCTTCTCCTCCTTGTTCCACTTCTTCCTCATCCCCTTTCCTTCCATTGCTTCTTCTTCCTCCTCTTCTTCTCATTCTTCCACTACTTCTTCTTCTTCCCATTGTTCTCCTTCTTCCACTTGCACTTCTTCCTTTTCTTCTCTTTCTTCCACTTCTACCACCTTTTCTCCCTCCTCCCTCCTCCCTCCTCCAGTTCTCCTTCTTCCACTTCTTCTTCTTCATCTCCTTTCATTCCACTACTTCCTCCTATTCCTCGTATTCTCTCCTTCTACCACTTTTTCTACTTCTACTTGTTGTTCTTCTTCATTTTCGTCTCCTTCTTCCGCTTACACTTCTTCTTGTTCCTCTTCTTCCATTTCTTCTCCTTCCACAACTTCTTCTTCTTTCCTTTCCGTCTTCTCCTTCCTCTTTTTCTCCATCCCCCACTTCTGTTGCTTCCCATTGTTGCTCTTCCTCTTCTTCTCCAGATTCCACTTCTTCTGGTTCTTCTTCCCTTCCCCTCCTTCTTCCTTTTCCCCCTTTTCTCCTTGTTCCAACTCTTCTTCTTCATCTCACCTCCTTCCACTACTTCTTCTTCCTCCTCTTGTTCACCTTCTTCACTATCCACATCTTCTTCTTCTTCCTTTTCTTTTCCTTCTTCCACTTCTTCTATTTATTCCCCTTCTTCTTCCTCTTCTTATCTTTCTTCCACTTCTCCTGCCTCATCTTGTTCCCTTTCTTCCACTTCTTCTTCATCCTCTCATTTCCTTTCTTTTCTTCCTTTTCATCTGCTTCTTCTTCTTCCTTTCCTTCGTCATATCCCTCTTTTTCTCCTTCTTCTGCTTCCACTTTGATTTCTACCTCTTGTTCTCCTTCTTCCACTTCTTCTCCATCATCCCCACTCCTTCAACTACTTTTTCTTCTTCCTCTTGTTCACCTTCTTCCACCTCTAATACATACACTTGTTCTTCTTCTTCCCTCTCTTCTCCTTCTTGTCGTTCTTGTGCCTACACTACTTCTTCTTCCTCCCCTTCTTCTTCTTCTCCTTCTTCCACTTCTTCTTCATCCCTTTTCCTTCCATTGCTTCTTCTTCCTCCTCTTTTTCTCATTCTTCCACTTCTCCTTCTTCTTCCTATTGTTCTCCTTCTTCCACTTGCACTTCTTCCTTTTCTTTTCTTTCTTCTACTTCTTTTTCTTCCTCTTCTTCTCGTTCTGCCACCTCTTCTCCCTCCTCCCTCCTTCCGTTCTCCTTCTTCCACTTCTTCTTCTTCATCTCCTTTCATTCCACTACTTCCTCCTATTCCTCTTATTCTCTCCTTCCACCACTTCTTCTACTTCTACTTGTCGTTCTTATTCATTTTCGTCTCCTTCTTCCGCTTCTTTTGCTTACACTTGTTCTTCTTCCTATTCTTCCATTTCTTCTCCTTCCACAACTTCTTCTTCTTTCCTTTCCATCTTCTCCTTCCTCTTTTTCTCCATCCCCCACATCTATTGCGTCCCATTGTTGCTCTTCCTCTTCTTCTCCTTCCCCCAAATCTTATGCTTACACTTCTTCTTCTGCTTCTTCTTCCCTTCCCTTCCCCTCCTTCTTCCTTTTCCTCCTTTTCTCCTTGTTCCAATTCTTCTTCTTCATCTCACCTCCTTCCCCTACTTCTTCTTCCTTCTCTTGTTCACGTTCTTCAACTTCTTGACTTTCCACATCTTCTTCTTCTTCCTTTTCTTCTCCTTCTTCCACTTCTTTTGGTTACCCTCCTTCTTCTTCCTCTTCTTATCTTTCTTCCACTTCTCCTGCCTCATCTTTTTCTCTTTCTTCCACTTCTTCTCCATCCTCTCCTTTCGTTTCTTTTCTTCCTCTTCATCTCCTTCTAGTTCTTCCTTTCCTTTGTCATATCCCTCTTGTTCTCCTTCTTCCACTTCTTCTCCATCATCCCCACTCCTTCAACTACTTTTTCTTCTTCCTCTTGTTCACCTTCTTCCACCTCTAATACATACACTTGTTCTTCTTCTTCCCTCTCTTCTCCTTCTTGCCGTTCTTGTGCCTACACTACTTCTTCTTCCTCCCCTTCTTCTTCTTCTCCTTCTTCCACTTCTTCTTCATCCCTTTTCCTTCCATTGCTTCTTCTTCCTCCTCTTTTTCTCATTCTTCCACTTCTCCTTCTTCTTCCTATTGTTCTCCTTCTTCCACTTGCACTTCTTCCTTTTCTTTTCTTTCTTCTACTTCTTTTTCTTCCTCTTCTTCTCGTTCTGCCACCTCTTCTCCCTCCTCCCTCCTTCCGTTCTCCTTCTTCCACTTCTTCTTCTTCATCTCCTTTCATTCCACTACTTCCTCCTATTCCTCTTATTCTCTCCTTCCACCACTTCTTCTACTTCTACTTGTCGTTCTTATTCATTTTCGTCTCCTTCTTCCGCTTACACTTCTTCTTGTTCCTCTTCTTCCATTTCTTCTCCTTCCACAACTTCTTCTTCTTTCCTTTCCGTCTTCTCCTTCCTCTTTTTCTCCATCCCCCACTTCTGTTGCTTCCCATTGTTGCTCTTCCTCTTCTTCTCCAGATTCCACTTCTTCTGGTTCTTCTTCCCTTCCCCTCCTTCTTCCTTTTCCCCCTTTTCTCCTTGTTCCAACTCTTCTTCTTCATCTCACCTCCTTCCACTACTTCTTCTTCCTCCTCTTGTTCACCTTCTTCACTATCCACATCTTCTTCTTCCTCCTTTTCTTTTCCTTCTTCCACTTCTTCTATTTATTCCCCTTCTTCTTCCTCTTCTTATCTTTCTTCCACTTCTCCTGCCTCATCTTGTTCCCTTTCTTCCACTTCTTCTTCATCCTCTCATTTCCTTTCTTTTCTTCCTTTTCATCTGCTTCTTCTTCTTCCTTTCCTTCGTCATATCCCTCTTTTTCTCCTTCTTCTGCTTCCACTTTGATTTCTACCTCTTGTTCTCCTTCTTCCACTTCTTCTCCATCATCCCCACTCCTTCAACTACTTTTTCTTCTTCCTCTTGTTCACCTTCTTCCACCTCTAATACATACACTTGTTCTTCTTCTTCCCTCTCTTCTCCTTCTTGTCGTTCTTGTGCCTACACTACTTCTTCTTCCTCCCCTTCTTCTTCTTCTCCTTCTTCCACTTCTTCTTCATCCCTTTTCCTTCCATTGCTTCTTCTTCCTCCTCTTTTTCTCATTCTTCCACTTCTCCTTCTTCTTCCTATTGTTCTCCTTCTTCCACTTGCACTTCTTCCTTTTCTTTTCTTTCTTCTACTTCTTTTTCTTCCTCTTCTTCTCGTTCTGCCACCTCTTCTCCCTCCTCCCTCCTTCCGTTCTCCTTCTTCCACTTCTTCTTCTTCATCTCCTTTCATTCCACTACTTCCTCCTATTCCTCTTATTCTCTCCTTCCACCACTTCTTCTACTTCTACTTGTCGTTCTTATTCATTTTCGTCTCCTTCTTCCGCTTCTTTTGCTTACACTTGTTCTTCTTCCTATTCTTCCATTTCTTCTCCTTCCACAACTTCTTCTTCTTTCCTTTCCATCTTCTCCTTCCTCTTTTTCTCCATCCCCCACATCTATTGCGTCCCATTGTTGCTCTTCCTCTTCTTCTCCTTCCCCCAAATCTTATGCTTACACTTCTTCTTCTGCTTCTTCTTCCCTTCCCTTCCCCTCCTTCTTCCTTTTCCTCCTTTTCTCCTTGTTCCAATTCTTCTTCTTCATCTCACCTCCTTCCCCTACTTCTTCTTCCTTCTCTTGTTCACGTTCTTCAACTTCTTGACTTTCCACATCTTCTTCTTCTTCCTTTTCTTCTCCTTCTTCCACTTCTTTTGGTTACCCTCCTTCTTCTTCCTCTTCTTATCTTTCTTCCACTTCTCCTGCCTCATCTTTTTCTCTTTCTTCCACTTCTTCTCCATCCTCTCCTTTCGTTTCTTTTCTTCCTCTTCATCTCCTTCTAGTTCTTCCTTTCCTTTGTCATATCCCTCTTGTTCTCCTTCTTCCACTTCTTCTCCATCATCCCCACTCCTTCAACTACTTTTTCTTCTTCCTCTTGTTCACCTTCTTCCACCTCTAATACATACACTTGTTCTTCTTCTTCCCTCTCTTCTCCTTCTTGCCGTTCTTGTGCCTACACTACTTCTTCTTCCTCCCCTTCTTCTTCTTCTCCTTCTTCCACTTCTTCTTCATCCCTTTTCCTTCCATTGCTTCTTCTTCCTCCTCTTTTTCTCATTCTTCCACTTCTCCTTCTTCTTCCTATTGTTCTCCTTCTTCCACTTGCACTTCTTCCTTTTCTTTTCTTTCTTCTACTTCTTTTTCTTCCTCTTCTTCTCGTTCTGCCACCTCTTCTCCCTCCTCCCTCCTTCCGTTCTCCTTCTTCCACTTCTTCTTCTTCATCTCCTTTCATTCCACTACTTCCTCCTATTCCTCTTATTCTCTCCTTCCACCACTTCTTCTACTTCTACTTGTCGTTCTTGTTCATTTTCGTCTCCTTCTTCCGCTTCTTTTGCTTACACTTGTTCTTCTTCCTATTCTTCCATTTCTTCTCCTTCCACAACTTCTTCTTCTTTCCTTTCCATCTTCTCCTTCCACTTTTTCTCCATCCCCCACATCTATTGCGTCCCATTGTTGCTCTTCCTCTTCTTCTCCTTCCCCCAAATCTTATGCTTACACTTCTTCTTCTGCTTCTTCTTCCCTTCCCTTCCCCTCCTTCTTCCTTTTCCTCCTTTTCTCCTTGTTCCAATTCTTCTTCTTCATCTCACCTCCTTCCCCTACTTCTTCTTCCTTCTCTTGTTCACGTTCTTCAACTTCTTGACTTTCCACATCTTCTTCTTCTTCCTTTTCTTCTCCTTCTTCCACTTCTTTTGGTTACCCTCCTTCTTCTTCCTCTTCTTATCTTTCTTCCACTTCTCCTGCCTCATCTTTTTCTCTTTCTTCCACTTCTTCTCCATCCTCTCCTTTCGTTTCTTTTCTTCCTCTTCATCTCCTTCTAGTTCTTCCTTTCCTTTGTCATATCCCTCTTTTTCTCCTTCTTCTGCTTCCACTTGCATTTCTACCTCTTGTTCTCCTTCTTCCACTCCTTCTCCATCATCCCCACTCCTTCAACTACTTCTTCTTCTTCCTCTTGTTCACCTTCTTCCACTTGTACTACATCCTCTCCTTTCGTTTCTTTTCTTCCTCTTAATCTCCTTCTTGTTCTTCCTTTCCTTTGTCATATCCCTCTTTTTCTCCTTCTTCTGCTTCCACTTTGATTTCTACCTCTTGTTCTCCTTCTTCCACTTCTTCTCCATCATCCCCACTCCTTCAACTACTTTTTCTTCTTCCTCTTGTTCACCTTCTTCCACCTCTAATACATACACTTGTTCTTCTTCTTCCCTCTCTTCTCCTTCTTGCCGTTCTTGTGCCTACACTACTTCTTCTTCCTCCCCTTCTTCTTCTTCTCCTTCTTCCACTTCTTCTTCATCCCTTTTCCTTCCATTGCTTCTTCTTCCTCCGCTTTTTCTCATTCTTCCACTTCTCCTTCTTCTTCCTATTGTTCTCCTTCTTCCACTTGCACTTCTTCCTTTTCCTTTCTTTCTTCTACTTCTTTTTCTTCCTCTTCTTCTCGTTCTGCCACCTCTTCTCCCTCCTCCCTCCTTCCGTTCTCCTTCTTCCACTTCTTCTTCTTCATCTCCTTTCATTCCACTACTTCCTCCTATTCCTCTTATTCTCTCCTTCCACCACTTCTTCTACTTCTACTTGTCGTTCTTATTCATTTTCGTCTCCTTCTTCCGCTTCTTTTGCTTACACTTGTTCTTCTTCCTATTCTTCCATTTCTTCTCCTTCCACAACTTCTTCTTCTTTCCTTTCCATCTTCTCCTTCCTCTTTTTCTCCATCCCCCACATCTATTGCGTCCCATTGTTGCTCTTCCTCTTCTTCTCCTTCCCCCAAATCTTATGCTTACACTTCTTCTTCTGCTTCTTCTTCCCTTCCCTTCCCCTCCTTCTTCCTTTTCCTCCTTTTCTCCTTGTTCCAATTCTTCTTCTTCATCTCACCTCCTTCCCCTACTTCTTCTTCCTTCTCTTGTTCACGTTCTTCAACTTCTTGACTTTCCACATCTTCTTCTTCTTCCTTTTCTTCTCCTTCTTCCACTTCTTTTGGTTACCCTCCTTCTTCTTCCTCTTCTTATCTTTCTTCCACTTCTCCTGCCTCATCTTTTTCTCTTTCTTCCACTTCTTCTCCATCCTCTCCTTTCGTTTCTTTTCTTCCTCTTCATCTCCTTCTAGTTCTTCCTTTCCTTTGTCATATCCCTCTTGTTCTCCTTCTTCCACTTCTTCTCCATCATCCCCACTCCTTCAACTACTTTTTCTTCTTCCTCTTGTTCACCTTCTTCCACCTCTAATACATACACTTGTTCTTCTTCTTCCCTCTCTTCTCCTTCTTGCCGTTCTTGTGCCTACACTACTTCTTCTTCCTCCCCTTCTTCTTCTTCTCCTTCTTCCACTTCTTCTTCATCCCTTTTCCTTCCATTGCTTCTTCTTCCTCCTCTTTTTCTCATTCTTCCACTTCTCCTTCTTCTTCCTATTGTTCTCCTTCTTCCACTTGCACTTCTTCCTTTTCTTTTCTTTCTTCTACTTCTTTTTCTTCCTCTTCTTCTCGTTCTGCCACCTCTTCTCCCTCCTCCCTCCTTCCGTTCTCCTTCTTCCACTTCTTCTTCTTCATCTCCTTTCATTCCACTACTTCCTCCTATTCCTCTTATTCTCTCCTTCCACCACTTCTTCTACTTCTACTTGTCGTTCTTATTCATTTTCGTCTCCTTCTTCCGCTTCTTTTGCTTACACTTGTTCTTCTTCCTATTCTTCCATTTCTTCTCCTTCCACAACTTCTTCTTCTTTCCTTTCCATCTTCTCCTTCCACTTTTTCTCCATCCCCCACATCTATTGCGTCCCATTGTTGCTCTTCCTCTTCTTCTCCTTCCCCCAAATCTTATGCTTACACTTCTTCTTCTGCTTCTTCTTCCCTTCCCTTCCCCTCCTTCTTCCTTTTCCTCCTTTTCTCCTTGTTCCAATTCTTCTTCTTCATCTCACCTCCTTCCCCTACTTCTTCTTCCTTCTCTTGTTCACGTTCTTCAACTTCTTGACTTTCCACATCTTCTTCTTCTTCCTTTTCTTCTCCTTCTTCCACTTCTTTTGGTTACCCTCCTTCTTCTTCCTCTTCTTATCTTTCTTCCACTTCTCCTGCCTCATCTTTTTCTCTTTCTTCCACTTCTTCTCCATCCTCTCCTTTCGTTTCTTTTCTTCCTCTTCATCTCCTTCTAGTTCTTCCTTTCCTTTGTCATATCCCTCTTTTTCTCCTTCTTCTGCTTCCACTTGCATTTCTACCTCTTGTTCTCCTTCTTCCACTCCTTCTCCATCATCCCCACTCCTTCAACTACTTCTTCTTCTTCCTCTTGTTCACCTTCTTCCACTTGTACTACATCCTCTCCTTTCGTTTCTTTTCTTCCTCTTAATCTCCTTCTTGTTCTTCCTTTCCTTTGTCATATCCCTCTTTTTCTCCTTCTTCTGCTTCCACTTTGATTTCTACCTCTTGTTCTCCTTCTTCCACTTCTTCTCCATCATCCCCACTCCTTCAACTACTTTTTCTTCTTCCTCTTGTTCACCTTCTTCCACCTCTAATACATACACTTGTTCTTCTTCTTCCCTCTCTTCTCCTTCTTGCCGTTCTTGTGCCTACACTACTTCTTCTTCCTCCCCTTCTTCTTCTTCTCCTTCTTCCACTTCTTCTTCATCCCTTTTCCTTCCATTGCTTCTTCTTCCTCCGCTTTTTCTCATTCTTCCACTTCTCCTTCTTCTTCCTATTGTTCTCCTTCTTCCACTTGCACTTCTTCCTTTTCCTTTCTTTCTTCTACTTCTTTTTCTTCCTCTTCTTCTCGTTCTGCCACCTCTTCTCCCTCCTCCCTCCTTCCGTTCTCCTTCTTCCACTTCTTCTTCTTCATCTCCTTTCATTCCACTACTTCCTCCTATTCCTCTTATTCTCTCCTTCCACCACTTCTTCTACTTCTACTTGTCGTTCTTATTCATTTTCGTCTCCTTCTTCCGCTTCTTTTGCTTACACTTGTTCTTCTTCCTATTCTTCCATTTCTTCTCCTTCCACAACTTCTTCTTCTTTCCTTTCCATCTTCTCCTTCCTCTTTTTCTCCATCCCCCACATCTATTGCGTCCCATTGTTGCTTTTCCTCTTCTTCTCCTTCCCCCAAATCTTATGCTTACACTTCTTCTTCTGCTTCTTCTTCCCTTCCCTTCCCCTCCTTCTTCCTTTTCCTCCTGTTCTCCTTGTTCGAATTCTTCTTCTTCATCTCACCTCCTTCCACTACTTCTTCTTCCTCCTCTTGTTCACGTTCTTCAACTTCTTCACTTTCCACATCTTCTTCTTCTTCCTTTTCTTCTCCTTCTTCCACTTCTTCTGGTTACCCTCCTTCTTCTTCCTCTTCTTATCTTTCTTCCACTTCTCCTGCCTCATCTTGTTCTCTTTCTTCCACTTCTTCTCCATCCTCTCCTTTCCTTTCGTTTCTTCCTCTTCATCTCCTTCTTGTTCTTCCTTTCCTTTGTAATATCCCTCTTTTTCTCATTCTTCTACTTCCACTTGCATTTCTACCTCTTGTTCTCCTTTTTCCACTTCTTCTCCATCATCCCCACTCCTTCAACTACTTCTTCTTCTTCCTCTTGTTCATCTTCTTCCACTTCTACTACATCCACTTGTTCTTCTTCTTCCCTCTCCTCTCCTTCTTGCCCTTCTTCTGCCTACACTATTTCTTCTTCCTCCCCTTCTTCTTCTCCTCCTTGTTCCACTTCTTCTTCATCCCCTTTCCTTCCATTGCTTCTTCTTCCTCCTCTTTTTCTCATTCTTCCACTTCTTCTTCTTCCTCTTCTTCTCCTTCTGCCACCTCTTCTCCCTCCTCCCATTCTCCTTCTTCCACTTTTTCTTGTTCATCTCCTTTCATTCCACTACTTCCTCCTATTCCTCTTATTCTCTCCTTTTACCACTTCTTCTACTTCTACTTGTTGTTCTTCTTCATTTTCGTCTCCTTCTTCCGCTTCTTTGGCTTACACTTGTTCTTCTTCCTATTCTTCCATTTCTTCTCCTTCCTCTTTTTCTCCATCCCCCACTTCTGTTGCGTCCCATTGTTGCTCTTCCTCTTCTTCTCCTTCCCCCAAATCTTATGCTTACACTTCTTCTTCTTCCTCTTCTCCTCCAGATTCCACTTCTTCTGCTTCTTCTTCCCTTCCCTTCCCCTCCTTCTTCCTTTTCCTCCTTTTGTCCTTGTTCCAATTCTTCTTCTTCATCTCACGTCCTTCCACTACTTCTTCTTCCTCCTCTTGTTCACATTTTTCAACTTCTTGACTTTCCACATCTTCTTCTTCTTCCTTTTCTTCTCCTTCTTCCACTTCTTCTGGTTACCCTCCTTCTTCTTCCTCTTCTTATCTTTCTTCCACTTCTCCTGCCTCATCTTTTTCTCTTTCTTCCACTTCTTCTCCATCCTCTCCTTTCATTTCTTTTCTTCCTCTTCATCTCCTTCTTGTTCTTCCTTTCCTTTGTCATATCCCTCTTTTTCTCCTTCTTCTGCTTCCACTTGCATTTCTACCTCTTGTTCTCCTTTTTCCACTTCTTCTTCATCATCCCCACTCCTTCAACTACTTCTTCTTCTTCCTCTTGTTCACCTTCTTCCACTTCTACTATCCACTTATTATTCTTCTTCTTCCCTCTCTTCTCCTTCTTGCCCTTCTTCTGCCTACACTATTTCTTCTTCCTCCCCTTCTTCTTCTCCTCCTTGTTCCACTTCTTCTTCATCCCCTTTCCTTCCATTGCTTCTTCTTCCTCCTCTTTTTCTCATTCTTCCACTTCTTTTTCTTCCTCTTCTTCTCCTTCTGCCACCTCTTCTCCCTCCTCCCGTTCTCCTTCTTCCACTTCTTCTTCTTCATCTCCTTTCATTCCACTACTTCCTCCTATTCCTCTTATTCTCTCCATTTACCACTTCTTCTACTTCTACTTGATGTTCTTCTTCATTTTCGTCTCCTTCTACTTCCCGAATCTATGACTTTATTTTCCTACAAATTTTATTCACTTATGACGAACAAAACAACCTCCAGGATCAAATACAACTTGTAAAAAATCATGCATCAAAGAATTTCTCCTCTTTGGTGCCCAGACCCAGACTTGAAAATTTTTCTCATGAGTTTGAATTTCAACAGTGGACTCGATGTACAATGACGCTCTAGGAGTGATATCAATATTTTTCTTCCTTACCCATGACCATTTGTGCATTGTATACTCATGGTCCTGTGCATTTATAATATCAAGAGAAGAAGAAAAATCAATAGCAGTTAAAGTTTTATACTTCTTTTTCTGTCTTTCTCTTTCCTTTTCTCTCTCTTCTTCTTCACTCTTTTCTTTTTCTATTTTTCTCTTTTCTTCTCTCTCTTTTTCTATTTTCTCCTTCAACTTAAGTTGATCATCACAAACTTGGCTTGGTGGTAGAAATTTCAAATTAAGCTTGCGTCTTTCATGCACCAAAGAAACTGAAAATTTTTCAAGATTAATCTTTTTATCCTTTAGCCAAGATCTCCCTAAAAGAAAATGACATGAGTCCATGGGAGCAATATCGCATGTCACTCCATCCACGAATTTTTCAACAGTGAATTTAAACTTAGTTTGTCTAGGATGAAGACTCATCGATAAGTTGAGTTTATTCACCAATCTTTCGCTCACGACTTTGCTACAGCTTCCTCCATCAACTGCAAATAAACACAAATGACCTTCGATTAAACACCTTGTATAAAAAATATCCACCATAGTTTCAAACCTAGAGCCGAAGCTCTGATACCAACTGATATAAATCCAAAGGGGTTGGATTCGTTTTGCGGATCTATCTAGGTTGGAAGGTAATAAGTTAACAAAACAATGAGAATTGGGTAAACAAGAAAATGGAAAGGATGAAAATGGTTTAACGAAAAGATAGATGACGCCACTTCCAAGGATGGAAGATAAGTCATATGACGCCACAAGGGTGGTGATTTACCCTTGATAAGTCTAGGAGAACGCCACAAGGAAAAATTCCTTGATAAGTTCTAAAGAGAAATTCATCTCTCACAAAAGGGTAAAACCCAAATATAATTTCACTAATTCAATGGTTCTCTTTAGAGTACAATTCAACCCCTATTTATAGAATTAGGTGACTGTTCAAAATCGTAACTCCCAAAAGAAAAATTAAATACTCTATTATCACGCAATTATCACACATGATTAATTGCATGTTACATTAATTCCTAAATTAATGAAACGTTACAAAAAATGAAAAGTCATTGTCTTCGGCATTCACACCATTCCCTCCTTCTTCAAAAAGATTCATCCCCGAATCTATGACTTTATTTTCCTACAAATTTTATTCACTTATAACGAACAAAACAACCTCCAGGATCAAATACAACTTGTAAAAAATCATGCATCAAAGAATTTCTCCTTTTTGGTGCCCAGACCCAGACTTGAAAATTTTTCTCATGAGTTTGAATTTCAACAGTGGACTCGATGTACAATGACGCTCTAGGAGTGATATCAATATTTTTCTTCCTTACCCATGACCATTTGTGCGTTGTATACTCATGGTCCTGTGCATTTATAATATCAAGAGAAGAAGAAAAATCAATAGCAGTTAAAGTTTTATAGTTCTTTTTCTGTCTTTCTCTTTCCTTTTCTCTCTCTTCTTCTTCACTCTTTTCTTTTTCTATTTTTCTCTTTTCTTCTCTCTCTTTTTCTATTTTCTCCTTCAACTTAAGTTGATCATCACAAACTTGGCTTGGTGCTAGAAATTTCAAATTAAGCTTGCGTCCTTCATGCACCAAAGAAACTGAAAATTTTTCAAGATTAATCTTTTTATCCTTTAGCCAAGATCTCCCTAAAAGAAAATGACATGAGTCCATGGGAGCAATATCGCATGTCACTTCATCCACGAATTTTTCAACAGTGAATTTAAACTTAGTTTGTCTAGGATGAAGACTCGTCGATAAGTTGAGTTTATTCACCAATCTTTCGCTCACGATGTTGCTACAGCTTCCTCTATCAACTGCAAATAAACACAAATGACCTTCGATTAAACACCTTGTATAAAAAATATCCACCATAGTTTCAAACCTAGAGCCGAAGCTCTGATACCAACTGATATAAATCCAAAGGGGTTGGATTCGTTTTGCGGATCTATCTAGGTTGGAAGGTAATAAGATAACAAAACAATGAGAATTGGGTAAACAAGAAAATGGAAAGGATGAAAATGGTTTAACGAAAAGATAGATGACGCCACTTCCAACGATGGAAGATAAGTCATATGACGTCACAAGGGTGGTGATTTACCCTTGATAAGTCTAGGAGAACGCCACAAGGAAAAATTCCTTGATAAGTTCTAAAGAGAAATTCATCTCTCACAAAAGGGTAAAACCCAAATATAATTTCACTAATTCAATGGTTCTCTTTAGAGTACAATTCAGCCCCTATTTATAGAATTAGGTGACTGTTCAAAATCGTAACTCCCAAAAGAAAAATTAAATACTCTATTATCACGCAATTATCACACATGATTAATTGCATGTTACATTAATTCCTAAATTAATGAAACGTTACAAAAAAATAAAAAGTCATTGTCTTCGGCATTCACATCAAGATTTGGGGGAAGGAGAAGAAGAGGAACAACAACAATGGGAAGCAACAGAAGTGGGGGATGGAGAAAAAGAGGAAGGAGAAGACGGAAAGGAAAGAAGCAGAAGTTGTGGAAGGAGAAGAAATGGAAGAAGAGGAAGAAGAAGAAGTGTAACCAGAAGAAGCGATAGAAGAAGACGAAAATGAAGAAGAACAACAAGTAGAAGTAGAAGAAGTGGTAGAAGTAGTGGAATGAAAGGAGATGAAGAAGAAGAAGTGGAAGAAGAAGAACGGGAGGAGGGAGAAGAGGTGGCAGAAGGACAAGAAGAGGAAGAAGAACAAGTGGAAGAAGGAGAAGAAAAGGAAGAACTGCAAGTGGAAGAAGGAGAACAATAGGAAGAAGAAGAAGAAGTGGAAGAATGAGAAAAAGAGGAGGAAGAAGAAGCAATGGAAGGAAAGGGATGTAGAAGAAGTGGAACAGGTAGGAGAAGAAGAAGGGGAGGAAGAAGAAGTAGCGTAGGCAGAAGAAGGGCAAGAAGGAGAAGAGAGGGAAGAAGAAGAACAAGTGGATGTAGTAGAAGTGGAAGAAGGTGAACAAGAGGAAGAAGAAGAAGTAGTTGAAGGAGTGGGGATGATAGAAAAGAAGTGGAAGAAAGAGAACAAGAGGTAGAATTACAATTGGAAGCAGAAGAAGGAGAAAAAGAGGGATATGACGAAGGAAAGGAAGAAGAAGAAGGAGATGAAGCGGAAGAAAAGAAAGGAAAGGAGAGGATGAAGAAGAAGTGGAAGAAAGAGAACAAGAGGAGGCAGGAGAAGTAGAAGAAAGATAAGAAGAGGAAGAAGAAGGAGAGTAACTAGAAGAAGTGGAAGAGGGAGAAGAAAAGGAAGAAGAAGAAGATGTGGAAAGTGAAGAAGGTGAACAAGAGGAGGAAGGAGAAGTAGTGGAAGGAGGTGAGATGAAGAAGAAGAATTGGAACTAGGAGAAAAGGAGGAAAAGGAAGAAGGAGGGGAAAGAAAGGGAGCAAGAAGCAGAAGAAGTGGAATCCGGATAAGAGGAAGAAGAAGAACTGTAAGCATAAGATTTGAGGGAAGGAGAAGAAGAAGAAGAGCAACAATGGGAAGCAACAGAAGTGGGGGATGGAGAAAAAGAGGAAGGAGAAGATGGAAAGGAAAGAAGAACAAGTTGTGGAAGGAGAAGAAATGGAAGAAGAGGAAGAAGAAGAAGTGTAAGCAGAAGAAGCAGAAGAAGCGGAAGAAGGAGACGAAAATGAAGAAGAACAACAAGTAGAAGTAGAAGAAGTGGTAGAACGAGAAGATAGGGAAGAAGTGCAAGTGGAAGAAAGAGATGAAGAGGAAGAAAAGAAAGGAAAGCAGAGGATAAAGAAGAAGTGGAAGAAAGAGAACAAGAGGAGGTAGGAGAAGTGGAAGAAAGATAAGAAGAGGAAGAAGAAGGAGAGTAACTAGAAGAAGTGGAAGAAGGAGAAGAAAAGGAAGAAGAAGAAGATGTGGAAAGTGAAGAAGTTGAAGAAGGTGAACAAGAGAAGAAGAAGAAGTAGTGGAAGGAGGTGAGATGAAGAAGAAGAATTGGAACAAGGAGAAAAGGATGAAAAGGAAGAAGGAGGGGAAGGGAAGGGAAGAAGAAGAAAAAGAAGTGGAATCTGGAAAAGAAGAGGAAGAAGAAGAAGAAGTGTAAGCATATGATTTGGGGGAAGGAGAAGAAGAGGAAGAGCAACAATGGGAAGCAACAGAAGTGGGGGATGGAGAAAAAGAGGAAGGAGAAGACGGAAAGGAAACAAGAAGAAGTTGTGCAAGGAGAAGACATGGAAGAAGAGGAAGAAGAAGAAGTGTAAGTAGAAGAAGCTGAAGAAGGAGATGAAAATGAAGAAGAACAACAAGTAGAAGTAGAAGTAGAAGAAGTGGTAGAAGAAGAGAATAAGAGGAATAGGAGGAAGTAGTGGAATGAAAGGAGATGAAGAAGAAAAAGTGGAAGAAGGAGAACGGGAGGAGGAAGAAGAGGTGGCAGAAGGAGAAGAAGAGGAAGAAGAAGAAGTGGAAGAACGAGAAGGAAAGGAAGAAGTGCAAGTGGAAGAAGGAGAACAATAGGAAGAAGAAGAAGAAGTGGAAGAATGAGAAAAAGAGGTGGAAGAAGGAGCAATGAAAGGAAAAGGGATGAAGAAGAAGTGGAACAAGGAGGAGAAGAAGAAGGGGAGGAAGAAGAAGTAGTGTAGGTAGAAGAAGGGCAAGAAGGAGAAGAGAGGGAAGAACAAGAACAAGTGGATGTAGTAGAGGTGGAAGAAGATGAACAATAGGAAGAAGAAGAAGTAGTTGAAGGAGTGGGGATGATGGAGAAGATGTGGAAGAAGAAGAACAAGAGGTAGAAATGCAAGTGGAAGCAGAAGAAGGAGTAAAAGAGGGATGTTACGAAGGAAAGGAAGAAGAAGGAGATGAAGAGGAAGCAAAGAAAGGAAAGGAGAGGATGAAGAAGAAGTGGAAGAAAGAGAACAAGAGGAGGCAGGAGAAGTGGAAGAAAGATAAGAAGACAAAGAAGAAGGAGAGTAACTAGAAGAAGTGGAAGAAGGAGAAGAAAAGGAAGAAGAAGAAGATGTGGAAAATGAAGAAGGTGAACAAGAGGAGGAAGAAGAAGCAGTGGAAGGAGGTGAGGTGAAGAAGAAAAATTGGAACAAAGAGAAAAGGAGGAAAAGGAAGACGGAGGGCAAGGGAAGGGAAGAAGAAGCAGAAGAAGTTGAATCTGGAGGGGAAGAAGAAGAAGTGTAAGCATAAGATTTGGGGGAAGGAGAAGAAGAGGAAGAGTAACAATGGGAAGCAACAGAAGTGGGGGATGAATAAAAATAGGAAGGAGAAGACAGAAAAGAAAGAAGAAGTTGTCAAAGGAAAAGAAATGGAAGAAGAGGATGAAGAAGAAGTGTAAGCAGAAGAAACGGAAGAAGGGGACGAAAATGAAGAAGAACAACAAGTAGAAGTAGAAGAAGTGGTAGAAGGAGAGAATAAGAGGAATAGGAGGAAGTAGTGGAATGAAAGGAGATGAAGAAGAAGAAGTGGAAAAAGGAGAACGGGAGGAGGGAGAAGAGGTGGCAGAAGGAGAAGAAGAGGAAGTGGAAGAAGAAGAAGAGGAAGAAGAAGAAGTGGACGAACGAGAAGAAAAGGAAGAAGTGCAAGTGGAAGAAGGAGAAGAATAGGAAGAAGAAGAAGAAGTGGAAGAATGTGAAAAAAAGGAGGAAGAAGAAGCAATGGAAGGAAAAGGGATGAAGAAGAAGTGGAACGACGAGGAGAAGAAGAAGGGGAGGAAGAAGAGGTAGTGTAGGGAGAAGAAGGGCAAGAAGGAGAAGAGAGGGAAGAAGAAGAAGAAGTGGATGTAGTAGAGGTGGAAGAAGGTGAACAAGAGGAAGAAGAAGAAGTAGTTGAAGGAGTGGGGATGATGGAGAAGAAGTGGCAGAAGGAGAACAAGAGGTAAAAATGCAAGTCGACGCAGAAGAAGGAGAAAAAGAGGAATATGACGAAGGAAAGGAAGAAGAAGAAGGAGATCAAGAGGAAGAAAAGAAAGGAAAGGAGAGGATGAAGAAGAAGTGGAAGAAAGATAAGAAGAGGAAGAAGAAGGAGAGTAACTAGTAGAAGTGGAAGAAGGAGAAGAAAAGGAAGAAGAAGAAGATGTGGAAAGTGAAGAAGTTGAGGAAGGTGAACAAGAGGAGGAAGAAGAAGTAGTGGAAGGAGGTGAGATGAAGAAGAAGAATTGGAACAAGGAGAAAAGGCAGAAAACGAAGAAGGAGGGGAAAGGAAGGGAAGAAGAAGCAGAAGAAGTGGAATCTGGAGGAGAAGAGGAAGAAGAAGAAGAAGTGTAAGCATAAGATTTGGGGGAAGGAGAAGAAGAGGATGAGTAACAATGGGAAGAACCAGAAGTGGGGGATGGATAAAAACAGGAAGGAGAAGACAGAAAGGAAAGAAGAAGAAGTTGTGAAAGGAGAAGAAATGGAAGAAGAGGATGAAGAAGAAGTGTAAGCAGAAGAAGCGGAAGAAGGAGACGAAAATGAAGAAGAACAACAAGTAGAAGTAGAAGAAGTGGTAGAAGGAGAGAATAAGAGGAATAGGAGGAAATAATGGAATGAAAGGAGATGAAGAAGAAAGTGGAAGAAGGAGAACGGGAGGAGGAGAAGAGGTGGCAGAAGGAGAAGAAGAGGAAGAAGAAGAAGTGGAAGAAGGAGAAGAAAAGGAAGAAGTGCAAGTGGAAGAAGGAGAACAATAGGAAGAAGAAGAAGAAGTGAAAGAATGAGAAAAAGAGGAGGAAGAAGAAGCAATGGAAGGAAAGGGGATGAAGAAGAAGTGGAACGAGGAGGAAAAGAAGAAGGGGAGGAAGAAGAAGTAGTGTAGGCAGAAGAAGGGCAAGAAGGAGAAGAGAGGGAAGAAGAAGAACAAGTGGATGCAGTAGAAGTGGAAGAAGGTGAACAAGAGGAAGAAGAGGAAGTAGTTGAAGGAGTGGGGATGATGGAGAAGAAGTGGAAGAAGGAAAACAAGAGGTAGAAATGCAAGTGAAAGCAGAAGAAGGAGAAGAAAAGGGATATGACGAAGGCAAGGAAGAAGAAGAAGGAGATGAAGAGGAAGAAAAGAAAGGAAAGGAGAGGATGAAGAAGAAGTGGAAGAAGGAGAAGAAGAGGAGGCAGGAGAGGTGGAAGAAAGATAAGAAGAGGAACAAGAAGGAGAGTAACTAGAAGAAGTGGAAGAAGGAGAAGAAAAGGAAGAAGAAGAAGATGTGGAAAGTGAAGAAGGTGTACAAGAGTAGGAAGAAGAAGTAATGGAAGGAGGTGCGACGAAGCAGAAGAATTGGAACAAGGAGAAAAGGAGGAAAAGGAAGAAGGAGGGGAAGGGAAGGGAAGAAGAAGCAGAAGAAGTGGAATCTGGAGAGGAAGAAGAAGAAGAAGTGTAAGCATAAGATTTGGGGGAAGGAGAAGAAGAGGAAGAGCAACAATGGGAAGCAACAGAAGTGGGGGATAGATAAAAAGAGGAAGGAGAAGACGGAAAGGAAAGAAGAGGAAGTTGTGGAAGGAGAAGAAATGGAAGAAGAAGAAGAAGAAGAAGTGTAAGCAGAAGAAGCGGAAGAAGGAGACGAAAATGAAGAAGAACAACAAGTAGAAGTAGAAGAAGTGGTAGAAGGAGAGAATAAGAGGAATAGGAGGAAGTAGTGGAATGAAAGGAGATGAAGAAGAAGAACTGGAACAAGGAGAACGGGAGGAGGGAGAAGAGGGGGCAGAAGGAGGAGAACAGGAAGAAGAAGAAGTGGAAGAACAAGAAGAAAAGGAAGAAGTAAAAGTGGAAGAAGGGGAACAAAAGGAAGAAGAAGAAGAAGTGGAAGAATGAGAAAAAGAGGAGGAAGAAGAAGAATTGGAAGGAAAGGGGATGAAGAAGAAGTGGAACAACGAGGGAAGAAGTAGGGGAGGAAGAAGAAGTAGTGGAAGGAGGTGAGATAAACAAGAAGAATTGGAACAAGGAGAAAACGAGGAAAAGAAAGAACGAGGGGAAGGGAAGGGCAGAAGAAGCAGAAGAAGTGGAATCTGGAGGAGAAGAGGAAGAAGAAGAAGTGTAAGAATAAGATTTGGGGGAAGGAGAAGAAGAGGAAGTGAGACAATGGGAAGCAACAGAAGTGGGGGATGGAGAAAAAGAGAAAGGAGAAGACGGAAAGGAAAGAAGAAGAAGTTGTGGAAGGAGAAGAAATGGAAGAAGAGGAAGAAGAAGAAGTGTAAGCAGAAGAATCGGAAGAAGGAGACAAAAATGAAGAAGAACAACAAGTAGAAGTAGAAGAAATGGTAGAAGGAGAGAATAGGAGGAATAGTAGTGGAATGAAAGGACATGAAGAAGAAGAAGTGGAAGAAGGAGAACAGGAGGAGGTAGAAGAGGTGGCAGAAGGAGAAGAAGAGGAACAAGAAGAAGTGTAGAACGAGAAGAAAAGGAAGAAGTGCAAATGGAAGAACGAGAACAATAGGAAGAAGAAGAAGTGGAAGAATGAGAAAAAGGGGATGAAGAAGAAGTGGAACAAGGAGCAGAAGAAGAAGGGGAGGAAGAAGAAGTAGTGTAGGTAGAAGAATGACAAGAAGGAGAAGAGAGGGAAAAAGAAGAAGAAGAAGTGGATGTAGTAGAGGTGGAAGAAGGTGAAAAAGAGGAAGAAGAAGAAGTAGTTGAAGGAGTGGGGATGATGGAGAAGAAGTGGAAGAAGGAGAACAAGAGGTAGAAATGCAAGTGGAAGCAGAAGAAATAGACAAAAAGGGATATGACAAAGGAAAGGAGAGGATGAAGAAGAAGTGGAAGAAGGAGAAGAAGAGGAGGCAGGAGAGGTGGAAGAAAGATAAGAAGAGGAACAAGAAGGAGAGTAACTAGAAGAAGTGGAAGAAGGAGAAGAAAAGGAAGAAGAAGAAGATGTGGAAAGTGAAGAAGGTGTACAAGAGTAGGAAGAAGAAGTAATGGAAGGAGGTGCGACGAAGCAGAAGAATTGGAACAAGGAGAAAAGGAGGAAAAGGAAGAAGGAGGGGAAGGGAAGGGAAGAAGAAGCAGAAGAAGTGGAATCTGGAGAGGAAGAAGAAGAAGAAGTGTAAGCATAAGATTTGGGGGAAGGAGAAGAAGAGGAAGAGCAACAATGGGAAGCAACAGAAGTGGGGGATAGATAAAAAGAGGAAGGAGAAGACGGAAAGGAAAGAAGAGGAAGTTGTGGAAGGAGAAGAAATGGAAGAAGAAGAAGAAGAAGAAGTGTAAGCAGAAGAAGCGGAAGAAGGAGACGAAAATGAAGAAGAACAACAAGTAGAAGTAGAAGAAGTGGTAGAAGGAGAGAATAAGAGGAATAGGAGGAAGTAGTGGAATGAAAGGAGATGAAGAAGAAGAACTGGAACAAGGAGAACGGGAGGAGGGAGAAGAGGGGGCAGAAGGAGGAGAACAGGAAGAAGAAGAAGTGGAAGAACGAGAAGAAAAGGAAGAAGTAAAAGTGGAAGAAGGGGAACAAAAGGAAGAAGAAGAAGAAGTGGAAGAATGAGAAAAAGAGGAGGAAGAAGAAGAATTGGAAGGAAAGGGGATGAAGAAGAAGTGGAACAACGAGGGAAGAAGTAGGGGAGGAAGAAGAAGTAGTGGAAGGAGGTGAGATAAACAAGAAGAATTGGAACAAGGAGAAAACGAGGAAAAGAAAGAACGAGGGGAAGGGAAGGGCAGAAGAAGCAGAAGAAGTGGAATCTGGAGGAGAAGAGGAAGAAGAAGAAGTGTAAGAATAAGATTTGGGGGAAGGAGAAGAAGAGGAAGTGAGACAATGGGAAGCAACAGAAGTGGGGGATGGAGAAAAAGAGAAAGGAGAAGACGGAAAGGAAAGAAGAAGAAGTTGTGGAAGGAGAAGAAATGGAAGAAGAGGAAGAAGAAGAAGTGTAAGCAGAAGAATCGGAAGAAGGAGACAAAAATGAAGAAGAACAACAAGTAGAAGTAGAAGAAATGGTAGAAGGAGAGAATAGGAGGAATAGTAGTGGAATGAAAGGACATGAAGAAGAAGAAGTGGAAGAAGGAGAACAGGAGGAGGTAGAAGAGGTGGCAGAAGGAGAAGAAGAGGAACAAGAAGAATTGTAGAACGAGAAGAAAAGGAAGAAGTGCAAATGGAAGAACGAGAACAATAGGAAGAAGAAGAAGTGGAAGAATGAGAAAAAGGGGATGAAGAAGAAGTGGAACAAGGAGCAGAAGAAGAAGGGGAGGAAGAAGAAGTAGTGTAGGTAGAAGAATGACAAGAAGGAGAAGAGAGGGAAAAAGAAGAAGAAGAAGTGGATGTAGTAGAGGTGGAAGAAGGTGAAAAAGAGGAAGAAGAAGAAGTAGTTGAAGGAGTGGGGATGATGGAGAAGAAGTGGAAGAAGGAGAACAAGAGGTAGAAATGCAAGTGGAAGCAGAAGAAATAGAAAAAAAGGGATATGACAAAGGAAAGGATAGGATGAAGAAGAAGTGGAAGAAAGAGAACAAGAGGAGGCAAGAGAAGTGGAAGAAAGATCAGAAGAGGAAGAAGAAGGAGAGTAACTAGAAAAGGTGGAAGAAGGAGAAGAAAAGGAAGAAGAAGAAGATGTGGAAAGTGAAGAAGGTGAAGATGAGGAGGAAGAAGAAGTAGTGGAAGGAGGTGAGATGAAGAAGAAGAATTGGAACAAGGAGAAAAGGAGGAAAAGGAAGAAGGAGGGGAAGGGAAGGGAAGAAGAAGCAGAAGAAGTGGAATCTGGAGGAGAAGAGGAAGAAGAAGAAGAAGTGTAAGCATATTATCTGGCAGAACGACAAGAAGAGGAAGAGCAACAATGGGAAGCAACAGAAGTGGGGGATGGAGAAAAAGAGGAAGGAGAAGACGGAAAGCAAAGAAGAAAAAGTTGTGGAAGGTGAAGAAGTGTAAGCAAAAGAAGCGGAAGAAGGAGACGAAAATGAAGATGAACAACAAGTAGAAGTAGAAGAAGTGGTAGAAGGAGAGAATAAGAGGAATAGGAGGAAGTAGTGGAATGAAACGAGATGAAGAAGAAGAAGTGGAGGAAGGAGAACGTCAGAGGAAGAAGAGGTGGCAGAAGGAGAAGAAGAGGAAGAAGAAGAAGTGGAAGAACGAGAAGAAAAGTAAGAAGTGCAAGTGGAAGAAGGAGAATAATAGGAAGAAGAAGAAAAAGTGGAAGAATGAGAAAAAGAGGAGGCAGAAGAAGCAATGGAAGGAAAAGGGATGAAAAAGAAGTGGAACATGGAGGAGAAGAAGAAGGGGAGGAAGAAGAAGTAGTGTAGGCAGAAGAAGGGCAAGAAGGAGAAGAGATGGAAGAAGAAGAACAAGTGGATGTAGTAGAAGTGGAAGAAGGTGAACAAGAGGAAGAAGAAGAAGTAGTTGAAGGAGTGGGGATGATGGAGAAGAAGTGGGAGAACCAGAACAAGAGGTAGAAATGCAAGTGGAAGAAGGAGAAGAAAATAAAGAAGGAAGAAGGAGAAGAAAATAAAGAAGAAGAAGATGTGGAAAGTGAGGAAGTTGAAGAAGCTGAACAAGAGGAGGAAGAAGAAGTAGTGGAAGGAGGTGAGATGAAGAAGAAGTATTGGAACAAGGAGAAAATGAGGAAAAGGAAGAAACAGGGGTAGGAAATGGAAGAAGAAGCAGAAGAAGTGGAATTTGGAGGAGAAGAGGAAGAAGAAGAAGAAGTGTAAGCATAAAGATTTTGGGGAAGAAGAAGAAGAAGAAGAGCAATAATGGGAAGCAACAGAAGTGGGGGATGGAGAAAAAAAGAAGGAGAACACCGAAAGGAAAGAAGAAGAAGTTGTGGAAGGAGAAGAAATGGAAGAAGAGTAAGAAGAACAAGTGTAAGCAGAAGAAGCGGAAGAAGGAGACAAAAATGAAGAAGAACAACAAGTAGAAGTAGGAGAAGTGGTAGAAGGAGAGAGTAAGAGGAATAGGAGGAAGTAGTGGAATGAAAGGAGATGAAGAAGAAGAAGTGGAAGAAGGAGAAATGAAGAAGGTGAACAAGAGAAGGAAGAAGATGTAGTGGAAGGAGGTGAGATGAAGAAGAAGAATTGGAACAAGGAGAAAAGGAGGAAAAGGAAGAAGGAGGGGAAGGGAAGGGAAGAAGAAGCAGAAGAAGTGGAATCTGGAGGATAAGAGGAAGAAGAGGAAGAAGTGTAAGCATAGAATTTGGGGGAAGGAGAAGAAGAGGAAGAGCAACAATGGGAAGCAACAGAAGTGGGGGATGGAGAAAAAGAGGAAGGAGAAGACGGAAAGGAAAGAAGAAGAAGTTGTGCAAGGAGAAGAAATGGAAGAAGAGGAATAAGAAGAAGTTTAAGTAGAACAAGTGGAAGAAGGAAACAAAAATGAAGAAGAACAACAAGTAGAAGTAGAAGAAATGGTAGAACGAGAGAATAAGAGGAATAGGAGGAAGTAGTGGAATGAAAGGAGATGAAGAAGAAGAAGTGGAAGAAGGAGAACGGGAGGAGGAAGAAGAGGTGGCAGAAGGAGAAGAAGAGGAAGAAGAAGAACTGGAAGAATGAGAAGAAAAGGAAGAAGTGAAGTGGAAGAAGGAGAACAATAGGAAGAAGAAGAAGAAGTGGAAGAATGAGAAAAAGAGGAGGAAGAAGAAGCAATGGAAGGAAAGGGGATGAAGAAGAAGTGGAACAAGGAAGAGAAGAAGAAGGGGAGGAAGAAGAAGTAGTGTAGGCAAAAGAAGGGCAATAAGGAGAAGAGAGGGAAGAAGAAGAACAAGTGGATGTAGTAGAAGTGGAAGAAGGTGAACAAGAGGAAGAACAAGAAGTAATTGAAGGAGTGGGGATGATGGAGAAGAAGTTGAAGAACGAGAACAAGAGGTAGAAATGCAAGTGGAAGCAAATGAACGAGAAAAAGAGGGATATGACGAAGGAAAGGAAGAAAAAGAAGGAGATAAAGAGGGAGAAAAGAAAGGAAAGGAGAGGATGAAGAAGAAGTAGAAGAAAGAGAACAAGAGGAGGCAGGAGAAGTGGAAGAAAGATAAGAAGAGGAAGAAGAAGGAGAGTAACTAGAAGAAGTGGAAGAAGGAGAAGAAAAGGAAGAACAAGAAGATGTGGAAAGTGAAGAAGGTGAACAAGAGGAGGAAGAAGAAGTAGTGGAAGGTGGTGAGATGAAGAAGAAGAAGTGGGGGATGGAGAAAAAGAGGAAGGAGAAGACGGAAAGGAAAGAAGAAGAAGTTGTGGAAGGAGAAGAAATGGAAGAAGAGGAAAAAGAAGAAGTTTAAGTAGAAGAAATGGAAGAAGGAAACAAAAATGAAGAAGAACAACAAGTAGAAGTAGAAGAAATGGTAGAACGAGAGAATAAGAGGAATAGGAGGAAGTAATGGAATGAAAGTAGCTGAAGAAGAAGAAGTGGAAGAAGGAGAACGGGAGGAGGAAGAAGAGGTTGGAGAAGGAGAAGAAGAGGAAGAAGAGGAAGTGGAAGAACGAAAAGAAAAGGAAGAAGTGCAAGTGGAAGAAGGAGAACAATAGGAGGAAGAAGAAGAAGTGGAAGAATGAGAAAAGGAGGAGGAAGAAGAAGCAATGGCAGGAAAGGGGATGAAGAAGAAGTGGAATAAGAAGGAGAAGAAGAAGGGGAGGAAGAAGAAGTAGTGTAGGCAGTAGAACGGCAAGAAGGAGAAGAGGAACAAGTGGATGTAGTAGAGGTGGAAGAAGGTGAATAAGAGGAAGAAGAAGAAATAGTTGAAGGAGTGGGGATGATGGAGAAGAAGTGGATGAAGGAGAACAAGAGGTAGAAATGCAAGTGGAAGTGGAAGAAGGAGAAAAAGAGGGATATGATGAAGGAAAGGAAGAAGAAGAAGGAGATGAAGAGGAAGAAAAGAAAGGAAAGGAGAGGAAGAAGAAGTAGTAGAAGAAAGAGAACAAGAGGACGCAGGAGAAGTGGAAGAAACATAAGAAGAGGAAGAAGAAGGAGAGTAACTAGAAGAAGTGGAAGAAGGAGAAGAAAAGGAAGAAGAAGAAGATGTGGAAAGTGAAGAAGGTGAACAAGAGGAGGAAGAAGAAGTAGTGGAAGGAGGTCAGATGAAGAAGAAAAATTGGAAAAAGGACAAAAAGAGGAAAAGGAAGAAGGAGGGGAAGGGAAGGGAAGGCAAGAAGAAGCAGAAGTAGTGGAATCTGGAGGACAAGAGGAAGAAGAAGAAGCAGTGTAAGAATAAGATTTGGGGGAAGGAGAAGAAGAGGAAGAGCAACAATGGGAAGCAACAGAAGTGGGGGATGGAGAAATAGAGGAAGGAGAAGACGGAAAGGAAAGAAAAAGAAGTTGTGGAAGGAGAAGAAATGGAAGAAGAGGAAGAGGAAGAAGTGTAAGCAGAACAAGAGGAAGAAGGAGACGAAAATGAAGAAGAACAACAAGTAGAAGTAGAAGAAGTGGTAGAACGGGAGAATAAGAGGAATAAGAGGAAGTAGTGGAATGAAAGGAGATGAAGAAGAAGAAGTGGAAGAAGGATAACTGGAGGAGGGAGAAGAGGTGGCAGAAGGAGAAGAAGAGGAAGAAGACGAAGTGGAAGAACGAGAAGAAAAGGAAGAAGTAGTGCAAGTGGAAGAAGGACAACAATAGGAACAAGAAGAAGAAGTGGAAGAATGAGAAAAAAGAGGACGAAGAAGAAGCAATGGAAAGAAAGGGGATGAAGAAGAAGTGGAACAACTAGGAGAAGAAGAAGGGGAGGAAGAAGAAGTAGTGTAGGCAGGAGAAGGGCAAGAAGGAGAAGAGAGGGAAGAAGAAAAACAAGTGGATGTAGTAGAAGTGGAAGAAGGTGAACAAGAGCAAGAAGAAGAAGTAGTTGAAGGAGTGGGGATGATGGAGAAGAAGTGGAAAAAAGAGAACAAGAGGTAGAAATGCAATTGGAAGCAGAAGAAGGAGAAAAAGAGGGATATGACAAAGGAAAGGAAGAAGAAGAAGGAGATGAAGAGGAAGAAAAGAAAGGAAAGGAGAGGATGAAGAAGAAGTGGAAGAAAGAGAACAAGAGGAGGCAGGAGAAGTGGAAGAAAGATAAGAAGAGGAAGAAGAAGGAGAGTAACTAGAAGAAGTGGAAGAAGGAGAAGAAAAGGAAGAAGAAGAAGATGTGGAAAGTGAAAAAGGTGACCAAGAGGAGGAAGAAGAATTAGTGGAAGGAGGTGAGATGAAGAAGAAGAATTGGAACAAGGAGAAAAGGAGGACAAGGAAGAAGGAGGGGAAGGGAAGGGAAGAAGAAGTAGAAGAAGTGGAATCTGGAGGAGAAGAGGAAGAAGAAGAAGAAGTGTAAGCATAAGATTTGGGGGAAAGAGAAGAAGAGGAAGAGCAACAATGGGAAGCAACAGAAGTGGGGGATGGAGAAAAAGAGGAAGGAGAAGACGGAAAGGAAAGAAGAGGAAGTTGTGGAAGGAGAAGAAGTGTAAGCAGAAGAAGCGGAAGAAGGAGACGAAAATGAAGAAGAACAATAAGTAGAAGTAGAAGAATTGGTAGAAAGAGAGAATAAGAGGAATAGGAGGAAGTAGTGGAATGAAAGGAGATGAAGAAGAAGAAGTGGAAGAAGGAGAACAGGAGGAGGAAGAAGAGGTGGCAAAAGGAGAAGAAGAGGAAGAAGAACAAGCGGAAGAACGAGAAGAAAAGGAAGAAGTGCAAGTGGAAGAAGGAGAACAATTGGAAGAAGAAGAAGAAGTGCAAGAAGGAGAAAAAGAGGAGGAAGAAGAAGCAATTGAAGGAAAGGGGATGAAGAAGAAGTGGAACAAGGAGGAGAAGAAGAAGGGCAAGAAGGAAAAGAGAGGGAAGAAGAAGAACAAGTGGATGTAGTAGAACTGGAAGAAGGTAAACAAGAGGAAGAAGAACAAGTAGTTGAAGGAGTGGGGATGATGGAGAAGAAGTTGAAGAAGGAGAAGAAAAGGAAGAGGAAGAAGAAGGAGAGTAACTAGAAGAAGTGGAAGAAGGAGAAGAAAAGGAAGAAGAAGAAGATGTGGAAAGTGAAGAAGTTGAAGAAGGTGAACAAGAGGAGGAAGAAGAAGTAGTGGAAGGAGGTGAGATGAAGAAGAAGAATTGGAACAAGGAGAAAAGGAGGAAAAGGAAGAAGGAGGGGAAGGGAAGGGAAGAAGAAGCAGAACAAGTGGAATCTGGAGGAGAAGAGGAAGAAGAAGAACAAGTGTAAGCATAAGATTTGGGGAAGGAGAAGAAGAGGAAGAGCAACAATGGGAAGCAACAAAGGTCGGGGATGGAGAAAAACAGGAAGGAGAAGACGGAAAGGAAAGAGGAAGAAGTTGTGGAAGGAGAAGAAATGGAAGAAGAGGAAATTGAAGAAGAAGAAGTGTAAGCAGAAGAAGCGGAAGAAGGAGACGAAAATGAAGAAGAACAACAAGTAGAAGTAGAAGAAGTGGTTGAAGGAGAGAATAAGAGGAATAGCAGGAAGTAGTGGAATGAAAGGAGACGAAGAAGAAGAAGTGGATGAAGGAGAATGGGAGGAGAAAAAGAGGTGGCAGAAGGAGAAGAAGAGGAAGAAGAAGAACAAGTGGAAGAATGAGAAAAAGAGGAGGAAGAAGAAGCAATAGAAGGAAAGGGGATGAAGAAGGAGTGGAACATGGAGGAGAAGAAGAAGGGGAGGAAAAAGAAGTAGTGTAGGCAGAAGAAGGGCAAGAAGGAGAAGAGAAGGAAAAAGAAGAACAAGTGGATGTAGTAGAAGTAGAAGAAGGTGAACAAGAGGAAGAAGAAGAAGTAGTTGAAGGAGTGGGGATGATGGACAAGAAGTGGAAGAAGGAGAACAAGAGGTAGAAATGCAAGTGGAAGCAGAAGAAGGAGAAAAAGAGGTATATGACGAAGGAAAGGAAGAAGAAGAAGGAGATGAAGAGGAACAAAAGAAAGGAAAGGAGAGGATGAAGAAGAAGTGGAAGAAAGAGAACAAGAGGAGGCAGGAGAAGTGGAAGAAAGATAAGAAGAGGAAGAAGAAGGAGAGTAACTAGAAGAAACGGAAGAAGGAGAAGAAAAGGAAGAAGAAGAAGATGTGGAAAGTGAAGAAGGTGAACAAGAGGAGGAAGAAGAAGTAGTGGAAGGAGGTCAGATGAAGAAGAAGAATTGGAACAAGGAGAAAAGGAGGAAAAGGAAGAAGGAGGGGAAGGGAAGGGAAGGGAAGAAGAAGCAGAAGAAGTTGAATCTGGAGGAGAAGAGGAAGAGGAAGAAGAAGTGTAAGCATAAGATTTGGGGGAAGGAGAAGAAGAGGAAGAGCAACAGTGGGAAGCAACAGAAGTGGGGGATGGAGAAAAAGAGGAAGGAGAAGACGGAAAGGAAAGAAGAAGAAGTTGTGGAAGGATAAGAAATGAAAGAAGAAGAAGAAGAAGAAGTGTAAGCAGAAGAAGCGAAAGAAGGAGACGAAAATGAAGAAGAACAACAAGTAGAAGTAGAAGAAGTGGTAGAAGGAGAGAATAAGAGGAATAGGAGGAAGTAGTGGAATGAAAGGAGATGAAGAAGAAGAAGTGGAAGAAGGAGAACAGGGGGAGGAATAAGAGGTGGCAGAAAGAGAAGAAGAGGAAGAAGAAGAAGTGGAAGAACAAGAAGAGAAGGAAGAAGTGCAGGTGGAAGAAGGAGAACAATAGGAAGTAGAAGAAGAAGTGGAAGAATGAGAAAAAGAGGACGAAGAAGAAGCAATGGAAGGAAAGGGGATGAAGAAGAAGTGGAACAAGGAGGAGAAGAAGAAGGGGAGGAAGAAGAAGTAGTGTAGGCATAAGAAGGGCAAGAAGGAGAAGAGAGGGAAGAAGAATAACAAGTGGATGTAGTTGAAGGAGAACAAGAGGAAGAAGAAGTAGTTGAAGGAGTGGGGATGATGGAGAAGAAATGGAAGAAGGAGAACAAGAGGTAGAAATGCAAGTGGAAGCAGAGGAAGGAGAAAAAGAGCGATATGACGAAGGAAAGGAAGAAGAAGAAGGAGATGAAGAGGAAGAAAAGAAAGGAAAGGAGAGGATAAAGAAGAAGTGCAAGAAAATAAGAAGAGTAAGAAGAAGGAGCGTAACTAGAAGAAGTGGAAAAAGGAGAAGAAAAGGAAGCAGAAGAAGATGTGGAAAGTGAAGAAGTTGAAGAAGGTGAACAAGAGGAGGAAGAAGAAGTAGTGGAAGGAGGTGAGATGAAGAAGAAGAAACGGAACAAGGAGAATAGGAGGAAAAGGAAGAAGGAGGGGAAGGGAAGGGAAGAAGAAGTAGAAGAAGTCGAATCTGGAGGAGAAGAGGAAGAAGAAGAAGAAGTGTAAGCATAAGATATTGGGGAAGTAGAAGACGGAAAGGAAAGAAAAGAAGTTGTGGAAGGAGAAGAAAGGGAAGAAGGAGACGAAAATGGAGAAGAACAACAAGAAGAAGTAGAAGAAGTGGTAGAAGGAGAGAATAAGAGGAATAGGAGGAAGTAGTGGAATGAAAGGAGACGAAGAAGAAGTGGAAGAAGGATAACGGGAGGAGGAAGAAGAGGTGGCAAAAGGAGAAGAAGAGGAAGAAGAAGAAGTAGAAGAACGAGAAGAGAAGGAAGAAATGCAAGTGGAAGAAGGAGAACAATAGGAAGAAGAAGTGGAAGAATGAGAAAAAGAGGAGGAAGAAGAAGCAATGGAAGGAAAGGGGAAGAAGAAGAAGTAGAACAAGGAGGAGAAGAAGAAGGGGAGGAAGAAGAAGTAGTGTACGCAGAAGAAGGGGAAGAAGGAGAAGAGGGGGAAGACGAAGAACAAGTTGATGTAGTAGAAGTGGAAGAAGGTGAACAAGAGGAAGAAGAAGAAGTAGTTGAAGGAGTGTGCATGATGGAGAAGAAGTGGAAGAAGGAGAACAAGAGGTAGAAATGCAAGTGGAAGCAGAAGAAGGAGAAAAAGAGGGATATGACAAAGGAAAGGAAGAAGAAGAAGGAGATGAAGAGGAAGAAAAGAAAGGAAAGGAGAGGATGAAGGAGAAGTGGAAGAAAGAGAACAAGAGTAGGCAGGAGAAATGGATGAAAGATAAGAAGAGGAAGAAGAAGGAGAGTAACTAGAAGAAGTGGAAGAAGGAGAAGAAAAGGAAGAAGAAGAAGATATGGAAAGCGAATAAGTTGAAGAAGGTGAAAAAGAGGATGAATAAGAAGTAGTGGAAGGATGTGAGATGAAGAAGAAGAATTGGAACAAGGAAAAAAGGAGGAATAGGAAGATGGAGGGGAAGGGAAGGGAAGAAGAAGCAGAAGAACTGCAATCTGGAGGAGAAGAGGAAGAAGAAGAAGAAGTGTAAGCATAAGATTTGGGGGAAGGAGAAGAAGAGGAAGAGCAACAATGGGAAGCAACAGAATTGGGGGATGAAGGAAAAGAGGAAGGAGAAGACGAAAAGGAAAGAAGAAGAAGTTATGGAAGGAGAAGAAGCGTAAGCAGAAGAAGCAGAAGAAGGAGACGAAAATGAAGAAGAACAACAAGTAGAAGTAGAAGAAGTGGTAGAAGGAGAGAATTAGAGGAATAGGAGGAAGTAATGGAATGAAAGGAGATGAAGAAGAAGAAGTGGAAGAAGGAGAACGGGAGGAGGAAGAAGAGGTGGCAGTAGAGAAGAAGTGGAAAAAGAAGAAGTGGAAGAACAAGAAGAAAAGGAAGAAGTGCAGGTGGAAGAAGGAGAACAATAGGAAGAAGAAGAAGAAGTGGAAGAATGAGAAAAAGAGGAGGAAGAAGAAGCAATGGAAGGAAATGGGATGAAGAAGAAGTTGAACAAGGAGGAGAACAAGAAGGGGGGGAAGAAGAAGTAGTGTAGGCAGAAGAAGGGCAAGAACGAGAAGAGAGGGAAGAAGAACAACAAGTGGATGTAGTAGAAGTGGAAGAAGGTGAACAAGAGGAAGAAGAAGAAGTAGTTGAAGGAGTGGGGATGATGGAGAAGAAGTGGAAGAAGGAGAACAAGAGGTAGAAATGCAAGTGGAAGCAGAAGAAGGAGAAAAAGAGTGATATGACGAAGGAAAGGAAGAAGAAGGAGATGAAGAGGAAGAAAAGAAAGGAAAGGAGGGGATGAAGAAGAAATGGAAGAAAGAGAATAAGAGGAGGCAATAGAAGTGGAAGAAAGATAAGAAGAGGAAGAAGAAGGAGAGTAACTAGAAGAAGTGGATGAAGGAGAAGAAAAGGAAGAAGAAGAAGATGTGGAAAGTGAAGAAGTTGAAGAAGGTGAACAAGAGGAGGAAGAAGAAGTAGTAGAAGGAGGTGAGATGAAGAAGAAGAATTGGAAGAAGGAGAAAAGGAGGAAAAGGAAGAAGGAGGGGAAGGGAAGGGAAGAAGAAGCAGAAGAAGTGGAATCTGGAGGAGAAAAAGCATAAGCAGAAGAAGCGGAAGAAGGAGACGAAAATGAAGAACAACAACAAGTAGAGTAGAAGAAGTGGTAGAAATAGAGAATAAGAGGAATAGGAGGAAGTAGTGGAATGAAAGGAGATGAAGAAGAAGAGGAAGAAGGAGAACCGGAGGAGGGAGCAGAGGTGGCAGAAGGAGAAGAAGAGGAAGAAGAAGAAGTTGAAGAACGACAAGAAAAGGAAGAAGTGCAAGGGGAAGAAGGAGAACAATAGGAAGAAGAAGAAGAAGTGGAAGAATGAGAAAAAGAGGAGGAAGAAGAAGCAATGGAAGGAAAGGGGATGAAGAAGAAGTGGAACAAGGAGGAGAAGAAGAAGGGGAGAAAGAAGATGCAGTGTAGGCAGAAGAAGGGAAAGAAGGAGAAGAGAGGGAAGAAGAAGAACAAGTGGATGTAGTAGACGTGGAAGAAGGTGAACATGAGGAAGAAGAAGAAGTAGTTGAAGGAGTGGGGATGATGGAGAAGAAGTGGAAGAAGGAGAAGAAAAAGAAGAAGAAGAAGATGTGGAAAGTGAAGAAGTTAAAAAAGGTGAACAAGAGGAGGAAGAAGAAGTAGTGGAAGGAGGTGAGATGAAGACGAACATTTGGAACAAGGAGAAAAGGAGGAAAAGGAAGAAGGAGGGGAAGGGAAGTGAAGAAGCAGAAGAAGTGGACTCTGGAAAAGAAGAGGAAGAAGAAGAAGAAGTGTAAGCATAAGATTTATGGGAAGGAGAAGAAGAGGAAGAGCAACAATGGGACGCAACAAAAGTAAGGGATGGCGAAAAAGAGGAAGAAGAAGACGGAAAGGAAAGAAGAAGAAGTTGTGGAAGGAGAAGAAATGGAAGAAGAGGAAGAAGAAGAAGTGTAAGCAGAAGAAGCGGAAGAAGGAGGGGAAGGGAACGGAAGAATGAGATAAAGAGGAGGAAGAAGAAGCAATGGAAGGAAACGGGATGAAGAAGAAGTGGAACAAGGAGGAGAAGAAGAAGGGGAGGAAGAAGAAGTAGTGTAGGCAGATGAACGGCAAGATGGAGAAGAGAGGGAAGAAGAAGAACAAGTGGATGTATTAGAGGTGAAAGAAGGTGAACAAGAGGAAGAAGTAGAAGTAGTTGAAAGAGTGGGGATGATGGAGAAGAAGTGGAAGAAGGAGAACAAGAGGTAGAAATGCAAGTGGAAGCAGAAGAACGAGAAAAAGAGGGATATGACGAAGGAAACGAAGAAGAAGCGATATGAAGAGGAAGAAAAGAAAGGAAATGAGAGGATGAAGAAGAAGTGGAAGAAAGAGAACAAGAGGAGGCAGGAGAAGTGGAAGAAAGATAAGAAGAGGAAGAAGAAGGAGAGTAACTAGAAGAAGTGGAAGAAGGAGAAGAAAAGAAAGAAGAAGAAGTGGAAGAACGAGAAGAAGAGGAGGAAGAAGAAGCAATGGAAGGAAAGCGGATGAAGAAGAAGTGGAACAAGGAGGAGAAGAAGAAGGGGAGGAAGAAGAAGTAGTGTAGGCAGTAGAAGGGCAAGAATGAGAAGAGGAACAAGTAGATGTAGTAGAGGTGGAAGAAGGTGAATAAGAGGAAGAAGAAGAAGCAGTTGAAGGAGTGGGGATGATGGAGAAGAAGTGGAAGAAGGAGAACAAGAGGTAGAAATGCAAGTGGAAGCAGAAGAAGGAGAAAAAGAGGGATATGACGAAGGAAATGAAGAAGAAGAAGGAGTTGAAGAGGAAGAAAAGAAAGGAAACGAGAGGATGAAGAAGAAGTGGAAGAAAGAGAACAAGAGGAGGTAGGAGAAGTGGAAGAAAGATAAGAAGAGGAAGAAGAAGGAGAGTAACTAGAAGAAGTGGAAGAAAGAGAAGAAAAGGAAGAAGAAGATGTGCAAAGTGAAGAACGTGAACAAGAGGAGGAAGACGAAGTAGTGGAAGGAGGTGACATGGAGAGGAAGAATTGGAACAAGGAGAAAAGGAGGAAAAGGAAGAAGGAGGGGAAGGGAACAAGAACCAGAATAAGTGGAATCTGGAGGAGAAGAGGAAGAAGAAGAAGAAGTGTAAGCTTAAGATTTGGGGGAAGGAGAAGAAGAGGAAGAGCAACAATGGGAAGCAATAGAAGTGGGGGATGGAGAAAAAGAGGAAGGAGAAGATGGAAAGGAAATAAGAAGTAGTTGTGGAAGGAAAAGAAATGGAAAAAGAAGAAGAGTAAGCAGAAGAAACGGAAGAAGGAGACGAAAATGAAGAAGAACAACAAGTAGAAGTAGAAGAAGTGGTAGAAGGAGAGAATAAGAGGAATAGGAGGAAGTAGTGGAATGAAAGGAGATGAAGAAGAAGAAGTGGAAGAAGGAGAAGTGGAGGAGGGAGGAGGGAGAAAAGGTGGTAGAAGGAGAAGAAGAGGCAGAAGAAGAAGTGGAAGAAAGAGAAGAAAAGGAAGAAGTGCAAGTGGAAGAAGGAGAACAATGGGAAGAAGAAGAAGTAGTGGAAGAATGAGAAAAAGAGGAGGAAGAAGAAGCAATGGAAGGAAAGGGGATGAAGAAGAAGTGGAACAAGGAGGAGAAGAAGAAGGAGAGGAAGAAGAAGTAGTGTAGGCAGAAGAAGGGCAAGAAGGAGAAGAGAGGGAAGGAGTAGAACAAGTGGATGTAGTAGAAGTGAGAGAAGGGGAACAAGAGGAAGAAGAAGAAGAAGTAGTTGAAGGAGTGGGGATGATCGAGAAGAAGTGGAAGAAGGAGAACAAGAGGTAGAAATGCAAGTGGAAGCAGACGAAGGAGAAAAAGAGGGATATGACAAAGGAAAGGAAGAAGAAGAAGGAGATGAAGAGGAATAAAAGAAAGGAAAGGAGTGGATGAAGAAGAATTGGAAGAAAGAGAACAAGAGGAGGCAGGAGAAGTGGAAGAAAGATAAGAAGAGGAAGAACAAGGGGAGTAACTAGAAGAAGTGGAACAAGGAGAAGAAAAGGAAGAAGAAGAAGATGTGGAAACTGAAGAATTTGAAGAAGGTGAACAAGAGGAGGAAGAAGAAGTAGTGGAAGCAGGTGAGATGAAGAAGAAGAATTGGAACAAGGAGAAAAGGAGGAAAAGGAAGAAGGAGGGGAAGGGAAGGGAAGAAGAAGCAGAAGAAGTGGAATCTGGAGGAGAAGAGGAAGAAGAATAAGAAGTGTAACTAGAAGAAGGAGAGTAAGTAGAAGAAGGAGAAGAAATGGAAGAAGAAGAAGATGTGGAAACTGAAGAAGTTGAAGAAGGTGAAAAAGAGGAGGTGAGATGACGAAGAAGAATTGGAACAAGGAGAAAAGGAGGAAAATGAAGAAGGAGGGGAAGGGAAGGGAAGAAGAAGCAGAACAAGTGGAATCTAGAGGAGAAGAGGAAGAAGAAGAAGAAGTGTAAGCATAAGATTTGGGGGAAGGAGAAGAAGAGGAAGAGCAACAATGGGAAGCAACAGAAATGGGGGATGGAGAAAAAGACGAAGGAGAAGACGAAAAGGAAAGATGAAGAAGTTGTGGAAGGAGAAGAATTGGAAGAAGAGGAAGAAGAACAAGTGTAAGCAGAAGAAGCGGAAGAAGGAGACGAAAATGAAGAAGAACAACAAGTAGAAGTAGAAGAAGTGGTAGAAGGAGAGAATAAGAGGAATATGAGGAAGTAGTGGAGTGAAAGGAGATGAAGAAGAAGAAGTGGAAGAAGGAGAATGGGAGGAGGGAGAAGAGGTGGCAGAAGGAGAAGAAGAGGAAGTGGAAGAAGAAGAAGAGGAAGAAGAAGAAGTGGTTGAACGAGAAGAAAAGGAAGAAGTGCAAGTGTGATATGAATCCGCTGTCAGTTTAGGATTCTGAAAGGACCTTAGGAATTTAGCTTGCCGCGTTAACAAAATTAATCAACATGGAATGCAAACAATTGCAAAAAAAATAAACTGAATAGAATTACTATCAAACTTTTAAACACAGAATGAAAATTAAAAGTTTTTGAAATTCAACAATTAAACGAGTTTTTGAATAGTGTAGCACTTTCTTGTTATAGAGTTTGCTGGCCAGAATTGAGTATGAATGGAAAAGACAGAAAATGGAATTGGAATTGATAGACTCCACACTTCCAAGAATGGAAGATATGTCTACGAGATTACACACACAAAGGGGTGAATTACCTTTGATAAATCTCAAAAGATTTTGGATTGTCAAGAACCCAAAGGAGAGAAAACTCAACTAGTTTTTTTATTTCCAAAATATTCTGCCTTACATCTCAGTCTTGCCCAAATTTATATGCCTAATAAACTCAGCTTGTGTAGGTTTCAGCTCAAGTTACAAAATAATAAAAACTAATAATGGGCAGCTTAATAACAAAGTGTAACTGCCAAAGTAAATTAAACACGTATACTAATTATAATTGATAACCTAGATGGCTGCAACTTTAATTAGACAATTCTGGTTGCCCACCATTAACTAAGTAAACTCCAAGAAAATGAGTTTAATTTATTTCAAACTTCTCTTCCACTAAGGTCAAGTATTGCTCTCTTCAGTCCTGAGACAATTAACAATTTTAAACTTTATTTCTTCAATGTTTGGCTCTTTTTGTAAAAGGGCTGCCAATACTTGTTGAATAGCTTCCTTAGCTCTTCTTGTCCTTGCCCTTGTCATAGGTCCTCCAAGTCCTTCAAGCTTGATGTCCTCATCACTCCCCCCCTCTTGAAGAGGATTTGTCCCCAAATCAATAGCATCTTCATCTGGAAATTGGATGTCTATATTTGATGGTGATGTTGTTTATGGCTCCACCCTTTGCTCATGAGCTCAGTAACTTGCCTTTCGATCTCTTTGGTCTCCTGTGGGTTGCTCCTATAAGCTGGACGATTGGGCAAAGAAGCTCCTGGAATGAGATCAATGTGATGCTCAATTCCCCTCACAGGTGGCAAGCCATCAGGTAAATTTGCTAGAAACACATCCTCAAAATCCTGCAAAAGAGACTCAATACAAGAAGGCAATTCAAACTTGTCAAACTGGTTAGCATACAAAATTTTATTTTGACAAAGCAATAAGTAGAGGGGCTGTCTTGCGCAAAGCACCCTCCTTACCTCCCTTTCTCTTGCTAAACACAGTTGCTTGCCCTCAAGTGTTTCACTCTTATTCTTTTCTCTCTTTTTTCTTTCAAGTGTTTCACTTTTTTCCCTCTCAAGTGTTTCACTCTTTCTCTCATTTGCTAACTTTTCTCTCATTTTTAATTGATCCTCACATACCTCTTTAGGAGACAAAGGCTTGAGAACCACCTTTTTATCCTGATACATAAAGGAAATTTTATTAGTGAAACCATCATGAATGGCTTTGGTATCATACTGCCACGACCTCCCTAAAAGGATATGGCTGGCCTCCATGGGAACCACATCACATAAAACCTTATCTTGATACTTCCCAATGGAGAAAGGAACCTCTGCTTGCTGTTTCACTTTAACTTCTTCTCCTTCACTAAGCCATTGGAGTTTATATGGTCTAGGATGCGGTGTAGTGTCCATGTTCATCTTTGACACTAATCTTGAACTCACCACATTGGTACAACTCCCTCCATCAATAATTACCAAACAAACATTACCATTGACTGAACATCTTGTGTGAAAGATGTTCTCCCTTTTAGATGCATCTTTGGCCTTGACTTGACTTCCCAACAGTCTCCTAATCATGTACAACTCTCCTTCATTAGTCGCCAATTCTCCATCACTCTCCTCTTCTTCTCCACCACTAGCTTCTGATTGGCTTGTGTATTCCCCATTATCTTTGAGAAGAACAATCTTCTTTGTGGGACACTCATAGGCATAATGACCCATGCCCAAGCACTTGAAACACTTCACTTCTCTAGTCTTTTTAGGTGGATTATCATCTTTCTTTTGAGGGGCTTTTCCATGGCTAGAAGGTGTTGTATTACTAGATGAGGCAGCTCCTTCTCTCCTCCTATCCTTCCAATTGGAATTATTAAAATTGGTAGAACTCCTTCTTGTTGCACTTTTTCTTTTTAACTGTTGTTCTACCTGAATGGCCTTATGCAACAGATCCTCCATTTCTACAAATTCCTGCAACTCAACAACATCTCTAATATCATGATTTAAACCACTAAGGAAGCGAGCCATAGTTACCTCAGGATCTTCTTCAATTTTTGCTTGGATGATAAGCACGTCCATCTCCGTATAGTACTCCTCCACTCCCTTGCTTCCTTGAGACAATTTTTTAAGTTTCAATTTTAAGTCTCTATGGAAGCTAGAAGGTACATACCGCTTCCTCATGAGCCTCTTCATTTCAGTCCAAGTGTCCACCATAGGCTCTTCATCTCTAATCCTCTCCCTTTGCAACTTGTTCCACCAAATCAAAGCATAATCTGAAAATTCAGCAGCTGCAAGTCTCACCTTTTGCTCCTCACTATAATTGTTGCAAGAGAACACATGCTCAATTTTTAACTCCCACTCCAAGTATGCCTCAGGATCACTCCTACCCTTGAAAGGAGGCACATTCAACTTCACTCCTTCTATTCTTCCTTCATTTCTATTTGGCCTTCCTCCTCCTCCTGCTGGTGGGGTTCTATTCTCCAACTGATCCAACCTCTCATGGAACTCATCTTGTTGTTGCTTCATCAATCTCTCTAAATGTTGGGATAGTGCAACAATTTGAAGCTGAAGATCATTGTTATTATTTCTTTCCGCCATGATAAACAAACAGGTCAAATGTCACAAGAAAAAGTATGTATGTGGTGTTTGAAAATGTTCTCACCCACTCAAGTGTTTGCGCTAAACAATATTGGCTTTTACTATAATGAAACTCTCTTGCCTTTTTCCTCTCTATTCCTCCTTAAGTTCTTAACAGACCAAAAAGAGAATAAATTCAAAGACAACACCAACCTGTGTGCAGCCCAAATAACTCAAGAAAAGCTAACAAAAATGACTCAAATGAAACACAAAGAAGACCACAAACAAATAGGACAACAACCAGAATTTTGACACCAACAAAGGGTTGAAATTTTGGCTTAAAATGAAGCCAATAGGTGCAGCAAAATTCAGGGAATGATGCGCAACACAGGTGCAGCAAAACAGAATGGAAATTGAACAATTTGCAACCAAGAAGTGCAGCCAAAATTCAGAATTGTATACTAACAAGGTGCAGTATTTTCTTCCTCAATTCAAACACAATATTACCTTAAGAATGAGCTTAAAATTTTTCTAATAACATGAACCATTCAGCCCAATTTTTTTTTTAACTCAATTTTTGCATGCTTTCTTTCACTTCTATTTTTTTTTTTTAAAAGTCAGAATTGTTTTAAGGACCTACCTTTTGCAATGGTTCATTCAAAGAAATAACAATAAGGTAATATTATGATATGATGAAAATTAAGGACAGAAATTACCCAGAACAGCAGCCTTGCAATTCCTAGAAACCGGAGCTCTGATACCAAATGATATGAATCCGCTGTCAGTTTAGGATTCTGAAAGGACCTTAGGAATTTAGCTTGCCGCGTTAACAAAATTAATAAACATGGAATGCAAACAATTGCAAAAAAAATAAACTGAATAGAATTACTATCAAAATTTTAGACACAGAATGGAAATTAAAAGTTTTTGAAATTCAACAATTAAACGAGTTTTTGAATAGTGTAGCACTTTCTTGTTATAGAGTTTGTTGGCCAGAATTGAGTATGAATGGAAAATATAGAAAATGGAATTGGAATTGATAGACTCCACACTTCCAAGGATGGAAGATATGTCTACGAGATTACACACACAAAGGGGTGAATTACCTTTGATAAATCTCAAAAGATTTTGGATTGTCAAGAACCCAAAGGAGAGAAAACTCAACTAGTTTTTTTATTTCCAAAATATTCTGCCTTACATCTCAGTCTTGCCCAAATTTATATGCCTAATAAACTCAGATTGTGTAGGTTTAGTGGCTTTCTAAATTCAGCTCAAGTTACAAAATAATAAAAACTAATAATGGGCAGCTTAATAACAAAGTGTAACTGCCAAAGTAAATTAAACACGTATACTAATTATAATTGATAACCTAGGTGGCTGCAACTTTAATTAGACAATTCTGGTTGCCCACCATTAACTAAGTAAACTCCAAGAAAATGAGTTTAATTTATTTCAAACTTCTCTTCCACTAAGGTCAAGTATTGCTCTCTTCAGTCCTGAGACAATTAACAATTTTAAACTTTATTTCTTCAATGTTTGGCTCTTTTTGTAAAAGGGCTGCCAATACTTGTTGAATAGCTTCCTGAGCTCTTCTTGTCCTTGCCCTTGTCATAGGTCCTCCAAGTCCTTCAAGCTTGATGTCCTCATCAAAGTGGAAGAAGGAGAACAATAGGAAGAAGAAGAAGAAGTGGAAGAATGACAAAAAGAGGAGGAAGAAGAAGCAATGGAGGGAAAGGGGATGAAGAAGAAGTGGAACAAGGAGGAGAAGAAGAAGGGGAGGAAGGGAAGGGAAGGGAAGAAGAAGCAGAAGAAGTGGAATCTGGAGGAGAAGAGGAAGAAGAAGAAGAAGTGTAAGCATAAGATTTGGGGGAAGGAGAAGAAGAGGAAGAGCAACAATGGGAAGCAACAGAAATGGGGGATGGAGAAAAAGAGGAAGGAGAAGACGGAAAGGAAAAAGAAGAAGTTGTGGAAGGAGAAGAAATGGAAGAAGAGGAAGAAGAAGAAGTCTAAGCAGAAGAAGCGGAAGAAGGACACGAAAATGAAGAAGAACAACAAGTAGAAGTACAAGAAGTGGTAGAAGGAGAGAATAAGAGGAATAGGAGGAAGTAATGGAATGAAAGGAGATGAAGAAGAAGAAGTAGAAGAAGGAGAACGGCAGGAGGAAGAGGAGGTGGCAGAAGGAGAAGAAGAGGAAGAAGAACAAGTGGAAGAACGAGAAGAAAAGGAAGAAGTGCTAGTGGAAGAAGGAGAACAATAGGAAGAAGAAGAAGAAGTGGAAGAATGAGAAAAAGAGGAGGAAGAAAAAGCAATGGAAGGAAAGGGGAATGAAGAAGGAGTGGAACAAGGAGGAGAAGAAGAATGGGAGGAAGAAGAAGGGGAGGAAGAAGAAGTAGTATAGGCAGAAGAAGGCCAAGAAGGAGAAGAGAGGGAAGAAGAGGAACAAGTGGATATAGTAGAAGTGGAAGAAGATGAACAAGAGGCAGAAGAAGAAGTAGTTGGGATGATGGAGAAGAAGTGGAAGAAGGAGAACAAGAGGTAGAAATGCAAGTGGAAGCATAAGAAGGAGAAAAAGAGGGATATGACGAAGGAAAGGAAGAAGAAGAAGGAGATGAAGAGGAATAAAAGAAAGGAAAGGAGAGGATGAAGAAGAAGTGGAAGAAAGAGAACAAGACGAGGCAGGAGAAGCGGAAGAAAGATAAGAAGAGGAAGAACAACGGGAGTAACTAGAAGAAGTGGAAGAAGGAGAAGAAAAGGAAGAAGAAGAAGATGTGGAAAGTGAAGAAGTTGAAGAAGGTGAACAAGAGGAGGAAGAAGAAGTAGGGGAAGCAGGTTAGAGGAAGAAGAAGAATTGGAACAAGGAGAAAAGGAGGAAAAGGAAGAAGGAGGGGAAGGGAAGGGAAGAAGAAGCAGAAGAAGTGGAAGCTGGAGGAGAAGAGGAAGAAGAAGAAGAAGTGTAAGCATAAGATTTGGGGGAAGGAGAAGAACAAGAAGAGCAACAATGGGAAGCAACAGAAGTGGGGGATGGAGAAAAAGAGGAACGAGAAGACGGAAAGGAAAGAAGAAGAAGTGTAAGCAGAAGAAGCGAAACAAGGAGACGAAAATGAAGAAGAACAACAAGTAGAAGTAGAAGAAGTGGTAGAAGGAGAGAATAAGAGGAATACGAGGAAGTAGTGGAATTAAATGAGATGAAAAAGAAGAAGTGGAAGAAGGAGAACGGGAGGAGGAGAAGAGGTGGCAGAATGACAAAAAGAGGAAGAAGAAGAAGCAATGGAAGGAAAGGGCATGAAGAAGGAGTAGAACAAAGAGGAAGAAGAAGAAGAAGTGTAAGCAGAAGAAGCGGAAAAAGGAGACAAAAATGAAGAAGAACAACAAGTGGAAGTAGAAGAAGTGGTAGAAGGAGATAATAAGAGGAATAGGAGGCAGTAGTGGAATGAAAGGAGACGAAGAAGAAGAAGTGGAAGAACGAGAAGAAAAGGAAGAAGTGCAAGTGGGAGAAGGAGAACAATAGGAAGAAGAAGAAGTTGAAGAATGAGAAAAAGAGGAGGAAGAAGAAGAAGTGGAAGCATGAGAAAAAGAGGAGGAAGAAGAAGCAATGGAAGGAAAGGGGATGAAGACGAAATGGAACAAGCACGAGAAGAAGAAGGGGAGGAAGAAGAAGTAGTGTAGGTAGAAGAAGGGCAAGAAATACAAGAGAGGGAAGAAGAAGAACAAGTGGATGTAGTAGAAGTGGAAGAAGGTGAACAAGAGGAAGAAGAAAAACTAGTTGAAGGAGTGAGGATGATGGAGAAGAAGTAGAAGAAGGAGAACAAGAGGTAGAAATGCAAGTGGAAGCAGAAGAAGGAGAAAAAGAGGGGTATGATGAAGGAAAGGAAGAAGAACAAGGAGATGAAGAGGAAGAAAAGAAAGGAAAGGAGAGGATGAAGAAGAAGTGGAAGAAAGAGAACAAGAGGAGGTAGGAGAAGTGGAAGAAACATAAGAAGAGGAAGCAGTAGGAGAGTAACTAGAAGAAGTGGAAGGAGGAGAAGAAAAGGAAGAAGAAGAAGATGTGGAAAGTGAAGAAGTTGAAGAACGTGAACAAGAGGAGGAAGAAGAAGTGGTGGAAGGAGGTGAGATGAAGAAGAAGAATTGGAACAAGGAGAAAAGGAGCAAAGGGAAGAAGGAGGGGAAGGGAACGGAAGAAGAAGCAGAAGAAGTGGAATCTGGAGGAGAAGAGGAAGAGGAAGAAGAATAAGCATAAGATTTGGGGGAAGGAGAATAAGAGGAAGAGCAACAATGGGAAGCAACAGAAGTCGGGGATGGAGAAAAAGAGGAAGGAGAAGACGGAAAGGAAAGAAGAAGAAGTTGTGGAAGGAGAAGAAATGGAAGAAAAAGAAGTGTAAGCAGAAGAAGCGGAAGGAGGAGACGAAAATGAAGAAGAATAACAATAGGAGGAATAACAAGTGGTAGAAGGAGAGAATAAGAGGGATAGGAGGAAGTAATGGAATGAAAGGAGATGAAGAAGAAGAAGTGGAAGAAGGAAAACGGGAGGAGGAAGAAGAGGTGGCAGAAGGAGAAGAAGTGTAAGAACAAGAAGAAAAGAAGAAGTGCAAGTTGAAGAAGGAGCACAATAGGAAGAAGAAGAAGAAGTGGAAGAATGAGAAAAAGAGGAGGAAGGAGAAGTAATGGAAAGAATGGGGAATGAAGAAGAAGTGGAACAAGGAGGAGAAGAAGAAGGGGAGGAAGAAGAAGTAGTGCAGGCAGAAGAAGGCCAAGAAAGAGAAGAAGAACAAGTGGATGTAGTAGAGGTGGAAGAATGAGAATAAGAGGAAGAAGAAGAAGTAGTTGAAAGAGTGGGGCTTATGGACAAGAAGTGGATGAAGGAGAACAAGAGGTAGAAATGCAAGTGGAAGCAGAAGAAGGAGAAAAAGAGGGATATGACGAAGGAAAGAAAGAAGAAGAAGGAGAGTAACTAGAAGAAGTGGAAGAAGTAGAAGAAAAGGAAGAAGAAGAAGATGTGGAAAGTGGAGAAGTTGAAGAAGGTGAACAATAGGAGGAAGAAAAAGTAGTGGAAGGAGGAGAGATGAAGAAGAAGAATTGGAACATGGAGAAAAGGAGGAAAAGGAAGAAGGAGGGGAAGGGAAGGGAAGAAGAAGCAGAAGAAGTCAAATCTGGAGGAGAAGAGGAAGAAGAAGAAGAAGTGTAAGCATAAGATTTGGGGGAAGGAGACGAAGAGGAAGAGCAACAATAGGAAGCAACAGAAGTGGGGGATGGAGAAAAAGAGGAAGGAGAAGACGAAAAAGAAAGAAGAAGAAGTTGTGGAAAGAAAAGAAATGGAAGAACAGGAAGAAGAAGAAGTGTCAGCAGAAGAAGCGGAAGAAGGAGACGAAAATGAAGAAGAACAACAAGTAGAAGTAGAAGAAGTGGTAGTTGAAGAAGGAGGAGAAGAAGAAGGGGAGGAAGAAGAAGTAGTGTAGGCAGAAGAAGGGCAAGAAAGAGAAGAAGAACAAGTGGATGTAGTAGAAGTGGAAAAAGGTGAACAATAGGAAGAGGAAGAAGTAGTTAAAGGAGTGGGGATGATGGAGAAGAAGTGGAAGAAGGAGAACAAGAGGTAGAAATGCAAGTGGAAGCAGAAGAAGGAGAAAAAGAGGGATATGATGAAGGAAAGGAAGAAGAAGAAGGAGATGAAGAGGAAGAAAAGAAAGGAAAGGAGAGGATGAAGAAGAAGTGGAAGAAAGAGAACAAAAGGAGACAGGAGAAGTGGAAGAAAGATAAGAAGAGGAAGAAGAAGGAGAGTAACTAGAAGAAGTGGAGGAAGGAGAAGAAAAGCAAGAAGAAGAAGATGTGGAAAGTGAAGAAGTTGAAGAAGGTGAACAAGAGGAGGAAGAAGAAGTAGTGGAAAGAGGTGAGATGAAGAAGAAGAATTGGAACAAGGAGAAAAGGAGGAAAAGGCAGAAGGAGGGGAAGGGAAGGGAAGAAGAAGCAAAAGAAGTGGAACCTGGAGGAGAAGAGGAGGAAGAAGAAGAAGTGTAAGCATAAGATTTGGGGGAAGGAGAAGAAGAGGAAGAGCAAGAATAGGAAGCAACAGAAGTGGGGGATGGAGAAAAAAAGGACGGAGAAGACAGAAAGGAAAGAAGAAGAAGTTGTGGAAGCAGAAGAAATGGAAGAAGAAGAAGTGTTAGCAGAAGAAGCCGAAGAAGGAGACAAAAATGAAGAAGAACAACAAGTAGAAGTAGAAGAAGTGGTAGAAGGAGAGAATAAGAGGAATAGGAGGAAGTAGTGGAATGAAAGGAGATGAAGAAGAAGAAGTGGAAGAAGGAGAACGGGAGGAGGGAGAAGAGGTAGTAGAAGGAGAAGAAGAGGAAGAAGAAGAAGTGGAAGAACGAGAAGAAAAGGAGGAAGTACAAGTGGGAGAAGGAGAACAATAGGAAGAAGAAGAAGAAGTGGAAGAATGAGAAAAAGAGGAGGAAGAAGAAGAAGTGGAAGAATGAGAAAAAGAGGAGGAAGAAGAAGCCATGGAAGGAAAGGGGATGAAGACGAAATGGAACAAGAAGGAGAAGAAGAAGGGGAGGAAGAAGAAGGGAAAGAAGAAGAAGAGAGGGAAGAAGAAGAACAAGTGGATGTAGTAGAAGTGGAAGAATGGGAAAAAGAGGAGGAAGAAGAAGCAATGGAAGGAAAGGGGATGAAGCAGAAGTGCAACAAGGAGGAGAAGAAGGGGAGGAAGACGAAGATGTGGAAAGTTAAGAAGTTGAAGAAGGTGAACAAGAGGAGGAAGAAGAAGTACTGGAAGGAGGTGAGATGAAGAAGAAGAATTGGAACAAGGAGAAAAGGAGCAAAAGGAAGAAGGAAGGGAAAGGAAGGGAAGAAGAAGCAGAAGAAGTGGAATCTGGAAAAGAAGAGCAAGAAGAAGAAGAACTGTAAGCATAAGATTTGGGGGAAGGAGAGCAAGAGTAAGAGCAACAATGGGAAGCAACAAAAGTGGCGGATGGAGAAAAAGAGGAAGGAGAAGATGGAAAGGAAAGAAGAAGAAGTTGTGGAAGGAGAAGACATGGAAGAAGAGGAAGAAGAAGAAGTGTAAGCAGAAGAAGCAGAAGAAGGAGACGAAAATTAAGAAGAACAACAAGTAGAAGTAGAAGAAGTGGTAGAAGGAGAGAATAAGAGGAATAGGAGGAAGTAGTGGAGTGAAAGGAGATGAAGAAGAAGAAGTGGAAGAAGGAGAACGGGAGGAGGGAGAAGAGGTGGCAGAAGGAGAAGAACAGGAAGAAGGGGAATGACGAGAAGAAAAGGAAGAAGTGCAAGTGGAAGAAGGAGAACAATAGGAAGAAGAAGAAGAAGTGGAAGAATGAGAACAAGAGGTAGAAATGCAAGTGGAAGCAGAAGAAGGAGAAAAAGAGGGATATGATGAAGGAAAGGAAGAAGAAGAAGGAGATGAAGAGGAAGAAAAGAAAGGAAAGGAGAGGATGAAGAAGAAGTGGAAGAATGAGAACAAGAAGAGGCAGGAGAAGTGGAAGAAAGATAAGAAGAGGAAGAAGAAGGAGAGTAACTGGAAGAAGTGGAAGAAGGAGAAGAAAAGGAAGAAGAAGAAGATGTGGAAAGTGAAGAAGGTGAAGGAGAGGAGGAAGAAGAAGTAGTGGAAGGAGGTGAGATGAAGCAGAAGAATTGGAACAAGGAGAAAAGGAGGAAAAGGAAGTAGGAAGGGAAGGGAATGGAAAAAGAAGCAGAAGAAGTGGAATCTAGAGGAGAAGAGGAAGAAGAAGAAGAACTGTAAGCATAAGATTTGGGGGAAGAAGAAGAAAAGGAAGAGCAACAATGGGAACCAACAAAAGTGGGGGATGGAGAAAAAGAGGAAGGAGAAGAGGGAAAGTAAAGAAGAAGAAGTGTAAGCAGCCGAAGGAGACGAAAATGAAGAAGAACAAAAAGTAGAATTAGAAGAAGTGGTAGAAGGAGAGAATAAGAGGAATAGGAGGAAGTAGTGGAATGAAAGGAGATGAAGAAGAAGAAGTGGAAGAAGAAGAAGTTGAAGAACGAGAAGAAAAGGAAGAAGTGCAAGTGGAAGAAGGAGAACAATAGGAAGAAGAAGAAGAAGTGGAAGAATGAGAAAAAGAGGAAAAAGAAGAAGCAATGGAACGAAAGGGGATGAAGAAGAAGTGGAACAAGGAGGAGAAGAAGAAGGGGAGGAAGTAGAAGCAGTGTAGGCAGAAGAAGGGTAAGAAGGAGAAGAGAGGGTAGAAGAAGTGGAAGAAAGAGAACAAGAGGACGCAGGAGAAGTGGAAGAAGGAGAATAAGAGGTAGAAATGCAAGTGGAAGCAGAAGAAGGAGAAAAAGAGGGATATGACGAAGGAAAGGAAGAAAAGAAGGAGACGAAGAGGAAGTAAAGAAAGGAAAGGAGAAGATGAAGAAGAAGTGGAAGAAAGAGAACAAGAGGACGCAGGAGAAGTGGAAGAAAGATAAGAAGAGGAAGAAGAAGGAGAGTAACTAGTAGAAGTGGAAGAAGGAGAAGAAAAGGAATAAGTAGAAGATGTGGAAAATGAAGAAGGTCAACAAGAGGAGGAAGAAGAAGTAGTGGAAGGAGGTGAGATGAAGAAGAAGAATTGGAACAAGGAGAAAAGGAGGAAAAGGAAGAACGAGGGGAAGGGAATGGAAGAAGAAGCAGAAGAAGTGGAAGCTGGAGGAGAAGAGGAAGAAGAAGAAGAAGTGTAAGCATAAGATTTGGTGGATGGACGAGAAGAGGAAGAGCAACAATGGGAAGCAACAGAAGTGGGGGATGGAGAAAAAGAGGAAGGAGAAGACGGAAAGGAAAGAAGAAGAAGTTGTGGAAGGAGAAGAAGTGTAAGCAGACGAAGGAGACGAAAATGAAGAAGAACAAAAAGTAGAATTAGAAGAAGTGGTAGAAGGAGAGAATAAGAGGAATAGGAGGAAGTAGTGGAATGAAAGGAGATGAAGAAGAAGAAGTGGAAGAAGGAGAACGGGAGGAGGGAGAAGAGGTTGCAGAAGGAGAAGAAGAGGAAGAAGAAGAAGATGTGGAAGAATGAGAAAAAGAGGAGGAAGAAGAAGCAATGTAAGGAAAGGGGATGAAGCAGAAGTGCAACAAGGAGGAGAAGAAGGGGAAGAAGACGAAGATGTGGAAAGTTAAGAAGTTGAAGAAGGTGAACAAGAGGAGGAAGAAGAAGTAGTGGAAGGAGGTGAGATGAAGAAGAAGAATTGGAACAAGGAGTAAAGGAGGAAAAGGAAGAAGGAGGGGAAAGGAAGGGAAGAAGAAGCAGAAGAAGTGGAATCTAGAGGAGAAGAGGAAGAAGAAGAAGTAGTGGAAGGAGGTGAGATGAAGAAGAAGAATTGGAACAAGGAGAAAAGGAGGAAAAGGAAGAAGGAGGGGAAGGGAAGGGAAGAAGAAGCTGAAGAAGTGGAATCTAGAGGAGAAGAGGAAGAAGAAGAAGAAGTGTAAGCATAAGATTTGGGGGAAGGAGAAGAAGAGGAAGAGCAACAATGGGAAGCAACAGAAGTGGGGTTGGAGAAAAAGAGGGAGGAGAAGACGGAAAGGAAAGAAGAAGGAGTTGTGGAAGGAGAAGAAATGGAAGAAGAGGAAGAAGAAGAAGTGTAAGCACAAGAAGCGAAAGAAGAATACGAAAATGAAGAAGAACAACAAGTAGAAGTAGAAGAAGTGGTCGAAGGAGAGAATAAGAGGAATAGGAGGAAGTAGTGGAATGAAACGAGATGAAGAAGAAGAAGTGGAAGAAGGAGAACGCGAGGAAGAGAAGAGGTAGCAGAAGGAAAAGAAGAGGAAGAAGAAGTAATGGAAAGAGGTGAGATGAAGTAGAAGAATTGGAACAAGGAGAAAAGGAGGAAAAGGAAGAAGGAGGGGAAGGGAAGGGAAGAAGAAGCAGAAGAAGTGGAAGCTGGAGGAGAAGAGGAAGAAGAAGAAGAAGTGTAAGCATAAGATTTGGTGGATGGACGAGAAGAGGAAGAGCAACAATGGGAAGTAACAGAAGTGGGGGATGGAGAAAAATACGGAAAGGAAAGAAGAAGAAGTTGTGGAAGGAGAAGAAATGGAAGAAGAGGAAGAAGAAGAAGTGTAAGCAGAAGAAGCAGAAGAAGCAGAAGAAGGAGACGAAAATGAAGAAGCAAAACAAGTAGAAGTAGAAGAAGTGGTAGAAGGAGAGAATATGAGGAATAGGAGGAAGTAGTGGAATGAGAGGAGATGAAGAAGAAGAAGTGGAAGAAGGAGAACGGGAGGAGGGAGAAGAGGCGGCAGAAGGAGAAGAAGAGGAAGAAGAAGAAGTGGAAGAGCGGGAAGAAAAGGAAGAAGTGCAAGTGGAAGAAGGAGAACCATAGGAAGAAGAAGAAGAAGTGGAAGAATGAGAAAAAGAGGAGGAAGAAGAGGCAATGGAAGGAAAGGTGATGAAGAAGAAGTGGAACAAGCGGAGAAGAAGAAGGGAAGGAAGAAGAAGTAGTGTAGGCAGAAGAAGGGCAAGAAGGAGAAGAGATGGAAGAAGAAGAACAAGTGGATGTAGTAGAAGTGGAAGAAGGTGAACAAGAGGAAGAGGAAGAAGTAGTTGAAGGAGTAGGGATGATGGAGAAGAAGTGGAAGAAGGAGAACAAGAGGTAGAAATGCAAGTGGAAGCAGAAAAAGTAGAAAAAGAGGGATATGACGAAGGAAAGGAAGAAGAAGAAGGAGATGAAGAGGAAGAAAAGAAAGGAAAGGAGAGGATGAAGAAGAAGTGGAAGAAAGAGAACAAGAGGAGACAGGAGAAGTGGAAGAAAGATAAGAAGAGGAAGAAGAAGGATAGTAACTAGAAGAAGTGGAACAAGGAGAAGAAAAGGAAGAAGAAGAAGTTGTGGAAAGAAGAAGGTGAACAAGAGGAGGAAGAAGGAGGGGAAGGGAAAGGAAGGGAAGAAGAAGCAGAAGATGTGGAATCTGGAGGAGAAGAGGAAGAAGAAGTGTAAGCATAAGATTCGAGGGAAGGAGAAGAAGAGGAAGAGCAACAATGGGAAGCAACAAAAGTGGGGGATGGAGAAGAAGAGGAAGAGCAACAATGGGAAGCAACAAAAGTGGGGGATGGAGAAAAAGAGGAAGGAGAAGACGGAAAGGAAAGCAGAAGAAGTTGTGGAAGGAGAAGACCCTCTTTTCTCCTTCTTGCCATTCTTCTGCCTACACTACTTTTTCTTCATCCCCTTCTTTATCTCCTCCTTGTTCCGCTACTTCTTCATCCCGTTTCCTTCCGTTGCTTCTTCTTCCTCCTCTTTTCCTCATTCTTCCATTTCTTCTTCTTCTTCCTCTTCTTTTCCTTCTGCCACCTCTTCTCTTCCTCGCGTTCTCCTTCTTCCACTTCTTCTTCTTCATCTCGTTTCATTCCACTACTTGTTGTTCTTCTTCATTTTCGTCTTCTTCTTTCGCTTCTTGTGCTTACACTTCTTCTTCTTCCTCTTCTTCCATTTCTTCTCCTTCCACAACTCCTTCCACAACTCCTTCTTCTTTCCTTTCCGTCTTCTCCTCCCTCTTTTTCTCCATCCCCCACTTCTGTTGCTTCCCATTGTTGCTCTTCCTCTTCTTCTCCTTCCCCCAAATCTTATGCTTACACTTTTTCTTCTTCTTCCTCTTCTCCTCTAGATTGCACTTCTTTAGCTTCTTCTTCCCTTCCCTTCCCTTCCCCTTCTTCTTCCTTTTCCTCCTTTTCTCCTTGTTCCAATTCATCTTCTTCATATGACCTCCTTCCACTACTTCTTGCCCCTCTTGTTCACCTTCTTCACTTTCCACATCTTCTTCTTCTTCCTTTTCTTCTCCTTCTTCCACTTCTTCTAGTTATTCTTCCTCTTCTTATCTTTCTTCCACTTCTCCTGCCTCCTCTTGTTCTCTTTCTTCCACTTCTTCTTCATCCTCTCCTTTCCTTTCTTTTCTTCCTCTTCATCTCCTTCTTCTTCTTCCTTTCCTTCGTCATATCCCTCTTTTTCTCCTTCTTCTGCTTCCACTTGCATTTCTACCTCTTGTTCTCCTTCTTGCACTTTTCTCCATCATCCCCACTCCTTCAACTACCTCTTCTTCTTCCTCTTGTTCACCTTCTTCCACCTCTAATACATCCACTTGTTCTTCTTTTTCCCTCTCTTCTCGTTCTTGCCCTTCTTCTGCCTACACTACTTCTTCTTCCTCCCCTTCTTCTTCTCCTCCTTGTTCCACTTCTTCTTCATCCCCTTTCCTTCCATTCCTTCTTCTTCCTCCTTTTTTCTCATTCTTCCACTTCTTCTTCTCCTTCTTCCTATTGTTCTCTTTCTTCCCCTTGCACTGCTTCCTTTTCTTCTCGTTCTTCCACTTCTTCTTCTTCCTCTTCTTCTCCTTCTGCCACCTCTTCTCCCTCCTCCCATTCTCCTTCTTCCACTTCTTCTTCTTCATTTCCTTTCATTCCACTACTTCCTCCTATTCCTCTTATTCTCTCCTTCTACCACTTCTTCTACTTGTTGTTCTTCTTCATTTTCGTCTCCGTCTACCACTTCTTCTACTTGTTGTTCTTCTACATCTTCAACTCCTTCTTGTTCTTCCTTTCCTTCGTCATATCCCTCTTTTTCTCCTTTTTCTGCTTCTACTTGCATTTCTACCTCTTGTTCTCCTTCTTCCACTTCTTCTCCATCATCCCCACTCCTTCAACTACTTCTTCTTCTTCACTTGTTCACCTTCTTCCACCTCTACTACATCCACTTCTTCTTCTTCCCTCTCTTCTCCTTCTTGCCCTTCTTCTGCCTACACTACTTCTTCTTCCTCCTCTTCTTCTTCTCCCCCTTGTTCCACTTCTTCTTCATCCCTTTTCCTTCAATCGCTTCTTTTTCCTCCTCTTTTTCTCATTCCTCCACTTCTTCTTCTTCTTCCCTTCCCTTCCCCTCCTTTTTCCTTTTCCTCCTTTTGTCCTTTTTCCAATTCTTCTTCTTCATCTCACCTCCTTCAACTACTTCTTCTTCCTCCTCTTATTCACCTTCTTCACTTTCCACATCTTCTTCATCTTCCTCTTCTTCTCCTTCTTCCACTTCTTTTGGTTACTCTCCTTTCTTCTTCCTCTTCTTCTACTTCTGCCACCTCTTCTCCATGCTCCCGTTCTCCTCCTTCCACTTCTTCTTCTTCATCTCCTTTCATTCCACTACTTCCTCCGATTCCTCTTATTCTCTCCTTCTACCACTTCTTCTACTTCTACTTGTTGTTCTTCTTCATTTTCGTCTCCTTCTTCTGCTTCTTCTGCTTAGAATTCTTCTTTCTCTTCTTCCATTTCTTCTCCTTCCACAACGTCTTCTTCTTTCCTTTCCATCTTCTCCTTCCTCTTTTTCTCCATCCCCCACTTCTGTTGCTTCCCATTGGTGCTCTTCATCTTCTTCTCCTTCCCCCAAATCCTACGCTTACACTTCTTCTTCTTCTTCCTCTTCTCCTCCAGATTGCACTTCTTCTGCTTCTTCTTCCCTTCTCTTCCGTTTCTTCTTCCTTTTCTTCCTTTTCTCCTTGTTCCAATTCTTCTTCTTCATCTCACCTCCTTCCACTACTTCTTCTTCCTCCTCTTGTTCACCTTCTTCAACTTCTTCACTTTCCACATCTTCTTCTTCTTCCTTTTCTTCTCCTTCTTCCACTTCTTCTAGTTACTCTCCTTCTTCTTCCTCTTCCTATCTTTCTTCCACTTCTCCTGTCTCCTCTTGTTCTCTTTCTTCCACTTCTTCTTCATCCTCTCCTTTTCTTCCTTTTCTTCCTCTTCATCTCCTTCTTCTTCTTCCTTTCCTTCGTCATATCCCTCTTTTTCTCCTTCTTCTGCTTCCACTTGCACTTCTACCTCTTGTTCTCCTTCTTCCACTTCTTCTCCATCATCCCCACTCCTTCAACTACTTTTTCTTCTTCCTCTTGTTCACCTTCTTCCACTTCTACTACATCCACTTTTTCTTCCTCTTCTCTCTCTTCTCCTTCTTGCCCTTCTTCTGCCTACACTACTTCTTCTTCCTCCCCTTCTTCTTCTCCCCCTTGTTCCACTTCTTGTTCATCCCCTTTCCTTCCATTGCTTCTTCTTCCTCCTCTTTTTCTCATTCTTCCACTTCTTCTTCTTCTTCCTATTGTTCGCCTTGTTCCACTTGCACTTCTTCCTTTTCTTCTCGTTCTTCCACTTCTACTTCTTGCTCTTCTTCTCCTTCTGCCACCTCTTCTCCCCCCTCCCGTTCTACTTCTTCCACTTCTTCTTCTTCATCTCCTTTCATTCCACTACTTCCTCCTATTCCTCTTATTCTCTCCTTCTACCAGTTCTTCTACTTCTACTTGTTGTTCTTCTTCATTTTCGTCTCCTTCTTTCGCTTCTTCTGCTTACACTTGTTCTTCTTCCATTTCTTCTCTGTCCACAACTTCTTCTTTCATTTCCGTCTTCTCCTTCCTCTTTTTCTCCATCCTCCACTGCTGTTGCTTCCCATTGTTGCTCTTCCTCCTCTTCTCCTTCCCCCAAATCTTATGCTTACACTTCTTCTTCTTCTTCCTCTTCTCCTCCAGGTTCCACTTCTTCTGCTTCTTCTTACCTTCCCTTCCCTTCCCCTGTTTCTCCCTTTTCCTCCTCTTCTCCTTGTTCCAATTATTCTCCTTCATCTCACCTCCTTCCACTACTTCTTCTTCCTCCTCTTGTTCACCTTCTTCAACTTCTTCACTTTCCACATTTTTTCTTCTTCCTTTTCTTCTCCTTCTTCCACTTCTTCTAGTTAGTCTCCTTCTTCTTCCTCTTCTTATCTTTCTTCCATTTCTCCTGCCTCCTCTTGTTCTCTTTCTTCCACTTCTTCTTAATCCTCTCCTTTTCTTTCTTTTCTTCCAATTCATCTCCTTCTTCTTCTTCCTTTGCTTCGTCATATCCCTCTTTTTCTCCTTCTTCTGCTTCCACTTGCACTTCTACCTCTTGTTCTCCTTCTTCCACTTCTTCTCCATCATCCCCACTCCTTCAACTACTTCTTCTTTTTCGTCTTGTTCACCTTCTTCCACCTCTACTGCATCCGCTTGTTCTTCTTCTTCCCTCTCTTCTCCTTCTTGCCCTTCTACTGCCTACTACCTCTTCTTCCTCCCCTTCTTCTTCTCCTCCTTGTTCCACTTCTTCTTCATCCCCTTTCCTTCCATTGCTTCTTCTTCCTCCTCTTTTTCTCATTCTTCCACTTCTTCTTCTTCTTCCTATTATTGTTCTCCTTCTTCCGCTTGCACTTCTTCTATTTCTTCTTGTTCTTCCACTTCTTCTTCTTCCTCTTCTTCTCCTTCTTCCACTTGCACTTCTTCCTTTTCTTCTCATTTTTCCACTTCTTCTTCTTCCTCCTCTTCTCCTTCTGCCACCTTTTCTCCCTCCTCCAGTTCTCCGTCTTCCACTTCTTCTTCTTTATCTCCTTTCATTCCACTACTTCCCCCTATTCCTCTTATTCTCTCCTTCTACCACTTCTTCTACTTCTACTTGTTGTTCTTCTTCATTTTTGTCTCCTTCTTCCGCTTCTTCTCCTTCTTCCACTTGCACTTCTTCCTTTTCTTCTCATTTTTCCACTTCTTCTTCTTCCTCCTCTTCTCCTTCTGCCACCTTTTCTCCCTCCTCCAGTTCTCCGTCTTCCACTTCTTCTTCTTTATCTCCTTTCATTCCACTACTTCCCCCTATTCCTCTTATTCTCTCCTTCTACCACTTCTTCTACTTCTACTTGTTGTTCTTCTTCATTTTTGTCTCCTTCTTCCTCTTCTTCTCCTTCTTCCACTTGCACTTCTTCCTTTTCTTCTCATTTTTCCACTTCTTCTTCTTCCTCCTCTTCTCCTTCTGCCACCTTTTCTCCCTCCTCCAGTTCTCCGTCTTCCACTTCTTCTTCTTTATCTCCTTTCATTCCACTACTTCCCCCTATTCCTCTCATTCTTTCCTTTTACCACTTCTTCTACTTCTACTTGTTGTTCTTCTCCATTTTCGTCTCTTTCTTCCGCTTCTTCTACTTACACTTCTTCTTCTTCCTCTTCTTCCTCTTCTTATTCTTCTTCCACTTCTCCTGCCTCCTCTTGTTCTCTTTGTTCCACATCTTCTTCATGCTCTCCTTTCCTTTCTTTTCTTCCTCTTGATCTCCTTCTTCTTCTTCCTTTCCTTCGTGACATCCCTCTTTTTCTCCTTCTTCTTCTTCCACTTGTATTTCTACCTCTTGTTCTCCTTCTTCCACTTCTTCTCCATCAGCCCCACTCCTTCAACTACTTCTTCTTCTTCCTTTTTTTCACCTTCTTAAACTTCTACTACTTCCACTTGTTCTTCTTCTTCCCTCTCTTCTCCTTCTTGCCCTTCTTCTGCCTACACTACTTCTTCTTCCTCCCCTTCTTCTTCTCCTCCTTGTTCCACTTCTTCTTCATCCCTTTTCCTTCCATTGCTTCTTCTTCCCCCTCTTTTTCTCATTCTTCTATTTCTTCTTCTTCTTCCAATTGTTCTTCTTCTTCCACTTGCACTTCTTCCTTCTCTTCTCATTCTTCCACTTCTTCTTCTTCCTCTTCTTCTCCTTTTGCCACCTCTTCTTCCTCCTCCTATTCTCCATCTTCCACTTCTTCTTCTTCATCCCCTTTCATTCCACTACTTCCTCCTATTCCTCTTATTCGCTCTTTCTACAACTTCTTCTACTTCTACTTGTTGTTCTTCTTCATTTTCGTCTCCTTCTTCCGCTTCTTCTGCTTACACTTCTTCTTCTTCCTCTTCTTCCATTTCTTCTCCTTCCACAACTTCTTCTTCTTTCCTTTCCGTCTTCTCCTTACTCTTTTTCTCCATCCCCCACTTCTATTGCTTCCCATTGTTAGTCTTCCTCTTCTTCTCCTTCCCCCAAATCTTATGTTACACTTCTTCTTCTTCTTCCTCTTCTCCTCTAGATTCCTTCCATTGGTTATTCTTCCTCCTCTTTTTCTCATTCTTCCACTTGTTCTTCTTCTTCCTATTGTTCTCCTTCTTACACTTGAACTTCTTCCTTTTCTTCTCGTTCTTCCAGTTCTTCTTCTTCCTGTTCTTCTCCTTCTGCCACCTCTTCTCCCTCCTCCCGTTCTCCTTCTTCAACTTCTTCTTCTTCATGTCCTTTCATTCCACTACTTCCTCCTATTCCTCTTATTCTCTCCTTCTACCACTTCTTCTACTTCTACTTGTTGTTCTTCTTCATTTTCGTCTCCTTCTCCGCTTCTTCTGCTTACACTTCTTCTTCTTCCTCTTCTTCCATTTCTTCTCCTTCCACAACTTCTTCTTTGCTTTTCGTCTTCTCCTTCCTCTTTTTCTCCATCCCCCACTTCTTTTGCTTCCCATTGTTGCTCTTCCTCTTCTTCTCCTTCCCCCATATCTTATGCTTACACTTCTTCTTCTACTTCTTCTTCTTCTCCTCCAGATTCCACTTCTTCTGGTTCTTCTTCCCTTCCCTTCCCATCCTTCTTTGTTTTCCTCCTTTTCTCCTTGTTCCAATTCTTCTTCTTCATCTCACCTCCTTCCACTACTTCTTTTTCCTCCTCTTGTTCACCTTCTTCAACTTCTTCACTTTCCACATCTTCTTCTTCTTTCTTTTCTTCTCCTTCTTCCACTTCTTCTAGTCACTCTCCTTCTTCTTCCTCTTCTTATCTTTCTTCCACTTCTCCTGCCTCCTCTTGTTCTCTTTCTTCCACTTCTTCTTCATGCTCTCCCTTCCTTTCTTTTCTTCTTCTTCATCTCTTTCTTCTTCTTCCTTTCCTTCGTCATATCCCTCTTTTTCTCCTTCTTCTAGTTCCACTTGAATTTCTCCCTCTTGTTCTCCTTCTTCCACTTCTTCTCCATCATCCCTACTCCTTCAACTACTTCTTCTTCTTCCTCTTGTTCACCTTCTTCCACTTCTACTACATCCACTTGTTCTTCTTCTTCCCTCTCTTCAACTTCTTGCCCTTCTTCTGCCTACACCACTTCGTCAACCTCCCCTTCTTCTTCTCCTCCTTGTTCCACTTTTTCTTCATCCCCTTTCGTTCCATTGCTTCTTCTACCTCCTCTTTTTCTCATTCTTCCACTTCTTCTTCTTCTTCCTATTGTTCTCCTTCTTCCACTTGCACTTCTTCCTTTTCTTCTCGTTCTTCCACTTCTTCTTCTTCCTCTTCTTCTCTTTCTGCCACTTCTTCTCCCTCCTCCCGTTCTCCTTCTTCCACTTCTTCTTCTTCATATTCTTTCTGATGTGAATGCCGAAGACAATGACTTTTCATTTTTTGTAACGTTTCATTAATTTAGGAATTAATGTAACATGCAATTAATCATATGTGATAATTGCATGATAATGAAGTATTTAATTTTTCTTTTAGGAGTTATGATTTTAAACAGCCACCTAGTTCTATAAATAGGGGTTGAATTGTACTCAAAGGACAACCATTGAATTAATGAAATTATATTTGGGTTTTACCCTTTTGTGAGAGATGAATTTCTCTTTAGAACTTATCAAGGAATTTTTCCTTGTGGCGTTCTGCTAGACTTATCAAGGGTAAATCACTACCCTTGTGGCATCATATGACTTATCTTCCATCATTGGAAGTGGTGTCATTTATCCCTTCGTTAAACCATTTTCATCCTTTCCATTTTCTTGTTTACCCAATTCTCATTGTTTTGTTAACTTATTACCTTCCAACCTAGATAGATCTGCAAAACGAATTCAACCCCTCTGGATTTCTATCAGTTGGTATCAGAGCTTCAGCTCTAGGTTTGGAACTATGGTGGATATTTTTTATACAAGATGTTTAATCGAAGGTCATTTGTGTTTATTTGCAGTTGATGAAGAAAGTTATAGCAACGTGGTGAGTGAAAGATTGGTGAATAAACTTAACTTACCAACGAGTCTTCATCCTAGGCAAACTAAGTTTAGATTCACTATTGGAAAATATGTGGAGGAAGTGACATGCGATATTGCTCCCACGGACTCATGTCATTTTCTTTTAGGGAAACCTTGGTTGCAGGGTAAAAGGATAAATTCTGAATTTAATGCATGAATTTTTACAAGTTACATTTGATCCTGGAGGTTGATTTTGTTTATTTTAAATTATAAGTGAATAAAATTGATAGGAAAATAAAGTCATAGATTCGAGGATGAATCTTTTCAAAGAAGGAGGGAATGATGTGAATGCCGAAGACAATGACTTTTCATTTTTTGTAACATTTCATTAATTAGGAATTAATGTAATATGCAATTAATCATATGTGATAATTGCATGATAATGAAGTATTTAATTTTTCTTTTAGGAGTTATGATTTTGAACAACCACCTAGTTCTATAAATAGGGGTTGAATTGTACTCAAAGGACAACCATTGAATTAATGAAATTATATTTGGGTTTTACCCTTTTGTGAGAGATGAATTTCTCTTTAGAACTTATCAAGGAATTTTTCCTTGTGGCGTTCTCCTAGACTTATCAAGGGTAAATCACCACCCTTGTGGCGTCATATGACTTATCTTCCATCCTTGGAAGTGGCGTCATCTATCTTTTCGTTCAACCATTTTCATCCTTTCCATTTTCTTGTTTATCCAATTTTCATTGTTTTGTTAACTTATTACCTTCCAACCTAGATAGATCCGAAAAACGAATCCAACCCCTCTGGATTTCTATCACTTTCATTCCACTACTTCCTCCTATTCCTCTTATTCTCTCCTTCTACCACTTCTTCTACTTCTACTTGTTCTTCTTCTTCATTTTCGTCTCCTTCTTCCGCTTCTTCTCCTTCCACTTCTTCTTCTTCATCTCCTTTCATTCCACTACTTCTACCACTTCTTCTACCTCTACTTGTTGTTCTTCTTCATTTTCGTCTCCTTTTTCCGCTTCTTCTGCTTACACTTCTTCTTCCTCTTCTTCCATTTCTTCTCCTTCCACAACTTCTTCTTCTTTCCTTTCCGTCTTCTCCTTCCTCTTTTTCTCCATCCCCCACTTCTGTTCCTTCCCATTGTTGCTCTTCCTCTTCTTCTCCAGATTCCACTTCTTCTGGTTCTTCTTCCCTTCCCCTCCTTCTTCCTTTTCCTCCTTTTCTCCTTGTTCCAATTCTTCTTCTTCATCTCACCTCCTTCCACTACTTCTTCTTCCTCCTCTTGTTCACCTTCTTCACTTTCCACATCTTCTTCTTCTTCCTTTTCTTCTCCTTCCTCAACTTCTTCTAGTTACTCTCCTTCTTCTTCCTCTTCTTATCTTTCTTCCACTTCTCCTGCCTCCTCTTGTTCTCCTTCTTCCACTTCTTCTCCATCATCCCCACTCCTTCAACTACTTCTTCTTCTTCCTCTTATTCACCTTCTTCCACCTCTACTAAATCTACTTGTTCCTCTTCTCATTCTTGCCCTTCTACTGCCTACACTACTTCTTCTTCCTCCCCTTCTTCTTCTCCTCCTTGTTCCACTTCTTCTTCATCTGCTTTCCTTCCATTGCTTCTTCTTCCTCCTCTTTTTCTCATTCTTCCACTTCTTCTTCTTCTTCCTATTATTCTCCGTCTTCCACTTGCACTTCCTCCTTTTCTTCTTGTTCTCCCACTTCTTCTTCTTCCTTTTCTTCTCGTTCTTCCACTTCTTCTAGTTACTCTCCTTCTTCTTCCTCTTCTTATCTTTCTTCCACTTCTCCTGCCTCCTCTTGTTCTCTTTCTTCCACTTCTTCTTCATCCTCTCATTTCCTTTCTTTTCTTCCTCTTCATATCGCTTCTTCTTCGTTTCCTTCGTCATATCCCTCTTTTTCTCGTTCTTCTGCTTCCACTTGCATTTCTACCTCTTGTTCTCCTTCTTCCACTTCTTCTCCATCATCCCCACTCCTTCAACTACTTCTTCTTCTTCCTCTTGTTCACCTTCTTTCACCTCTAATACATCCACTTGTTCTTGTTCTTCCCTCTCTTCTCCATCTTGCCGTTCTTCTGCCTACACTACTTCTTCTTCCTCCCCTTCTTCTTCTCCTCCTTGTTCCACTTCTTCTTCATCCCGTTTCCTTCCATTGCTTCTTCTTCCTCCTCTGTTTCTCATTCTTCCTCTTCTTCCTATTGTTCTCCTTCTTCCAATTGCACTTCTTCCTTTTCTTCTCATTCTTCCACTTCTTCTTCTTCTCCTTCTGCCACCTCTTCTCACTCGTCCCGTTCTCCTTCTTCCACTTCTTCTTCATCTCCTTTCATTCCACTACTTCCTCCTATTCCTCTTATTGTCTCCTTCTACCACTTCTTCTACTTCTACTTGTTGTTCTTGATTTTCGTCTCCTTCTTCCGCTTCTTCTGGTTAAACTTCTTCTTCTTCCTCTTCTTCCATTTCTTCCCCTTCCACAACTTCTTCTTCTTTCCTTTCCGTCTTCTCCTTCCTCTTTTTCTCCATCCCCCACTTCTGTTCCTTGCCATTGTTGCTCTTCCTCTTCTTCTCCAGATTCCACTTCCTCTGGTTCTTCTTCCCTTCCCTTCCTTCTTCCTTTTCCTCCTTTTCTCCTTGTTCCAATTCTTCTTCTTCATCTCACCTCCTTCCACTACTTCTTTTTCCTCCTCTTGTTCACCTTCTTCAACTTCTTCACTTTCCACATCTTCTTCTTCTTCCTTTTCTTCTCCTTCTTCCACTTCTTCTAGTCACTCTCCTTCTTCTTCCTCTTCTTATCTTTCTTCCACTTCTCCTGCCTCCTCTTGTTCTCTTTCTTCCACTTCTTCTTCATGCTCTCCCTTCCTTTCTTTTCTTCTTCTTCATCTCTTTCTTCTTCTTCCTTTCCTTCGTCATATCCCTCTTTTTCTCCTTCTTCTAGTTCCACTTGAATTTCTCCCTCTTGTTCTCCTTCTTCCACTTCTTCTCCATCATCCCTACTCCTTCAACTACTTCTTCTTCTTCCTCTTGTTCACCTTCTTCCACTTCTACTACATCCACTTGTTCTTCTTCTTCCCTCTCTTCAACTTCTTGCCCTTCTTCTGCCTACACCACTTCGTCAACCTCCCCTTCGTCTTCTCCTCCTTGTTCCACTTTTTCTTCATCCCCTTTCGTTCCATTGCTTCTTCTACCTCCTCTTTTTCTCATTCTTCCACTTCTTCTTCTTCTTCCTATTGTTCTCCTTCTTCCACTTGCACTTCTTCCTTTTCTTCTCGTTCTTCCACTTCTTCTTCTTCTCCTTCTGCCACCTCTTCTCACTCGTCCCGTTCTCCTTCTTCCACTTCTTCTTCATCTCCTTTCATTCCACTACTTCCTCTTATTCCTCTTATTGTCTCCTTCTACCACTTCTTCTACTTCTACTTGTTGTTCTTGATTTTCGTCTCCTTCTTCCGCTTTTTCTGCTTAAACTTCTTCTTCTTCCTCTTCTTCCATTTCTTCCCCTTCCACAACTTCTTCTTCTTTCCTTTCCGTCTTCTCCTTCCTTTTTTTTCTCCATGCCCCACTTTTGTGGCTTCCTATTGTTGCTCTTCCTGTTCTTCTCCTTCCCCCAAATCTTATGCTTACACTTCTTCTTCTTCTTCCTCTTCTCCTCCAGATTCCACTTCTTCTGCTACTTCGTCCCTTCCCTTCCCCTGCTTCTTCCTCTTCCTCCTTTTCTTCTTGTTCCAATTCTTCTTCTTCATCTCACCTCCTTCCACTACTTCTTCTTCCTCCTCTTCTTCACCTTCTTCAACTTCTTCACTTTCGACATCTTCTTCTTCTTCCTTTTCTTCTCCTTCTTCCACTTTTTCTAGTTACTCTCCTTCTTCTTCCTCTTCTTATTCTTCATCCACTTCTCCGGCCTCCTCTTGTTCTCTTTCTTCCACATCTTCTTCATCCTCTCCTTTCCTTTCTTTTCTTCCTCTTCATCTCCTTCTTCTTCTTCCTTTCCTTCGTCATATCCATCTTTTTCTCCGTCCTCTGCTTCCGCCTGCATTTCTACCTCTTGTTCTCCTTCTTCCACTTCTTCTCCATCATCCCCACTCCTTCAACTACCTCTTCTTGTTCCTCTTGTTCACCTTCTTCCACGTCTACTACATCCACTTGTTCTTCTTCTTCCCTCTCTTTTCCTTCTTGCCCTTCTTCTGTCTACACTACTTATTCTTCCTCCCCTTCTTCTTCTCCTCCTTGTTCCACTTCTTCTTCATCCCCTTTCCTTCCATTGCTTCTTCTTCCCCCTCTTTTTCTCCTTCTTCCACTTCTTCTTCTTCTTCCAATTGTTCTCCTTCTTCCACTTGCACTTCTTCCTTTTCTTCTCGTTCTTCCACTTCTTCTTCTTCCTCTTCTTCTCCTTTTGCCACCTCTTCTTCCTCCTCTTGTTCTCCTTCTTCCACTTCTTGTTCTTCATCTCCTTTCATTCCACTACTTCCTCCTATTCCTCTTATTCTCTCTTTCTACCACTTCTTCTACTTCTACTTGTTGTTCTTCTTCATTTTCGTCTTCTTCTTCCGCTTCTTCTGCTTACACTTCCTCTCCTTCCACAATTTCTTCTTCTTTCCTTTCCGTCTTCTCTCTCCTCTTTTTCTCCATCCCCCACTTCTGTTGCTTCCCATTATTGCTCTTCCTCTTCTTCTCTTTCCCCCAAATCTTATGCTTACACTTCTTCTTCTTCTTCCTCTTCTCCTCCAGATTCCACTTCTTCTTCTTCTTCTTCCCTTCCCTTCCCCTCCTTCTTTCTTTTCCTCCTTTTCTCCTTTTTCCAATTCTTCTTCTTCATCTCACCTCCTTCCACTACTTCTTCTTCCTCCTCTTGTTCACGTTCTTCAACTTCTTGACTTTCCACATCTTCTTCTTCTTCATTTTCTTCTCCTTCTTCCACTTCTTCTGGTTACCCTCCTTTTTCTTCCTCTTCTTATCTTTCTTCCACTTCTCCTGCCTCATCTTTTTCTCTTTCTTCCACTTCTTCTCCATCTTCTCCTTTCGTTTCTTTTCTTCCTCTTCATCTCCTTCTTGTTCTTCCTTTCCTTTGTCATATCCCTCTTTTTCTCCTTCTTCTGCTTCCACTTGCATTTCTACCTCTTGTTCTCCTTCTTCCACTTCTTCTCCATCATCCCCACTCCTTCAACTACTTCTTCTTCTTCCTCTTGTTCACCTTCTTCCACTTCTACTACATCCACTTGTTCTTCTTCTTCCCTCTCTTGTCCTTCTTGCCCTTCTTCTGCCTACACTATTTCTTCTTCCTCCCCTTCTTCTTCTCCTCCTTGTTCCACTTCTTCTTCATCCCCTTTCCTTCCATTGCTTCTTCTTCCTCCTCTTTTTCTCATTCTTCCACTTCTTCTTCTTCCTCTTCTTCTCCTTCTGCCACCTCTTCTCCCTCCTCCCGTTCTCCTTCTTCCACTTCTTCTTCTTCATCTCCTTTCATTCCAAAGTGATAGAAATCCAAAGTGGTTGGGTTCGTTTTTCGTATCTATCTAGGTTGGAAGGTAATAAGTTAACAAAACAATGAGAATTGGGTAAACAAGAAAATGGAAAGGATGAAAATGGTTTAACGAAAAGATAGATGACGCCACTTCCAAGGATGGAAGATAAGTCATATGACGCTACAAGGGTGGTGATTTACCCTTGATAAGTCTAGGAGAACGCCACAAGGAAAAATTCCTTGATAAGTTCTAAAGAGAAATTCATCTCTCACAAAAGGGTAAAACCCAAATATAATTTTACTAATTCAATGGTTCCCCTTAGAGTACAATTCAGCCCCTATTTATAGAATTAGGTGACTGTTCAAAATCGTAACTCCCAAAAGAAAAATTAAATACTCTATTATCACGCAATTATCACACATGATTAATTGCATGTTACATTAATTCCTAAATTAATGAAACGTTACAAAAAATGAAAAGTCATTGTTTTCGGCATTCACATCATTCCCTCTTCTTCGAAAAGATTCGTCCCCGAATCTATGACTTTATTTTCCTACAAATTTTATTCACTTATAACGAACAAAACAACCTCCAGGATCAAATACAACTTGTAAAAAATCATGCATCAAAGAATTTCTCCTTTTTGGTGCCCAGACCCAGACTTGAAAATTTTTCTCATGAGTTTGAATTTCAACAGTGGACTCGATGTACAATGACGCTCTAGGAGTGATATCAATATTTTTCTTCCTTACCTATGACCATTTATGCATTGTATACTCATGATCCTGTGCATTTATAATATCAAGAGAAGAAGAAAAATCAATAGCAGTTAAAGTTTTATAGTTCTTTTTCTGTCTTTCTCTTTCCTTTTCTCTCTCTTCTTCTTCACTCTTTTCTTTTTCTATTTTTCTCTTTTCTTCTCTCTCTTTTTCTATTTTCTCCTTCAACTTAAGTTGATCATCACAAACTTTACTTGGTGTCAGAAATTTCAAATTAAGTTTGCGTCCTTCATGCACCAAAGAAACTGAAAGTCTTTCATAATTTATCCTTTTACCCTGCAACCAAGGTTTCCCTAAAAGAAAATGACATGAGTCCATGGGAGCAATATCGCATGTCACTTCCTCCACATATTTTCCAATAGTGAATCTAAACTTAGTTTGCCTAGGATGAAGACTCGTTGGTAAGTTAAGTTTATTCACCAATCTTTCGCTCACCACGTTGCTATAACTTTCTTCATCAACTGCAAATAAACGCAAATGACCTTCGATTAAACACCTTGTATAAAAAATATCCACCATAGTTCCAAACCTAGAGCCGAAGCTCTGATACCAACTGATATAAATCCAAAGGGGTTGGGTTTGTTTTGCGGATCTATCTAGGTTGGAAGGTAATAAGTTAACAAAACAATGAGAATTGGGTAAACAAGAAAATGGAAAGGATGAAAATAGTTTAATGAAAAGATAGATGACGCCACTTCCAAGGATGGAAGATAAGTCATATGACGCCACAAGGGTGGTGATTTACCCTTGATAAGTCTAGGAGAACGCCACAAGGAAAAATTCCTTGATAAGTTCTAAAGAGAAATTAATCTCTCACAAAAGGGTAAAACCCAAATATAATTTTACTAATTCAATGGTTCCCCTTAGAGTACAATTCAGCCCCTATTTATAGAATTAGGTTACTGTTCAAAATCGTAACTCCCAAAAGAAAAATTAAATACTCTATTATCACGCAATTATCACACATGATTAATTGTATGTTACATTAATTCCTAAATTAATGAAACGTTACAAAAAATGAAAAGTCATTGTCTTCGGCATTCACATCACTTCCACTTCTTCTTCTTCCTCTTCTTCTCCTTCTGCCACCTCTTCTCCCTCCTCCCGTTGTCCTTCTTCCACTTCTTCTCCATCATCCCCACTCCTTCAACTACTTCTTCTTCTTCCTCTTGTTCACCTTCTTCCACCTCTACTACATCCACTTGTTCTTCTTCTTCCCTCTCTTCTCCTTCTTTCCCTTCTTCTGCCTACACTATTTCTTTTTCCTCCCCTTCTTCTTCTCCTCCTTGTTCCACTTCTTCTCCATCATCCCTATTCCATCAACTACTTCTTCTTCTTCCTCTTGTTCACCTTCTTCCACTTCTACTACATCCACCTGTTCTTCTTCTTCCCTCTCTTCTCCTTCTTGCCCTTCTTCTGCCTACACTATTTCTTCTTCCTCCCCTTCTTCTTCTCCCCCTTGTTCCACTTCTTCTTCATCCCCTTTCCTTCCATTGCTTCTTCTTCCTCCTCTTTTTCTCATTCTTCCACTTCTTCTTCTTCCTCTTCTTCTCCTTCTGCCACCCTTTCTCCCTCCTCCCATTCTCCTTCATCCACTTCTTCTTCTTCATCTCCTTTCATGCCACTACTTCCTCCTATTCCTCTTATCCTCTCCTTTTACCACTTCTTCTACTTCTACTTGTTGTTCTTCTTCATTTTCGTCTCCTTCTTCCGCTTCTTTTGCTTACACTTGTTCTTCTTCCTATTCTTCTATTTCTTCTCCTTCCACAACTTCTTCTTCTTTCCTTTCTGTCTTCTCCTTCCTCTTTTTCTCCATCCCCCACTTCTGTTGCGTCCCATTGTTGCTCTTCCTCTTCTTCTCCTTCCCCCAAATCCTATGCTTACACTTCTTGTTCTTCTTCCTCTTCTCCTCCAGATTCCACTTCTTCTGCTTCTTCTTCCCTTCCCTTCCCCTCCTTCTTCCTTTTCCTCCTTTTCTCCTTGTTCCAATTCTTCTTCTCCATCTCACCTCCTTCCACTACTTCTTCTTCCTCCTCTTGTTCACGTTCTTCAACTTCTTGACTTTCCACATCTACTTCTTCTTCCTTTTCTTCTCCTTCTTCCACTTCTTCTGGTTACCCTCCTTCTTCTTCCTCTTTTTATCTTTCTTCCACTTCTCCTGCCTCATCTTGTTCTCTTTCTTCCACTTCTTCTCCATCTTCTCCTTTCCTTTCTTTTCTTCCTCTTCATCTACTTCTTGTTCCTCCTTTCCTTTGTCATATCCCTCTTTTTCTCCTTCTTCTGCTTCCACTTACATTTCTACCTCTTGTTCTCCTTCTTCCACTTCTTCTCCATCATCCCCACTCCTTCAACTACTTCTTCTTCTTCCTCTTGTTCACCTTCTTCCACTTCTACTACATCCACTTGTTCTTCTTCTTCCCTCTGTTCTCCTTCTTGCCCTTCTTCTGCCTACACTATTTCTTCTTCCTCCCCTTCTTCTTCTCCTCCTTGTTCCACTTCTTCTTCATCCCCTTTCCTTCCATTGCTTCTTCTTCCTCCTCTATTTCTCATTCTTCCACTTCTTCTTCTTCCTCTTCTTCTCCTTCTGCCACCTCTTCTCCCTCCTCCCGTTCTCCTTCTTCCACTTCTTCTTCTTCATCTCCTTTCATTCCACTACTTCCTCCTATTCCTCTTATTGTCTCCTTTTACCACCTCTTCTACTTCTACTTGTTGTTCTTCTTCATTTTTGTCTCCTTCTTCGGCTTCCTTTGCTTACACTTGTTCTTCTTCCTATTCTTCCATTTCTTCTGCTTCCACAACTTCTTCTTCTTTCCTTTCCGTCTTCTCCTTCCTTTTTGTCTCCATCCCCCAATTTTGTTGCTTCCCATTGTTGCTCTTCCTCTTCTTCTCCTTCCCCCAAATCTTATGCTTACGCTTCTTCTTCTTCTTCCTCTTCTCCTCCAGATTCCACTTCTTCTGCTTCTTCTTCCCTTCCCTTCCCCTCCTTCTTCCTTTCCCTCCTTTTCTCCTTGTTCCAATTCTTCTTCTTCATCTCACCTCCTTCCACTACTTCTTCTTCCTCCTCTTGTTCACGTTCTTCAACTTCTTGACTTTCCACATCTACTTCTTCTTCCTTTTCTTCTCCTTCTTCCACTTCTTCTGGTTACCCTCCTTCTTCTTCCTTTTCTTATCTTTCTTCCACTTCTCCTGCCTCATCTTGTTCTCTTCCTTCCACTTCTTCTCCGTCTTCTCCTTTCCTTTCTTTTCTTCCTCTTCATCTCCTTCTTGTTCTTCCTTTCCTTTGTCATATCCCTCTTTTTCTCCTTCTTCTGCTTCCACTTGCATTTCTACCTCTTGTTCTCCTTCTTCCACTTCTTCTCCATCATCCCCACTCCGTCAACTACTTCTTCTTCTTCCTCTTGTTCACCTTCTTCCACTTCTACTACCCACTTGTTCTTCTTCTTCTTCCCTCTTTTCTCCTTCTTGCCCTTCTTCTGCCTACACTATTTCTTCTTCCTCCCCTTGTTCTTCTCCTCCTTGTTCCACTTCTTCTTCATCCCCTTTCCTTCCATTGCTTCTTCTTCCTCCTCTTTTTCTCATTCTTCCACTTCTTCTACTTCCTCTTCTTCTCCTTCTGCCACCTCTTCTCCCTCCTCCCGTTCTCCTTCTTCCACTTCTTCTTCTTTATCTCCTTTCATTCCACTACTTCCTCCTATTCCTCTTATTGTCTCCTTTCACCACTTCTTCTACTTCTACTTGTTGTTCTTCTTCATTTTCGTCTCCTTCTTCCGCTTCTTTTGCTTACACTTGTTCTTCTTCCTAATCTTCCATTTCTTCTCCTTCCACAACTTCTTCTTCTTTCCTTTCTGTCTTCTCCTTCCTCTTTTTCTCCATCCCCCACTTCTGTTGCTTCCCATTGTTGCTCTTCCTCTTCTTCTCCTTCCCCCAAATCTTATGCTTACACTTCTTCTTCTTCTTCCTCTTCTCCTCCAGATTCCACTTCTTCTGCTTCTTCTTCCCTTCCCTTCCCCTCCTTCTTCCTTTCCCTCCTTTTCTCCTTGTTCCAATTCTTCTTCTTCATCTCACCTCCTTCCACTACTTCTTCTTCCTCCTCTTGTTCACGTTCTTCAACTTCTTGACTTTCCACATCTACTTCTTCTTCCTTTTCTTCTCCTTCTTCCACTTCTTCTGGTTACCCTCCTTCTTCTTCCTTTTCTTATCTTTCTTCCACTTCTCCTGCCTCATCTTGTTCTCTTCCTTCCACTTCTTCTCCGTCTTCTCCTTTCCTTTCTTTTCTTCCTCTTCATCTCCTTCTTGCTCTTCCTTTCCTTTGTCATATCCCTCTTTTTCTCCTTCTTCTGCTTCCACTTGCATTTCTACCTCTTGTTCTCCTTCTTCCACTTCTTCTCCATCATCCCCACTCCGTCAACTACTTCTTCTTCTTCCTCTTGTTCACCTTCTTCCACTTCTACTACCCACTTGTTCTTCTTCTTCTTCCCTCTCTTCTCCTTCTTGCCCTTCTGCTGCCTACACTATTTCTTCTTCCTCCCCTTCTTCTTCTCCTCCTTGTTCCACTTCTTCTTCATCCCCTTTCCTTCCATTGCTTCTTCTTCCTCCTCTTTTTCTCATTCTTCCACTTCTTCTACTTCCTCTTCTTCTCCTTCTGCCACCTCTTCTCCCTCCTCCCGTTCTCCTTCTTCCACTTCTTCTTCTTTATCTCCTTTCATTCCACTACTTCCTCCTATTCCTCTTATTGTCTCCTTTTACCACTTCTTCTACTTCTACTTGTTGTTCTTCTTCATTTTCGTCTCCTTCTTCCGCTTCTTTTGCTTACACTTGTTCTTCTTCCTAATCTTCCATTTCTTCTCCTTCCACAACTTCTTCTTCTTTCCTTTCTGTCTTCTCCTTCCTCTTTTTCTCCATCCCCCACTTCTGTTGCTTCCCATTGTTGCTCTTCCTCTTCTTCTCCTTCCCCCAAATCTTATGCTTACACTTCTTCTTCTTCTTCCTCTCCTCCTCCAGATTCCACTTCTTCTGCTTCTTCTTCCTTTCCCTTCCCCTCCTTCTTCCTTTTCCTCCTTTTCTCCTTGTTCCAATTCTTCTTTTTCATCTCACCTCCTTCCACTACTTCTTCTTCCTCCTCTTGTACACCTTCTTCACTTTCCACATTTTCTTCTTCTTCCTTTTCTTCTCCTTCTTCCACTTCTTCTAGTTACGCTCCTGCTTCTTCCTCTTCTTATCTTTCTTCCACTTCTCCTACCTCCTCTTGTTCTCTTTCTTCCACTTCTTCTTCATGCTCTCCTTTCCTTTCCTTTCTTCCTCTTCATCTCCATCTTCTTCTTCCTTTCCTTCGTGATATCCCTCTTTTTCTCCTTCTTCTGCTTCCACTTACATTTCTACCTCTTGTTCTCCTTCTTCCACTTCTTCTCCATCATCCCCACTCCTTCAACTACTTCTTCTTCTTCATCTTGTTCACCTTCTTCCACTTCTACTACATCCACTTCTTCTTCTTCCCTCTCTTCTCCTTCTTGCCCTTCTTCTGCCTACACTACTTCTTCTTCCTCCCCTTCTTGTTCTCCTCCTTGTTGCACTTCTTCTTCATTCCCCTTTCTTTCCATTGCTTCTTCTTCCTTCTGTTTTTCTCATTCTTCCACTTCTTCTTCTTCTTCCTATTGTTCTCCTTCTTCCACTTGCACTTCTTCCTTTTCTTCTCGTTCTTCCACTTCTTCTTCTTCCTCTTCTTCTCCTTCTGCCACCTCTTCTTCATCCTCCCGTTCTCCTTCCTCCACTTCTTCTTCTTCATCTCCTTTCATTCCAGTACCTGCACCTATTCCTCTTATTCTCTCCTTCTACCACTTCTTCTACTTCTACTTGTTGTTCTTCTTCATTTTCGTCTCCTTCTTTAGCTTCTTCTGCTTACACTTCTTCTTCTTCCTCTTCTTCCATTTCTTCTTCTTCCACAACTTCTTCTTCTTTCCTTTTCGTCTTCTCCTTCCTGTTTTTCTCCATCCCCCACTTCTGTTACTTCCCATTGTTGCTCTTCCTCTTCTTCTCCTTCCCCCAAATCTTATGCTTCCACTTCTTCTGCGTCTTCCTACTGTTCTCCTTCTTCCACTTGCACATCTTCCTTTTCTTCTCGTTCTACCACTTCTTCTTCTTCCTCTTCTTCTTCATCCACTTGCTCTTCTTTTCCTTTTGCCACCTCTTCTCCCTCATCCCGTTCTCCTTCTTCCACTTCTTCTTCTTCATCCCCTTTCATTTCACTACTTCCTCCAATTCCTCTTATTCTCTCCTTCTACCACTTATTCTACTTCTACTTGTTGTTCTTCTTCATTTTCGTCTCCTTCTTCTGCTTCTTCTGCTTACACTTGTTGTTCTCCCTCTTCTTCCATTTCTTCTCCTTCCACAACTTCTTCTTCTTTCCTTTCCGTCTTCTCCTTCCTCTTTTTCTCCATCCTCCACTTCTGTTGCTTCCCATTGTTGCTCTTCCTCTTCTTCTCTCCTTCCCCCAAATCTTATGCTTCCACTTCTTCTTCTTCTTCCTCTTCTCCTCCAGATTCCACTTCTTCTGCTTCTTCTTCCTTTCCCTTCCCCTCCTTCTTCCTTTTCCTCCTTTTCTCCTTGTTCCAATTCTTCTTCTTCATCTCACCTCCTTCCACTACTTCTTCTTCCTCCTCTTGTTCACCGTCTTCACTGTCCACATCTTCTTTCTTCCTTTTCTTCTCCTTCTTCCACTTCTTCTAGTTACTCTCCTTCTTCTTCCTCTTCTTATCTTTCTTCCACTTGTCCTGCCTCCTCTTGTTCTCTTTCTTCCACTTCTTCTTCATCCTGTCGTTTCCTTTCATTTCTTCCTCTTCATCTCCTTCTTCTTCTTCCTTTCCTTCGTCATATCCCTCTTTTTCTCCTTCTTCTGCTTCCACTTGCAATTCTACCTCTTGTTCTCCTTGTTCCACTTCTTCTCCATCATCCCCGCTCCTTCAACTACTTCTTCTTCTTCCTCTTGTTCCCCTTCTTCCACTTCTACTACATCCACTTGTTCTTCTTCTTACCTCTCTTCTCGTTCTTGCCCTTCTTCTATCTACACTACTTCTTCTTCCTCCCCTTCTTCTTCTCCTCCTTGTTCCACTTCTTCTTCATCCCCTTTTCTTCCATTGCTCCTTCTTCCACCTCTTTTTCTGATCCTTCCACTTCTTCTTCTTATTCCTATTGTTCTCGTTCTTCCACTTCTTCCTCCTATTTATTCTCTCCTTCTACCACTTCTTCTACTTCTACATGTTGTTCTTCTTCATTTTTGTCCCATTCTTCCGCTTCTTCTGGTTACACTTCTTCGTCTTCTTCTTCTTCCATTCCTTCTCCTTCCACAACTTCTTCTTCTTTCCTTTCCGTCTTCTCCTTCCTCTTTTTCTCCATCCCCCACTTCTGTTGCTTCCCATTGTTGCTCTTCCTCTTCTTCTCTTTCCCCCAAATCCTATGCTTCCACTTCTTCTTCCTCCTCTTGTTCACGTTCTTCAACTTCTTGACTTTCCACATCTTCTTCTTCTTCCTTTTCTTCTCCTTCTTACACTTCTTTTGGTTACCCTTCTTCTTCTTCCTCTTCTAATCTTTCTTCCACTTCTCCTGCCGCATCTTGTTCTCTTTCTTCCACTTCTTCTTCATCCCCTTTCCTTCCATTGCTCCTTCTTCCACCTCTTTTTCTGATTCTAACATTTCTTCTTCTTCTTCCTATTCTTCTCCTTCTTCCACTTGCACTTCTTCCTATCGTTCTCATTCTTCCACTTCTTCTACTTCCTCTTCTTCTCCTTCTACCACCTTTTCTCCCTCCTCCCGTTCTCTTTTTTCCACTTCTTCTTCTTCATCTCCTTTCGTTCCACTACTTCTACCACTTCTTCTACTTGTACTTGTTGTTCTTCTTCATTTTCGTCTCCTTCTTCCGCTTTTTCTGCTTACACTTCTTCTTCTTCCATTTCTTCTCCTTCCACAACTTCTTCTTTCCTTTTTTGTCTTCGTTCCTCTTTTTCTCCATCCTCCACTTCTGTTGCTTCCCATTGTTGCTCTTCCTCTTCCTCTCCTTCCCCCAAATCTTATGCTTACACTTCTTCTTCTTCTTCCTCTTCTCCTCCAAATTCCAGTTCTTCTGCTTCTTCTTCCCTTCCCTTCCCCTTCTTCTTCCTTTTCCTCCTTTTCTCCTTGTTCCAATTCTTCTTCTTCATCTCACCTGCTTCCACTACTTCTTCTTCCTCCTCTTGTTCACCTTCTTCAACCTCTTCACTTTCCACATTTTCTTCTTCTTCCTTTTCTTCTCCTTCTTCCACTTCTTCTAGTTACTCTCCTTCTTCTTCCTCTTCTTATCTTTCTTCCACTTCTCCTGCCTCCTCTTGTTCTCTTTCTTCCACTTCTTCTTCATCCTCTCCTTTCCTTCCTTTTCTTCCTCTTCATCTCCTTCTTCTTCTTCCTTTCCTTCGTCATATCCCTCTGTTTCTCCTTCTTCTGCTTCCACTTGCATTTCTACCTCTTGTTCTCCTTCTTCCACTTCTTCTCCATCATCCCCACTCCTTCAACTACTTCTTCTTCTTCCTCTTGTTCACCTTCTTCCACTTCTACTACATCCACTTGTTCTTCTTCTTCCCTCCTCCTTTTTGCCCTTCTTCTGCCTACACTATTTCTTCTTCCTCCCCTTCTTCTTCTCCTCCTTGTTCCACTTCTTCTTCATCCCCTTTGCTTCCATTGCTTCTTCTTCCTCCTCTATTTCTGATTCTTCCAGTTCTTCTTCTTCTTCTTCCTATTGTTCTCCTTCTTCCACTTGCACTTCTTCCTTTTCTTCTCGTTCTTCCACTTCTTTTACTTCCACTTCTTCTCCTTCTGCCACCTCTTCTCCCTCCTCTCGTTCTCCTTCTTCCACTTCTTCTTCTTCATCTCCTTTCATTCCACTACTTCTACCATTTCTTCTATTTCTACTTGTTATTCTTCTTCATTTTTGTCTCCTTCTTCGCTTCTTCTGATTACACTTCTTCTTCTTCCATTTCTTCTCCTTCCACAAGTTCTTATTTCCTTTCCGTCTTCCTTCCTTTTTTCTCCATCCCCCACTTCTGTTGCTTCCCATTGTTGCTCTTCCTCTTCCTCTCCTTCCCCCAAATCTTATGCTTACACTTCTTCCTCTTCTCCTCCAAATTCCACTTCTTCTGCTTCTTCTTCCCTTCCCTTCCCCTTCTTCTTCGTTTTCCTCCTTTTCTCCTTGTTCCAATTCATCTTCTTCATCTCACCTCTTAACTGATATGAATCCGCTGTCAGTTTAGGATTCTGAAAGGACCCTAGGAATTTAGCTTGCCGTGTTAACAAAATTAATCAACACGGAATGCAAACAATTGCAAAAAAAATAACCTGAATAGAATTACTATCAAACTTTTAGACACAGAATGGAAATTAAAAGTTTTTGAAATTCAACAATTAAATGAGTTTTTGAATAGTGTAGCACTTTCCTGTTATAGAGTTTGCTGGCCAGAATTGAGTATGAATAGAAAAGACAGAAAATGGAATTGGAATTGATAGACTCCACACTTCCTAGGATGGAAGATATGTCTACGAGATTGCACATACAAAGGGGTGAATTACCTTTGATAAATCTCAAAAAATTTTGGATTGTCAAGAACCCAAAGGAGAGAAAACCTCAACTAGTTTTTTTTATTCTCAAAATATTCTCCCTTACATCTCAGTCTTGCCCAAATTCATATGCCTAATAAACTCAGCTTGTGTAGGTTTAGTGGCTTTCTAAATTCAGCTGAAGTTACAAAATAATAAAAACTAACAATGGGCAGCTTAATAACAAAGTGTAACTGCCAAAGTAAATTAAACACGTATACTAATTATAATTGATAACCTAGGTGGCTGCAACTTTAATTAGACAATTCTGGTTGCCCACCATTAACTAAGTAAACTCTAAGAAAATGAGTTTAATTTATTTCAAACTTCTCTTCCATTAAGGTCAAGTATTGCTCTCTTCAGTCCTGAGACAATTAACAATTTTAAACTTTATTTCTTCATTGTTTGGCTCTTTTTGCAAAAGGGCTGCCAATACTTGTTGAATAGCTTCCTTAGCTCTTCTTGTCCTTGCCCTTGTCATAGGTCCTCCAAGTCCTTCAAGCTTGATGTCCTCATCACTCCCCCCCTCTTGAAGAGGATTTGTCCCCAAATCAATAGCATCTTCATCTGGGAATTGGATGCCTATACTTTATGGTGATGTTGTTTATGGCTCTACAATCAGAACACATCCTCCATGAGCCATCTTTCTTTGGCACCAAAATCACAGGTAGAGCACACGGGCTCATGCTATCTCTCACCCAACCTTTGCTCATGAGTTCAGCCACTTGCCTTTCAATCTCCTTAGTTTCTTGTGGGTGACTCCTATTTGCTGGCCGATTGGGTAATGATGCTCCTGGAATGAGATCAATGTGATGCTCAATTCCCCTCAAAGGTGGCAATCCACTAGGTACACTCTCTGCAAAAACATTTTGGAAATTCTGCAAAAGAGGTTTAACACAAGAAGGCAATTCAAAATTTTCAAATTGGTTAGCATGCAAAAACTGACTTGTACAATACAACAAATATAGGGGTTGTCTTGCACAAAGCAGCCTCTTAACTTCCTCTTTTTTTGCTAAACAAGTGTGTTTTTCCTCAAGTGTTTCAATATCTTTCTTTTCTCTATTTTTCCTCTCAAGTGTTTCGCTCTTCCTCTCAAGTGTTTCACTCTTTATTTCATTTGCTAACTTTTCTCTCATTTTGATTTGATCCTCACACACCTCTTTAGGAGACAAAGGCTTGAGAACCAACTTTTTATCCTGATACATGAAAGAAAATTTGTTAGTGAAGCCGTCATGAATGGCTTTGGTATCATACTGCCATGGCCTTCCCAAAAGGATATGGCTGGCCTCCATGGGAACCACATCACTTATGACTTTATCTTGATATTTTCCAATGGAGAACGAAACTATTGCTTGTTGTTTCACTTGAACTTCTTCTCCTTCACTAAGCCATTGAAGTTTATATGGTCTAGGATGCGGTGTAGTGTCCATGTTCATCTTTGACACTAATCTTGAACTGACCACATTGGTACAACTCCCTCCATCAATAATTACCAAACAAACATTACCATTGACTGAACATCTTGTGTGAAAGATGTTCTCCCTTTGAGATGCATCCTCGGCCTTGACTTGACTTCCAAGCATCCTCCTAATCATATACAACTCTCCTTCAATAGCCTTCAATTCTCCATCACTCTCCTCTTCTTCTCCACCACTAGCTTCTGATTGGCTTGTGTATTCCCCATTATCTTTGAGAAGAACAATCTTCTTTGTGGGACACTCATAGGCATAATGACCCATGCCCAAGCACTTGAAACACTTCACTTCTCTAGTCTTTTTAGGAGGATGTTCAGGTTGCTTTTGAGGTGCTTTTCCATGGTTAGAAAGTGATGCATTGCTTGAGGAGGCAGCACCCTCTTTCTTAACTCTAACCTTCCAATTTGAAGCATTATACCCGGTAGAACTTCTTCTTGTTGTAATCTTTCATTTTATTTGCTAGCCTTATGTAAAAGGTCCTCCATCTCCACAAACTCCTGCAACTCAACAACATCTCTAATGTCATGATTTAAACCATTAAGGAAGCGAGCCATAGTTAGCTCAGGATCTTCTTCAATTTGGGCTTGGATGATTAGCATCTCCATCTCCTTATAATACTCCTCCACTCCCTTGCTTCCTTGAGACAATTTCTGAAGTTTTAATTTTATATCCCTATGGAAGCTAGAAGGTATATACCGCCTCCTCATGATCCTCTTCATTTCAGCCCAAGTGTCTACCCTAGGCTCCTCATATCTAATCCTCTCCCTTTGCAACTTATTCCACCAAATGAGTACATAATCAGAAAATTCAGCAGCTGCAAGTCTCACCTTTTGCTCCTCACTATAATTGTTGTAAGAGAACACATGCTCAATTTTTAACTCCCACTCCAAGTATGCATCAGGATCACTCCTACCCTTGAAAGGAGGCACATTCAACTTCACTCCTTCTATTCTTCCTTCATTTCTATTTGGCCTTCCTTTTCCTCCTGCTGGTGGGGTCCTATTCTCCAATTGGTCCAACCTCTCATGGAATTCATCTTGTTGTTGCTTCATCAATCTCTCTAAATGCTGAGATAATGCAGCAATTTGAAGTTGAAGATCATTGTTATTATTTCTTTCTGCCATGATAAACAAACAGGTCAAATGTCACAAGAAAAAGTATGTACGTGGTGTTTGAAAATGTTCTCACCCACTCAAGTGTTTGCGCTAAAAAAAAATTGGCTTTTACTATAATGAAACTCTCTTGCCTTTTTCCTCTTTATTCCTCCTTAACTTCTTAACAAACCAAAAGAGAAAAACTCAAAGACAAACACCAACCTGTGTGCAGGCAAATAAGACACAAGAAAACTAACAAAAATGACTAAAATGAAACCCAACAAAAGCAACAAATACTAGGACAACCACTGAATTATTTTTTTTAACACCAACAAGACAGAAGAAATTTGTCTCAAAATGAAAACAAAAGGAAGTACGAAAAGAAATGGACGAAAAGAAATGAAAACAAAGGTACAAACAGCCACAACCAGAATTTTGAGTAGAAAATTGTGCAGCCAATTTTAACAGGTAAAGACACAAACAGAGGATAAAATTTTGGCTTAAAATGAAACTAATAGGTGCAGCAAAATTCAGAATTGTATACTAACACGGTGCAGTATTTTCTTCCTCAATTCAAACACAATATTACCTTAAGAATGAGCTTAAAATTTTTCTAATAACATGAACCATTCAGCCCAATTTTTTTTTTTAACTCAATTTTTTTTGCATGCTTTCTTTCACTTCTATTTTTTTTTTTTTAAAAAAAATTCAGAATTGTTTTAAGGACCTAACTTTTGCAATGGTTCAGTCAAAGAAATAACAATAAGGTAATATTATGATATGATGAAAATTAAGGACAGAAATTACCCAGAACAGCAGCCTTGCAATTCCTAGAAACCGGAAACTCTGATACCAAATGATATGAATCCGCTGTCAGTTTAGGATTCTGAAAGGACCCTAGGAATTTAGCTTGCCGCGTTAACAAAATTAATCAACATGGAATGCAAACAATTGCAAAAAAAATAAACTGAATACAATTACTATCAAAAAAGACACAGAATGGAAATTAAAAGTTTTTGAAATTCAACAATTAAACGAGTATTTGAATAGTGTAGCACTTTCCTGTTATAGAGTTTGCTGGCAAGAATTGAGTATGAATGGAAAAGACAGAAAATGGAATTGGAATTGATAGACTCCACACTTCCAAGGATGGAAGATATGTCTACGAGATTGCACACACAAAGGGGTGAATTACCTTTGATAAATTTCAAAAGATTTTGGATTGTCAAGAACCCAAAGGAGAGAAAACCTCAACTAGTCTTTTTTATTCCCAAAATATTCTCCCTTACATCTCCTTCTTCCACTTCTTCTCCATCATCCCCACTCCTTCAACTACTTCTTCTTCTTCCTCTTCTTCACCTTCTTCCACTTCTACTACATCCACTTGTTCTTCTTCTTCCCTCTCTTCTCCTTTTTGCCCTTCTTCTTCTCCTCCTTGTTCCACTTCTTCTTCATCCCCTTTCCTTCCATTGCTTCTTCTTCCTCCTCTTTTTCTGATTCATCAACTTGCACTTCTTCCTTTTCTTCTCGTTCTTCCACTTCTTCTACTTCCTCTTCTTCTCATTCTGCCACCTCTTCTCCCTCCTCCCGTTCTCCTTCTTCCACTTCTTCTTCTTCATCTCCTTTCATTCCACTACTTCTACCACTTCTTCTACTTCTACTTGTTGTTCTTCTTCATTTTCGTCTCCTTCTTCCGCTTCTTCTGCTTACACTTCTTCCTCTTCCATTTCTTCTCCTTCCACAACTTCTTCTTTCCTTTCCGTCTTCCTTCCTCTTTTTCTCCAACCCCCACTTCTGTTGCTTCCCATTGTTGCTCTTCCTCTTCCTTTCCTTCCCGCAAATCTTATGCTTACACTTCTTCTTCTTCTTCCTCTTCTCCTCCAAATTCCACTTCTTCTGCTTCTTCTTCCCTTCCCTTCCTCTTCTTCTTCCTTTTCCTCCTTTTCTCCTTGTTCGAATTCTTCTTCTTCATCTCACCTCCTTCCACTACTTCTTCTTCCTCCTCTTGTTCACCTTCTTCAGTTTCCACATCTTCTTCTTCTTCCTTTTCTTCTCCTTCTTCCACTTCTTCTAGTTAGTCTCATTCTTCTTCCTCTTCTTATCTTTCTTCCACTTCTCCCGCCTCCTCTTGTTCTCTTTCTGCCACTTCTTCTTCATCCTCTTCTTTCCTTTGTCATATCCCTCTTTTTCTATTTCTTCTGCTTCCACTTGCATTTCTACCTCTTGTTCTCCTTCTTCGACTTCTTCTCCGTCATCCCCACTCCTTCAACTACTTCTTCTTCTTCCTCTTGTTCACCTTCTTCCACCTCTACTACATCCACTTCTTCTTCTTCTTCTTCCCTCTCTTCTCCTTCTTGTCGTTCTTCTGCCTACACTACTTCTTCTTCCTCCCGTTCTTCTTCTACTCCTTGTTCCACTTCTTCTTCCTTCTCTTTTTCTCATTCTTCCACTTCTTCTTCTTCTTATTATTCTCTTTCTTCCATTTCCACTTCTTCCTTTTCTTCTCGTTCTACATTTCTTCTTGTTCCTCTTCTTCTCCTTCTGCCACCTTTTCTACCTCCTCCTGTTCTCCTTCTTCCACTTCTTCTTCTTCATGTCCTTTCATTCCACTACTATTCCTCTTATTCTCTCCTTCTACCACTTCTTCTACTTCTACTTGTTGTTCTTCTTCATTTTCGTCTCCTTCTTCCGCTTCTTCTGCTTACACTTCTTCTTCTTCCTCTTCTTCCATTTCTTCTCCTTCCACAACTTCTTCTTCTTTCCTTTCCATCTTCTCCTTTCTCTTTTTCTCCATCCCCCACTTCTGTTACTTCCCATTGTTGCTGTTTCTCTTCTTCTCCTTCCCCCAAATCTTATGCTTACACTTCTTCTTCTTCTTCGTCCTCTTCTCCTAAAGATTCCACTTCTTCTGCTTCTTCTTCCCTTCCCTTGCCCTCCTTTTTCCTTTTCCTCCTTTTCCTCCTTTTCTCCTTGTTCCAATTCTTCTTCTTCATCTCACCTCGTTCCATTACTTCTTCTTCCTCCTCTTGTTCACCTTCTTCAACTTCTTCACTTTCCACATCTTCTTCTTCTTCCTTTTCTGCTGCTTCTTCCACTTCTTCTTCATCCTTTCCTTTCCTTTCTTTTCTTCCTCTTCATCTCCTTCTTCTTCTTCCTTTCCTTCGTCATATACCTGTTTTTCTCCTTCTTCTGCTTCCACTTGCATTTCTACCTCTTGTTCTCCTTCTTCCACTTCTTCTCCATCATCCCCACTACTTCAACTACTTCTTCTTCCTCCTCTTGTTCACCTTCTTCCACCTCTACTACATTCACTTGTTCTTCTTCTTCCCTCTTTTCTCCTTCTTGCCCTTCTTCTGCCTACACTACTTCTGTTTCCTCCCCTTCTTCTTCTCCTCCTTGTTTCACTTCTTCTTCATCCCCTTTCCTTCCATTGCTTCTTCTTCCTCCTCTTTTTCTCATTCTTCCACTTCTTCTTCTTCTTCATATTGTTCTCCTTCTTCCACTTGCACTTCTTCCTTTTCTTCTCGTTCTTCCACTTCTTCTTCTTCCTCGTCTTTTCCTTCTGCCACCTCTTCTCCCTCCTCCCGTTCTCCTTCTTCCACTTCTTCTTCTTCATCTCCTTTCATTCCACTACTTCCTCCTCTTCCTTATTCTCTCCTTCTACCACTTCTTCTACTTCTACTTGTTGTTCTTCTTCATTTTCGTCTCCTTCGTCCGCTTCTTCTGCTTGCACTTATTCTTCTTCCTCTTCTTCCATTTCTTCTCCTTCCATAACTGCTTCTTCTTTCCTTTCCGTCTTCTCATTCCTCTTTTTCTCCATCCCCCACTTCTGTTGCTTCCCATTGTTGCTCTTCCACTTCTTCTCCTTCCCTCAAATCTTATGCTTACACTTCTTCTTCTTTTTCCTCTTCTCCTCCAGATTCCACTTCTTCTGCTTCTTCTTCCATTCCCTTCCCCTCCTTCTTCCTTTTCCTCCTTTTCTCCTTGTTCCAATTTTTCTTCTTCATCTCACCTCCTTCCACTACTTCTTCTTCCTCCTCTTGTACACCTTCTTCACTTTCCACATTTTCTTCTTCTTCCTTTTCTGCTCCTTCTTCCACTTCTTCTAGTTACGCTCCTTCTTCTTCCTCTTCTTATCTTTCTTCCACTTCTCCTGCCTCGTCTTGTTCTCTTTCTTCGACTTCTTCTTCATCCTGTGCTTTCCTTTCTTTTCTTCCTCTTCATCTCCATCTTCTTCTTCCTTTCCTTCGTCATATCCCTCCTTTAATCCTTCTTCTGCTTCCACTTGCATTTCTACCTCTTGTTCTCCTTCTTCCACTTCTTCTCCATCATCCCCACTCCTTCAACTACTTCTTCTTGTTCACCTTCTTCCACTTCTACTACATCCACTTCTTCTTCTTCCCTCTCTTCTCCTTCTTGCCCTTCTTCTGCCTACACTACTTCTTCTTCCTCCCCTTCTTCTTCTCCTCCTTATTCCACTCCTTCTTGATCCCTTTTCCTTCCATTGCTCCTTCTTCCTCCTCTTTTTCTTATTCTTCCCCTTCTTCTTCTTCATCCTATTGTTCTCCTTCTTGCACTTGCACTTCTTCCTTTTCTTCTCGTTCTTCCACATCTTCTTCTTCCTCTTCTTCTCCTTCTGCCACCTCTTCTTCTAGTTACTCTCGTTCTTCTTCCTCTTCTTATCTTTCTTCCACTTGTCCTGCCTCCCCTTGTTCTCTTTCTTCTACTTCTTCTTCATCCTCTCCTTTCCTCTCTTTTCTTCCTCTTCATCTCCTTCTTCTTCTTCCTTTCCTTCCTCATATCCTTCTTTTTCTCCATCTTCTGCTTCCACTTGCATTTCTACCTCTTGTTCTCCTTCTTCCACTTCTTCTCCATCATCCCCACTCCTTCAACTACTACTTCTTCTTCCTCTTGTTTACCTTCTTCCACTTCTACTAGATCCACTTGTTCTTCTTCTTCCCTCTCTACTCGTTCTTGCCCTTCTTCTGCCTACACTACTTCTTCTTCCTCCCCTTCTTCTTCTCCTCCTTATTCCACTCCTTCTTGATCCCTTTTCCTTCCATTGCTCCTTCTTCCTCCTCTTTTTCTTATTCTTCCCCTTCTTCTTCATCCTATTGTTCTCCTTCTTGCACTTGCACTTCTTCCTTTTCTTCTCGTTCTTCCACTTCTACTTCTTCCTCTTCTTCTCCTTCTGCCACCTCTTCTCCCTCCTCCTGTTCTCCTTATCCCACTTCTTCTTCTTCATCTCCTTTCATTCCACTACTTCCTCCTATTCCTCTTATTCTCTCCTTCTACCACTTGTTCTACTTCTACTTGTTGTTCTTCTTCATTTTCGTCTCCTTCTTCCGCTTCTTCTGCTTACACTTCCTCTTCTTCCATTTCTTCTCATTCCACAACTTCTACTTCTTTCCTTTCCGTCTTCTCCTTCCTCTTTTTCTCCATCCCCACTTCTGTTGCTTCCCATTGTTGTTGTTTCTCTTCTTCTCCTTCCCCCAAATCTTATGCTTACACTTCTTCTTCTTCTTCTTCCTTTTCTCCTCCAGATTCCACTTCTTCTGCTTCTTCTTCCCTGCCCTTGCCCTCCTTTTTCCTTTTCCTCCTTTTCCTCCTTTTCTCCTTGTTCCAATTCTTCTTCTTCATCTCACCTCCTTCCATTACTTCTTCTTCCTCTTCTTGTTCACCTTCTTCAACTTCTTCACTTTCCACATCTTCTTCTTCTTCCTTTTCTGCTGCTTCTTCCACTTCTTCTAGTTACTCTCCTTCTTTCTTCCACTTCTCTTGCCTCTTCTTGTTCTCTTTCTTCCAGTTCTTCTTCATCGTTTCCTTTCCTTTCTTTTCTTCCTCTTCATCTCCTTCTTCTTCTTCCTTTCCTTCGTCATATCCCTCTTTCCACTTCTTCTTCTTCCTCTTCTTCTCCTTCTGCCACCTCTTCTCCCTCCTCCCGTTCTCCTTCTTCCACTTCTTCATCTTCATCTCCTTTCATTTCGCTACTTCCTCCTATTTATTCTCTCCTTCTACCAGTTCTTCTACTTCTACTTGTTCTTCTTCATTTTCGTCTCTTTCTTCCGCATCTTCTGCTTACACTTCTTCTTCTTCCTCTTCTTCCATTTCTTCTCCTTCCACAACTTCTTCTTCTTGCCTTTCCGTCTTCTCCTTGCTCTTTTTCTCCATCCCCCACTTTTGTTGCCTCCCATTGTTGCTCTTCCTCTTCTTCTCCTTCCCCCAAATCTTATGCTTACACTTCTTCTTCTTCTTCCTCTTCTCCTCCAGATTCCACTTCTTCTGCTTCTTCTTTCCTTCCCTTCCCCTCCTTCCTTTTTCTCATTTTCCCCTTGTTCCAATTCTTCTTCTTCATCTCACCTCGTTCCACTACTTTTTCTTCCTCCTCTTGTTCACCTTCGTCAACTTCTTCACTTTCCACATCTTCTTCTTCTTCCTTTTCTTCTGCTTCTTCTACTTCTTCTAGTTACTCACCTTCTTCTTCCTCTTCTTATCTTTCTTCCACTTCTTCTTCATCCTTTCCTTTCCTTTCTTTTCTTCCTCTTTATCTCCTTCTTCTTCTTCCTTTCCTTCGTCATATCCCTCTTTTTCTCCTTCTTCTGCTTCCACTTGCATTTCTACCTCTTGTTCTCCTTCTTCCACTTCTTCTCCATCATCCCCACTACTTCAACTACTTCTTCTTCCTCCTCTTGTTCACCTTCTTCCACCTCTACTACATCAATTTGTTCTTCTTCTTCCCTCTTTTCTCCTTCTTGCCCTTCTTCTGCCTACACTACTTCTGTTTCCTCCCCTTCTTCTTCTCCTCCTTGTTCCACTTCTTCTTCATCCCCTTTCCTTCCATTGCTTCTTCTTCCTCCTCTTTTTCTCATTCTTCCACTTCTTCTTCTTCTTTATATTGTTCTCCTTCTTCCACTTGCACTTGTTCCTTTTCTTCTCGTTCTTCCACTTCTTCTTCTTCCTCTTCTTTTCCTTCTGCCACCTCTTCTCCCTCCTCCCGTTCTCCTTCTTCCACTTCTTCTTCTTCATCTCCTTTCATTCCACTACTTCCTCCTATTCCTCTTATTCTCTCCTTCTACCACTTCTTCTACTTCTACTTGTTGTTCTTCTTCATTTTGTCTCCTTCTTCCGCTTCTTCTGCTTACACTTCTTCTTCTTCCTCTTCTTCCATTTCTTCTCCTTCCACAACTTCTTCTTGTTTCCTTTCCGTCTTCTCCTTCCTCTTTTTCTCCATCCCCCACTTCTGTTGCTTCCCATTGTTGCTCTTCCTCTTCTTCTCCTTCCCCCAAATCTTATGCTTACACTTCTTCTTTTTCTTCCTCTTCTCCTCCAGCTTCCACTTCTTCTGCTTCTTCTTCCCTTCCCTTCCCCTCCTTCTTCCTTTTCCTCCTTTTCTCCTTGTTCCAATTCTTCTTCTTCATCTCACCTCCTTCCACTACTTCTTATTCCTCTTCTTGTTCACCTTCTTCAACTTCTTCACTTTCCACATCTTCTGCTTCTTCCTTTTCTTCTCCTTCTTCCACTTCTTCTAGTTACTCTCCTTCTTCTTCCTCTACTTTTCTTTCTTCCGCTTCTCCTGCCTCCTCTTGTTCACCTTCGTCAACTTCTTCACTTTCCACATCTTCTTCTTCTTCCTTTTCTTCTGCTTCTTCTACTTCTTCTAGTTACTCACCTTCTTCTTCCTCTTCTTATCTTTCTTCCATTTCTTCTTCATCCTCTCCTTTCCTTTCTTTTCTTCCTCTTCATCTCCTTCTTCTTCTTCCTTTCCTTCGTCATATCCCTCTCTTTCTCCTTCTTCGGCTTTCACTTGCATTTCTACCTCTTGTTCTCCTTCTTCCACTTCTTCTCCATCATCCCCACTCCTTCAACTACTTCTTCTTCTTCCTCTTATTCACCTTCTTCCACCTCTACTACATCCACTTCTTCTTCTTCTTCCCACTCTTCTCCTTCTTGCCTTTCTTCTGTCTACACTACTTCTTCTTCCTCCCGTTCTTGTTCTCCTCATTGTTCCCCTTCTTCTTGATTCCCCTTTCCTTCCATTGCTTCTTCTTCCTCCTCTTTTTCTCATTCTTCCCCTTCCCCTCCTTCTTCCTTTTCCTCCTTTTCTCCTTGTTCCAATTCTTCTTCTTCATCTCACCTCCTTCACTTACTTCTTCTTCCTCCTCTTGTTCACCTTCTTCAACTTCTTCACTTTCCACATCTTCTTCTTCCTTTTCTTCTCCTTCCTCCACTCCTTCTAGTTACTCTCCTTCTTCTTCCTCTTCTTATGTTTCGTCCACTTCTCTTGCCTCCTCTTGTTCTCTTTCTTCCACTTATTCTCCATCCTCTCCTTTCCTTTCTTTTCTTCCTTTTCATCTCCTACTTCCTCTTCCTTTCCTTCGTCATATCCCTCTCTTTCTCCTTCTTCTGCTTCCACTTGCATTTCTACCTCTTGTTCTCCTTCTTCCACTTCTTCTCCATCATCCCCTCTCCTTCAACTACTTCTTCTTCTTCCTCTTGTTCACCTTCTTCCACCTCTGCTACATCCTCTTGTTCTTCTTCTTCCCTCTCTTCTCCTTCTTGCCCTTCTTCTGCCTACACTACTTCTTCTTCCTCCCCTTCTTCTTCTCCTCCTTGTTCCACTTCTTCTTCATTCCCCTTTCCTTCCATTGCTTCTTCCTCCTCCTTTTTTTCTCATTCTTCCACTTCTTCTTCTTCTTCTTCCTATTGTTCTCCTTCTTCCAGTTGCACTTCTTCCTTTCCTTCTCGTTCTTCCACTTCTTCCTCTTCTTCTCCTTCTGCCACCTCTTCTCCCTCCCCCCGTTCTCCTTCTTCGACTTCTTCTTCTTCATCTCCTTTCATTCCACTACTTCCTCCTATTCCTCTTATTCTCTCCTTCTACCACTCCGACTTCTGCTTGTTGTTCTTCTTCATTTTCATCTCCTTCTTTCGCTTCTTCTGCTTACACTTGTTCTTCCTCATCTTCCATTTATTCTGTTTCCACAACTTCTTCTTCTTTCCTTTCTGTCTTCTCTTTCCTCTCTTTCTCCATCCCCCACTTTTTTTGCTTCCCATTGTTGCTCTTCGTCTTCTTCTCCTTCCCCCAAATCTTATGCTTACACTTCTTCTTCTTCTTCCTCTTCTCCTCCAGATTCCACTTCTTCTGCTTCTTCTTCCCTTCCCTTCCCCTCCTTCTTCCTCTTCCTTCTTTTCTCCTTGTTCCAATTCTTCTTCTTCATCTCACCTCCTTCCACTACTTCTTCTTCCTCCTCTTTTTCTCATTCTTCCACTTCTTCTTCTTTTTCCTATTGTTCTCCTTCTTCCACTTGCACTTCTTCCTTTTCTTCTCGTTCTTCCACTTCTTCTTCTTCCTCTTCTTCTCCTTCTGCCACTTCTTCTACCTCCTGCCGTTCTCCTTCTTCCACTTCTTCTTCTTCATCTGCTTTCATTCCACTACTTCCTCCTATTCCTCTTATTCTCTCCTTCTACCACTTCTTCTACTTCTACTTATTGTTCTTCTTCATTTTCATCTTCTTCTTTCGCTTCTTGTGCTTACACTTCTTCTTCTTCCTCTTCTTCTATTTCTTCTCCTTCCACAACTCCTTCTTCTTTCCTTTCCGCCTTCTCCTCCCTCTTTTTCTCCATCCCCCACTTCTGTTGCTTCCCATTGTTGCTCTTCCTGTTCTTCTCCTTCCCCCAAATCTTATGCTTACACTTGTTCTTCTTCTTCCTCTTCTCCTCTAGCTTCCACTTCTTCTGCTTCTTCTTCCCTTCCCTTCCCCTCCTTCTTCCTTTTCCTCCTTTTGTCCTTGTTCCAATTCGTCTTCTTCATCTCACCTGCTTCCACCACTTTTGGTTCCTCCTCTTGTCCACCTTCTTCAACTTCTTCATTTTCCACATCTTCTTCTTCTTCCTTTTCCTCTCCTTCTTCCACTTCTTCTAGTTACTCTCCTTCTTCTTCCTCTTCTTATCTTTCTTCCACTTCTCCTGCTTCCTCTTGTTCTCTTTCTTCCACTTGTTCTTCTTCTTCCCTCTCTTCTCCTTCTTGCCCTTCTTCTGCTTGCACTACTTCTTCTTCCTCCCTTTCTTCTTCTCCTCCTTCTTCCACTTCTTCTTTATTCACCCTTCCTTCCATTGCTTCTTCTTCCTCCTCTTTTTCTCATTCTTCCACTTCTTCTTCTTCTTCCTATTGTTCTCCTTCTTCCACTTGCACTTCTTCCTTTTCTTCTCGTTCTTCCACTTCTTCTTCTTCCTCTTCTTCTCCTTCTGCCACTTCTTCTACCTCCTGCCGTTCTCCTTCTTCCACTTCTTCTTCTTCATCTGCTTTCATTCCACTACTTCCTCCTATTCCTCTTATTCTCTCCTTCTACCACTTCTTCTACTTCTACTTATTGTTCTTCTTCATTTTCATCTTCTTCTTTCGCTTCTTGTGCTTACACTTCTTCTTCTTCCTCTTCTTCTCTTTCTTCTCCTTCCACAACTCCTTCTTCTTTCCTTTCCGCCTTCTCCTCCCTCTTTTTCTCCATCCCCCACTTCTGTTGCTTCCCATTGTTGCTCTTCCTGTTCTTCTCCTTCCCCCAAATCTTATGCTTACACTTGTTCTTCTTCTTCCTCTTCTCCTCTAGCTTCCACTTCTTCTGCTTCTTCTTCCCTTCCCTTCCCCTCCTTCTTCCTTTTCCTCCTTTTGTCCTTGTTCCAATTCGTCTTCTTCATCTCACCTGCTTCCACCACTTTTGGTTCCTCCTCTTGTCCACCTTCTTCAACTTCTTCATTTTCCACATCTTCTTCTTCTTCCTTTTCCTCTCCTTCTTCCACTTCTTCTAGTTACTCTCCTTCTTCTTCCTCTTCTTATCTTTCTTCCACTTCTCCTGCTTCCTCTTGTTCTCTTTCTTCCACTTGTTCTTCTTCTTCCCTCTCTTCTCCTTCTTGCCCTTCTTCTGCTTGCACTACTTCTTCTTCCTCCCTTTCTTCTTCTCCTCCTTCTTCCACTTCTTCTTTATTCACCCTTCCTTCCATTGCTTCTTCTTCCTCCTCTTTTTCTCATTCTTCCACTTCTTCTTCTTCTTCCTATTGTTCTCCTTCTTCCACTTGCACTTCTTCCTTTTCTTCTCGTTCTTCCACTTCTTCTTCTTCCTCTTCTTCTCCTTCTGCCACTTCTTCTACCTCCTGCCGTTCTCCTTCTTCCACTTCTTCTTCTTCATCTGCTTTCATTCCACTACTTCCTCCTATTCCTCTTATTCTCTCCTTCTACCACTTCTTCTACTTCTACTTATTGTTCTTCTTCATTTTCATCTTCTTCTTTCGCTTCTTGTGCTTACACTTCTTCTTCTTCCTCTTCTTCTCTTTCTTCTCCTTCCACAACTCCTTCTTCTTTCCTTTCCGCCTTCTCCTCCCTCTTTTTCTCCATCCCCCACTTCTGTTGCTTCCCATTGTTGCTCTTCCTGTTCTTCTCCTTCCCCCAAATCTTATGCTTACACTTGTTCTTCTTCTTCCTCTTCTCCTCTAGCTTCCACTTCTTCTGCTTCTTCTTCCCTTCCCTTCCCCTCCTTCTTCCTTTTCCTCCTTTTGTCCTTGTTCCAATTCGTCTTCTTCATCTCACCTGCTTCCACCACTTTTGGTTCCTCCTCTTGTCCACCTTCTTCAACTTCTTCATTTTCCACATCTTCTTCTTCTTCCTTTTCCTCTCCTTCTTCCACTTCTTCTAGTTACTCTCCTTCTTCTTCCTCTTCTTATCTTTCTTCCACTTCTCCTGCTTCCTCTTGTTCTCTTTCTTCCACTTGTTCTTCTTCTTCCCTCTCTTCTCCTTCTTGCCCTTCTTCTGCCTGCACTACTTCTTCTTCCTCCCTTTCTTCTTCTCCTCCTTCTTCCACTTCTTCTTTATTCACCCTTCCTTCCATTGCTTCTTCTTCCTCCTCTTTTTCTCATTCTTCCACTTCTTCTTCTTCTTCCTATTGTTCTCCTTCTTCCACTTGCACTTCTTCCTTTTCTTCTCGTTCTTCCACTTCTTCTTCTTCCTCTTCTTCTCCTTCTGCCACTTCTTCTCCCTCCTCCCGTTTTCCTTCTTCCACTTCTTCTTCTTCATCTGCTTTCATTCCACTACTTCCTCCTATTCCTCTTATTCTCTCCTTCTACCACTTCTACTTATTGTTCTTCTTCATTTTCATCTTCTTCTTTCGCTTCTTGTGCTTACACTTCTTCTTCTTCCTCTTCTTCTATTTCTTCTCCTTCCACAACTCCTTCTTCTTTCCTTTCCGCCTTCTCCTCCCTCTTTTTCTCCATCCCCCACTTCTGTTGCTTCCCATTGTTGCTCTTCCTGTTCTTCTCCTTCCCCCAAATCTTATGCTTACACTTGTTCTTCTTCTTCCTCTTCTCCTCTAGCTTCCACTTCTTCTGCTTCTTCTTCCCTTCCCTTCCCCTCCTTCTTCCTTTTCCTCCTTTTGTCCTTGTTCCAATTCGTCTTCTTCATCTCACCTGCTTCCACCACTTTTGGTTCCTCCTCTTGTCCACCTTCTTCAACTTCTTCATTTTCCACATCTTCTTCTTCTTCCTTTTCCTCTCCTTCTTCCACTTCTTCTAGTTACTCTCCTTCTTCTTCCTCTTCTTATCTTTCTTCCACTTCTCCTGCTTCCTCTTGTTCTCTTTCGTCCACTTGTTCTTCTTCTTCCCTCTCTTCTCCTTCTTGCCCTTCTTCTGCTTGCACTACTTCTTCTTCCTCCCTTTCTTCTTCTCCTCCTTCTTCCACTTCTTCTTTATTCACCCTTCCTTCCATTGCTTCTTCTTCCTCCTCTTTTTCTCATTCTTCCACTTCTTCTTCTTCTTCCTATTGTTCTCCTTCTTCCACTTGCACTTCTTCCTTTTCTTCTCGTTCTTCCACTTCTTCTTCTTCCTCTTCTTCTCCTTCTGCCACTTCTTCTACCTCCTGCCGTTCTCCTTCTTCCACTTCTTCTTCTTCATCTGCTTTCATTCCACTACTTCCTCCTATTCCTCTTATTCTCTCCTTCTACCACTTCTTCTACTTCTACTTATTGTTCTTCTTCATTTTCATCTTCTTCTTTCGCTTCTTGTGCTTACACTTCTTCTTCTTCCTCTTCTTCTCTTTCTTCTCCTTCCACAACTCCTTCTTCTTTCCTTTCCGCCTTCTCCTCCCTCTTTTTCTCCATCCCCCACTTCTGTTGCTTCCCATTGTTGCTCTTCCTGTTCTTCTCCTTCCCCCAAATCTTATGCTTACACTTGTTCTTCTTCTTCCTCTTCTCCTCTAGCTTCCACTTCTTCTGCTTCTTCTTCCCTTCCCTTCCCCTCCTTCTTCCTTTTCCTCCTTTTGTCCTTGTTCCAATTCGTCTTCTTCATCTCACCTGCTTCCACCACTTTTGGTTCCTCCTCTTGTCCACCTTCTTCAACTTCTTCATTTTCCACATCTTCTTCTTCTTCCTTTTCCTCTCCTTCTTCCACTTCTTCTAGTTACTCTCCTTCTTCTTCCTCTTCTTATCTTTCTTCCACTTCTCCTGCTTCCTCTTGTTCTCTTTCTTCCACTTGTTCTTCTTCTTCCCTCTCTTCTCCTTCTTGCCCTTCTTCTGCTTGCACTACTTCTTCTTCCTCCCTTTCTTCTTCTCCTCCTTCTTCCACTTCTTCTTTATTCACCCTTCCTTCCATTGCTTCTTCTTCCTCCTCTTTTTCTCATTCTTCCACTTCTTCTTCTTCTTCCTATTGTTCTCCTTCTTCCACTTGCACTTCTTCCTTTTCTTCTCGTTCTTCCACTTCTTCTTCTTCCTCTTCTTCTCCTTCTGCCACTTCTTCTACCTCCTGCCGTTCTCCTTCTTCCACTTCTTCTTCTTCATCTGCTTTCATTCCACTACTTCCTCCTATTCCTCTTATTCTCTCCTTCTACCACTTCTTCTACTTCTACTTATTGTTCTTCTTCATTTTCATCTTCTTCTTTCGCTTCTTGTGCTTACACTTCTTCTTCTTCCTCTTCTTCTCTTTCTTCTCCTTCCACAACTCCTTCTTCTTTCCTTTCCGCCTTCTCCTCCCTCTTTTTCTCCATCCCCCACTTCTGTTGCTTCCCATTGTTGCTCTTCCTGTTCTTCTCCTTCCCCCAAATCTTATGCTTACACTTGTTCTTCTTCTTCCTCTTCTCCTCTAGCTTCCACTTCTTCTACTTCTTCTTCCCTTCCCTTCCCCTCCTTCTTCCTTTTCCTCCTTTTGTCCTTGTTCCAATTCGTCTTCTTCATCTCACCTGCTTCCACCACTTTTGGTTCCTCCTCTTGTCCACCTTCTTCAACTTCTTCATTTTCCACATCTTCTTCTTCTTCCTTTTCCTCTCCTTCTTCCACTTCTTCTAGTTACTCTCCTTCTTCTTCCTCTTCTTATCTTTCTTCCACTTCTCCTGCTTCCTCTTGTTCTCTTTCTTCCACTTGTTCTTCTTCTTCCCTCTCTTCTCCTTCTTGCCCTTCTTCTGCCTGCACTACTTCTTCTTCCTCCCTTTCTTCTTCTCCTCCTTCTTCCACTTCTTCTTTATTCACCCTTCCTTCCATTGCTTCTTCTTCCTCCTCTTTTTCTCATTCTTCCACTTCTTCTTCTTCTTCCTATTGTTCTCCTTCTTCCACTTGCACTTCTTCCTTTTCTTCTCGTTCTTCCACTTCTTCTTCTTCCTCTTCTTCTCCTTCTGCCACTTCTTCTCCCTCCTCCCGTTCTCCTTCTTCCACTTCTTCTTCTTCATCTGCTTTCATTCCACTACTTCCTCCTATTCCTCTTATTCTCTCCTTCTACCACTTCTTCTACTTCTACTTATTGTTCTTCTTCATTTTCATCTTCTTCTTTCGCTTCTTGTGCTTACACTTCTTCTTCTTCCTCTTCTTCTATTTCTTCTCCTTCCACAACTCCTTCTTCTTTCCTTTCCGCCTTCTCCTCCCTCTTTTTCTCCATCCCCCACTTCTGTTGCTTCCCATTGTTGCTCTTCCTGTTCTTCTCCTTCCCCCAAATCTTATGCTTACACTTGTTCTTCTTCTTCCTCTTCTCCTCTAGCTTCCACTTCTTCTGCTTCTTCTTCCCTTCCCTTCCCCTCCTTCTTCCTTTTCCTCCTTTTGTCCTTGTTCCAATTCGTCTTCTTCATCTCACCTGCTTCCACCACTTTTGGTTCCTCCTCTTGTCCACCTTCTTCAACTTCTTCATTTTCCACATCTTCTTCTTCTTCCTTTTCCTCTCCTTCTTCCACTTCTTCTAGTTACTCTCCTTCTTCTTCCTCTTCTTATCTTTCTTCCACTTCTCCTGCTTCCTCTTGTTCTCTTTCTTCCACTTGTTCTTCTTCTTCCCTCTCTTCTCCTTCTTGCCCTTCTTCTGCCTGCACTACTTCTTCTTCCTCCCTTTCTTCTTCTCCTCCTTCTTCCACTTCTTCTTTATTCACCCTTCCTTCCATTGCTTCTTCTTCCTCCTCTTTTTCTCATTCTTCCACTTCTTCTTCTTCTTCCTATTGTTCTCCTTCTTCCACTTGCACTTCTTCCTTTTCTTCTCGTTCTTCCACTTCTTCTTCTTCCTCTTCTTCTCCTTCTGCCACTTCTTCTCCCTCCTCCCGTTCTCCTTCTTCCACTTCTTCTTCTTCATCTGCTTTCATTCCACTACTTCCTCCTATTCCTCTTATTCTCTCCTTCTACCACTTCTTCTACTTCTACTTATTGTTCTTCTTCATTTTCATCTTCTTCTTTCGCTTCTTGTGCTTACACTTCTTCTTCTTCCTCTTCTTCTATTTCTTCTCCTTCCACAACTCCTTCTTCTTTCCTTTCCGCCTTCTCCTCCCTCTTTTTCTCCATCCCCCACTTCTGTTGCTTCCCATTGTTGCTCTTCCTGTTCTTCTCCTTCCCCCAAATCTTATGCTTACACTTGTTCTTCTTCTTCCTCTTCTCCTCTAGCTTCCACTTCTTCTGCTTCTTCTTCCCTTCCCTTCCCCTCCTTCTTCCTTTTCCTCCTTTTGTCCTTGTTCCAATTCGTCTTCTTCATCTCACCTGCTTCCACCACTTTTGGTTCCTCCTCTTGTCCACCTTCTTCAACTTCTTCATTTTCCACATCTTCTTCTTCTTCCTTTTCCTCTCCTTCTTCCACTTCTTCTAGTTACTCTCCTTCTTCTTCCTCTTCTTATCTTTCTTCCACTTCTCCTGCTTCCTCTTGTTCTCTTTCTTCCACTTGTTCTTCTTCTTCCCTCTCTTCTCCTTCTTGCCCTTCTTCTGCCTGCACTACTTCTTCTTCCTCCCTTTCTTCTTCTCCTCCTTCTTCCACTTCTTCTTTATTCACCCTTCCTTCCATTGCTTCTTCTTCCTCCTCTTTTTCTCATTCTTCCACTTCTTCTTCTTCTTCCTATTGTTCTCCTTCTTCCACTTGCACTTCTTCCTTTTCTTCTCGTTCTTCCACTTCTTCTTCTTCCTCTTCTTCTCCTTCTGCCACTTCTTCTCCCTCCTCCCGTTCTCCTTCTTCCACTTCTTCTTCTTCATCTGCTTTCATTCCACTACTTCCTCCTATTCCTCTTATTCTCTCCTTCTACCACTTCTTCTACTTCTACTTATTGTTCTTCTTCATTTTCATCTTCTTCTTTCGCTTCTTGTGCTTACACTTCTTCTTCTTCCTCTTCTTCTATTTCTTCTCCTTCCACAACTCCTTCTTCTTTCCTTTCCGCCTTCTCCTCCCTCTTTTTCTCCATCCCCCACTTCTGTTGCTTCCCATTGTTGCTCTTCCTGTTCTTCTCCTTCCCCCAAATCTTATGCTTACACTTGTTCTTCTTCTTCCTCTTCTCCTCTAGCTTCCACTTCTTCTGCTTCTTCTTCCCTTCCCTTCCCCTCCTTCTTCCTTTTCCTCCTTTTGTCCTTGTTCCAATTCGTCTTCTTCATCTCACCTGCTTCCACCACTTTTGGTTCCTCCTCTTGTCCACCTTCTTCAACTTCTTCATTTTCCACATCTTCTTCTTCTTCCTTTTCCTCTCCTTCTTCCACTTCTTCTAGTTACTCTCCTTCTTCTTCCTCTTCTTATCTTTCTTCCACTTCTCCTGCCTCCTCTTGTTCTCTTTCTTCCAGTTCTTCTTCATCCTCTCCTTTCCTTTCTTTTCTTCCTCTTCATCTCCTTCTTCATATTCCTTTCCTTCGTCGTATTCCTCTTTTTCTATTTCTTCTCCTTCCACTTGCATTTCTACCTCTTGTTCTCCTTCTTCCACTTCTTCTCCATCGTCCTTACTCCTTCAACTACTTCTTCTTCTACCTCTTGTTCACCTTCTTCCACTTCTACTACATCCACCTGTTCTTCTTCTTCCGTCTCTTTTCCTTCTTGACTTTCTTCTGCCTACACTACTTCTTCCTCCTCCCCTTCTTCTTCTCCAACTTGTTCCACTTCTTCTTCCTTTCCCTTCCCCTCCTTCTTCCTTTTCCTCCTTTTCTCCTTGTTCCAATTCTTCTTCTTCATCTCACCTCCTTCCACTACTTCTTCTTCCTCCTCTTGTTCACCTTCTTCAACTTCTTCACTTTCCACATCTTCTTCTTCTTCCTTTTCTTCTCCTTCTTCCACTTCTTCCAGTTACTCTCCTTCTTCTTCCTCTTCTTATCTTTCTTCCACTTCTCCTGCCTCCTCTTGTTCTCTTTCTTCCACTTCTTCTTCTTCATCTTCTTCATCTCATTTCATTCCACTACTTCCTCCTATTCCTCTTATTCTCTCCTTCTACCACTTCTTCTACTTCTACTTGTTGTTGTTCTTCATTTTCATCTGCTTCTTCCGCTTCTTCTGCGTACACTTCTTCCTCTTCCTATTCTTCCATTCCTTCTCCTTCCACAACTTCTTCTTGTTTCCTTTCTGTCTTCTTCTTCCTCTTTTTCTCCATCGCCCACTTTTGTTGCTTTCCATTGTTGCTCTTCCTCTTCTTCTCCTTCCCCCACATCTTATGCTTACACTTCTTCTTCTTCTTCCTCCTCTCCTCCATATTCCACTTCTTCTGCTTCTTCTTCCCTTCCCTTCCCCTCCTTCTTCCTTTTCCTCCATTTCTCCTTGTTTGAATTCTTCTTCTTCATCTCACCTCCTTCCACTACTTCTTCTTCCTCCTTTTGTTCACCTTCTTCACTTTCCACATCTTCTTTTTCTTCCTTTTCTTCTCCGTCTTCCACTTCTTCTAGTTACTCTCCTTCTTCTTCCTCTTCTAATCTTTCTTCCACTTCTCCTGCCTCCTCTTGTTCTCTTTCTTCCGCTTCTTCTTCATCCTCTCTTTTCCTTTCTTTTCTTCCTCTTCATGTCGTTCTTCTTCTTCCTTTCCTTCGTCATATCCCTCTTTTTCTCCTTCTTCTGCTTCCACTTGCATTTCTACCTCTTGTTGTCCTTCTTCCACTTCTTCTTCTTCCTCTTGCTCACATTCTTCCACTTCTACTACATCCACTTGTTCTTCTTTTTCCCTCTCTACTCCTTCTTGCCCTTCTTCTGCCTACACTACTTCTTTTTCCTCGCCTTCTTCTTCTCCTCCTTGTTCCACTCCTTCTTCATCCCCTTTCCTTCCATTGCTTCTTCTTCCTCCTCTTTTTCTCATTCTTCCACTTCTTCTTCTTCTTCCTCTTCTTCTCCTTCTGCCACCTCTTTTCCTCCTTCCGTTCTCCTTCGTCCACTTCTTCTTGTTCGTCTCCTTTCATTCGACTACTTCCTCCTATTCCTCTTAGTCTCTCCTTCTACCACTTCTTCTACTTCTACATGTTGTTCTTCTTCATTTTCGCCTCCTTCTTCCTCTTCTTCCTCTTCTTCCATTTCTTCTCCTTCCACAACTTCTTCTTCTTTCCTTTCCGTCTTCTCCTTCCTCTTTTTCTCCATCCCCCACTTCTGTTGCTTCCCATTGTTGCTCTTCCTCTTCTTCTCCTTCCCCCAAATCTTATGCTTGCACTTCTTCTTTTTCTTCCTCTTCTCCTCCAGCTTCCACTTCTTCTGCTTCTTCTTCCCTTCCCTTCCCCTCCTTCTTCCTTTTCCTCCTTTTCTCCTTGTTCCAATTCTTCTTCTTCATCTCACCTCCTTCCACTACTTCTTATTCCTCCTCTTGTTCACCTTCTTCAACTTCTTCACTTTCCACATCTTCTTCTTCTTCCGTTTCTTCTCCTTCTTCTACTTCTTCTAGTTACTCTCCTTCTTCTTCCTCTACTTTTCTTTCTTCCACTTCTCCTGCCTCCTCTTGTTCTCTTTCTTCCTTCATCCTCTCCTTTCCTTTCTTTTCTTCCTCTTCATCTCCTTCTGCTTCTTCCTTTCCTTCGTCATATCCCTCTCTTTCTCCTTCTTCGGCTTTCACTTGCATTTCTACCTCTTGTTCTCCTTCTTCCACTTCTTCTCCATCATCCCCACTCCTTCAACTACTTCTTCTTCTTCCTCTTATTCACCTTCTTCCACCTCTACTACATCCACTTCTTCTTCTTCTTCCCACTCTTCTCCTTCTTGCCTTTCTTCTTTCTACACTACTTCTTCTTCCTCCCGTTCTTCTTCTCCTCCTTGTTCCCCTTCTTCTTGATTCCCCTTTCCTTCCATTGCTTCTTCTTCCTCCTCTTTTTCTCATTCTTCCAATTCTTCTTCTTCCTATTCTTCCATTTCTTCTCCTTCCACAACTTCTTCTTCTTTCCTTTCTGTCTTCTTCTTCCTCTTTTTCTCCATTGCCCACTTTTGTTGCTTTCCATTGTTGCTCTTCCTCTTCTTCTCCTTCCCCCACATCTTATGCTTACACTTCTTCTTCTTCTTCCTCTTCTCCTCCAGATTCCACTTCTTCTGCTTCTTCTTCCCTTCCCTTCCCCTCCTTCTTCCTTTTCCTCCTTTTCTCCTTGTTCCAATTCTTCTTCTTCATCTCACCTCCTTCACTTACTTCTTCTTCCTCCTCTTGTTCACCTTCTTCAACTTCTTCACTTTCCACATCTTCTTCTTCCTTTTCTTCTCCTTCTTCCACTTCTTCTAGTTACTCTCCTTCTTCTTCCTCTTCTTATGTTTCATCCACTTCTCCTGCCTCCTCTTGTTCTCTTTCTTCCAGTTCTTCTTCATCCTCTCCTTTCCTTTCTTTTCTTCCTCTTCATCTCCTACTTCCTCTTCCTTTCCTTCGTCATATCCCTCTCTTTCTCCTTCTTCTACTTCCACTTGCATTTCTACCTCTTGTTCTCCTTCTTCCACTTCTTCTCCATCATCCCCTCTCCTTCAACTACTTCTTCTTCTTCCTCTTGTTCGCCTTCTTCCACCTCTACTACATCCTCTTGTTCTTCTTCTTCCCTCTCTTCTCCTTCTTGCCCTTCTTCTGCCTACACTACTTCTTCTTCCTCCCATTCTTCTTCTCCTCCTTGTTCCACTTCTTCTTCCTTCTTCATCTCCTTCTTCTGCTTCTTTTCCATCGTAATATTCCTCCTTTTCTCCTTGTTCCAATTTTTCTTCTTCATCTCACCTCCTTCCATTACTTCTTCTTCCTCCTCTTGTTCACCTTCTTCAAGTTCTTCACTTTCCACATCTTCTTCTTCTTCCTTTTTTTCTCCTTCTTCCACTTCTTCTAGTTACTCTCCTTCTTCTTCCTCTTCTTATCTTTCTTCCACTTCTCCTGCCTCCTCTTGTTCTCTTTCTTCCATTTCTTCTTCATCCTCTCCTTTCCTTTCTTTTATTCCTCTTCATCTCCTTCTTCTTCTTCCATGCCTTTGTCTTCTTCATTTTCGTCTCCTTCTTCCGCTTCTTCTGCTTACACTTCTTCTTCTTCCTCTGCTTCCATTTCTTCTCCTTCCAGACCTTCTTCTTCTTTCCTTTCCGTCTTCTCCTTCCTCTTTTTCTCCAACCCCCACTTCTGTTGCTTCCCACTGTTGCTCTTCCTCTTCTTCTCCTTCCCCCAAATCTTATGCTTAGACTTCTTCTTCTTCTTCCTCTTCTCCTCTAGATTCCACTTCTTCTACTTCTTCTTCGTCCTCTTGTTCACGTTCTTCACTTTCCACATCTTCTTCTTCTTCCTTTTCTTCTCCTTCTACCACTTCTTCTAGTTACTCTCCTCCTTCTTCCTTTTCTTATCTTTCTTCCACTTCTCCGGCCTCCTCTTGTTCTCTTTCTTCCACTTTTTCTTCATCCTCTCCTTTCCTTTCTTTTCTTCCTCTTCATTTCCTTCTTCTTCTTCCTTTCCTTCGTCATATCCCTCTTTTTCTCCATCTTCTGCTTCCGCTTGCGTTTCTACCTCTTGTTCTCCATCTTCTTCTTCCTTTCCTTTGTCATATCCCTCTTTTTCTCCTTCTTCTACTTCCGCTTGCGTTTCTACCTCTTGTTCTCCTTCTTCCACTTCTTCTCCATCATCCCCACTAATTCAACTACATCTTCTTCTTCCTCTTGTTCACCTTCTTCTACTTCTACTACATCCACTTGTTCTTTTTCTTCCCTCTCTTCTCCTTCTTGCCCTTCTTCTGCCTAGACTACTTCTTCTTCGTCCCCTTCTTCTTCTCCTCCTTGTTCCACTTCATCTTCATCCCCTTTCCTTCCATTGCTTCTTCTTCCTCCTATTGTTCTCCCTCTTCCACTTGCACTTCTTCCTTTTCTCCTCGTTCTTCCACTTCTTCTTCTTCCTCTTCTTCTCCTTCTGCCACTTCCTCTCACTCCTCCCGTTCTCTTTCTTCCATTCTTCTTCTTCATCTCCTTTAATTCCACTACTTCCTCCTATTCCTCTTACTCTCTCCTTCTACCACTTCTTGTACTGCTACTTGTTGTTCTTATTCATTTTCGTCTCCTTCTTCCGCCTCTTCTGCTTACACTTCTTCTTGTTCCTCTTCTTCCATTTCTTATCCTTCCATAACTTCTTCTTTCCTTTCTGTCTTCTCCTTCCTCTTTTTCTCCAACCCCCACTTATGTTGCTTCCCATTGTTGCTCTTCCACTTCTTTTTCTTCTTCCTTTTCTTCTCCTTCTTCCACTTCTTCTTCTTCCTCTTCTTCTCCTTCTGCCACCTCTTCTCCCTCCACCCGTTCTGCTTCTTCCACTTCTTCTTCTTCATCTCCTTTCATTCCACTACTTCTACCACTTCTTCTACTTCTACTTGTTGTTCTTCTTCATTATCGTCTCCTTCTTCTGCTTACACTTCTTCTTGTTCGTCTTCTTCCATTTCTTCTCCTTCCACAACTTCTTCTTCTTTCCTTTCTGTTTTCTCATTCCTCTTTTTCTCTATCCCCCACTTCTGTCGCTTTCCATTGTTGCTCTTCCCCTTCTTCTCCTTCCCCCAAATCTTACGCTTACACTTCTTCTTCTTCTTCCTCTTCTCCTCCAGATTCCACTTCTTCTGCTTCTTCTTCCCTTCCCTTCCCCTCCTTGTTCCAGTTCTTCTTCTTCATCTCACCTCCTTCCACTACTTCTTCTTCCTCCTTTTCTTCACCTTCTTCACTTTCCATATCTTCTTCATCTTCCTTTTCTACCCCTTCTTTCACTTCTTCTACTTACTCTCCTTCTTCTTCCTCTTCTTATCTTTCTTCCACTTCTCCTGCCTCCTCTTGTTCACTTTCTTCCACTTCTTCTTCTTCATCCTCTCTTTTCCTTTCTTTTCTTCTTCTTCATCTCCTTCTCCTTCTTCCTTTCCTTTGTCATATCCCTCTTTTTCTCCTTCTTCTGCTTCCACTTGCATTTCTACCTCTTGTTCTCCTTCATCCACTTCTTCTGCATAATTCCCACTCTTTCAACTACTTCTTCTTCTTCCTCTTATTCACATTCTTCCACCTCTACTACATCCACTTGTTCTTCTTCTTCCCTCTCTTCTCCTTCTTGCCCTTCTTCTGCCTGCACTACTTCTTCTTCCTCCCCTTCTTCTTCTCCTCCTTCTTCCACTTCTTCTTTATTCCCCCTTCCTTCCATTGCTTCTTCTTCCTCCTCTTTTTGTCATTCTTCCACTTCTTCTTCTTCTTCCTATTGTTCTCCTTCTTCCACTTGCACTTCCTACTTTTCTTCTCGTTCTTCCACTTCTTCTCTTTCTGCCAACTCTTCTTCCTCCTCCCGTTCTCCATCTTCCACTTCTTCTTCTTCATCTCCTTTCATTCCATTACTTCCTCCTATTCCTCTTATTGTCTCCTTCTACCACTTCTTCTACTTCTACTTGTTGTTCTTCTTCATTTTCGTCTCCTTCTTCCGCTTCTTCTGCCTAAACTTCTTCTTCTTCCTCTTCTTCCATTTCTTCTCCTTCCACAACTTCTTCTTCTCTGCTTTCCGTCTTCTCCTTCCTTTTTTTCTCCATGCCCCACTTCTGTTCTTCCCATTGTTGCTCTTCCTTTTCTTTTCCTTCCCCCAAATCTTATGCTTACACTTCTTCTTCTTCTTCCTATTCTCCTCCAGATTCCACTTCTTCTGCTTCTTCTTCCCTTCCCTTCCCCTCACCTCTTCCTTCCTTTTCCTCTTTTTCTCCTTGTTCCAATTCTTCTTCTTCATCTCACCTCCTTCCACTACTTTTTCTTCCTCCTCTTGTTCACCTTCTTCAACTTCTCCACTTTCCACATCTTCTTCTTCTTCCTTTTCTTCTGCTTCTTCCACTTCTTCTAGTTACTCTCCTTCCTCTTCCTCTACTTATCTTTCTTCCACTTCTCCTGCCTCCTCTTGTTCTCTTTCTTCCACTTCTTCTTCTTCATCCTCTCCTTTCCTTTCTTTTCTTCTTCTTCATCTCCTCCTTCTTCTTCCTTTCCTTCGTGATATCCCTCTTTTTCTCCTTCTTCTGCTTCCACTTGCATTTCTACCTCTTGTTCTCCTTCTTCCACTTCTTCTCCATCATCCCCACTCCTTCAACTACTTCTTCTTCTTCCTCTTCCTCACCTTCTTCCACTTCTACTACACCCACTTGTTCTTCTTCTTCCCTCTCTTCTCCTTCTTGCCCTTCTTCTGCCTGCACTACTTCTTCTTCCTCCCCTTCTTCTTCTCCTCCTTGTTCCACTTCTTCTTCATCCCCTTTCCTACCATTGTTCTCTTTCTTCCACTTGCACTTCCTTTTCTTCTCGTTCTTCCACTTCTTCTTCTTCCTCCTCCCGTTCTCCTTCTTCCACTTCTTCTTCTTTATCTCCTTTTATTCCATTACTTCCTCTTATTCCTCTTATTCTCTCCTTCTTCAACTTCTTCTACTTCTACTTGTTGTTCTTCTTCATTTTCGTCTCCTTCTTCGGCTTCTTCTGCTTACACTTCTTCTTTGTCTTCCTCTTCTTCCACTTCTTCTCCTTCCACAACTTCTTCTTCTTTCCTTTCCGTCTTTTCCTTCGCCCATATCTTATGCTTACACTTCTTCTTCTTCTTCCTCTTCTCCTCCAGATTCCACTTCTTCTGCTTCTTCTTCCCTTCCCTTCCCCTCCTTCTTCCTTTTCCTCCATTTCTCCTTGTTCTAATTCTTCTTCTTCATCTCACCTCCTTCCACTACTTCTTCTTCCTCCTCTTCTTCACCTTCTTCAGTTTCCACATCTTCTTCTTCTTCCTTTTCTTCTCCTTCTTCCACCTCTTCTAGTTACTCTCCTTCTTCTTCCTCTTCTTATCTTTTTGCACTTCTGCTTCCTCCTCTTGTTCACCTTCTTCAACTTCTTCACTTTCCGCATCTTCTGCTTCTTCCTTTGCTTCTCCTTCTTCCACTTCTTCTAGTTACCCTATTCTTCTTCCTCTTCTTATCTTTCTTCCAGTTCTCCTGCTTCCTCTTCTTCTCTTTCTTCCACTTCTTCTTCCTGTTGTTCTTCTTCTTCCACTTGCATTTCTTCCTACTCTTCTCGTTCTTCCACTTCTTCTTCTTCCTCTTCTTCTCCTTTTGTCACCTCTTCTTCCTCCTCCCGTTATCCTTCTTCCACTTCTTCTTCATCTCCTTACATTCCACTACTTCCTCCTATTCCTCTTATTCTCTCCTTCTACCACTTCTTCTACTTCTGCTTGTTGTTCTTCTCCATTTTCGTCTCCTTCTTTTGCTTCTTCTGCTTCTTCTGCTTACACTTCTTGTTATTCTTCCTCTTCTTCCATTTCTTCTCCTTCCACAACTTCTTTTCTTTCCTTTCCATCTTCTCCTTCCCCCATATCTTATGCTTACACTTCTTTTTCTCCTTCCTCTTCTCCTCCAGATTCGACTTCTTCTACTTCTTCTTCCCTTCGCTTCCCCTCCTTCTTCCTTTTCCTCAATTTCTCCTTGTTCCATTTCTTCTTCTTCTTCTTCTTCTTCCTTTTCTTCTCCTTCTTCCACTTCTTCTCCATCATCCCCACTCCTTCAACTACTTCTTCTTCTTCCTCTTGTTCACCTTCTTCCACTTCTACTACATCCACTTGTTCTTCTTCTTCCCTCTCTTCTCCTTCTTGCCCTTCTTCTGCCTACATTACTTCTTCTTCTCCTCCTTGTTCCACTTCTTCTTCCTCCTGTTTTTCTCATTCTTCCACTTCTTCTTCTACTTCCTATTGTTCTCCTTCTTCCACCTGCACTTCTTCCTTCTCTTCTCATTCTTCCCCTTCTTCTTCTTCCTCTTCTTCTCCTTCTGCCACCTCTTCTCCTCCTCCCATTCTCCTTCATCCACTTCTTCTTCTTCATCTCCTTTCATTCCACTACTTCCTCCTATTCCTCTTATTCTCTCGTTCAACCACTTCTTCTACTTCTACTTCTACTTGTTCTTCTTCATTTTTGTCTCCTTCTTCCGCTTCTTCTGCTTACACTTCTTCTTCTTCCTCTTCTTCCATTTCTTCTCCTTCCACAACTTCTTCTTCTTTCCTTTCCATCTTCTCCTTCCTCTTTTTCTCCATCCCCCACATCTGTTGCTTCCCATTGTTGCTTTTCCTCTTCTTCTCCTTCCCCCAAATCTTATGCTTACACTTCTTCTTCTTCTTCCTCTTCTTCTCCAAATTCCACTTCTTCTGCTTCTTCTTCCCTTCCCTTCCCCTCCTTCTTCCTTTTCCTTCTTTTTTCCTTGTTCCAATTCTTCTTTTTTATCTCACCTCCTTCCCCTAGTTCTTCTTCCTCCTCTTGTTCACCTTCTTGACTTTCCACATCTTCTTCTTCTTCCTTTTCTTCCCCTTCTTATCTTTCTGGCACTTCTCCCGCCTCCTTTGGTTCTCTTTCTTCCACTTCTTCTTCATCCTCTCCTTTCCTTTCTTTTCTTCCTCTTCATCTCCTTCTTCTTCTTTCTTTCCTTCGTCATATCCCTCTTTTTCTCCTTCTTCTGCTTCCACTTGCATTTGTACCTCTTGTTCTCCTTCTTCCACTTCTTCTCCATCATCCCCACTCCTTCAACTACTTCTTCTTCTTCCTCTTGTTCACCTTTTTCCACTTCTACTACATCCACTTCTTCTTCTTCTTCCCTCTCTTCTCCTTCTTGCCCTTCTTCTACCTACACTACTTTTTCTTCCTCCCATTCTTCTTCTCCTCCTTGTTCCACTTCTTCTTCATCCCCTTTCTTTCCATTGCTTGTTCTTCCTCCTCTTTTTCTAATTCTTCTTCTTCTTCCTATTGTTCTCCTTCTTCCACTTCCACTTCCATCCCCTACTTTGTGTTGCTTCCCATTGATGCTCTTCCTCTTCTTCTCCTTCCCCCAAATCTTATGCTTATATTTCTTCTTCGTCTTCCTCTTCTCCTCCAGATTCCACCTCTTCTGCTTCTTCTTCCCTTCCCTTCCCTTCCCTCCTTCTTCCTTTTCCCCCTTTTCTCCTTGTTCCAATTCTTCTTCTTCATCTCACCTCCTTCCACTACTTCTTCTTCATCTCACCTTCTTCTTCTTTACTTTCCACATCTTCTTCTTCTTCCTTTTCTTCTCCATCATCCCCACTCCCTCAACTACTTCTTCTTCTTACTTTTGTTCACCTTCTTCCACCTCTAATACATCCACTTGTTCCTCTTCTTATCTTTCTTCCACTTCTCATGCCTCCTCTTGTTCTCTTTCTTCCGCTTCTTCTTCATCCTCTCCTTTCCTTTCTTTTCTTCCTCTTGATCTCCGTCTCCTTCTTCCACTTCTTCTGCTTACACTTCTTCTTCTTCCTCTTCTTCTCCTTCCCCCAAATCTTATCCTTACACTTATTTTTCTTCTTCCTCTTCTCCTCCAGATTCCACTTCTTCTGTTTCTTCTTTCCTTCCCTTCCCCTCCTTCTTCCTTTCCTCCTTTTCTCCATGTTCCAATTCTTCTTCTTCATCTCACCTCCTTCCACCACTTCTTCTTCCACCTCTTGTTCACCTTCTTCACTTTGCACAACTTCTTCTTCTTCCTTTTCTTCTCCTTCTTCCACTTCTGCTAGTTACTCTCCTTCTTCTTCCTCTTCTTATCTTTCTCCCACTTCTCCTGCCTCCTCTTGTTCTCTTTCTTGCACTTCTTCTTCATCCTATCCTTTCCTTTCTTTTCTTCCTATTAATCTCCTTCTTCTTCTTCCTTTCCTTCCTCATATCCATCTTTTTCTCCTTCTTCTGCTTCCACTTGCATGTCTACCTCTTGTCCTCCTTCTTCCACTCTTTCTCCATCATCCCCACTCCCTCAACTACTTCTTTTTCTTCCTTTTGTTCACCTTCTTCCACTTCTACTACATCCACTTGTTCTTCTTCTTCCCTCTCTTCTCCTTCTTGCCCTTCTTCTGCCTACACTACTTGTTCTTCCTCCCCTTCTTCTTCTCCTCCTTGTTCCACTTCTTCTTCATCCCCTTTCTTTCCATTGCTTCTTCTTCCTCCTCTTTTTCTCATTCTTCCACTTCTTCTTCTTCTTCTTATTGTTCTCCTTCTTCCACTCCTTCTTGCACTTCTTCTCCTTCTTCCTATTGTTCTCCTTCAGCAACTTCTTCTTCTGCTTCCTTTTCTCCTCCACATTCCACTTCTTTTGCTTCTACTTCCCTACCCTTCCCTTCCAGTCCTTCTTCCTTTTCCTCCTTTTCTCCTTGTTCCATTGCTTCTTCATCCCCTTTCCTTCCATTGCTTCTTCTTCCTCCTCTTTTTCTCATTCTTGAACTTCTTCTTCTTCTTCCTAGTGTTCTCCTTCTTCCACTTGCACTTCTTCCTTTTCTTCTCGTTCTTCCACTTCTTCTTCGTCCTCCTCTTGTTCACCTTCTTCAACTTCTTCACTTTCGGCATCTTCTTCTTCTTCCCTCTCTTATCCTTCTTGCCCTTCTTCTGCCTACGCTACTTCTTCTTCCTCCCCTTCTTCTTCTCCTCCTTGTTCCACTTCTTCTTCATCCCCTTTCCTTCCATTGCTTCTTCTTCCTCCTCTTTTTCTCATTCTTCCACTTCATCTTCTTCTTCCTATTCTTCTCCTTCTGCCACCTCTTGTCCCTCCTCAAATTGTCCTTCTTCCACTTCTTCTTCTTCATCTCCTTTCAGTCCACTACTTCCTCATATTCCTCTTATTCTCTCCTGCTACCACTTCTTCTACTTCTACTTGTTGTTCTTCTTCATTTTCGTCTCCTTCTTCTGCTTACACTTCTTCTCCTTCCACAACTTCTTCTTCCTCTTCTCCTCCAGATTCCACTTCTTCCGCTTCTCCTTACCTTCCCTTCCCCTCCTCTCCTTCTTCCTTTTCCTCCATTTCTCCTTGTTCTAGTCCTTCTTCTTCATCTCACCTCCTTCCATTACTTCTTCTGCCTCCTCTTGTTCACCTTCTTCAACTTCTTCACTTTCCACATCTTCTTCTTCTTCCTTTTCTTCTACTTCTTCTAGTTACTCTCCTTCTTCTTCCTCTTCTTATCTTTCTTCCACTTCTCCTGCCTCCTCTTGTTCTCTTTCTTCCACTTCTTCTTCATCCTCTCCTTTCCTTTCTTTTTTTCCTCTTCATCTCCTTCTTCTTCTTCCTTTCCTTCGTCATATCCCTCTTTTTCTCCTTCTTCTGCTTCCACTTGCATTTCTACATCTTGTTCTCCTTCTTCCACTTCTTCTCCATCATCCCCACTCCTTCAACTACTTTTGTTTCTTCCTCTTGTTCACCTTCTTCCACCTCTACTACATCCACATGTTCTTCTTCTTCCCTCTATTCTCCTTCTTGCCCTTCTTCTGCCTACACTACTTCTTCTACCTCCCCTTCTTCTTCTCCTCCTTGTTCCACTTCTTCTTCATCCCCTTCCCTTCCATTGCTTCTTCTTCCTCCTCTTTTTCTCATTCCTCCACTTCTTCTTCTTCTTCCTATTGTTCTCCTTCTTCCACTTGCACTTGTTCCTTTTCTTCTCGTTCTTCCACTTCTTCTTCTTCCTCTTCTTCTCCTTCTGCCACCTCTTCTCCCTCCTCCCGTTCTCCTTCTTCCACTTCTTCTTTTTCACCTCCTTTCATTCCACTACTTCCTCCTATTCCTCTTATTCTCTGCTTCTACCACTTCTTCTACTTCTACTTGTTGTTCTTCTTCATTTTCGTCTCCTTCTTCCACTTCTTCTGCTTACACTTCTCCTTCTTCCTCTTCTTTCATTTCTTCTACTTCTTCCACTTCTTCTAGTTACTCTACTTCTTCTTCCTCTTCTTATCTGTCTTCAACTTTTCCTGCCTTCTCTTGTTCTCCTTCTTCCACTTCTTATTCTTCATCTCCTTTCATTCCACTACTTCCTCCTATTCCTCTTATTCTCTCCTTCTACTACTTCTTCTACTTCTACTTGTTGTTCTTCTTCATTTTCGTCTCCTTCCTCTGCTTCTTCTGCTCACACTTCTTCTTCTTCCTCTTCTTCCATGTCTTCTCCTTCCTCTTTTCTCCATCCCCCACTTTTGTTGCTTCCCATTGTTGCTCTTCCTCTTCTTCTCCTTCCCCCGAATCTTATGCTTACACTTCTTCTTCTTCCTCTTCTCCTCCAGATTCCACTTCTTCTGCTTCTTCTTCCCTTCCTTTCCCTTCCCCTCCTTCTTCCTCCTCTTGTTCACCTTCTTCTTTCCACATCTTCTTCTTCTTCCTTTTCTTCTCCTTGTTCCACTTCTTCTAGTTACTCTCCTTCTTCTTCCTCTTCTTATCTTTCTTCCACTTCTCCTGTCTCCTCTTGTTCTCTTTCTTCCACTTCTTCTTCATCCTCTCCTTTCCTTTCTTTTCTTCCTCTTCATCTCCTTCGTGTTCTTCCTTTCCTTCGTCATATCCCTCTTTTTCTCCTTCTTCTGCTTCCACTTGCATTTCTACATCTTGTTCTCCTTCTTGCATTTCTTCTCCATCATCCCCACTCCTTCAACTACTTTTTCTTCTTCCTCTTGTTCACCTTCTTCCACCTCTACTACATCCACTTGTTCTTCTTCTTCTGTCTGTTCTCCTTCTTGCCCTTCTTTTGCCTACACTACTTTTTCTTCCTCCCATTCTTCTTCTCCTCCTTGTTCCACTTCTTCTTCATCCCCTTCCCTTCCATTGCTTCTTCATCCTCCTTTTTTCTCATTCTTCCACTTCTTTTCCTTCTTCTTCCTATTGTTCTCTTTCTTCCACTTGCGCTGCTTCCTTTTCTTCTCGTTCTTCCACTTCTTCTTCTTCGTCTTCTTCTCCTTCTGCCACCTCTTCTCCCTCCTCCCGTTCTCCTTCTTCCACTTCTTCCTCTTCATTTCCTTTCATTCCACTACTTTCTCCTATTCCTCTTATTCTCTCCTTCTACCACTTCTTCTACTTGTAGTTCTTCTTCATTTTCGTCTCCTTCTACCACTTCTTCTACTTGTTGTTCTTCTTCATCTTCATCTCCTTCTTCTTCTTCCTTTCCTTTGTCATATCCCTCTTTTTCTCCTTCTTCTACTTCCACTTGCATTTCTACCTCTTGTACTCCTTCTTCCATTTCTTCTCCATCATCCCCACTCCTTTAACTACTTCTTCTTCTTCACTTGTTCGCCTTCTTCCACCTCTACTACATCCACTTCTTCTTCTTCTTCCCTTTCTTCTCCTTCTTGCCCTTCTTCTGCCTACACTACTTCTTCTTCCTCCTCTTCTTCTTCTCCTCCTTGTTCCAATTCTTCTTCATCCCCTTTCCTTCCATTGCTTCTTCTTCCTCCTCTTTTTCTCATTCTTCCACTTCTTCTTCTTCTTCCTATTGTTCTCCTTCTTCCACTTGCACTATTTTTTCCTTTTCTTCTCGTTCTTCCACTTCTTCTCCTTCTACCACCTCTTCTCCCTCCTCCCGTTCTCCTTCTTTGACTTCTTCCACTTCTTCTTCTTCATCTCCTTTCATTCCACTACTTCTACCACTTCTTCTACTTCTACTTGTTGTTCTTCTTCATTTTCGTCTCCTTCTTCCGCTTCTTCTGCTTACACTTCTTCTTCTTCCTCTTCTTCCATTTCTTCTCCTTCCACAACCTCTTCTTCTTCCCTTTCCGTCTTCTCCTTCCTCTTTTTCTCCATCCCCGACCTTTGTTGCTTCCCATTGTTGCTCTTCCTCTTCTTCTCCTTCCCCCAAATCTTATGCTTACACTTCTTCTTCTTCTTCCTCTTCTCCTCCAGATTCCACTTCTTCTGCTTCTTCTTCCCTTCCCTTCCCCACCTTCTTCCTTTTCCTCCTTTTCTTCTTGTTCCAATTCTTCTTCTTAATCTCACCTCCTTCCACTACTTCTTCTTCCTCCTCTTGTTCAACTTCTTCAACTTCTTCACTTTCCACATCTTCTTCTTCTTCCTTTTCTTCTCCTTCTTCCACTTCTTCTAGTTACTCTTCTTCTTCTTCCTCTACATTCTTTCTTCCACTTCTCCTGCCTCCTCTTGTTCCCTTTCTTCCACTTCTTCTTCATCGTCTCCTTTCCTTTCTTTTCTCCTCTTCATCTTCTTCTTCTTCTTCCTTTCCTTCGTCATATCCCTCTCTTTCTCCTTCTTCCACTTCTTCTCCATCATCCCCACTCCTTCAACTACTTCTTCTTCTTCACTTGTTCACCTTCTACCACCTCAACTACATCCACTTGTTATTCTTCTTCCCTCTCTTCTCCTTCTTGCCCTTCTTCTGCCTACACTACTTCGTCAACCTCCCCTTCTTCTTCTGCTCCTTCTTCCACTTCTTCTTCATTCCCCTTTCCTTCCATTGCTTGTTCTTCCTCCTCTTTTTCTCATTCTTCCACTTCTTCTTTTTCATCTCCTTTCATTCCACTACTTCCTCCTATTCCTCACATTCTTTCCTTCTACCACTTCTTCTACTTTTACTTGTTGTTCTTCTTCATTTTCGTCACCTCCTTCCACTACTTCTTCCTCCTCCTCTTGTTCACCTTCTTCACTTTCCACATCTTCTTCTTCTTCCTTTTCTTCTCCTTCTTCCACTTCTTCTAGTTACTCTCCTTCTTTTTCCTCTTCTTATCTTTCTTCCACTTCTCCTGCCTCCTCTTGTTCTCTTTCTTCCGCTTCTTCTTCATCCTCTCCTTTCCTTTCTTTTCTTCCTCTTCATCTCCTTCTTCATATTCCTTTCCTTCGTCGTATTCCTCTTTTTCTATTTCTTCTCCTTCCACTTGCATTTCTACCTCTTGTTCTCCTTCTTCCACTTCTTCTCCATCGTCCTTACTCCTTCAACTACTTCTTCTTCTACCTCTTGTTCACCTTCTTCCACTTCTACTACATCCACCTGTTCTTCTTCTTCCGTCTCTTTTCCTTCTTGACTTTCTTCTGCCTACACTACTTCTTCCTCCTCCCCTTCTTCTTCTCCAACTTGTTCCACTTCTTCTTCCTTTCCCTTCCCCTCCTTCTTCCTTTTCCTCCTTTTCTCCTTGTTCCAATTCTTCTTCTTCATCTCACCTCCTTCCACTACTTCTTCTTCCTCCTCTTGTTCACCTTCTTCAACTTCTTCACTTTCCACATCTTCTTCTTCTTCCTTTTCTTCTCCTTCTTCCACTTCTTCCAGTTACTCTCCTTCTTCTTCCTCTTCTTATCTTTCTTCCACTTCTCCTGCCTCCTCTTGTTCTCTTTCTTCCACTTCTTCTTCATCATCTCCTTTCCTTTCTTTTCTTCCTCTTGATCTCCTTCTTCTTCTTCCTCTCCTTCTTGATACCCTCTTTTTCTCCTTCTTCTTCTTCCACTTGCATTTCTACCTCTTGTTCTCCTTGTTCCACTTCTTCTCCATCAGCTCCACTCCTTCAACTACTTCTTCTTCTTCCTCTTGTTCACCTTCTTAAACTTCTACTACATCCACTTGTTCTTCTTCTTCCCTCTCTTCTCCTTCTTGCCCTTCTTCTGCCTACACTAGTTCTTCTTCCTACCCTTCTTCTTCTCCTCCTTGTTCCACTTCTTCTTCATCCCATTTTCTTCCAATTGTTCTTCTTCTTCCACTTGCACTTCTTCTTCTTCCTCTTCTTCTCCTTTTGCCACCTCTTCTTCCTCCTCCTGTTCTCCTTCTTCCACTTCTTCTTCTTCATCCCCTTTCATTCCACTACTTCCTCCTATTCCTCTTATTCTCTCTTTCTACCACTTCTTCTACTTCTACTTGTTGTTCTTCTTCATTTTCATCTCCTTCTTCTGCTTCTTCTGCTTACACTTCTTCTTCTTCCTCTTCTTCCATTTCTTCTCCTTCCACAACTTCTTCTTCTTTCCTTTCTGTCTTCTCCTTCCTCGTTTTCTCCATCCCCCACTTCTGTTGCTTCCCATTGTTACTCTTCCTCTTCTTCTCCTTTCCCCAAATCTTATGCTTACACTTCTTCTTCTTCTTCCTCTTCTCCTCTAGATTCCTTCCATTGCTTATTCTTCCTCCTCTTTTTCTCATTCTTCCACTTGTTCTTCTTCTTCCTATTGTTCTCCTTCTTACACTTGAACTTCTTCCTTTTCTTCTCGTTCTTCCACTTCTTCTTCTTCCTCTTCTTCTCCTTCTGCCACCTCTTCTCCCTTCTCCCGTTCTCCTTCTTCCACTTCTTCTTCTTCATGTCCTTTCATTCCACTACTTCCTCCTATTCCTCTTATTTTCTCCTTCTACCACTTCTTCTACTTCTACTTGTTGTTCTTCTTCATTTTTGTCTCCTTCTTCCGCTTCTTCTGCTTACACTTCTTCTTCTTCCTCTTCTTCCATTTCTTCTCCTTCCACAGCTTCTTCTTTCCTTTCTGTCTTCTCCTTCCTCTTTTTCTCCATCCCCCACTTCTGTTGCTTCCCATTCTTGCTCTTCCGCTTCTTCTCCTTCCCCCAAATCTTATGCTTACACTTCTTCTTCTTCTTCCTCTTCTCCCCCAGCTTCCACTTCTTCTGGTTCTTCTTCCCTTCCCTTCCCCTTCTTCTTCCTTTTCCTATTTTTCTCTTTGTTCCAATTCTTCTTCTTCATCTCACCTCCTTCCACTACTTCTTCCTCCTCCTCTTGTTCACCTTCTTCACATTTCACATCTTCTTCTTCTTCCTTTTCTTCTCCTTCTTCCACTTCTTCTAGTTACTCTCCTTCTTCTTCCTCTTCTTATCTTTCTTCCACTTCTCCTGCCTCCTCTTGTTCTTTTTCTTCCACTTCTTCTTCATCCTCTCCTTTCATTTCTTTTCTTCCTCTTCATCTCCTTCTTCATCTTCCTTTCCTTCTTCATATTCCTCTTTTTCTATTTCTTCTCCTTCCACATGCATTACTACCTCTTGTTCTCCTTCTTCCACTTCTTCTCAATCATCCTTACTCCTTCAACTACTTCTTGTTCTACCTCTTGTTCACCTTCTTCCACTTCTACTACATCCCACTGTTCTTCTTCTTCTGTCTCTTTTCCTTCTTGCCTTTCTTCTGCCTACACTACTTCTTCCTCCTCCCCTTCTTCTTCTCCTCCTTGTTCCACTTCTTCTTCCTTTCCTTCCATTGCTTCTTCTTCCTTCTCTTTTTCTCATTCTTCCATTTCTTCTTCTTCTTCCTATTGTTCTCCTTCTTCCACTAGCACTTCTTCCTTTTCTTCTCGTTCCACCACTTCTTCTTCTTCTCCTTCTGCCACCTCTTCTCCCTCCTCCCGTTCTCCTTCTTCCACTTCTTCTTCTTCATCTCCTTTCATTCCACTACTTCCTCCTATTCCTCTCATTCTTTCCTTCTACCACTTCTTCTACTTCTCCTTGTTGTTCTTCTTCATTTTAGTCTCCTTCTTCCGGTTCTTCTGCTTACACTTCTTCTTCTTCCTCTTCTTCCATTTCTTCTCCTTCCACAACTTCTTGTTCTTTCCTTTACGTCTTCTCCTTCCTTTTTTTCTCCATCCCCCACTTTTGTGGCTTCCCATTGTTGCTCTTCCTCTTCTTCTCCTTCCCCCAAATCTTATACTTACACTTCTTCTTGTTCTTCCTCTTCTCCTCCAGATCCCACTTCTTCTGCTTCTTCTTCCCTTCCCTTCCCCTCCTTCTTCCTTTTCCTCCTTTTCTCCTTGTTCCAATTCTTCTTCTTCATCTTGCCTCCTTCCACTACTTCTTCTTCATCTCACCTCCTTCCACTACTTCTTCTTCCTCCTCTTGTTCACCTTCTTCAACTTCTTCACTTTCCACATCTTCTTCTTCTTCCTTTTCTTCTCCTTCTTCCACTTCTTCTAGTTACTCTCCTTCTTCTTCCTCTTCTTCCTCTTCTTATTCATCTTCGACTTCTCCTGCCTCCTCTTGGTCTCCTTCTTCTTCTTCCTTTCCTTCGTGATATCCCTCTTTTTCTCCTTCTTCTTCTTCCACTTGCATTTCTACCTCTTGTTCTCCTTTTTCCACTTCTTCTCCATCAGCCCCACTCCTTCAACTACTTCTTCTTCTTCCTCTTGTTCACCTTCTTCAACTTCTACTACATCCACTTCTTCTTCTTCTTCCCTCTCTTCTCCTTCTTCCCCTTCTTCTGCCTACACTACTTCTTCTTCCTCCCCTTCTTCTTCTCCTCCTTGTTCCACTTTTTCTTCATCCTGTTTCCTTCCATTGGTTCTTCTTCCTCCTCTTTTTCTCATTCTTCCACTTCCTCTTCTTCTTCCTATTGTTCTCCTTCTTCCACTTGCAGTTCTTCCTTTCCTTCTCGTTCTTCCACTTCTTCTTCTTCCTCTTCTTCTCCTTCTGCCACCTCTTCTCCCTCCTCCCGTTCTCCTTCTTCCACTTCTTCTTCTTCATCTGCTTTCATTCCACTACTTCCTCCTATTCCTCTTATTCTCTCCTTCTACCACTTCTTCTACTTCTACTTGTTGTTCCTCTTCATTTTTGTCTCCTTCCTCCGCTTCTTCTGCTTACACTTCTTCTTCTTCCTCTTCTTCCATTTCTTCTCCTTCCACAACTTCTTATTCTTTCCTTTCCGTCTTCTCCTTCTTCCTTTTCCTCCTTTTCTCCTTGTTCCAATTCTTTTTCTTCATCTCACCTCCTTCCACTACTTCTTCTTCCTCCTCTTGTTCACCTTCTTCAAATTCTTCACTTTCCACATCTTCTTCTTCTTCGTTTTCTTCCCCTTCTTCCCCTTCTTCTAGTTACTCTCCTTCTTCTTCCTCTACTTTTCTTTCTTCCACTTCTCCTTCCTCCTCTTGTTCTCTTTCTTCTATTTCTTCTTCATCCTCTCCTTTCCTTTCTTTTCTTCCTCTTCATCTCCTTCCTTCTCTTCCTTTCCTTCGTCATATCCCTCTTTTTCTCCTTCTTCTGCTTCCACTTGCATTTCTACCTCTTGTTCTACTTGTTACACTTCTTCTCCATCATCCCCACTCCGTCAACTACTTCTTCTTCTTCCTCTTGTTCACCTTCTTCCACTTCTACTACATCCACTTGTTCATCTCCTTCCCTCTCTCCTCCTTCTTGGCCTTCTTCTGCCTACACTACTTCTTCTTCCTCCCCTACTTGTTCTCCTCCTTGTTCCACTTCTTCTTCATCCCCTTTCCTTCCATTGCTTCTTCTTCCTCCTCTTTTTCTCATTCTTCCACTTGTTCTTCTTCTTCCTATTGTTCTCCTTCTTCCACTTGCACTTCTTCCTTCACTTCTTGCTCTTCCACTTTTTCTTCTTCCTCTTCTTCTCCTTCTGCCACGTCTTCTTTCTCCTCCCGTTCTTCTTCTTCCACTTCTTCTTCTTCATCTCCTTTCATTCCACTACTTCCTCCTATTCCTCTTATTCTCTCCTTCTACCACTTCTTCTACTTCTACTTGTTGTTCCTCTTCATTTTCGTCTCCTTCTTCCGCTTCTTCTGCTCACACTTCTTCTTCTTCCTCTTCTTCCATTTCTTCTCCTTCCACAACTTCTTATTCTTTCCTTTCCGTCTTCTCCTTCTTCCTTTTCCTCCTTTTCTCTTTGTTCCAATTGTTCTTCTTCATCTCACCTCCTTCCACTACTTCTTCTTCCTCCTCTTCTTCACGTTCTTCACTTTCCACATCTTCTTCTTCTTCCTTTTCTTCTCCTTCTTTCCACATCTCACCTCCTTTCTTTTCTTCCTCTTAATCTCCTTCTTCTTCTTCCTTTCCTTCGTCATATCCCTCTTTTTCTCCTTCTTCTGCTTCCACTTGCATTTCTACCTCTTATTCTCCTTCATCCACTTCTTCTGCATAATTCCCACTCTTTCAACTACTTCTTCTTCTTCCTCTTATTCACATTCTTCCACCTCTACTACATCCACTTGTTCTTCTTCTTCCCTCTCTTCTCCTTCTTGCCCTTCTTCTGCCTACACTACTTCTTCTTCCTTCCCTTCTTCTTCTCCTCTTGTTCCACTTCTTCTTCATCGCCTTTCCTTCCATTGCCTCTTCTTCCTCCTCTTGTTCTCCTTCTTCCACTTCTTGTCCATCATCCCCAGTCCGTCAACTACTTCTTCTTCTTCCTCTTGTTCACCTTCTTCCACCTCTACTACATCCACTTCTTCGTCCTCTTCGCTCTCTTCTCCTTCTTGCCCTTTTTCTGCCTACACTACTTCTTCTTCCTCCCCTTCTTCTTCTCCTCCTTGTTCCACTTCGTCTTCATCCCCTTTCCTTCCATTGCTTCTTCTTCCTCCTCTTTTTCTCATTCTTCCACTTCTTCTTCTTCTTCCCATTGTTCTCCTTCTTCCACTTAAAGTTCTTCCTTTTCTTCTCATTCTTCCAGTTCTTGTTCTTCCTCTTCTTCTCCTTCTGCCACCTCTTCTCGCTACTCCCGTTCTCCTTCTTCCACTTCTTCTTCTTCATCTCCTTTCATTCCACTACTTCCTCCTATTCCTCTTATTCTCTCCTTCTACCACTTCTGCTACTTCTACTTTTTGTTCTTCTTCATTTTCGTCTCCTTCTTTCGCTTCTTCTGCTTACACTTCTTCTTCTTTCTCTTCTTCCATTTCTTCTCCTTCCACAAATTCTTCTTCTTTCCTTTCCGTCTTCTCCTTCCTCTTTTTCTCCATCCCCCACTTCTGTTTCCTCCCATTGTTGCTCTTCCTCTTCTTCTCCTTCCCCCAAATCTTATGCTTACACTTCTTCTTCTTCTTCCTCTTCTCCTCCAAATTCCATTTCTTCTGCTTCTTCTTCCCTTCCTTTCCCCTCCTTCTTCCTTTTCCTCCTTTTCTCCTTGTTCCAATTCTTCTTCTTCATCTCACCTCCTTCCACTACTTCTTCTTCCTCCTCTTGTTCACCTTCTTCAACTTCTTAACTTTCCACATCTTCGTCTTCTTCCCCTTTTTCTCCTCCTTCTTGCACTTCTGCTTCATCCCCTTTCCTTACATTGCTTCTTCTTCCTCTTTTTCTCATTCTTCCACATCTTCTTCTTCTTCCTCTTCTTCTCCTTCTGCCACCTCTTCTCCCTCCTCCCGTTCTCCTTCTTCCACTTCTTCTTCTTCATCTCCTTTCATTTCACTACTTCCTCCTATTCCTCTTATTCTCTCCTTCTACCACTTCTTCTAATTCTACTTTTTGTTCTTCTTCATTTTCGTCTCCTTCGTCTGCTTACACTTCTTCTCCTTCCACAACTTCTTCTTCTTTCCTTTCCGTCTTCTCCTTCCTCTTTTTCTCCATCCCCCACTTCTGTTGCTTCCCATTGTTTCTCTTCCTCTTCTCGTCCATCCACCAAATCTTATGCTTACACTTCTGCTTCTTCTTCCTCTTCTCCTCCAGATTCCACTTCTTCTGCTTCTTCTTCCCTTCCCTTCCCCTCGTTCTTCCTTTTTCTCCTTTTCTCCTTGTTCCAATTCTTCTTCTATATCTCACCTCCTTCCACTACTTCTTCTTCCTCCTCTTGTTCACCTTCTTCACTTTCCACATCTTCTACTTATTCCTTTTCTTCTCCTTCTTCCACTTCTACTAGTTACTCTCCTTCTTCTTCCTCTTCTTATCTTTCTTCCACTTCTCCTCGTCCTCTTGTTCTCTTTCTTCCACTTCCTCTTCATCTTCTCCTTTCCTTTCTTTTCTTCCTCTTCGTCTCCTTCTTCTTCTTCGTTTCCTTCGTCATATCCCTCTTTTTGTCCTTCTTCTCCTCCCACTTGCACTTCTACCTCTTGTTCTCCTTCTTCCACTTCTTCTCCATCATCCCCACTCCTTCAACTACTTCTTCTTCTTCCTCTTGTTCACCTTCTTCCACTTCTACTACATCCACTTTTTCTTCCTCTTCTCTCTCTTCTCCTGCTTGCCCTTCTTCTGCCTACACTACTTCTTCTTCTCCTCCTTGTTCCACTTCTTGTTCATCCCCTTTCCTTCCATTGCTTCTTCTTCCTCCTCTTTTTCTCACTCTTCCATTTCTTCTTCTTCTTCCTATTGTTCGCCTTGTTCCACTTGCACTTCTTCCTTTTCTTCTCGTTCTTCCACTTCTACTTCTTCCTCTTCTTCTCCTTTTCTACCACCTCTTCTCCCCCCTCCCGTTCTACTTCTTCCACTTCTTCTTCTTCATCTCCTTTCATTCCACTACTTCCTCCTATTCCTCTTATTCTCTCCTTCTACCACTTCTTCTACTTCTACTTGTTGTTCTTCTTCATTTTCGTCTCCTTCTTTCGCTTCTTCTGCTTACACTTGTTTTCTTCCTCTTCTTCCATTTCTTCTCTGTCCACAACTTCTTCTTCTTTCATTTTCGTCTTCTCCTTCCTCTTTTTCTCCATCCCCCACTACTGTTGCTTCCCATTGTTGCTCTTCCTCCTCTTCTCCTTCCCCCAAATCTTATGCTTACACTTCTTCTTCTTCTTCCTCTTCTCCTCTAGGTTCCACTTCTTCTGCTTCTTCTTACCTTCCCTTCCCTTCCCCTGTTTCTCCCTTTTCCTCCTTTTCTCCTTGTTCCAATTCTTCTCCTTCATCTCACCTCCTTCCACTACTTCTTCTTCCTGCTCTTGTTCACCTTCTTCAACTTCTTCACTTTCCACATTTTTCTTCTTCCTTTTCTTCTCCTTCTTCCACTTCTTCTAGTTAGTCTCCTTCTTCTTCCTCTTCTTATCTTTCTTCCACTTCTCCTGCCTCCTCTTGTTCTCTTTCTTCCACTTCTTCTTAATCCTCTCCTTTTCTTTCTTTTCTTCCTCTTCATCTCTTTCTTCTTCTTCCTTTGCTTCGTCATATCCCTCTTTTTCTCCTTCTTCTGCTTCCACTTGCACTTCTACCTCTTGTTCTCCTTCTTCCACTTCTTCTCCATCATCCCCACTCCTTCAACTACTTCTTCTTCTTTGTCTTGTTCACCTTCTTCCACCTCTACTACATCCACTTGTTCTTCTTCTTCCCTCTCTTCTCCTTCTTGCCCTTCTACTGCCTACTACCTCTTCTTCCTCCCCTTCTTGTTCTCCTCCTTGTTCCACTTCTTCTTCATCCCCTTTCCTTCCATTGCTTCTTCTTCCTCCTCTTTTTCTCATTCTTCCACTTCTTCTTCTTCTTCTTATTGTTCTCCTTCTTCCACTTGCACTTCTTCCTTTTCTTCTTCTTCTTCCACTTGTTCTTCTTCCTCTTCTTCTCCTTCTGCCACCTCTTCTCACTCCTCCCGTTCTCCTTCTTCCACCTTCTTCATCTTCTTTCATTCCACTACTTCCTCCTGTTCCTCTGATTCTCTCCTTCTACCACTTCTTCTACTTTTACTTGTTGTTCTTCTTCATTTTCGTCTCCTTCTTCCGCTTCTTTTGCTTACACTTGTTCTTCTTCCTCTTCTTCCATTTCTTCTCCTTCCACAACTTCTTCTTTCCTTTCTGTCTTCGCCTTCCTCTTTTTCTCCATCCCCCACTTCTATTGCTTCCCATTGTTGCTCTTCCACTTCTTCTCCTTCCCCCAAATCTTATGCTTACACTTCTTCTTCTTCTTCCTCTTCTCCTCCAGATTCCACTTCTTCTGCTTCTTCTTCCCTTCCCTTCCCCTCCTTCTTCCTTTTCCTCTTTTTCTCCTTGTTCCAATTCTTCTTCTTCATCTAACCTCCTTCCACTACTTCTTCTTCCTCCTCTTGTTCACGTTCTTCAACTTCTTGACTTTCCACATCTTCTTCTTCTTCCTTTTCTTCTCCTTCTTCCACTTCTTCTGGTTACCCTCCTTCTTCTTCCTCTTCTTATCTTTCTTCCACTTCTCCTGCCTCATCTTGTTCTCCTTCTTCCACTTCTTCTCCATCATCTCCTTTCCTTTCTTTTCTTCCTCTTCATCTCCTTCTTGTTCTTCCTTTCCTTTGTCATATCCCTCTTTTTCCTCCTTCTTCTGCTTCCACTTGCATTTCTACCTCTTGTTCTCCTTCTTCCACTTCTTCTCCATCATCCCCACTCCTTCAACTACTACTTCTTCTTCCTCTTGTTCACCTTCTTCCACTTCTACTACATCCACTTGTTCTTCTTCTTCCCTCTCTTCTCCTTCTTGCCCTTCTTCTGCCTACACTATTTCTTCTTCCTCCCCTTCTTCTTCTCCTCCATGTTCCACTTCTTCTTCATCCCCTTTCCTTCCATTGCTTCTTCTTCCTCCTCTATTTTTGATTCTTCCACTTCTTCTTCTTCTTCTTCCTATTGTTCTCCTTCTTCCACTTGCACTTCTTCCTTTTCTTCTCGTTCTTCCACTTCTTCTACTTCCACTTCTTCTCCTTCTGCCACCTCTTCTCCCTCCTCCCGTTCTCCTTCTTCCACTTCTTCTTCTTCATCTTCTTTCATTCCACTACTTCTACCACTTCTTCTACTTCTACTTGTTATTCTTCTTCATTTTCGTCTCCTTCTTCGCTTCTTCTGATTACCCTTCTTCTTCTTCCATTTCTTCTCCTTCCATAAGTTCTTCTTTCCTTTCCGTCTTCCTTCCTTTTTTCTCCATCCCCCACTTCTGTTGCTTCCCATTGTTGCTCTTCCTCTTCCTCTCCTTCCCCCACATCTTATGCTTACACTTCTTCGTCTTCTTCCTCTTCTCCTCGAAATTCCACTTCTTCTGCTTCTTCTTCCCTTCCCTTCCCTCCTTCTTCCTTTTCCTCTTTTTCTCCTTGTTCCAATTCTACTTCTTCATCTAACCTCCTTCCACTACTTCTTCTTCCTCCTCTTGTTCACGTTCTTCAACTTCTTGACTTTCCACATCTTCTTCTTCTTCCTTTTCTTCTCCTTCTTCCATTTCTTCTGGTTACCCTCCTTCTTCTTCCTCTTCTTATCTTTCTTCCACTTCTCCTGCCTCATCTTGTTCTCTTTCTTCCACTTCTTCTCCATCCTCTCCTTTCCTTTCTTCTGCTTCCAGTTGCATTTCTACCTCTTGTTCTCGTTCTTCCACTTCTTCTCCATCATCCCCTCTCCTTCAACTACTTCTTCATCTTCCTCTTGTTCACCTTCTTCCACTTCTACTATCCACTTGTTCTTCTTCTTCTTCCCTCTCTTCTCCTTCTTGCCCTTCTTTTGCCTACACTATTTCTTCTTCCTCCCCTTCTTCTTCTCCTCCTTGTTCCACTTCTTCTTCATCCCCTTTCCTTCAATTGCTTCTTCTTCCTCCTCTTTTTCTCATTTTTCCACTTCTTCTTCTTCCTCTTCTTCTCCTTCTGCCACCTCTTCTCCCTCCTCCCGTTCTCCTTCTTCCACTTCTTCTTCTTCATCTCCTTTCATTCCACTACTTCCTCCTATTCCTCTTATTGTCTCCTTTTACCACTTCTTCTACTTCTACTTGTTGTTCTTCTTCATTTTCGTCTCCTTCTTCCGCTTCTTTTGCTTACACTTGTTCTTCTTCCTATTCTTCCATTTCTTCTCCTTCCAAAACTTCTTCTTCTTTCCTTTCCGTCGTCTCCTTCCTCTTTTTCTCCATCTCCCACTTCTGTTGCTTCCCATTGTTGCTCTTCCTCTTCTTCTCCTTCCCCCGAATCTTATGCTTACAGTTCTTCTTCTTCTTCCTCTTCTCCTCCAGATTTCACTTCTTCAGCTTCTTCTTCCCTTCCTTTCCCCTACTTCTTGCTGTTCCTCCTTTTCTCCTTGTTTCAATTCTTCTTCTTCATCTCACCTCCTTCCACTACTTCTTCTTCCTCCTCTTGTTCACCTTCTTCACAATCCACATCTTCTTCTTCTTCCTTTTCTTGTCCTTCTTCAACTTCTTCTAGTTACTCTCCTTCTTCTTCCTCTTCTTATCTTTCTTCCACTTCTCCTGCCTCCTCTTGTTGTCTTTCTTCCACTTCTTCTTCATCCTCTCCTTTCCTTTCTTTTCTTCCTCTTCATCTCCTTCTTCTTCTTCCTTTTCTTCGTCATATCCCTCTTTTTCTCCTTCTTCTGGTTCCACTTGCATTTCTACCTCTTGTTCTCCTTCTTCCACTTCTTCTCCATCATCCCCACTAATTCAACTACTTCTTCTTCTTCCTCTTGTTCACCTTCTTCTACTTCTACTACATCCACTTGTTCTTCTTCTTCCCTCTCTTCTCCTTCTTGCCCTTCTTCTGCCTAGACTACTTCTTCTTCGTCCCCTTCTTCTTCTCCTCCTTGTTGCACTTCTTCTTCATCCCCTTTCCTTCCATTGCTTCTTCTTCGTCCTCTTTTTCTCATTCTTCCAATTCTTCTTCTTCTTCCGATTGTTCTCCTTCTTCCACTTGCACTTCTTCCTTTTCTTCTCGTTCTTCCACTTCTTCTACTTCCTCTTCTTCTCCTTCTACCACTTCTTCTCCCTCCTCCCGTTCTCCTTCTTCCACTTCTTCTTCTTCATCTCCTTTCATTCCACTACTTCTACCACTTCTTCTACTTCTACTTGTTGTTCTTCTTCATTTTCGTCTCCTTCTTCTGCTTTTTTTGCTTACACTTCTTCTTCTTCCATTTCTTCTCCTTCCACAACTTCTTGTTTCCTTCTGTCTTCCTTCCTCTTTTTCTCCATCCCCCACTTCTGTTGCTTCCCATTGTTGCTCTTTCTCTTCCTCTCCTTCCCCCAAATCTTATGCTTACACTTCTTCTTCTTCTTCCTCTTCTCCTCCAAATTCCAGTTCTTCTGCTTCTTCTTCCCTTCCCTTCCCCTTCTTCTTCCTTTTCCTCCTTTTGTCCTTGTTCCAATTCTTCTTCTTCATCTCACCTCCTTCCACTACTTCTTCTTCCTCCTCTTGTTCACCTTCTTCAACCTCTTCACTTTCCACATTTTCTTCTTCTTCCTTTTCTTCTCCTTCTTCGACTTCTTCTAGTTACTCTCCTTCTTCTTCCTCTTCTTATCTTTCTTCCACTTCTCCTGCCACCTCTTGTTCTCTTTCTTCCACTTCTTCTTCATCCTCTCCTTTCCTTCCTTTTCTTCCTCTTCATCTCCTTCTTCTTATTCGTTTCCTTTGTCATATCCCTGTTTTTCTCCTTCTTCTGCTTCCACTTGCATTTCTACCTCTTGTTCTCCTTCTTCCACTTCTTCTCCATCATCCCCACTCCTTCAACTACTTCTTCTTCTTCCTCTTGTTCACCTTCTTCCACTTCTACTACATCCACTTGTTCTTCTTCTTCCCTCCTCCTTTTTGCCCTTCCTCTGCCTACACTACTTCTTGTTCCTCCCCTTCTTCTTCTCCTCCTTGTTCCACTTCTTCTTCATCCCCTTTCCTTCCATTGCTTCTTCTTCCTCCGCTATTTCTGATTCTTCCACTTCTTCTTCTTCTTCTTCCTATTGTTCTCCTTCTTCCACTTGCACTTCTTCCTTTTCTTCTCGTTCTTCCACTTCTTCTACTTCCACTTCTTCTCCTTCTGCCACCTCTTCTCCCTCCTCCAGTTCTCCTTCTTCCACTTCTTCTTCTTCATCTCCTTTCATTCCACTACTTCTACCACTTCTTCTACTTCTACTTGTTATTCTTCTTCATTTTCGTCTCCTTCTTCGCTTCTTCTGATTACACTTCTTCTTCTTCCATTTCTTCTCCTTCCATAAGTTCTTCTTTCCTTTCCGTCTTCCTTCCTTTTTTCTCCATCCCCCACTTCTGTTGCTTCCCATTGTTGCTCTTCCTCTTCCTCTCCTTCCCCCACATCTTATGCTTACACTTCTTCGTCTTCTTCCTCTTCTCCTCCAAATTCCACTTCTTCTGCTTCTTCTTCCCTTCCCTTCCCCTTCTTCTTCGTTTTCCTCCTTTTCTCCTTGTTCCAATTCATCTTCTTCATCTCACCTCTTAACTGATATGAATTCGCTGTCAGTTTAGGATTCTGAAAGGACCCTAGGAATTTAGCTTGCCGCGTTAACAAAATTAATCAACATGGAATGCAAACAATTGCAAAAAAAATAAACTGAATAGAATTACTATCAAACTTTTAGACACAGAATGGAAATTAAAAGTTTTTGAAATTCAACAATTAAACGAGTTTTTGAATAGTGTAGCACTTTCCTGTTATAGAGTTTGCTGGCCAGAATTGAGTATGAATGGAAAAGACAGAAAATGGAATTGGAATTGATAGACTCCACACTTCCAAGGATGGAAGATATGTCTACGAGATTGCACATACAAAGGGGTGAATTACCTTTGATAAATCTCAAAAGATTTTGGATTGTCAAGAATCCAAAGGAGAGAAAACCTCAACTAGTTTTTTTTATTCCCAAAATATTCTCCCTTACATCTCAGTCTTGCCCAAATTTATATGGCTAATAAACTCAGCTTGTGTAGGTTTAGTGGGTTTCTAAATTCAGCTGAAGTTACAAAATAATAAAAACTAATAATGGACAGCTTAATAACAAAGTGTAACTGCCAAAGTAAATTAAACACGTATACTAATTATAATTGATAACCTAGGTGGCTGCAACTTTAATTAGACAATTCTAGTTGCCCACCATTAACTAAGTAAACTCTAAGAAAATGAGTTTAATTTATTTCAAACTTCTCTTCCATTAAGGTCAAGTATTGCTCTCTTCAGTCCTGAGACAATTAACAATTTTAAACTTTATTTCTTCAATGTTTGGCTCTTTTTGCAAAAGGGCTGCCAATACTTGTTGAATAGCTTCCTTAGCTCTTCTTGTCCTTGCCCTTGTCATAGGTCCTCCAAGTCCTTCAAGCTTGATGTCCTCATCACTCCCCCCCTCTTGAAGAGGATTTGTCCCCAAATCAATAGCATCTTCATCTGGGAATTGGATGCCTATACTTGATGGTGATGTTGTTTATGGCTCTACAATCAGGACACATCCTCCATGAGCCATCTTTCTTTGGCACCAAAATCATAGGTACAGCACACGGGCTCATGCTATCTCTCACCCAACCTTTGCTCATGAGTTCAGCCACTTGCCTTTCAATCTCCTTAGTTTCTTGTGGGTTGCTCCTATATGCTGGCCGATTGGGTAATGATGCTCCTGGAATGAGATCAATGTGATGCTCAATTCCCCTCAAAGGTGGCAATCCACTAGGTACACTCTCTGGAAAAACATCTTGGAAATTCTGCAAAAGAGGTTTAACACAAGAAGGCAATTCAAAATTTTCAAATTGGTTAGCATGCAAAAACTTACTCGTACAATACAACAAATATAGGGGTTGTCTTGCACAAAGCAGCCTCTTAACTTCCTCTTTTTTTGCTAAACAAGTGTGTTTTTCCTCAAGTGTTTCAATATCTTTCTTTTCTTTATTTTTCCTCTCAAGTATTTCGCTCTTCCTCTCAAGTGTTTCACTCTTTCTTTCATTTGCTAACTTTTCTCTCATTTTGATTTGATCCTCACACACCTCTTTAGGAGACAAAGGCTTGAGAACCAACTTTTTATCCTGATACATGAAAGAAAATTTGTTAGTGAAGCCGTCATGAATGGCTTTGGTATCATACTGCCACGGCCTTCCCAAAAGGATATGGCTGGCCTCCATGGGAACCACATCACATATGACTTTATCTTGATATTTTCCAATGGAGAACGAAACTATTGCTTGTTGTTTCACTTGAACTTCTTCTCCTTCACTAAGCCATTGAAGTTTATATGGTCTAGGATGTGGTGTAGTGTCTATGTTCATCTTTGACACTAATCTTGAACTCACCACATTGGTACAACTCCCTCCATCAATAATTACCAAACAAACATTACCATTGACTGAACATCTTGTGTGAAAGATGTTCTCCCTTTGAGATGCATCCTCGGCCTTGACTTGACTTCCAAGCATCCTCCTAATCATATACAACTCTCCTTCATTAGCCTTCAATTCTCCATCACTCTCCTCTTCTTCTCCACCACTAGCTTCTGATTGGCTTGTGTATTCCCCATTATCTTTGAGAAGAACAATCTTCTTTGTGGGACACTCATAGGCATAATGACCCATGCCCAAGCACTTGAAACACTTCACTTCTCTAGTCTTTTTAGGAGGATGTTCAGGTTGCTTTTGAGGTGCTTTTCCATGGTTAGAAAGTGATGCATTGCTTGAGTAGGCAGCACCCTCTTTCTTAACTCTATCCTTCCAATTTGAAGCATTATACCCGGTAGAACTTCTTCTTGTTGTAATCTTTCGTTTTATTTGCTGTTCAACTTGAATAGCCTTATGTAAAAGGTCCTCCATCTCCATAAACTCCTGCAACTCAACAACATCTCTAATGTCATGATTTAAACCATTAAGGAAGCGAGCCATAGTTAGCTCAAGATCTTCTTCAATTTGGGCTTGGATGATTAGCATCTCCATCTCCTTATAATACTCCTCCACTCCCTTGCTTCCTTGAGACAATTTCTGAAGTTTTAATTTTATATCCCTATGGAAGCTAGAAGGTATATACCGCCTCCTCATGATCCTCTTCATTTCAGCCCAAGTGTCTACCCTAGGCTCCTCATATCTAATCCTCTCCCTTTGCAACTTATTCCACCAAATGAGTGCATAATCAGAAAATTCAGCAGCTGCAAGTCTCACCTTTTGCTCCTCACTATAATTGTTGCAAGAGAACACATGCTCAATTTTTAACTCCCACTCCAAGTATGCATCAGGATCACTCCTACCCTTGAAAGGAGGCACATTCAACTTCACTCCTTCTATTCTTCCTTCATTTCTATTTGGCCTTCCTCTTCCTCCTGCTGGTGGGGTCCTATTCTCCAATTGGTCCAACCTCTCATGGAATTCATCTTGTTGTTGCTTCATCAATCTCTCTAAATGCTGAGATAATGCAGCAATTTGAAGCTGAAGATCATTGTTATTATTTCTTTCTGCCATGATAAACAAACAGGTCAAATGTCACAAGAAAAAGTATGTATGTGGTGTTTGAAAATGTTCTCACCCACTCAAGTGTTTGCGCTAAAAATAAATTGGCTTTTACTATAATGAAACTCTCTTGCCTTTTTCCTCTTTATTCGTCCTTAAGTTCTTAACAAACCAAAAGAGAAAAACTCAAAGACAAACACCAACCTGTGTGCAGGCAAATAAGACACAAGAAAACTAACAAAAATGACTAAAATGAAACCCAACGAAAGCAACAAATACTAGGACAACAACTGAATTATTTTTTTTAACACCAACAAGACAGAGGAAATTTGTCTCAAAATGAAAACAAAAGGAAGTACGAAAAGAAATGGACAAAAACTGGGCACACAAAAACAAAGGTACAAACAGCCACAACCAGAATTTTGAGTAGAAAATTGTGCATCCAATTTTAACAGGTAAAGACACAAACAGAGGATAAAATTTTGGCTTAAAATGAAACTAATAGGTGCAGCAAAATTAAGAATTGTATACTAACAAGGTGCAGTATTTTCTTCCTCAATTCAAACACAATATTACCTTAAGAATGAGCTTAAAATTATTCTAATAACATGAACCATTCAGCCCAATTTTTTTTTTTAACTCAATTTTTTTTGCATGCTTTCTTTCACTTCTATTTTTTTTTTTTAATTCAGAATTGTTTTAAGGACCTAACTTTTGCAATGGTTCAGTCAAAGAAATAACAATAAGGTAATATTATGATATGATGAAAATTAAGGACAGAAATTACCCAGAACAACAGCCTTGCAATTCCTAGAAACCGGAGCTCTGATACCAAATGATATGAATCCGCTGTCAGTTTAGGATTCTGAAAGGACCCTAGGAATTTAGCTTGCCACGTTAACAAAATTAATCAACATGGAATGCAAACAATTGCAAAAAAAATAAACTGAATAGAATTACTATAAAAAAAGACACAGAATGGAAATTAAAAGTTTTTGAAATTCAACAATTAAACGAGTTTTTGAATAGTGTAGCACTTTCTTGTTATAGAGTTTGCTGGCCAGAATTGAGTATGAATGGAAAAGACAGAAAATGGAATTGGAATTGATAGACTCCACACTTCCAAGGATGGAAGATATGTCTACGAGATTGCACACACAAAGGGGTGAATTACCTTTGATAAATCTCAAAAGATTTTGGATTGTCAAGAACCCAAAGGAGAGAAAAGCTCAACTAGTTTGTTTTATTCCCAAAATATTCTCCCTTACATCTCAGTCTTCTTCCACTTCTTCTACTTCCTCTTCTTCTCCTTCTGCCACCTCTTCTCCCTCCTCCCGTTCTCCTTCTTCCACTTCTTCTTCTTCATCTCCTTTCATTCCACTACTTCTACCACTTCTTCTACTTCTACTTCTTCTTCCTCCTCTTGTTCACCTTCTTCAACCTCTTCACTTTCCACATTTTCTTCTTCTTCCTTTTCTTCTCCTTCTTCCACTTCTTCTAGTTACTCTCCTTCTTCTTCCTCTTCTTATCTTTCTTCCACTTCTCCTGCCTCCTCTTATTCTCTTTCTTCCACTTCTTCTTCATCCTCTCCTTTCCTTCCTTTTCTTCCTCTTCATCTCCTTCTTCTTCTTCCTTTCCTTCGTCATATCCCTCTTTTTCTCCTTCTTCTGCTTCCACTTGCATTTCTACCTCTTGTTCTCCTTCTTCCACTTCTTCTCCATCATCCCCACTCCTTCAACTACTTCTTCTTCTTCCTCTTCTTCACCTTCTTCCACTTCTACTACATCCACTTGTTCTTCTTCTTCCCTCTCTTCTCCTTTTTGCCCTTCTTCTTCTCCTCCTTGTTTCACTTCTTCTTCATCCCCTTTCCTTCCATTGCTTCTTCTTCCTCCTCTTTTTCTGATTCTTCCACTTGCACTTCTTCCTTTTCTTCTTGTTCTTCCACTTCTTCTACTTCCTCTTCTTCTCCTTCTGCCACCTCTTCTCCCTCCTCCTGTTCTCCTTCTTCCACTTCTTCTTCTTCATCTCCTTTCATTCCACTACTTCTACCACTTCTTCTACTTCTACTTGTTGTTCTTCTTCATTTTCGTCTCCTTCTTCCGCTTCTTCTGCTTACACTTCTTCCTCTTCCATTTCTTCTCCTTCCACAACTTCTTCTTTCCTTTCCGTCTTCCTTCCTCTTTTTCTCCATCCCCCACTTCTGTTGCTTCCCTTTGTTGCTCTTCCTCTTCCTGTCCTTCCCGCAAATCTTATGCTTACACTTATTCTTCTTCTTCCTCTTCTCCTCCAAATTCCACTTCTTCTGCTTCTTCTTCCCTTCCCTTCCTCTTCTTCTTCCTTTTCCTCCTTTTCTCCTTGTTCCACTTCTTCTTCTTCATCTCACCTCCTTCCACTACTTCTTCTTCCTCCTCTTGTTCACCTTCTTCAGTTTCCACATCTTCTTCTTCTTCCTTTTCTTCTCCTTCTTCCACTTCTTCTAGTTAGTCTCATTCTTCTTCCTCTACTTATCTTTCTTCCACTTCTCCCGCCTCCTCTTGTTCTCTTTCTTCCACTTCTTCTTCATCCTCTCCTTTCCTTTCTTTTCTTCCTCTTCATCTCCTTCTTCTTCTTCTTTTGCTTCGTCATATCCCTCTCTTCTCCTTCTTGCCCTTCTTCTGCCTACACTACTTCTTCTTCCTCCCCTTCTTCTTTTCCTCCTCGTTCCACTTCTTCTTCATCCCCTTTCCTTCCATTGCTTCTTCTTCCTCCTCTTTTTCTCATTCTTCCACTTGTTCTTCTTCTTCCTATTGTTCTCCTTCTTCCACTTGCACTTCTTCCTTTTCTTCTCGTTCTTCCACTTCTTCTTCTTCCTCTTTTCTCTTCTGCCACCTCTTCTCCCTCCTGCCGTTCTCCTTCTTGCACTTCTTTTTCTTCATCTGCTTTCATTCCACTACTTCTACCACTTCTTCTACTTCTACTTGTTGTTCTTCTTCATTTTCGTCTCCTTCTTCCACTTCTTCTGCTTACACTTCTTTTCCTTCCACAACTTCTTCTTCTTTCCTTTCCGTCTTCTCCTTCCTCTTTTTCTCCATCCCCCACTTCTGTTGCTTCCCATTGTTGCTCTTCCTCTTCTTCTCCTTCCGCCAAATATTATGCTTACACTTCTTCTTCTTCTTCCTCTTCTCCTCCAGATTCCACTTCTTGTGCTTCTTCTTCCCTTCCCTTCCCCTCCTTCTTCCTTTTCCTCCTTTTCTCCTTGTTCCAATTCTTCTTCTTCATCTCACCTCCTTCCACTACTTCTTCTTCTTCCTCTTCTTCACCTTCTTCAGTTTCCACATCTTCTTCTTCTTCCTTTTCTTCTCCTTCTTCCACTTCTTCTAGTTAGTCTCATTCTTCTTCCTCTTCTTATCTTTCTTCCACTTCTCCCGCCTCCTCTTGTTCTCTTTCTTCCACTTCTTCTTCATCCTTTCCTTTCCTTTCTTTTCTTCCTCTTAATCTCCTTCTTCTTCTTTCTTTCCTTCGTCATATCCCTCTTTTTCTCCTTTTTCTGCTTCCACTTGCATTTCTACCTCTTGTTCTCTTTCTTCCACTTCTTCTCCATCATCCCCACTCCTTCAACTACTTCTTCTTCTTCCTCTTGTTCACCTTCTTCCACCTCTAATACATCCACTTCTTCTTCTTCTTTCCTCTCTTCTCCTTCTTGCCCTTTTTTTGCTTACACTACTTCTTCTTCCTCCCCTTCTTCTTCTCCTTCTTGTTCCACTTCGTCTTCATCCCCTTTCCTTCCATTGCTTCTTCTTCCTCCTCTTTTCTCCTTCCTCTTTTTCTCCATCCCCGATTTCTGTTGCTTCCCATTATTGCTCTTACTCTTCTTCTCCTTCACCCAAATCTTATGCTTACACTTCTTCTTCTTCCTCCTCTTCTCTTCCAGATTCCACTTCTTCTGCTTCTTCTTCCCCTCCCTTCCCCTCCTTCTTCCTTTTCCTCCTTTTCTCCTTGTTCCAATTCTTCTTCTTCATCTCACCTCTTCCACTACTTCTTCTTCCTCTTTTTCTTCACCTTCTTCACTTTCCACATCTTCTTCTTCTTCCTTTTCTTCTCCTTCTTCTTCCTCTTCTTATCTTTCTTCCACTTCTCCCGCCTCCTCTTGTTCTCTTTCTTCCACTACTTCTTCTTCATCCTTTCCTTTCCTTTCTTTTCTTCCTCTTAATCTCATTCTTCTTGTTCCTTTCCTTCGTCATATCCCTCTTTTTCTCCTTCTTCTGCTTCCACTTGCATTTCTACCTCTTGTTCTCCTTCTTCCACTTCTTCTCCATCATCCCTACTCCTTCAACTACTTCTTCTTCTTCCTCTTGTTCACCTTCTTCCACCTCTACTACATCCACTTCCTCTTTTTCTTCCCTCTCTTCTCCTTCTTGCCCTTTTTCTGCCTACACTACTTCTTCTTCCTCCCCTTCTTCTTCTCCTCCTTGTTCCACTTCGTCTTCATCCCCTTTCCTTCCATTGCTTCTTCTTCCTCCTCTTTTTCTCATTCTTCCACTTCTTCTTCTTCTTCATATTGTTCTCCTTCTCCCACTTGAAGTTCTTCCTTTTCTTCTCATTCTTCCACTTCTTGTTCTCCCCCTTTTTATCCTTCTGCCACCTCTTCTCGCTCCTCCCCTTCTCCTTCTTCCACTTCTTCTTCTTCATGTCCTTTCATTTTACTACTTCCTCCTATTCCTCTTATTCTCTCCTTCTACCACTTCTGATACTTCTACTTGTTGTTCTTCTTCATTTTCGTCTCCTTCTTCCGCTTCTTCTGCTTACACTTCCTCTTCTTCTCCATCCACAACTGCTTCGTCTTTCCTTTCTGTCTTCTCCTTCCTCTTTTTCTCCATGCCCGACTTCTGTTGCTTCCCATTGTTGCTCTTCCTCTTCTTCTCCTTCCCCCAAATCTTATGCTTACAGTTCTTCTTCTTCTTCCTCTTCTCCTCCAGATTCCACTTCTTCTGCTTCTTCTTCCCTTCCCTTCCCCTCCTTCGTACTTTTCCTCCTTTTCTCCTTGTTCCAATTCTTCTTCTTCATCTCACCTCTTCCACTACTTCTTCTTCCTCCTTTTCTTCACCTTCTTCACTTTCCACATCTTCTTCTTCTTCCTTTTCTTCTCCTTCTTCCACTTCTTCTATTTACGCTCCTTCTTCTTCCTCTTCTTATCTTTCTTCCACTTCTCCTGCCTCGTCTTGCTCTCTTTCTTCGACTTCTTCTTCATCCTGTCCTTTCCTTTCTTTTCTTCCTCTTCATCTCCATCTTCTTCTTCCTTTCCTTCATCATATCCCTCTTTTTCTCCTTCTTCTGCTTCGACTTGCATTTCTATCTCTTGTTCTCCTTTTTCCGCTTCTTCTCCATCATCCCCACTCCTTCAACTACTTCTTCATCTTCCTCTTGTTCACCTTCTTCCACTTCTACTATCCACTTGTTCTTCTTCTTCTTCCCTCTCTTCTCCTTCTTGCCCTTCTTTTGCCTACACTATTTCTTCTTCCTCCCCTTCTTCTTCTCCTCCTTGTTCCACTTCTTCTTCATCCCCTTTCCTTCAATTGCTTCTTCTTCCTCCTCTTTTTCTCATTTTTCCACTTCTTCTTCTTCCTCTTCTTCTCCTTCTGCCACCTCTTCTCCCTCCTCCCGTTCTCCTTCTTCCACTTCTTCTTCTTCATCTCCTTTCATTCCACTACTTCCTCCTATTCCTCTTATTGTCTCCTTTTACCACTTCTTCTACTTCTACTTGTTGTTCTTCTTCATTTTCGTCTCCTTCTTCCGCTTCTTCTGCTTACACTTCTTCTTCCTCATCTTCCATATATTCTCCTTCCACAACTTCTTCTTCTTTCCTTTCTGTCTTCTCTTTCCTCTCTTTCTCCATCCCCCACTTTTGTTGCTTCCCATTGTTGCTCTTCATCTTCTTCTCCTTCCCCCAAATCTTATGCTTACACTTCTTCTTCTTCTTCCTCTTCTCCTCCAGATTCCACTTCTTCTGCTTCTTCTTCCCTTCCCTTCCCCTCCTTCTTCCTCTTCCTTCTTTTCTCCTTGTTCCAATTCTTCTTCTTCATCTCACCTCCTTCCACTACTTCTTCTTCCTCCTCTTGTTCACCTTCTTCACTTTCCACATCTTCTTCTGCTTGCTTTTCTTCTCCTTCTTCCACTTCTTCTAGTTACTCTCATTCTTCTTCCTCTTCTTATCTTTCTTCCACTTCTCCTGCCTCCTCTTGTTGCCTTTCTTCCACTTCTTCTTCATCCTCTCCTTTCCTTTATTTTCTTCCTCTTCATCTCCTTCTTCTTCTTCCTTTCCTTCGTCATATCCCTCTTTTTCTCCTTCTTCTGCTTCCACTTGCATTTCTCCTTCTTCCACTTCTTCTCCATTATCCCCACTCCTTCAACTACTTCTTCTTCTTCCTCTTGTTCACCTTCTTGCACTTCTACTACATCCACTTTTTCTTCTTCTTCGCTCTCTTCTCCTTCTTGCCCTTCTTCTGCCTACACTACTTCTTCTTCCTCCCCTTCTTCTTCTCCTCCTTGTTCCACTTCTTCTTCATCCCCTTTCCTTCCATTGCTTCTTCTTCCTCCTTGTTTTCTCATTCTTCCACTTCTTCTTCTTCTTCCTATTGTTCCCCTTCTTCCACTTGCACTTCTTCCTTTTCTTCTCGTTCTTCCACTTCTTCTTCTCCTTCTGCCACTTCTTCCCCCTGCTCCCGTTCTCCTTCTTCCACTTCTTCTTCTTCATCTGCTTTCATTCCACTACTTCCTCCTATTCCTCTTATTCTCTCCTTCTACCACTTCTTCTACTTCTACTTGTTCTTTTTCATTTTTGTCTCCTTCTTCCGCTTCTCTGCTTACACTTCATCTTGCTCTTCTTCCATTTCTTCTCCTTCCACAACTTCTTCTTCTTTCCTTTCTGTCTTCTGCTTCCTCTTTTTCTCCATCCCCCACTTCTGTTGCTTCCCATTGTTGCTCTTCATCTTCTTCTCCTTCCCCCAAATCTTATGCTTACACTTCTTCTTCTTCTTCCTCTTCTCCTCCAGATTCCACTTCTTCTGCTTCTTCTTCCCTTCCCTTCCCCTCCTTCTTCCTCTTCCTTCTTTTCTCCTTGTTCCAATTCTTCTTCTTCATCTCACCTCCTTCCACTACTTCTTCTTCCTCCTCTTGTTCACCTTCTTCACTTTCCACATCTTCTTCTGCTTGCTTTTCTTCTCCTTCTTCCACTTCTTCTAGTTACTCTCATTCTTCTTCCTCTTCTTATCTTTCTTCCACTTCTCCTGCCTCCTCTTGTTGCCTTTCTTCCACTTCTTCTTCATCCTCTCCTTTCCTTTATTTTCTTCCTCTTCATCTCCTTCTTCTTCTTCCTTTCCTTCGTCATATCCCTCTTTTTCTCCTTCTTCTGCTTCCACTTGCATTTCTCCTTCTTCCACTTCTTCTCCATTATCCCCACTCCTTCAACTACTTCTTCTTCTTCCTCTTGTTCACCTTCTTGCACTTCTACTACATCCACTTTTTCTTCTTCTTCGCTCTCTTCTCCTTCTTGCCCTTCTTCTGCCTACACTACTTCTTCTTCCTCCCCTTCTTCTTCTCCTCCTTGTTCCACTTCTTCTTCATCCCCTTTCCTTCCATTGCTTCTTCTTCCTCCTTGTTTTCTCATTCTTCCACTTCTTCTTCTTCTTCCTATTGTTCCCCTTCTTCCACTTGCACTTCTTCCTTTTCTTCTCGTTCTTCCACTTCTTCTTCTCCTTCTGCCACTTCTTCCCCCTGCTCCCGTTCTCCTTCTTCCACTTCTTCTTCTTCATCTGCTTTCATTCCACTACTTCCTCCTATTCCTCTTATTCTCTCCTTCTACCACTTCTTCTACTTCTACTTGTTCTTTTTCATTTTTGTCTCCTTCTTCCGCTTCTCTGCTTACACTTCATCTTGCTCTTCTTCCATTTCTTCTCCTTCCACAACTTCTTCTTCTTTCCTTTCTGTCTTCTGCTTCCTCTTTTTCTCCATCCCCCACTTCTGTTGCTTCCCATTGTTGCTCTTCCTCTTTTTCTCCTTCCCCCAAATCTTACGCTTACACTTCTTCTTCTTCTTCCTCTTCTCCTCCAGATTGCACTTCTTCTGCTTCTTCTTCCCTTCCCTTCCGCTTCTTCTTCCTTTTCTACCTTTTCTCCTTGTTCCAATTCTGCTTCTTCATCTCACCTCCTTCCACTACTTCTTCTTTCTCCTCTTGTTCACCTTCTTCACTTTCCACATCTTCTTCTTCTTCCTTTTCTTCTCCTTCTTCCACTTCTTCTAGTTCTCTCCTTCTTGTTCCTTTTCTTATCTTTCTTCCACTTCTCCGGCCTCCTCTTGTTCTCTTTCTTCCACTTCTTCTTCATCCTCTCCTTTTCTTTCTTTTCTTCCTCTTCATCTCCTTCTTCTTCTTCCTTTCCTTCGTCATATCCCTCTTTTTCTCCTTCTTTTGCTTCCACTTGCACTTCTACCTCTTGTTCTCCTTCTTCCACTTCTTCTCCATCATCCCCAGTCTTTCAATTACTTCTTCTTCTTCTGCTTGTTCATCTTCTTCCACTTCTACTACATTCACTTTTTCTTCTTCTTCTCTCTCTTCTCCTTCTTGCCCTTCTTCTGCCTACACCACTTCTTCTTCCTCCCCTTCTTCTTCTCCTCCTTGTTCCACTTCTTCTTCATCCCCTTTCCTTCCATTGCTTCTTCTTCCTCCTCTTTTTCTCATTCTTCCACTTCTTCTTCTTCTTCCTGTTGTTCTCCTTGTTCCACTTGCACTTCTTCCTTTTCTTCTCGTTTTTCCACTTCTTCTTCCTCTTCTTCTCCTTCTGCCACCTCTTCTCCCCCCTCCCGTTCTCCTTCTTTGACTTCTTCTTCTTCATCTCCTTTCATTCCACTGCTTCCTCTTATTCCTCTTATTCGTCTCCTTCTTTCGCTTCTTCTGCTTACACTTCTTCTTCTTCCTCTTCTTCCATTTCTTCTCCTTCAATAACATCTTCTTCTTTCCTTTCCGTCTTCTCCTTCCTCTTTTTCTCCATCCCCCACTTCTGTTGCTTCCCATTGTTGCTCTTCGTCTTCTTCTGCTTCCCCCAAATCTTATGCTTACACTTCTTCTTCTTCTTCCTCTTCTCCTCCAGCTTCCACTTCTTCTACTTCTTCTTCCCTTCCCTTCCCCTCCTTCTTCCTTTTCCTCCTTTTCTCCTTGTGCAATTCTTCTTCTTCATCTCGCCTCCTTCCACTACTTCTTCTTCCTCCTCTTGTTCACCTTCTTCACTTTCCACATCTTCTTCTTCTTCCTTTTCTTCTCCTCCTTCCACTTCTTCCAGTTACTCTCCTTCTTCTTCCTCTTCTTATCTTTCTTCCACTTCTCCTACCTCCTCCTATTCTCTTTCTTCCACTTCTTCTTCATCCTCTCCTTTCCTTTCTTTTCTTCCTCTTCATCTCCTTCTTCTACTTCCACTTGCATTTCTACCACTTGTTCTCCTTCTTCCACTTCTTCTCCATCATCCCCAATCCTTCAACTACTTCTTCTTCTTCCTCTTGTTCAACTTCTTCCACTTCTACTACATCTACTCGTTCTTCGTCTTCCCTCTCTTCTCCTTCTTGCCCTTCTTCTGCCTGCACTACTTCTTCTTCCTCCCTTCTTCTTCTCCTCCTTGTTCCACTTCTTCTTCATCCCCTTCCATTCCATTGCTTCTTCTTCCTCCTCTTTTTCTCATTCTTCCACTTCTTCTTCTTCTTCCTATTGTTCTCCTTCTTCCACTTGCAGTTCTTCCTTTTCTTCTCGTTCTTCCACTTCTTCTTCTTCATGTCCTGTCATTCCACTACCTCTTCCTATTCCACTTATTCTCTCCTTCTACCACTTCTTCTACTTCTACTTATTGTTCTTCTTCATTTTCGTCTCCTTCTTCAGCTTCTTCTGCTTACACTTCTTCTTCCTCTTCTCCTCCAGATTCCACTTCTTCTGCTTCTTCTTCCCTTGCCTTCCCCTCCTTCTTCCTTTTCCTCCTTTTCTCCTTGTGCAATTCTTCTTCTTTATCTCGCCTCGTTCCACTACTTCTTCTTCCTCCTCCTGTTCACCTTCTTCACTTTCCACATCTTCTTCTTCTTCCTTTTCTTCTCCCTCTTTCACTTCTTCTAGTTACTCTCCTTCTTCTTCCTCTTCTTATCTTTCTTCCACTTCTCCTGCCTCCTCTTGTTCTCTTTCTTACACTTCTTCTTCATCCTCTCCTTTCCTTTCTTTTCTTGCTCTTCATCTCCTTCTTGTTCTACCTTTCCATCGTCATATCCCTCTTTTTCTCCTTCTTCTGCTTCCACTTGCATTTATACCTCGTGTTCTCCTTCTTCCACTTCTTCTCCATCATCCCCACTCCTTGAACTACTTATTCTTCTTCCTCTTGTTCACCTTCTTCCACTTCTACTACATCAACTTGTTCTTCTTCTTCCCTCTCTTTTCCTTCTTTCCCTTCTTCTGCCTACACTACTTATTCTTCCTCCCCTTCTTGTTCTCCTCCTTGTTCCACTTCTTCTTCATCCCCTTTCCTTCCATTGCTTCTTCTTCCTCCCCTTTTTCTCATTCTTCCACTTCTTCTTCTTCCTAATGTTCTCCTTGTTCCACTTGCATTTCTTCCTTTTCTTCTCGTTCTACCACTTCTTCTTCTTCCTCTTCTTCTTCTTCCACTTCCTCTTCTTCTCCTTCTGCCACCTCTTCTCCGTCCTCCCGTTCTCCTTCTTCCACTTCTTCTTCATCTCCTGTCATTCCACTACTTCCTCCTATTCCTCTTATTCTCTCCTTCTACCACTTCTTCTACTTCTACTTATTGTTCTTCTTCATTTTCGTCTCATTCTTCCGCTTCTTCTGCATACACTTCCTCTTCTTCCACTTGTTCCTTTTCTTCTCGTTCTTCCACTTCTTCTTCTTCCTCTTCTTCTCCTTCTGCCACCTCTTCTCCCTCCTCCCGTTCTCCTTCTTCCACTACTTCTTCTTCATTTCCTTTCATTCCACTACTTGCACTTCCTATTCCTCTTATTCTCTCCTTCAACCACTTCTTCTACTTCTACTTGTTGTTCTTCTTGATTTTTGTCTCCTTCTTCAGCTTCTTCTGCTTACACTTCCTCTTCTTCCCTTACCTTCCCCTCCTTCTTCCTATTCCTCCTTTTCTCCTTGTTCCAATTCTTCTTCTTCATCTCACCTCCTTCCACTACTTCTTCCTCCTCTTGTTCACCTTCCTCACTTTCCACATCTTTTTCTTCTTCCTTTTCTTCTCCTTCTTCCACTTCTTCTAGTTACTCCCCTTCTTCCTCTTCTTATCTTTCTGCCACTTCTCCTGCCTCCTCTTGTTCTCTTTCTTCTACTTCTTCTTCATCCTCTCCTTTCATTTCTTTTCTTCCTCTTCATCTCATTCTTCTTCTTCCTTTCCTACGTCATATCCCTCTTTTTCTCCTTCTTCTGCTTCCACTTGCATGTCTACCTCTTGTCCTCCTTCTTCCACTGCTTCTCCATCATCCCCACTCCTTCAACTACTTCTTCTTCTTCCGCTTGTTCACCTTCTTCCACTTCTACTACATCCACTTGTTCTTCTTCCTCCCTCTCTTCTCCTTCTTGCCCTTCTTCTGCCTACACTACTTCTTCTTACTCCGCTTCTTCTTCGCCTCCTTGTTCCACTTCTTCTTCATCCCCTTTCTTTCCATTGTTTCTTCTTCCTTCTCTTTTTCTCATTCTTCCACTTCTTCTTCTTCTTCTTATTGTTCTCCTTCTTCCACTTGCACTTCTTCCTTTTCTTCTCGTTCTTCCACTTCTTCTTCTTCCTATTCTTCTCCTTCTGCCACCACTTCTCCCTCCTCCCGTTCTCCTTCTTCCACTTCTTCTTCTTCATCTCCTTTCATTCCACTACTTCTACCACTTCTTCTACTTCTACTTGTTGTTCTTCTTCATTTTCGTCTCCTTCTTCCGCTTCCTCTGCTTACGCCTCTTTTTCTTCCATTTCTTCTCCTTCCACTTTTTCTTTCCTTTTCGTCTTCTCCTTCCTCTTTATCTCCATCCCCCACTTCTGTTGCTTCCCATTGTTGCTCTTCCTCTTCTTCTCCTTCCCTCAAATCTTATGCTTACACTTCTTCCTCCTCTCCCCCAAATTCAACTTCTTCTAGTTCTTTTTCCCTTCCCTTCCCCTCCTTCTTCCTCTTCCTCCTTTTCTCCTTGTTCCAATTCTTCTTCTTCATCTCACTTCCTTCCACTACTTCTTCTTCCTCCTCTTGTTCACCTTCTTCACTTTCCACATCTTCTTCTTCTTCCTTTTCTTCTCCTTCTTCCACTTCTTCTCGTTACTCTCCTTCTTCTTCCTCTTCTTATCTTTCTTCCAGTTCTCGTGCCTCCTGTTGTTCTCTTTCTTCCACTTCTTCTTCATCCTCTCCTTTCCTTTCTTTTCTTCCGATTAATCTCCTTCTTCTTCTTCCTTTCCTTTCTCATATCGCTCTTTTTCTCCTTCTTCTGCTTCCACTTGCATGTCTACCTCTTGTCCTCCTTCTTCCACTCCTTCTCCATCATCCCCACTCCTTCAACTACTTCTTTTTCTTCCTCTTGTTCACTTGCTACATCCACTTGTTCTTCTTTTTCCCTCTCTTCTCCTTCTTACCCTTCTTCTGCCTACACTACTTCTTCTTCCTCCCCTTCTTCTTCTCGTCCTTGTTCCACTTCTTCTTCATTCCCCTTTCCTTCCATTGCTTCTTCTTCGTCCTCTTTTTCTCATTCTTCCACTTCTTCTTCTTCTTTCTATTGTTCTCCTTCTTCCACTTGCACTTCTTCCTGTTCTTCTCGTTCTTCCACTTCTTCTTCTTCCTCTTCTTCTCCTTCTGCTACCTCTTCTTCCTCGTCCCGTTCTACTTCTTCCACTTCCTCTTCTTCATCTCCTTTCATTCCACTACTTCCTGCTATTCCTCTTATTCTCTCCTTCTACCACTTCTTCTACTTCTACTTGTTGTTCTTCATTTTCGTCTCCTTCTTATGCTTGTTCTGCTTACACTTCTTCTTCTTCCTCTTCTTAAATTTCTTCTCCTTCCACAACTTCTTCTTTCCTTTTCGTCTTCTCCTTCCTCTTTTTCTCCATCCCCCACTACTATTGCTTCCCGTTGTTCCTCTTTCTCTTCCTCTCCGTCCCCCAAATCTTATGCTTACACTTCTTCTTCTTCTTCCTCTTCTCCTCCAGATTCCACTTCTTCTGCTTCTTCTTCCCTTCCTTTCCCCTCCTTCTTCCTTTTCCTCCTTTTCTCCTTGTTCCAATTCTTCTTCTTCATCTCACCTCCTACCACTACTTCTTCTTCCTCCTCTTGTTCACCTTCTTCAACTTCTTCACTTTCCACATCTTCTTCTTCTTCCTTTTCTTCTCCTTCTTCCTCTTCTTCTAGTTACTCGCCTTCTTCTTCCTCTTCTTATCTTTCATCCACTTCTCCTGCCTCCTCTTGTTCTCTTTCTTCCACTTCTTCTTCATCCTCTCTTTTCGTTTCTTTTCTTCCTCTTCTTCTTCCTTTCCTTCATCATATCCCTCTTTTTCTCCTTCTTCTGCTTCCACTTGCATTTCTACCTCTTGTTCTCCTTCTTCCACTTCTATTCCATCATCCCCACTCCTTCAACTACTTGTTCTTCTTCCTCTTGTTCTCCTTCTTCCACTTCTATTCCATCATCCCCACTCCTTCAACTACTTGTTCTTCTTCCTCTTGTTCACCTTCTTCCACTTCTATTACATCCACTTGTTCTTCTTCTTCCCTCTCTTCTCCTTCTTCCCCTTCTTCTGCCTACACTACTTCTTCTTCCTCCCCTTCTTCTTCTCCTCCTTGTTCTACTTCTTCTTCTTTCCCCTTTCTTTCCATTGTTTCTTCTTCCTTCTCTTTTTCTCATTCTTCCACTTCTTCTTCTTCTTCTTATTGTTCTCCTTCTTCCACTTGCACTTCTTCCTTTTCTTCTCGTTCTTCCACTTCTTCTTCTTCCTCTTCTTCTCCTTCTGCCACCACTTCTCCCTCCTCCCGTTCTCCTTCTTCCACTTCTTCTTCTTCATCTCCTTTCATTCCACTACTTCTACCACTTCTTCTACTTCTACTTGTTGTTCTTCTTCATTTTCGTCTCCTTCTTCCGCTTCCTCTGCTTACGCCTCTTTTTCTTCCATTTCTTCTCCTTCCACTTTTTCTTTCCTTTTCGTCTTCTCCTTCCTCTTTATCTCCATCCCCCACTTCTGTTGCTTCCCATTGTTGCTCTTCCTCTTCTTCTCCTTCCCTCAAATCTTATGCTTACACTTCTTCCTCTTCTTCCTCCTCTCCCCCAAATTCAACTTCTTCTAGTTCTTTTTCCCTTCCCTTCCCCTTCTTCTTCCTCTTCCTCCTTTTCTCCTTGTTCCAATTCTTCTTCTTCATCTCACTTCCTTCCACTACTTCTTCTTCCTCCTCTCGTTCACCTTCTTCACTTTCCACATCTTCTTCTTCTTCCTTTTCTTCTCCTTCTTCCACTTCTTCTCGTTACTCTATTTCTTCTTCCTCTTCTTATCTTTCTTCCAGTTCTCGTGCCTCCTGTTGTTCTCTTTCTTCCACTTCTTCTTCATCCTCTCCTTTCCTTTCTTTTCTTCCGATTAACCTCCTTCTTCTTCTTCCTTTCCTTTCTCATATCGCTCTTTTTCTCCTTCTTCTGCTTCCACTTGCATGTCTACCTCTTGTCCTCCTTCTTCCACTCCTTCTCCATCATCCCCACTCCTTCAACTACTTCTTTTTCTTCCTCTTGTTCACTTGCTACATCCACTTGTTCTTCTTTTTCCCTCTCTTCTCCTTCTTACCCTTCTTCTGCCTACACTACTTCTTCTTCCTCCCCTTCTTCTTCTCGTCCTTGTTCCACTTCTTCTTCATTCCCCTTTCCTTCCATTGCTTCTTCTTCGTCCTCTTTTTCTCATTCTTCCACTTCTTCTTCTTCTTTCTATTGTTCTCCTTCTTCCACTTGCACTTCTTCCTGTTCTTCTCGTTCTTCCACTTCTTCTTCTTCCTCTTCTTCTCCTTCTGCTACCTCTTCTTCCTCGTCCCGTTCTCCTTCTTCCACTTCCTCTTCTTCATCTCCTTTCATTCCACTACTTCCTGCTATTCCTCTTATTCTCTCCTTCTACCACTTCTTCTACTTCTACTTGTTGTTCTTCATTTTCGTCTCCTTCTTATGCTTGTTCTGCTTACACTTCTTCTTCTTCCTCTTCTTAAATTTCTTCTCCTTCCACAACTTCTTCTTTCCTTTTCGTCTTCTCCTTCCTCTTTTTCTCCATCCCCCACTACTCTTGCTTCCCGTTGTTCCTCTTTCTCTTCCTCTCCGTCCCCCAAATCTTATGCTTACACTTCTTCTTCTTCTTCCTCTTCTCCTCCAGATTCCACTTCTTCTGCTTCTTCTTCCCTTCCTTTCCCCTCCTTCTTCCTTTTCCTCCTTTTCTCCTTGTTCCAATTCTTCTTCTTCATCTCACCTCCTACCACTACTTCTTCTTCCTCCTCTTGTTCACCTTCTTCAACTTCTTCACTTTCCACATCTTCTTCTTCTTCCTTTTCTTCTCCTTCTTCCTCTTCTTCTAGTTACTCGCCTTCTTCTTCCTCTTCTTATCTTTCATCCACTTCTCCTGCCTCCTCTTGTTCTCTTTCTTCCACTTCTTCTTCATCCTCTCTTTTCGTTTCTTTTCTTCCTCTTCTTCTTCCTTTCCTTCATCATATCCCTCTTTTTCTCCTTCTTCTGCTTCCACTTGCATTTCTACCTCTTGTTCTCCTTCTTCCACTTCTATTCCATCATCCCCACTCCTTCAACTACTTGTTCTTCTTCCTCTTGTTCTCCTTCTTCCACTTCTATTCCATCATCCCCACTCCTTCAACTACTTGTTCTTCTTCCTCTTGTTCACCTTCTTCCACTTCTATTACATCCACTTGTTCTTCTTCTTCCCTCTCTTCTCCTTCTTCCCCTTCTTCTGCCTACACTACTTCTTCTTCCTCCCCTTCTTCTTCTCCTCCTTGTTCTACTTCTTCTTCTTTCCCCTTTCTTTCCATTGTTTCTTCTTCCTTCTCTTTTTCTCATTCTTCCACTTCTTCTTCTTCTTCTTATTGTTCTCCTTCTTCCACTTGCACTTCTTCCTTTTCTTCTCGTTCTTCCACTTCTTCTTCTTCCTCTTCTTCTCCTTCTGCCACCACTTCTCCCTCCTCCCGTTCTCCTTCTTCCACTTCTTCTTCTTCATCTCCTTTCATTCCACTACTTCTACCACTTCTTCTACTTCTACTTGTTGTTCTTCTTCATTTTCGTCTCCTTCTTCCGCTTCCTCTGCTTACGCCTCTTTTTCTTCCATTTCTTCTCCTTCCACTTTTTCTTTCCTTTTCGTCTTCTCCTTCCTCTTTATCTCCATCCCCCACTTCTGTTGCTTCCCATTGTTGCTCTTCCTCTTCTTCTCCTTCCCTCAAATCTTATGCTTACACTTCTTCCTCTTCTTCCTCCTCTCCCCCAAATTCAACTTCTTCTAGTTCTTTTTCCCTTCCCTTCCCCTTCTTCTTCCTCTTCCTCCTTTTCTCCTTGTTCCAATTCTTCTTCTTCATCTCACTTCCTTCCACTACTTCTTCTTCCTCCTCTCGTTCACCTTCTTCACTTTCCACATCTTCTTCTTCTTCCTTTTCTTCTCCTTCTTCCACTTCTTCTCGTTACTCTCCTTCTTCTTCCTCTTCTTATCTTTCTTCCAGTTCTCGTGCCTCCTGTTGTTCTCTTTCTTCCACTTCTTCTTCATCCTCTCCTTTCCTTTCTTTTCTTCCGATTAACCTCCTTCTTCTTCTTCCTTTCCTTTCTCATATCGCTCTTTTTCTCCTTCTTCTGCTTCCACTTGCATGTCTACCTCTTGTCCTCCTTCTTCCACTCCTTCTCCATCATCCCCACTCCTTCAACTACTTCTTTTTCTTCCTCTTGTTCACTTGCTACATCCACTTGTTCTTCTTTTTCCCTCTCTTCTCCTTCTTACCCTTCTTCTGCCTACACTACTTCTTCTTCCTCCCCTTCTTCTTCTCGTCCTTGTTCCACTTCTTCTTCATTCCCCTTTCCTTCCATTGCTTCTTCTTCGTCCTCTTTTTCTCATTCTTCCACTTCTTCTTCTTCTTTCTATTGTTCTCCTTCTTCCACTTGCACTTCTTCCTGTTCTTCTCGTTCTTCCACTTCTTCTTCTTCCTCTTCTTCTCCTTCTGCTACCTCTTCTTCCTCGTCCCGTTCTCCTTCTTCCACTTCCTCTTCTTCATCTCCTTTCATTCCACTACTTCCTGCTATTCCTCTTATTCTCTCCTTCTACCACTTCTTCTACTTCTACTTGTTGTTCTTCATTTTCGTCTCCTTCTTATGCTTGTTCTGCTTACACTTCTTCTTCTTCCTCTTCTTAAATTTCTTCTCCTTCCACAACTTCTTCTTTCCTTTTCGTCTTCTCCTTCCTCTTTTTCTCCATCCCCCACTACTCTTGCTTCCCGTTGTTCCTCTTTCTCTTCCTCTCCGTCCCCCAAATCTTATGCTTACACTTCTTCTTCTTCTTCCTCTTCTCCTCCAGATTCCACTTCTTCTGCTTCTTCTTCCCTTCCTTTCCCCTCCTTCTTCCTTTTCCTCCTTTTCTCCTTGTTCCAATTCTTCTTCTTCATCTCACCTCCTACCACTACTTCTTCTTCCTCCTCTTGTTCACCTTCTTCAACTTCTTCACTTTCCACATCTTCTTCTTCTTCCTTTTCTTCTCCTTCTTCCTCTTCTTCTAGTTACTCGCCTTCTTCTTCCTCTTCTTATCTTTCATCCACTTCTCCTGCCTCCTCTTGTTCTCTTTCTTCCACTTCTTCTTCATCCTCTCTTTTCGTTTCTTTTCTTCCTCTTCTTCTTCCTTTCCTTCATCATATCCCTCTTTTTCTCCTTCTTCTGCTTCCACTTGCATTTCTACCTCTTGTTCTCCTTCTTCCACTTCTATTCCATCATCCCCACTCCTTCAACTACTTGTTCTTCTTCCTCTTGTTCTCCTTCTTCCACTTCTATTCCATCATCCCCACTCCTTCAACTACTTGTTCTTCTTCCTCTTGTTCACCTTCTTCCACTTCTATTACATCCACTTGTTCTTCTTCTTCCCTCTCTTCTCCTTCTTCCCCTTCTTCTGCCTACACTACTTCTTCTTCCTCCCCTTCTTCTTCTCCTCCTTGTTCTACTTCTTCTTCTTTCCCCTTTCTTTCCATTGTTTCTTCTTCCTTCTCTTTTTCTCATTCTTCCACTTCTTCTTCTTCTTCTTATTGTTCTCCTTCTTCCACTTGCACTTCTTCCTTTTCTTCTCGTTCTTCCACTTCTTCTTCTTCCTCTTCTTCTCCTTCTGCCACCACTTCTCCCTCCTCCCGTTCTCCTTCTTCCACTTCTTCTTCTTCATCTCCTTTCATTCCACTACTTCTACCACTTCTTCTACTTCTACTTGTTGTTCTTCTTCATTTTCGTCTCCTTCTTCCGCTTCCTCTGCTTACGCCTCTTTTTCTTCCATTTCTTCTCCTTCCACTTTTTCTTTCCTTTTCGTCTTCTCCTTCCTCTTTATCTCCATCCCCCACTTCTGTTGCTTCCCATTGTTGCTCTTCCTCTTCTTCTCCTTCCCTCAAATCTTATGCTTACACTTCTTCCTCTTCTTCCTCCTCTCCCCCAAATTCAACTTCTTCTAGTTCTTTTTCCCTTCCCTTCCCCTTCTTCTTCCTCTTCCTCCTTTTCTCCTTGTTCCAATTCTTCTTCTTCATCTCACTTCCTTCCACTACTTCTTCTTCCTCCTCTCGTTCACCTTCTTCACTTTCCACATCTTCTTCTTCTTCCTTTTCTTCTCCTTCTTCCACTTCTTCTCGTTACTCTCCTTCTTCTTCCTCTTCTTATCTTTCTTCCAGTTCTCGTGCCTCCTGTTGTTCTCTTTCTTCCACTTCTTCTTCATCCTCTCCTTTCCTTTCTTTTCTTCCGATTAACCTCCTTCTTCTTCTTCCTTTCCTTTCTCATATCGCTCTTTTTCTCCTTCTTCTGCTTCCACTTGCATGTCTACCTCTTGTCCTCCTTCTTCCACTCCTTCTCCATCATCCCCACTCCTTCAACTACTTCTTTTTCTTCCTCTTGTTCACTTGCTACATCCACTTGTTCTTCTTTTTCCCTCTCTTCTCCTTCTTACCCTTCTTCTGCCTACACTACTTCTTCTTCCTCCCCTTCTTCTTCTCGTCCTTGTTCCACTTCTTCTTCATTCCCCTTTCCTTCCATTGCTTCTTCTTCGTCCTCTTTTTCTCATTCTTCCACTTCTTCTTCTTCTTTCTATTGTTCTCCTTCTTCCACTTGCACTTCTTCCTGTTCTTCTCGTTCTTCCACTTCTTCTTCTTCCTCTTCTTCTCCTTCTGCTACCTCTTCTTCCTCGTCCCGTTCTCCTTCTTCCACTTCCTCTTCTTCATCTCCTTTCATTCCACTACTTCCTGCTATTCCTCTTATTCTCTCCTTCTACCACTTCTTCTACTTCTACTTGTTGTTCTTCATTTTCGTCTCCTTCTTATGCTTGTTCTGCTTACACTTCTTCTTCTTCCTCTTCTTAAATTTCTTCTCCTTCCACAACTTCTTCTTTCCTTTTCGTCTTCTCCTTCCTCTTTTTCTCCATCCCCCACTACTCTTGCTTCCCGTTGTTCCTCTTTCTCTTCCTCTCCGTCCCCCAAATCTTATGCTTACACTTCTTCTTCTTCTTCCTCTTCTCCTCCAGATTCCACTTCTTCTGCTTCTTCTTCCCTTCCTTTCCCCTCCTTCTTCCTTTTCCTCCTTTTCTCCTTGTTCCAATTCTTCTTCTTCATCTCACCTCCTGCCACTACTTCTTCTTCCTCCTCTTGTTCACCTTCTTCAACTTCTTCACTTTCCACATCTTCTTCTTCTTCCTTTTCTTCTCCTTCTTCCTCTTCTTCTAGTTACTCGCCTTCTTCTTCCTCTTCTTATCTTTCATCCACTTCTCCTGCCTCCTCTTGTTCTCTTTCTTCCACTTCTTCTTCATCCTCTCTTTTCGTTTCTTTTCTTCCTCTTCTTCTTCCTTTCCTTCATCATATCCCTATTTTTCTCCTTCTTCTGCTTCCACTTGCATTTCTACCTCTTGTTCTCCTTCTTCCACTTCTATTCCATCATCCCCACTCCTTCAACTACTTGTTCTTCTTCCTCTTGTTCTCCTTCTTCCACTTCTATTCCATCATCCCCACTCCTTCAACTACTTGTTCTTCTTCCTCTTGTTCACCTTCTTCCACTTCTATTACATCCACTTGTTCTTCTTCTTCCCTCTCTTCTCCTTCTTCCCCTTCTTCTGCCTACACTACTTCTTCTTCCTCCCCTTCTTCTTCTCCTCCTTGTTCTACTTCTTCTTCTTTCCCCTTTCTTTCCATGGTTTCTTCTTCCTTCTCTTTTTCTCATTCTTCCACTTCTTCTTCTTCTTCTTATTGTTCTCCTTCTTCCACTTGCACTTCTTCCTTTTCTTCTCGTTCTTCCACTTCTTCTTCTTCCACTTCTTCTTCATCCTCTCCTTTCTTTTCTTTTCTTCCTCTTCATCTCCTTCTTCTTCTTCCTTTCCTTCGTCATATACCTGTTTTTCTCCTTCTTCTGCTTCCACTTGCATTTCTACCTCTTGTTCTCCTTCTTCCACTTCTTCTCCATCATCCCCACTCCTTCAACTACTTCTTCTTCTTCCTCTTGTTCACCTTCTTCCACTTCTACTACATCTACTTGTTCTTCTTCTTCCCTCTCTCCTCCTTCTTGCCCTTCTTCTGCCTACACTACTTCTTCTTCCTCCCCTTCTTGTTCTGCTCCTTTTTCCACTTCTTCTTCATCCCCTTTCCTTCTAAATCTCCTTCTTCTTCTTCCTTTCCTTCGTCATATCCCTCTTTTTCTCCTTCTTCTGCTTCCACTTGCATTTCTACCTCTTGTTCTCCTTCTTCCACTTCTTGTCCATCATCCCCAGTCCGTCGACTACTTCTTCTTCTTCCTCTTGTTCACCTTCTTCCACCTCTACTACATCCACTTCTTCGTCCTCTTCGCTCTCTTCTCCTTCTTGCCCTTTTTTTGCCTACACTACTTCTTCTTCCTCCCCTTCTTCTTCTCCTCCTTGTTCCACTTCGTCTTCATCCCCTTTCCTTCCATTGCTTCTTCTTCCTCCTCTTTTTCTCATTCTTCCACTTCTTCTTCTTCTTCCCATTGTTCTCCTTCTTCCACTTGAAGTTCTTCCTTTTCTTCTCGTTCTTCCAGTTCTTGTTCTTCCTCTTCCTATCCTTCTGCCACCTCTTCTCGCTACTCCCGTTCTCCTTCTTCCACTTCTTCTTCTTCATCTCCTTTCATTCCACTACTTCCTCCTATTCCTCTTATTCTCTCCCTCTACCACTTCTTCTACTTCTACTTGTTGTTCTTCTTCAATTTTGTCTCCTTCTTCCGCTTCTTCTGCTTACACTTCTTCTTCTTCCTCTTCTTATATTCTTCGACTTCTCCTGCCTCCTCTTGTTCTCTTTCTTCCACTTCTTCTTCATCCTCTCCTTTGCTTTCTTTTCTTCCTCTTCACCTCCTTCTTCTTCTTCCTTTCCTTCGTCATATGCCTCTTTTTCTCCTTCTTTTACTTCCACTTGCATTTCTACCTCTTGTTCTCCTTCCTCCACTTTTCCATCATCCCCACCTCTTCAACTACTTCTTCTTCTTCCTCTTGTTTACCTTCTTCCACTTCTCCTATGTCCACTTGTTCTTCTTCTTCCCTCTCTTCTCCTTGTTCCCCTTCTTCTGCCTACACTACTTCTTCTTCCTCCCCTTCTTCTTCTCCTCCTTGTTCCACTTCTTCCTCATTACCCTTTCCTTCCATTGCTTCTTCTTCCTCCTCTTTTTCTCATTCTTCCACTTCTTCTTCTTCTTCCTATTGGTCTCCTTCTTCCACTTGCACTTCTTCCTTTTCTTCTCGTTCTTCCACTTCTTCCTCTTCCTCTTCTTCTCCTTCTGCCACCTCTTCTTCCTCCTCCTGTTCTCCTTCTTCCACTTCTTCTTCTTCATCTCCTTTCATTCCACTACTTCCTCCTATTCCTCTTATTCTCTCCTTCTACCACTTCTTCTACTTCTACTTGTTGTTCTTCTTCATTTTCGCTCCTTCTTTCGCTTCTTCTGCTTACACTTCTTCTTCTTCCATTTCTTATCCTTCCACAACTTCTTCTTTCCTTTCCGTCTTCTCCTTCCTTTTTTTCTCCATCCCCGACTTCTGTTACTTCCCATTGTTGCTCTTCCTCTTCTTTTCCTTCTACCATATCTTATGCTTACACTTCTTCTTCTTCTTCCTCTTCTCCTCCAGATTCTACTTCTTTTGCTTCTTCTTCCCTTCTCTTCCCCTCCTTCTTCCTTTTCCTCCTTTTCTCCTTGTTCCAATTCGTCTTCTTCATCTCACCTCCTTCCACTACTTCTTCTTCCTCCTTTTGTTCACTTTCTTCACTTTCCACATCTTCTTCTTCTTCCTTTTCTTCTCCTTCTTCTAGTTACCCTCCTTCTTCTTCCTCTTCTTACCTTTCTTCCACTTCTCCTGCCTCCTCTTGTTCTCTTTCTTCCACTTCTTCTTCATCCTCTCCTTTCCTTTCTTTTCTTCCTCTTCATCTTCTTCTTCTTCTTCCTTTCCTTCGTCATATACCTCTTTTTCTCCTTCTTCTACTTCCACTTGCATTTCTACCTCTTGTTCTCCTTCTTCCACTTCTTCTCCATCATCCCCACTCCTTCAACTACTTCTTCTTCTTCCTCTGGTTCACCTTCTTCCACTTCTACTACATCCACTTGTTCTTCTTCTTCCCTCTCTTCTCCTTCTTGCCCTTCTTCTGCCTACACTACTTCTTCTTCCTCCCCTTCTTCTTCTGCCACCTCTTTTTCTCATTCTTCCACTTGTTCTTCTTCTTCCTCTTCTTCTCCTTCTGCCACCTCTTTTCCTCCTCCCGTTCTCCTTCGTCCACTTCTTCTTCTTTGTCTCCTTTCATTCCACTACTTCCTACTATTCCTCTTATTCTCTCCTTCTACCACTTCTTCTACTTGTTGTTCTTCTTCATCTTCATCTCCTTCTTCCTCTTTCTTTCCTTTGTCATATCCCTCTTTTTCCCCTTCTTCTGCTTCCACTTGCATTTCTAACTCTTGTTCTCCTTCTTCCACTTCTTCTCCATGATCTCCACTCCTTCAACTACTTCTTCTTCTTAACTTGTTCACCATCTTCCACCTCTACTACATCCACTTCTTCTTCTTCTTCCCTTTCTTCTCCTTCTTGCCCTTCTTCTGCCTACACTACTTCTTCTTCCTCCTCTTCTTCTTCTGCTCCTTGTTCCACTTCTTCTTCATCCCTTTCCTTCCATTGCTTCTTCTTCCTCCTCTTTTTCTCATTCTTCCACTTCTTCTTCTTCTTCCTATTGTTCTCCTTCTTCCACTTGCACTATTTTTTTCCTTTTCTTCTCGTTCTTCCACTTCTTCTTCTTCCTCTTCTTCTCCTTCTGCCACCTCTTCTCCCTCCTCCCGTTCTCCTTCTTCAACTTCTTCCACTTCTTCTTCTTCATCTCCTTTCATTCCACTACTTCTACCACTTCTTCTACTTCTACTTGCTGTTCTTCTTCATTTTCGTCTCCTTCTTTCGCTTCTTCTGCTTACACTTCTTCTTCCTCCTCTTCTTCCATTTCTTCTCCTTCCACAACTTCTTGTTCTTTCCTTTCTGTCTTCTCCTTCCTCTTTTTCTCCATCCCCCACTTCTGTTGCTTCCCATTGTTGCTCTTCCTCTTCTTCTCCTTCCCCCAAATCTTATGCTTACAGTTCTTCTTCTTCTTCCTCTTCTCCTCCAGATTTCACTTCTTCAGCTTCTTCTTCCCTTCCTTTCCCCTGCTTCTTCTTCATCTTCTTCTTCCTGTTGTTCTCCTTCCCCCAAATCTTAAACTTTATTTCTTCAATGTTTGGCTCTTTTTGCAAAAGGGCTGCCAATACTTGTTGAATAGCTTCCTTAGCTCTTCTTGTCCTTCCCCTTGTCATAGGTCCTCCAAGTCCTTCAAGCTTCATTTCCTCATCATCATCTAAGCTTCCACTACTTCTTCTTCCTCCCCTTGTTCACCTTCTTCACTTTCCACATCGTCTTCTTCTTCCCTTCGCCTCCTTGTTCCTTTTCCTCCTTTTCTCCTTGTTCCAATTCTTCTTCTTCATCTCACCTCCTTCCATTACTTCTTCTTCCTCATCTTCTTCACCTTCTTCACCTTCTTCACTTTCCACATCTTCTTCTTCTTCCTTTTCTTCTCCTTCTTCTAGTTACTCTCCTTCTTCTTCCTCTTCTTATCTTTCTTCCACTTCTCCTGCCTCCTCTTTTTCTCTTTCTTCCACTTCTTCTTCATCCTCTCCTTTCCTTTCTTTTCATCCTCTTCACCTCCTTCTTCTTCTTCCATTCCTTCGTCATATCCCTGTTTTTCTACTTCTTTTGCTTCCACTTGCATTTCTACCTATTGTTCTCCTTCTTCCACTTCTTCTCCATCATCCCCACTCCTTCAACTACTTCTTCTTCTTCTTCCTCTTCTTCACCTCATCTTCCACAACATCCACTTGTTCTTCTTCTTCCCTCTCTTCTCCTTCTTGCCCTTCTTCTGCCTACACTACTTCTTCTTCCTTCCCTTCTTCTTCTCCTCCTTGTTCCACTTCTTCTTCATCCCCTTTCCTTCCATTGCTTCTTCTTCCTCCTCTTTTTCTTATTCTTCCACTTCTTCTTCTTCTTCCTATTGTTCTCCTTCTTCCACTCGCACTTCTTCCTTTTCTTCTCGTTCTTCCACTTCTTCTTCTTCCTCTTCTTATCCTTCTGCCACCTCTTCTCCCTCCTCCCGTTCTCCTTCTTCCACTTCTTCTTCTTCATCTCCTTTCATTCCACTACTTCCTCCTATTCCTCTTATTCTCTCCTTGTACCACTTCTTCTACTTCTACTTCTTGTTCTTCTTCATTTTCATCTTCTTCTTCCGCTTCTTTTGCTTACACTTCTTCTTCTTCCTCTTCTTCCATTTTTTCTCCTTCCACAACTTCTTCTTCTTTCCTTTCTGTCTACTCTTTCCTCTCTTTCTCTATCCCCCACTTCTGTTGCTTTCCATTGTTGCTCTTCCTCTTCTTCTCCTTCCCCCCAAATCTTATGCTTACACTTCTTCTTCTTCTTCCTCTTCTCCTCCAGATTCCACTTCTTCTGCTTCCTTTTCTTCTCCTTCTTCCACTTCTTCTAGTTACTCTCATTCTTCTTCGTCTTCTTATCTTTCTTCCACTTCTGCTGCCTCTTCTTGTTGTCTTTCTTCCACTTCTTCTTCATCCTCTCCTTTCCTTTATTTTCTTCCTCTTCATCTTCCTTTCCTTCGCCATATCCCTCTTTTTCTCCTTCTTCTGCTTCCACTTGGATTTCTACCTCTTGTTCTCCTTCTTCCACTTCTTCTCCATCATCCCCACTGCTTCAACTACTTCTTCTTCTTCCTCTTGTTCACCTTCTTCCACTTCTACTACATCCACTTTTTCTTCTTCTTCGCTCTCTTCTCCTTCTTGCCCTTTTTCTGCCTACACTGCTTCTTCTTCCTCCCCTTCTTCTTCTCCTCCTTGTTCCACTTCTTCTTCATCCCCTTTCCTTCCATTGCTTCTTCTTCCTCCTCTTTTTCTCATTCTTCCACTTCTTCTTCTTCTTCCTATTGTTCTCCTTCTTCCAATTGGACTTCTTCCTTTTCTTCTCATTCTTCCATTTCTTCTTCCACTTCTTCTCATTATTCCACTCCTTCATTCCACTACTTCCTCCTATTCCTCTTATTCTCTCCTTCTACCACTTCTTCTACTTCTACTTGTTGTTCTTTTTCATTTTTGTCTCCTTCTTCTGCTTCTTCTGCTTACACTTCATCTTGCTCTTCTTCCATTTCTTTTCCTTCCAGAACTTCTTCTTCTTTCCTTTCTGTCTTCTGCTTCCTCTTTTTCTCCATCCCCCACTTCTGTTGCTTCCCATTGTTGCTCTTCCTCTTGTTCTCCTTCCCCCAAATCTTACGCTTACACTTCTTCTTCTTCTTCCTCTTCTCCTCCAGATTGCACTTCTTCTGCTTCTTCTTCCCTTCCCTTCCACTTCTTCTTCCTTTTCTACCTTTTCTCCTTGTTCCAATTCTTCTTCTTCATCTCACCTCCTTCCACTACTTCTTCTTTCTCCTCTTGTTCACCTTCTTCACTTTCCACATCTTCTTCTTCTTCCTTTTCTTCTCCTTCTTCCACTTCTTCTAGTTACTCTCCTTCTTCTTCCTCTTCTTATCTTTCTTTCGCTTCTCCGGCCTCCTCTTGTTCTCTTTCTTCCACTTCTTCTTCATCCTCTCCTTTTCTTTCTTTTCTTCCTCTTCATCTCCTTCTTCTTCTTCCTTTCCTTCGTCATATCCCTCTTTTTCTCCTTCTTCTGCTTCCACTTGCACTTCTACCACCTGTTCTCCTTCTTCCACTTCTTCTCCATCATCCCCAGTCTTTCAATTACTTCTTCTTCTTCCTCTTGTTCACCTTCTTCCACTTCTACTACATTCACTTTTTCTTCTTCTTCTCTCTCTTCTCCTTCTTGCCCTTCTTCTGCCTACACTACTTCTTCTTCCTCCCCTTCTTCTTCTCCTCCTTGTTCCACTTCTTCTTCATCCCCTTTCCTTGCATTGCTTCTTCTTCCTCCTCTTTTTCTCATTCTTCCATTTCTTCTTCTTCTTCCTGTTGTTCTCCTTGTTCCACTTGCACTACTTCCTTTTCTTCTCGTTCTTCCACTTCTACTTCTTCCTCTTCTTCTCCTTCTGCCACCTCTTCTCCCCCCTCCCGTTCTCCTTCTTCGACTTCTTCTTCTTCATCTCCTTTCATTCCACTGCTTCCTCTTATTCCTCTTATTCTCTCCTTCTACCACTTCATCTACTTCTACTTGTTGTTCTTCTCCATTTTCGTCTCCTTCTTTCGCTTCTTCTGCTTACACTTCTTCTTCTTCCTCTTCTTCCATTTCTTCTCTGTCCACAACTTCTTCTTCTTTCCTTTCCGTCTTCTCCTTCCTCTTTTTCTCCATCCCCCACTTCTGTTGCTTCCCATTGTTGCTCTTCCTCCTCTTCTCTTTCCCTAAATCTTATGCTTATACTTCTTCTTCTTCCTCCTATTCTCCTCCAGATTCCACTTCTTTTGCTTCTTCTTCCCTTCCCTTCCCCTCCTTCTTCCTTTTCCTCTTTTTCTCCTTGTTCCAATTCTTCTTTTTCATCTCACCTGCTTCCACTACTTCTTGTTCCTCCTCTTGTCCACCTTCTTCAACTTCTTCACTTTCCACATCTTCTTTTTCTTCCTTTTCTTCTCCTCCTTCCACTTCTTCTAGTTACACTGCTTCTTCTTCCTCTTCTTATCTTTCTTCCACTTCTCCTGCCTCCTCTTGTTCTCTTTCATCCACTTCTTCTTCATCCTCTCCTTTCCTTTCTTTTCTTCCTCTTCATCTCCTTCTTCTGCTTCCTTTCCATCGTCATATTCCTCCTTTTCCCCTTGTTCCAATTCTTCTTCTTCATCTCACCTCCTTCCATTACTTCTTCTTACTCCTCTTGTTCACCTTCTTCAAGTTCTTCACTTTCCACATCTTCTTCTTCTTCCTTTTCTTCTCCTTCTTCCACTTCTTCTAGTTACTCTCCTTCTTCTTCCTCTTCTTATCTTTCTTCCACTTCTCCTGCCTCTTCTTGTTCTCTTTCTTCCATTTCTCCTTCTTGTGCTTCCACTTGCATTTCTACCTCTTGTTCTCCTTCTTCCACTTCTTTTCCATCATCCTCACTCCTTCAACTACTTCTTCTTCTTCCTCTTGTTCACCTTCTTCCACTTTTGCTACATCCACTTCTTCTACTTCTTCCCTCTCTTCTCCTTCTAGCCCTTCTTCTGCCTACACTACTTCTTCTTCCTCCCCTTCTTCTTCTCCTCCTTGTTCCACTCCTTCTTCATCCCCTTTCCTTCCATTGCTTCTTCTTCCTCCTCTTTTTCTCATTCTTCCACTTCCACTTCTTCGTATTTTTCTCCTTCTTCCTCTTGCACTTCTTCCTTTTCTTCTCGTTCTTCCACCACTTCTTCTTCCTCTTATTCTCCTTCTGCCACCTCTTCTTCCTCCACCCGTCCTCCTTCTTCCACTACTTCCTCCTATTCGTCTTATTCTCTCCTTCTACCATTCTTCTACTTCTACTTGTTGTTCTATTTCATTTTCGTCTCCTTCTTCCGCTTCTTCTGCTTACACTTCTTCTTCTTCCTCTTCTTCCATTTCTTCTCCTTCCACAACTTCTTCTTTCCTTTCCGTCTTCTCCTTCCTCTTTTTCTCCATCCCCCACTTCTGTTGCTTCCCATTGTTGCTCTTCCTCTTCTTCTCCTTCCCCTAAATCTTATGCTTACACTTCTTCTTCTTCTTCCTCTTCTCCTCCAGCTTCCACTTCTTCTGCTTCTTCTTCCCTTCCCTTCCCCTCCTTCTTCCTTTTCCTCCTTTTCTCCTTGTTCCAATTCTTCTTCTTCATCTCACCTCCTTCCATTACTTCTTCTTCCTCCTCTTGTTCACCTTCTTTAAGTTCTTCACTTTCCACATCTTCTTCTTCTTCCTTTCTTCTCCTTCTTCCACTTCTTCTAGTTACTCTCATTCTTCTTCCTCTTCTTATCTTTCTTCCACTTCTCTGGCCTCCTCTTGTTCTCTTTCTTCCACTTCTTCTTCATCCTCTCGTTTCCTTTCTTTTCTTCCTCTTCATCTCCTTCTTCTTATTCCTTTCCTTCGTCATATCCCTCTTTTTCTCCTTCTTCTTCTTCCTCTTGTTCACCTTCTTCCACTTTTACTACATCCACTTCTTCTTCTTCTTCCCCCTCTTCTCCTTCTTGCCCTTCTTCTGCCTACACTACTTCTTCTTCTTCCTCTTCTTCTTCTCCTCCTTGTTCAACTCCTTCTTCATCCCCTTTCCTTCCATTGCTTCTTCTTCCTCCTCTTTTTCTCATTCTTCCACTTCTTCTTCTTCCTATTGTTCTCCTTCTTCCACTTGCACTTCTTCCTTTTCTTCTCGTTATTCCACCACTTCTTCTTCCTCTTCTTCTCCTTCTGCCACCTCTTCTTCCTCCTCCCGTCCTCCTTCTTCCACTACTTCCTCCTATTTGTCTTATTCTCTCCTTCAACCACTTCTTCTACTTCTACTTGTTGTTCTTCTTCATTTTCGTCTCCTTCTTCCGCTTCTTCTGCTTATGCTTCTTCTTCTTCCTCTTCTTCCATTTCTTCTCCTTCCACAACTTCTTCTTCTTTCCTTTCCGTCTTCTCCTTCCTGTTTTTCTCTATCCCCCACTTTTGTTGCTTCCCATTGTTGCTCTTCCTCTTCTTCTCCTTCCCCCAAATCTTATGCTTACACTTCTTCTTCTTCTTCCTCTTCTCCTCCAGCTTCCACTTCTTCTACTTCTTCTTGCCTTCCCTTCCCCTCCTTCTTCCTTTTCGTCCTTTTCTCCTTGTTCCAATTCTTCTTCTTCATCTCACCTCTTTCCATTACTTCTTCTTCCTCCTCTTGTTCACCTTCTTCAACTTCTTCATTTTCCACATCTTCTTCTTCTTCCTTTTCTTCTCCTTCTTCCACTTCTTCTAGTTACTCTCGTCCTTCTTCTTCCTTTTCTTCTCCTTCTGCCACCTCTTCTCTTCCTCGCGTTCTCCTTCTTCCACTTCTTCTTCATCATCTCGTTTCATTCCACTACTTCCTCCTATTCCCCTTATTCTCTCCTTCTACCACTTCTTCTACTTCTACTTATTATTCTTCTTCATTTTCATCTTCTTCTTTCGCTTCTTGTGCTTACACTTCTTCTTCTTCCTCTTCTTCTATTTCTTCTCCTTCCACAACTCCTTCTTCTTTCCTTTCCGTCTTCTCCTCCCTCTTTTTCTCCATCCCCCACTTCTGTTGCTTCCCATTGTTGCTCTTCCTGTTCTTCTCCTTCCCCCAAATCTTATGCTTACACTTGTTCTTCTTCTTCCTCTTCTCCTCCAGCTTCCACTTCTTCTGCTTCTTCTTCCCTTCCCTTCCCCTCCTTCTTCCTTTTCTTCCTTTTCTCCTTGTTCCAATACTTCTTCTTCATCTCACCTGCTTCCACTACTTCTGGTTCCTCGTCTTGTCCACCTTCTTCAACTTCTTCACTTTCCACATATTCTTCTTCTTCCTTTTCTTCTTCTTCTTCCACTTCTTCTACTTACTCTCCTTCTTCTTCCTCTTCTTATCTTTCTTCCACTTCTCCTGCCTCCTCTTGTTCTCTTTCTTCCACTTCTTCTTCATCCTCTACTTTCCTTTCTTTTCTTCCTCTTCATCTCCTTCTTCTTCTTCCTTTCCTTCGTTATATCCTTCTTTTTCTCCTTCTTCTGCTTCCACTTGCATTTCTACCTCTTGTTCTCCTTCTTCCACTTCTTCTCCATCATCCCCACTTTTTCAACTACTTCTTCTTCTTCCTCTTGTTCACCTTCTTCCACTTCTACTACATCCACTCGTTCTTCTTCTTCCCACTCTTCTCCTTCTTGCCCTTCTTCTGCATACACTACTTTTTCTTCTTCCCATTCTTCTTCTCCTCCTTGTTCCACTTCTTCGTCATCCCTTTTCCTTTTATTGCTTCTTCCTCTTCTTCTCCTTCTACCACCTCTTCTCCCTCCTCCCGTTCTCCTTCTTCCACTTCTTCTTCTTCAACTCCTTTGATTCCACTACTTCCTCCTATTCCTCTTATTCACTCCTTCTACCACTTCTTCTACTTCTACTTTTTGTTCTTCTTCATTTTCGTCTCCTTCTTCCTCTTCTTCCATTTCTTATCCTTCCACAACTTCTTCTTCTTCTTTCCTTTCCGCCTTCTCCTTCTACCACCTCTTCTCCCTCTCCCGTTTTCCTTCTTTGACTTCTTCTTCTTCATCTCCTTTCATTCCATTACTTCCTCCTATTCCTCTTATTCTCTCCTTCTACCACTTCCACTTCTACTTGTTGTTCTTCTTCATTTTCGTCTCCTTCTTCCGCTTCTTCTGCTTACACTTCTTCTTCTTCCTCTTCTTCCATTTCTTCTCCTTCCACAACTTCTTCTTCTTTCCTTTCCGTCTTCTCCTTGCTCTTTTTCTCCATCCCCCATTCTGTTGCTTCCCATTGTTGCTCTTCCTCTTCTTCTCCTTCCCCCAAATCTTATGCTTACACTTCTTCTTCTTCTTCCTCTTCTCCTCCAGATTCAACTTCTTCTGCTTCTTCTTCCCTTCCCTTCCCCTCCTTCTTCCTTTTCCTCCTTTTCTCCTTGTTCCAATTCTTCTTCTTTATCTCACGTCCTTCCACTACTTCTTCTTCCTTCTCTTGTTCACCTTCTTCAAATTCTTCACTTTCCACATCTTCTTCTTCTTCCTTTTCTTCTCTTTCTTCCACTTCTTCTAGTTACTCTCCTTCTTCTTCCTCTTCTTATCGTTCTTCCACTTGTCCTGCCTCCTCTTGTTCTCTTTCTTCCACTTCTTCTTCATCCTCTCCTTTCTTTTCTTTTCTTGCTCTTCATCTCCTTCTTCTTCTCCCTTTCCTTCGTCATATCCCTCTTTTTCTCCTACTTCTGCTTCCACTTGCATTTCTATCTCTTGTTCTCCTTCATCCACTTCTTCTCCATCATCCCCACTCCTTCAACTACTTCTTCTTCCTCCTCTTATTCACCGTATCCGCCTCTACTACATCCACTTGTTCTTCTTCTTCCCTCTCTTCTCGTTGTTGCCCTTCTTCTGCCTACACTACTTCTTCTTCCTCCCCTTCTTCTTCTCCTCCTTGTTCCACTTCTTCTTCATCCCCTTCCCTTTCATTGCTTCTTCTTCCTCCTCTTTTTCTCATTCTTCCACTTCTTCTTCTTCTTCCTATTGTTCTCCTTCTTCCACTTGCACTTCTTCCTTTTCTTCTCGTTCTTCCACTTCTTCTTCGTCCTCTTCTTCTCCTTCTGCCACCTATTTTCCCTCCTTTCGTTTTCCTTCTTCCACTTCTTCTTCTTCATCTTCTTTCATTCCACTACTTCCTCCTATTCCTCTTATTCTCTCCTTCTAGCATTTCTTCTACTTCTACTTGTTGTTCTTCTTCATTTTCGTCTCCTTCTTCCGCTTCTTCTGCTTGCACTTTTTCTTCTTCCTCTTCTTCCATTTCTTCTCCTTCCACAACTTCTTCTGCTTTCCTTTCCGTCTTCTCCTTCCTCTTTTTCTCTATCCCCCACTTCTGTTGCTTCCCATTGTTGCTCTTCCTCTTCTTCTCCTTCCCCCAAATCTTATGCTTACACTTCTTCTTCTTCTTCCTCTTCTCCTCCAGCTTCCACTTCTTCTACTTCTTCTTTCCTTCCCTTCCCCTCCTTCTTCCTTTTCGTCCTTTTCTCCTTGTTCCAATTCTTCTTCATCATCTCACCTCCTTCCACCACTTCTTCTTCCTCCTCTTGTTCACCTTCTTAAACTTCTTCACTTTCCACATCTTCTTCTTCTTCCTTTGCTTCTCCTTCCTTCACTTCTTCTAGTTACTCTCCTTCTTCCACTTCTTCTCGATCATCCCCACTCCTTCAACTACTTCTTCTTCTTCTTCCTCTTGTTCCCCTTTTCCCACTTCTACTACATCCACTTGTTCTACTCCTTCCCTCTCTTCTCCTTCTTGCCCTTCTACTGCCTACACTACTTCTTCTTCCTCCCCTTCTTCTTCTCCTCCTTGTTCCACTTCTTCTTCATCCCCTTTCCTTCCATTGCTTCTTCTTCCTCCTCTTTCTCTCATTCTTCCACTACTTCTTCTTCTTCCCATTGTTCTCCTTCTTCCACTTGCACTTCTTCCTTTTCTTCTCTTTCTTCCACTTCTTCTTCTTCCTCTTCTTCTCCTTCTACCACCTTTTCTCCCTCCTCCCTCCTCCAGTTCTCCTTCTTCCACTTCTTCTTCTTCATCTCCTTTCATTCCACTACTTCCTACTATTCCTCTTATTCTCTCCTTCTACCACTTCTTCTACTTCTACTTGTTGTTCTTCTTCATTTTCGTCTCCTTCTTCCGGTTCTTCCGCTTACACTTCTTCTTCTTCTTCTCCTTCCACAACTTCTTCTTCTTTCCTTTCCGTCTTCTCCTTCCTCTTTTTCTCCATCCCTCACTTCTGTTGCTTCCCATTGTTGCTCTTCCTCTTCTTCTCCAGATTCCACTTCTTCTGGTTCTTCTTCCCTTCCCCTCCTTCTTCCTTTTCCTCCTTTTCTCCTTGTTCCAATTCTTGTTCTTCATCTCACCTCCTTCCACTACTTCTTCTTCCTCCTCTTGTTCACCTTCATCACTTTCCACATCTTCTTCTTCTTCCTTTTCTTTTCCTTCTTCCACTTCTTCTATTTATTCCCCTTCTTCTTCCTCTTCTTATCTTTCTTCCACTTCTCCTGCCTCCTCTTGTTCCCTTTCTTCCACTTCTTCTTCATCCTCTCATTTCCTTTCTTTTCTTCCTCTTCATCTGCTTCTTCTTCTTCGTTTCCTTCGTCATATCCCTCTTTTTCTCCTTCTTCTGCTTCCACTTGCATTTCTACCTCTTGTTCTCCTTCTTCCACTTCTTCTCTATCATCCCCACTCCTTCAACTACTTCTTCTTCTTCCTCTTGTTCACCTTCTTCCACCTCTAATACATACACTTGTTCTTCTTCTCCCCTCTCTTCTCCTTCTTGCCGTTCTTGTGCCTGCACTACTTCTTCTTACTCCCCTTCTTCTTCTCCTCCTTCTTCCACTTCTTCTTCATCCCTTTTCCTTCCATTGCTTCTTCTTCCTCCTCTTTTTCTCATTCTTCCACTTCTCCTTCTTCTTCCTATTGTTCTCCTTCTTCCACTTGCACTTCTTCCTTTTCTTTTCTTTCTTCCACTTCTTTTTCTTCCTCTTCTTCTCGTTCTGCCACCTCTTCTCCCTCTTCCTTCCTTCCGTTGTCCTTCTTCCACTTCTTCTTCTTCCACTTCTTCTTCTTCATCTCCTTTCATTCCACTACTTCCTCCTATTCCTCTTATTCTCTCCTTCTACCACTTCTTCTACTTCTACTTGTTGTTCTTCTTCATTTTTGTCTCTTTCTTCCGCTTTTTCTACTTACACTTCTCCTTTTTCCATTTCTTTTCCTTCCACAACTACTTCTTATTTCCTTTCCGTCTTCTCCTTCCTCTTTTTCTCCATCCCCCACTTATATTGCTTCCCATTGTTGCTCTTCCTCTTCTTCTCCTTCCCCCAAATCTTAAGCTTACATTTCTTCTTCTTCTTCCTCTTCTCCTCCAGATTCCACTTGTTCTGGTTCTTCTTCCCTTCCCCTCCTTCTTCCCTTTTCTCCTTGTTCCAATTCTTCTTGTCCATCTCACCTTCTTCCACTACTTCTTCTTCCTCCTCTTGTTCATGTTCCTCACTTTGTACATCCTCTTCATCTCCTTCTTCTGCTTCCTTTCCTTCGTCATATCCCTCTTTTTCTCCTTGTTCTGCTTCCACTTGCATTTCTACCTCTTGTTCTCCTTCTTCCACTTCTTCTCCATCATCCCCACTCCTTCAACTACTTCTTCTTCTTCCTCTTATTCACCTTCTTCCACCTCTACTACATCTACTTGTTCCTCTTTTCATTCTTGCCCTTCTACTGCCTACACTACTTCTTCTTCCTCCCCTTCTTCTTCTCCTCCTTGTTCCACTTCTTCTTCATCCGCTTTACTTCCATTGCTTCTTCTTCCTCCTCTTTTTCTCATTCTTCCACTTCTTCTTCTTCTTCCTATTGTTCTCCTTCTTCCACTTCTTCTTGCACTTCTTCTCCTTCTTCCTATTGTTCTCCTTCCCCCAAATCTTATGCTTACACTTCTTTTTCTTCTTCCTCTTCTCCTCCAGATTCCACTTCTTCTGCTTCTTCTTCCTTTCCTTCTTCCTTTTCCTCCTTTTCTCCTTGTTCCAATTCTTCTTCTTCATCTCAAGTGGATGTACTAGAGGTGGAAGAAGGTGAACAAGAGGAAGAAGGTGAACAAGAGGAAGAAGAAGAAGTAGTTGAAGGAGTGGGCATGATGGAGAAGAAGTGGCAGAAGGAGAACAAGAGGTAAAAATGGAAGTCGACGCAGAAGAAGGAGAAAAAGAGGGATATGACGAAGGAAAGGAAGAAGAAGAAGGCGATGAGAGGAAGAAAAGAAAGGAAAGGAGAGGATGAAGAAGAAGTGGAAGAAGGAGAAGAAGAGAAGGCAGGAGAGGTGGAAGAAAGATAAGAAGAGGAAGAAGAAGGGGAGTAACTAGAAGAAGTGGAAGAAGGAGAAGAAAGGAAGAAGAAGAAGATGTGGAAATTGAAGAAGTTGAAGAAGGTGAATAAGAGGAGGAAGAAGAATTGGAACAAGGAGAAAAGGAGGAAAAGGAAGAAGGAGGGGAAGGGAAAGGAAGAAGAAGGAGAAGAAGTGGAATCTGGAGGAGAAGAGGAAGAAGAAGAAGAAGTGTAAGCATAAGATTTGGGGGAAGGAGAAGAAGAGCAAGAGCAACAATGGGAAGGAACAGAAGTGGGGGATGGAGAAAAAGAGGAAGGAGAAGATGAGAAGGAAAGAAGAAGAAGTTGTGGAAGGAGAAGAAATGGAAGAAGAGGAAGAAGAAGAAGTGTAGGCAGAAGAACGGCAAGAAGGAGAAGAGAGGGAAGAAGAAGAACAAGTGGATGTAGTAGAAGTGGAAGAAGGTGAACAAGAGGAAGAAGAAGAAGTAGTTGAAGGAGTAGGGATGATGGAGAAGAAGTGGAAGAAGGAGAACAAGAGGTAGAAATGCAAGTGAAAGCAGAAGAAGGAGAAAAAGACGGATATGACGAAGCAAAGGAAGAAGAAGAAGGAAATGAAGAGGAAGAAAAGAAAGGAAAGGAGAGGATGAAGAAGAAGTGGAAGAAGGAGAACGGGAGGAGGGAGAAGAGGTGGCAGAAGGAGAAGAAGAGGAAGAAGAAGAAGCGGAAGAAGGAGAAGAAATGGAAGAAGTGCAAGTGGAAGAAGGAGAACAATAGGAAGAAGAAGAAGTGGAAGAATGAGAAAAAGAGGAGGAATAAGAAGCAATGGAAGGAAAGGGGATGAAGAAGAAGTGGAACAAGGAGGAGAAGAAAAAGGGGAGGAAGAAGAAGTAGTGTAGGCAGAAGACGGGCAAGAAGGAGAAGAGAGGGAAGAAGAAGAACAAGTTGATGTAGTAGAAGTGGAAGAAGGTGAACAAGAGGAAGAAGAAGAAGTAGTTGAAGGAGTGGGGATGATAGAGAAGAAGTGGAAGAAGTAGTTGAAGGAGTGGGGATCATGGAGAAGAAGTGGAAGAAGGAGAACAAGAGGTAGAAAAGCAAGTGGAAGCAGAAGAAGGAGAAAAAGAGGCATATGACGAAGGAAAGGAAGACGAAGAAGGAGATGAAGAGGAAGAAAAGAAAGGAAAGGAGAGGATGAAGAAGTAGCGGAAGAAAGAGAACAAGAGGAGGCAGGAGAAGTGGAAGAAAGATAAGAAGAGGAAGAAGAAGGAGAGTAACTACAAGAAGTGGAAGAAGGAGAAGAAAAGGAAGAAGAAGAAGATGTGGAAAGTGAAGAAGTGTAAGAAGGTGAATAAGAGGTGGAAGAAGAAGCAATGGAAGGAAAGGGGATGAAGAAGAAGTGGAACAAGGACGAGAAGAAGAAGGGGAGGAAGAAGAAGTAGTGTAGGCGGAAGAAGGGCAAGAAGGAGAAGAGAGTGAAGAAGAAGAAGAAGTGGATGTAGTAGAAGTGGAAGAAGGTGAAAAAATGAAGAAGAAGAAGTAGTTGAAGGAGTGGGGATGATGGAGAAGAAGTGGCAGAAGGAGAACAAGAGGTAGAAATGCAAGTGGAAGCAGAAGAAGGAGAAAAGGAGGGATATGACGAAGGAAAGGAAGAAAAGGAAGGAGATGAAGAGGAAGAAAAGAAAGGAACGAAGAGCATGAAGAAGAAGTGGAAGAAAAGAGAACAAGAGGAGGCAGGAGAAGTGGAAGAAAGATAAGAAGAGGAAGAAGAAGGAGAGTAACTACAAAAAGTGGAAGAAGGAGAAGAAAAGGAAGAAGAAGATGTGGAAAGTGAAGAAGTTGAAGAAGGTGAACAAGAGGAGGAAGAAGAAGTAGTGCAGGAGGTGAGATGAAGAGGAAGAATTGGAACAAGGAGAAAAGGAGGAAAAGGAAGCAGGAGGGGAAGGGAAGGGAAGAAGAAGCAGATGAAGTGGAATCTGGAGGGAAAGGGGAAGAAGAAGAAGTGTAAGCATAAGATTTGGGGGAAGGAGAAGAAGAGGAAGAGCAACAAGAAGCAACAGCAGTGGCGGATGGAGAAAAAGATGAAGGAGAAGACGGAAAGGAAAGAAGAAGAAGTTGTGGAAGGAGAAGAAATGGAAGAAGAGGAAGAAGAAGAAGTGTACGCAGAAGAAGCGGAAGAAGGAGACGAAAATGAAGAAGAACAACAAGTAGAAGTAGAAGAAGTGGTAGAAGGAGAAAGTAAGAGGAATAGGAGGAAGTAGTGGAATGAAAGGAGATGAAGAAGAAGTGGAGGAAGGAGAATGGGAGGAGGAATAAGAGGTGGCAGAAGGAGAAGAAGAACGCGAAGAAAAGGAAGAAGTGCAAGTGGAAGAAGGAGAACAATAGGAAGAAGAAGAAGAAGTCGAAGAATGAGAAAAAGAGGAGGAATAAGATGCAATGGAAGGAAAGGGGATGAAGAAGAAGTGGAACAAGGAGGTGAAGAAGAAGGGGAGGAAGATGAAGTTGTGTAGGCAGAAGAAGGGCAAGAAGGAGAAGAGAGGGAAGAAGAAGAACAAATGGATGTAGTAGAAGTGGAAGAAGGTGAACAAGAGGAAGAAGAAGAAGCAGTTGAAGGAGTGGGGATGATGGAGAAGAAGTGGAAGAAGGAGAACAAGAGGTAGAAATGCAAGTGGAAGCAGAAGAAGGAGAAAAAGAGGGATATGATGAAGGAAAGTAAGAAGAAGAAGGAGATGAAGAAAAGAAAGGAAAGCAGAGGATGAAGAAGAAGTAGAAGAAAGAGAAGAAGAGCAGGTAGGAGAAGTGCAAGAAAGATAAGAAGAGGAAGAAGAAGGAGAGTAACTAGAAGAAGTGGAAGAAGGAGAAGAAAAGGAAGAAGAAAAAGATGTGGAAAGTGAAGAAGTTGAAGATGGTGTACAAGAGGAGGAAGAAGAAGTAGTGGAAGGAGGTGAGATGAAGAAGAAGAATTGGAACAAGGAGAAAAGGAGGAAAAGGAAGAAGGAGGGGAAGGGAAGGAAAGAAGAAGCAGAAGAAGTGGAATCTGGAGGAGAAGAGGAAGAAGAAGAAGAAGTGTAAGCAAAAGAAGTGGAATCTGGAGGGGAAGGACAAGAAGAGGAAGAGCAACAATGGGAAGCAAAAGAAGTGGGAGATGGAAAAAAAGAGGAAGGAGAAGACGGAAAGGAAAGAAGAAGAAGTTATGGAAGGAGAAGAAATGGAAGAAGAGCAAGAAGAACAAGTGTAAGCAGAAGAAGCAGAAGAAGAGGACGAAAATGAAGAAGAAAAACAAGTAGAAGTAGAAGAGTGGTAGAAGTAGTGGAATGAAAGGAGATGAAGAAGAAGAAGTGGAAGAAGGAGAACGGGACGAGGGAGAAGAGGTGGCAGAAGGAGAAGAAGAGGAAGAAGAAAAAGTGGAAGAAGGAGAACGAGAGGAGGGAGAAGAGGTGGCAGAAGGAGAAGAAGAGGAAGAAGAAGAAGTGGAAGAAGGAGAAGAAATGGAAGAAGTGCAAGTGGAAGAAGGAGTAGAAGAAGAAGGGGAGGAAGAAGAAGTGGAACAAGGAGGAGAAGAAGAAGAGGAGGAAGAAGAAGTACTGTAGGCAGAAGAAGGGCAAGAAGGAGAAGAGAGGGAAGAAGAAGAACAAGTGGATGTAGTAGACGTGGAAGAAGGTGAACAAGCGGAAGAAGAGGAAGTAGTTGAAGGAGTGGGGATGATGGAGAAGAAGTGGAAGAAGGAGAACAAGAGGTAGAAATGCAAGTGGAAGCAGAAGAAGGAGAAAAAGAGGGATATGACGAAGGAATGGAAGAAGAAGAAGGAGATGAAGAGGATGAAAAGAAAGGAAAGCAGAGGATGAAGAAGAAGTGGAAGAAAGAGAAAAAGGGGAGGTAGGAGAAGTGGAAGAAAGATAGGAAGAGGAAGAAGAAGGAGAGTAACTGGAAGAAGTGGAAGAAGGAGAAGAAAAGGAAGAAGAAGAAGATGTGGAAAGTGAAGAAGGTGAACAAGATGAGGAAAAAGAAGTAATGGAAGGAGGTGAGATGAAGAAGAAGAATTGGAACAAGGAGAAAAGGAAGAAAAGGAAGAAGGAGGGGAAGGGAAGGGAAGAAGAAGCAGAAGAAGTGGAAGCTGGAGGAGAAGAGGAAGAAGAAGAAGAAGTGTAAGCATAAGATTTGGGGGAAGGAGAAGAAGAGGAAGAGCAACAATGGGAAGCAACAGAAGTGGGGGATGGAGAAAAAGAGGAAGGAGAAGACGGAAAGGAAAGAAGAAGAAGTTGTGGAAGGAGAAGAAATGGAAGAAGAGGAAGAAGAAGAAGTGTAACCAGAAGAAGCGAAAGAAGGAGACAAAAATGAAGAAGAACAACAAGTAGAACTAGAAGAAGTGGTAGAAGTAGTGGAATGAAAGGAGATGAAGAAGAAGAAGTGGAAGAAGGAGAACGGGAGGAGGGAGAAGAGGTGGCAGAAAGAGAAGCAGTGGAAGAAGAAGAAGTGGAAGAACGAGAAGAAAAGGAAGAAGTGCAAGTGGAAGAAGGAAAACAGTAGGCAGAAGAAGAAGAAGAAGTGGAAGAATGAGAAGAAATGCAAGAAGTGCAAGTGGAAGAAGGAGAACAATAGGAAGAAGAAGAAGAAGTGGAATAATGAGAAAAAGAGGAGGAATAAGAAGCAATGGAAGGAAAGGGCATGAAGAAGAAGTGGAACAGGGAGGAGAAGAAGAAGGGGAGGAAGAAGAAGTAGTGTAGGCAGAAAAGGGCAAGAAGGAGAAGAGAGGGAAGAAGAAGAACAAGTGGATGTAGTAGAACTGGAAGAAGAAGAAGTAGTTGAGGGAGTAGGGATGATGGAGAAGAAGTGGAAGAAGGAGAACAAGAGGTAGAAATGCAAGTGGAAGCAGAAGAAGGAGAAAAAGAGGGATATGACGAAGGAAAGGAAGAAGAAGAAGGAGATTAAGAGGAAGAAAAGAAAGGTAAGGAGAGGATGAAGAAGAAGTGGAAGAAGGAGAACGGGAGGAGGGAGAAGAGGTGGCAGAAGGAGAAGAAGAGTAAGAATAAGAAGTGGAAGAAGGAGAAGAAATGGAAGAAGTGCAAGTGGAAGAAGGAGAACGATAGGAAGAAGAAGAAGAAGTTGAAGAATGAGAAAAAGAGGAGGAATAAGAAGCAATGGAAGGAAAGGGGATGAAGAAGAAGTGGAACAAGGAGGAGAAGAAGAAGGGAAGGAAGAAGAAGTAGTGTAGGCAGAAGAAGGGCAAGAAGGAGAAGAGAGGGAAGCAGAAGAACAAGTGGATGTAGTAGAAGGTGAACAAGAGGAAGAAGAAGAAGTAGTTGAAGGAGTGGGGATGATGGAGAAGAAGTGGCAGAAGGAGAACAAGAGGTAGAAATGCAAGTGGAAGCAGAAGAAGGAGAAAAAGAGGGATATGACGAAGGAAAGGAAGAAGAAGAAGGAGATGAAGAGGAAGAAAAGAAAGGAAAGGAGAGGATGAAGAAGAAGTAGAAGAAAGAAAACAAGAGGAGGCAGGAGAACTGGAAGAAGGAGAAGAAAAGGAAGAAGAAGAAGATGTTGAAAGTCAAGAAGGTCAACAAGAGGAGGAAGAAGAAGTAGTGTAAGCGGAAGAAAAGGAAGAAGGAAGAAGCAGAAGAAGAAGTGGAAGAATGAGAAGACAAGGAAGAAGTGCAAGTGGAAGAAAGAGAAGAAGAGCAGGCAGGAGAAGTGGAAGAAAGATAAGAAGAGGAAGAAGAAGGAGAGTAACTAGAAGAAGTGGAAGAAGGAGAAGAAAAGGAAGAATAAGAAGATGTGCAAAGTGAAGAAGTTGAAGATGGTGAACAAGAGGACGAAGAAGAAGTAGTGGAAGGAGGTGAGATGAAGAAGAAGAATTGGAACAAGGAGAAAAGGAGGAAAAGGAAGAAGGAGGGGAAGGGTAGGGAAGAAGAAGCAGAAGAAGTGGAATCTGGTGGAGAAGACGAAGAAGAAGAAGAAGAAGAAGTGTAAGCATAAGATTTGGGTGAAGGAGAAGAAGAGGAAGAGCAACAATGGGAAGCAACAAAAGTGGGGGATGGAGAAAAAGAGGAAGGAGAAGACGGAAAGGAAAGAAGAAGAAGTTGTGGAAGGAGAAGAAATGGAAGAAGAGGAAGAACAAGAAGTGTAAGCAGAAGAACCGGAAGAAGGAGACAAAAATGAAGAAGAACAACAAGTAGAAGAAGAAGAAGTGGTAGAAGGAGAGAATAAGAGGAATAGGAGGAAGTAGTGGAATGAAAGGAGATGAAGAAGAAGAAGTGGAAGAAGGAGAACGGGAGGAGGGAGAAGAGGTGGCAGAAGGAGAAGAAGAAGAAGAAGAAGAAGAAGTGGAAGAATGAGAAAAAGAGGAGGAAGAAGAAGCAATGGAAGGAAAAGGGGATGAAGAAGAAGCGGAACCAGGAGGAGGAGAAGAAGGGGAGGAAGAAGAAGTATGGTAGGCAGAAGAAGGGCAAGAAGGAGAAGAGAGGGAAGAAGAAGAACAAGTTGATGTAGTAGAAGTGGAAGAAGGTGAACAAGAGGAAGAAGAAGAAGTAGTTGAAGGAGTGGGGATGATGGAGAAGAAGTGGAAGAAGGAGAAAAAGAGGTAGAAAGGAAAGTGGAAGCAGAAGAAGGAGAAAGAGAGGGAGATGACGAAGGAAAGGAAGAAGAACAAGGAGATGAAGAGGAAGAAAAGAAAGGAAAGGAGAGGATGAAGAAGAAGTGGAAGAAAGACAACAAGAGGAGGCAGGAGAAGTGGAAGAAAGATAAGAAGAGGAAGAAGAAGGAGAGTAACTAGAAGAAGTGGAAGAAGGAGACGAAAAGGAAGAAGAAGAAGATGTGGATTGTGAAGAAGGTAAACAAGAGGAGAAGGAAGAAGTAGTGGAAGGAGGTGAGATGAAGAAGAAGAATTGGAACAAGGAGAAAAGGAGGAACAGGAAAAAGCAGGGGAAAGGAAGGGAAGAAGAAGCTGAAGAAGTGAAATCTGGAGGACAAGAGGAAGAAGAAGAAGAACTGTAAGCATAAGATTTGGGGGAAGGAGAAGAAGAGGAAGAGCAACAATGGGAAGCAACAGAAGTGGGGGATGGAGAAAAAGAGGAAGGAGAAGACGGAAAGGAAACAAGAAGAAGTTGTGGAAGGAGAAGAAATGGAAGAAGAGGAGGAAGAAGAAGTGTAAACAGAAGAAGCGGAAGAAGGAGACGAAAATGAAGAAGAATGATGAGGACATCAAGCTTGAAGGACTTGGAGGACCTAAGACAAGGGCAAGGACAAGAAGAGCTAAGGAAGCTATTCAACAAGTATTGGCAGCCCTTTTACAAAAAGAGCCAAACGTTGAAGAAATAAAGTTTAAAATTGTTAATTGTCTCAGGACTGAAGAGAGCGATACTTGACCTTAGTGGAAGAGAAGTTTGAAATAAATTAAACTCATTTTCTTGGAGTTTACTTAGTTAATGGTGAGCAACCAGAATTGTCTAATTAAAGTTGCAGCCACCTAGGTTATCAATTATAATTAGTATACGTGTTTAATTTACTTTGGCAGTTACGCTTTGTTATTAAGCTGCCCATTATTAGTTTTTATTATTTTGTAACTTCAGCTGAATTTAGAAAGCCACTAAACCTACACAAGCTGAGTTTATTAGGCATATAAATTTGGGCAAGACTGAGATGTAAGGCAAAATATTTTGGAAATAAAAAAACTAGTTGAGTTTTCTCTCCTTTGGGTTCTTGACAATCCAAAATCTTTTGAGATTTATCAAAGGTAATTCACCCCTTTGTGTGTGTAATCTCGTAGACATATCTTCCATCCTTGGAAGTGTGGAGTCTATCAATTCCAATTCCATTTTCTGTCTTTTCCATTCATACTCAATTCTCGCCAGCAAACTCTATAACAGGAAAGTGCTACACTATTCAAAAACTCGTTTAATTGTTGAATTTCAAAAACTTTTAATTTCCATTCTGTGTCTAAAAGTTTGATAGTAATTCTATTCAGTTTATTTTTTTTGCAATTGTTTGCATTCCATGTTGATCAATTTTGTTAACGGTAGGGTCCTTTCAGAATCCTAAACTGACAGCGGATTCATATCATTTGGTATCAGAGCTCCGGCTTCTAGGAATTGCTAGGCTGCTGTTCTGGGTAATTTCTGTCCTTAATTTTCATCATATCATAATATTACCTTTATTGTTATTTCTTTGACTGAACCATTGCAAAAGTTAGGTCCTTAAAACAATTCTGAATTTTTTTTTTAAAAAAAAAAACTAGAAGTGAAAGAAAGCATGCAAAAATTTAGTTAAAAAAAAAAATTGGGCTGAATGGTTCATGTTATTAGAAAAATTTTAAGCTCATTCTTAAGGTAATATTGTGTTTGAATTGAGGAAGAAAATACTGCACCTTGTTAGTATACAATTCTGAATTTTGGCTGCACTTCTTGGTTGCAAATTGTTCAATTTCCATTCTGGTTTGCTGCACCTGTGTTGCGCATCATTCCCTGAATTTTGCTGCACCTATTGGCTTCATTTTAAGCCAAAATTTCAACCCTTTGTTGGTGTCAAAATTCTGGTTGTTGTCCTATTTGTTTGTATTCTTCTTTGTGTTTCATTTGAGTCATTTTTGTTAGCTTTTCTTGAGTTATTTGGGCTGCATACAGGTTGGTGTTGTCTTTGAATTTATTCTCTTTTTGGTCTGTTAAGAACTTAAGGAGGAATAGAGAGGAAAAAGGCAAGAGAGTTTCATTATAGTAAAAGCCAATATTGTTTAGCGCAAACACTTGAGTGGGTGAGAACATTTTCAAACACCACATACATACTTTTTCTTGTGACATTTGACCTGTTTGTTTATCATGGCGGAAAGAAATAATAACAATGATCTTCATTTTTTGTAACGTTTCATTAATTTAGAAATTAATGTAACATGCAATTAATCATGTGTGATAATTGCGTGATAATAGAGTATTTAATTTTTCTTTTGGGAGTTACGATTTTGAACAGTCACCTAATTCTATAAATAGGGGCTGAATTGTACTCTAAGGAGAACGATTGAATTAGTGAAATTATATTTGGGTTTTACCCTTTTGTGAGAGATGAATTTCTCTTTAGAACTTATCAAGGAATTTTTCCTTGTGGCGTTCTGCTAGACTTATCAAGGGTAAATCACTACCCTTGTGGCGTCATATGACTTATCTTCCATCATTGAAAGTGGTGTCATTTATCCCTTCGTTAAACCATTTTCATCCTTTCCATTTTCTTGTTTACCCAATTCTCATTGTTTTGTTAACTTATTACCTTCCAACCTAAATAGATTTGCAAAACGAATTCAACCCCTCTGGATTTCTATCAGAGAGAGAAGAGAGGATGAAGAAAGGAGAAGAAGGAAAGAACTAGAAAGAAAAAGAGAAAAAGAGGAAGAAGAGAGAAGGAGAGGAGAAGAGACTAAGATCTGGGAGGGAGAGTGAAAGACAAAATAAAGGAATTCTCATAAGATCCCCATCTAGGCATTTTACCTCTAGTGAAGAAGAATACTATAGAAATCAACATAAGCCTCACTCTCATTCATCATACAATCATCATTCTCCTCAAGAGAACATAAATCATGCTAGGGAACCAAAGGTAGACCTACCCCATTTTCATGGTAGGGAAGATGTTGAGACTTACCTAGATTGGGAAGTCAAAGTGGAACAACTCTTTCGATGCTATGAAATTAGGGAAGAAAGGAAAGTACCTTTGGCCTCCCTTAGTTTTCAAGGTTCTGCTTTGCATTGGTGGGATGGGTTAGTCAAGGATAGGGCCTGTAAACAAATGCCTGACATTCGCTACTGGAATGATTTAAAAACTTGTTTGCGAAGAAGGCACATTCCTTCATATTATGAGAGCGATCTTTTGGATAGGCTCCAAAGGCTTAGGCAACATAACCTAAATATTGAGGAGTATAGACAAAAGATGGAGCTTCTCATACTAAGGGCCAATATCATTGAGGAACCCAATGCCACCCTTGCTAGGTTTTTGTGTGGATTAAGCTCTGACATTAGAGATAAGGTAGAGCTTCTTTCATACTCAAACCTTGATGAGTTGTTAGAACTTTGTGTAAGAGCTGAGAATCAACTCAAGAGAAAAAGCTTTAAAAAAGATTCTCCCTCTTACTCAAAGAGAGACCAACTTAAGGGAAACTCTTTCAAGGGTTTTCCCAAAGAGGAACCCAAGCATTTTCAAGATACAAAAGCACCTCATGTAGAGAGAAAAACCCCTACTACTAAGCCTACTGAGAGGCAAAGTAGTATCAAATGCTTCAAATGTCTTGGAAGAAGCCACATTGCCTCTCAATGCCCTAACAAGAAAACCATGATCATAAGGGGACAAGACATTTGTAGTGAGAATAGCTCATCTTCCTCCTCTAGTTAGAGTGAGGAAGAAGGGGGACATACTTTTGAACAACAGTGTGAGGAAGCTTTTCCTTATGAGGGGGACCTCCTTATGGTTCAAAGGCTTCTTGGAAGCCAACCTCTAGAGCTTAGCCAGTCACAAAGAGAGAACATCTTCCATACAAGATGTAAAGTAAATGACAAAGTATGTTCTCTCCTTGCTGATAGTGGCTCCTGTTGTAACTGTTGTAGCTCTAGGTTGGTTGAAAAGCTAGCCTTGACTACCATGCCCCATCCCAAACCTTGCAAATTGCAATGGCTCAATGAGCAAGGGGAGATGGTAGTCAATGAACAAGTTATGGTTCCAATTTCCATAGGATCTTATAATGATGAGATTCTTTGTGACATAGTTCCCATGGAGGCTGGTCATATCCTGTTGGGAAGACCATGGCAATTTGACAAAAAAGCTATTCACCATGGTCACTCCAACCAAATAATTCTCACCCATAATGAAAAGCGCTTCAAATTGTATCCTTTGTCACCTTCTCAAGTGGCTGAAGATCAATTTGCGATGAAAAAGAAAAGAGTTGAGGAAAAACAAAAACAAAAAAAAAATACAACAAGCTTTACCCTTAAAGCTTGAAAAGGGTAAAGAGAGAGAGCCGGAAGGTGATGCCCCTTCAAAAGGGAATATTAGTAAAAGGAGCCTATTTGCAACTAAACGTGATTTAAAAGAAGCTCCTTTGACTAACAAGCCCTTTTATCTCCTCTTTTGAAAAGAAGCATCAAATCCTTCTCCCATTTTGCATTCTTCTGCTGAGAGCACTACCACAACCCATGCACATGAGCACCTTCCTCAAGGGGTTCAAGATATTTTAAAAGAATTTGATGACATATTCCCTAACGAGGTTCCGAAAGGACTTCCTCCCATTAGGGGTATATAACATCAAATTGATTTGGTGCCTGGCGCAAGTCTACATAATAGACCTGCCTATAGGACCAACCCCATGGAGACCCAAGAGATTGAGTCTCAAGTGAATGAGCTGTTGGAGAAGGGTTGGGTTCAAAAGAGCCTAAGCCCTTGTGCTGTGCCAGTCTTGTTGGTGGCCAAGAAGAATGGCCAATGGAGGATGTGTGTTGATTGTCGTTCAATCTGATGAGGACATCAAGCTTGAAGGACTTGGAGGACCTATGACAAGGGCAAGGACAAGAAGAGCTAAGGAAGCTATTCAACAAGTATTGGCAGCCCTTTTACAAAAAGAGCCAAACATTGAAGAAATAAAGTTTAAAATTGTTAATTGTCTCAGGACTGAAGAGAGCAATGCTTGACCTTAATGGAGGAGAAGTTTGAAATAAATTAAACTCATTTTCTTGGAGTTTACTTAGTTAATGGTGGGCAACCAGAATTGTCTAATTAAAGTTGCAGCCACCTAGGTTATCAATTATAATTAGTATACGTGTTTAATTTACTTTGGCAGTTACACTTTGTTATTAAGTTGCCCATTATTAGTTTTTATTATTTTGTAACTTCAGCTGAATTTAGAAAGCTACTAAACCTACACAAGCTGAGTTTATTAGGCATATAAATTTGGGCAAGACTGAGATGTAAGGAGAATATTTTGGGAAATAAAAAAAAACTAGTTGAGGTTTTCTCTCCTTTGGGTTCTTGACAATCCAAAATCTTTTGAGATTTATCAAAGGTAATTCACCCCTTTGTGTGTGCAATCTCGTAGACATATCTTCCATCCTTTGAAGTGTGGAGTCTATCAATTCCAATTCCATTTTCTGTCTTTTCCATTCATACTCAATTCTGGCCAGCAAACTCTATAACAGGAAAGTGCTACACTATTCAAAAACTCGTTTAATTGTTGAATTTCAAAAACTTTTAATTTCCACTCTGTGTCTAAAATTTTGATAGTAATTCTATTCAGTTTATTTTTTTGCAATTGTTTGCATTCCATGTTGATTAATTTTGTTAACGCGGCAAGCTAAATTCCTGGGGTCCTTTCAGAATCCTAAGCTGACAGCGTATTCATATCATTTGGTATCAGAGCTCCGGTTTCTAGGAATTGCAAGGCTGCTGTTCTGGGTAATTTCTGTCCTCAATTTTCATCATATCATGATATTACCTTATTGTTATTTCTTTGACTGAACCATTGAAAAAGTTAGGTCCTTAAAACAATTCTGAATTTTTAAAAAAAAAAAATAGAAGTGAAAGAAAGCAAGCAAAAATTGAGTTAAAAAAAAAAAATTGGGCTGAATGGTTCATGTTACTAGAAAAATTTTAAGCTCATTCTTAAGGTAATATTGTGTTTGAATTGAGGAACAAATACTGAACCTTGTTAGTATATAATTCTGAATTTTGGCTGCACTTCTTGGTTACAAATTGTTCAATTTCCATTCTGTTTTGCTGCACCTGTGTTGCGCATCATTCCGTGAATTTTGCTGCACCTATTGGCTTCATTTTAAGCCAAAATTTCAACCCTTTGTTGGTGTCAAAATTCTGGTTGTTGTCCTATTTGTTTGTGGTCTTCTTTGTGTTTCATTTGAGTCATTTTTGTTAGCTTTTCTTGAGTTATTTGGGCTGCACACAAGTTGGTGTTGTCTTTGAATTTATTCTCTTTTTGGTCTGTTAAGAACTTAAGGAGGAATAGAGAGGAAAAAGGCAAGAGAGTTTCATTATAGTAAAAGCCAATATTGTTTAGCGCAAACACTTGAGTGGGTGAGAACATTTTCAAACACCACATACATACTTTTTCTTGTGACATTTGACCTGTTTCTTTATCATGGCGGAAAGAAATAATAACAATGATCTTCAGCTTCAAATTGTTGCACTATCCCAGCATTTAGAGAGATTGATGAAGCAACAACAAGATGAGTTCCATGAGAGGTTGGATCAGTTGGAGAATAGAACCCCACCAGCAGGAGGAGGAGGAGGAGGAAGGCCAAATAGAAATGAAGGAAGAATAGAAAGAGTGAAGTTGAATGTGCCTCCTTTCAAGGGTAGGAGTGATCCTGAGGCATACTTGGAGTGGGAGTTAAAAATTGAGCATGTGTTCTCTTGCAACAATTATAGTGAGGAGCAAAAGGTGAGACTTGCAACTGCTGAATTTTCAGATTATGCTTTTATTTGGTGGAACAAGTTGCAAAGGGAGAGGATTAGAGATGAAGAGCCTATGGTGGACACTTGGACTGAAATGAAGAGGCTCATGAGGAAGCGGTATGTACCTTCTAGCTTCCATAGAGACTTAAAATTGAAACTTCAAAAATTGTCTCAAGGAAGCAAGGGAGTGGAGGAGTACTATAAGGAGATGGAGGTGCTTATCATCCAAGCAAAAATTGAAGAAGATCCTGAGGTAACTATGGCTCGCTTCCTTAGTGGCTTAAATCATGATATTAGAGATGTTGTTGAGTTGCAGGAATTTGTAGAAATGGAGGATCTGTTGCATAAGGCCATTCAGGTAGAACAACAGTTAAAAAGGAAAAGTGCAACAAGAAGGAGTTCTACCAATTTTAATAATTCCAATTGGAAGGATAGGAGGAAAGAAGGAGCTGCCTCATCTAGTAATACAACACCTTCTAGCCATGGAAAATTCCCTCAAAAGAAAGATGATAATCCACCTAAAAAGACTAGAGAAGTGAAGTGTTTCAAGTGCTTGGGCATGGGTCATTATGCCTATGAGTGTCCCACAAAGAAGATTGTTCTTCTCAAAGATAATGGGGAATACACAAGCCAATCAGAAGCTAGTGGTGGAGAAGAAGAGGAGAGTTGTACATGATTAGGAGACTGTTGGGAAGTCAAGTCAAGGCCGAAGATGCATCTCAAAGGGAGAACATCTTTCACCCAAGATGTTTAGTCAATGGTAATGTTTGTTTGGTAATTATTGATGGAGGGAGTTGTACCAATGTGGTGAGTTCAAGATTAGTGTCAAAGATGAACATGGACACTACACCGCATCCTAGACAATATAAACTCCAATGGCTTAGTGAAGGAGAAGAAGTTAAAGTGAAACAGCAAGCAGAGGTTCCTTTCTCCATTGGGAAGTATCAAGATAAGGTTTTATGTGATGTGGTTCCCATGGAGGCCAGCCATATCCTTTTAGGGAGGCCGTGGCAGTATGATACCAAAGCTATTCATGATGGTTTCACTAATAAAATTTCCTTTATGTATCAGGATAAAAAGGTGGTTCTTAAGCCTTTGTCTCCTAAAGAGGTATGTGAGGATCAATTAAAAATGAGAGAAAAGTTAGCAAATGAGAGAAAGAGTGAAACACCTGAGAGGAAAAAGAGTGAAACACCTGAAAGAAAAAAGAGAGAAAAGAATAAGAGTGAAACACTTGAGGGCAAGCAGCTGTGTTTAGCAAGAGAAAGGGAGGTAAGGAGGGTGCTTTGCGCAAGACAGCCCCTCTACTTATTGCTTTGTCAAAATCAAATTGTGTATGCTAACCAGTTTGACAAGTTTGAATTGCCTTCTTGTATTGAGTCTCTTTTGCAGGATTTTGAGGATGTGTTTCCAGCAAATGTACCTGATGGCTTGCCACCTATGAGGGGAATTGAGCATCACATTGATCTCATTCCAGGAGCTTCTTTGCCCAATCGTCCAGCTTATAGGAGCAACCCACAGGAGACCAAAGAGATCGAAAGGCAAGTTACTGAACTCATGAGCAAAGGGTGGGTAAGAGACAGCATGAGTCCATGTGCTGTACCTGTGATTCTAGTACCCAAAAAGGATGGTTCATGGAGGATGTGTTCTGATTGTAGAGCCATAAACAACATCACCATCAAATATAGACATCCAATTCCCAGGTTAGATGATCTTCTTGATGAACTATATGGTGCATGTGTGTTTTCTAAAATTGATCTGAAAAGTGGCTATAATCAGATTAGGATTGGAGAAGGAGATGAATGGAAAACTGCTTTTAAGACTAAATATGGATTGTATGAGTGGCTGGTTATGCCCTTTGGTTTGACAAATGCACCTAGTACTTTCATGAGATTAATGAATCATGTCTTAAGAGAGTTTATTGGAAAATTTGTTGTGGTGTACTTTGATGATATTCTGATCTATAGCACTAATCTTGAATTGCATGTTGAACATTTGCAGGCTGTTATGAATGTGCTTAGAAAAGAACAATTGTATGCCAATTTGGACAAATGCATTTTTTGTACTGATCATGTAGTATTCCTAGGCTTTGTTGTTAATGCTAAAGGGGTACAGGTTGATGTGGAAAAGGTTAAGGCCATCCAAGAATGGCCTACACCTAAAACCGTGAGTGAGGTGAGGGGATTTCATGGTTTAGCAAGTTTCTACAGGAGATTTGTTAAAGATTTTAGTACTGTGGCTGCACCTCTAAATGAAATTGTTAAAAAAAATGTGGGTTTTAAATGGGGAGAGAAACAAGAAGAGGCCTTTGCTGCCCTTAAGCATAAGCTTGTTAATTCACCTATTCTTGCCATGCCTAATTTTGGAAAATCATTTGAAATTGAATGTGATGCATCAAATGTGGGTATTGGGGCTGTTTTATTGCAAGATGGTCATCCAATTGCTTATTTCAGTGAAAAGTTAAGTGGGGTTGCCCTTAACTATTCTACTTATGATAAGGAATTATATGCGTTGGTGAGGGCTTTAAAAACATGGCAACATTATCTGTTACCCAAGGAATTTGTCATTCATAGCGACCATGAGTCTTTAAAATATTTAAAGGGTCAAGGTAAGCTTAATAAGAGGCATGCTAAGTGGGTAGAATTTTTAGAACAATTTCCATATGTTATCAAGCATAAAAAGGGAAAAGGGAACGTAGTGGCTGATGCGCTTTCTAGGAGGCATGCATTACTTTCTATGCTTGAGACTAAATTGTTTGGTCTTGAATCTTTGAAAGATATGTATAAATATGATGTGGATTTTGCTGAAATATTTGCTGCATGTGAAAAGCTTTCTGAAAATGGATATTATAGGCATAATGGATTTTTGTTTAAAGCCAATAAATTGTGTGTGCCTAAATGTTCCATTAGAGAGTTGCTTGTAAGTGAATCACATGAGGGGGGTTTGATGGGTCATTTTGGGGTTCAAAAGACTTTGGAAATTTTGCAAGAGCATTTCTTTTGGCCTCACATGAAACGATATGTGCATAAGTTTTGTGACCACTGCATTGTGTGTAAAAAGGCCAAATCTAAGGTTAAGCCTCATGGATTGTATATTCCTTTGCCTGTTCCTGAATATCCTTGGACTGACATTTCTATGGACTTTGTTTTGGGGTTGCCTAAAACAAAGAATGGAAAGGATTTTGTGTTTGTTGTTGTTGATAGGTTTTCCAAGATGGCACATTTCATTCCTTGCAAAAAGGTGGATGATGCTAGCCATGTGGCTGATTTATTTTTCAAGGAAATAGTGAGACTTCATGGACTGCCAAGGAGCATTGTGAGTGATAGGGATGCAAAATTCCTTAGTCACTTTTGGAGGACCTTGTGGGGTAAAATTGGTACTAAATTGCTGTTTTCTACTACTTGCCACCCACAAATTGATGGTCAAACTGAGGTAGTCAATAGGACTTTAGGCATATTGCTTAGGACTGTTTTAAAGAAAAATCTTAAGTCTTGGGAAGCATGTTTGCCTCATGTTGAGTTTGCTTATAATAGGGTTATCCATAGCACGACTAATTGTTCTCCGTTTGAAATTGTGTATGGGTTCAATCCTTTGACTCCTCTTGATTTGTTGTCCATGCCTAACATTTCTATGTTTAAGCATAATGAAGCATAAGCTAAAGCTGAGTATGTGAAGAAGATGCATGAGCAAATGAAGGCTCAAATTGAAAACAAAAATGAGAGTTATGCAAGGCAAGCTAACAAAGGTAGGAAGAAGGTCGTGTTCCAACCTGGTGATTGGGTTTGGGTACACATGAGAAAGGAAAGGTTCGCTAAACAAAGAAAGTCAAAACTCCAACCAAGGGGAGATGGTCCTTTCCAAGTTCTAGAAAAGATCAATGACAATGCCTATAAGATTGATCTTCCAGAGGAGTATAATGTTAGTGCTACTTTTAATGTGTCTGATTTAACTCTCTTTGATGCAGATGAAGATGCTATTGATTTGGGGACAAATCCTCTTCAAGAGGGGGGGAGTGATGAGGACATCAAGCTTGAAGGACTTGGAGGACCTATGACAAGGGCAAGGACAAGAAGAGCTAAGGAAGCTATTCAACAAGTATTGGCAGCCCTTTTGCAAAAAGAGCCAAACATTGAAGAAATAAAGTTTAAAATTGTTAATTGTCTCAGGACTGAAGAGAGCAATGCTTGACCTTAATGGAGGAGAAGTTTGAAATAAATTAAACTCATTTTCTTGGAGTTTACTTAGTTAATGGTGGGCAACCAGAATTGTCTAATTAAAGTTGCAGCCACCTAGGTTATCAATTATAATTAGTATACGTGTTTAATTTACTTTGGCAGTTACACTTTGTTATTAAGCTGCCCATTATTAGTTTTTATTATTTTGTAACTTCAGCTGAATTTAGAAAGCCACTAAACCTACACAAGCTGAGTTTATTAGGCATATAAATTTGGGCAAAACTGAGATGTAAGGAGAATATTTTGGGAAATAAAAAAAAACTAGTTGAGGTTTTCTCTCCTTTGGGTTCTTGACAATCCAAAATCTTTTTAGATTTATCAAAGGTAATTCACCCCTTTGTGTGTGCAATCTCGTAGACATATCTTCCATCCTTGGAAGTGTGGAGTCTATCAATTCCAATTCCATTTTCTGTCTTTTCCATTCATACTCTGGCCAGCAAACTCTATAACAGGACAGTGCTACACTATTCAAAAACTCGTTTAATTGTTGAATTTCAAAAACTTTTAATTTCCATTCTGTGTCTAAAAGTTTGATAGTAATTCTATTCAGTTTATTTTTTTGCAATTGTTTGCATTCCATGTTGATTAATTTTGTTAACGCGGCAAGCTAAATTCCTAGGATCCTTTCAGAATCCTAAACTGACAGCGGATTCATATCACAATCAACAACAACACCATCAAATATAGGCACCCAATCCCCCGTCTTGATGACATGTTGGATGAATTGCATGGGGCAAAAATATTTTCAAAAATAGATCTTAGAAGTGGTTACCACCAAATAACGATCAAAGAGGGTGATGAGTGGAAAACTGCTTTTAAGACTAAATTTGGTCTTTATGAGTGGTTGGTTATGCCTTTTGGGCTAACTAATGCCCCAAGCACATTCATGCGCTTAATGAATCATGTACTAAGGGATTGCCTTGGTAAATTTTGTGTAGTTTACTTTGATGACATTTTAGTTTACTCTAGGAACCTAGATGACCATTTAGGACATCTAAGGCATGTTTTTTCTCTTCTTAGGAGTAATCATCTCTTTGGTAACTTAGAAAAATGCACTTTTTGTGCAGATAGTGTAGTTTTCCTAGGTTTTGTAGTTAGCACAAAAGGGGTTTATGTTGACCCTGAAAAGATAAAAGCTATTCAAGAATGGCCCACCCAAAAGAGTGTGACAGAGATCAAAAGCTTTCATGGTCTTCCTGGATTTTATAGGCGCTTTGTGCCTAATTTCTCCACGCTCTTCGCACCAATAAATGATTTGGTGAAAAAGGAAGTTCCTTTCCTTTGGGGTGAGAAACAAGAGAAAGCCTTCCAGCTAATTAAGCATAAACTGACCCATGCACCAGTCTTGGCATTACCTGACTTTTCTAAAACATTTGAACTTGAATGTGATGCCTCTGGTGTAGGTGTAGGGGCTGTCTTGTTGCAAGGAGGGCACCCCATTGCGTATTTCAGTGAAAAACTCAATGGTGCCCCTCAACTACCCCACCTATGATAAGGAGTTTTATGCTCTAATTAGGGCCCTTCAAACTTGGGAGCATTACCTTGCTCCCAAGGAGTTTGTCATTCATAGTGACCATGAGTCACTAAAATATTTGAGGGGTCAAGGTAAATTGAACAAAAGGCATGCAACATGGGTGGAATATCTTGAATCCTTCCCTTATGTCATCAAGTACAAGAAAGGAAAACAAAATGTGGTGGCTGATGCTCTTTCTAGGCGTCATGCCCTTTATTCATCCTTGAGTGCAAAAATCTTGGGATTTGATGACATTCGGGCTATGTATCCGTCTGATAAGGATTTCGGCCCCATATTTGCTACCTTTGCATCTGCATTTGCATTAAAGGCCCATGATGGGTACTTCATCAGTGAGGGGTATCTTTACAAAGGGAGTAAGCTTTGTATACCCCAAGGATCAATTAGGAACTTACTTACAAAAGAGAGTCATGAAGGTGGGCTCATGGGGCATTTTGGGATTTCAAAAACCCTCATGCTTTTACAAGAGAAATTCTTTTGGCCCCATATGCGTAGAGATGTCCATAGACATTGCTCTAAATGTATAGCTTGCTTGCAAGCAAAGTCTAAAGCAATGCCTCATGGACTATACACACCTTTACCTGCTCCTTCTGCACCTTGGGAGGATATTAGCATGGATTTCATCCTTGGGCTCCCAAGAACCCAACGAGGTGCAGACTCCATATTTGTGGTGGTGGACCGATTTTCAAAAATGGCCCATTTTATTCCCTGCCACAAAGTGGATGATGCGAGCAACATCGCAAGACTTTTCTTTAAAGAGGTTGTCCGATTGCATGGTATACCCTCTTCAATAGTGTCAGATAGGGATGTGAAGTTCCTTAGCCATTTTTGGAAAACTCTTTGGGCTAAGCTGGGAACTAAACTTCTTTTCTCCACTACCTATCACCCTCAAACTGATGGGCAAACAGAAGTGGTGAATAGATCTTTATCCACTATGCTGAGGGCTCTCCTTAAAGGCAACCATAAGTCTTGGGATGAGTACCTTCCCTACATTGAATTTGCTTATAACCGGGTGGTTCATAGAACTACCAAGCATTCTCCTTTTGAGGTGGTCTATGGCTTTAATCCTCGTACTCCTCTAGATCTTTTACCTTTTCCTCTTTCTGTTACTGTGCATAAAGAAGGAGAGGCAAAAGCCATTTTTGTAAAACAATTACATGAGAGGGTTAAAGTTAACATAGAGCGCCAATCCTTGAGAGATGCTACTTTCGCCAATAGGTGGAGGAAAGAAGTCATCTTTGAAAAGGGCGACTGGGTATGGCTTCACTTGAGAAAGGATAGATTTCCTTCTCAAAGAAAGTCCAAACTTAGCCCTAGAGGAGATGGACCTTTCCAAATCCTTGAGCGGATCGGTAATAATGCCTATGTTTTAGATCTGCCTGAGGATTATGGCATAAGCACCAGTTTAATGTTTCTGATTTGTCTCCATTTGTAGGTTCTGAAAATGACGAAGACCCCATGGATTTGAGGTCAAATCCTCTTCAAGGGGGAGGAGATGATGTGACCATGCCTAGCCAAGGACCTATCACTAGGGCCATGGCTAGAAGGATTGAAGAAGACCTAGCCCTTGTAGACAAAGGAAGACTTCAACTCCTATGGAGAGTGAAGATATTAGGCTAGGGACTTTAGTTAATAAAATGTAATTTTCCTTTATTTTAATTTTGAGGAGCATTAAGAATTTAATTTGGGACATGTATTTAGTCCATTTTTTATTTTTAGGAGGTGTCTTAGGAATTTAGAGGGTGGATTTAGCTTTTTGGGTCTTTATGCAGGAAATAAGGGGTAGCCTTGATATCTACACCCCTCTTTTCTACATAAACCCCCTAAGCTAATAAGAAGGAATCTTGGCCCTTGGTTTGAGAAACTTGGGCACCAAGTTTGATGATCTAAGGAGTGAATTGTTTCTCAATTCTCCTCCCTTAGATCTCTCCTTTTAATCCTAGCCCTTCTTTTTTAGGTTATCTTGTTCAACAGGTTAGCTACCTCTATAAATAAGAGCTCATCCCTCACTTGTATTTTTTGACACTTGAATTTAATCCTAGAGACCATATTGGTTGAGGTTCTTACCTTTGAGTGTCCCCCTTTCTCCCTTGTGAGAGCTTCTAAGAGTTATCAAGGGACCCCTCCCTTGTGGCCTCTCCCCTTTGGCTTATCAAACATAGTATTTGTGGCACCTCACCCCATTCCTTTCCTATCCATAAATCCATTTCCCTTCCAAGTGACCTTAGAAAGGATCCTTTGGGCACGTGATCATCAAAGATCACATCAGGAGGAAGAAGAAGCAATGGAAGGAAAGGGGATGAAGAAGAAGTGGAACGACAAGGAGAAGAAGAAGGGGAGGAAGAAGAAGTAGTGTAGGTAGAAGAAGGGCAAAAAGGAGAAGAGAGGGAAGAAGAAGAACAAGTGGATGTAGTAGAAGTGGAAGAAGGTGAACAAGAGGAAGAAGAAGAAGTAGTTGAAGGAGTGTGGATGATGGAGAAGAAGTGGAAGAAGGAGAACAAGAGGTAGAAATGCAAGTGGAAGCAGAAGAAGGAGAAAAAGAGGGATATGACAAAGGAAAGGAAGAAGAAGAAGGAGATGAAGAGCAAGAAAAGGAAGGAAAGGAGAGGATGAAGAAGAAGTGGAAGAAAGAGAACAAGAGGAGGCAGGAGAAGTGCAAGAAAGATAAGAAGAGGAAGATGAAGGAGAGTAAGTAGAAGAAGTGGAAGAAGGAGAAGAAAAGGAAGAAGAAGAAAATGTGGAAAGTGAAGAGGTTGAAGAAGGTGAACAAGAGGAGGAAGAAGAAGTAGTGTTAAGAGGTGAGATGAAGAAGACGAATTGGAACAAGGAGAAAAGGAGGAAAACGAAGAAGAAGGGGAAGGGAAGGGAAGAAGAAGCAGAAGAAGTGGAATTTGGAGGAGAAGAGGAAGAAGACGAAGAAGTGTAAGCATAAGATTTGGGGGAAGGAGAGGAAGAGGAAGAGCAATAATGGGAAGCAACAGAAGTGGGGGATGGAGAAAAAAGGAAGGAAGACGGAAAGGAAAGAAGAACTTGTGGAAGGAGAAGAAATGGAAGAAGAAGAAGTGTAATGAGAAGAAGCGAAGAAGGAGACAAAAATGAAGAAGAACAACAAGTAGAAGTAGAAGAAGTGGTAGAAGTAGTGGAATGAAAGGAGATGAAGAAGAAGAAGTGGAAGAAGGAGAACGGGAGGAGGGAGAAGAGGTGGCAGAAGGAGAAGAAGAGGAAGTGGAAGAACGAGAAGAAAAGGAAGAAGTGCAAGTGGAGGAAGGAGAACAATAGGAAGAAGAAGAAGAAGGAAAGGGGATGAAGAAGAAGTGGAACAAGGAGGAGAAGAAGAAGGGGAGGAAGAAGAAGTAGTGTAGGCAGAAGAAGGGCAAGAAGGAGAAGAGAGGGAAGAAGAAGAACAAGTGGATGTAGTAGAAGTGGAAGAAGGTGAACAAGAGCAACAAGAAGAAGTAGTTGAAGGAGTGGGGATGATGGAGAAGAAGTGGAAGAAGGAGAACAAGAGGTAGAAATGCAAGTGGAAGCAGAAGAAGGAGAAAAAGAGGGATATGATGCAGGAAAGGAAGAAGAAGAAGGAGATGAAGAGGAAGAAAAGAAAAGAAAGGAGAGGATGAAGAAGAAGTGGAACAAAGAGAACAAGAGGAGGCAGGAGAAGTGGAAGAAAGATAAGAAGAGGAAGAAGAAGGAGAGTAACTAGAAGAAGTGGAAGAAGGAGAAGAGAAGGAAGAAGAAGAAGATGTGGAAAGTGAAGAAGCTGTACAAGAGTAGGAAGAAGAAGTAGTGGAAGGAGGTGTGACGAAGAAGAAGAGTTGGAACAAGGAGAAAAGGAGGAAAAGGAAGAAGGAGGGGTAGGGAAGGGAAAAAGAAGTAGAAGAAGTGGAATCTGGAGGAGAAGAGGAAGAAGAAGAAGAAGTGTAAGCATAAGATTTGGGGGAAGGAGAAGAAGAGGAAGAGCAACAATGGGAAGCAACAGAAGTGGGGGATAGATAAAAAGAGGAAGCAGAAGACAGAAAGGAAAGAAGAAGAAGTTGTGGAAGGAGAAGAAATGGAAGAAGAGGAAGAAGAAGAAATGTAAGCAGAAGAAGCGGAAGAAGGAGACGAAAATGAAGAAGAACAACAAGTAGAAGTAGAAGAAGTGGTAGAAGGAGAGAATAAGAGGAATAGGATGAAGAAGAAGAACTGGAAGAAGGAGAACGGGAGAAGGGAGAAGAGGTGGCAGAATGAGAAGAAGAGGAAGAAGAAGAAGTGGAAGAACGAGAAAAAAAGGAAGAAGTGCAAGTGGAAGAAGGAGAACAATAGGAAGAAGAAGATGCAGTGGAAGAATGAGAAAAAGAGGAGGAAGAAGAAGCAATGGAAGGAAAAGGGATGAAGAAGAAGTGGAACGACGAGGAGAAGAAGAAGGGGAGGAAGAAGAAGTAGTGTAGGCAGAAGAAGGGCAAGAAGGAGAAGAGAGGGAAGAAGAAGAACAAGTGGATGTAGTAGAGGTGGAAGAAGGTGAACAAGAGGAAGAAGAAGAAGTAGTTGAAGGAGTGGGGATGATGGAGAAGAAGTGGCAGAAGGAGAACAAGAGGTAAAAATGCAAGTCGACGCAGAAGAAGGAGAAAAAGAAGGATATGACGAAGCAAAGGAAGAAAAAGAAGGAGATGAAGAGGAAGAAAAGAAAGGAAAGGAGATGATGAAGAAGAAGTGGAAGAAAGAAGGAGAGTAACTAGTAAAAGTGGAAGAAGGAGAAGAAAAGGAAGAAGAAGAAGATGTGGAAAGTGAAGAAGTTGAGGAACGTGAACAAGAGTAGGAAGAAGAAGTAGTGGAACGAGGTGAGATGAAGAAGAAGAATTGGGACAAGGAGAAAAGGAGGAAAACGAAGAAGGAGGGGAAGGGAAGGGAAGAAGAAGCAGAAGAAGTGGAATCTCGAGGAGAAGTCGAAGAAGAGGAAGAGTAACAATGGGAAGCAACAGAAGTGGGGGATGGAGAAAAATAGGAAGGCGAAGACAGAAAGGAAAGAAGAACAAGTTGTGGAAGGAGAAGAAATGGAAGAAGAGGATGAAGAAGAAGTGTAAGCAGAAGAAGCAGAAGAGGGAGACGAAAATGAAGAAGAACAACAAGTAGAAGTAGAAGAAGTGGTAGAAGAAGAGAACAAGAGGAATAGGAGGAAATAGTGGAATGAAAGGAGATGAAGAAGAAGAACTGGAAGAAGCAGAACGGGAGAAGGGAGAAGAGGTGGCAGAATGAGAAGAAGAGGAAGAAGAAGAAGTGGAAGAACGAGAAGAAAAGGAAGAAGTGCAAGTGGAAGAAGGAGAACTATAGGAAGAAGAAGCAATGGAAGGAAAGGGGATGAAGAAGAAGTGGAACAAGGAGGAGAAGAAAAAGGGGAGGAAGAAGAAGTAGTGTAGGCAGAAGAAGGGCAAAAAGGAGAAGAGAGGGAAGAAGAAGAACAAGTGGATATAGTAGAAGTGGAATAAGGTGAACAAGAGGAAGAAGAAAAAGTAGTTGAAGGAGTGGGGATGATGGAGAAGAAGTGGAAGAAGGAGAACAAGAGGTAGAAATGCAAGTGTTAGAAGAAGAAGGAGAAAAAGAGGGATATGATGAAGGAAAGGAAGAAGAAGAAGGAGATGAAGAGAAAGAAAAGAAAGCAAAGGAGAGGATGAAGAAGAAGTGGAAGAAAGAGAACAAGACGAGGCAGGAGAAGTGGAAGAAAGATAAGAAGAGGAAGAAGAAGGAGAGTAACTAGAAGAAGTGGAAGAAGGAGAAGAAAAGGAAGAAGAAGAAAATGTGGAAAGTGAAGAGGTTGAAGAAGGTGAACAAGAGGAGGAAGAAGAAGTAGTGGAAAGAGGTCAGATGAAGAAGACGAATTGGAACAAGGAGAAAAGGAGGAAAACTGATGAGGACATCAAGCTTGAAGTACTTGGAGGACCTATGACAAGGGCAAGGACAAGAAGAGCTAAGGAAGCTATTCAACAAGTATTGGCAGCCCTTTTGCAAAAAGAGCCAAACATTGAAGAAATAAAGTTTAAAATTGTTAATTGTCTCAGGACTGAAGAGAGCAATACTTGACCTTAATGGAAGAGAAGTTTGAAATAAATTAAACTCATTTTCTTGGAGTTTACTTAGTTAATGGTGGGCAACCAGAATTGTCTAATTAAAGTTGCAGCCACCTAGGTTATCAATTATAATTAGTATACGTGTTTAATTTACTTTGGCAGTTACACTTTGTTATTAAGCTGCCCATTATTAGTTTTTATTATTTTGTAACTTTAGCTGAATTTAGAAAGCCACTAAAGCTACACAAGCTGAGTTTATTAGGCATATAAATTTGGGCAAGACTGAGATGTAAGGCAGAATATTTTGGAAATAAAAAACTAGTTGAGTTTTCTCTCCTTTGGGTTCTTGACAATCCAAAATCTTTTGAGATTTATCAAAGGTAATTCACCCCTTTGTGTGTGCAATCTCGTAGACATATCTTCCATCCTTGGAAGTGTGGAGTCTACAAATTCCAATTCCATTTTCTGTCTTTTCAATTCGTACTCAATTCTGGCCAGCAAACTCTACAACAGGAAAGTGCTACACTATTCAAAAACTGGTTTAATTGTTGAATTTCAAAAACTTTTAATTTCCATTATGTGTCTAAAAGTTTGATAGTCATTCTATTCAGTTTATTTTTTTGCAATTGTTTGCATTCCATGTTGATTAATTTTGTTAACGCGGCAAGCTAAATTCCTAGGGTCCTTTCAGAATCCTAAACTGACAGCGGATTCATATCAAAAACGAAGAAGAAGGGAAGAAGAAGCAGAAGAAGTGGAATTTGGAGGAGAAGAGGAAGAAGATGAAGAAGTGTAAGCATAAAATTTGAGGGAAGGAGAGGAAGAGGAAGAGCAACAATGGGAACCAACAGAAGTGGGGGATGGAGAAAAAAGGAAAGGAAAGAAGAACTTGTGGAAGGAGAAGAAATGGAAGAAGAAGAAGTCTAATCAGAAGAAGCGAAGAAGGAGACGAAAATGAAGAAGAACAACAAGTAGAAGTGAAAGGAGATGAAGAAGAAGAAGTGGAAGAAGGAGAACGGGAGGAGGGAGAAGAAGTGGCAGAAGGAGAAGGAGAGGAAGTAGAAGAAGTGGAAGAACGAGAAGAAAAGGAAGAAGTGCAAGTGGAAGAAGGAGAACAATAGGAAGAAGAAGAAGAAGTGAAGAATCAGAAAAAGAGGAGGAAGAAGAAGCAATGGAAGGAAAGGGGATGAAGAAGAAGTGGAACAAGGAGGAGAAGAAGAAGGGGAGGAAGAAGAAGTAGTGTAGGCAGAAGAAGGGCAAGAAGGAGAAAAGAGGGAAGAAGAAGAACAAGTGGATGTAGTAGAAGTTGAAGAAGGTGAATAAGAGGAAGAAGAAGAAGTAGTTGAAGGAGTGGGGATGATGGAAAAGAAGTGGAAGAAGGAGAACAAGAGGTAGAAATGCACATGGAAGCAGAAGAAGGAGAAAAAGAGGGATATGACGAAGGAAAGGAAGAAGAAGAAGGAGATGAAGAGGAAGAAAGGGAAGGAAAGGAGAGGATGAAGAAGAAGTGGAAGAAAGAGAACAAGAGGAGGCAGGAGAAGTGGAAGAAAGATAAGAAGAGGAAGAAGAAGGAGAGTAACTAGAAGAAGTGGAAGAAGGAGAAGAAAAGGAAGAAGAAGAAAATGTGGAAAGTGAAGAGGTTGAAGAAGGTGAACAAGAGGAGGAGGAAGAAGTAGTGGAAAGAGGTCAGATGAAGAAGACGAATTGGAACAAGGAGAAAAGGAGGAAAAGGAAGAAGAAGGGGAAGGGAAGGGAAGCGAAGAAGAAGCAGAAGAAGTGGAATTTGTAAGAGAAGAGGGAGAAGAAGAAGAAGTGTAAGCATAAGATTTGGGGGAAGGAGAGGAAGAGGAAGAGCAACAATGGGAAGCAACAGAAGTGGGGGATGGAGAAAAAAGGAAGGAAGACAGAAAGGAAAGAAGAAGTTGTGGAAGGAGAAGAAATGGAAGAAGAAGAAGTGTAAGCAGAAGAAGCGGAAGAAGGAGACGAAAATGAAGAAGAACAACAAGTAGAAGTAGAAGAAGTGATAGAAGTAGTGGAATGAAAGAAGAGGATGAAGAAGAAGTGGAAGAAGGAGAACGGGAGGAGGGAGAAGAGTTGGCAGAAGGAGAAAAAGAGGATGAAGAAGAAGTGGAAGAAGGAGAAGAAAAGGAAGAAGTGCAAGTGGAAGAAGGAGAACAATAGGAAGAAGATGAAGAAATGGAAGAATGAGAAAAAGAGGAGGAAGAAGAAGCAATGGAAGGAAAGGGGATGAAGAAGAAGTGGAACAAGGAGGAGAAGAAGAAGGGGAGGAAGAAGAAGTAGTGTAGGCAGAAGAAGGGCAAGAAGGAGAACAGAGGGAAGAAGAACAACAAGTGGATGTAGTAGAAGTGGAAGAAGGTGAACAAGAGGAAGAAGAAGAAGTAGTTGAAGGAGTGGGGATGATGGAGAAGAAGTAGAGTAACTAGAAGAAGTGGAAGAAGGTGAATAAGAGGAAGAAGAAGAAGTAGTTGAAGGAGTGGGGATGATGGAGAAGAAGTGGAAGAAGGAGAACAAGAGGAGGCAGGAGAAGTGGAAGAAAGATAAGAAGAGGAAGAAGAAGTAGAGTAACTAGAAGAAGTGGAAGAAGGAGAAGAAAAGGAAGAAGAACAAGATGTGGAAAGTGAAGAAGTTGAAGAAGGTGAACAAGAGGAGGAAGAAGAAGTAGTGGAAGGAGGTGAGATGAAGAAGAAGAATTGGAACGACGAGAAAAGGAGGAAAAGGAAGAAGGCGGGGAAGGGAAGGCAAGAAGAAGCAGAAGAAGTGGAATCTGCAGGAGAAGAGGAAGAAGAAGAAGAAGTGTAAGCATAAGATTTGGGGTAAGGAGAAGAACAGGAAGACCAATAATTGGAAGCAACAGAAGTGTGGGGATGGAAAAAAAGAGGAGGGAGAAGACAGAAAGGAAAGAAAAAGAAGTTGTGGAAGGAGAAGAAATGGAAGAAGAGGAACACGAAGACGTGTAAGCAGAAGAAGAGGAAGAAGGAGACGAAAATGAAGAAGAACAACAAGTAGAAGTAGAAGAAGTGGTAGAAGTAGTGGAATGAAAGGAGATGAAGAAGAAGAAGTGCAAGAAGGAGAACGGGTGGAGGGAGAAGAGGTGGTAGAAGGAGAAGAAGAGTAAGAAGAAGAAGTGGAAGAAGGAGAAGAAAAGGAAGAAGTGCAAGTGGAAGAAGGAGAACAATAGGAAGAAGAAGAACTAGAAGAATGAGAAAAAGAGTAGGAAGAAGAAGCAATGGAAGGAAAGGGGATGAAGAAGAAGTGGAATAAGGAGGAGAAGAAGAAGGGGAGGAAGAAAAAGTAGTGTAGGCAGAAGAAGGGCAAGAAGGAGAAGAGAGGGAAGAAGAAGAACAAGTGGATGTAGTAGAAGTGGAAGAAGGAGAACAACAGGTAGAAATGCAAGTGGAAGCAGAAGAAGGAGAAAAAGAGGGATATAACAAAGGAATGGAAGAAGAAGAAGGAGATGAAGAGGATGAAAAGAAAGGAAAGGAGAGGATGAAGAAGATGTGGAAGAAAGAGAACAAGAGGAGGCAGGACAAGTGGAAGAAAGATAAGAAGAGGAAGAAGAAGGAGAGTAACTAGAAGAAGTGGAAGAAGGAGAACAAAAGGAAGAAGAAGAAGAAGTGGAAAGTGAAGAAGGTGAACAAGATGAGGAAGAAGAAGTAATGGAAGAAGGTGAGATGAAGAAGAAGAATTGGAACAAGGAGAAAGGGAGGAAAAGGAAGAAGGAGGGGAAGGGAAGGGAAGAAGAAGCAGAAGAAGTGGAAGCTGTAGGAGAAGAGGAAGAAGAAGAAGAAGTGTAAGCATAAGATTTGGGGGAAGGACAAGAAGAGGAAGAGCAACAATGGGAAGCAACAGAAGTGGGGGATGGAGAAAAAGAGGAAGGAGAAGACGGAAAGGAAAGAAGAAGAAGTTGTGGAAGGAGAAGAAATGGAAGAAGAGGAACCAGAAGAAGTGTAACCAGAAGAAGCGATAGAAGGAGACGAAAATGAAGAAGAACAACAAGTAGAAGTAGAAGAAGTGGTAGAAGTAGTGGAATGAAAGGAGATGAAGAAGAAGAAGCGGAAGAAGGAGAACGGGAGGAGGGAGAAGAGGTGGCAGAAGGAGAAGAAGAAGTGGAATAACGAGAAGAAAAAGAAGTGCAAGTTGGAGAAGGAGAACAATAGGAAGAAGAAGAAGAAGTGGAAGAATGAGAAAAAGAAGAGGAAGAAGAAGCATTAGAAGGAAAGGGGATGAAGAAGAAGTGGAACAAGGAGGAGAAGAAGAAGGGGGGGAAGAAGAAGTAGTGTAGGCAGAAGACGGGCAAGAAGGAGAAGAGAGGGAAGAAGAAGAACAAGTGGATATAGTAGAAGTGGAAGAAGGTGAACAAGAGGAAGAAGAAGAGGTAGTTGAAGGAGTTGCGATGATGGAGAAGAAGTGGAAGAAGGAGAACAAGAGGTAGAAATGCAAGTGGAAGCAGAAGAAGGAGAAAAAGAGGGATATGACGAAGGAAAGGAAGAAGAAGAAGGAGATGAAGAGGAAGAAAAGAAAGGAAAGGAGAGGATGAAGAAGAAATGGAAGAAAGAGAACAAGAGGAGGTAGGAGAAGTGGAAGAAATATAAGAAGAGGAAGAAGTGGAAGAAGGAGAAGAAAAGGAAGAAGACGAACATGTGCAAAGTGAAGAAGTTGAAGAAGGTGAACAAGAGGAGGAAGAAGAAGCAGTGGAAGGAGGTGAGATGAAGAAGAAGAATTGGAACAAGGAGTAAAGGAGGAAAAGGAAGAAGGAGGGGAAGGGAAGGGAAGAAGAAGCAGAAGAAGTGGAATCTGGAGGAGAAGAGGAAGAAGAAGAAGTGTATGTGTAAGATTTGGGGGAAGGAGGAGAAGAGGAAGGGCAACAATGGGAAGCAACAGAAGTGGGGGATAGAGAAAAAGAAGAAGGAGAAGATGAAAAGGAAAGAAGAAGTTGTGGAAGGAGAAGAATTGTAAGCAAAAGAAGCGGAAGTAGGAGACAAAAATGAAGAAGAACAATAAGTAGAATTAGAAGAAGTGGTAGAAGGAGAGAATAAGAGGAATAAGAGGAAGTAGTGGAATGAAAGGAGATGAAGAAGAAGAAGTGGAAGAAGGAGAACGGGAGGAGGAAGAAGAGGTGGCAGAAGGAGAAAAAGAGGAAGAAGAAGAAGTGGAAGAACGAGAAGAAAAGGAAGAAGTGCAAGTGGAAGAAGGAGAAATATAGGAAGAAGAAGAAGTGGGAGAATGAGAAAAAGAGGAGGAAGAAGAAGCAATGAAAGGAAAGGGGATTAAGAAGAAGTGGAACAAGGAGGAGAAGCAGAAGGGGAGGAGGAAGAAGTAATGTACGCAGAAGAAGGGCAAGAAGGAGAAGAGAGGGAAGAAGAAGAACAAGTTGATGTAGTAGAAGTCGATGAAGGTGAACAAGAGGAAGAAGAAGAAGTAGTTGAAGGAGTGGGGATGATGGAGAAGAAGTGGAAGAAGGAGAACAAGAGGTAGAAATGCAAGTGGAAGCAGAAGAAGGAGAAAAAGACGGATATGACGAAGGAAAGGAAGAAGAAGAAGGAGATGAAGAGGAAGAAAGAAAGGAAAGGAGAGGATGAAGAAGAAGTAGAAGAAAGAGAACAAGAGGAGGCAGCAGAACTGGAAGAAGGAGAAGACAAGGAAGAAGAAGAAGATGTTGAAAGTGAAGAAGGTTAACAAGAGGAGGAAGAAGAAGTAGTGTAAGCGGAAGAAGAGGAAGAAGGAAGAAGCAGAAGAACAAGTGGAAGAATGAGGAGAAAAGGAAGAAGTGCAGGTGGAAGAGGGAGAACAATAGGAAGAAGAAGAAGAAGTGGAAGAATGGGAAGAAGAGGAAGAAGAAGAAGCAATGGAAGGAAAGGGGATGAGGAAGAAGTGGAACAAGGAGGAGAAGAAGAAGCGGAGGAAGAAGAAGTAGTGTAGGCAGAAGACGGGCAAGAAGGAGAAGAGAGGGAAGAAGAAGAACAAGTGGATGTAGTAGAAGTGGAAGAAGGTGAACAAGAGGAAGAAGAAGAGGTAGTTGAAGGAGTGGCGATGATGGAGAAGAAGTGGAAGAAGGAGAACAAGAGGTAGAAATGCAAGTGGAAGCAGAAGAAGGAGAAAAAGAGGGATATGACGAAGGAAAGGAAGAAGAAGAAGGAGATGAAGAGGAAGAAAAGAAAGGAAAGGAGAGGATGAAGAAGAAATGGAAGAAAGAGAACAAGAGGAGGCAGGAGAAGTGGAAGAAATATAAGAAGAGGTAGAAGAAGGAGAGTAACTAGAAGAAGTGGAAGAAGGAGAAGAAAAGGAAGAAGAAGAAGATGTGGAAAGTGAGGAAGTTGAAGAAGGTGAATAAGAGGTGGAAGAAGAAGTAGTTGAAGGAGGTGAGATGAAGAAGAAGAATTGGAACAAGGAGTAAAGGAGGAAAAGGAAGAAGGAGGGGAAGGGAAGGGAATAAGAAGCAGAAGAAGTGGAATCTGGAGGTGAAGAGGAAGAAGAAGAAGAAGTGTATGCGTAAGATTTGGGGGAAGGAGGAGAAGAGGAAGAGCAAGAATGGCAAGCAACAGAAGTGGGGGATAAATAAAAAGACGAAGGAGAAGACGGAAAGGAAAGAAGAAGAAGTTGTGGAAGGAGAAGAATTGTAAGCAGAAGTAGCGGAAGAAGGAGACAAAAATGAAGAAGAACAACAAGTAGAATTAGAAGAACTGGTTGAAGGAGAGAATAAGAGGAATAAGAGGAAGTAGTGGAATGAAAGGAGATGAAGAAGAAGAAGTGGAAGAAGGAGAACGGGAGGAGGAAGAAGAGGTGGCAGAAGGAGAAAAAGAGGAAGAAGAAGAAGTGGAAGAACGAGAAGAAAAGGCAGAAGTGCAAGTGGAAGAAGGAGAACAATAGGAAGAATAAGAACTGGAAGAATGAGAAAAAGAGGAGGAAGAAGAAGCAATGGAAGGAAAGGGGATGAAGAAAAAGTGGAACAAGGAGGAGAAGAAGAAGGGGAGGAAGAAGAAGTAGTGTAGGCAGAAGAAGGGCAAAAAGGAGAAGAGAGGGAAGAAGAAGAACAGGTGGATGTAGTAGAAGATGAAGAAGGTGAACAAGAGGAAGAAGAAGAAGTAGTTGAAGGAGTGGGGATGATGGAGAAGAAGTAGAAGAAGGAGAACAAGAGGTAGAAATGCAAGTGGAAGCAGAAGAAGGAGAAAAAGAGGGATATGACGAAGGAAAGGAAGAAGAAGAAGGAGATGAAGAGGAAGAAAAGAAAGCAAAGGACAGGATGAAGAAGAAGTAGAAGAAAGAGAACAAGAGGAGGCAGGAGAACTAGAAGAAGGAGACGAAAAGGAAGAAGAAGAAGATGCAAGAAGGTGAACAAGAGGAGGAAGAAGAAGTAGTGTAAGCGGAAGAAAAGGAAGAAGGAAGAAGCAGAAGAAGAAGTGGAAGAATGAGAAGAAAAGGAAGAAGTGCAAGTGGAAGAGGGAGAACAATAGGAAGAAGAAGAAGAAGTGGAAGAATGAGAAAATGAGGAGGAAGAAGAAGCAATGGAAGGAAAGGGGATGAAGAAGAAGTGGAAGAAAGAGAAGAAGAGCAGGTAGGAGAAGTGGAAGAAAGATAAGAAGACGAAGAAGAAGGAGAGTAACTAGAAGAAGTGGAAGAAGGAGAAGAAAAGGAAGAAGAAGAAGATGTGGAAAGTGAAGAAGTTGAAGATGTGAACAAGAGGAGGAAGAAGAAGTAGTGCAAGGAGGTGAGATGAAGAAGAAGAATGGGAAAAAGGAGAAAAGGAGGAAAAGGAAGAAGGAGGGGAAGGGTAGCGAAGAAGAAGCAGAAGAAGTGGAATCTGGAGGAGAAGACGAAGAAGAAGAAGAAGTGTAAGCATAAGATTTGGGGGAAGAACGAGAAGAGGAAGAGCAACAATGGGAAGCAAAAGAAATGGGGGATGGAAAAAAAGAGGAAGGAGAAGACGGAAAGGAAAGAAGAAGCAGTTGTGGAAGGAGAAGAAATGGAAGAAGAGGAAGAAGAACAAGTGTAAGAAGAAGAAGCGGAAGAAGGAGACGAAAATGATGAAAAACAACAAGTAGAAGTAGAAGAAGTGGTAGAAGGAGTGGAATGAAAGGAGATGAAGAAGAAGAAGTGGAAGAAGGAGAACGGGAGGAGGGAGAAGAGGTGGCAGAAGGAGAAGAAGAGGAAGAAGAAGAAGTGGAAGAAGGAGAAGAAATGGAAGAAGTGCAAGTGGAAGAAGGAGAACAATAGGAAGAAGAAGAAAAAGTGGAAGAATGAGAAAAAGAGGAGGAATAAGAAGCAATGGAAGGAAAGGGGATGAAGAAGAAGTGGAACAAGGAGGAGAAGAAGAAGTAGTGTAGGCAGAAGAAGGGCAAGAAGGAGAAGAGAGGGAACAAGAAGAACAAGTGGATGTAGTAGAAGATGAAGAAGGTGAACAAGAGGAAGAAGAAGAAGTAGTTGAAGGAGTGGGGATGATGGAGAAGAAGTAGAAGAAGGAGAACAAGAGGTAGAAATGCAAGTGGAAGCAGAAGAAGGAGAAAAAGAGGGATATGACGAAGGAAAGGAAGAAGAAGAAGGAGATGACGAGGAAGAAAAGAAAGGAAAGGAGAGGATGAAGAAGAAGTGGAAGAAAGAGAACAAGACGAAGCAGGAGAACTGGAAGAAAGATAAGAAGAGGAAGAAGATGGAGAGTAACTAGAAGAAGTGGAAGAAGGAGAAGCAAAGGAAGAAGAAGAAGATGTGGAAAGTGAAGAACGTGAACAAGAGGAGGAAGAAGAAGTAGTGGAAGGAGGTGAGATGAAGAAGGTGAATTGGAACAAAGAGAAAAGGGGGAAAACGAAGAAGGAGGGGAAGGGAAGGGAAGAAGAAGCAGAAGAAGTGGAAGCTGGAGCAGAAGAGGAAGAAGAAGAAGAAGTGTAAGCATAAGAAGGAGAAGAAGTGGGGGATGGAGAAAAAGAGGAAGGAGAAGAGGGAACGGAAAGAAGAAGAAGTTGTGGAAGGAGAAGAAATGGAAGAAGAGAAAGAAGAAGAAGTGTAACCAGAAGAAGCGAAAGAAGGAGACAAAAATGAAGAAGAACAACAAGTAGAAGTAGAAGAGGTGGCAGAAGGAGAAGAAGAGGAAGAAGGAGAACGGGAGGAGGGAGAAGAGGTGGCAGAAGGAGAAGAAGAGGAAGAAGAAGTGGAAGAATGAGAAAAAGAGGATGAATAAGAAGCAATGGAAGGAAAGGGGATGAAGAAGAAGTGGAACAAGGAGGAGAAGAAGGGGAGGAAGAAGAAGTAGTGTAGGCAGAAGAAGGGCAAGAAGGAGAAGAGAGGGAAGAAGAAGAACAAGTGGATGTAGTAGAAGATGAAGAAGGTGAACAAAAGGAAGAAGAAGAAGTAGTTGAAGGAGTGGGGATGATGGAGAAGAAGTGGAAGAAGGAGAAAAACAGGTTGAAATGCAAGTGGAAGTAGAAGAAGCAGAAAAAGAGGGATATGATGAAGGAATCAAAGAAGAAGAAGGAGATGAAGAGGATGAAAAGAAACGAAAGCAGAGGATGCAGAAGAAGTGGAAGAAAGAGAAAAAGAGGAGGCAGGAGAAGTGGAAGAAAGATAAGAAGAGGAAGAAGAAGGAGAGTAAGTGGAAGAAGTTGAAGAAGGAGAAGAGAAGGAAGAAGAAGAAGATGTGGAAAGTGAAGAAGGTGAACAAGATGAGGAAGAAGAAGTAGTGGAAGGAGGTGAGATGAAGAAGAAGAATTGGAACAAGGAGAAAAGGAAGAAAAGGAAGAAGGAGGGGAAGGGAAGGGAAGAAGAAACAGAAGAAGTGGAAGCTGGAGGAGAAGAGGAAGTAGAAGAAGAAGTGTAAGCATAAGATTTGGGGGAATGAGAAGAAGAGGAAGAGCAACAATGGGAAGCAACAGAAGTGGGGGATGGAGTAAAAGAGGAAGGACAAGACGGAAAGGAAAGAAGAAGAAGTTGTGGAAGGAGAAGAAATGGAAGAAGAGGAAGAAGAAGAAGTGTAAGCAGAAGAAGTGGAAGAAGGAGACAAAAATGAAGAAGAACAACAAGTAGAAGAAGAAGAAGTGGTAGAAGGAGAGAATAAGAGGAATAGGAGGAAGTAGTGGAATGAAAGGAGATGAAGAAGAAGAAGTGGAAGAAGGAGAACAGGAGGAGGGAGAAGACGTGGCAGAAGGAGAAGAAGAAAAAGAAGAAGAAGTGGAAGAATGAGAAAAAGAGGAGGAAGAAGAAGTGTAAGCAGAAGAAGTGTAAGCAGAACAACAAGTACAAGTAGAAGTAGTGGTAGAAGTAGTGGAATGAAAGGAGATGAAGAAGAAGAAGTGGAAGAAGGAGAACGGGAGGAGGGAGAAGAGGTGGCAGAAGGAGAAGAAAGAGAAGAAGAAGAAGTGGAAGAACGAGAAGAAAAGGAAGAAGTGCAAGTGGAAGAAAGAGAACAAGACGAGGCAGGAGAAGTGGAAGAAAGATAAGAAGAGGAAGAAGAAGGAGAGTAACTAGAAGAAGTGGAAGAAGGAGAAGCAAAGGAAGAAGAAGAAGATGTGGAAAGTGAAGAAGGTGAACAAGAGGAGGAAGAAGAAGTAGTGGAGGGAGGTGAGATGAAGAAGGTGAATTGGAACAAAGAGAAAAGAGGGAAAACGAAGAAGGAGGGGAAGGGAAGGGAAGAAGAAGCAGAAGAAGTAGAATCTAGAGGAGAAGACGAAGAAGAAGAAGAAGTGTAAGCAGAAGATTTGGGGGAAGGAGAAGAAGAGGAGGAGCAACAATGGGAACCAACAGAAGTGGAGGATGGAGAAAAAGAGGAAGGAGAAGACGGAAAGGAAAGAAGAAGAAGTTGTGGAAGGGGAAGAAATGGAAGAAGAGGAAGAACAAGAAGTGTAAGCAGAAGAAGCGGAAGAAGGAGACAAAAATGAAGAAGAACAACAAGTAGAAGAAGAAGAAGTGGTAGAAGGAGAGAATAAGAGGAATAGGAGGAAGTAGTGGAATGAAAGGAGATGAAGAAGAAGAAGTGGAAGAAGGAGAACGGGAGGAGGGAGAAGACGTGGCAGAAGGAGAAGAAGAAGAAGAAGAAGAAGTGGAAGAATGAGAAAAAGAGGAGGAAGAAGAAGGAATGGAAAGAAAGGGGATGAAGAAGAAGCGGAACCAGGAGGAGAAGAAGAAGGGGAGGAAGAAGAAGTATGGTAGGCAGAAGAAGGGCAAGAAGGAGAAGAGAGGGAAGAAGAAGAACAAGTGGATGTAGTAGAAGTGGAAGAAGGGGAACAAGAGGTAGAAAGGAAAGTGGAAGCAGAAGAAGGAGAAAAAGAGGGTTATGACGAAGCAAAGGAAGATGAACAAGGAGATGAAGAGGAAGAAAAGAAAGGAAAGGAGAGGATGAAGAAGAAATGGAAGAAAGACAACAAGAGGAGGCAGGAGAAGTGGAAGAAAGATAAGAAAGGGAAGAAGAAGGAGAGTAACTAGAAGAAGTGGAAGAAGGAGAAGAAAAGGAAGAAGAAGAAGATGTGGATTGTGAAGAAGGTGAAGAAGAGGAGGAAGAAGAAGTAGTGGAAGGAGGTGAGATGAAGCAGAAGAATTGGAACAAGGAGAAAGGGAGGAACAGGAAGAAGCAGGGGAAAGGAAGGGAAGAAGAAGCTGAGGAAGTGAAATCTGGAGGAGAAGAGGAAGAAGAAGAAGAACTGTAAGCATAAGATTTGGGGGAAGGAGAAGAAGAGGAAGAGCAACAATGGGAAGCAACAGAAGTGGGGGATGGAGAAAAAGACGAAGGAGAAGACGGAAAGGAAAGAAGAAGAAGTTGTGGAAGGAGAGGAAATCGAAGAAGAGGAGGAAGAAGAAGTGTAAGCAGAAGAAGCGGAAGAAGGAGACAAAAATCAAGAAGAACAACAAGTAGAGGTAGAAGAAGTGGTAGAAGGAGAGAATAAGAGGAATAGGAGGAAGTAGTGGAATGAAAGGAGATGAAGAAGAAGAAGTGGAAGAAGGAGAACAGGACGAGGGAGAAGAGGCGGGAGAAGGAGAAGAAGAGGAAGAAGAAGAAGTGGAAGAACGAGAAGAAAAGGAAGAGGTGCAAGTGGAAGACGGAGAACAATAGGAAGAAGAAGAAGAAGTGGAAGAATGAGAAAAAGAGGAGGAAGAAGAAGCAATGGAAAGAAAGCGGATGAAGAAGAAGCGGAACCAGGAGGAGAAGAAGAAGGGGAGGAAGAAGAAGTATGGTAGGCAGAAGAAGGGCAAGAAGGAGAAGAGAGGGAAGAAGAAGAACAAGTGGATGTAGTAGAAGTGGAAGAAGGTGAACAAGAGGAAGAAGAAGAAGTAGTTGAAGGAGTGGGGATGATGGAGAAGAAGTGGAAGAAGGCAAACAAGATGTAGAAATGCAAGTGGAAGCAGAAGAAGGAGAAAAAGAGGGATATGACGAAGGAAAGGAAGAAGAAGAAGGAGATGAAGAGGAAGAAAAGAAAGGAAAGGAGAGGATGAAGAAGAAGTGGAAGAAAGAGAACAAGACGAGGCAGGAGAAGTGGAAGAAAGATAAGAAGAGGAAGAAGATGGAGAGTAACTAGAAGAAGTGGAAGAAGGAGAAGCAAAGGAAGAAGAAGAAGATGTGGAAAGTGAAGAACGTGAACAAGAGGAGGAAGAAGAAGTAGTGGAAAGAGGTGAGATGAAGAAGACGAATTGGAACAAGGAGAAAAGGAGGAATATGAAGAAGAAGGGGAGGGGAAGGGAAGGGAAGAAGAAGCAGAAGAAGTGGAATTTGGAGGAGAAGAGGAAGAAGAAGAAGAAGTGTAAGCATAAGTTTTGAGGGAAGGAGAGGAAGAGGAAGAGCAACAATGGGAAGCAACAGAAGTGGGGGATGGAGAAAAAGAAGAAGGAAGACGGAAAGGAAAGAAGAAGTTGTGGAAGGAGAAGAAATGGAAGAAGAAGAAGTGTAAGCAGAAGAAGCGGAAGAAGGAGACGAAAATGAAGAAGAACAACAAGTAGAAGTAGAAGAAGTCGTAGAAGTAGTGGAATGAAAGGAGATGAAGAAGAAGAAGTGGAAGAAGGAGAACGGGAGGAGGGAGAAGAGGTGGTAGAAGGAGAAGAAGAGGTGGTAGAAGGAGAAGAAGAGGAAGTAGAAGAAGTGGAAGAACGAGAAGAAAAGGAAGAAGTGCAAGTGGAAGAAGGAGAACAATAGGAAGAAGAAGAAGAATTGGAAGAATGAGAAAAAGACGAGGAAGAAGAAGCAATGGAAGAAAAGGGGATGAAGAAGAAGTGGAACAAGGAGGAGAAGAAAACAGGAGGAAGAAGAAGTAGTGTAGGCAGAAGAAGGGCAAAAAGGAGAAGAGAGGGAAGAAGAAGAACAAGTGGATGTAGTAGAAGTGGAAGAAGGTGAACAAGAGGAAGAAGAAAAAGTAGTTGAAGGAGTGGGAATGATGGAGAAGAAGTGGAAGAAGGAGAACAAGAGGTAGAAATGCAAGTGGAAGCAGAAGAAGGAGAAAAAGAGGGATATGACGAAGGAAAGGAAAAAGAAGAAGGAGATGAAGAGGAAGAAAAGTAAGGAAAGGAGAGGAGGAAGAAGAAGTAGTGGAAGGAGGTAAGATGAAGAAGAAGAATTGGAACAAGGAGAAAAGGAGGAAAAGGAAGAAGGAGGGGAAGGGAAAGGAAGAAGAAGCAGAAGAAGTGGAATCTGGAGGAGAAGAGGAAGAAGAAGAAGAAGTGGTAGAAGTAGTGGAATGAAAGGAGATGAAGAAGAAGAAGTGGAAGAAGGAGAACGGGAGGTGATGTGAATTCCCCTTTCCACGAATTCAGAACGGACCGATTAGGACTATTTGTTAGAATGGAAAAAAAAAGGTAAAAATTGGGGATGATGGTGGTTTTGGGGGAGACGCCACTTTCGGAAAGGAAGATAAGTCTCAAAGACGCCACAAGGGGTGGACGGCCCTTGATAAGTCTCAAGCTTGGTTCAGCCAAGAACCTAGGAGATACACTCTCTCAAGAAATGTTTTATCCAAAGCCAAGTCTGTCTATTTCCATTGAAATGCAATACATATAGGAATTCCATAAAGCCAAGAAATAAATGCACCATTTACTAACATTGATTGAGGTTTATTTATTAAATAACCTCCCTACTAGTGCATATGAAAAAGCAACAGCCACACTGAAGGAAAACTAGACAACCACTAAAATTCAACACTCTAAAATAAAAGAAAAATTAAAATAAACTGTTTTTAAAGCATGGCAAATAACACAACAGTACCAACACTTTTTACAACTTTATTTAATTTTGTGGAAGGAAGAAGGAGAAGAAAAGGAAGAAGAAGAAGATGTGGAAAGTGAAGAGGTTGAAGAAGGTGAAAAAGAGGAGGAAGAAGAAGTAGTGGAAGAAGGTGAGATGAAGAAGAAGAATTGGAACAAGGAGAAAAGGAGGAAAAGGAAGAAAGAGGGGAAGGGAAGGGAAGAAGAAGCAGAAGAAGTGGAATCTGGAGGAGAAGAGGAAGAAGAAGAAGTGTAAGCATAAGATTTGGGGGAAGGAGAGAAGAAGAGGAAGAGCAACAATGGGAAGCAACAGAAGTGGGGGATGGAGAAAAAGAGGAAGGAAAAGACGAAAAGGAAAGAAGAAGAAGTCGTTGAAGGAGAAGAAATGGAAGAAGAGGAAGAACAACAAGTGTAAGCAGAAGAAGCAGAAGAAGGAGACGAAAATGAAGAAGAACAACAAGTAGAAGTAGAATAAGTGGTAGAAGGAGAGAATAAGAGGAATTGCAGGAAGTAGTGGAATGAAAGGGGATGAAGAAGAAGAAGTGGAAGAAAGAGAACGGGATGAGGGAGAAGAGGTGGCAGAAGGAGAAGAAGAGCAAGTGGATGAAGAAGAAGAGGAAGAAGAAGAAGTGGTAGAACGAGAAGAAAAGGAAGATGTGCAAGTGGAAGAAGGAGAACAATAGGAAGACGCAGAAGAAGTGGAAGCATAAGATTTGGGGGAAGGAGAAGAAGAGGAAGAGCAACAATGGGAAGTAACAGAAGTGGGGGATGGAGAAAAACAGGAAGGAGAAGACGGAAAGGAAAGAAGAAGAAGTTGTGGAAGAAGAAGAAATGGACGAAGAGGAAGAAGAAGAAGTGTAAGCAGAAGAAGGTAAAGAAGGAGACGAAAATGAAGAAGAACAACAAGTAGAAGTAGAAGAAGTGGTAGAAGGAGAGAATAAGAGGAATAGGTGGAAGTACTGGAATGAAAGGAGATGAAGAAGAAGAAGTGGAAGAAGGAGAACGGGAGGAGGAAGAAGAGGTGGCAGAAGGAGAAGAAGAGGAAGAAGAAGAAGTGGAAGAACGAGAAGAAAAGGAAGAAGTGCAAGTGGAAGAAGGAGAACAATAGGAAGAAGAAGAAGAAGTGGAAGAATGAGAAAAAGAGAAGGAAGAAGAAGCAACGGAAAGAAAGGGGAATGAACAAGAAGTGGAAAAAGGAGGAGAAGAAGAAGGGGAGGAAGAAGAAGTAGTGTAGGCAGAAGAAGGGCAAGAAGGAGAAGAGAGGGAAGAAGAAGAAGTGGTTGTAGTAGAAGTGGAAGAAGGTGAACAAGATGAAAAAGAAGAAGTAGTTGAAGGAGTGGGGATGATGGAGAAGAAGTGGAAGAAGGAGAACAAGAGGTAGAAATGTAAGTGGAAGCAGAAGAAGGAGAAAAAGAGGGATATCACGAAGGAAAGGAAGAAGAAGAAGGAGATGAAGAGGAAGAAAAGAAAGGAAAGGAGAGCATGAAGAAGAAGTGGAAGAAAGAGAACAAGAGGAGGTAGGAGAAGTGGAAGAAAGATAAGAAGAGGAAGAAGCAGGAGAGTAACTAGAAGAAGTGGAAGAAGGAGAAGAAAAGGAAGAAGAAGAAGATGTGGCAAGTGAAGAAGTTAAAGAAGGAGAACAAGAGGAGGAAGAAGAAGTAGTGGAGGAGGTGAGATGAAGAGGAAGAATTGGAACGAGGCAAAAAGGAGGAAAAGGCAGCAGGAGGGGAAGGGAAGGGAAGAAGAAGCAGATGAAGTGGAATCTGGAGGGAAAGACGAAGAAGAAGAAGAAGTGTAAGCATAAGATTTGGGGGAAGGAGAAGAAGAGGAAGAGCAAAAATGGGAAGCAATTGAAGTGGGGGATGGAGAAAAAGAGGAAGGAGAAGACGGAAAGTAAAGAAGAAGAACCTGTGGAAGGAGATGAAATGGAAGAAGAGGAAGAAGAAGAAGTGTAAGCAGAAGAAGGAGAAGAAAATGAAGAAGAACAACAAGTAGAAGTAGAAGAAGCGGTAGTAGGAGAGAATAAGAGGAATAGGAGGAAGTAGTGGAATGAAAGGAGATGAAGAAGCAGAAGTGGAAGAAGGAGAACAGGAGGAGGAAGAAGAGGTGGCAGAAGGAGAAGAAGAGGAAGAAGAAGATGTGGAAGAACGAGAAGAAAAGGAAGAAGTGCAAGTGGAAGAAGGAGAACAATAGGAAGAAGAAGAAGAAGTGGAAGAATGAGAAAAAAAGGAGGAAGATGAAGCAATGGATGGAAAGGGGAATGAAGAAGAAGTGGAACAAGGAGGAGAAGAAGAAGGGGAGGAAGAAGTAGTAGTGTAGGCAGAAGAAGGGCAAGAAGGAGAAGACAGGGAAGAAGAAGAAGAAGTAGATGTAGTAGAGGTGGAAGAAGTTGAACAAGAGGAAGAAGAAGAAGTAGTTGGAGGAGTGGGGATGATGGAGAAGAAGTAGAAGAGGGAGAACAAGAGGTAGAAATGCAAGCGGAAGCAGAAGAAGGAGAAAAAGAGGGATATGACGAAGGAAAGGATGAAGAAGAAGGAGATGAAGAGGAAGAAAAGAAAAGAAAGGAGAGGATGAAGAAGAAGTGGAAGAAAGAGAACAAGAGGAGGCAGGAGAAGTGGAAGAAAGATAAGAAGAGGAAGAAGAAGGAGAGTAACTAGAAGAAGTGGAAGAAGGAGAAGAAAAGGATGAAGAAGAAGATGTGGAAAGTGAAGAAGGTGAACAAGAGGAGGAAGAAGAAGTAGTGGAAGGAGGCTAGATGAAGAAGAAGAATTGGAACCAGGCGAAAAGGAGGAAAAGGAAGAAGGAGGGGAAGGGAAGGGAAGAAGAAGCAGAAGAAGTGGAATCTGGAGGGAAAGAGGAAGAAGAAGAAGAAGTGTAAGCATAAGATTTGGGTGAAGGAGAAGAAGAGGAAGAGCAACAATGGGAAGCAACAGAAGTGGACGATGGAGAAAAAGAGGAAGGAGACCAAGAGGTAGAAATACAAGTGGAAGCAGAAGAAGGAGAAAAAGAGGGATATGACGAAGGAAAGGAAGAAGAAGAAGGAGATGAAGAGGAACAAAAGAAAGGAAAGGAGAGGATGAAGAAGAAGTGGAAGAAAGAGAACAAGAGGAGGCAGCAGAAGTGGAAGAAAGATAACAAGAGGAAGAAGAAAGAGAGTAATTAGAAGAAGTGAAAGAAGGAGAAGAAAAGGAAGAATAAGAAGATGTGGAAAGTCAAGAAGTTGAAGAACGTGAACAAGAGGAGGAAGAAGTATTAGTGGAAGGAGGTGAGATGAAGAAGAAGAATTGGAAGAAGGAGAAAAGGAGGAAAAGGAAGAAGGAGGGGAAGGGAAGGGAAGAAGAAGCAGAAGAAGTGGAATCTAGAGGAGAAGAGGAAGAAGAAGAAGAAGTGTAAGCATAAGATTTGGGGGAAGGAGAAGAAGAGGAAGAGCAACAATGGGACGCAACAGAAGTGGGGGATGGAGAAAAAGAGGAAGGAGAAGACGAAAAGGAAAGAAGAAGAAGTTGTGGAAGGAGAAGAAATGGAAGAATAGGAAGAAGAACAAGTGTAAGCAAAAGAAGCGGAAGAAGGAGACGAAAATGAAGAAGAACAACAACTAGAAGTAGAAGAAGTGGTAAAAGGAGAGAATAAGAGGAATAGGAGGAAGTAGTGGAATGAAAGGAGATGAAGAAGAAGAAGTGGAAGAAGGAGAACGGGAGGAGGGAGAAGAGGTGGCAGAAGGAGAAGAAGAGGAAGAAGAAGAAGTGGAAGAATGAGAAAAAGAGGAGGAAGAAGAAGCAATGGAAGGAAAGGGGATGAAGAAGAAGTGGAACAAGGAGGAGAAGAAGAAGGGGAGGAAGAAGAAATAGTGTAGGCAGAAGAAGGGCACGAAGGAGAAGAGAGGGAAGAAGAAGAACAAGTGGATGTAGTAGAAGTGGAAGAAGGTGAACAAGAGAAAGAAGAAGAAGTAGTTGAAGGAGTGGGGATGATCGAGAAGAAGTGGAAGAAGGGGAACAAGAGGTAGAAATGCAAGTGGAAGCAGAAGAAGGAGAAAAAGAGTGATATGACAAAGGAAAGGAAGAACAAGAAGGAGATGAAGAGGAAGAAAAGATACGAAAGGAGAGGATGGAGAAGAAGTGGAAGAAAGAGAAAAAGATGAGGCAGGAGAAGTGGAAGAAAGATAAGAAGAGGAAGAAGAAGGAGGGTAACCAGAAGAAGTGGAAGAAGGAGAAGAAAAGGAAGAAGAAGAAGATGTGGAAAGTCAAGAAGTTGAAGAACGTGAACAAGAGGAGGAAGAAGATGATGAGGACATCAAGCTTGAAGGACTTGGAGGACCTATGACAAGGGCAAGGACAAGAAGAGCTAAGGAAGCTATTCAACAAGTATTGGTAGCCCTTTTGCAAAAAGAGCCAAACATTGAAGAAATAAAGTTTAAAATTGTTAATTGTCTCAGGACTGAAGAGAGCAATACTTGACCTTAATGGAAGAGAAGTTTGAAATAAATTAAACTCATTTTCTTGGAGTTTACTTAGTTAATGATGGGCAACCAGAATTGTCTAATTAAAGTTGCAGCCACCTAGGTTATCAATTATAATTAGTATACGTGTTTAATTTACTTTGGCAGTTACACTTTGTTATTAAGCTGCCCATTATTAGTTTTTATTATTTTGTAACTTCAGCTGAATTTAGAAAGCCACTAAACTTAAACAAGCTGAGTTTATTAGGCATATAAATTTGGGCAAGACTGAGATGTAAGGCAGAATATTTTGGAAATAAAAAAACTAGTTGAGGTTTTCTCTCCTTTGGGTTCTTGACAATCCAAAATCTTTTGAGATTTATCAAAGGTAATTCACCCCTTTGTGTGTGCAATCTCGTAGACATATCTTCCATCCTTGGAAGTGTGAAGTCTATCAATTCCAATTCCATTTTCTGTCTTTTCCATTCATACTCAATTCTGCCCAGCAAACTCTATGATCAATTGCACAGGAAAGTCCTACACTATTCGAAAACTCGTTTACTCGTTCAATTTCAATAACTTTTAATTTCCATTCTATGTCTAAGAGTTTGACAGTAATTCTAATCAATTTATTTTTGGCAATTGTTTGCATTCCATGTTGATTAATTTTGTTAACGCGGCCAGCTAAATTCCTAGGGTCCTTTCAGAATCCTAAACTGACAGTGGATTCATATCATTTGGTATCAGAGCTACGGTTTCTAGGAATTGCAAGGCTGCTGTTCTGGGTAATTTCTGTCCTTAATTTTCATCATATCATAATATTACCTTATTGTTATTTCTTTGACTGAACCATTGCAAAAGTTAGGTCCTTAAAACAATTCTGAATTTTTTTTTAAAAAAAAAAAGAAGTGAAAGAAAGCATGCAAAAATTGAGTTAAAAAAAAAAATTGGGCTGAATGGTTCATGTTATTAGAAAAATTTTAAGCTCATTCTTAAGGTAATATTGTGTTTGAATTGAGGAAGAAAATACTGCACCTTGTTAGTATACAATTCTGAATTTTGGCTGCACTTCTTGGTTGCAAATTGTTCAATTTCCATTCTGTTTTGCTGCACCTGTGTTGCGTATCATTCCCTGAATTTTGCTGCACCTATTGGCTTCATTTTAAGCCAAAATTTCAACCCTTTGTTGGTGTCAAAATTCTGGTTGTTGTCCTATTTGTTTGTGGTCTTCTTTGTGTTTCATTTGAGTCATTTTTGTTAGCTTTTCTTGAGTTATTTGGGCTGCACACAGGTTGGTGTTGTCTTTGAATTTATTCTCTTTTTGGTCTGTTAAGAACTTAAGGAGGAATAGAGAGGAAAAAGGCAAGAGAGTTTCATTATAGTAAAAGCCAATATTGTTTAGCGCAAACACTTGAGTGGGTGAGAACATTTTCAAACACCACATACATACATTTTCTTGTGACATTTGACCTGTTTGTTTATCATGGCGGAAAGAAATAATAACAATGATCTTCAGCTTCAAATTGTTGCACTATCCCAACATTTAGAGAGATTGATGAAGCAACAACAAGATGAGTTCCATGAGAGGTTGGATCAGTTGGAGAATAGAACCCCACCAGCAGGAGGAGGAGGAAGGCCAAATAGAAATGAAGGAAGAATAGAAGGAGTGAAGTTGAATGTGCCTCCTTTCAAGGGTAGGAGTGATCCTGAGGCATACTTGGAGTGGGAGTTAAAAATTGAGCATGTGTTCTCTTGCAACAATTATAGTGAGGAGCAAAAGGTGAGACTTGCAGCTGCTGAATTTTCAGATTATGCTTTGATTTGGTGGAACAAGTTGCAAAGGGAGAGGATTAGAGATGAAGAGCCTATGGTGGACACTTGGACTGAAATGAAGAGGCTCATGAGGAAGCGGTATGTACCTTCTAGCATCCATAGAGACTTAAAATTGAAACTTCAAAAATTGTCTCAAGGAAGCAAGGGAGAGGAGGAGTACTGTAAGGAGATGGAGGTGCTTATCATCCAAGCAAAAATTGAAGAAGATCCTGAGGTAACTATGGCTCGCTTCCTTAGTGGCTTAAATCATGATATTAGAGATGTTGTTGAGTTGCAGGAATTTGTAGAAATGGAGGATCTGTTGCATAAGGCCATTCAGGTAGAACAACAGTTAAAAAGAAAAAGTGCAACAAGAAGGAGTTCTACCAATTTTAATAATTCCAATTGGAAGGATAGGAGGAAAGAAGGAGCTGCCTCATCTAGTAATACAACACCTTCTAGCCATGGAAAAGCCCCTCAAAAGAAAGATGATAATCCACCTAAAAAGACTAGAGAAGTGAAGTGTTTCAAGTGCTTGGGCATGGGTCATTATGCCTATGAGTGTCCCACAAAGAAGATTGTTCTTCTCAAAGATAATGGGGAATACACAAGCCAATCAGAAGCTAGTGGTGGAGAAGAAGAGGAGAGTGATGGAGAATTGGCGGCTAATGAAGGAGAGTTGTACATGATTAGGAGACTGTTGGGAAGTCAAGTCAAGGCCGAAGATGCATCTCAAAGGGAGAACATCTTTCACACAAGATGTTCAGTCAATGGTAATGTTTGTTTGGTAATTATTGATGGAGGGAGTTGTACCAATGTGGTGAGTTCAAGATTAGTGTCAAAGATGAACATGGACACTACATCGCATCCTAGACCATATAAACTCCAATGGCTTAGTGAAGGAGAAGAAGTTAAAGTGAAACAGCAAGCAGAGGTTCCTTTCTCCATTGGGAAGTATCAAGATAAGGTTTTATGTGATGTGGTTCCCATGGAGGCCAGCCATATCCTTTTAGGGAGGCTGTGGCAGTATGATACCAAAGTCATTCATGATGGTTTCACTGATAAAATTTCCTTTATGTATCAGGATAAAAAGGTGGTTCTCAAGCCTTTGTCTCCTAAAGAGGTATGTGAGGATCAATTAAAAATGAGAGAAAAGTTAGCAAATGAGAGAGAGAGTGAAACACCTGAGAGGGAAAAAAGTGAAACACTTGAAAGAAAAAAGAGAGAAAAGAATAAGAGTGAAACACTTGAGGGCAAGCAACTGTGTTTAGCAAGAGAAAGGGAGGTAAGGAGGGTGCTTTGCGCAAGATAGCCCCTCTACTTATTGCTTTGTCAAAATCAAATTTTGTATGCTAACCAGTTTGACAAGTTTGAATTGCCTTCTTGTATTGAGTCTCTTTTGCAGGATTTTGAGGATGTGTTTCTAGAAAATGTACCTGATGGCTTGCCACCTGTGAGGGGAATTGAGCATCACATTGATCTCATTCCAGGAGCTTCTTTGCCCAATCGTCCAGCTTATAGGAGCAACCCACAGGAGACCAAAGAGATCGAAAGGCAAGTTACTGAGCTCATGAGCAAAAGGTGGGTAAGAGACAGCATGAGTCCATGTGTTGTATCTGTGATTCTAGTACCCAAGAAGGATGGCTCATGGAGGATGTGTTCTGATTGTAGAGCCATAAACAACATTACCATCAAATATAGACATCCAATTCCCAGATGAAGATGCTATTGATTTGGGGACAAATCCTCTTCAAGAGGGGGGGAGTGATGAGGACATCAAGCTTGAAGGACTTGGAGGACCTATGACAAGGGCAAGGACAAGAAGAGCTAAGGAAGCTAGTCAACAAGTATTGGTAGCCCTTTTACAAAAAGAGCCAAACATTGAAGAAATAAAGTTTAAAATTGTTAATTGTCTCAGGACTGAAGAGAGCAATACTTGACCTTAATGGAATAGAAGTTTGAAATAAATTAAACTCATTTTCTTGGAGTTTACTTAGTTAATGGTGGGCAACCAGAATTGTCTAATTAAAGTTGCAGCCACCTAGGTTATCAATTATAATTAGTATACGTGTTTAATTTACTTTGGCAGTTACACTTTGTTATTAAGCTGCCCATTATTAGTTTTTATTATTTTGTAACTTCAGCTGAATTTAGAAAGCCACTAAACTTAAACAAGCTGAGTTTATTAGGCATATAAATTTGGGCAAGACTGAGATGTAAGGCAGAATATTTTGGAAATAAAAAAATTAGTTGAGGTTTTCTCTCCTTTGGGTTCTTGACAATCCAAAATCTTTTGAGATTTATCAAATGTAATTCACCCCTTTGTGTGTGCAATCTCGTAGACATATCTTCCATCCTTGGAAGTGTGAAGTCTATCAATTCCAATTCCATTTTCTGTCTTTTCCATTCATACTCAATTCTGCCCAGCAAACTCTATGATCAATTGCACAGGAAAGTCCTACACTATTCGAAAACTCGTTTACTCGTTCAATTTCAATAACTTTTAATTTCCATTCTATGTCCAAGAGTTTGACAGTAATTCTAATCAATTTATTTTTGGCAATTGTTTGCATTCCACATTGATTAATTTTGTTAACGCGGCCAGCTAAATTCCTAGGGTCCTTTCAGAATCCTAAACTGACAGTGGATTCATATCAGAAGAAGTAGTGGAAGGAGGTGAGATGAAGAAGAAGAATTGGAACAAGGAGAAAAGGAGGAAAAGGAAGAAGGAGGGGAAGGGAAGGGAAGAAGAAGCAGAAGAAGTGGAATCTGGAGGAGAAGAGGAAGAAGAAGAAGAAGTGTAAGCATAAGATTTGGGGGAAGGAGAAGAAGAGGAAGAGCAACAATGGGACGCAACAGAAGTGGGGGATGGAGAAAAAGAGGAAGGAGAAGACAGAAAGGAAAGAAGAAGAAGTTGTGGAAGGAGAAGAAATGGAAGAATAGGAAGAAGAACAAGTGTAAGCAAAAGAAGCGGAAGAAGGAGACGAAAATGAAGAAGAACAACAAGTAAAAGTAGAAGAAGTGGTAAAAGGAGAGAATAAGAGGAATAGGAGGAAGTAGTGGAATGAAAGGAGATGAAGAAGAAGAAGTGGAAGAAGGAGAACGGGAGGAGGGAGAAGAGGTGGCAGAAGGAGAAGAAGAGGAAGAAGAAGAAGTGGAAGAACGAGAAGAGAAGGAAGAAGTGAAAGTGGAAGAAGGAGAACAATAGGAAGAAGAAGAACAAGTTGAAGAAGAATAGGCAATGGAAGGAATCTGGAGGAGGAGAGCAAGAAGAAGAAGAACTGTAAGCATAAGATTTGGGGGAAGGAGAAGAAGAGGAAGAGTAACAATGGTAAGCAACAAAAGTGGGGGATGGAGAAAAAGAGGAAGGAGAAGACGGAAAGGAAAGAAGAAGAAGTTGTGGAAGGAGAAGAAATGGAAGAAGAGGAAGAAGAAGAAGTTTAGGCAGAAGAACCGGAAGAAGGAGACAAAAATGAAGAAGAACAACAAGTAGAAGTAGAAGAAGTGGTAGAAGGAGAGAATAAGAGGAATAGGAGGAAGTAATGGAATGAAAGGAGATGAAGAAGAAGAAGTGGAAGAAGGAGAATGGGAGGAGGAAGAAGAGGTGGCAGAAAGAGAAGAAGTGGAAGAACGAGAAGAAAAGCAAGAAGTGCAAGTGGAAGAAGGAGAACAATAGGAAGAAGAAGAAGAAGTGGAAGAATGAGAAAAAGAGGAGGAAAAAGAAGCAATTGAAGGAAGGGGGAATAAAGAAGAAGTGGAAGAAGGATTAGAAGAAGAAAGGGAGGAAGAAGAAGTAGTGCAGGCAGAAGAAGGGCAAGAAGGAGAAGAGAGGGAAGAAGAAGAACAAATGGAAGAAAGAGAACAAGAGGAAGCAGGAGAAGTGGAAGAAAGATAAGAAGAGGAAGAAGAAGGAGAGTAACTAGAAGAAGTGGAAGAAGGAGAAGAAAAGGAAGAAGAAGAAGATGTGGAAAATGAAGAAGTTGAAGAAGGTGGACAAGAGGAGGAAGAAGAAGTAATGGAAAGAGGTGAGGTGAAGAAGAGGAATTGGAACAAGGAGAAAAGGAGGAAAAGGAAGAAGGAGGGGAAGGGAAGGCAAGAAGAAGCAGAAGAAGTGGAAGCTGGAGGAGAAGAGGAAGAAGAAGAAGAAGTGTAAGCATAAGATTTGGGGGAAGGAAAAGAAGAGGAAGAGCAACAATGGGAAGCAACAGAAGTGGGGGATGGCAAAAAAGAGGAAGGAGAAGACGGAAAGGAGAGAAGAAGAAGTTGTGGAAGGAGAAGAAATTGAAGAAGAGCAAGAAGAAGAAGTGTAAGTAGAAGAAGCGGAAGAAGGAGACAAAAATCAAGAAGATGAAGGCAAGGAAGAAGAAGAAGGAGATGAAGAGGAATAAAAGAAAGGAAAGGAGAGGATGAAGAAGAAGTTGAAGAAAGAGAACAAGAGGAGGCAGGAGAAGTGGAAGAAAGATAAGAAGAGGAAGAAGAAGGAGAGTAACTAGAAGAAGTGGAAGGAGGAGAAGAAAAGGAAGAAGAAGAAGGTGTGGAAAGTGAAGAACTTGAAAAAGGTGAACAAGAGGAGGAAGAAGAAGTAATGGAAGGAGGTGAGATGAAGAAGAAGAATTGGAACAAGGAGAAAAGGAGGAATATGACGAAGGAAACGAAGTAGAAGAAGGAGATGAAGAGGAAGAAAAGAAAGGAAAGGAGAGGATGAAGAAGAAGTGGAAGAAAGAGAACAAGAGGAGGCAGCAAAAGTGGAAGAAACATAAGAAGAGGAAGAAGAAGGAGAGTAAGTAGAAGAAGTGGAAGAAGAAGAAGAAAAGGAAGAAGAAGAATATGTGGAAAGTGAACAAGTTGAAGAAGGTGGACAAGAGGAGGAACCAGAAGTAGTGGAAGCAGCTGAGATGAAGAACAAGAATTGGAACAAGGAGAAAAGGAGGAAAAGGAAGAAGGAGGGGAAGGGAAGGGAAGAAGAAGTAGAAGAAGTGGAAGCTGGAGGAGAAGAGGAAGAAGAAGAACAAGTGTAAGCATAAGATTTGGGGGAAGGAGAAGAACAGGAAGAGCAACAATGGGAAGCAACAGAAGTGGGGGATGGAGAAAAAGAGGGATGAGAAGACGGAAAGGAAAGAAGAAGGAGTTGTGGAAGGAGAAGAAATAGAAGAAGAGGAAGAAGAAGAAGTGTAAGCACAACAAGCGAAAGAAGAAGCTGAAAATGAAGAAGAACAATAAGTAGAAGTAGAAGAAGTGGTAGAAGGAGAGAATAAGAGGAATAGGAGGAAGTAGTGGAATGAAACGAGATGAAGAAGAAGAACTGGAAGAAGGAGAACACGAGGAAGAGAAGAGGTGGCAGAAGGAGAAGAAAAGGAAGAAGAAGAAGTGGAAGAATGAGAAGAAAAGGAAAAAGTGCAAGTGGAAGAAGGAGAACAATAGGAAGAAGAAGAAGAAGTGGAAGAATGAGAAAAAGAGGAGGAAGTAGAAGCAATGGAAGGAAACGGGATGAAGAAGGAGCGGAACAAGGAGGAGAAGAAGAAGGGGAGGAAGAAGAAGTAGTGTAGGCAGAAGAAAGGGAAGAAGGAGAAGAGAGGGAAGAAGAAGAACAAGTGGATGTAGCAGAAATGGAAGAAGGTGAACAAGAGGATGAAGAAGAAGTAGTTGAAGGAGTGTGGATGATGGAGAAGAAGTGGAAGAAGGAGAACAAGAGGTAGAAATGCAAGTGGAAGCAGAAGAAGGAGAAAAAGAGGGATATGACGAAGGAAAGGAAGAAGAAGGAGGAGATGAAGAGAAAGAAAAGAAAGGAAAGGAGAGGATGAAGAAGAAGTGGAAGAAAGAGCACAAGAGGAGGCAAGAGAAGTGGAAGAAAGATAAGAAGAGGAAGAAAAAGCAGAAGAAATGGAATCTGGAGGAGAAGAGGAGGAAGAAGAAGAAGTGTAAGCATAAGATTTGGGGGAAGGAAAAGAAGAGGACGAGCAACAATGGGAAGTAACAGAAGTGGAGGATGGAGAAAAAGAGGAAGGAGAAGACGGAACGGAAAGAAGAAGAAGTTGTCGAAGGAGAAGAAATGGAAGAAGAAGAAGTGTAAGCAGAAGAAGCGGAAGAAGGAGACGAAAATAAAGAAGAGAAACAAGTAGAAGAAGAAGAAGTGGTAAAAGTAGTGGAATGAAAGGAGATGAAGAAGAAAAAGTGGAAGAAGGAGAACCGGAGGAGGGAGAAGATGTGGCAGAAGGAGAAGAAGAGGAAGAAGAAGAAGTGGAAGAACGAGAAGAAAAGGAAGAAGTGCAAGTGGAAGAAGGAGAACAATTGGAAGAAGATGAAGAAGTGGAACAATCAGAAAAAGAGGAGGAAGAAGAAGCAATGGAAGGAAAAGGGATGAAGAAGGAGTGGAACAAGGAGGAGAAGAAGAAGGGGAAGGAAGAAGAGGTAGTGTAGGCAGAAGAAGGGCAAGAACGAGAAGAGAGGGAAGAAGAAGAAGAAGTGGATGTAGTAAAAGTGGAAGAAGGTGAACAAGAGGAAGAGCAACAATGGGAAGCAACAAGAGGAGGAAGAAGAAGTAGTGGAAGCAGGTTAGATGAAGAAGAAGAATTGGAACAAGGAGAAAAGGAGGAGAAGGAAGAAGGAGGCGAAGGCAAGGGAAGAAGAAATAGAAGAAGTGGAAGCTGAAGGAGAAGAGGAAGAAGAAGAAGAAGTGTAAGCATAAGATTTGGGGGAAGGAGAAGAACAAGAAGAGCAACAATGGGAAGCAACAGAAGTGGGGGATGGAGAAAAGTGGAAGGAGAAGACGAAAAGGAAAGAAGAAGAAGTGTAAGCAGAAGAAGCGAAAGAAGGAGACGAAAATGAAGAAGAACAACAAGTAGAAGTAGAAGAAGTGGTAGAAGGAGAACGGGAGGAGGAGAAGAGGTGGCAGAAGGAGAAGAAGAGGAAGAAGAGGAAGAAGAAGAAGAAGTGGAAGAATGAGAAAAAGAGGAGGAAGAAGAAGCAATGGAAGCAAAGGGGATGAAGAAGGAGTGGAACAAAGAGGAAGAAGAAGAAGCAGTGTAAGTAGGAGAAGCGGAAAAAAGAGACGAAAATGAAGAAGAAGAACAAGTAGAAGTAGAAGAAGTGGTAGAAGGAGAGAATAAGAGGAATAGGAGAAAGTAGTGGAATGAAAGGAGATGAAGAAGAAGAAGAAGTGGAAGAAGGAGAACAGGAGGAGGGAGGAGAGGTGGCAGAAGGAGAAAAAGAGGAAGAAGAAGAAGCGGAAGAAAGAGAAGAAAAGGAAGAAGGGCAAGTGGCAGAAGGAGAACAATAGGAAGAATAAGAAGTTGAAGAATGAGAAAAAGAGGAGGAAGAAGAAGAAGTGGAAGAATGAGAAAAAGAGGAGGAAGAAGAAACAATGGAAGGAAAGGGGATGAAGATGAAATGGAACAAGCAGAAGAAGAAGAAGGAGAGAATAAGAGGAATAGGAGGAAGTAGTGGAATGAAAGGAGATGAAGAATAAGAAGTGGAAGAAGGAGAACAAAAGGAGGCAGGAAAAGTGGAAGACAGATAAGAAGAGGAAGAAGAAGTAGAGTAACTAGAAGAAGTGGAAGAAGCAGAAGAAATGGAAGAAGAGGAAGAAGGAGAAGTGTAAGCAGAAGAAGTGGAAGAAGGAGACGAAAATGAAGAAGAACAACAAGTAGAAGTAGAAGAAGTGGTAGAAGCAGAGAATAAGAGGAATAGGAGGAAGTAGTGGAATGAAAGGAGATGAAAAAGAAGAAGTGGAAGAAGGAGAACGGGATGAGGGAGAAGAGGTGGCAGAAGGAGAAGAAGAGGAAGAAGAAGAAGTTGAAAAACGAGAAGAAAAGGAAGAAGTGCAAGTGGAAGAAGGAGAACAATAGGAAGAAGAAGAAGAAGTGGATGAATGAGCATAAGAGGAGGAAGAAGAAGCAAAGGAAGGAAAGGCGATGAAGAAGAAGTGGAACAAGGACGACAAGAAGAAGGGGAGGAAGAAGAAGTAGTGTAGGCAGAAGACGAGCAAGAAGGAGAATAGAGGGAAGAAAAAGAGCAAGTGGATGTAGTAGAAGTGGAAGAAGGTGAACAAGAGGAAGAAGAAGAAGTAGTTGAAGGAGTGGGGATGATGGAGAAGAAGTGGAAGAAGGAGAACAAGAGGTAGAAATTTAAGTGGAAGCAGAAGAAGGTGAAAAAGAGTGATATGACGAAGGAAAGGAAGAACAAGAAGGGGATGAAGAGGAAGAAAAGAAGGGAAAGGAGAGGATGAAGAAGAAGTGGAAGAAAGAGAACAAGAGGAGGCAGGAGAACTGGAAGAAAGATAAGAAGAGGAAGAAGAACAAGAGTAACTAGAAGAAGTGGAAGAAGGAGAAGAAAAGGACGCAGAAGAAGATGTGGAAAGTAAGTTGAACAAGAGGAGGAAGAAGAAGTAGTGGAAGGACGTTAGATGAAGAAGAAGACTTGGAACAAGGAGAAAAGGAGGAAAAGGAAGGAGGGGAAGGGAAAGGAAGGGAAGGGAAGAAGAAGCAGAAGAAGTGGAAGCTGGAGCAGAAGAGGAAGAAGAAGAAGAAGTGTACGCATAATATTTGGGGGAAGGAGAAGAGGAAGAGCAACAATGGGAAGCAACAGAAGTGGGGGATGGAGAAAGAGAGGAAAGAGAAGATGGAAAGGAAAGAAAAAGTTGTGGAAGGAGAAGAAATGGAAGAAGAGGAACAAGAAGAAGTGTAAGCAGAAGAAGCGGAAGAAGGAGACCGAAATGAAGAAGAACAACAAGTAGAAGTAGAAGAAGTGGTAGAAGGAGAGAATAAGAGGAATAGGAGGAAGTAGTTGAATGAAAGGAGATGAAGAAGAAGAAGTCAAAGAAGGATAACAGGAGGAGGGAGAAGAGGTGGCAGAAGGAGAAGCAGAAGAAGTGGAAGAACGAGAAGAAAAGGAAGAAGTGCAAGTGGAAGAAGGAGAACAATAGGAAGAAGAAGAAGAAGTGGAGGAATGAGAAAAAGAGGAGGAAGAAGAAGCAATGGAAGGGAAGGGGATGAAGAAGAAGTCGAAGAATGAGAAGAAAAGGAAGAAGAAGAAGATGTGCAAGGTGAAGAAGGTGAACAAGAGGAGGAAGAAGAAGTAGTTGAAAGAGGTGAGATGAAGAAGAAGAATTCGAATAAGGAGAAAAGGAGGAAAAGGAAGAAGGAGGGGTAGGGAGAAGTAGCGTAGCCAGAAGAAGGGCAAGAAGGAGAAGAGAGGGAAGAAAAAGAACAAGAGGATGTAGTAGAAGTGGAAGAAGGTGAACAATACCAAGAAGAAGAAGTAGTTGAAGGAGTGGGGATGATGGAAAAGAAGTGGAAGAAGGAGAACAAGAGGTAGAAATGCAAGTGGAAGCAGAAGAAGGAGAAAAAGAGGGATATGACGAAGGAAAGGAAGAAGAAGAAGGAGACGAAGAGGAAGAAAAGAAAGGAAAGGAGAGGATGAAGAAGAAGTGGAAGAAAGAGAATAAGAGGAGGCAGGAGAAGTGGAAGAAAGATAACAAGAGGAAGAAGAAGGAGAGTAACTAGAAGAAGTGGAAGAAGGAGAAGAAAAGGAAGAAGAAGAAGATGTGGAAAGTGAAGAAGGTGAACAAGAGGAGGAAGAAGAAGTAGTGGAAGGAGGTGAGATGAAGAAGAAGAATTGGAACAAGGAGGAAAGGAGGAAAAGGAAGAAGGAGGGGAAGGGAAGGGAATAAGAAGCAGAAGAAGTGCAATCTGGAGGAGAAGAGGAAGAAGAAGAAGAAGTGTAAGCATAAGATTTGGGGGAAGGAGAAGAAGAGGAAGAGCAACAATGGGAAGCCACAAAAGTGGGGGATGGAGAAAAAAAGGAAGGAGAAGACGTAAAGGAAAGAACAAGAAGTTGTGGAAGGAGAAGAAATGGAAGAAGAGGAAGAAGAAGTGTAAGCAGAAGAAGCGGAAGAAGGAGACGAAAATGAAGAAGAACAACAAGCAGAAGTAGAAGAAGTGGTAGAAGGAGACAATGAGAGGAATAGGAGGAAGTAGTTGAATGAAAGGAGATGAAGAAGAAGAAGTCAAAGAAGGATAACGGGAGGAGGGAGAAGAGGTGGCAGAAGGAGAAGCAGAAGAAGTGGAAGAACGAGAAGAAAAGGAAGAAGTGCAAGTGGAAGAAGGAGAACAATAGGAAGAAGAAGAAGAAGTGGAGGAATGAGAAAAAGAGGAGGAAGAAGAAGCAATGGAAGGGAAGGGGATGAAGAAGAAGTCGAAGAATGAGAAGAAAAGGAAGAAGAAGAAGATGTGCAAGGTGAAGAAGGTGAACAAGAGGAGGAAGAAGAAGTAGTTGAAAGAGGTGAGATGAAGAAGAAGAATTCGAATCAGGAGAAAAGGAGGAAAAGGAAGAAGGAGGGGTAGGGAGAAGTAGCGTAGCCAGAAGAAGGGCAAGAAGGAGAAGAGAGGGAAGAAAAAGAACAAGTAGATGTAGTAGAGGTGGAAGAAGGTGAACAACAGGAAGTAGAAGAAGTAGTTGAAGGAGTGGGGATGATGGAGAAGAAGTGGAAGAAGGAGAACAAAAGGTAGAAATGCAAGTGGAAGCAGAAGAAGGAGAAAAAAAGGGATCTGACGAAGGAAAGGAAGAAGAAGAAGGAGATGAAGAGGAAGAAAAGAAAGGAAAGGAGAGGATGAAGAAGAAGTGGAAGAAAGGGAACAAGAAGAGGCAGGAGAAGTGGAACAAAGATAAGAAGAGGAAGAAGAAGGAGAGTAACTAGAAGAAGTGGAAGAAGGAGAAGAAAAGGAAGAAGAAGAAGATGTGGAAAGTGAAGAAGGTGAACAAGAAGAGGAAGAAGAAGTAGTGGAAGGAGGTGAGATGAAGAAGAAGAATTGGCACAAGGAGAAAAGGAGGAAAAGGAAGAAAGAGGGGAAGGGAAGGGAGGAAGAAGCAGAAGAAGTGGAATCTGGAGGAGAAGAGGAAGAAGAAGAAGAAGTGTAAGCATAAGATTTGGGGGAAGGAGAAGAAGAGGAAGAGCAACAATGGGAAGCAACAGAAGTGGGGGATGGAGAAAAAGAGGAAGGAGAAGACAGAAAGGAAAGAAGAAGAAGTTGTTGAAGGAGAAGAAATGGAAGAAGAGGAAGAAGAAGAAGTGTAAGCAGAAGAATCGGAAGAAGGAGACGAAAATGAAGAAGAACAACAAGTAGAAGTAGAAGAAGTGGTAGAAGGAGAGAATAAGAGGAATAGGAGGAAGTAGTGGAATGAAAGGAGATGAAGAAGAAGAAGTGGAAGAAGGAAAACAGGAGGCGTGAGAAGAGGTGGCAGAAGGAGAAGAAGAGGAAGAAGAAGAAGTTGAAGACCAAGAAGAAAAGGAAGATCAAGTGCAAGTGGAAAAGGAGAACAATAGGAAGAAGAAGAAGAAGTGGAAGAAAGATAAGAAGAGGAAGAAAAAGGAGAGTAACTAGAAGAAAGGAAGAAAGAGAAGAAAAGGAAGGAGAAGAAGATGTACAAAGTGAAGAAGGTGAACAAGAGGAGGAAGAAGAAGTAGTGGAAGGAGGTGAGATGAAGAAGAAGAATTCGAACAAGGAGAAAAGGAGGAAAAGAAGAAAGAGGGGAAGGGAAGGGAAGAAGAACCAGAAGAAGTGGAATCTGGAGGAGAACAGGAAGAAGAAGAAGAAGTGTAAGCATAAGATTTGGGGGAAGGAGAAGAAGAGGAAGAGCAACAATGGGAAGCAACAGAAGTGGGGGATGGAGAAAAAAGTAAGGAGAAGACGAAAAGGAAAGAAGAAGGGGAAGGAGAAGAAATGGAAGAAAAAGAGGCGTACGCAGAGGAAGCGGAAGAAGGAGACGAAAATGAAGAAGAACAACAAGTAGAAGTAGAAGAAGTGGTAGAAGTAGTGGAATGAAAGGAGATGAAGAAGAGGAAGAACTAGAAGTGGAAGACCAAGAAGAAGAGGAAGAACAAGAAGTGGATGAACGAGAAGAAAAGGAAGAACTTCAAGTGGAAGAAGGAGAACAATAGGAAGAAGAAGAAGAAGTGGAAGAAAGAGAACAAGAGGAGGCAGGAGAAGTGGAAGAAAGATAAGAAGAGGAAGAAAAAGGAGAGTAACTAGAAGAAAGGAAGAAAGAGAAGAAAAGGAAGGAGAAGAAGATGTGCAAAGTGAAGAAGGTGAACAAGAGGAGGAAGAAGAAGTAGTGGAAGGAGGTGAGATGAAGAAGAAGAATTCGAACAAGGAGAAAAGGAGGAAAAGAAGAAAGAGGGGAAGGGAAGGGAAGAAGAACCAGAAGAAGTGGAATCTGGAGGAGAAGAGGAAGAAGAAGAAGAAGTGTAAGCATAAGATTTGGGGGAAGGAGAAGAAGAGGAAGAGCAACAATGGGAAGCAGCAGAAGTAGGGGATGGAGAAAAAAGTAAGGAGAAGACGAAAAGGAAATAAGAAGTGGAAGGAGAAGAAATGGAAGAAAAAGAGGCGTACGCAGAGGAAGCGGAAGAAGGAGATGAAAATGAAGAAGAACAACAAGTAGAAGTAGAAGAAGTGGTAGAAGTAGTGGAATGAAAAGAGATGAAGAAGAAGAAGTGGAAGAAGGAGAATGGAGGAGGGAGAAGTGGTGGCACAAGCAGAAGAAGAGGAAGAAGAAGAAGGGGAAGAACGAGAAGAAAAGGAAGAAGTGCTAGTGGAAGAAGAAGAACAATAAGAAGAAGAAGTGGAAGAATGAGAAAAAGAGGAGGAAGAAGAAGCAATGGAAGGAAAGGGGATCAAGAAGAAGTGGAACAAGGAGGCGAAGAAGAAGCGGAGGAAGAAGAAGTAGTATAGGCAGAAGAAGGGCACGAAGGAGAAGAGAGGGAGGAAGAAGAACAAGTGGATGTAGTAGAAGTGGAAGAAGGTGAACAAGAGGAAGAAGAAGAAGTAGTTGAAGGAGTGGGGATGATGGAGAACAGTGGAAGAAGGAGGACAGGAGGTAGACGTGCAAGTGGAAGCAGAAGAAGGAGAAAAAGAGGGATATGACGAAGGAAAGGAAGAAGAAGAAGGAGATGAAGAAGAAGAAAAGAAAGGAAAGGAAAGGATGAAGAAGAAGTGGAAGAAAGAGAACAAGAGGAGGCAGGAGAAGGGGAAGAAAGATAAGAAGAGGAAGAAGAAGGAGAGTAACTAGAAGAAGTGGAAGAAGGAGAAGAAAAGGAAGAAGAAGAAGATGTGGAAAGTGAAGACGGTGAACAAGAGGAGGAAGAAGAAGTAGTGGAAGGAGGTGAGATGAAGAAGAAGAATTGGAACAAGGAGAAAAGAAGGAAAAGGAAGAAGGAGGGGAAGGGAAGGGAAGGGAAGAAGAAGCAGAAGAACTGCAATTTGGTGGAGAAGAGGAAGAAGAAGAAGAAGTGTAAGCATAAGATTTGGGGGAAGCAGAACAAGAGGAAGGGCAACAATGGGAAGCAACAGAAGTGGGGGATGGAGAAAAAGAGGAAGGAGAAGACGGAGAGGAAAGAAGAAGAAGTTGTGGAAGGAGAAGAAATGGAAGAAGACGAAGAAGAAGAAGTGTAAGCAGAAGAAGCGGAAGAAGGAGACGAAAATGAAGAAGAACAACAAGTAGAAGTAGAAGAAGTGGTAGAAGCAGAGAATAAGACGAATAGGAGGAAGTAGTGGAATGAAAGGAGATGAAGAAGAAGAAGTGGAAGAACGAGAAGAAAAGGAAGAAATGCAAGTGGAAGAAGGAGAACAATAGGAAGAAGAAGAAGAAGTGCAAGAATGAGAAAAAGAGGAGGAACAAGAAGCAATGGAAGGAAAGCGGATGAAGAAGGAGTGGAACAAGGAGGAGAAGAAGAATGGGAGGAAGAAGAAGTAGTGTAGGCAGAAGAAGGGCAAGAAGGAGAAGAGAGGGAAGAAGAAGAACAAGTGGATGTAGTAGAAGTGGAAGAAGGTGAACAAGAGGAAGAAGAAGAAGTAGTTGAAGGAGTGGGGATGATGGAGGGGATATGACGAAGGAAAGGAAGAAGAAGAAGGAGATGAAGAGGAAGAAAAGAAAGGAAAGGAGAGGATGAAGAAGAAGTGGAAGAAAGAGAACAAGAGGAGGCAGGAGAAGTGGAAGAAAATAAGAAGAGTAAGAAGAAGGAGAGTAACTAGAAGAAGTGGAAAAAGGAGAAGAAAAGGAAGCAGAAGAAGATGTGGAAAGTGAAGAAGTTGAGGAAGGTGAACAAGAGGAGGAAGAAGAAGTAGTGGAACGAGGTGAGATGAAGAAGAAGAAACGAAACAAGGAGAATAGGAGGAAAAGGAAGAAGGAGGGGAAGGGAAGGGAAGAAGAAGTAGAAAAAGTCGAGTCTGGAGGAGAAGAGGAAGAAGAAGAAGAAGTGTAAGCATAAGATATGGGGGAAGGAGAAGACGGAAAGGAAAGAAGAAGAAGTTGTGGAAAGAGAAGAAATGGAAGAAGAAGAAGTGTAAGCAGAAGAAGCTGAAGAAGGAGACGAAAATGAAGAAGAACAACAAGTAGAAGTAGAAGAAGTGGTAGAAAGAGAGAATAAGAGGAATAGGAGGAAGTAATGGAATGAAAGGGGATGAAGAAGAAGAAGTGGAAGAAGGAGAACAAGAGGAGGAAGAAGTGGTGGAAAAAGGAGAAGAAGAGGAAGAAGAAGAAGTGGAAGAATGAGAAGAGAAGGAAGAAGTGCAAGTGGAAGAAGAAGAACAATTGGAAGAAGAAGAAGAAGTGGAAGAATGAGAAAAAGAGGGGGAAGAAGAAGCAATGGAAGGAAAGGGGATGAAGAAGAAGTGGAACAAGGAGGAGAAGAAGAAGGGGAGGAAGAAGAAGTAGTGTAGGCAGAAGAAGGGCAAGAAGGAGAAGAGAGGGAAGAAGAAGAACAAGTGGATGTAGTAGAGGTGGAAGAAGGTGAACAAGTTAAGAAGAAGAAGTAGTTGAAGGAGTGGGGATCATGGAGAAGAAGTGGAAGAAAGAGAACAAGAGGTAGAAATGCAAGTGGAAGGAGAAGAAGGAGAAAAAGAGGGATATGACGAAGGAAAGAAAGAAGAAGGAGATGAAGATGAAGAAGAACAACAAGGAGAAGAAGTGGTAGAAGGAGAGAATAAGAGGAATAGCAGGAAGTAGTGGAATGAAAGGAGACAAAGAAGAAGAAGTGGACGAAGGAGAACGGGAGGAGGAAAAGAGGTGGCAGAAGGAGAAGAAGAGGAAGAAGAAGAAGAAGTGGAAGAATGAGAAAAATAGGAGGAAGAAGAAGCAATGGAAGGAAAGGGGAATGAAGAAGAAGTGGAACAAGGAGGAGAAGAAGAAGGGGAGGAAGAAGAAGTAGTGTAGGAAGAAGAAGGGCAAGAAGGAGAAGAGAGGGAAGAAGAAGAACAAGTGGATGTAGTACAAGTGGAAGAAGGTGAACAGGACGAAGAAGAAGAAGTAGTTGAAGGAGTGGGGATGATGGAGAAGAAGTGGAAGAAGGAGAACAAGAGGTAGAAATGCAAGTGGAAGCAGAAGAAGGAGAAAAAGAGGTATATGACGAAGGAAAGGAAGAAGAAGAAGGAGATGAAGAGGAAGAAAAGAAAGGAAAGGAGAGGATGAAAAAGAAGTTGAAGAAAGAGAAGAAGAGGAGGCAGGAGAAGTGGAAGAAAGATAAGAAGAGGAAGAAGAAGGAGAGTAACTAGAAGAAGTGGAAGAAGGAGATGAAAAGGAAGAAGAAGAAGATGTGGAAAGTGAAGAAGGTGAACAAGAGGAGGAAGAAGAAGTAGTGGAAGGAGGTGAGATGAAGAAGAAGAATTTGAACAAGGAGAAAAGGAGGAAAAGGAAGAAGGAGGGGAAGGGAAAGGAAGAAGAAGCAGAAGAAGTGGAATCTGGAGGAGAAGAGGAAGAAGAAGAAGAAGTGTAAGCATAAGATATGGTAGAAGGAGAAGAAGAGGAAGAGCAACAAGGGGAAGCAACAGAAGTCGGAGATGGAGAAAAAGAGGAAGGAGAAGACGGAAAGGAAAGAAGAAGAAGTTGTGGAAGGATAAGAAATGGAAGAAGAAGAAGAAGAAGTGTAAGCAGAAAAAGCGAAAAAAGGAGACGAAAATGAAGGAGAACAACAAGTAGAAGTAGAAGAAGTGGTAGAAGGAGAGAATAAGAGGAATAGGAGGAAGTAGTGGAATGAAAGGAGATGAAGAAGAAGAAGTGGAAGAAGTGGAAGAAGGAGAACGGGAGGAGTGAGAAGAGGTGGCAGAAGGAGAAGAAGAAGTGGAAGAATGAGAAGAAAAGGAAGAAGTGCAAGTGGAAGAAGGAGAACAATAGAAAGAAGAAGAAGAAGTGGAAGAATGAGAAAACGAGGAGGAAGAAGAAGCAATGGAAGGAAAGGGGAATGAAGAAGAAGTGGAACAAGGAGGAGAAGAAGAAGGGGAGGAAGAAGAAGTAGTGTAGGCAGAAATAGGGCAAGAAGGAGAAGAGAGGGAAGAAGAAGAACAAGTGGATGTAGTAGAAGTGGAAGGAGGTGAACAAGAGGAAGAAGAAGAAGTAGTTGAAGGAGTGGGGATGATGGAGAAGAAGTGGAAGAAGGAGAACAAGAGGTAGAAATGCAAGTGGAAGCAGAAGAAGGAGAAAAAGAGGGATATTACGAAGGAAAGGAAGAAGAATAAGGAGATGAAGAGGAAGAAAAGAAAGGAAAGGAGAGGATGAAGAAGAAGTGGAAGAAAGAGAACAAGAGGAGGGAGGAGAAGTGGAAGAAAGATAAGAAGAGGAAGAACAAGGAGAGTAACTGGAAGAAGTGGAAGAAGGAGAAGAAAAGGAAGAAGAAGAAGATGTGGAAAGTGAAGAAGTTGAAGAAGGTGAACAAGAGGAGGAAGAAGAAGTAGTGGAAGGAGGTGAGATGAAGAAGAAGAATTGGAACAAGGAGAAAAGGAGGTAAAGGAAGAAGGAGGGGAAGGGAAGGGAAGGAGAAGCAGAAGAAGTGGAATCTGGAAGAGAAGAGGAAGAAGAAGAAGTGTAAGCATAAGATTTGGGGGAAGGAGAAGTAGAGGAAGAGCAACAATGGGAAGCAACAGAAGTGGAAGACAGATAAGAAGAGGAAGAAGAAGTAGAGTAACTAGAAGAAGTGGAAGAAGCAGAAGAAATGGAAGAAGAGGAAGAAGGAGAAGTGTAAGCAGAAGAAGTGGAAGAAGGAGACGAAAATGAAGAAGAACAACAAGTAGAAGTAGAAGAAGTGGTAGAAGCAGAGAATAAGAGGAATAGGAGGAAGTAGTGGAATGAAAGGAGATGAAGAAGAAGAAGTGGAAGAAGGAGAACGGGAGGAGGAAGAAGAGGTGGGAGAAGGAGAAGAAGATGAAGAAGAAGAAGTGTAAGCAGAAGAAGCAGAAGAAGGAGACGAAAATGAAGAAGAACAACAAGTAGTAAAAGGAGAGGATAAGTGGAATAAGAGGAAGTAGTGGAATGAAAGGAGATGAAGAAGAAGAAGTGGAAGACGGAGAACGGGAGGAGGGGAAGAGGTGGCAGAAGGAGAAGAAGAGGAAGAAGAAGAAGTGGAAAAATGGGAAGAAAAGGAAGAAGTGCAAGTGGAAGAAGGAGAACAACAGGAAGAAGAAGAAGAAGTGGAAGAAAGAGAACAAGAGGAGGCAGGAGAACTGGAAGAAAGATAAGAAGAGGAAGAAGAAGGAGAGTAACTAGAAGAAGTGGAAGAAGGAGAAGAAAAGCAAAAAGAAGAAGATGTGGAAGAAAGAGAACAAGAGGAGGCAGGAGAAGTGGAAGAAAGAGAACAAGAGGAGGCAGGAGAAGTGGAAGAAAGATAAGAAGAGGAAGAAGAAGGAGAGTAAGTAGAAGAAGTGGAAGAAGAAGAAGAAAAGGAAGAAGAAGAATATGTGAAAAGTGAAGAAGTTGAAGAAGGTGGACAAGAGAAGGAACCAGAAGTAGTGGAAGTAGGTGAGATGAAGAAGAAGAATTGGAACAAGGAGAAAAGCAGGAAAAGGAAGAAGGAGGGGAAGGGAAGGGAAGAAGAAGCAGAAGAAGTGGAAGATGGAGGAGAAGAGGAAGAAGAAGAAGAAGTGTAAGCATAAGATTTTGGGGAAGGAGAAGAACAGGAAGAGCAACAATGGGAAGCAACAAAAGTGGGGGATGGAGAAAAAGAGGGAGGAGAAGACGGAAAGGAAAGAAGAAGGAGTTGTGGAAGGAGAAGAAATGGAAGAAGAGGAAGAAGAAGAAGTGTAAGCACAAGAAGCGAAAGAAGAAGACGAAAATGAAGAAGAACAACAAGTAGAAGTAGAAGAAGTGGTAGAAGGAGAGAATAAGAGGAATAGGAGGAAGTAGTGGAATGAAACAAGATGAAGAAGAAGAAGTGAAAGAAGGAGAACGCAAGGAAGAGAAGAGGTGGCAGAAGGAAAAGAAGAGGAAGAAGAAGAAATGGAAGAATGAGAAAAAGAAGAGGAAGAAGAAGCAATGGAAGGAAACTGGGTGAACAAGGAGTGGAACAAGGAGGAGAAGAAGAAGGGGATGAAGAAAAAGTAGTGTAGGCAGAAGAATGGCAAGAAGGAGAAAAGAGGGAAGAAGAAGAAGAAGTGGATGTAGTAAAAGTGGAAGAAGGTGAACAAGAGGACGAAGAAGAAGTAGTTGAAGGAGTGGGGATGATGGAAAAGAAGTGGAAGAAGGAGAACCAGAGGTAGAAATGCAAGTGGAAGCAAGAAGAAGGAGAAAAAGAGGGATATGACGAAGAAAAGGAAGAAGAAGAAGGAGATGAAGAAGAAGAAAAGAAACGAAAGGAGAGGATGAAGAAGAATAGGCATCTATTAGGTAGACTTGCGCCAGATACCAAATCAATTTGATGTTCTATACCCCTAATGGGAGGAAGTCCTTTCAGAACCTCATTAGGGAATATATCATCAAATTCTTTTAAAATATCTTGAACCCCTTGAGGAAGGTGCTCATGTCCATGGGTTGTGGTAGTGCTCTCAACAAAAGAATGCAAAATGGGAGAATGATTTGATGCCTCTTTACAAAAGAAGAGATAAAAGGGCTTATTAGTCAAAGGAGCTTCTTTAAAATCACGTTTAGTAGAAAATAGGCTCCTTTTACTAATATTCCCTTTCGAAGGGGCATCACCTTCCGACTCTCTCTCTTTACCCTTTTCAAGCTTTAAGGGTGAAGCTTGTTGTGTTTTTTTTTGTTTTTCCTCAACTTTTTTCGTTTTCATCGCAAATTGATCCTCAGCCACTTGAGAAGGTGACAAAGGATAAAATTTGAAGTGCTTTTCATTATGGGTAAGAATTATTTGGTTGGAGTGACCATGGTGAATAGCGTTCTTGCCAAATTGTCATGGTCTCCCTAACAGGATATGACCAACATCCATAGGAACCAGCAAGGGTTCCATCCCTTGTGGCAAACTTTCCTTCTTAGGCTTATCTTACCTTAAGTGGCGCCTAAAACCACCTCACTCCTTACCTTTCCATAAACCATTTCACCAAAGAAGAAAACCTCTAGAAAAAGATCAAGGGAGGCATGCATCATCCATATTTGTGGTGGTGGACCGATTTTCAAAAATGGCCCATTTTATTCCCTGCCACAAAGTGGATGATGCGAGCAACATCGCAAGACTTTTCTTTAAAGAGGTTGTCCGATTGCATGGCATACCCTCTTCAATAGTGTCAGATAGGGATGTGAAGTTCCTTAGCCATTTTTGGAAAACTCTTTGGGCTAAGCTGGGAACTAAACTTCTTTTTTCCACTACCTGTAACCCTCAAACTGATGGGCAAACAGAAGTTGTGAATAGATCTTTATCCACTATGCTGAGGGCTCTCCTTAAAGGCAACCATAAGTCTTGGGATGAGTACCTTCCCCACATTGAATTTGCTTATAACCAGGTGGTTCATAGAACCACCAAGCATTCTCCATTCGAGGTGGTCTATGGTTTTAATCCTCATACTCCTCTATATCTTTTACCTCTTCCTCTTTCTGTTGTTGTGCATAAAGAAAGAGAGGCAAAAGCTATTTTTGTAAAACAATTACATGAGAGGGTTAAAGCTAACATAGAGCAGCAATCCTTGAGAGATGCTACTTTCACCAATAGGGGGAGGAAATAGGTCATCTTTGAAAAGGGCGACTGGGTATGGCTTCACTTGAGAAAGGATAGATTTCCTTCTCAAAGGAAGTCCAAACTTATCCCTATATGAGATGTACCTTTCCAAATCCTTGAGCGGATCGGTAATAATGCCTATGTTTTAGATCTGCCTAAGGATTATGGGGTAAGCACGAGTTTTAATGTTTCTGATTTGTCTCCATTTGTAGGTGCTGAAAATTATGAAGACCCCATGGATTTGAGGTCAAATCCTCTCCAAGGGGGAGGAGATGATGTGACATGCCTAGCCAAGGACCTATCACTAGGGCCATGTGATGCAATCTCACCTAGCATGCATCATGGCTAGGAGGACTCAAGGAAGGCATGGCATGGACGAAAGCTCATTGAAGATTCGAAGCCATAGTCTTCATTAATTTTAGCTTGTAAATATTTTATTTTAATTAGATAAATAGGAAAGTATTTTTAATTCCCTTAAGGCCATGTATTTCCGGCCATCTTCTTAGTTTATAAGGTATAGGTGTCTTTAGTTAAAAAGGAGGAGTAAGCTTATAATGGGTGCATAAGTTAAGACATGATTTTGGGCTAGCCCATTCACATTAAGATATGCTAATTACACCCATAGGGGGTGAACTTAGGTGCCTCACTTAAGGCCTAAGACTTGGTTTAATTAGTTTTAATCCTAATTAACCCCAAGTCCCACATTGCCTAGAAAAGTGTGCCCAAGCTCTCCCATTTGGCTATATATACTCATTCCCCCTCATTGTAAAATTTCACCTTTGAAGTTGAATGAAAATAGTCTCTTTGTGAGCACATTCTTAGTAAAAGGTCTTGAGGATCCTCTCTCTTGAGGAACCTCTTCCTAGTTGGTTTTTATCAAGGGTTCCTTCCCTTGTGGCAAACCTAAACACTTTGGCTTATCTCTCTTTGAGAGTGGCGCCCCACCTCCATTTTCTTTCCCCTCCATCATCCATTTCATGGTGCTTGGAACCTCAAGGAAAAAGATCAAGGGAGGTATGCATCACCATGGCTAGAAGGATTAAAGAAGACCTAGCCCTTGCAGACAAAGGAAGACTTCACCTCCTATGGAGAGTGAAGATATTAGGCTAGGGACTTTAGTTAATAAAATGTAATTTTCCTTTATTTTAATTTTGAGGAGAATTAGGAATTTAATTTGGGACATGTATTTAGTCCATTTTTTATTTTAGGAGGTGTCTTAGGAATTTAGAGGGTGGATTTAGCTTTTTGGGTCTTTATGAAGGAAATAAGGGGTAACCTTGATATCTACACCCCTCTTTTCCTACATAAACCCCCTAAGATAATAAGAAGGAATCTTGGCCCTTGGTTTGAGAAACTTGGGCACCAAGTTTGATGATCTAAGGAGGGAATTGTTTCTCAATCCTCCTCCCTTAGATCTCTCCTTTTAATCCTAGCCCTTCTTTTTTAGGTTATCTTGTTTAACAGGTTAGCTACCTCTATAAATAGGAGCTCCTCCCCTCACTTGTATTTTTTACACTTGAATTTAATCCTAGAGACCATATTGGTTGTGAGGTTTTTACCTTTGAGTGTGCCCCCTTCTCCTTTGTGAGAGCTTCTAAGAGTTATCAAGGGACCCCTCCCTTGTGGCCTCTCCCCTTTGGCTTATCAAACCTAGTATTTGTGGTGCCTCACCCCATTCCTTTCCCCTCCATAAATCCATTTCCCTTCCAAGTGACCTTAGAAAGGATCCTTTGGGCACGGGATCATCAAAGATCACATCAACATGAACCTCTAAAGAGACTTAGACATGAGGTATGACCCTCTATGTTGCTCAATTTAAGAAGTTTCAAAATATTTTTTGTAAAAACAAAAGAGGCTAAACTGAAAAGGAATTAATAGATAAAATGGGAAACTATAAACATGACTTATAGACAACTACACAAGAGTATAAAAGTCAAAAATAAAAGCTAAAAATAAGGCAAAAACAAGGCAACTAGGTGCAAGGAAACACAAGAATTTGGTCTAAATTTCTTGACCACGAGTTTGTGGAATTCACCACAACAGCATGGATTTTTAGCAACAAATTCTCAAAACCAAAATTCAAGCAAGAAAGCACCCAACTCAAAGCTTAAGCAGAATTAATGAATATGGGAGAGACGTAGATGCAAAGAAAAGAACAATATAAATTGCATCAAGCAAAAAATAAATGCCACAAATAAACTATAACTCAAAACAATAAACTCAAGACATAAATGGAAATGATAAACAACAATGGAAGGATAGAAAAAATTGCGGAAATTAAAGATAAAATAAAATAGGAAAACGGAAAGAAAAAATAAATGAGGTAGGAAGAGAGTTTAGACCTCTAGAACCAATGCTCTGATACCAAATGATGCATGCCTCCCTTGATCTTTTTCTAGAGGTTTTCTTCTTTGGTGAAATGGTTTGTGGAAAGGTAAGAAGTGAGGTGGTTTTAGGTGCCACTTAAGGTAAGATAAGCCTAAGAGGGAAAGTTTGCCACAAGGGATAGAACCCTCTATAAAACCCTAAGGAATTCTCAAAGAGAGAAGGGTGGACACTAAGAGAATTTTGGCCAACTCAAGGTTTTTCAATTTAATAAAGTGTAAAAATTACAAGAATGTGAAGGAGCACTTTTTTATAGAGGGAGCTAACCTCTTGGGCAAGTCATGAAGGAAATGAAGGGCTAGGATTAAAAGGAGTCATCCAAGGAAGGAGGATTGAAGCCCAAAGTCCAATCAATCCCCTCCTTTAGATGAGAATTGGTGCCCAAGCTACCTCATCCAAGGGCCAAGATTACTCCTTTATTAGTTTTGGGTTTTATTTAGCAAAAGAGGGTGTAGTTATCAAACTACCCCCTTATTTCCTAAATAAAGGCCCAAAAGCTAATCTTACCCGTTCTTATTACTAAGACACCTCCTAGAAAATTAAATGGACTAATACATGTCCAAAATAAAATCCTAGGTTCCTAAAATAAAAATTACAAGTAAATAAGTCAAGGCTTGCAGAACTTGATGGTCATATGGAAGTGACATCTTCCTCCTTCTACTCTAGCCATGTCTTCTTTTATTCTCCTAGCCATGGCCCTAGTGATAGGGCCCTTGCTTGGGGAGAATGCATCAGGAACATCAAATGAAAAGGGTACTCATTCATGTGATGATCTCTTCAAAGTGAAACAACTTCTTGGAAGCCATCCTTTTAAGGAAACCCAAGCACAAAGAGAGAATGTTTTTCGAACAAGATGCAAAATTTTGGGCAAAACTTGTTCTCTCATTGTGGATGGTGGATCATGTTGTAATTTTTGTAGCATGAGGGTGGTGGAAAAGCTATCACTTGCTACTACTCCTCATCCTTCACCTTATTCTTTGCATGGACTTAATTATGAAGATGGTGTAGTAGTAAGAAAGCAAGTGGAGATTAGCTTCTCCATAGGGAAGGATTGTTACAAAGTGTTATGTGATGTAGTCCCTATGGAAGCTAGTTACATGTTGTTGGGAAGGCCATGGCAACATGATAAGGAAACTTTGCACAATGGCCTGACTAATAAAATCACTCTCTCTCATAAAGGGAAAAAGATTACCTTACTTCCTTTTACCCCTACTGAGGTTATGGAGGATAGAAGGATCATGAAGCTTAAGAGAGAGAGGGATAAAAATGAAAATAAGGTTGTTGGTAGGAAGATCGAGTCTAAGGAAGATCCGCCTTTGCCTTTAAAGGAGGTTCTCTACATAGAAAAATTTTCCTGCCAACCCTTACCAAAGGAACAAGTTGAATTTGAGGATGTGCCTATATCTTTTGAGCACCTTGATCCACACCCTCAAGTCCAACTTCATGAGTGCTCCATTCCACTTAGACTAGTCTTGCCTAGTATTTCAAAACCTTTGAGGCTCGTATCTTGTGCAATAGGAGGAGGATGGGGAGCTGTTGTGTGGAGGCACATGCACACTAAAATATTTTCACACCTTAGTGCCAAAATCCACTACCCCATTCCTAAGAGGCATCCTTATAGACCTTTCACTCCCCCCAAAATCACTTATCTGCATATACTTACTACTTTCCTTATTTTCTTGCAGACTTTGAACAAAAGGAAGAAATGCCTCAGGATTTGAGGTCAAATCCTCTCCAAAGGGGAGGAGATGATGAAATCCCACCTATCATGCATCATGGCTAGTAGGATTCAAGGAAGGCATGGCATGGATGAAAGCTCATTGAAGATTGGAAGCCATAGTCTTCATTTTTAGCTTGTAAATATTTTATTTTAATTAGCTAAATAGGGCCATATTTTTAATTCCCTTAAGGCCATGCATATTCGGCCATATTCTTTTTAGTTTAGAAGGTATAGGTGTCTTTAGTTAAAAAGGAGGAGTAAGCTTAGAATGGGTGCATAAGTCAAGACATGATTTTGGGCTAGCCCATTCAATTTAGGAGATGCTAATTGCACCCATGTGGGTGAACTTAGGTGCCTCACTTAAGTCCCACATTGCCTAGAAAAGTGTGTCCAAGCTCTCCCTTGGGGCTATATAGTCTCTTTGTGAGCACATTATTAGTAAAAGGTCTTGAGGATCCTCTCTCTTGAGGAACCTCTTCCTAGTTGGTTTTTATCAAGGGTTCCTTCCCTTGTGGAAAACCTAAACACTTTGGCTTATCTCTCTTTGAGAGTGGCGCCCCACCTCCAGTTTCTTTCCCCTCTATCATCTATTTCATGGTACTTGGAACCTCAAGAAGAAGATCAAGGGGTGTGCAAACGTTTTTTTGCATCAGTTCTTCTAGCTTTTATCAAGCATCCTTCCTTGTGGTAAGCATCCTAAACTCATCTCTCACCCTTGAGAGTGGGGTTTTCCCTTCCATTCCTCTTTTATCCAAACTCCATTTCACATTAATCCAACCTCTTTATGAAAGTAGATCATAGGGAGAAGTTGAGTCTTCATCATAAATGATAGAAAGAGACAGTAGATTCAAAGTGAATGTTTGGGAAAAATTTATATTCGGCAATAAAGTTGAATTGGATCCTTTTCTTTTAATATTTTTCTTTAAAAAAATTTGGTGTGTGCATCTGAAATAAATTATGAACTATGCATAAAATCAATTTCCAAAAAATGTTCAATGGTAATTGAAAAACCTTAATTAGAGAGATCTTATTAGCTTTAATCGGTGGGTATCCTTTTCACGTTTTTCTTTGATTCATCTTAATCTGAGATAAACTTCATTTTCAGGGTTATTGGGTTGATGTTTCTTGGTTTCATTTGCTCATTGGTTAAAGTTTGATCTTATTATTATGATTTCCTGAATTATGTTTCATTTGCTTTGAGATGTTTTTAAGTTGTTAGTGTGATTGGGTTTGGGATTTTAGCACTTGGTTGTGAGGGTTAAGAAATGGGTTTCTTGGAAATTTTAATTTGAATTTTGTGTTTTGTGATTGAAGTATGCATCTATCTTGATTTATGCAATTGAACATTACAAGATTTACCAACTGGGTGTGTAGTGTTGCATTAAAATTACATATGGGTTTCTTCGGTTTTAGATATCTAAATGATAGAAATAGACAGTGTATTCAAAACATATTTTTTGGAAAAAGTTTATATTCGGCAATAAAGTTGAATTGGATCCTTTTCTTTTAATATTTTTCTTTAATAGAATTTGGTGTGTGCATATGAAATAAATTGTGAACTATGCATAAAATCAGTTTCCAAAAAATGTTCAATGATAATTGAGAAACCTTAATTGGAAAGATCTTATTATCTCTAGTCGGTGGGTACCATTTTCACGTTTTGCTTTGATTCATCTTAATCTTAGATACACTTCACTTTCTAGGTTGTTGGGTTGATGTTTCTTGGTTTCATTTGGTCATTGGTTAATGTTTAATCTTATTATTTTGATATCTTGAATGATGTTTCATTTTCTTTGAGAAGTTTTTAAGTTGTTAGTGTGATTTCATTTTGGAGTTTAGCATGAGGTTGTGAGGTTTAAAAAGTGGGTTTCTTGGAAATTTCGATTTGAATTTTGTGTTTTGTGATTGAAGTATGCATCTATCTTGATTTGTGAAATGGAACATTACAAGACGATGCAATCCTACCAACCAAGGGCCCTCTCACTAGGGCAATAGCTAGGAGGATTAAAGAGGACTTGGCCCGGAAAGACTCATCAAGACCCCAACTCATTCATGATAGAGATAAATATTTTAGGCCATAGTCCTTAGTTTTCCTCTTGTAAATATTAATTAGCTTTTTATTCCCTTGTAGGCCATGTATTTCGGCCATTTATGCTAGTTTCTAGAGTTTAGAGTGTAAAATTAGCTTAGGAAAGGAGATAAGGGGAGGAGAGGGCCTAATAACCCAAAGGAGTGTGGATCTCTTTTAACACCCCCTTGATTAGGTTGTGCCACTCCCTACCTTAAAGCTAGGCACCACTTTTAGTGGGCCTAAGAGGGATTAGTGCTCCTAATCCTAATTAGGCCCAAGTCCCACATTGCCTAGTTTTGACTGTCTTTCTCTCTCTTTGGGCTATAAATACACCTAGTGATGCATTCTCCCCAAGCAAGGCCCTATCACTAGGGCCATGGCTAGGAGAATAGAAGAAGACATGGCTAGAGTAGAAGAAGGAAGATCTCACCTCCATATGACCATCAAGTTATGCAAGCCATGACTTATTTACTTGTAATTTTTATTTTAGGAACCTAGGATTTTATTTTGGACATGTATTAGTCCATTTAATTTTCTAGGAGGTGTCTTATTAATAAGAATGGGTAATATTAGCTTTTGGGCCTTTATTTAGGAAATAAGGGGGTACTTTGATCTTGGCCCTTGGATGAGGTAGCTTGGGCACCAATTCTCATATAAAGGAGGGTATTGATTGGACTTTGGGCTTCAATCTTCCTCTCTTGGATGACTCCTTTTAATCCTAGCCTTTCATTTCCTTCATGACTTGTCCAAGAGGTTAGCTCCCTCTATAAAAAGGTGCTCCTTCACATAGGCATTATTACTGATCCGCTCAAGGATTTGGAAAGGTCCATCTCCTCTAGGGCTAAGTTTGGACTTCCTTTGAGAAGGAAATCTATCCTTTCTCAAGTGAAGCCATACCCAGTCGCCCTTTTCAAAGATGACCTCTTTCCTCCCCCTATTGGGGAAAGTAGCATCTCTCAAGGATTGGCGCTCTATATTAGCTTTAACCCTCTCATGTAATTGTTTCACAAAAATGGCTTTTGCCTCTCCTTCTTTATGCATAGCAAAAGAAAGAGGAAGAGGTAAAAGATCTGGAGGAGTACGAGGATTAAAGCCATAGACCACCTTAAATGGAGAATGCTTGGTGGTTCTATGAACCACCCGGTTATAAGTAAATTCAATGTAGGGAAGGTACTCATCCCAAGACTTATGGTAGCCTTTAAGGAGAGCCCTCAGCATAGTGGATAAAGATCTATTCACCACTTTTGTTTGCCCATCAGTTTGAGGGTGACAGGTAGTGGAAAAAAGAAGTTTAGTTCCCAGCTTAGCCCAAAGAGTTTTCCAAAAATGGCTAAGGAACTTCACATCCCTATCTGACACTATTGAAGAGGGTATACCACGCAATCGGACAACCTCTTTAAAAAAAAGTCTTGCGATGTTGCTTGCATCATCCACTTTGTGGCAGGGAATAAAATAGGCCATTTTTGAAAATCGGTCCACCACCACAAATATGGAGTCTGCACCTCGTTGGGTTCTTGGGAGCCCAATGATGAAATCCATGCTAATATCCTCCCAAGGTGTAGAAGGAGCAGGTAAAGGTGTGTATAGTCCATGAGGCATTGCTTTAGACTTTGCTTGCAAGCAAGCTATACATTTAGAGCAATGTCTATGGACATCTTTACGCATATGGGGCCAAAAGAATTTCTCTTGTAAAAGCATGAGGGTTTTTGAAATCCCAAAATGCCCCATGAGCCCACCTTCATGGCTCTCTTTTGTAAGTAAGTTCCTAATTGATCCTTGGGGTATACAAAGCTTACTCCCTTTGTAAAGATACCCCTCACTGATGAAGTACCCATCGTGGGCCTTTAATACAATGCAGATGCAGAGGTAGCAAATATGGGGCCGAAATCCTTGTCAGATGGATACATAGCCCAAATGTCATCAAATCCCAAGATTTTTGCACTCAAGGATGAATAAAGAGTATGACACCTAGAAAGAGGATCAGCCACCACATTTTGTTTTCCTTTCTTGTACTTGATGACATAAGGGAAGGATTCAAGATATTCCACCCACGTTGCATGCCTTTTGTTCAATTTACCTTGACCCCTCAAATATTTTAGTGACTCATGGTCACTATGAATGATAAACTCCTTGGGAGCAAGGTAATGCTCCCAAGTTTGAAGGGCCCTAATTAGAGCATAAAACTCCTTATCATATGTGGGGTAGTTGAGGGGGGCACCATTGAGTTTTCCACTGAAATATGCAATGAGGTGCCCTCCTTGCAACAAGATAGCCCCCACACCTACACCAGAGGCATCACATTCAAGTTCAAATGTCTTAGAAAAGTCAGGTAATGCCAAGACTGGTGCATGGGTCAGTTTATGCTTAATTAGGTGGAAGGCTTTCTCTTGTTTCTCACCCCAAAGGAAAGGAACTTCCTTTTTCACCAAATCATTTATTGGTGCGAAGAGCGTGGAGAAATTAGGCACAAAGCGCCTATAAAATCCAGCGAGACCATGAAAGCTTTTGATCTCTGTCACACTCTTTGGGGTGGGTCATTCTTGAATAGCTTTTATCTTTTCGGGGTCAACATGGACCCCTTTTGTGCTAACTATAAAACCTAGGAAAACTACACTATCTACACAAAAGGTGCATTTTTCTAAGTTACCAAAAAGATGATTACTCCTAAGAAGAGAAAAAACATGCCTTAGATGTCCTAAATCATCATCTAGGTTCCTAGAGTAAACTAAAATGTCATCAAAGTAAACTACACGTCCTATGGAGAATGAAGGTATTAGGCTAGGGACTTTAGTTAATAAAATGTAATTTTCCTTTATTTTTTCTATCACTCTCCCTCCCATCTTTTCTCTTACTGTCTTCTCCTCTCCTTCTCTCTTCTTCCTCTTTTTCTCTTTTTCTTTCTAGTTCTTTCCTTCTTCTCCTTTCTTCATCCTCTCTTCTCTCTCTTTGCCTGCTCTCTTCTCGCTCTTTTTTCTCTTTTCTCATTTCCAACATCTCTTTTTTTAACTCTTCCTTCTCTTTTTGTTTTTCCTTTTCTTTTATTTCTTTTTTTCTCCCTTTTTCTTCTCTCCTTTCTTGTTCTTTAGCCATCCATTCCCTAAATTCTAAGTTAAGGTTTTCAAGAGTGTCTCCCTTAAAAGGTTTTCTTTGGTTGACACTCTTACTAGAGGAACAACTATGTGCACTAGAATGTGTGTGGGAAGTCATGGTGCTTGGATGCTAAAAACTAAAGGGTAGGCCAAAAACTTTTTTTTTTCAAGCAACACTCCTCTCTTTTTTTTTTGTTTTCTCACCTAAGGTGGCTTGATGAGTCTTTGGAACTCTTAGCCTCTACACGTTTTTTCAAAATAACATAAAATAAAATAAAATAAAAGTGCAAGAATGTAAAAGAGAAAGGGCTCTAATCGTGCTCCTAAGGTGTTGAAGGAAGTGTACCACTTCTCCCTTATTCACCTAATTAACGAGGAACTACGCTAAAATTAACCAAAATTATTACAAACCAAAGGAGGGCCTTAAGGACACTCAAACTCCCAATCGAAAATTAAATATACACAATACAAAGAATAAAAAAAATAAAACAAAGTATTCACTCCAAGCTTTTTGGTGTTTCCTCTTGTTTGGACTTGCCAAAATTTTATATATGGAACCTTTCCCAACCTTTCCTTACCAAGGCTGAATACAACACAAGACAACAAACAAAGGTGAATAACAAAACAAGGTTCACAAATCCAAGTGGATAGATTAAACAATGACAAACTCAAAGAACTAAAGAAGACAAGCAAGAAAACATAAGGCTCACAAAGGAAGGTAGCACACAAATAACTTTCCTAGATTAGCTCTAAGAGTAGAGATGAAAAAAGACTCAAACAAAAAAAATGAAACCAATAGTTGCACACTTAATAAAATTTAAGTGACCAAAAACTAAAAAGCTTACTCAAGTAATTTTTTTTGAATCACAATTGGTTCCGCATATCAAATGTTTCTACTATTAGGTACACAACTTCAAATTTGTCTTTCTTTTGAGTTCTTTATCTTCTTTTTTTTTTTAACTTGAACTTTTTCTATTTTTTTTTAAATTTTTCTAATCATTTTGCTGCACCTAATAGCTTGTTGAATTGAAATTTTAATGAGGATGCTTGAAATAATAACGCTTGAGTGAATAAGCACAAAGTAAGGTCACACAATTTTCAAGCAATGCATGCAACTAAAGGAAAAACAACTTAGTAGTTCCAAATACCACTGAACTAATGGTGCTTAAGGAATGATTTAGGGCTGATTTTGAAGTAAATTGATTGCTCAAATTACTAACACAATTCACCCAAGCTAAAATTCCATAAAGAGGCACCAATAGTGAAGGTAAACCAAGTGGAAAGCTACTAATAATTCAACATAAAACAAGAAACATATAAAGATTGAATTGAGCAAATATTTAAGAACAACAAAGAGATTAATATGCTTGAACTAAAAGCAGAGACTCAACAAGAGGTTCACCTCTTAGGAGCTCAATTCAAAATGTTTTTGAAGGCTTTTTTGTAGAAATTTTAAGAGGCTAAATCCTATGGAATTTAAATGAGAAAAAATAGGAAACTAACATGACTAGTATTTGACAAAACACAAGATTAAGAAAAAATAACACACCTAAAAATAGAGCAAAAATTTCAGCAAGAGACTCAAAACAAAAGGCACAACAAAGTGGCCAAAGTTGATCACCACAATGGTGTGGAAAAATCCTCAACCATGTGGGTTTAATGGTCACAACTTCTTAGGCACACTTTAACATAAAAAACCAAGGGAAAATTAAGCAACTTGAACACGAAAATAAGATGCAAAGAAAGGGACAAATAAAATCGCATCAAATTAAATGGAACATAGGCGCGTAGATAGAAAACAAAAGCACATATAATAGCAAGAATAAAAAGCTATACTACTAGACAATAAAGGAAATAGAGATGACAAAAAATAAAGGAATTTAAATTAAAGAGATCAAAGAGATAAACAACAAAGCAAAAAAATTGAGAAAGAACGTGACCTTTAGAAAGTGGCTCTAGATACCACTTGATGTGATCTTTGATGATCACGTGCCCAAAGGATCCTTTCTAAGGTCACTTGGAAGGGAAATGGATTTATGGAGAGGAAAGGAATGGGGTGAGGCGCCACAAATACTAGGTTTGATAAGCCAAAGGGGAGAGGCCACAAAGGAGGGGTCCCTTGATAACTCTTAGAAGCTCTCACAAAGGAGAAAGGGGGACACTCAAAGGTAAGAACCTCACAACCAATATGGTCTCTAGGATTAAATTCAAGTGTAAAAGATACAAGTGAGGGAGGAGCTCCTATTTATAGAGGTAGCTAACCTCTTGAACAAGATAACCTAAAAAAGAAGGGCTCGGATTAAAAGGAGAGATCTAAGGGAGGAGAATTTAGAAAAAATTCCCTCCTTAGATCATCAAACTTGGTGCCCAAGTTTCTGAAACCAAGGGCCAAGATTCCTTCTTGTTAGCTTAGGGGGTTTATGTAGGAAAAGAGGGGTGTAGATATCAAGGCTACCCCTTATTTCCTTCATAAAGACCCAAAAAGCTAAATCCACCCTCTAAATTCCTAAGACACCTCCTAAAAATAAAAAATGGACTAAATACATGTCCCAAATTAAATTCTTAATGCTCCTCAAAATTAAAATAAAGGAAAATTACATTTTATTAACTAAAGTCCCTAGCCTAATATCTTCACTCTCCATAGGAGGTGAAGTTTTCCTTTGTCTGCAATGGCTAGGTCTTCTTCAATCCTTCTAGCCATGGCCCTAGTGATAGGTCCTTGGCTAGGCATGGTCACATCACACCCTTACCTGCTCCTTCTGCACCTTGGTTGGATATTAGTATGGATTTCATCCTTGGCCTGCCTCGAACCCAACGAGGTGCAGACTCTATCTTTGTGGTGGTAGATAGATTTTCAAAAATGGCTCACTTTATACCATGCCACAAGATAGATGATGCAAGCAACATCACGAGACTTTTCTTTAAAGAAGGTGTCCATTTACATGGAATACCCCAATCCATAGTCTCTGATAGAGATATGAAGTTCCTTACCACTTTTGGAAAACATTGTGGGCAAGATTAGGAACATAACTCTTATTTTCTACCACATGTCACCCCCAAACTGATGGGCAGATTGAGGTAGTAAATAGATCTCTATCTACTATGCTTAGGAAACTTCTTCGAGGAAATCATAAGTTTTGGGATGAATACCTTCCCTATATAGAGTTTGCATATAATAGGGTGGTCCAAAGAACCACCAAGCACTCACCCTTTGAGATTGTTTATGGCTTCAACCCTCTTATACCTCTTGATATTTTTCCTTTATCTTTCCCTTCTTCTATTCATAAAGAAGGATTAGCTAAAGCGAATTTTGTTAAAAATTACCTGAGAGGGTCAAACCCAACATTGAACGACACTCTAAAGGGTATGCTGCTAAGGCTAATAGGGGAAGGAAATAAATTATCTTCAATGAAGGGGATTGGGTATGGCTTCATTTGAGGAAGGATCGCTTCCCTACTCACAAAAAGTCTAAGCTTAGGCCCCGAGGAGATGATCCCTTTCAAGTCCTCAAGAGAGTGAACAACAATGCATACATATTAGATCTCCCTGAGGACTATGGTGTAAGTACTACCTTTAATGTTTGTGATGTACTACCTTTTGTAGGTACTGATGAAGAAGAGGAGGACCTATCAGATTTGAGGTCAAATCCTTCCCAAGGGGGAGGAGTGATGCATTCTCCCCAAGCAAGGGCCCTATCACTAGGGCCATGGCTAGGAGAATAGAAGAAGACATGGCTAGAGTAGAAGAAGGAAGATCTCACCTCCATATGACCATCAAGTTATGCAAGCCATGACTTATTTACTTGTAATTTTTATTTTAGGAACCTAGGATTTTATTTTGGACATGTATTAGTCCATTTAATTTTCTAAGAGGTGTCTTAGTAATAAGAAGGGGTAAGATTAGCTTTTGGGCCTTTATTTAGGAAATAAGGGGGTACTTTGATAACTACACCCTCTTTTGCTAAATCAAACTCAAAACTAATAAAAGAGTAATCTTGGCCCTTGGATGAGGTAGCTTGGGCACCAATTCTCATCTAAAGGAGGGTATTGATTGGACTTTGGGCTTCAATCCTCCTCCCTTGGATGACTCTTTTTAATCCTAACCCTTCATTTCCTTCATGACTTGTCCAAGAGGTTAGCTCCCTCTATAAAAAGGTGCTCCTTCACACTCTTGTATTTTTTACACTTTATTGAATGGAAAAACCTTGAGTTGGCCAAAATTCTCTTAGTGTCCACCCTTCTCTCTTTGAGAATTCCTTAGGTTTTTATCAAGGGTTCCATCCCTTGTGGCAAAGTTTCCCTCTTAGGCTTATCTTACCTTAAGTGGCGCCTAAAACCACCTCACTTCTTACCTCTCCACAAACCATTTCACCAAAGAAGAAAACCTCTAGAAAAAGATCAAGGGAGGCATGCATCACCTAGTCCCCCTTGTACAAATTACACTTGATTGATGAAGTAAGACTCCTTTGAGTTTTTATTCTTGAGTGTCATTTTTGAGAAACCTTTCTCTTGAAGATTCTCTTCCTTAAAGCTTTTATCAAGGGACCTCTCCCTTGTGGCAAGCAACATAAAATTTTTTACTCATCTTTCTCCTAGAAAGTGGCGTCAATCCTCCCCCATTTATATCCTCTCCATCCTCCAATTTATTAGAGGAAGGAACCTTGGTTGAAGAGATCAAGGGAGTGCATCATTTGGTATCATGAGCCATCTTTATGAAGGTTCATTTCCGCCTCTTTCCCTTTAATTTTATGTGTCATTTCTTAGCCATTTTTCTGCAATTTTTATGCTTTATTTCTTGCTTCCTTTATTGTAATTTAATTTCCTTGTTGTCTTGAAGTTTATGTTTTAGTTCTGCAATTTTATTTCCAAGTCTTTATTGCTTTCCAGATTCAATTTATTTTGTTCATTTCTATTGAATCTTTGTGTGTTTCCTTTAGGTTTGTTTCTTTAAATTTCTGCCCATCCTTTTATTTTTTTCCTTATTCTAGTGCTTATCCTAAGAAGGTCATTGTAATGACTTCACAAGATTTGTGAAGGAAGCCACGCATTGTGGTCTTGATCTTTGGATGCATATTGTTCTTCTTGTTTGAGTTTTTAATTCTATTTTCCTGCACCTATTATTCTGTTTTTCCAGCCCCTTCTTCTCTGTTTTGGGTGCATATTTCTGGTTATTTTGAGTCATTTAATTTCAGTTTTAATCTTCCTAAGTTGTGTCTTAGATTGGTCATATATTAGTCCTTATTTGTCTCTTAATTCTACAATGTTTTGCCTTTTAAATTTTCACCAAAAAGTGTGTTGTGCTTCTTAAATTCTTGTGATAAATCTCTTTGGAATTGAGCATATGCTCTTGATCATAATTCCTAGAGTCCACATGCTTTAGATCATAGCATGTTTCAAAAAATATTTTCTCAAAATTTGCTCAATTCTTCCTAAAGTCTTTTTGTTGATTGTTGTGTTAGTAGTTTAAAGTTTTGTACTAGTCTTTGGTGAATTGATTTTTGCTGGCTATTTTGAGATCATTTGGGCATGTTTTTGGGCTGAAATCCGTGAGAAATTAAGTTGGCCTAAACTCATTAAGTATCTCATTTAGTGCCTTCTTTGTTCACCTAAATTTACTAGTGCATCTTGAACTATTTTGGGCATGCTCAAAATTGTTGTTGAGTGGTGCAGCAAAATATAAAAAAAAAAAACGAAAAGAAGAAGAGAAAAAGTGATAATCAAAAGAGAAAATCATTAAAAAAAGTGTTAGTAAAAGTATTTAAAAAAATATACAAAACTTTTAGTGCACCACAACCTTGTTATTTGAAGGAGTGTTTAAGATTGTCAAAAACTTGCTCGAAATACTGTATTTAAGGTTCGGCCATAAGCTTTCAAATTGTGCAACTCATTGAATTTTATTGAGTCTTTTATTTTTAGTCCATTCTATTCTTGATGCATGTCTCCCTTGATCTTTTTCCTTGAGGTTCCAAGCACCATGAAATGGATGATGGAGGGGAAAGAAAATGGAGGTGGGGCGCCACTCTCAAAGAGAGATAAGCCAAAGTGTTTAGGTTTGCCACAAGGGAAGGAACCCTTGATAAAAACCAACTAGGAAGAGGTTCCTCAAGAGAGAGGATCCTCAAGACCTTTTACTAAGAATGTGGTCACAAAGAGACTATTTTCATTCAACTTCAAAGGTGAAATTTTACAATGAGGGGGAATGAGTATATATAGCCAAATGGGAGAGCTTGGGCACACTTTTCTAGGCAATGTGGGACTTGGGCTTAATTAGGATTAAAACTAATTAACCCAAGTCTTAGGCCTTAAGTGAGGCACCTAAGTTCACCCCCTATGGGTGCAATTAGCATATCTTAATGTGAATGGGCTAGCCCAAAATCATGTCTTAACTTATGCACCCATTATAAGCTTACTCCTCCTTTTTAACTAAAGACACCTATACCTTATAAATTAAGAAGATGGCCGGAAATACATGGCCTTAAGGGAATTAAAAATACTTTCCTATTTATCTAATTAAAATAAAATATTTACAAGCTAAAAATAACGAAGACTATGGCTTCGAATCTTCAATGAGCTTTTGTCCATGCCATGCCTTCCTTGAGTCCTCCTAGCCATGATGCATGCTAGGTGAGATTGCATCATCTCCTCTCCCTTGGAGAGGATTTGACATCAAATCCTGAGGCCTTTCTTCCGCTTTTTCAAAGTCTGCAAGAAAATAAGGAAAGCAGTAAGTATATGCAGACAAGTGATTTTGGGGGAAGTGAGAGGTCTATAAGGAGGCCTTTTAAGAATGGGGTAGTGGAGGTTGGCACTAAAGTTTGAAAATATTTTAGTGTGCATGTGCCTCCACACAATAGCTCCCCATACTCCTCCAATTGCACTAGATACTAGCCTCAAAGGTTTTGAAATAGTTGGCGAGACTAGTCTAAGTGGAATGGAGCACTCATCAAGTTGGATTTGAGGGTGTGGATCAAGGTGCTCAAAAGATATAGGCACATCCTCAAATTTAACTTGTTCTTTTTGTAAGAGTTGGCAGGAAAATTTTTCTATGTAGAGAACCTCCTTTGAAGGCAAAGGCGGATCTTCCTTAGACTCGGTCTTCCTACCAACAACCTTATTTTCATTTTTATCCCTTTCTCTCTTAAGCTTCATGATCCTTCTATCCTCCATAACCTCGGTAGGGGTAAGAGGAAGTAAGGTGATCTTTTTCCCTTTATGAGAGAGAGTGATTTTATTAGTGAGGCCATTGTGCAAAGTTTCCTTATCATGCTGCCATGGCCTTCCCAGCAACATGTGACTAGCTTCCATAGGGACTACATCACATAACACTTTGTCGTGATACTTCCCTATGAAGAAGCTAATCTCCACTTGCTCTCTTACTACTACACCATCTTCATAATTAAGTCCATGCAAAGAATAAGGTGAAGGATGAGGAGTAGTAGCAAGTGATAGCTTCTCCACCACCCTCGTGCTACAAAAATTACAAGATGATCCACCATCCATAATAAGAGAACAAGTTTTGCCCAAAATTTTGCATCTTGTTTGAAAAACATTGTCTCTTTGTGTTTGGGTTTCCTTATAAGGATGGCTTCCAAGAAATTGTTTCACTTTGAAGAGATCATCACATGAATGAATACCGTTTTCATTTGATGTTCCCTTTAAAGTCCTTTTTCTTTTGGGGAAAAACAAAGCAATATGCCCTTTTTCTAAACACTTAAAACATTTAGGACTTCGGAAACGAGTGCTCGAACTAATGGTAGGGGTGTCACTCATACTCAAGGGTTTTCTCTCAATATGCTTTCTTTTGGATGACTCTTTTTGGGTTTAATTATAGAAGGGTTTGTCTTTTTCTTAGGATGCCTCTTAGGGTTTTCCTTCTTACTAGAAGAAGCATGAATGTCATGGATTATTTTAGGCTCCTCTAAGTCTCTATAATGTGTGTAAATGTTACCACAAGAGCTCTTATAGGCATCTCTCTCTTTTTGTATCTTCATTTCTTCCCTTCTTTCTAACTTATTTTGTTCCTTTTCTCTCTTTTCCAATTCTTTCTTCTCTTTTTCTCTCCTTTCTCTTCTCTCTTTTCTCTCTAACTCTTTTCTTTTGTTTTCTTCTTTTTCTCTTTCTTTTTCTCTTTTCTCTTTTTCTCTTCTCTCTTCTCTTTCTTTTTCTCTTGCTTCTCTTTCTTTCTTTTCATTTTCCCTACTCTCTATTTGTCTCTCTTTTTCTCTTCTTTCTTTTCTTTCTTGTCTCTCCTTTTCTTTTTGTTCTTTCTCTCTTCTCTCCTCTCTATCTAGGTCCTCTTGTTCTCTTTTCCTCATCTCTCTTTGTTTTCTCTCATTTTTCCAAAATTCCCTACGTTGTTTTTCTACTATTTCCCAATCAATAGAGTATGGATATGTGGGCAAGGTTGGTTTATCACTCTTCTCATTCTTTTCTTTTATTTTATTCTCACATTCTTCTCCTTTATTTTCCCTAGTTTCATTACTACTCCTAACACTCCTAGAAGTGTGTGAAAACATGTCAAAGTGTAAGGCCTAGGGAACTAATATGCAAAACACTCCTCTCTTTTTTGTTTTCTCCTAAAGTGTTAAGAGTCTTTGGAACTCTAATACTTTCTAAAACGTTGAAAGCAAATAAAGAAATTTAAAGCAAAGCTAAAGGATTCTAACATGCTCCTAAGTATGAATAAGGGGTACCAATTCCTTATCCACACTAAAACGAGAAACTAAGGTTTATTACACACAAAAGAGGTGACCCTTATGGGCATCCAATACCTCTAATTAAAATTTCCTTTAAAAATACACCCAAATTAAACAAAGAAAATTAAAAGTAGTTGAATGTAGCTCCTTTCTTCAAGTGCTCCTCACCAAGTGTATCACTCTAGTCTTGGCCTCCTTTTCAAGTCTCCTCTTCCTTGGTTTTAAATCAACACTTCCTAAGGATGCTACCCTTGTGAAAATTTCAACAATTTGGCTACCTACCAAGAGAAAACAAGCGCCCAAGCAAGAGACCAAGGGAAGTAGAATTTGAAAGCAAAAAGCAATAAAAAGCACTTAACAAGAATAGGAACACATCCAAGTGGAAAGAATTTATTTGACAAACACAAAGAAAGCCAATAAGAACAAGCAAGAAATAAAAGGTGTAGAAAGAAAGTTGGCACACAAAAAAAAATTCCTAGAATGGGCCTAAAATAGAATTGGACTTAAAACAAAAAAGACTCAACAAATTCAATGATTTGCACAATTGTAAAGCAAGCTGGCTAAATCATATTCAAATAAATTCAAGCAAATTTCAATAAAATTTAACACTCCTTTGAATTTTTTAATAATTTTGAGGTGCACTAATTTTTATTTTATTTTTTTGTACTCTTTTTACTTGTTTTTAGTACTTTTTACTAACTCTTTTTTTTTTTATACTTATTTTTCACTTTTGATTTCTTTTCTTCTTCTTTTTTTTTTTTGAAACAATTTTGCTACACCTCTTAACACATTTTGTAGCAAATATAGTGAGGAGTCAAAGAATCATAAATGCTTGAACAAAGGATAGGAAATGGCCACCATAATTGATATACAAAAGTGCAAAATTAAGAAACAAAGCAACCTAATATGAACTAGTAATTTTAGGTGATAAAAAATAAATGGCACAAGGAGAGTTTTATGGAAGTTGAGGCCAACTTGATTACTCAATAATCAGCCCAATCATACCCAACATGCCTCTCAAAGCCAATCAACAAAAATCACCACAAAAACTAGCACAAAATTAAGATACTAAAATTATTGAACAAGTGAATGAAATTTGGAAGAAATTGAGCATTAATTTTTTTGAAGATTTTTTTTTTAAGAACATGCTAAGATCTAAATAGCATGTGAGACTCTAAGGACATGGGATCAAGAGTAAGCCTCTTTGATGCTCAATTTCCAATAGAGAAATAACACACTTTTATGGTAAAAATAAAAAGGCAAAACTATGTAGAATTAAGAGACAATAAAAGGGCTACAACATGACCAACTAAGACACAACTTGGAAGATTAAAAACTGAAATTAAATGACTCAAAATAACCAGAAATATATGCCCAAAACAGAGAACAAAGGGCTGGAAAAACAGAAGAATAGGTGCAGGAAAATAGACTTAAAAATTCAAATAAGAAGAACAACGTGCATCCAAAGATCAAGACCACAATGTGTGGCTGCCTTCACAAATTTTGTGAAGTCATTACAATGATCTTCTTAGGATTTGCACAAGAATAAGGAAAAAATAAAAACCTAGCCAGAAAATTAAAGAAACAATCCTAAAGGGAACATATAAAGATTCAATGGAAAAGAACAAGATAAATTGAATCTAGAAAGCAATAAAAACTAGGAAATAAATTGCATAAAATGAAAACTACAAAAACATAAACTAACAAGACATAAAAGGAATTAAATGACAAGAATCAAAGACTAGAAAAAATAAAGGAAAAAGAAAGAACTCTAAGAAGAAAAGATGAAAAAAATTAAAGAAAATTAAGACTAGAAAAGAACCTCATGGAGTTGGCTCTGATACCAAATGATGCATGCCTCCCTTGATCTTTTTCCTTGAGGTTCCAAGCACCATGAAATGGATGATGGAGGGGAAAGAAAATGGAGGTGGGGCGCCACTCTCAAAGAGAGATAAGCCAAAGTGTTTAGGTTTGCCACAAGGGAAGGAACCCTTGATAAAAACCAACTAGAAAGAGGTTCCTCAAGAGAGAGGATCCTCAAGACCTTTTACTAAGAATATGCTCACAAAGAGACTATTTTCATTCAACTCAAAGGTGAAATTTTACAATGAGGGGGAATGAGTATATATAGCCCAATGGGAGAGCTTGGGCACACTTTTCTAGGCAATGTGGGACTTGGGCTTAATTAGGATTAAAACTAATTAACCCAAGTCTTAGGCCTTAAGTGAGGCACCTAAGTTCACCCCCTATGGGTGCAATTAGCATATCTTAATGTGAATGGGCTAGCCCAAAATCATGTCTTAACTTATGCACCCATTATAAGTTTACTCCTCCTTTTTAACTAAAGACACCTATGCCTTATAAACTAAGAAGATGGCCGGAAATACATGGCCTTAAGGGAATTAAAAATACTTTCCTATTTATCTAATTAAAATAAAATATTTACAAGCTAAAAATAATGAAGACTATGGCTTCGAATCTTCAATGAGCTTTCGTCCATGCCATGCCTTCCTTGAGTCCTCCTAGCCATGATGCATGCTAGGTGAGATTGCATCAGGTCATCTAGATTATTATATGGTAAGAGCTCAACTTTGTCTCTTATGTCAGAGCTCAAACCACTTAAAAATCTAGCTTCGTTGGCCCTTGGTTCTCGGTGACGCCTGCTCTCATCATGAAAAGCTCCATGGTTTGTCTGTACTCCTCAACACCTGAGTTGTACTGTTTTAATCTTTAAAGTTTATCCAAGAGCTCTTTTGCATAGTAAGAAGGGACGTGTCTCTGCCCCATAGCCCCTTTGAGATCATTCCAATAATCCACAGGAGGGTTACGAAGGCGGCGCCTCTCATTGACCAAGGAGGTCCACCAATACATGGCATGCCCTTGGAAGCTAAGGGTTGCCAACAGAACTTTTCTTTCTTCACTTATGTTATAACAAACAAAGAGTTGGTCTACCTTCATTTCCCAATCAAGGTAGGCTTCCACATCCTCTTTGCCATGAAAATGAGGGAGGTCAACTTTTTGTTCCCTAGGTTGGGCTTGGGTTGGTTATGGTGTTGTTGCACTCTCTTTACCCTAGGTCTTTTATACCCCTCACTTGAGGACAACTTGATTACTCAATAATCAGCCCAATCATACCCAACATGCCTCTCAAAGCCAATCAACAAAAATCACCACAAAAACTAGCACAAAATTAAGATACTAAAATTATTGAACAAGTGAATGAAATTTGGAAGAAATTGAGCATTAATTTTTTTGAAGATTTTTTTTTAAAAACATGCTAAGATCTAAATAGCATGTGAGACTCTAAGGACATGGGATCAAGAGTAAGCCTCTTTGATGCTCAATTTCCAATAGAGAAATAACACACTTTTATGGTAAAAATAAAAAGGCAAAACTATGTAGAATTAAGAGACAATAAAAGGGCTACAACATGACCAACTAAGACACGACTTGGAATATTAAAAACTGAAATTAAATGACTCAAAATAACCAGAAATATATGCCCAAACAGAGAACAAAGGGCTGGAAAAACAGAAAAATAGGTGCAGGAAAATAGAATTAAAAATTCAAATAAGAAGAGCAACGTGCATCCAAAGATCAAGACCACAATGTGTGGCTTCCTTCACAAATTTTGTGAAGTCATTACAATGATCTTCTTAGGATTTGCTGATGCATTCTCCCCAAGCAAGGGCCCTATCACCAGGGCCATGGCTAGGAGAATAGAAGAAGACATGGCTAGAGTAGAGGGAGGAAGATCTCACCTCCATATGACCATCAAGTTATGCAAGCCATGACTTATTTACTTGTAATTTTTATTTTAGGAACCTAGGATTTTATTTTGGACATGTATTAGTCCATTTAATTTTCTAGGAGGTGTCTTAGTAATAAGAAGGGGTAAGATTAGCTTTTGGGCCTTTATTTAGGAAATAAGGGGGTAGTTTGATAAATACACCCTCTTTTGCTAAATAAAACCCAAAACTAATAAAGGAGTAATCTTGGCCCCTGGATGAGGTAGCTTGAGCACCAATTCTCATCTAAAGGAGGGTATTGATTGGACTTTGGGCTTCAATCCTCCTCCCTTGGATGACTCCTTTTAATCCTAGCCCTTCATTTCCTTCATGACTTGTCCAAGAGGTTAGCTCCCTCTATAAAAAGGTGCTCCTTCACACTCTTGTATTTTTTACACTTGATTGAATAGAAAAACCTTGAGTTGGCCAAAATTCTCTTAGTGTCCACCCTTCTCTCTTTGAAAATTCCGTAGGTTTTTATCAAGGGTTCCATCCCTTGTGGCAAACCTTCCATCTTAGGCTTATCTTACCTTAAGTGGCGCCTAAAACCACCTCACTTCTTACCTCTCCACAAACCATTTCACCAAAGAAGAAAACCTCTAGAAAAAGATCAAGGGAGACATGCATCATTTGGTATCTAGAGCATTGGTTCTAGAGGTCTAAACTCTCTTCCTATCTCATTTATTTTTTCTTTCCATTTTCCTATTTTATTTTATCTTTAATTTCCGCAATTTTTTCTAGCTTTCCATTGTTGTTTATCATTTCCATTTATGTCTTGAGTTTATTGTTTTGAGTTATAGTTTATTTGCACCATTTATTTTTTGCTTGATGCAATTTATATTGTTCTTTTCTTTGCATCTACGTCTCTCCCATATTCATTAATTTCCGCTTAAGCTTTGAGTTTGGTGCTTTCTTGCTTGAATTTTGGTTTTGAGAATTTCTTGCTAAAAATCCATGCCGTTGTGGTGAATTCCACAACCTTGTGGTCAAGAAATTTAGACCAAATTCTTGTGTTTCCTTGCACCTAGTTGCCTTGTTTTTGCTTTATTTTTAGCTTTTATTTTTCACTTTTATACTCTTGTGTAGTTGTCTATAAGTCATGTTTATAGTTTCCCATTTTGTCTATTAATTCCTTTTAAGTTTAGCCTCTTTTGTTTTTTACAAAAAAAAATTTGAAACTTCTTAAATTGAGCAACATAGAGGGTCATACCTCATGTCTAAGTCTCTTTAGAAGTTCATGTGCTTTTAGTTTCAAGCATATTCTTAAAAAAAAATTCAAAAAATAGTTGGTCAATTTCCTTTGTCTTTATTTTCCTTATACGTATAATTTGTAGCTCATTTGTGTGGTAAAGGTAGTTCTTGTTTGTGGGTGCTTTCACTTAAGCCATAAGTTTGGTATTTGTGTTCAACAAATTACTAAAAACTTAACAAAGCTTGAGTCCAGTGGCACACCAAACTACTAAACCATTAACACATCTATAGCTACTTTGCATTTTGAAGTCATTTCTAGTAGTACCTAAATTGTTGCTTTTAATTTTCTTTATTGTTCTAAGCGCATAACTCTTTTTTATCAAGCACTAAATTCACAATCAATTTAGGTGCATCTAGTAAATATTAAAAAAAAAAACAAGAAAACAAAGTCTAAAATAAAATACAAAAAAAACAACGAAGGATTCAAAAAAAAAAAAGAGAACAAACAAAAGAAAAGAAAGTTTGAAAAAAATTTATTTGATGTACCTAACCTAAAATTAGCAAGTGCTTCAACTTTGAACTTGGAACCTTAAAAGAAATTTTATTACTTTTGGTACACTAGAACTTGATATTTGTGTTCTTCTACTCTTTAATCTAGTGCCATTCTTAGGTATTCCATTGTGTGCTCTCTTTCTTTTGTTTACCTTTTAGTTGTTGCTTGTCTTTTAAATCATCTTTCTAGTTTGTCTTATATACTCTTACCATTTGGTTAAGTGTCCTTTTGATTGTGTTATCTTTTATTGCTTTTTGAGTTTCTATTCGCACCTCCCCTTGCTACTTTTGGTTTCTTTGGTTTGTGTGTTAGTGTCACTTTTGGGAGAAAGCTTGAAAAAGGAGCTTACCACAAGGGTAGCATATTTTGGAAGGTTGGACTAAGAGCCTAAGGGATCACCTCAAAAGGAAATACACCTAGCCGTGAGGACTTTGATTTGAGGGAGCATTTGGAGAATCATTTTTTGAAGACTTTACTTTTTCTTTAATTTGGGTGTATTAATTTTGTAGTTGGGAGTTTGAGTGCCCTTAAGGCCCTTAAGAATAAAATTTAATCAATTTTTTAGTTTCTCGAAAATTAGGTGAAGAAGGAAGAAGTGGTACACTTCCTTCAACACCTTAGGAGCCCGCTTTAGATCCCTTCTCTTTTGAATTTTTGCTTTAAAATTCTTGCTTTATTTTTCTTATTCAAAGCGCTTAGAAGGCTAAAGAGTTCCAAAGACTCATCAAGCCATTTTAGGCAAGAAAACACAAAAAGAGAGGAGTGTTTGTTTGTGAAAATTTTTTTAGCCACCTTTTTCCTCTTAGAAATTCAAGAACAATGACATCACACACCCACTCTAGTGCTCATAGTTATTCATCAAATAAGAGTGTAAACCAAAGAAATATTTCTAAAGATTACACTCTAGAAAACTTAAACATGGACTTTAGGGAGTGGATGGCAAAAGAACAAGAGAGAAGAGAAGAAAAAAGGAGAGAAAAAGAGTCCAAGGAGAAAAGAAAAATAAAAGAAAGAGAGGAAGAAAAGAGAGAAAAAAGAGAGAAAGAAGAGAGAAGAATAAGAGAAAGGAGAGAAGATGAAGAAAGGAGAGAAAGAAAAGAAAGAGAAAGAAGAAAAGAGAAAGAAGAAGAAAAAAGAAAGCATGGGAATGGTGAGAATTACAAAATGAAAGGGATAGTCTTAGGTTCCCCATCTAGACATACCCATAGGAGTGAAAGTGAGGAAGAATACTACAATCATCCTAGGAGAAACTCCCATTCATCCATGCATAATAATGGGGCCCCTCCAAGGGAGCCCAAAATTGATCTCCCCTCATTTCATGGGAGGGAAGATGTGGAAGCCTACCTTGATTGGGAAATCAAGGTAGAACAACTCTTCACTTGCCATGAGGTAAGAGAAGAAAGAAAGGTTCCAATGGCAACCCTTAGCTTCCAAGGGCATGCCATGCATTGGTGGGTTGGGTTAACCAATGAGAGAATCCGCACCAATATGCCTTCCATAAGATATTGGAATGATCGTAGAAGTGCTCTAAGAAGAAGGCATATTCCCTCTTGGTATGAAAGAGATCTTTTGGATAGACTCCAAAGGCTAAGGCAAACCAACCTTAGTATAGAAGAGTATAGACAAAAGATGGAACTTCTTATCTTGAGGGCGGGTATAATTGAGGAACCCAAGGCCACTATGGCAAGGTTTTTGTGTGGGTTGAGCCCCGAAATTCGTGATAAGGTGGAGCTCTTCTCATACAATTCCCTTGATGAGTTAGTTCAACTTTGCATCAAAGTGGAAAATCAACTTAGAAGGAAAACTTTTAAAAAGGATAACCCACCTTATGTAAAGAGGGACCAACCTACGGGGAACTCTTTCAAGAGTTACCCCAAAAAGGAACATCCCAAGCACTTCAAAGAGCATAAAACATCACATATAGAGAGAAAAACCCCTACTACTAACTCTCACGAGAAAGTTAGTAGTATCAAATGCTTTAAATGTCTTGGGAGAGGCCACATTGCATCTCAATGCCCTACTAAGAGAAACATCATCATGAGGGCCCAAGATGTTTATAGTAGTGAGTCTAGCTCACACTCCTCTAGTGAGAGCGAAGGAGAAGGGGTTCATGCATACCAATCTGATTGTGATGAAACCGCTTATGCATGTGAGGGAGACCTCTTAATGATAAGAAGACTTCTTGGAAGCCAACCTTTGAAAGTGTCCTCATCTCAAAGGGAGAACATATTCCACACTCGCTGTAAGGTGAATGACAAAATATGTTCTCTCATTGTGGATAGTGGGTCATGCTGCAATTGTTGTAGCTCAAGGTTGGTGGAAAAGCTAGCCTTGACCCCACTTCCCCACCCTAAGCCTTACAAGCTTCAATGGCTCAATGAGTAAGGGGAAATGGAGGTCAATGAGCAAGTCAAGGTTCCAATTTCCATTGGGTCTTATAAAGATGAGATCCTGTGTGACATAGTTCCAATGGAAGCTGGCCATATCTTGCTAGGAAGACCATGGCAATTTGATAAGAAAGCCATACACCATGGTCACTCCAATAACATCATCCTCACTCATAAGGATAAGCGCATTAAGTTGTGTCCTCTAACACCTTCACAAGTGGCGGAGGACCAACTCATCATGAAACATAAGAGAGATGAGGAGAAAAAAAAAAGCAAAGCTTTACCCCTAAAGCTTGAAAGGGGTAAACAGGTTGAGTTGGAAGTTGGTGCCCCTTCCAAGAAAGTCATTAGTAAAGGGAGTTTATTTGCGACAAAATTGGATTTAAAGGAAGCCCCCTTAACTAACAGACCTTTCTATCTCCTCCTTTGCAAAGAGGCATCCCCCATTTCTTCCCCCTCCACTTTTTTCCCTTCGAGTTCTAGCACTGCCATAGAACTTGGACCTGAGAACCTACCTCAAGAGGTTCAAGAGCTTTTAAAGGAGTTTCGTGATATATTCCCTAATGAAGTTCCCAAAGGACTTCCTCCAATTAGGGGTATAGAACACCAAATAGACTTGCTACCTGGGGCTAGCCTGCCTAATAGGCCTGCTTATAGGACTAATCCCATGGAGACCAAGGAGATTGAATCTCAAGTCCAAGAACTATTGGAGAAGGGTTGGGTTCAAGAGAGCCTAAGCCCTTGTGCTGTGCCAGTTTTGTTGGTGCCTAAGAAAAATGGCCAATGGAGGATGTGCATTGATTGTCGAGCAATCAATAACATCACCATCAAATATAGGCACCCTATCCCTAGGCTTGATGACATGCTTGATGAATTGCATGGGGCCCAATTATTTTCAAAAATTGATCTTAAGAGTGGTTATCACCAAATCCGTATCAAGGAAGGTGATGAGTGGAAAACCGCTTTTAAGACCAAGTTTGGGCTGTATGAGTGGTTGGTAATGCCCTTTGGGCTTACCAATGCCCCAAGCACCTTCATGAGGCTTATGAATCATGTCCTTAGGGATTGCTTAGGAAAATTTTGTGTTGTTTATTTTGATGACATCTTAGTGTATAGCAAGAGCCTAGATGAACATGTAGGCCATCTTAGGCGCGTCTTTTGCATTCTTAGTTCACACCAACTCTATGGAAATCTTGAAAAATGTAATTTTTGTGTGGAGAGTGTGGTGTTCTTAGGTTTTATAGTTAATAAAAATGGGGTTCAAGTAGACCCCGACAAAATCAAAGCCATCCAAGAATGGCCCACCCCAAAAAGTGTGAATGAGATCAAGAGTTTTCATGGTCTCGCGAGCTTTTACAGGCGTTTTGTGCCTAACTTCTCCACACTTTTCTCACCAATCAATGATTTGGTGAAGAAGGATACTCCTTTCCTTTGGGGTGAAAAACAACAAAAAGCCTTTGAACTTATCAAAGAGAAATTGACCCATGCACCAGTTTTAGCTCTTCCTGACTTTTCTAAAACTTTTGAGCTAGAGTGTGATGCATCGGGAGTGGGTGTGGGAGCTGTGTTGTTACAAGGTGGTCATCCTGTGGCTTATTTTAGTGAAAAACTAAATGGAGCCGCCTTAAACTACCCCACCTATGATAAAGAGTTTTACTCTTTGATAAGGGCCCTTCAAACTTGGGAACATTATCTTGTACCCAAGGAGTTCATCATTCATAGTGACCATGAGTCACTTAAGTATTTGAAGGGTCAAGGCAAGCTTAATAAAAGGCATGCTAAATGGGTAGAATTTCTTGAGACTTTCCCTTATATCATCAAATACAAGAAAGGAAAACATAATGTGGTGGCTGATGCTTTGTCTCGTAGACATACCCTTTACACCACCTTAAGTGCAAAGATTCTTGGATTTGATAATATTAGAGAAATGTATCTTTCTGATAAGGATTTTGGATCCATTTATGTTGCCTCTACATTTGCATGTAAAACCCAAAATGGGTTCTTTGTGAGTGAGGGGTACCTTTTCAAAGGTAGCAGACTTTGTGTACCCCAAGGATCTATGAGAAATCTGTTGACGAAAGAGAGCCATGAGGGTGGGCTCATGGGGCATTTTGGAATTAACAAAACTCTTCTGCTTTTACAAGAAAAATTCTTTTGGCCCCATATGAAGAAATACGTCTATAGACATTGTCGTAGATGCATTGCTTGCTTGCAAGCTAAGTCTAAGACAATGGCTCATGGATTGTACACACCCTTACCTGCTCCTTCTGCACCTTGGCTGGATATTAGTATGGATTTCATCCTTGGCCTGCCTCGAACCCAACGAGGTGCAAACTCTATCTTTGTAGTGGTAGATAGATTTTCAAAAATGGCTCACTTTATACCATGCCACAAGATAGATGATGCGAGCAACATTGTGAGACTTTTCTTTAAAGAAGTTGTCCGTTTACATGGAATTCCCCAATCCATAGTCTCTGATAGAGATGTGAAGTTCCTTAGCCACTTTTTGAAAACATTGTGGGCAAGGCTAGGAACTAAACTCTTATTTTCTACCACATGTCACCCCCAAACTGATGGGCAGACTGAGGTAGTAAATAGATCTCTATCTACTATGCTTAGGACACTTCTTCGAGGAAATCACAAGTCTTGGGATGAATACCTACCCCATATTGAGTTTGCATACAACCGGGTGGTTCAAAGGACCACCAAGCATTCTCCCTTTGAAGTTGTTTATGGCTTCAACCCCCTTACTCCTCTTGATATCTTGCCCTTACCCTTCGCTTCTTCTGTTCACAATTAAGGAATAGTAAGAGCGGATTTTGTTAAAAAATTACATGAAAGGGTAAAGGCCAACATTGAACATCATTCAAAGGAGTATGCTAGTAAAGCCAATAGGGGCAGGAAAGAAATTATCTTCAATGAAGGGGATTGGGTATGGCTTCATTTGAGGAAGGATCGCTTCCCTACTCAAAGGAAGTCCAAGCTTAGCCCCCGAGGAGATGGTCCCTTTCAAGTCCTCAAGAGAGTGAACAACAATGCATACATATTAGATCTCCCTGAGGACTATGGTATCAGTACTACCTTTAATGTTTGTGATTTGATCCCTTTTGTAAGTACTGATGAAGAAGATGAGGACCTATCAGATTTTAGGTCAAATCCTTCCGAAGGGGGAGGGGATGATGCATTCTCCCCAAGCAAGGGCCCTATCACTAGGGCCATGGCTAGGAGAATAGAAGAAGACATGGCTAGAGTAGAGGGAGGAAGATCTCACCTCCATATGACCATCAAGTTATGCAAGCCATGACTTATTTACTTGTAATTTTTATTTTAGGAACCTAGGATTTTATTTTGGACATGTATTAGTCCATTTAATTTTCTAGGAGGTGTCTTAGTAATAAGAAGGGGTAAGATTAGCTTTTGGACCTTTATTTAGGAAATAAGGGGGTAGTTTGATAAATACACCCTCTTTTGCTAAATAAAACCCAAAACTAATAAAGGAGTAATCTTGGCCCTTGGATGAGGTAGCTTGGGCACCAATTCTCATCTAAAGGAGGGTATTGATTGGACTTTGGGCTTCAATCCTCCTCCCTTGGATGACTCCTTTTAATCCTAGCCCTTCATTTCCTTCATGACTTGTCCAAGAGGTTAGCTCCCTCTATAAAAAGGTGCTCCTTCACACTCTTGTATTTTTTACACTTGATTGAATAGAAAAACCTTGAGTTGGCCAAAATTCTCTTAGTGTCCACCCTTCTCTCTTTGAGAATTCCTTAGGTTTTTATCAAGGGTTTCATCCCTTGTGGCAAACTTTCCATCTTAGGCTTATCTTACCTTAAGTGGCGCCTAAAACCACCTCACTTCTTACCTCTCCACAAACCATTTCACCAAAGAAGAAAACCTCTAGAAAAAGATCAAGGGAGACATGCATCATTTGCACAAGAATAAGGAAAAAATAAAAAGCTGGGCGGAAAATTAAAGAAACAATCCTAAAGGAAACATATAAAGATTCAATGGAAAAGAACAAGATAAATTGAATCTAGAAAGCAATAAAAACTAGGAAATAAATTGCATAAAATGAAAACTACAAAAAAATAAACTAACAAGACATAAAAGGAATTAAATGACAAGAATCAAAGGCTGGAAAAAATAAAGGAAAAAGCAAGAACTCTAAGAAGAAAAGATGAAAAAAATTAAAGAAAATTAAGACTAGAAAAGAACCTCATGGAGTTGGCTCTGATACCAAATGATGCATGCCTCCCTTGATCTTTTTCCTTGAGGTTCCAAGCACCATGAAATGGATGATGGAGGGGAAAGAAAATGGAGGTGGGGCGCCACTCTCAAAGAGAGATAAGCCAAAGTGTTTAGGTTTGCCACAAGGGAAGGAACCCTTGATAAAAACCAACTAGAAAGAGGTTCCTCAAGAGAGAGGATCCTCAAGACCTTTTACTAAGAATGTGCTCACAAAGAGACTATTTTCATTCAACTTCAAAGGTCAAATTTTACAATGAGGGGGAATGAGTATATATAGCCCAATGGGAGAGCTCGGGCACACTTTTCTAGGCAATGTGGGACTTGGGCTTAATTAGGATTAAAACTAATTAACCCAAGTCTTAGGCCTTAAGTGAGGCACCTAAGTTCACCCCCTATGGGTGCAATTAGCATATCTTAATGTGAATGGGCTAGCCCAAAATCATGTCTTAACTTATGCACCCATTATAAGCTTACTCCTCCTTTTTAACTAAAGACACCTATACCTTATAAACTAAGAAGATGGCCGGAAATACATGGCCTTAAGGGAATTAAAAATACTTTCCTATTTATCTAATTAAAATAAAATATTTACAAGCTAAAAATAACGAAGACTATGGCTTCGAATCTTCAATGAGCTTTTGTCTATGTCATGCCTTCCTTGAGTCCTCCTAGCCATGATGCATGCTAGGTGAGATTGCATCAATTCTAGTGCTAATCTAGGATCCCTTTGTGTTCCATCTTTCTATCTACACCATTTTACTTGCTTGTCCTCTTTGGTTATCTTTGTGTTTGTCAAAATAATTCTTTCCACTTGGATGTTTATCTCCCTTCCTTGAGTTTTCTTTTCTTGTTTTTTATTGCATTGCACTCTCTTGGTTTCTCCTTGGGTGCACAACTTTGTTGAAGGAAAAGAGAGGTCAAACCAAGCTTTCCACAAGGGAAGCATCTTGAGGTGTGTTGCAGCAAGTTAAGGAAGAGGTTCATTCAAGGGAGCAACACCACTTTGAGAGAGGCAAACACTTGGAGTAGAGAGTAACATCAAACATCAAGTATTTTGTTTCTTTTTGTTTAATTGGGTATAAATTTTATTAAGGCCATTTTAATTGAGGTATTGGATGCCCATAAGGGTCACCTATTTATTTGTAATAGTTTTTAGTTTCTCGTTTAGGTGGGAAAAGGAATTGGTACCCCAGCTCTCAACCTTAGGTGCACACCTTTAGATCCTTACCTTTGCTTTAAATTTCTTTTATTTGCTTTGCATCTTAGTGTGAAAGGCTTTTGAGTTCCAAAGACTCTTAAGTAATTCACTTAGGGAGAAAACAAAACAAAAGAGTAAGGAGTGTTTGCTATAGGTTCTTCCCAATCACTTTCAAAATGAGCTCACACACATCTAGTAAAGGTAGTGTAAATCAACAAGGTTTTCAAAAAACAACCAACATGGATAAGTTTGTGAGTGAATTTAGGGAATGGAGGGTAGAAGAGAGAAAAGAAAGGGAGAAGAGAGAAGAAAAGAGGCTTGAAGAGAAAGAAAAAGAAAAGAGTGTTAAGAGAAGAAAGATGAAGAGAGGAAAAAGAGCGTGAGAAAAGAGAGAAAGAAAAAGAGGAGAAAAGAGAGAGACAATAACGAGAAGAAAGAGAACAAAGATAAAGAGAAGAAAGAAGGGAAAGAGAAGACAGAGAGAGGGAAGAGAGAAGAGAAGAGCGTGAAAGAGAAGAAAGAAGAGAAAGAGGAGTTAGAGAAAGGCATAGGTATAGGTCTGCCTCTAGTGAAGTAAGTGAAAGTGAGGGGTATAAAAGACCTAGGGTAAAGAGAGTGCAACAACATCATAACCAACCCAAGCCCAACCTAGGGAACAAAAAGTTGACCTCCCTCATTTTCATGGCAAAGAGGATGTGGAAGCCTACCTTGATTGGGAAATGAAGGTAGACCAACTCTTTGTTTGTTATAACATAAGTGAAGAAAGAAAAGTTCTGTTGGCAACCCTTAGCTTCCAAGGGCATGCCATGTATTGGTGGACCTCCTTGGTCAATGAGAGGCGCCGCCTTCGTAACCCTCCTATGGATTATTGGAATGATCTCAAAGGGGCTATGGGGCAGAGACACGTCCCTTCTTACTATGCAAAAGAGCTCTTGGATAAACTTTAAAGATTAAAACAGTACAACTCAGGTGTTGAGGAGTACAGACAAACCATGGAGCTTTTCATGATGAGAGCAGGCGTCACCGAGAACCAAGGGCCACCGAAGCTAGATTTTTAAGTGGTTTGAGCTCTGACATAAGAGACAAAGTTAAGCTCTTACCATATAATAATCTAGATGACCTGATGCAATCTCACCTAGCATGCATCATGGCTAGGAGGACTCAAGGAAGGCATGGCATGGACGAAAGCTCATTGAAGATTCGAAGCCATAGTCTTCATTATTTTTAGCTTGTAAATATTTTATTTTAATTAGATAAATAGGAAAGTATTTTTAATTCCCTTAAGGCCATGTATTTCTGGCCATCTTCTTAGTTTATAAGGCATAGGTGTCTTTAGTTAAAAAGGAGGAGTAAACTTATAATGGGTGCATAAGTTAAGACATGATTTTGGACTAGCCCATTCACATTAAGATATGCTAATTGCACCCATAGGGGGTGAACTTAGGTGCCTCACTTAAGGCCTAAGACTTGGGTTAATTAGTTTTAATCCTAATTAAGCCCAAGTCCCACATTGCCTAGAAAAGTGTGCCCAAGCTCTCCCATTGGGCTATATATACTCATTCCCCCTCATTGTAAAATTTCACCTTTGAGTTGAATGAAAATAGTCTCTTTGTGAGCATATTCTTAGTAAAAGGTCTTGAGGATCCTCTCTCTTGAGGAACCTCTTTCTAGTTGGTTTTTATCAAGGGTTCCTTCCCTTGTGGCAAACCTAAACACTTTGGCTTATCTCTCTTTGAGAGTGGCGCCCCACCTCCATTTTCTTTCCCCTCCATCATCCATTTCATGGTGCTTGGAACCTCAAGGAAAAAGATCAAGGGAGGCATGCATCATTTGGTATCAGAGCCAACTCCATGAGGTTCTTTTCTAGTCTTAATTTTCTTTAATTTTTTTCATCTTTTCTTCTTAGAGTTCTTTCTTTTTCCTTTATTTTTTATAGTCTTTGATTCTTGTCATTTAATTCCTTTTATGTCTTGTTAGTTTATGTTTTTGTAGTTTTCATTTTATGCAATTTATTTCCTAGTTTTTATTGCTTTCTAGATTCAATTTATCTTGTTCTTTTCCATTGAATCTTTATATGTTTCCTTTAGGATTGTTTCTTTAATTTTCTGGCTAGGTTTTTATTTTTTCCTTATTCTTGTGCAAATCCTAAGAAGATCATTGTAATGACTTCACAAAATTTGTGAAGGCAGCCACACATTCTGGTCTTGATCTTTGGATGCACGTTGTTCTTCTTATTTGAATTTTTAAGTCTATTTTCCTGCACCTATTTTTCTGTTTTTCCAGCCCTTTGTTCTCTGTTTTGGGCATATATTTCTGGTTATTTTGAGTCATTTAATTTCAGTTTTTAATCTTCCAAGTTGTGTCTTAGTTGGTCATGTTGTAGCCCTTTTATTGTCTCTTAATTCTACATAGTTTTGCCTTTTTATTTTTACCATAAAAGTGTGTTATTTCTCTATTGGAAATTGAGCATCAAAGAGGCTTACTCTTGATCCCATGTCCTTAGAGTCTCACATGCTATTTAGATCTTAGCATGTTCTTAAAAAAAAAAATCTTCAAAAAAATTAATGCTCAATTTCTTCCAAATTTCATTCACTTGTTCAATAATTTTAGTATCTTAATTTTGTGCTAGTTTTTGTGGTGATTTTTGTTGATTGGCTTTGAGAGGCATGTTGGGTATGATTGGGCTGATTATTGAGTAATCAAGTTGGCCTCAACTTCCATAAAACTCTCCTTGTGCCATTTATTTTTTATCACCTAAATTTACTAGTTCATATTAGGTTGCTTTGTTTCTTAATTTTGCACTTTTGTATATCAATTATGGTGGCCATTTCCTATCCTTTGTTCAAGCATTTATGATTCTTTGACTCCTCACTATATTTGCTACAAAATGTGTTAAGAGGTGTAGCAAAATTGTTTCAAAAAAAAAAAGAAGAAGAAAAGAAATCAAAAGTGAAAAATAAGTATAAAAAAAAAAAGAGTTAGTAAAAAGTACTAAAAACAAGTAAAAAGAGTACAAAAAAATAAAATAAAAATTAGTGCACCTCAAAATTATTAAAAAATTCAAAGGAGTGTTAAATTTTATTGAAATTTGCTTGAATTTATTTGAATATGATTTAGCCAGCTTGCTTTACAATTGTGCAAATCATTGAATTTGTTGAGTCTTTTTTGTTTTAAGTCCAATTCTATTTTAGGCCCATTCTAGGAATTTTTTTTTGTGTGCCAACTTTCTTTCTACACCTTTTATTTCTTGCTTGTTCTTATTGGCTTTCTTTGTGTTTGTCAAATAAATTCTTTCCACTTGGATGTGTTCCTATTCTTGTTAAGTGCTTTTTATTGCTTTTTGCTTTCAAATTCTACTTCCCTTGGTCTCTTGCTTGGGCGCTTGTTTTCTCTTGGTAGGTAGCCAAATTGTTGAAATTTTCACAAGGGTAGCATCCTTAGGAAGTGTTGATTTAAAACCAAGGAAGAGGAGACTTGAAAAGGAGGCCAAGACTAGAGTGATACACTTGGTGAGGAGCACTTGAAGAAAGGAGCTACATTCAACTACTTTTAATTTTCTTTGTTTAATTTGGGTGTATTTTTAAAGGAAATTTTAATTAGAGGTATTGGATGCCCATAAGGGTCACCTCTTTTGTGTGTAATAAACCTTAGTTTCTCGTTTTAGTGTGGATAAGGAATTGGTACCCCTTATTCATACTTAGGAGCACGTTAGAATCCTTTAGCTTTGCTTTAAATTTCTTTATTTGCTTTCAACGTTTTAGAAAGTGTTAGAGTTCCAAAGACTCTTAACACTTTAGGAGAAAACAAAAAAGAGAGGAGTGTTTTGCATATTAGTTCCCTAGGCCTTACACTTTGACATGTTTTCACACACTTCTAGGAGTGTTAGGAGTAGTAATGAAACTAGGGAAAATAAAGGAGAAGAATGTGAGAATAGAATAAAAGAAAAGAATGAGAAGAGTGATAAACCAACCTTGCCCACATATCCATACTCTATTGATTGGGAAATAGTAGAAAAATAACGTAGGGAATTTTGGAAAAATGAGAGAAAACAAAGAGAGATGAGGAAAAGAGAACAAGAGGAACTAGATAAAGAGGAGAGAAGAGAGAAAGAACAAAAAGAAAAGGAGAGACAAGAAAGAAAAGAAAGAAGAGAAAAAGAGAGACAAATAGAGAGTAGGGAAAATGAAAAGAAAGAAAGAGAAGCAAGAGAAAAAGAGAAAAGAGAAAAAGAAAGAGAAAAAGAAGAAAACAAAAGAAAAGAGTTAGAGAGAAAAGAGAGAAGAGAAAGGAGAGAAAAAGAGAAGAAAGAATTGGAAAAGAGAGAAAAGGAACAAAATAAGTTAGAAAGAAGGGAAGAAATGAAGATACAAAAAGAGAGATATGCCTATAAGAGCTCTTGTGGTAACATTTACACACATTATAGAGACTTAGAGGAGCCTAAAATAACCCATGACATTCATGTTTCTTCTAGTAAGAAGATAAACCCTAAGAGGCATCCTAAGAAAAAGACAAACCCTTCTATAATTAAACCCAAAAGAGAGTCATCCAAAAGAAAGCATATTGAGGGAAAACCCTTGAGTATGAGTGAGACCCCTACCACTAGTTCGAGCACTCGTTTTCGAAGTCCTAAATGTTTTAAGTGTTTAGAAAAAGGGCATATTGCTTTGTTTTGCCCCAAAAGAAAAAGGACTTTAAAGGGAACATCAAATGAAAAGGGTATTCATTCATGTGATGATCTCTTCAAAGTGAAACAACTTCTTGGAAGCCATCCTTGTAAGGAAACCCAAACACAAAGAGAGAATGTTTTTTAAACAAGATGCAAAATTTTGGGCAAAACTTGTTCTCTTATTGTGGATGGTGGATCATGTTGTAATTTTTGTAGCACGAGGGTGGTGGAAAAGCTATCACTTGCTACTAATCCTCATCCTTCACCTTATTCTTTGCATGGACTTAATTATGAAGATGGTGTAGTAGTAAGAGAGCAAGTGGAGATTAGCTTCTTCATAGGGAAGTATCACGACAAAGTGTTATGTGATGTAGTCCCTATGGAAGCTAGTCACATGTTGCTGGGAAGGCCATGGCAACATGATAAGGAAACTTTGCACAATGGCCTCACTAATAAAATCACTCTCTCTCATAAAGGGAAAAAGATCACCTTACTTCCTCTTACCCCTACTGAGGTTATGGAGGATAGAAGGATCATGAAGCTTAAGATAGAAAGGGATAAAAATGAAAATAAGGTTGTTGGTAGGAAGACCGAGTCTAAGGAAGATCCGCCTTTGCCTTCAAAGGAGGTTCTCTACATAGAAAAATTTTCCTGCCAACTCTTACAAAAAGAACAAGTTGAATTTGAGGATGTGCCTATATCTTTTGAGCACCTTGATCCACACCCTCAAATCCAACATGATGAGTGCTCCATTCCACTTAGACTAGTCTCGCCAACTATTTCAAAACCTTTGAGGCTAGTATCTAGTGCAATTGGAGGAGGATGGGGAGCTGTTGTGTGGAGGCACATGCACACTAAAATGTTTTCAAACTTTAGTGCCAACCTCCACTACCCCATTCTTAAGAGGCCTCCTTATAGACCTCTCACTTCCCCCAAAATCACTTGTCTGCATATACTTACTGCTTTCCTTATTTTCTTGTAGACTTTGAAAAAGAAGAAGAAAGACCTCAGGATTTGAGGTCAAATCCTCTCCAAGGGAGAGGAGATGATGCAATCTCACCTAGCATGCATCATGGCTAGGAGGACTCAAGGAAGGCATGGCATGGACGAAAGCTCATTGAAGATTCGAAGCCATAGTCTTCATTATTTTTAGCTTGTAAATATTTTATTTTAATTAGATAAATAGGAAAGTATTTTTAATTCCCTTAAGGCCATGTATTTTCGGCCATCTTCTTAGTTTATAAGGTATAGGTGTCTTTAGTTAAAAAGGAGGAGTAAGCTTATAATGGGTGCATAAGTTAAGACATGATTTTGGGCTAGCCCATTCACATTAAGATATGCTAATTGCACCCATAGGGGGTGAACTTAGGTGCCTCACTTAAGGCCTAAGACTTGGGTTAATTAGTTTTAATCCTAATTAAGCCCAAGTCCCACATTGCCTAGAAAAGTGTGCCCAAGCTCTCCCATTGGGCTATATATACTCATTCCCCCTCATTGTAAAATTTCACCTTTGAGTTGAATGAAAATAGTCTCTTTGTGAGCACATTCTTAGTAAAAGGTCTCGAGGATCCTCTCTCTTGAGGAACCTCTTTCTAGTTGGTTTTTATCAAGGGTTCCTTCCCTTGTGGCAAACCTAAACACTTTGGCTTATCTCTCTTTGAGAGTGGCGCCCCACCTCCATTTTCTTTCCCCTCCATCATCCATTTCATGGTGCTTGGAACCTCAAGGAAAAAGATCAAGGGAGGCATGCATCATGACCTAGTCCAACTTTGCATAAGAGTGGAAAATCAATTAAAAAGAAAAGGTGGAGCATAAAGAGAATTTCCATCCTACAATTATGCAAAGAGGGACCTAGGCAAGGGAAGCTCTTCCAAGAGCTCTCCCAAAGAGGAACCATCCAAGCATGTGCATAAAGAACATAAACCCATGCATCATAGAGACAACCCCCTACTAGTTGTAGAAATAGGACTAGTAGTATTAAATGCTTTAAATGTCTTGGGAGAGGCCACATTGCCTCTCATTGCCCCAATAAGAAAACCATGATCATGAGGGGCCAAGATATTTTTAGTGAGAGTAGCTCATCTTCCTCCTCTAGTGAGAGTGAGGAAGAAGAGGGTCATGAGCATCATGAGCATGACATTGTTGAAAACCCTTGTGATGGAGACCTCTTAATGGTTAGGCACCTTCTTGGAAGCCAACCCCTTGAGCTTAACCACTTCCAAAGAGAGAACATTTTTCATATACATTGTAAAGTTTTAGACAAAACCTGTTCTCTCATTGTGGATAGTGGATCCTACTGCAATTGTTGTAGCTCAAGGTTGGTAGAGAAGCTAGCCTTACAACCAATTTCTCATCCTAGACCTTACAAGCTCCAATGGCTTAATGAGGAAGGCGAAATGGTTGTAAACCAACAAGTGAAGGTGCCATTCTCCATTGGAAAGTATCAAGATGAGATCTTATGTGATATAGTTCCAATGGAGGCTGGCCATATCTTGTTAGGGAGGCCTTGGCAGTTTGACAAAAAAGTCATTCACCATAGCTACTCTAATGAGATAATCCTCACTCATAAGGGCAAAAGAAAAGTTGACTCCTCTCACACCTTCACAAGTGGCTGAGGATCAACTCATCATGAAACACAAAAGAGATGAGGAAAAAAAAGTTCAAAGTAAAAAAAAAAAAGCTTTCACCCCTAAAGCATGAATGGGGTAAAGAGGGAGAGTTGGAAGGAGGTACCCCTTCCAAAGAGTAATTAAGAAAGTGAGTCATTTTGCAACAAAAAAGGATATTAAAGAAGCGATCTTGCTTGATCGACCTTTTTATCTCCTTCTTTGTAAAGAGGTACCTTTTGGCACTGCCACAAGTCATGAAATTGAGTCTCTTCTAAAAGGGGCTCAAAATCTTTTAAAAGAATTTGATGATCTTTTCCCTCAAAAGGTTCCAAGGGGATTACCACCTTGATGCATTCTCCCCAAGCAAGGGCCCTATCACTAGGGCCATGGCTAGGAGAATAGAAGAAGACATGGCTAGAGTAGAGGGAGGAAGATCTCACCTCCATATGACCATCAAGTTATGCAAGCCATGACTTATTTACTTGTAATTTTTATTTTAGGAACCTAGGATTTTATTTTGGACATGTATTAGTCCATTTAATTTTCTAGGAGGTGTCTTAGTAATAAGAAGGGGTAAGATTAGCTTTTGGGCCTTTATTTAGGAAATAAGAGGGTACTTTGATAACTACACCCTCTTTTTCTAAATAAAACCCAAAACTAATAAAGGAGTCATCTTGGCCCTTGGATGAGGTAGCTTGGGCACCAATTCTCATCTAAAGGAGGGTATTGATTGGACTTTGGGCTTCAATCCTCCTCCCTTGGATGACTCCTTTTAATCCTAACCCTTCATTTCCTTCATGACTTGTCCAAGAGGTTAGCTCCCTCTATAAAAAGGTGCTCCTTCACACTCTTGTATTTTTTACACTTTATTGAATGGAAAAACCTTGAGTTGGCCAAAATTTTCTTATTGTCCACCCTTCTCTCTTTGAGAATTCCTTAGGTTTTTATCAAGGGTTCCATCCCTTGTGGCAAACTTTCCCTCTTAGGCTTATCTTACCTTAAGTGGCGCCTAAAACCACCTCACTTCTTACCTCTCCACAAACCATTTCACCAAAGAAGAAAACCTCTAGAAAAAGATCAAGGGAGGCATGCATCATTCCCTTTCGAAGGGGCATCACCTTCCGACTCTCTCTCTTTACCCTTTTCAAGCTTTAAGGGTAAAGCTTGTTGTGCTTTTTTTTGTTTTTGTTTTTCCTCAACTCTTTTCTTTTTCATCACAAATTGATCCTCAGCCACTTGAGAAGGTGACAAAGGATACAATTTGAAGCGCTTTTCATTATGGGTGAGAATTATTTGGTTGGAGTGACCATGGTGAATAGATTTTTTGTCAAATTGCCATGGTCTCCCCAACAGGATATGACCAGCCTCCATAGGAACTATGTCACAAAGAATCTCATCATTATAAGATCCTATGGAAATTGGAACCATAACTTGTTCATTGACTACCATCTCCCCTTGCTCATTGAGCCATTGCAATTTGTAAGGTTTGGGATGGGGCATGGTAGTCAAGGCTAGTTTTTCAACCAACCTAGAACTACAACAGTTACAACAGGAGCCACTATCAACAAGGAGAGAACATAATTTGTCATTTACTTTACATCTTGTATGGAAGATGTTCTCTCTTTGTGACTGGCCAAGCTCTAGAGGTTGGCTTCCAAGAAGCCTTTGAACCATAAGGAGGTCCCCCTCATAAGGAAAAGCTTCCTCACACTCTTGTTCAAAAGTATGTCCCCCTTCTTCCTCACTCTCACTAGAGGAGGAAGATGAGCTATTATCACTACAAAGGTAATTCACCCCTTTGTGTGTGTAATCTCGTAGACATATCTTCCATCCTTGGAAGTGTGGAGTCTATCAATTCCAATTCCATTTTTTGTCTTTTCCATTCATACTCAATTCTGGCCAGCCAACTCTATAACAGGAAAGTGCTACACTTTTCAGAAACTCGTTTAATTGTTGAATTTCAAAAACTTTTAATTTCCATTCTGTGTCTAAAAGTTTGATAGTAATTCTATTCAGTTTATTTTTTTGCAATTGTTTGCATTCCATGTTGATTAATTTTGTTAACGCGGCAAGCTAAATTCCTAGGGTCCTTTTAGAATCCTAAACTGACAGCGGATTCATATCAGAGAGAATAAGAGGAATAAGAGGAAGTAGTGGAATGAAACGAGATGAAGAAGAAGAAGTGGAAGAAGGAGAACGGGAGGAGGAAGAAAAGGTGGCAGAAGGAGAAAAAGAGGAAGAAGAAGAAGTGGAAGAACGAGAAGAAAAGGAAGAAGTGCAAGTGGAAGAAGGAGAACAATAGGAAGAAGAAGAAGTGGAAGAATGAGAAAAAGAGGAGGAAGAAGAAGCAATGGAAGGAAAGGGGATGAAGAAGAAGTGGAACAAGGAGGAGAAGAAGAAGGGGAGGAAGAAGAAGTAGTGTAGGCAGAAGAAGGGCAAGAAGGAGAAGAGAGGGAAGAAGAAGAACAAGTGGACGTAGTAGAAGATGAAGAAGGTGAACAAGAGGAAGAAGAAGAAGTAGTTGAAGGAGTGGGGATGATGGAAAAGAAGTGGAAGAAGGAGAACAAGAGGTAGAAATGCAAGTGGAAGTAGAAGAAGCAGAAAAAGAGGGATATAACGAAGGAAAGGAAGAAGAAGAAGGAGATGAAGAGGAAGAAAAGAAAGGAAAGGAGAGGATGAAGAAGAAGTAGAAGAAAGAGAACAAGAGGAGGCAGGAGAACTGGAAGAAGGAGAAGAAAAGGAAGAAGAAGAAGATGTTGAAAGTGAAGAAGGTGAACAAGAGGAGGAAGAAGAAGTAGTGTAAGCGGACACAAAGGAAGAAGGAAGAAGCAGAAGACGAAGTGGAAGAATGAGAAGAAAAGGAAGAAGTGCAAGTGGAAGAGGGAGAACAATAGGAAGAAGAAGAAGAAGTGGAAGAATGAGAAAAATAGGAGGAAGAAGAAGCAATGGAAAGAAAGGGGATGAAGAAGAAGTGGAAAAAAGAGAAGAAGAGCAGGCAGGAGAAGTGGAAGAAAGATAAGAAGAGGAAGAAGAAAGAGAGTAACTAGAAGAAGTGGAAGAAGGAGAAGAAAAGGAAGAAGAAGAAGATGTGGAAAGTGAAGAAGTTGAAGATGGTGAACAAGAGGAGGAAGAAGAAGTAGTGGAAGGAGGTGAGATGAAGAAGAAGAATTCGAACAAGGATAAAAGGAGGAAAAGGAAGAAGGAGGGGAAGGGTAGGGAAGAAGAAGCAGAAGAAGTGGAATCTGGAGGAGAAGACGAAGAAGAAGAAGAAGTGTAAGCATAAGATTTGGGGGAAGGACAAGAAGAGGAAGAGCAACAATGGGAAGCAACAGAAGTGGGGGATGTAGAAAAAGAGGAAGGAGAAGACAGAAAGGAAAGAAGAAGAAGTTGTGGAAGGAGAAGAAATGGAAGAAGAGGAAGAAGAAGAAGGGTAAGCAGAAGAAGCGGAAGAAGAAGACGAAAATGAAGAAGAAGAAAAAGTAAAAGTAGAAGAAGTGGTAGAAGGAGAGAATAAGAGGAACATGAGGAAGTAGTGGAATGAAAGGAGATGAAGAAGAAGAAGTGAAAGAAGGAGAACAAGAGGTAGAAATGCAAGTGGAAGCAGAAGAAGGAGAAAAAGAGGGATATGACGAAGGAAAGGAAGAAGAAGAAGGAGATGAAGAGGAAGAAAAGAAAGGAGAGGAAAGGATGAAAAAGAAGTGGAAGAAAGAGAACAAGAGGAGGCACGAGAAGTGGAAGAAAGATAAGAAGGGGAAGAAGAAGGAGAGTAACTAGAACAAGTGGAAGAAAGAGAAGAAAAGGAAGAAGAAGAAGATGTGGAAAGTGAAGAAGTTGAAGAAGGTGAACAAGAGGAGGAATAAGAAGTAGTGGAAGGAGGTGAGATGAAGAAGATGAATTGGAACAAGGAGAAAAGGAGGAAAAGGAAGAAGGAGGGGAAGAGAAGGGAAGAAAAAGCAAAAGAAGTGGAATCTGGAGGAAAAGAGAAGAAGAAGAAGAAGTGTAAGCATAAGATTTGGGGGAAGGACAAGAAGAGGAAGAGCAACAATAGGAAGCAAAAGAAGTGGGGGATGGAAAAAAAGAGGAAGGAGAAGACGGAAAGGAAAGAAGAAGAAGTTGTGGAAGGAAAAGAAATGGAAGAAGAGGAAGAAGAACAAGTGTAAGCAGAAGAAGCGGAAGAAGGAGACGAAAATGAAGAACAACAACAAGTAGAAGTAGAAGAAGTGGTAGAAGTAGTGGAATGAAAGGAGATGAAGAAGAAGAAGTGGAAGAAGGAGAACGCGAGGAGGGAGAAGAGGTGGCACAAGGAGAAGAAGAGGAAGAAGAAGAAGTGGAAGAAGGAGAACGGGAGGAGGGAGAAGAGGTGGCAGAAGGAGAAGAAGAAGTGGAAGAAGGAGAAGAAATGGATGAAGTGCAAGTGGAAGAAGGAGAACAATAGGAAGAAGAAGAAGAAGTGGAAGAATGAGAAAAAGAGGAGGAAGAAGAAGCAATGGAAGGAAAGGGGATGAAGAAGAAGTGGAACAAGGAGGAGAAGAAGAAGGGGAGGAAGAAGAAGTAGTGTAGGCAGAAGAAGGGCAAGAGGGAGAACAGAGGGAAGTAGAAGAACAAGTGGATGTAGTAGAAGTGGAAGAAGGTGAACAAGAGGAAGAAGAAGAAGTAGTTGAAGGAGTGGGGATGATAGAGAAGAAGTGGAAGAACTAGAAGAAGAGGTAGAAATGCAAGTGGAAGCAGAAGAAGGAGAAAAAGAGGGATATGACGAAGGAAAGGAAGAAGAAGAAGGACATGAAGAGGAAGAAAAGAAAGGAGAGGAGAGGATGAAGAAGTAGTGGAGGAAAGAGAACAAGAGGAGGCAGGAGAAGTGGAAGAAAGATAAGAAGAGGAAGAAGAAGTAGAGTAACTAGAAGAAGTGGAAGAAGGAGAAGAAAAGGAAGAAGAAGAAGATGTGGAAAGTGAAGAAGGTGAACAAGAGGAGGAAGAATAAGTAATGGAAGGACGTGAGATGAAGACAAAAAATTGGAACAAGGAGAAAAGGACGAAAAGGATGAAGGATGGGAAGGGAAGGGCAGAAGAAGCAGAAGAAGTGGAATCTGGAGGAGAAGAGGAAGAAGAAGAAGTGTAAGCATAAGATTTGGGGGAAGGAGAAGAAGAGGAAGTGCAACAATGGGAAGCAACAGAAGTGAGGGATGGAGAAAAAGAGAAAGGAGAAGACAGAAAGGAAAGAAGAAGAAGTTGTGGAAGGAGAAGAAATGGAAGAAGAGGAAGAAGAAGAAGTGTAAGCAGAAGAAGCGGAAGAAGGAGATGAAAATGAAGAAGAACAACAAGTAGAAATAGAAGAAGTGGTAGAAGGAGAGAATAAGAGGAATAATAGTGGAATGAAAGGACATGAAGAAGAAGAAGTGGAAGAAGGAGAACAGGAGGAGGTAGAAGAGGTGGCAGAAGGAGAAGAAGAGGAACAAGAAGAAGTGTAGAACGAGAAGAAAAGGAAGAAGTGCAAATGGAAGAAGGAGAACAATAGGAAGAAGAAGAAGTGGAAGAATGAGAAAAAGAGGAGGAAGAAGAAGCGATGGAAGGAAAGGGGATGAAGAAGAAGTGGAACAAGGAGCAGAAGAAGAAGGGGAGGAAGAAGAAGTAGTGTAGGTAGAAGAACGACAACAAGGAGAAGAGAGGGAAGAAGAACAAGAAGAAGTGGATGTAGTAGAGGTGGAAGAAGGTGAACAAGAGGAAGAAGAAGAAGTAGTTGAAGGAGTGGGGATGATGGAGAAGAAGTGGAAGAAGGAGAACAAGTGGTAGAAATGCAAGTGGAAGCAGAAGAAATAGCAAAAGAGGGATATGATAAAGGAAAGGATGAAGAAGGAGGAGATGAAGAGGAAGAAAAGAAAGGAAAGGAGAGGATGAAGAAGAAGTCGAAGAAAGAGAACAAGAGGAGGCAGGAGAAGTGGAAGAAAGATAAGAAGAGGAAGAAGAAGGAAAGTAACTAGAAGATGTGGAAGAAGGAGAAGAAAAGGAAGAAGAAGAAGATGTGGAAAGTGAAGAAGGTGAACAAGAGGAGGAAGAATAAGTAGTGGAAGGAGGTGAGATGAAGACGAAGAATTGGAACAAGGAGAAAAGGACGAAAAGGATGAAGGAGGGGAAGGGAAGGGAAGAAGAAGCAGAAGAAGTGGAATCTGGGGGAGAAGAGGAAGAAGAAGAAGAAGTGTAAGCATAAGATTTGGGGGAAGGAGAAGAAGAGGAAGAGCAACAATGGGAAGCAACAACAGTGGGGGATGGAGAAAAAGTGGAAGGAGAAGACGGAAAGGAAAGAAGAAGAAGAAGTGTAAGTAGAAGAAGCGGAAGAAGGAGACAAAAATGAAGAACAACAACAAGTAGAAGTAGAAGAAGTGATAAAGGGGAGAATAAGAGGAGGAAGTAGTGGAATGAAAGGAGATGAAGAAGAAGAAGTGGAAGAAGTAGAACGGGAGGAGGAACAAGAGGTGGCAGAATGAGAAGAAGAGGAAGTAGAAGAACGAGAAGAAAAGGAAGAAGAAGAAGATGCGGAAAGTGAAGAAGTTGAAGAAGGTGAACAAGAGGAGGAAGAAGAAGTAGTGGAAGGAGGTGAGATGAAGAAGAAGAATTGGAACAAGGAGAAAAGGAGGAAAAGGAAGAAGGAGGGGAAGGGAAGGGAAGACGAAGCAAAAGAAGTGGAATCTGGGGGAGAAGAGGAAGAAGAAGAAGAAGTGTAAGCATAGGATTTGGGGGAAAGAGAAGAAGAGGAAGAGCAACAATGGGAAGCAACAGAAGTGGGGGATGGAGAAAAAGAGAAAGGAGAAGACGGAAAGGAAAGAAGAAGAAGTTGTGGAAGGAGAAGAAATGGAAGAAGAGGAAGACGAAGAAGTTTAGGTAGAAGAAGCGAAAGAAGGAGACGAAAATGAAGAAGAACAACAAGTAGAAGTAGAAGAAGTGGTAGAAGGAGAGAATAAGAGGAATAGGAGGAAGTAATGGAATGAAAGGAGACGAAGAAGAAGAAGTGGAAGAAGGAGAATGGGAGGAGGAAGAAGTGGTGGTAGAAAGAGAAGTGGAAGAACGAGAAGAAAAGCAAGAAGTGCAAGTCGAAGAAGGAGAACAATAGGAAGAAGAAGAAGAAGCAATGGAAGAAAGGGACAAAAATGAAGAAGAACAACATGTAGAAGTAGAAGAAGTGGTAGAAGGAGAGAATAAATAGGAGGAAGAAGTGGAAGAACGAGAACGATAGGAAGAAGTGCAAGTGGAAGAAGGAGAACAATAGGAAGAAGAAGAAGAAGTGGAAGAATCAGAAAAAGAGGTGGAAGAAGGAGCAATGGAAGGAAAGGGGATGAAGAAGAAGTGGAACAAGGAGGAGAAGAAGAAGGGGAGGAAGAAGAAGTAGTGTAGACAGAAGAAGGGCAAGAAGGAGAAGAGAGGGAAGAAGAAGAACAAGTGGATGTAGTAGAAGTGGAAGAAGGTGAACAAGAGGAACAAGAAGAAGTAGTTGAAGGAGTGGGGATGATGGAGAAGAAGTGGAAGAAGGAGAACAAGAGGTAGAAATGCAAGTGGAAGCAGAAGAAGGAGAAAAAGAGGGATATGACGAAGGAAAGGAAGAAGAAGAAGGAGATGAAGAGGAAGAAAAGAAAGGAAAGGAGAGGATGAAGAAGAAGTGGAAGAAAGAGAACAAGAGGAGGCAGGACAAGTGGAAGAAAGATAAGGAGAGGAAGAAGAAGGAGAGTAACTAGAAGAAGTGGAAGAAGGAGAAGAAAAGGAAGAAGAAGAGGATGTGGAAAGTGAAGAAGGTGAACAAGAGGAGGAAGAAGAAGTAGTGGAAGGAGGTGAGATGAAGAAGAAGAATTGGAACAAGGAGGAAAGGAGGAGAAGGAGGGGAAGGGAAGGGAAGACGAAGCAAAAAAAGTGGAATCTAGGGGAGAAGAGGAAGAAGAAGAAGAAGTGTAAGCATAGGATTTGGGGGAAAGAGAAGAAGAGGAAGAGCAACAATGGGAAGCAACAGAAGTGGGGGATGGAGAAAAAGAGAAAGGAGAAGACGGAAAGGAAAGAAGAAGAAGTTGTGGAAGGAGAAGAAATGGAAGAAGAGGAAGACGAAGAAGTGTAACCAGAAGAAGCGGAAGAAAGGGACAAAAATGAAGAAGAACAACATGTAGAAGTAGAAGAAGTGGTAGAAGGAGAGAATAAACAGGAGGAAGAAGTGGAAGAATGAGAACGATAGGAAGAAGTGCAAGTGGAAGAAGGAGAACAATAGGAAGAAGAAGAAGAAGTGGAAGAATCAGAAAAAGAGGTGGAAGAAGGAGCAATGGAAGGAAAGGGGATGAAGAAGAAGTGGAACAAGGAGGAGAAGAAGAAGGGGAGGAAGAAGAAGTAGTGTAGACAGAAGAAGGGCAAGAAGGAGAAGAGAGGGAAGAAGAAGAACAAGTGGATGTAGTAGAAGTGGAAGAAGGTGAACAAGAGGAACAAGAAGAAGTAGTTGAAGGAGTGGGGATGATGGAGAAGAAGTGGAAGAAGGAGAACAAGAGGTAGAAATGCAAGTGGAAGCAGAAGAAGGGGAAAAAGAGGGATATGACGAAGGAAAGGAAGAAGAAGAAGGAGATGAAGAGGAAGAAAAGAAAGGAAAGGAGAGGATGAAGAAGAAGTGGAAGAAAGAGAACAAGAGGAGGCAGGACAAGTGGAAGAAAGATAAGGAGAGGAAGAAGAAGGAGAGTAACTAGAAGAAGTGGAAGAAGGAGAAGAAAAGGAAGAAGAAGAGAATGTGGAAAGTGAAGAAGGTGAACAAGAGGAGGAAGAAGAAGTAGTGGAAGGAGGTGAGATGAAGAAGAAGAATTGGAACAAGGAGGAAAGGAGGAGAAGGAGGGGAAGGGAAGGGAAGACGAAGCAAAAGAAGTAGAATCTGGGGGAGAAGAGGAAGAAGAAGAAGAAGTGTAAGCATAGGATTTGGGGGAAAGAGAAGAAGAGGAAAAGCAACAATGGGAAGCAACAGAAGTGGGGGATGGACAAAAAGAGTAAGGAGAAGACGGAAAGGAAAGAAGAAGAGGTTGTGGAAGGAGAAGAAATGGAAGAAGAGGAAGACGAAGAAGTGTAACCTGAAGAAGCGGAAGAAAGGGACAAAAATGAAGAAGAACAACATGTAGAAGTAGAAGAAGTGGTAGAAAGAGAGAATAAATAGGAGGAAGAAGTGGAAGAACGAGAACGATAGGAAGAAGTGCAAGTGGAAGAAGGAGAACAATAGGAAGAAGAAAAAGAAGTGGAAGAATCAGAAAAAGAGGTGGAAGAAGGAGCAATGGAAGGAAAGGGGATGAAGAAGAAGTGGAACAAGGAGGAGAAGAAGAAGGGGAGGAAGAAGAAGTAGTGTAGACAAAAGAAGGGCAAGAAGGAGAAGAGAGGGAAGAAGAAGAACAAGTGGATGTAGTAGAAGTGGAAGAAGGGGAACAAGAGGAAGAAGAAGAAGTAGTTGAAGGAGTGGGGATGATGGAGAAGAAGTGGAACAAGGAGAAGAAGAGGTAGAATTGCAAGAGGAAGCAGAAGAAGGAGAAAAAGAGGGATATCACGAAGGAAAGGAAGAAGAAGATGGAGATGAAGAGGAAGAAAAGAAAGGAAAGGAGAGCATGAAGAAGAAGTGGAAGAAAGAGAACAAGAGGAGGTAGGAGAAGTGGAAGAAAGATAAGAAGAGGAAGAAGCAGGAGCGTAACTAGAAGAAGTGGAAGAAGGAGAAGAAAAGGAAGAAGAAGAAGATTGGAAAGTGAAGAAGTTAAAGAAGGTGAACAAGAGGAGGAAGAAGAAGTAGTGGAAGGAGGTGAGATGAAGAAGAAGAATTGGAACAAGGAGAAAAGGAGGAAAAGGAAGAAGGAGGGGAAGGGAAGGGAAGAAGAAGCAGAAGAAGTGCAATCTGGAGGAGAAGAGGAAGAAGAAGAAGAAGTGTAAGCCTAAGATTTGGGGGAAGGAGAAGAAGAGGAAGAGCAACAATGGGAAGCAACAGAAGTGGGGGATGGAGAAAAAGAGGAAGGAGAAGACGGAAAGGAAAGAAGAAGAAGTTGTGGAAGGAGAAGAAATGGAAGAATAGGAAGAAGAACAAGTGTAAGCAAAAGAAGCGGAAGAAGGAGACGAAAATGAAGAAGAACAACAAGTAGAAGTAGAAGAAGTGGTAAAAGGAGACAATAAGAGTAATAGGAGGAAGTAGTGGAATGAAACGAGATGAAGAAGAAGAAGGGGAAGAAGGAGAACGGGAGGAGGGAGAAGAGGTGGCAGAAGGAGAAGAAGAGGAAGAAGAAGAAGTGGAAGAATGAGAAAAAGAGGAGGAAGAAGAAGCAATGGAAGGAAAAGGGATGAAGAAGAAGTGGAAGAAGGAGGAGAAGAAGAAGGGGAGGAAGAAGAAATAGTGTAGGCAGAAGAAGGGCAAAAAGGAGAAGAGAGGGAAGAAGAAGAATAAGTGGATGTAGTAGAAGTGGAAGAAGGTGAACAGGAGGAAGAAGAAGAAGTAGTTGAAGGAGTGGGGATGATGGAGAAGAAGTGGAAGAAGGAGAACAAGAGGTAGAAATGCAAGTGGAAGCAGAAGAAGGAGAAAAAGTGGGATATGACAAAGGAAAGGAAGAACAAGCAGGAGATGAAGAGGAAGAAAAGAAAGGAAAGGAGAGGATGGAGAAGAAGTGGAAGAAAGAGAACAAGATGAGGCAGGAGAAGTGGAAGAAAGATAAGAAGAGGAAGAAGAAGGAGGGTAACCAGAAGAAGTGGAAGAAGGAGAAGAAAAGGAAGAAGAAGAAGATGTGGAAAGTCAAGAGGTTGAAGAACGTGAACAAGAGGAGGAAGAAGAAGGACTGGAAGGAGGTGAGATGAAGAAGAAGAATTGGAACAAGGAGAAAATGAGGAAAAGGAAGAAGTAGGGGAAGGGAAAGGAAGAAGAAGCAGAAGAAGTGGAATCTGGAGGAGAAGAGGAAGAAGAAGAAGAAGTGTAAGGATAAGATTTGGGGGAAGGAGAAGAAGAGGAAGAGCAACAATGGGACGCAACAGAAGTGGGGGATGGAGAAAAAGAGGAAGGAGAAGACGGAAAGGAAAGAAGAAGAAGTTGTGGAAGGAGAAGAAATGGAAGAATCGGAAGAAGAACAAGTGTAAGCAAAAGAAGCGGAGGAAGGAGACGAAAATGAAGAAGAACAACAAGTAGAAGTAGAAGAAGTGGTAAAAGGAGAGAATAAGAGGAATCGGAGGAAGTAGTGGAATGAAAGGAGATGAAGAAGAAGAAGTGGAAGAAGGAGAATGGGAGGAGGGAGAAGAGGTGGCAGAAGGAGAAGAAGTGGAAGAATGAGAAAAAGAGGAGGAAGAAGAAGCAATGGAAGGAAAAGGGATGAAGAAGAAGTGGAACAAGGAGGAGAAGAAGAAGGGGAGGAAGAAGAAATAGTGTAGGCAGAAGAAGGGCAAGAAGGAGAAGAGAGGGAAGAAGAAGAACAAGTGGACGTAGTAGAAGTGGAAGAAGGTGAACAAGAGGAAGAAGAAGTAGTAGTTGAAGGAGTGGGGATGATTGAGAAGAAGTGGAAGGATGAGAACAAGAGGTAGAAATGCAAGTGGAAGCAGGAGAAGGAGAAAAAGAGGGATATGACAAAGGAAAGGAAGAACAAGAAGGAGATGAAGAGGAAGAAAACAAACGAAAGGAGAGGATGGAGAAGAAGTGGAAGAAAGAGAAAACGATGGGGCAGGAGAAGTGGAAGAAAGATAAGAAGAGGAAGAACAAGGAGGGTAACCAGAAGAAGTGGAAGAAGGAGAAGAAAAGGAAGAAGAAGAAGATGTGGAAAGTCAAGAAGTTGAAGAACGTGAACAAGAGGAGGAAGAAGAAGTAGTGGAAGGAGGTGAGATGAAGAAGAAGAATTGGAACAAGGAGAAAAGGACGAAAAGGAAGAAGGAGGGGAAGGGAAGGGAAGGGAAGAAGAAACAGAAGAACTTGAATCTGGAGGAGAAGAGGAAGAAGAAGAAGAAGTGTAAGCATAAGATTTGGGGGAAGGAGAAGAAGAGGAAGAGCAACAATGGGAAGCAACAAAAGTGGGGGATGGAGAAAAAGAGGAAGGAGAAGACGAAAAGGAAAGAAGAAGAAGTTGTTGAAGGAGAAGAAATGAAAGAAAAGGAAGAAGAACAAGTGTAAGCAGAAGAAGCGGAAGAAGGAGACGAAAATGAAGAAGAACAACAAGTAGAAGTAGAAGAAGTGGTAGAAGGAGAGAATAAGAGGAATAGGAGGAAGTAATGGAATGAAAGGAGATGAAGGAGAAGAAGTGGAAGAAGCAGAACGGGAGGAGGGAGAAGAGGTGGAAGAAGAAGAAGTGGAAGAACGAGAAGAAAAGGAAGAAGTGCAAGTGGAAGAAGGAGAATAATAGAAAGAAGAAGAAGAAGTGGAAGAATGAGAAAAGGATGAGGAAGAAGAAGCAATGGAAGGAAAGGGGATGAAGAAGAAGTGGAACAAGGAGGAGAAGAAGAAGGGGAGGAAGAAGAAGTAGTGTAGGCAGAAGAAGGGCAAGAAGGAGAAGAGAGGGAAGAATAAGAACAAGTGGATAGTAGAGGTGCAAGAAGGTGAGCAAGAGGAAGAAGAAGTAGTTGAAGGAGTGGGGATGATGGGGAAGTAGTGGAAGAAGGAGAACAAAAGGTAGAAATGCAAGTGGTAGCAGAAGAAGGAGAAAAAGACGAATATGACGAAGGAAAGCAAGAAGAAGAAGGAGATGAAGAGGAAGAAAAGAAAGGAAAGGAGAGGATGAAGAAGAAGTGGAAGAAAGAGAATAAGAGGAGGCAGGAGAAGTGGAAGAAGGATAAGAAGAGGAAGAAGAAGGAGAGTAACTAAAAGAAGCGGAAGAAGGAGAAGAAAACGAAGAAGAAGAAGATGTGGAAAGTAAAGAAGTTGAAGAAGGTGAACAAGAGGAGGAAGAAGAAGTAGTGGAAGGAGGTGAGATGAAGAAGAAGAATTCGAACAAGCAGAAAAGGAGAAAAAGGAAGAAGGAGGGGAAGGGAAGGGAAGAAGAAGCAGAAGCAGTGGAATCTGGAGGAGAAGAGGAAGAAGAAGAAGAAGTGTAAGCATAAGATTTGGGGGAAGGAGAAGAAGAGGAAGAGCAACAATGGGAAGCAACAGAAGTGGGGTATGGAGAAAAAGTGGATGGAGAAGACGGAAAGGAATGAAGAAGAAGTTGTGGAAGGAGAAGAAATGGAAGAAGAGGAAGAATAAGAAGTGTAAGCAGAAGAAGCGGAAGAAGGAGACGAAAATGAAGAAGAACAACAACTAGAAGTAGAAGAAGTGGTAGAAGTAGTGGAATGAAAGGAGATGAAGAAGAAGAAGTGGAAGAAGGAGAACAGGAGGAGGGAGAAGAGGTGTATAAAGGAGAAGAAGAGGAAGAAGGAAAAGTGAAAGAACGAGAAGAAAAGGAAGAAGTGCAAGTGGAAGAAGGAGAACAATAGGAAGAAGAAGAAGAAGTGGAAGAATGAGAAAAAGAGGAGGAAGAAGAAACAATGGAAGGAAAGGGGATGAAGAAGAAGTGGAACAAGGAGGAGAAGAAGAAGCGGAGAAAGAAGAAGTAGTGTAGGCAGAAGAAGGGCAAGAAGGAGAAGAGAGGCAAGAAGAAGAACAAGTGGATGTAGTAGCAGTGGAACAAGGTGAACAAGAGGAAGAAGAAGAAGTAGTTGAAGGAGTGGGGATGATGGAGACAAAGTGGAAGAAAGAGAACAAGAGGTAGAAAGGCAATTGGAAGCAGAAGAAGGAGAAAAAGAGGGATATCACGAAGGAAAGCATGAAGAAGAAGTAGATGAAGAGGAAGAAAAGAAAGGAAAGGAGAAGATGAAGAAGAAGTTGAAGAAAGAGAACAAGAGGAGGCAGGAGAAGTGGAAGAAAGATAAAAAGAGGAAGAAGAAGGAGAGTAACTAAAAGAAGTGGAAGAAGGAGAAGAAAAGGAAGAAGAAGAAGATCTGGAAAGTGAAGAAGTTGAAGAAGGTGAACAACAGGAGGAAGAAGAAGTAGTGGAAGGAGGTGAGATGAAGAAGAAGAATTGGAACAAGGAGAAAAGGACGAAAAGGAAGAAAGAGGGGCGGGGAAGGGAAGGGAAGAAGAAGCAGAAGAAGTTAAATCTGGAGGAGAAGTGGAAGAAGAAGAAGAAGTGTAAGCATAAGATTTGAGGGAAGGAGAAGAAGAGGAAGAGCAACAATGGGAAGCAATAGAAGTGGGGGATGGAGAAAAAGAGGAAGGAGAAGACGGAAAGGAAAGAAGAAGAAGTTGTGGACGGAGAAGAAATGGAAGAAGAGGAAGACGAAGAAGTGTAAGCAGAAGAAAGAGACAAAAATGAAGAAGAACAACAAGTAGAAGTAGAGGAAGTGGTAGAAGGAGAGAATAAATAGGAGGAAGTAGTGGAATGAAAGGAGATGAAGAAGAAGAAGTGGCAGAAGGAGAACGGGAAGAGGGAGAAGAGGTGGCGGAAGGAGAAGAAGAGGAAGAGAAGAAGTGGAAGAACGAGAAGAAAAGGAAGAAGTGCAAGTGGAAGAAGGAGACAAAGAGGTAGAAATGCAAGTGAAAGCAGAAGAAGGAGAAAAAGAGGGATATGACGAAGGACAGGAAGAAGAAGAAGGAGGTGAAGAGGAAGAAAAGAAAGGAAAGGAGAGGATGAAGAAGAAGTGGAAGAAAGAGAACAAGAGGAGGCAGGACAAGTGGAAGAAAGATAAGAAGAGGGAGAAGAAGTGATGCAATCTCACCTAGCATGCACCCATAGGGGGTGAACTTAGGTGCCTCACTTAAGGCCTAAGACTTGGGTTAATTAGTTTTAATCCTAATTAAGCCCAAGTCCCACATTGCCTAGAAAAGTGTGCCCAAGCTCTCCCATTGGGCTATATATACTCATTCCCCCTCATTGTAACATTTCACCTTTGAAGTTGAATGAAAATAGTCTCTTTGTGAGCACATTCTTAGTAAAAGGTCTTGAGGATCCTCTCTCTTGAGGAACCTCTTCCTAGTTGGTTTTTATCAAGGGTTCCTTCCCTTGTGGCAAACCTAAACACTTTGGCTTATCTCTCTTTGAGAGTGGCGCCCCACCTCCATTTTCTTTCCCCTCCATCATCCATTTCATGGTGCTTGGAACCTCAAGGAAAAAGATCAAGGGAGGCATGCATCATTTGGTATCAGAGCATTGGTTCTAGAGGTCTAAACTCTCTTCCTATCTTATTTATTTTTTCTTTCCATTTTCCTATTTTATTTTATCTTTAATTTTCGCAATTTTTTCTAGCTTTCCATTGTTGTTTATCATTTCCATTTATGTCTTGAGTTTATTGTTTTGAGTTATAGTTTATTTGCACCATTTATTTTTGCTTGATGCAATTTATATTGTTCTTTTCTTTGCATCTACGTCTCTCCCAAATTCATTAATTTCCGCTTAAGCTTTGAGTTGGGTGCTTTCTTGCTTGAATTTTGGTTTTGAGAATTTCTTGCTAAAAATCCATGCCGTTGTGGTGAATTCCATAACCTTGTGGTCAAGAAATTTAGACCAAATTCTTGTGTTTCCTTGCACCTAGTTGCCTTGTTTTTGCTTTATTTTTAGCTTTTATTTTTCACTTTTATACTCTTGTGTAGTTGTCTATAAGTCATGTTTATAGTTTCCCATTTTGTCTATTAATTCCTTTTAAGTTTAGCCTCTTTTGTTTTTACAAAAAAAAAATTGAAACTTCTTAAATTGAGCAACATAGAGGGTCATACCTCATGTCTAAGTCTCTTTAGAAGTTCATGTGCTTTTAGTTTCAAGCATATTCTTAAAAAAAAATTCAAAAATAGTTGCTCAATTTCCTTTGTCTTTATTTTCCTTATACGTATAATTTGTAGCTCATTTGTGTGGTAAAGGTAGTTCTTGTTTGTGGGTGCTTTCACTTAAGCTATAAGTTTGGTATTTGTGTTCAACAAATTACTAAAACTTAACAAAGCTTGAGTCCAGTGGCACACCAAACTACTAAACTATTAACACATCTATAGCTACTTTGCATTTTGAAGTCATTTCTGGTAGTACCTAAATTGTTGCTTTTAATTTTCTTTATTGTTCCAAGCGCATAACTCTTTTTTATCAAGCACTAAATTCACAATCAATTTAGGTACATCTAGTAAATATTCAAAAAAAAAAAACACGAAAACAAAGTCTAAAATAAAATACAAAAAAACAACGAAGGATTAAAAAAAAAAAAAAGAGAACAAACAAAAGAAAAGAAAGTTTGAAAAAAATTCATTTGATGTACCTAACCTAAAATTAGCAAGTGCTTCAACTTTGAACTTGGAACCTCAAGGAAAAAGATCAAGGGAGGCTTTTTATTGCTTTTTGCTTTCAAATTCTACTTCCCTTGGTCTCTTGCTTGGGCGCTTGTTTTCTCTTGGTAGATAGCCAAATTGTTGAAATTTTCACAAGGGTAGCATCCTTAGGAAGTGTTGATTTAAAACCAAGGAAGAGGAGACTTGAAAAGGAGGCCAAGACTAGAGTGATACACTTGGTGAGGAGCACTTGAAGAAAGGAGCTACATTCAACTACTTTTAATTTTCTTTGTTTAATTTGGGTGTATTTTTAAAGGACATTTTAATTAGAGGTATTGGATGCCCATAAGGGTCACCTCTTTTGTGTGTAATAAACCTTAGTTTCTCGTTTTAGTGTGGATAAGGAATTGGTACCCCTTATTCATACTTAGGAGCACGTTAGAATCCTTTAGCTTTGCTTTAAATTTCTTTATTTGCTTTCAACGTTTTAGAAAGTGTTAGAGTTCCAAAGACTCTTAACACTTTAGGAGAAAACAAAAAAGAGAGGAGTGTTTTGCATATTAGTTCCCTAGGCCTTACACTTTGACATGTTTTCACACACTTCTAGGAGTGTTAGGAGTAGTAATGAAACTAGGGAAAATAAAGGAGAAGAATGTGAGAATAGAATAAAAGAAAAGAATGAGAAGAGTGATAAACCAACCTTGCCCACATATCCATACTCTATTGATTGGGAAATAGTAGAAAAACAACGTAGGGAATTTTGGAAAAATGAGAGAAAACAAAGAGAGATGAGGAAAAGAGAACAAGAGGAACTAGATAGAGAGGAGAGAAGAGAGAAAGAACAAAAAGAAAAGGAGAGACAAGAAAGAAAAGAAAGAAGAGAAAAAGAGAGACAAATAGAGAGTAGGGAAAATGAAAAGAAAGAAAGAGAAGCAAGAGAAAAAGAAAGAGAAGAGACAAGAGAAAAAGGGAAAAGAGAAAAAGAAAGAGAAAAAGAAGAAAACAAAAGAAAAGCGTTAGAGAGAAAAGAGAGAAGAGAAAGGAGAGAAAAAGAGAAGAAAGAATTGGAAAAGAGAGAAAAGGAACAAAATAAGTTAGAAAGAAGGGAAGAAATGAAGATACAAAAAGAGAGAGATGCCTATAAGAGCTATTGTGGTAACATTTACACACATTATAGAGACTTAGAGGAGCCTAAAATAACCCATGACATTCATGCTTCTTCTAGTAAGAAGGAAAACCCTAAGAGGCATCCTAAGAAAAAGGCAAACCCTTCTATAATTAAACCCAAAAGAGAGTCATCCAAAAGAAAGCATATTGAGAGAAAACCCTTGAGTATGAGTGACACCCCTACCACTAGTTCGAGCACTCGTTTTCGAAGTCCTAAATTTTTAAGTGTTTAGAAAAAAGGGCATATTGCTTTGTTTTGCCCCAAAAGAAAAAGGACTTTAAAGGGAACATCAAACGAAAAGGGTACTCATTCATGTGATGATATCTTCAAAGTGAAACAACTTCTTGGAAACCATCCTTGTAAGGAAACCCAAACACAAAGAGAGAATGTTTTTCAAACAAGATGCAAAATTTTAGGCAAAATTTGTTCTCTTATTGTGGATGGTGGATCATGATGTAATTTTTGTAGCACAATGGAAGGAAGGAGGATGAAGAAGAAGTGGAGCAAGGAGGAGAAGAAGACGGGGAGGAAGAAGAAGTAGTGTAGGCAGAAGAAGGGCAAGAAGGAGAAGAGAGGGAAAAGAAGAACAAGTGGATGTAGTAGAAGTTGAAGAATGTGAACAAGAGGAAGAAGAAGAAGGGCAAGAAGGAGAAGAGAGGGAAGAAGAAGAACAAGTGGATGTAGTAGAAGTCGAAGATGGTGAACAAGAGGAAGAAGAAGAAGTAGTTTAAGGAGTGGGGATGATGGAGAAGAAGTGGAAGAAGGAGAACAAGAGGTAGAAATGCAAGAGGAAGCAGAAGAAGGAGAAAAAGAGGGGTATGACGAGGGAAATGAAGGAGAAGAAGGAGATGAAGAGGAGGTAAAGAAAGGAAAGGAGAGGATGAAGAAGAAGTGGAAGAAAGAGAACAAAAGGAGGCAGGAGAAGTGGAAGAAAGATAAGAAGAGGAAGAAGAAGGAGAGTAACTAGAAGAAGTGGAAGAAGGAGAAGAAAAGGAAGAAGAAGAAGATGTGGAAAGTGAAGAAGGTGAACAAGAGGAGGAAGAAGAAGTAGGGGAAGGAGGCGAGATGAAGAAGAAGAATTCGAACAAGGAGAAACGGAGGAAGGAGAAGAGGTGGCAGAAGGAGAACGGGAGGAGGCAGGAGAAATGGAAGAAAGATAACAAGAGGAAGAAAAAGGAAAGTAACTAGAAGAAGTGGAAGAAGGAGAAGAAAACGAGGAAGAAGAAGACGTGGAAAGTGAAGAAGTTGAAGAAGGTGAACAAGAGGAGGAAGAAGAAGTAGTGGAAGGAGGTGAGATGAAGAAGAAGAATTGAATCAACGAGAAAAGGAGGAAAAGGAAGAAGGAGGGGAAGGGAAGGGAAGAAGAAGCAGAAGAAGTGGAATCTGCAGGAGAAGAGGAAGAAGAAGAAGAAATGTAAGCATAAGATATGGGGGAAGGAGTAGAAGATGTAGAGCAACAATGGGAAGCAACAGAAGTGGGGGATGGAGAAAAAGAGGAAGCAGAAGACGGAAAGGAAAGAAGAAGAAGTTGTGGAAGGAGAAGAAATGGAAGAAGAGGAAGAAGAAGAAGTGTAAGCAGAAGAAGCGGAAGAAGGAGACGAAAACGTAGAACAACAACAAGTAGAAGTGGAAGTAGTGGTAGAAGGAGAGAATAAGAGGAATAGGAGGAGGTAGTGGAATGAAAGGAGAGGAAGAAGAGGAAGTGGAAGAAGGAGAGAGGGAGGAGGAAGATGAGGTGGCAGAAGGAGAAGAAGAGGAAGAAGAAGAAGTGGAAGAACGAGAAGAAAAGGAAGAAGTGCAAGTGGAAGAAGGAGAACAATAGGAACAAGAAGAAGAAGTGGAAGAATGAGAAAAAGAGGAGAAACAAGAAGCAATGGAAGGAAAGGGGATGAAGAAGAAGTGGAACAAGGAGGAGAAGAAGAAGGGGGGGAAGAAGAAGTAGTGTAGGCAGAAGAAGGGCAAGAAGGAGAAGAGAGGGAAGAAGAAGAACAAGTGGATGAGGGTGAACAAGAGGAAGAAGAAGAAGTAGTTGAAGGAGTGAGGATGATGGAGAACAAGTGGAAGAAGGAGAACAAGAGGTAGAAATGCAAGTGGAAGCCAAAGAAGGAGAAAAAGAGGGATACGACGAAGGAAAGGAAGAAGAAGAAGGAGATGAAGAGGAAGAAAAGAAAGGAAAGGAGAGGATGAAGAAGAAGCAGAAGAAAGACAACAAGAGGAGGCAGGAGAAATGGAAGAAAGATAACAAGAGGAAGAAAAAGGAAAGTAACTAGAAGAAGTGGAAGAAGGAGAAGAAAACGAGGAAGAAGAAGATGTGGAAAGTGAAGAACTTGAAGAAGGTGAACAAGAGGAGGAAGAAGAAGTAGTGGAAGGAGCTGAGACGAAGAAGAAGAATTGAAACAAGGAGAAAAGGAGGAAAAGGAAGAAGGAGGGGAAGGGAAGGGAAGAAGAAGCATAAGAAGTGGAATCTGGAGGAGAAGAGGAGGAAGAAGAAGAAATGTAAGCATAAGATATGGGGGAAGGAGTAGAAGATGTAGAGCAACAATGGGAAGCAACAGAAGTGGGGGATGGAGAAAAAGAGGAAGCAGAAGACGGAAAGGAAAGAAGAAGAAGTTGTGGAAGGAGAAGAAATGGAAGAAGAGGAAGAAGAAGAAGTGTAAGCAGAAGAAGCGGAAGAAGGAGACGAAAACGTAGAACAACAACAAGTAGAAGTGGAAGTAGTGGTAGAAGGAGAGAATAAGAGGAATAGGAGGAGGTAGTGGAATGAAAGGAGAGGAAGAAGAGGAAGTGGAAGAAGGAGAGAGGGAGGAGGAAGAAGAGGTGGCAGAAGGAGAAGAAGAGGAAGAAGAAGAAGTGGAAGAACGAGAAGAAAAGGAAGAAGTGCAAGTGGAAGAAGGAGAACAATAGGAACAAGAAGAAGAAGTGGAAGAATGAGAAAAAGAGGAGAAACAAGAAGCAATGGAAGGAAAGGGGATGAAGAAGAAGTGGAACAAGGAGGAGAAGAAGAAGGGGGGGGGAAGAAGAAGTAGTGTAGGCAGAAGAAGGGCAAGAAGGAGAAGAGAGGGAAGAAGAAGAACAAGTGGATGAGGGTGAACAAGAGGAAGTAGAAGAAGTAGTTGAAGGAGTGAGGATGATGGAGAACAAGTGGAAGAAGGAGAACAAGAGGTAGAAATGCAAGTGGAAGCCAAAGAAGGAGAAAAAGAGGGATACGACGAAGGAAAGGAAGAAGAAGAAGGAGATGAAGAGGAAGAAAAGAAAGGAAAGGAGAGGATGAAGAAGAAGCAGAAGAAAGACAACAAGAGGAGGCAGGAGAAATGGAAGAAAGATAACAAGAGGAAGAAAAAGGAAAGTAACTAGAAGAAGTGGAAGAAGGAGAAGAAAACGAGGAAGAAGAAGATGTGGAAAGTGAAGAACTTGAAGAAGGTGAACAAGAGGAGGAAGAAGAAGTAGTGGAAGGAGCTGAGACGAAGAAGAAGAATTGAAACAAGGAGAAAAGGAGGAAAAGGAAGAAGGAGGGGAAGGGAAGGGAAGAAGAAGCATAAGAAGTGGAATCTGGAGGAGAAGAGGAGGAAGAAGAAGAAATGTAAGCATAAGATATGGGGGAAGGAGTAGAAGATGTAGAGCAACAATGGGAAGCAACAGAAGTGGGGGATGGAGAAAAAGAGGAAGCAGAAGACGGAAAGGAAAGAAGAAGAAGTTGTGGAAGGAGAAGAAATGGAAGAAGAGGAAGAAGAAGAAGTGTAAGCAGAAGAAGCGGAAGAAGGAGACGAAAACGTAGAACAACAACAAGTAGAAGTGGAAGTAGTGGTAGAAGGAGAGAATAAGAGGAATAGGAGGAGGTAGTGGAATGAAAGGAGAGGAAGAAGAGGAAGTGGAAGAAGGAGAGAGGGAGGAGGAAGAAGAGGTGGCAGAAGGAGAAGAAGAGGAAGAAGAAGAAGTGGAAGAACGAGAAGAAAAGGAAGAAGTGCAAGTGGAAGAAGGAGAACAATAGGAACAAGAAGAAGAAGTGGAAGAATGAGAAAAAGAGGAGAAAGAAGAAGCAATGGAAGGAAAGGGGATGAAGAAGAAGTGGAACAAGGAGGAGAAGAAGAAGGGGAGGAATAAGAAGTAGTGTAGGCAGAAGAAGGGCAAGAAGGAGAAGAGAGGGAAGAAGAAGAACAATTGGATGTAGTAGAAGTGGATGAGGGTGAACAAGAGGAAGAAGAAGAAGTAGTTGAAGGAGTGAGGATGATGGAGAACAAGTGGAAGAAGGAGAACAAGAGGTAGAAATGCAAGTGGAAGCCAAACAAGGAGAAAAAGAGGGATACGACGAAGGAAAGGAAGAAGAAGAAGGAGATGAAGAGGAAGAAAAGAAAGGAAAGGAGAGGATGAAGAAGAAGCAGAAGAAAGACAACAAGAGGAGGCAGGAGAAATGGAAGAAAGATAACAAGAGGAAGAAAAAGGAAAGTAACTAGAAGAAGTGGAAGAAGGAGAAGAAAACGAGGAAGAAGAAGATGTGGAAAGTGAAGAACTTGAAGAAGGTGAACAAGAGGAGGAAGAAGAAGTAGTGGAAGGAGCTGAGACGAAGAAGAAGAATTGAAACAAGGAGAAAAGGAGGAAAAGGAAGAAGGAGGGGAAGGGAAGGGAAGAAGAAGCATAAGAAGTGGAATCTGGAGGAGAAGAGGAGGAAGAAGAAGAAATGTAAGCATAAGATATGGGGGAAGGAGTAGAAGATGTAGAGCAACAATGGGAAGCAACAGAAGTGGGGGATGGAGAAAAAGAGGAAGCAGAAGACGGAAAGGAAAGAAGAAGAAGTTGTGGAAGGAGAAGAAATGGAAGAAGAGGAAGAAGAAGAAGTGTAAGCAGAAGAAGCGGAAGAAGGAGACGAAAACGTAGAACAACAATAAGTAGAAGTGGAAGTAGTGGTAGAAGGAGAGAATAAGAGGAATAGGAGGAGGTAGTGGAATGAAAAGAGAGGAAGAAGAGGAAGTGGAAGAAGGAGAGAGGGAGGAGGAAGAAGAGGTGGCAGAAGGAGAAGAAGAGGAAGAAGAAGAAGTGGAAGAACGAGAAGAAAAGGAAGAAGTGCAAGTGGAAGAAGGAGAACAATAGGAACAAGAAGAAGAAGTGGAAGAATGAGAAAAAGAGGAGAAAGAAGAAGCAATGGAAGGAAAGGGGATGAAGAAGAAGTGGAACAAGGAGGAGAAGAAGAAGGGGAGGAATAAGAAGTAGTGTAGGCAGAAGAAGGGCAAGAAGGAGAAGAGAGGGAAGAAGAAGAACAATTGGATGTAGTAGAAGTGGATGAGGGTGAACAAGAGGAAGAAGAAGAAGTAGTTGAAGGAGTGAGGATGATGGAGAACAAGTGGAACAAGGAGAACAAGAGGTAGAAATGCAAGTGGAAGCCAAAGAAGGAGAAAAAGAGGGATACGACGAAGGAAAGGAAAAAGAAGAAGGAGATGAAGAGGAAGAAAAGAAAGGAAAGGAGAGGATGAAGAAGAAGAAGTGTAAGCAGAAGAAGCGGAAGAAGGAGACGAAAATGAAGAAGAACAACAAGTAGAAGTAGAAGAAGTGGTAGAAGGAGAGAATAAGAGGAATAGGAGGAAGTAGTGGAATGAAAGGAGATGAAGAAGAAGTGGAGGAAGGAGAAAAGGAGGAGGAATAAGAGGTGGCAGAAGGAGAAGAAGAACGCGAAGAAAAGGAAGAAGTGCAGGTGGAAGAAGGAGAACAATAGGAAAAAGAAAAAGAAGTGGAAGAATGAGAAAAAGAGGAGGAAGAAGAAGCAATGGAAGGAAAGGGGAATGAAGAAGAAGTGGAACAAGGAGGAGAAGAAGAAGGGGAGGAAGAAGTAGTGTAGGTAGAAGAAGGGCAAGAAGGAGAAGAGAGGGAAGAAGAAGAACAAGTGGATCTAGTAGAAGTGGAAGAAGGTGAACAAGAGGAAGAAGAAGAAGTAGTTGAAGGAGTGGGGATGATTGTGAACAAGTGGAAGAAGGAGAAAAAGAGGCATAAGACAAAGGAAAGGAAGAAAAAGAAGGAGATGAAGAGGAAGAAAAGAAAGGAAAGGAGAGGATGAAGAAAAAGTGGAAGAAATAAAACAAGAGGAGGCAGGAGAAGTAGAAGAAAGATAAGAAGAGGAAGAAGAATGAGAGTAACTAAAAGAAGTGGAAGAAGGAGAAGAAAAGGAAGAAGAAGAAGATGTAGAAAGTGAAGAAGTTGAAGAAGGTGAATGAGAGGAGGAAGAAGAAGTAGTGGAAGGAGGTGAGATGAAGAAGAAGAATTGGAACAAGGAGAATAGGAGGAAAAGGGAGAAGGAGGGGAAGGGAAGGGAAGAAGAAGCAGAAGAAGTGGAATGTCGAGGAGAAGAGGAAGAAGAAGAAGAAGTGCAAGAATAACATTTGGGGAAGGGGAAGAAGAGGAGGAGCAACAATGGGAAGCAACAGAGGAAGTGGAAGAAGAAGAAGGAGAGTAACTAGAAGAAGTGGAAGAAGGAGAAGAAAAGGAAGAAGAAGAAGATGTTGAAAGTGAAGAAGGTGAACAAGAGGAGGAAGAAGAAGAAGTGGAAGGAGGTGAGATGAAGAAGAAGAAGTGGAAGAAGGAGAACGGGAGGAGGAAGAAGAGGTGGCAGAAGGAGAAGAAGAGGAAGAAGAAGAAGTGGAAGAACGAGAAGAAAAGGAAGAAGTGCAAGTGGAAGAAGGAGAACAATAGGAAGAAGAAGAAGAAGTGGAAGAATGAGAAAAAGAGAAGGAAGAAGAAGCAATGGAAGGAAAGGGGATGAAGAAGTGGAACAAGGAGGAGAAGAAGAAGGGGAGGAAGAAGAAGTAGCGTATGCAGAAGAAGGGCAAGAAGCAGAAGAGATGGAAGAAGAAGAACAAGTGGATGTAGTAGAAGTGGAAGAAGGTAAACAAGAGGAAAAGGAACAAGTAGTTGAAGGAGTGGGGATGATGGAGAGGAAGTGGAAGAAGGAGAACAAGAGGTAGAAATGCAAGTGGAAGCAGAAGAAGGAGAAAGAGAGGGATATGACGAAGGAAAGGAAGAAGAAGAAGGAGATGAAGAGGAACAAAAGAAAAGAAAGGAAAGGATGAAGAAGAAGTGGAAGAAAGAGAACAAGAGGAGGCAGGACAAGTGGAAGAAAGATAAGAAGAGGAAGAAGAAGGAGTGTAACTAGAAGAAGTGGAAGAAGCAGAGTAACTAGAAGAAGTGGAAGAAGGAGAAGAAAAGGAAGAAGACGAAGATGTGGAAAGTGAAGAAGGTGAACAAGAGGAGGAAGAAGAAGTAGTGGAAGGAGGTGAGATGAAGAAGAAGAAGTGGAAGAAGGAGAACGGGAGGAGGAAGAAGAGGTGGCAGAAGGAGAAGAAGAGGAAGAAGAAGAAGTGGAAGAACGAGGAGAAAAGAAGAAGTGCAAGTGGAAGAAGGAGAACAATAGGAAGAAGAAGAAGAAGTGGAAGAATGAGAAAAAGTGGAGGAAGAAGAAGCAATGGAAGGAAAGGGGATGAAGAAGAAGTGGAACAAGGAGGAGAAGAAGAAGGGGAGGAAGAAGAAGTAGTGTAGGAAGAAGAAGGGAAGAAGCAGAAGAGAGGGAAGACGAAGAACGAGTGGATGTAGAAGAAGTGGAAGAAGGTGAACAAGAGGAAGAAGAAGAAGTAGTTGAAGGAGTGGGGATGATGGAGAAGAAGTGGAAGAAGGAGAACAATAGGAAGAAGAAGAAGAAGTGGAAGAATGAGAAAAAAAGGAGGAACAAGAAGCAATGGAGGGAAAGGGGATGAAGAAGAAGTGGAACAAGGAGGAGAAGAAGAAGGGGAGGAAGAAGAAGTAGTGTAGGCAGAAGAAGGGCAAGAAGGAGAAGAGAGGGAAGAAGAAGAACGAGTGGATGTAGTAGAAGTGGAAGAAGGTGAACAAGAGGAAGAAGAAGAAGTAGTTGAAGGAGTCGGGATGATGGAGAAGAAGTGGAAGAAGGAGAACAAGAGGTAGAAATGCAAGTGGAAGCAGAAGAAGGAGAAAAAGAGGGATATTACGAAGGAAAGGAAGAAGAAGAAGGAGTTGAAGAGGAAGAAAAGATAGGAAAGGAGAGAATTAGGAAGAAGTGGAAGAAAGAGAGCAAGAGGAGGCACGAGAAGTGGAAGAAAGATAAGAAGAGGAAGAAGAAGGAGAGTAACTAGAAGAAGTGGAAGAAGGAGAAGAAAAGGAAGAAGAAGAAGATGTGGAAAGTGAAGAAGGTGAACAAGAGGAGGAAGAAGAAGTAGTGGAAGGAGGTGAGATGAAGAAGAAGAATTGGAACAAGGAGAAAAGGAGGAAAAGGAAGAAGGAGGGGAAGGGAAGGGAAGAAGAAGCAGAAGAAGTGGAATCTGGAGGAGAAGAGGAAGAAAAAGAAGAAGTGTAAGCTTAGATTTGGGGGAAGGAGAGAAGAAGAGGAAGAGCAACAATGGGAAGCAACAGAAGTGGGGGATGGAGAAAAAGAGGAAGGAGAAGACGAAAAGGAAAGAAGAAGAAGTTGTTGAAGGAGAAGAAATGGAAGAAGAGGAAGAACGACAAGTGTAAGCAGAAGAAGCAGAAGAAGGAGACGAAAATGAAGAAGAACAACAAGTAGAAGTAGAGCAAGTGTTAGAAGGAGAGAATAAGAGGAATAGGAGGAAGTAGTGGACGAAAGGAGATGAAGAAGAAGAAGTGGAAGAAGGAGAACGGGATGAGGGACAAGACGTGGTAGAAGGAGAAGAAGAGGAAGTGGACGAAGAAGAAGAGGAAGAAGAAGAAGGGGTAGAACGAGAAGAAAAGGAAGAAGTGCAAATGGAAGAAGGAGAACAGTAGGAAGAAGAAGAAGAAGTGGAAGCATAAGATTTGGGGGAAGGAGAAGAAGAGTAAGAGCAACAATGGGAAGCAACAGAAGTGGGGGATGGAGAAAAACAGGAAGGAGAAGACAGAAAGGAAAGAAGAAGAAGTTGTGGAAGAAGAAGCATTGCAAGAAGAGTTAGAAGAAGAAGTGTAAGCAGAAGAAGCTAAAGAAGGAGATGAAAATGAAGTAGAACAACAAGTAGAAGTAGAAGAAGTGGTAGAAGGAGAGAATAAGAGGAATACGTGGAAGTAGTGGAATGAAAGGAGATGAAGAAGAAGAAGTGGAAAAAGGAGAACGGGAGGAGGAAGAAGAGGTGGCAGAAGGAGAAGAAGAGGAAGAAGAAGAAGTGGAAGAACGAGAAGAAAAGGAAGAAGTGCCAGTGGAAGAAGGAGAACAATAGGAAGAATAAGAAGAAGTGGAAGAATGAGAAAAAGAGGAGGAAGAAAAAGCAATGGAAAGAAAGGGAAAAGAAGAAGAAGTGGAACAAGGAGGAGAAGAAGAAGGGGAGGAAAAAGAAGTGGTGTAGGCAGAAGAAGGGCAAGAAGGAGAAGAGAGGGAAGAAGAAGAAGTGGATGAAGGAGTGGGGATGATGGAGAAGAAGTAGAAGAAGGAGAGCAAGAGGTAGAAATGCAAGTGGAAGCAAAAGAAGGAGAAAAGGAGGGATATGACGAAGGAAAGGAACAAGAAGAAGGAGATGAAGAGGAACAAAAGAAAGGAAAGGAGAGCATGAAGAAGAAATGGAAGAAAAGAGAACAAGAGGAGGCAGGAGAAGTGGAAGAAAGATAAGAGGAAGAAGAAGGAGAGTAACTAGAAGAAGTGGAAGAAGGAGAAGAAAAGGAAGAAGAAGAAGATGTGGAAAGTGAAGAAGTTGAAGAAGGTGAACAAGAGGAGGAAGAAGAAGTAGTGGAGGAGGTGAGATGAAGAGGAAGAATTGGAACAAGGAGAAAAGGAGGAAAAGGAAGCAGGAGGGGACGGGAAGGGAAGAAGAAGCAAATGAAGTGGAATCTGGAGGGAAAGAGGAAGAAGAAGAAGAAGTGTAAGCATAAGATTTGGGGGAAGGAGAAGAAGAGGAAGAGCAACAATGGGAAGCAACAGAAGTGGGGGATGGAGAAAAAGAGGAAGGAGAAGACAGAAAGGAAAGAAGAAGAAGTTGTGGAAGGAGAAGAAATGGAAGAAGAGGAAGAAGAAGAAGTGTAAGCAGAAGAAGTGGAAGAAGGAGACAAAAATGAAGAACAACAAGAAGTAGAAGTAGAAGAAGTGGTAGAAGGCGGGAATAAGAGGAATAAGAGGAAGTACTGGAATGAAAGGAGATGAAGAAGAAGGAGATGAAGAAGAAGAAGTGGAAGAAGGAGAACGGGAGGAGGAAGAAGAGGTGGCAGAAGGAGAAGAAGTGGAAGAACGAGAAGAAAAGGAACAAGAAGAAAAGGAAGAAGTGCAAGTGGAAGAAGGAGAACAATAGGAAGAAGAAGAAGAAGTGGAAGAATGAGAAGAAGAGAAGGAAGAAGGAGAAATGGAAGGAAATGGGATGAAGAAGAAGTGGAACAAGGAGGAGAAGAAGAAGGGGAGGAAGAAGAAGTAGTGTTGACAGAAGAAGGGCAAGAAGGAGAAGAGAGGGAAGACGAAGAACAAGTGGATGTAGTAGAAGTTGAAGAAGGTGAACAACAGGAAGAAGAAGAAGTAGTTGAAGGAGTGGGGATGATGGACAAGAACTGGAAGAAGGAGAACAAGAGGTAGAAATGCAAGTGGAAGCAGAAGAAGGAGAAAAAGAGGGATATTACGAAAGAAAGGAAGAAGAAGAAGGAGATGAAGAGGAAGAAAAGAAAGGAAAGGAGAGGACGAAGAAGAAGTGGAAGAAAGAGAACAACAGGAGGCAACAGAAGTGGAAGAAAGATAAGAAGAGGAAGAAGAATGAGAGTAACTAGAAGAAGTGGAAGAAAGAGAAGAAAAGGAAGAAGAAGAAGATGTGGAAAGTGAAGAAGTTGAAGAAGGTGAACAAGAGGAGGAAGAAGAAGTTATGGAAGGAGGTGCGATGAAGAAGAAGAATTGGAACAAGGAGAAAAGGAGGAAAAGGAAGAAGGAGGGGAAGGGAAGGGAAGGGAAGGGAAGGGAAGGGAAGAAGAAGTAGAAGAAGTGGAATCTGGAGGAGAAGAGGAAGAAGAAGAAGAAGTGTAAGCATAAGATTTGGGGGAAGGAGAAGATGAGGAAGACCAACAATGGGAAGCAACAGAAGTGGGGGATGGAGAAAAAGAGGAAGGAGAAGACGGAAAGGAAAGAAGAAGAACTAGTGGAAGGAGAAGAAATGGAAGAAGAGGAAGAAAAAGAGGTGTAAGTAGAAGAAGCGGAAGAAGGAGACGAAAATGAAGAAGAACAACAAGTAGAAGTAGAAGAAGTGGTAGAAGGAGAGAATAAGAGGAATAGGAGGAAGTAGTGGAATGAAAGGAGACGGAGAAGAAGAAGTGGAAGAAGGAGAACGGGAGGAGGGAGAAGTGGTGACAGAAGGAGAAGAAGAGGAAGAAGAAGAAGCGGAAGAACAAGAAGAAAAGGAAGAAGTGCAAGTGGAAGAAGGGGACCAATAGGAAGAAGAAGAAGAAGAAGAAGAAGTGGAAGAATGAGAAAAAGAGGAGGAACAAGAAGCAATGGAAGGAAAGGGGATGAAGAAGTGGAACAAGGAGGAGAAGAAGAAGGGGAGGAAGAAGAAGTAGTGTAGGCAGAAGAAGGACAAGAAGGAGAAGAGAGGGAAGAAGAAGAACGAGTGGATGTAATAGAAGTGGAAGAAGGTGAACAAGAGGAAGAAGAAGAAGTAGTTGAAGGAGTGGGGATGATGGAGAAGAAATGGAAGAAGGAGAACAAGAGGTAGTAGAAATGCGAGTGGAAGTAGAAGAAGGAGAAAAAGAGGGATATTACGAAGGAAAGGAAGAAGAAGAAGGAGTTGAAGAGGAAGAAAAGAAAGGAAAGGAGAGGATGAAGAAGAAGTAGAAGAAAGAGAGCAAGAGGGGGCACGAGAAGTGGAAGAAAGATAAGAAGAGGAAGAAGAAGGAGAGTAACTAGAAGAAGTGGAAGAAGGAGAAGAAAAGGAAGAAGAAGAAGATGTGGAAAGTGAAGAAGGTGAACAAGAGGAGGAAGAAGAAGTAGTGGAAGGAGGTGAGATGAAGAAGAAGAATTGGAACAAGGAGAAAAGGAGGAAAAGGAAGAAGGAGGGGAAGGGAAGGGAAGAAGAAGCAGAAGAAGTGGAATCTGGAGGAGAAGACGAAGAAGAAGAAGAAGTGGAAGAATGAGAAAAAGAGGAGGAAGAAGAAGCAATGGAAGGAAAAGGGATGAAGAAGAAGTGGAACAAGGAGGAGAAGAAGAAGGGGAGGAAGAAGAAGTAGTGTAGGCACAAGACGGGAAAGAAGAAGAAGAGAGGGAAGAAGAAGAACAAGTGGATGTAGTAGAAGTGGAAGAAGGTGAACAAGAGGAAGAAGAAGAAGTAGTTGAAGGAGGGGGATGATGTAGAAGAAGTGGAAGAAGGAGAACAAGAGGTAGAAATGCAAGTGGAAGCAGAAGAAGGAGAAAAAGAGGGATATGACGTAGGAAAGGAAGAAGAAGAAGGAGATGAAGAGGAAGAAAAGGAAGGAAAGGAGAGGATGAAGAAGAAGCAGAAGAAAGAGAACAAGAGGAGGCAGGAGAAGTGGAAGAAAGATAAGAAGAGGAAGAAGCAGCAGAGTAACTTGAAGAAGTGGAAGAAGGAGAAGAAAAGGAAGAAGAAGAAGATGTGGAAGTGAAGAAGTTGAAGAAGGTGAACAAGAGGAGGAAGAAGAAGTAGTGGAAGGAGGTTAGATGAAGAAGAATGACGTGAATCCTCTTGCGGAATTAGAATTCTGGACAAGGACCTCCAAGAGTTGTATTGGCTGCCTTATAAAAATTTGAACCAAAGAAAGGAAGAATGCATTGAGCAACGAAGCATGGAATCGATTGGAAAGTGAATCAAAGACTTAGCGTGACATGACGACTTCAAACAAATGCAGAATTTTGATTAAATATTCCAGCACAGGTTAAAAGACAAATGACGCCCAGTTTGCTAATTGAAAAGAATATAATTCTGACCAGAAAAGGGCAATCAGCGCTTGATAGAAATAATTGCAACAAACGCTTCAAAGTTAAATTGATTGAAAATGTGCAGAACATTGGCTCATTACTAAGAATTATCACAATAAAAGGTTACGCACAAGTCAAGCAAAATTGGGGCAGATTTAAATCACAATTTTAGCACTTAATTGGAAACCCAAAATAGATGCAGAACTTCAAAACAAAAACACAGCGTGCCGGGTCGGAAATTCTGCGTGAGAATCGACTTCAATTGGAACAATGAACAAAACAGAAAATTGAAGAAACAACACAGAAAATGGTGAAAGGAGGCGTCACACTTCCAGGAGGAAGATAAGCCTGAGAATACACACACAAAGGTATGGATGGCCTTTGATAATTCTCAAACTGTTTAGAACCCAGGAAGAAGCACTCTCAAGAGTCTATTTTTCTGTATCAGTCATCGCCCCTTGCCCAACTGAGCGCCCCCCTTATATGGTTGTTTGCTTCCCCAAATTTGATGCAATCCCTAACTTAATTAAAAGCTAAATAATTGTCCAATAAAAATACTAACATAACAGCCCAAATAATTAACAAAAATCTGGTCCCTATTTGCCCAAGCTGGCCGCACATTTTTAAGAATTTGTAACAGCCACTTATACAATTTATTTGAAATAATTTACTAATAAAATCAACCCAAATTATTATAGAGATGTTGGCCGCTCAGCTCCCTCTTCAAATAGGATGCAATTGACAATTTTATCCCCACAGTCTGCAAGATTTGGCTCTCTTTGAAAAATGCCTGTCAACACTTGTTGCAAAGCTTCCTTAGCTCTCTTTGTCCTTGCCCTTGTCATGGGTCCTCCAAGCCCGTCTGATGCATTCTCCCCAAGCAAGGGCCCTATCACTAGGGCCATGGCTAGGAGAATAGAAGAAGACATGGCTAGAGTAGAGGGAAGAAGATCTCACCTCCATATGACCATCAAGTTATGCAAGGCATGACTTATTTACTTGTAATTTTTATTTTAGGAACCTAGGATTTTATTTTGGACATCTACTAGTCCATTTAATTTTCTAGGAGGTGTCTTAGTAATAAGAAGGGGTAAGATTAGCTTTTGGGCCTTTATTTAGGAAATCAGGGGGTAGTTTGATAACTACACCCTCTTTTGCTAAATAAAACCCAAAACTAATAAAGGAGTAATCTTGGCCCTTGGATGAGGTAGCTTGGGCACCAATTCTCATCTAAAGGAGGGTATTGATTGGACTTTGGGCTTCAATCCTCCTCCCTTGGATGACTCCTTTTAATCCTAGCCCTTCATTTCCTTCATGACATGTCCAAGAGGTTAGCTCTCTCTATAAAAAGGTGCTCCTTCACACTCTTGTATTTTTTACACTTGATTGAATGGAAAAACCTTGAGTTGGCCAAAATTCTCTTAGTGTCCACCCTTCTCTCTTTAAGAATTCCTTAGGTTTTTATCAAGGGTTCCATCCCTTGTGGCAAACTTTCCTTCTTAGGCTTATCTTACCTTAAGTGGTGCCTAAAACCACCTCACTTCTTACCTCTCCACAAACCATTTCACCAAAGAAGAAAACCTCTAGAAAAAGATCAAGGGAGGCATGCATCATTTGGTATCTAGAGCATTGGTTCTAGAGGTCTAAACTCTCTTCCTATCTCATTTATTTTTTCTTTCCGTTTTCCTATTTTATTTTATCTTTAATTTCCGCAATTTTTTCTAGCTTTCCATTGTTGTTTATCATTTCCATTTATGTCTTGAGTTTATTGTTTTGAGTTATAGTTTATTTGCACCATTTATTTTTTGCTTGATGCAATTTATATTGTTCTTTTCTTTGCATCTACGTCTCTCCCATATTCATTAATTTCCGCTTAAGCTTTGAGTTGGGTGCTTTCTTGCTTGAATTTTGGTTTTGAGAATTTCTTGCTAAAAATCCATGCCGTTGTGGTGAATTCCACAACCTTGTGGTCAAGAAATTTAGACCAAATTCTTGTGTTTCCTTGCACCTAGTTGCCTTGTTTTTGCTTTATTTTTAGCTTTTATTTTTCACTTTTATACTCTTGTGTAGTTGTCTATAAGTCATGTTTATAGTTTCCCATTTTGTCTATTAATTCCTTTTAAGTTTAGCCTCTTTTGTTTTTACAAAAAAAAAATTTGAAACTTCTTAAATTGAGCAACATAGAGGGTCATACCTCATGTCTAAGTCTCTTTAGAAGTTCATGTGCTTTTAGTTTCAAGCATATTCTTAAAAAAAAAATTCAAAAATAGTTGCTCAATTTCCTTTGTCTTTATTTTTCTTATACGTATAATTAGTAGCTCATTTGTGTGGTAAAGGTAGTTCTTGTTTGTGGGTGCTTTCACTTAAGCTATAAGGTTGGTATTTGTGTTCAACAAATTACTAAAAACTTAACAAAGCTTGAGTCCAGTGGTATACCAAACTACTAAACCATTAACACATCTATAGCTACTTTGCATTTTGAAGTCATTTCTAGTAGTACCTAAATTGTTGCTTTTAATTTTCTTTATTGTTCCAAGCGCATAACTCTTTGTCATCAAGCACTAAATTCACAATCAATTTAAGTGCATCTAGTAAATATTAAAAAAAACAACAAGAAAACAAAGTCTAAAATAAAATACAAAAAAAACAACGAAGGATTAAAAAAAAAAAGAGAACAAACAAAAGAAAAGAAAGTTTGAAAAAAAATTCATTTGATGTACCTAACCTAAAATTAGCAAGTGCTTCAACTTTGAACTTGGAACCTTAAAAGAAATTTTATTACTTTTGGTACACTAGAACTTGATATTTGTGTTCTTCTACTCTTTAATCTAGTGCCATTCTTAGGTATTCCATTGTGTGCTCTCTTTCTTTTGTTTACCTTTTAGTTGTTGCTTGTCTTTTAAATCATCTTTCTAGTTTGTCTTATATACTCTTACCATTTGGTTAAGCGTCCTTTTGATTGTGTTATCTTTTATTGCTTTTTGAGTTTCTATTCGCACCTCCCCTTGCTACTTTTGGTTTCTTTGGTTTGTGTGTTAGTGTCACTTTTAGGAGAAAGCTTGAAAAAGGAGCTTACCACAAGGGTAGCATATTTTGGAAGGTTGGACTAAGAGCCTAAGGAATCACCTCAAAAGGAAATACACCTAGCCGTGAGGACTTTGATTTGAGGGAGCATTTGGAGAATCATTTTTTGAAGACTTTACTTTTTCTTTAATTTGGGTGTATTAATTTTGTAGTTGGGAGTTTGAGTGCCCTTAAGGCCCTCCCTTTGGCTGTAATAAAATTTAATCAATTTTTTAGTTTCTCGAAAATTAGGTGAAGAAGGAAGAAGTGGTACACTTCCTTCAACACCTTAGGAGCTCGCTTTAGATCCCTTCTCTTTTGAATTTTTGCTTTAAAATTATTTGATGCATGCCTCCCTTGATCTTTTTCTAGAGGTTTTCTTCTTTGGTGAAATGGTTTGTGGAGAGGTAAGAAGTGAGGTGGTTTTAGGCGCCACTTAAGATAAGATAAGCCTAAGAGGGAAAGTTTGCCACAAGGGATGGAACCCTTGATAAAAACCTAAGGAATTCTCAAAGAGAGAAGGGTGGACACTAAGAGAATTTTGGCCAACTCAAGGTTTTTCCATTCAATCAAGTGTAAAAAATACAAGAGTGTGAATGAGCACCTTTTTATACAGGGAGCTAACCTCTTGGACAAGTCATGAAGGAAATGAAGGGCTAGGATTAAAAGGAGTCATCCAAGGGAGGAGGATTGAAGCTCAAAGTCCAATCAATATCTTCCTTTAGATGAGAATTGGTGCCCAAGCTACCTCATCCAAGGGCCAAGATTACTCCTTTATTAGTTTTGGGTTTTATTTAGCAAAAGAGGGTGTAGTTATCAAACTACCCCCTTATTTCCTAAATAAAGGCCCAAAAGCTAATCTTACCCCTTCTTATTACTAAGACACCTCCTAGAAAATTAAATGGACTAATACATGTCCAAAATAAAATCCTAGGTTCCTAAAATAAAAATTACAAGTAAATAAGTCATGGCTTGCATAACTTGATGGTCATATGGAGGTGAGATCTTCCTCCCTCTACTCTAGCCATGTCTTCTTCTATTCTTCTAGCCATGGCCCTAGTGATAGGGCCCTTGCTTGGGGAGAATGCATCATTATTGCTTTATTTTTCTTATTCAAAGCGCTTAGAAGGCTAAAGAGTTCCAAAGACTCATCAAGCCATTTTAGGCAAGAAAACACAAAAAGAGAGGAGTGTTTGTTTGTGAAAATTTTTTAGCCACCTTTTTCCTCTTAGAAATTCAAGCACAATGACATCACACACCCACTCTAGTGCTCATAGTTATTCATCAAACAAGAGTGTAAACCAAAGAAATATTTCTAAAGATTACACTCTAGAAAACTTAAACATGGACTTTAGAGAGTGGATGGCAAAAGAACAAGAGAGAAGAGAAGAAAAAAGGAGAGAAAAAGAGCCCAAGGAGAAAAGAAAAATAAAAGAAAGAGAGGAAGAAAAGAGAGAAGGAAGAGAGAAGAATAAGAAAGAGAAAGAAGAAAAGAGAAAGAAAAAGAAAAAAGAAAGCATGGGAATGGTGAGAATTACAAAATGAAAGGGATAGTCTTAGGTTCCCCATCTAGACATACCCATAGGAGTGAAAGTGAGGAAGAATACTACAATCATCCTAGGAGAAACTCCCATTCATCCATGCATAATAATGGGGCCCCTCCAAGGGAGCCCAAAATTGATCTCCCCCCATTTCATGGAAGGGAAGATGTGGAAGCCTACCTTGATTGGGAAATCAAGGTAGAACAACTATTCACTTGCCATGAGGTAAGAGAAGAAAGAAAGGTTCCAATGGCAACCCTTAGCTTCCAAGGGCATGCCATGCATTGGTGGGTTGGGTTAACCAATGAGAGAATCCGCACCAATATTCCTTCCATAAGATATTGGAATGATCTTAGAAGTGCTTTAAGAAGAAGGCATATTCCCTCTTGGTATCAAAAAGATCTTTTGGATAGACTCCAAAGGCTAAGGCAAACCAACCTTAGTATAGAAGAGTATAGACAAAAGATGGAACTTCTTATCTTGAGGGCGGGTATCATTGAGGAACCCAAGGCCACTATGGCAAGGTTTTTATGTGGGTTGAGCCCCGAAATTCGTGATAAGGTGGAGCTCTTCTCATACAATTCCCTTGATGAGTTAGTTCAACTTTACATCAAGGTGGAAAATCAACTTAGAAGGAAAACTTTTAAAAAGGATAACCCATCTTATGTAAAGAGGGACCAACCTACGGGGAACTCTTTCAAGAGTTACCCCAAAGAGGAACATCCCAAGCACTTCAAAGAGCATAAAACATCACATATAGAGAGAAAAACCCCTACTACTAACTCTCACGAGAAAGTTAGTAGTATCAAATGCTTTAAATGTCTTGGGAGAGGCCACATTGCCTCTCAATGCCCTACTAAGAGAAACATCATCATGAGGGCCCAAGATGTTTATAGTAGTGGGTCTAGCTCACACTCCTCTAGTGAGAGCGAAGGAGAAGGGGTTCATGCATACCAATCTGATTGTGATGAAACCGCTTATGCATGTGAGGGAGACCTCTTAATGATAAGAAGACTTCTTGGAAGCCAACCTTTGAAAGTGTCCTCATCTCAAAGGGAGAACATATTCCACACTCGCTGTAAGGTGAATGACAAAATATGTTCTCTCATTGTGGATAGTGGGTCATGCTGCAATTGTTGTAGCTCAAGGTTGGTGGAAAAGCTAGCCTTGACCCCACTTCCCCACCCTAAGCCTTACAAGCTTCAATGGCTCAACGAGCAAGGGGAAATGGAGGTCAATGAGCAAGTCAAGGTTCCAATTTCCATCGGGTCTTATAAAGATGAGATCCTGTGTGACATAGTCCCAATGGAAGTTGGCCATATCTTGCTAGGAAGACCATGGCAATTTCATAAGAAAGCCATACACCATGGTCATTCTAATAACATCATCCTCACTCATAAGGATAAGCGCATTAAGTTGTGTCCTCTAACACCTTCACAAGTGGCGGAGGACCAACTCATCATGAAACATAAGAGAGATGAGGAGAAAAAAAAGAGCAAAGCTTTACCCCTAAAGCTTGAAAGGGGTAAAGAGGTTGAGTTGGAAGTTGGTGCCACTTCCAAGAAAGTCATTAGTAAAGGGAGTTTATTTGTGACAAAATTTGGTTTAAAGGAAGCCCCCTTAACTAACAGACCTTTCTATCTCCTCCTTTGCAAAGAGGCATCCCCCATTTCTTCCCCCTCCACTTTTTTCCCTTCTAGTTCTAGCACTACCATAGAACTTGGACCTGAGAACCTACCTCAAGAGGTTCAAGAGCTTTTAAAGGAGTTTGGTGATATATTCCCTAATGAAGTTCCCAAAGGACTTCCTCCAATTAGGGGTATAGAACACCAAATAGCCTTGGTACCTGGGGCTAGCCTGCCTAATAGGCCTGCTTATAGGACTAATCCCATGGAGACCAAGGAGATTGAATATCAAGTTCAAGAACTATTGGAGAAGGGTTGGGTTCAAGAGAGCCTAAGCTCTTGTGATGTGCCAGTTTTGTTGGTGCCTAAGAAGAATAGCCAATGGAGGATGTGCATTGATTGTCGAGCAATCAATAACATCACCATCAAATATAGGCACCCTATCCCTAGGCTTGATGACATGCTTGATGAATTGCATGGGCCCAATTATTTTCAAAAATTGATCTTAAGAGTGGTTATGACCAAATCCGCATCAAGGAAGGTGATGAGTGGAATACCGCTTTTAAGACCAAGTTTGGGCTATATGAGTGGTTGGTAATGCCCTTTGGGCTTACCAATGCCCCAAGCACATTCATGAGGCCTATGAATCATGTCCTTAGGGATTGTTTAGGAAAATTTTGTGTTGTTTATTTTGATGACATCTTAGTGTATAGCAAGAGCCTAGATGAACATGTAGGCCATCTTAGGCGCGTCTTTTGCATTCTTAGGTCACACCAACTCTATGGAAATCTTGAAAAATGTAATTTTTGTGTGGAGAGTGTGGTGTTCTTAGGTTTTATAGTTAATAAAAATGGGGTTCAAGTAGACCCCGACAGAATCAAAGCCATCCAAGAATTGCCCACCCTAAAAAGTGTGACTGAGATCAAGAGTTTTCATGGTCTCGCGAGCTTTTACAGGCGCTTTGTGCCTAACTTCTCCACACTTTTCTCACCAATCAATGATTTGGTGAAGAAGGATACTCCTTTCCTTTGGGGTGAAAAACAACAAAAAGCCTTTGAACTTATCAAAGAGAAACTGACCCATGCACCAGTTTTAGCTCTTCCTGACTTTTCTAAAACTTTTGAGCTAGAGTGTGATGCATCGGGAGTGGGTGTGGGAGCTGTGTTGTTACAAGGTGGTCATCCCGTGGCTTATTTTAGTGAAAAACTAAATGGAGCCGCCTTAAACTACCCCACCTATGATAAAGAGTTTTACTCTTTGATAAGGACCCTTCAAACTTGGGAACATTATCTTGTACCCAAGGAGTTCGTCATTCATAGTGACCATGAGTCACTTAAGTATTTGAAGGGTCAAGGCAAGCTTAATAAAAGGCATGCTAAATGGGTAGAATTTCTTGAGACTTTCCCTTATATCATCAAATACAATAAAGGAAAACATAATGTGGTGGCTGATGCTTTGTCTCGTAGACATACCCTTTACACCACCTTAAGTGCAAAGATTCTTGGATTTGATAATATTAGAGAAATATATCTTTCTGATAAGGATTTTGGATCCATTTATGCTGCCTCTACATTTGTATGTAAAACCCAAAATGGGTTCTTTGTGAGTGAGGGGTACCTTTTCAAAGGTAGCAGACTTTGTGTACCCCAAAGATCTATGAGAAATATGTTGACAAAAGAGAGCCATGAGGGTGGGCTCATGGGGCATTTTGGAATTAACAAAACTCTTCTACTTTTACAAGAAAAATTCTTTTGGCCCCATATGAAGAAAGACGTCTATAGACATTGTCGTAGATGCATTGCTTGCTTGCAAGCTAAGTCTAAGACAATGGCTCATGGATTGTACACACCCTTACCTACTTCTTTTGCACCTTGGCTGGATATTAGTATGGATTTCATCCTTGGCCTGCCTCGAACCCAACGAGGTGCAGACTCTATCTTTGTAGTGGTAGATAGATTTTCAAAAATGGCTCACTTTATACCATGCCACAAGATAGATGATGCGAGCAACATTGCGAGACTTTTCTTTAAAGAAGTTGTCCGTTTACATGGAATTCCCCAATCCATAGTCTCTGATAGAGATGTGAAGTTCCTTAGCCACTTTTGGAAAACATTGTGGGCAAGGCTAGGAACTAAACTCTTATTTTCTACAACATGTCACCCCCAAACTGATATGCAGACTGAGGTAGTACATAAATCTCTATCTACTATGCTTAGGACACTTCTTCGTGGAAATCACAAGTCTTGGGATGAATACCTACCCCATATTGAGTTTGCATACAACCGGGTGGTTCAAAGGACCACCAAGCATTCTCCCTTTGAAGTTGTTTATGGCTTCAACCCCCTTACTCCTCTTGATATCTTGCCCTTACCATTCCCTTCTTCTGTTCACAAAGAAGGAATAGTAAGAGCGGATTTTGTTAAAAAATTACATGAAAGGGTAAAGGCCAACATTGAACATCATTCAAAGGAGTATGCTAGTAAAGCCAATAGGGGCAGGAAAGAAATTATCTTCAATGAAGGGGATTGGGTATGGCTTCATTTGAGGAAGGATCGCTTCCCTACTCAAAGGAAGTCCAAGCTTAGCCCCCGAGGAGATGGTCCCTTTCAAGTCCTCAAGAGAGTGAACAACAATGCATACATATTAGATCTCCCAGAGGACTATGGTGTCAGTACTACCTTTAATGTTTGTTATTTGATCCCTTTTGTAGGTACTGATGAAGAAGAGGAGGACCTATCAGATTTGAGGTCAAATCCTTCCCAAGGGGGAGGGGATGATGCATTCTCCCCAAGCAAGGGCCCTATCACTAGGGCCATGGCTAGGAGAATAGAAGAAAACATGGCTAGAGTAGAGGGAGGAAGATCTCACCTCCATATGACCATCAAGTTATGCAAGCCATGACTTATTTACTTGTAATTTTTATTTTTAGGAACCTAGGATTTTATTTTGGACATGTATTAGTCCATTTAATTTTCTAGGAGGTGTCTTAGTAATAAGAAGGGGTAAGATTAGCTTTTGGGCCTTTATTTAGGAAATCAGGGGGTAGTTTGATAACTACACCCTCTTTTGCTAAATAAAACCCAAAACTAATAAAGGAGTAATCTTGGCCCTTGGATGAGGTAGCTTGGGCACCAATTCTCATCTAAAGGAGGGTATTGATTGGACTTTGGGCTTCAATCCTCCTCCCTTGGATGACTCATTTTAATCCTAGCCCTTCATTTCCTTCATGACTTGTCCAAGAGGTTAGCTCCCTCTATAAAAAGGTGCTCCTTCACACTCTTGTATTTTTTACACTTGATTGAATGGAAAAACCTTAAGTTGGCCAAAATTCTCTTAGTGTCCACCCTTTTCTCTTTGAGAATTCCTTAGGTTTTTATCAAGGGTTCCATCCCTTGTGGCAAACTTTCCTTCTTAGGCTTATCTTACCTTAAGTGGCGCCTAAAACCACCTCACTTCTTACCTCTCCACAAACCATTTCACCAAAGAAGAAAACCTCTAGAAAAAGATCAAGGGAGGCATGCATCATCGTCAAGTGCTTCAAGCTTTTTGTCCTTCATGTCCTCATCACTCCCCCCCTCTTGAAGAGGTTTTGTCCTCAAATCAGAACCATCTCCATCTGCATCAAAGAGAGTTAAATCAGACACATTAAAAGTAGCACTAACATTGTACTCACCAGGTAGATCAATTTTATAGGCATTGTCATTGATCTTTTCTATGACTTGGAAAGGGCCATCTCCCCTTGGTTGGAGTTTTGACTTTCTCTGCTCAGGAAACCTCTCCTTTCTCATGTGTACCCAAACCCAATCACCAGGTTGGAATACCACCTTCTTTCTACCTTTGTTAGCATGCCTTGCATAGCTTTCATTTTTCTTTTCAATTTGAGCTCTCACTTGCTCATGCAACTTCTTCACAAATTCAGCTTTAGCCTGTGCTTCTTTATGCTTAAACAAAGAAATGTTAGGCATAGGCAACAAATCAAGAGGAGTTTAAGGATTAAATCCATATACCATCTCAAATGGTGAACAATTGGTTGTACTATGGATAGCCCTATTATAAGCAAACACAACGTGAAGTAGACATGCTTCCCAAGATTTAAGATTTGTTTTCAAAACAGTCCTAAGCAAGGTGCCTAAAGTCCTATTAACTACCTCAGTTTGACCATCAGTTTGTGGGTGACAAGTAGTAGAAAACAACAATTTAGTACCAATCTTACCCCACAAGCTCCTCCAAAAGTGACTAAGGAATTTTGCATCCCTATCACTTACAATGCTTCTTGGTAAACCATGAAGTCTTACTATTTCCTTGAAAAACAAATCAGCCACATGACAAGCATCATCTATCTTCTTGCAAGGTACAAAGTGTGCCATCTTGGAAAACCTGTCAACAACAAAAAACACAGAATCCTTTCCATTCTTTGTTCTAGGCAGCCCTAAAACAAAATCCATAGAAATGTCAGTCCAAGGATATTCTGGAACAGGCAAAGGAGTATACAACCCTTGAGGCTTAACCTTAGATTTAGCCTTTTTACAAACAATGCAGTGATCACAATACTTATGCACATCATGCTTCATATGAGGCCAAAAGAAATGCTCTTGCAAAATTTCCAAAGTCTTTTGAACCCCAAAATGACCCATCAAACCCCCCTCATGTGATTCACTTACAAGCAACTCTCTAATGGAACATTTAGGCACACACAATTTATTGGCTTTAAACAAAAATCCATTATGCCTATAATATCCATTTTCAGAAAGCTTTTCACATGCAGCAAATATTTCAGAAAAATCCACATCATGTTTATACATATCTTTCAAAGATTCAAGACCAAACAATTTAGTCTCAAGCATAGAAAGTAATGCATGCCTCCTAGAAAGCGCATCAGCCACTACGTTCCCTTTTCCCTTTTTATGCTTGATAACATATGGAAATTGTTCTAAAAATTCTACCCACTTAGCATGCCTCTTATTAAGCTTACCTTGATCCTTTAAATATTTTAAAGACTCATGGTCGCTATGAATGACAAATTCCTTGGGTAACAGATAATGCTTCCATGTTTTTAAAGCCCTCACCAACGCATATAATTCCTTATCATAAGTAGAATAGTTAAGGGCAGCCCCACTTAACTTTTCACTGAAATAAGCAATTGGATGACCATCTTGCAATAAAACAGCCCCAATACCCACATTTGATGCATCACATTCAATTTCAAATGATTTTGCAAAATTAGGCATGGCAAGAATAGGTGCATTAACAATCTTATGCTTAAGGGCAGCAAAGGCCTCTTCTTGTTTCTCTCCCCATTTAAAACCCACATTTTTTTTAACAATTTCATTTAGAGGTGCAGCCACAGTACTAAAATCTTTAACAAATCTCCTGTGGAAACTTGCTAAACCATGAAATCCCCTCACCTCACTCACGGTTTTAGGTGTAGGCCATTCTTGGATGGCCTTAACCTTTTCCACTTCAACTTGTACCCCTTTAGCATTAACAACAAAGCCTAGGAATACTACATGATCAGTACAAAAAATGCATTTGTCCAAATTGGCATACAATTGTTTTTTTCTAAGCACATTCATAACAGCCCGCAAATGTTCAACATGCAATTCAAGACTAGTGATATAGATCAGAATATCATCAAAGTACACCACAACAAATTTTCCAATAAACTCTCTTAAGACATGATTCATTAATCTCATGAAAGTACTAGGTGCATTTGTCAAACCAAAGGGCATAACCAGCCACTCATACAATCCATATTTAGTCTTAAAAGCAGTTTTCCATTCATCTCCTTCTCTAATCCTAATCTGATTATAGCCACTTTTCAGATCAATTTTAGAAAACACACGTGCACCATATAGTTCATCAAGAAGATCATCTAACCTGGGAATTGGATGTCTATATTTGATGGTGATGTTGTTTATGGCTCTACAATCAGAACACATCCTCCATGAGCCTTCCTTCTTGGGTACGAGAATCACAGGTACAACACATGGACTCATGCTGTCTCTTACCCACCCTTTGCTCATGAGCTCAGTAACTTGCCTTTCAATCTCTTTGGTCTCTTGTGGGTTGCTCCTATAAGCTGGACGATTGGGCAAAGAAGCTCCTGGAATGAGATCAATGTGATGCTCAATTCCCCTCACAGGTGGCAAGCCATCAGGTACATTTGCTGGAAACACATCCTCAAAATCCTACAAAAGAGAGTCAATACAAGAAGGCAATTCAAACCTGTCAAACTGGTTAGCATACAAAATTTGATTTTGACAAAGCAATAAGTAGAGGGACTGTCTTGCGCAAAGCACCCTCCTTACCTCCCTTTCTCTTGCTAAACACAGCTGCTTGCCCTCAAGTGTTTCACTCTTATTCTTTTCTCTCTTTTTTCTTTCAGGTGTTTCACTCTTTTTCCTCTCAGGTGTTTCACTCTTTCTCTCATTTGCTAACTTTTCTCTCAATTTTAATTGATCCTCACATACCTCTTTATGAGACAAAGGCTTGAGAACCACCTTTTTATCCTGATACATAAAGGAAATTTTATTAGTGAAACCATCATGAATGGCTTTGGTATCATACTGCCACGACCTCCCTAAAAGGATATGGCTGGCCTCCATGGGAACCACATCACATAAAACCTTATCTTGATACTTCCCAATGGAGAAAGGAACCTCTGCTTGCTGTTTCACTTTAACTTCTTCTCCTTCACTAAGCCATTGGAGTTTATATGGTCTAGGATGCGGTGTAGTGTCCATGTTCATCTTTGACACTAATCTTGAACTCACCACATTGGTACAACTCCCTCCATCAATAATTACCAAACAAACATTACCATTGACTGAACATCTTGTGTGAAAGATGTTCTCCCTTTGAGATGCATCTTTGGCCTTGACTTGACTTCCCAACAGTCTCCTAATCATGTACAACTCTCCTTCATTAGCCGCCAATTCTCCATCACTCTCCTCTTCTTCTCCACCACTAGCTTCTGATTGGCTTGTGTATTCCCCATTATCTTTGAGAAGAACAATCTTCTTTGTGGGACACTCATAGGCATAATGACCCATGCCCAAGCACTTGAAACACTTCACTTCTCTAGTCTTTTTACGTGGATTATCATCTTTCTTTTGAGGGGCTTTTCCATGGCTAGAAGGTGTTGTATTACTAGATGAGGCAGCTCCTTCTTTCCTCCTATCCTTCCAATTGGAATTATTAAAATTGGTAGAACTCTTTCTTGTTGCACTTTTTCTTTTTAACTATTGTTCTACCTGAATGGCCTTATGCAACAGATCCTCCATTTCTACAAATTCCTACAACTCAACAACATCTCTAATATAATGATTTAAACCACTAAGGAAGCGAGCCATAGTTACCTCAGGATCTTCTTCAATTTTTGCTTGGATGATAAGCACCTCCATCTCCTTATAGTACTCCTCCACTCCCTTGCTTCCTTGAGACAATTTTTCAAGTTTCAATTTTAAGTCTCTATGGAAGCTAGAAGGTACATACCGCTTCCTCATGAGCCTCTTTATTTCAGTCCAAGTGTCCACCATAGGCTCTTCATCTCTAATCCTCTCCCTTTGCAACTTGTTCCACCAAATCAAAGCATAATCTGAATATTCAGCAGCTGCAAGTCTCACCTTTTGCTCCTCACTATAATTGTTGCAAGAGAACACATGCTCAATTTTTAACTCCCACTCCAAGTATGCCTCAGGATCACTCCTACCCTTGAAAGGAGGCACATTCAACTTCACTCCTTCTATTCTTCCTTCATTTCTATTTGGCCTTCCTCCTCCTCCTACTGGTGGGGTTCTATTCTCCAACTGATCCAACCTCTCATGGAACTCATCTTGTTGTTGCTTCATCAATCTCTCTAAATGCTGAGATAGTGCAACAATTTGAAGCTGAAGATCATTGTTATTATTTCTTTCCGCCATGATAAACAAACAGGTCAAATGTCTCAAGAAAAAGTATGTATGTGGTGTTTGAAAATGTTCTCACCCACTCAAGTGTTTGCGCTAAAAAAATATTGGCTTTTACTATAATGAAACTCTCTTGCTTTTTCCTCTCTATTCCTCCTTAAGTTCTTAACAGACCAAAAAGAGAATAAATTCAAAGACAACACCAACCTGTGTTCAGCCCAAATAACTCAAGAAAAGCTAACAAAAATGAGTCAAATGAAACACAAAGAAGACCACAAACAAATAGGACAGCAACCAGAATTTTGACACCAACAAAGGGTTGAAATTTTGGCTTAAAATGAAGCCAATAGGTGCAGCAAAATTCAGAATTGTAGACTAACAAGGTGCAGTATTTTCTTCCTCAATTCAAACACAATATTACCTTAAGAATGAGCTTAAAATTTTTCTAATAACATGAACCATTCAGCCCAATTTTTTTTTTAACTCAATTTTTGCATGCTTTCTTTCACTTCTATTTTTTTTTTTTTAAAAAAAATTTAGAATTGTTTTAAGGACCTAACTTTTACAATGGTTTAGTCAAAGAAATAACAATAAGGTAATATTATGATATGATGAAAATTAATGACAAAAATTACCCAGAACAGCAGCCTTGCAATTCCTAGAAACTGGAGCTCTGATACCAAATGACGTGAATCCTCTTGCGGAATTAGAATTCTGGACAAGGACCTCCAAGAATTGTATTGGCTGCCTTATGAAAATTTGAACCAAAGAAAGGAAGAATTCATTGAGCAATGAAGCATGGAATCGATTGGAAAGTGAATCAAAGACTTAGCGTGAAATGACGGCTTCAAACAAATGCAGAATTTTGATTAAATATTCCAGCACAGGTTAAAAGACAAATGACGCCCAGTTTGCTAATTGAAAAGAATATAATTCTGACCAGAAAAGGGCAATCAGCGCTTGATAGAAATAATTGCAACAAACGCTTCAAAGTTAAATTGATTGAAAATGTGCAGAACGTTGGCTCATTACTAAGAATTATCACAATAAAAGGTTACGCACAAATCAAGCAAAATTGGGGCAGATTTAAATCACAATTTTATCACTTAATTGGAAACCCAAAATAGATGCAGAAATTCAAAACAAAAACACAGCGTGCCGGGTCGAAATTCTGTGTGAGAATCGACTTCAATTGGAACAATGAACAAAATAGAAAATTGAAGAAACAAGACAGAAAATGGTGAAAGGAGGCGTCACACTTCCAGGAGGAAGATAAGCCTGAGAATACACACACAAAGGTATGGATGGCCTTTGATAATTCTCAAAGAAAAATCCTTGGCTGTTTAGAACCCAGGAAGAAGCACTCTCAAGAGTCTATTTTTCTGAATCAGTCGTCGCCCCTTGCCCAGCTGAGCGCCCCCCTTATATGGCTGTTTGCTTCCCCAAATTTGATGCAACCCCTATCTTAGCTAAATAATTGTCCAATAAAAATACTAACATAATAGCCCAAATAATTAACAAAAATCTGGTCCCTATTTGCCCAAGCTGGCCGCACATTTTTAAGAATTTGTAACAACCACTTATACAATTTATTTGAAATAATTTACTAATAAAATCAGCCCAAATTATTATAGAGATGTTGGCCGCTCAGCTCCCTCTTCAAACAGGATGCAATTGACAATTTTATCCCCACAGTCTACAAGATTTCGCTCTCTTTGAAAAATGTCTGTCAACACTTGTTGCAAAGCTTCCTTAGCTCTCTTTGTCCTTGCCCTTGTCATGGGTCCTCCAAGCCTGTCAAGTGCTTCAAGCTTTTTGTCCTTCATGTCCTCATCAAGCTGCACCTAATAAAAAGGACATAGAGGCAAAATTAATTCAATGCATGGTCATCATTGAAGATTCATGAAATAGAGGATGTTGCTGCAAACTTATTTTAATAAAAGTGGGTTTAATTAAATAAAGTTGTAAAAAGTGTTGGTACTGTTGGGTTATTTGCCATGCTTTAAAAACAATTTATTTTAATTTCTTTTATTTTGGAGTGTTGAATTTTAGTGGTTGTCTAGTTTTCCTTCAGTGTGGCTATTGCCTTTTCATACGCACTAGTAGGGAGGTTATTTAATAAATAAGCCTCAATCAATGTTAGTAAATGGTGCATTTATTTCTTGGCTTTATGGAATTCCTATATGTATTACATTTCAATGGAAATAGAGGGACTTTTGCTTTGGATAAAACTTTTCTTGAGAGAGTGTATCTCCTAGGTTCTTGGCTGAACCAAGCTTGAGACTTATCAAGGGCCTTCCACCCCTTGTGGCGTCTTTGAGACTTATCTTCCTTCCCGGAAGTGGCGTCTCCCCAAAACCACCATCATCCCCAATTCTTACCTTTTTGTTTTTCCATTCTAACAAATAGTCCTAATCGGTCCGTTCTAAATTCGTGGCAAGGGGAATTCACATCAGGAGAAAAAGTGGAAGGAGAAGAAATGGAAGAAGAGGAAGAAGAAGAAGTGTAACCAGAAGAAGCGGAAGAAGGATACGAAAATGAAGAAGAATAAAAAGTAGAAGTAGAAGAAGTGGTAGAAGGAGAACGGGAGGAGGAAGTAATGGAACAAAGGAGATGAAGAAGAAGTGGAAGAAGGAGAACGGGAGGAGGAAGAAGAGGTGGCAGAATGAGAAGAAGTGGAAGAACGAGAAGAAAAGGAAGAAATGCAAGTGGAAGAAGGAGAACAATAGGAAGAAGAAGAAGTGGAAATATGAGAAAAAGAGGAAGAAGAAGAAGTAATGGAAGGAAAGGGGATGAAGAAGAAGTGGAACAAGGAGGAGAAGAAGAAGGGGAAGAAAGATAAGAAGAGGAAGAAGAAGGAGAGTAACTAGAAGAAGTGGAACAAGGAGAAGAAAAATAAGAAGAAGAAGATGTCAAAAGTGAAGAAGGTGAACAAGAGGAGGAAGAAGAAGTAGTGGAAGGAGGTGAGATGAAGAAGAAGAATTGGAACAAGGAGAAAAGGAGGAAAAGGTAGAAGGAGGGGAAGGGAAGGGAAGAAGAATCAGAAGAAGTGGAATCTGGAGGAGAAGAGGAAGAAGAAGAAGAAGTGTAAGCATAAGATTTGGGGGAGGGAGAAGAAGAACAAGAGGAACAATGGGAAGCAACAGAGGTGGGGGATGGAGAAAAAGAGGAAGAAGAAGGCAGAAAGGAAAGAAGAAGAAGTTGTGGAAGGAGAAGAAATGGAAGAAAGAGGAAGAAGAAGAAGTGTAAGCAGAAAAGCGGAAGAAGGAGACGAAAATGAAGAAGAATAATAAGTAGAAGTAGAAGAAGTGGTAGAAGGAGAAAATAAGAGGAATAAGAGGAAGTAACAGAATGAAAGGAGATGAAGAAGAAGAAGTGGAAGAAGGAGAACGGGAGGGGGAAGAAGAGGTGGCAGAAGGAGAAGATGAGGAAGAAGAGGAAGTGGAAGAACGAGAAGAAAAGGAAGAAATGCAAGTGGAAGACGGAGAACAATAGGAAGAAGAAGAAGAAGTGGAAGAATGAGAAAAAGAGGATAAAGAAGAAGCAATGGAAGGAAAGGGAATGAAGAAGAAGTGGAACAAGGAGGAGAAGAAGAAGGGGAGGAAGAAGTAGTGTAGGCAGAAGAAGGGCAAGAACGAGAAGAGAGGGAAGAAGAAGAACAAGTGGATGTAGTAGAGGTGGAAGAAGGTGAACAAGAGGAAGAAGAACAAGTAGTTGAAGGAGAGAGGATGATGGAGAAGAAGTGGAAGAAGGAAAACAAGAGGTAGAAATGCAACTGGAAGCAGAAGAAGGAGAACAAGAGGGATATGACGAAGGAAAGGAAGAAGAAGGAGATGAAGAGGAAAAAAAGAAAGGAAAGGAGAGATGAAGAAGAAGTGGAAGACAGATAAGAAGAGGAAGAAGAAAGAGAGTAACTAGAAGAAGTTGAAGAAGGAAAAGCAAAGGAAGAAGAAGAAGATGTGGAAAGTGAAGAAGTTGAAAAAGGTGAACAAGAGGAGGAAGAAGAAGTAGTGAAAGGAGGTGAGATGAAGAAGAAGAATTGGAACAAGGAGGAAAGGAGGAAAAGGAAAAAGGAGAGAAGGGGAAGGGAAGGGAAGAAGAAGTAGAAGAAGAGGAATCTGGAGGAGTAGAGGAAGAAGAAGAAGAAGTGTAAGCATAAGATTTGGGGGAAGGAGAAGAAGAGGAAGAGCAGCAATGGGAAGCAACAGAAGTGGGGGATGCAGAAAAACAGGAACGAGAAGACAGAAAGGAAAGAAGAAGAAGTTATGGAAGGAGAAGAAATGGAAGAAGAGGAAGAAGAAGTGTAAGCAGCAGAAGCGAAAGAAGGAGACGAAAATAAAGTAGAAGTAGAAGAAGTGGTAGAAGGAGAGAATAAGAGGAATAGGAGGAAGTAGTGGAATGAAAGGAGATGAAGAAGAAGAAGTGGAAGAAGGAGAACAATAGGAAGAAGAAAAATAAGTGGAAGAATGAGAAAAGAGGAGGAAGAAGAAGCAATAGAAGGAAAGGGGAATGAAGAAGAAGTGGAACAATGAGGAGAAGAAGAAGGGGAGGAAGAAGTAGTGTAGGCAGAAGAAGGGCAAGAAGGAGAAGAGAGGGAAGAAGAAGAACAAGTGGATGTAGTAGAGGTGGAAGAAGGTGAACAAGAGGAAGAAGAAGAAGTAGTTGAAGGAGAGGGGATGATGGAGAAGAAGTGGAAGAAGGAAAACAAGAGGTAGAAATGCAACTGGAAGCAGAAGAAGGAGAATAAGAGGGATATGACGAAGGAAAGGAAGAAGAAGAAGGAGATGAAGAGGAAAAAAAGAAAGGAAAAGAGAGATGAAGAAGAAGTGGAAGACAGATAAGAAGAGGAAGAAGAAGGAGAGTAACTAGAAGAAGTTGAAGAAGGAAAAGCAAAGGAAGAAGAAGAAGATGTGGAAAGTGAAGAAGTTGAAAAAGGTGAACAAGAGGAGGAAGAAGAAGTAGTGGAAGGAGGTGAGGTGAAGAAGAAGAATTGGAACAAGGAGGAAAGGAGGAAAAGGAAAAAGGAGAGAAGGGGAAGGGAAGGGAAGAAGAAGTAGAAGAAGAGGAATCTGGAGGAGTAGAGGAAGAAGAAGAAGAAGTGTAAGCATAAGATTTGGGGGAAGGAGAAGAAGAGGAAGAGCAGCAATGGGAAGCAACAGAAGTGGGGGATGCAGAAAAACAGGAACGAGAAGACAGAAAGGAAAGAAGAAGTTATGGAAGGAGAAGAAATGGAAGAAGAGGAAGAAGAAGAAGTGTAAGCAGCAGAAGCGAAAGAAGGAGACGAAAATGAAGTAGAAGTAGAAGAAGTGGTAGAAGGAGAGAATAAGAGGAATAGGAGGAAGTAGTGGAATGAAAGGAGATGAAGAAGAAGAAGTGGAAGAAGGAGAACAATAGGAAGAAGAAAAATAAGTGGAAGAATGAGAAAAAGAGGAGGAAGAAGAAGCAATGGAAGGAAAGGGGAATGAAGAAGAAGTGGAACCATGAGGAGAAAAAGAAGGGGAGGAAGAAGAAGATGAAGAAGTGGAATCTAGAGGAGAAGAGGAAGAAGAAGAAGAAGTGTAAGCATAAGATATGGGGGAAGGAGAAGAAGAGGAAGGGCAACAATGGCAAGCAATAGAAGTGGGGGATGGAGAAAAAGAGGAAGGAGAAGATGGAAAGGGAAGAAGAAGAAGTTGTGGAAGGAGAAGAAATGGAAGAAGAGGAACAAGAAGAAGTGTAAGAAGGAGACGAAAATGAAGAAGAACAACAAGTAGACGTAGAAGAAGTGGTCGAAGGAGAGAATAAGAGGAATAGGAGGAAGTAGTGGAATGAAAGGAGATGAAGAAGAAGAAGTGGAAGAAGGAGAACGGGAGGAGGAAGAAGAGGTGGCAGAAGGAGAAGAAAAGGAAGAAGAAGAAGTGGAAGAACGAGAAGAAAAGGAAGAAGTGCAAGTGGAAGAAGGGGAACAATAGGAAGAAGAAGAAGAAGTCGAAGAATAAGAAAAAGAGGAGGAAGAAGAAGCAATGGAAGGAAAGGGGATGAAGAAGAAGTGGAACAAGGAGGAGAAGAAGAAGGGGAGGAAGAAGAAGTACTGTAGGTAGAAGAAGGGCAAGAAGGAGAAGAGAGGGAACAAGAAGAAGAAGTGGATGTAGTAGAGGTGGAAGAAGGTGAACAAGAGGAAGAAGAAGTAGTAGTTGAAGGAGTGGGGATGATGGAGAAGTAGTGGAAGAAGGAGAACAAGAGGTAGAAATGCAAGTGGAAACAGAAGAAGGAGAAAAAGAGGGATATGACGTAGGAAAGGAAGAAGAAGAAGGAGATGAAGAGGAAGAAAAGAAAGGAAAGGAGAGGATGAAGAAGAAGTGGAAGAAAGAGAACAAGAGGAGGCGGGAGAAGTGGAAGAAAGATAAGAAGCGGAAGAAGAAGGAGAGTAACTAGAAGAAGTGGAAGAAGGAGAAGAAAAGGAAGAAGAAGAAGATGTGGAAAGTGAAGAAGGTGAAGAAGAGGAGGAAGAAGAAGTAGTGGAAGGAGGTGAAATGAAGAAGAAGAATTGGAACAAGGAGAAAAGGAGGAAAAGGAAGAAGGAGGGGAGGGGAAGGGAAGGGAAGGGAAGAAGAAGCAGAAGACGTGGAAACTGGAGGATAAGAGGAAGAAGAAGAAGAAGTGTAAGCATAAGATTTGGAGGAAGGAGAAGAAGAGGAAGAGCAACAATGGGAAGCAACAAAAGTCGGGGATGGAGAAAAAGAGGAAGGAGAAGACGGAAAAGAAAGAAGAAGCAGCTGTGGAAGGAGAAGAAATGGAAGAAGAGGAAGAAGAAGAAGTGTAAGGAGAAGAAGCGTAAGAAGGAGATGAAAATGAAGAAGAACAACAAGTAGAAGTAGAAGAAGTGGTAGAAGGAGATAATAAGAGGAATAGGAGGAAGTAGTAGAATGAAAGGAGATGAAGAAGAAGAAGTGGAAGAAGGAGAGTGGGAGGAGCGAGAAGAGGTGGCAAAAGGAGAAGAAGAGGAAGAACAAGAAGTGGAAGAACGAGAAGAAAAGGATTAACTTCAAGTGGAAGAAGGAGAACAATAGGAAGAAGAAGAAGTGGAAGAATGAGAAAAAGAGGAGGAAGAAGAAGCAATGGAAGGAAAAGGGATGAAGAGGAAGTGGAACAAGAAGGAGAAGAAGAAGGGGAGGAAGAAGAAGTAGTGTAGGCAGAAAAAGGGCAAGAAGGAGAAGGGAGGGAAGAAGAAGAAGAAGTGGATGTAGTAGAGGTGGAAGAAGGTGAACAAGAGGAACAAGAAGAAGTAGTTGAAGGAGTGGGGATGATGGAGAAGAAGTGGAAGAAGGAGGACAAGAGTAAGAAGAAGAAGAAGTGTAAGCATAAGATTTGGGGGAAGGAGAAGAAGAGGAAGAGCAACAATGGGAAGCAACAGAAGTGGGGGATGGAGAAAAAGAGGAAGGAGAAGACGGAAAGGAAAGAAGAAGAAGTTGTGGAAGGAGAAGAAATGGAAGAAGAGGAAGAAGAAGAAGTGTTAGCAGAAGAAGCGAAAGAAGGGGACAAAAATAAAGAAGAACAACAAGTAGAAGTAGAAGAAGTGGTAGAAGGAGAGAATAAGAGGAATAGGATGAAGTAGTGGAATGAAAGGAGATGAAGAAGAAGAAGTGGAAGAAGGAGAACGGGAGGAGGGAGAAGAGGTGGCAGAAGGCAAAGAAGAGGAAGAAGAAGAAGTGGAAGAACGAGAAGAAGAGGAGGAAGAAGAAGCAATGGAAGGAAAGGGGATGAAGAAGAAGTGCAACAAGGAGGAGAAGAAGAAGGGAGGAAAAAGAAGTAGTGTAGGTAGAAGAAGGGCAAGAAGGAGAACAGAGGGAAGAAGAAGAACAAGGGGATGTAGTAGAAGTGAAAGAAGGTGAATAAGAGAAGAAGAAGAACTAGTTGCAGGAATGGGGATAGAAGAAGTGGAAGAAGGAGAACAAGAGGTAGAAATGCAAGTGGAACCAGAAGAAGGAGAAAAAGAGGGATATGACGAAGGAAAGGAAGAAAAAGAAGGAGATGAAGAGGAAGAAAAGAAAGGAAAGGAGAGGATGAAGAAAAAGTGGAAGAAAGAGAACAAGAGGAGGAAGGAGAAGTGGAAGAAAGATAAGAAAAGGTAGAAGAAGGAGAGTAACTAGAAGAAGTGGAAGAAGGAGAAGAAAAGGAAGAAGAAGAAGATGTGGAAAGTGAAGAAGGTGAACAAGAGGAGGAAGAAGAAGTAGTGGAATGAGGTGAGATGAAGAAGAAGAATTGGAACAAGGAGAAAAGGAGGAAAAGGAAGAAGGAGGGGAAGGGAAGGGAAGAAGAAGCAGAAGAAGTGGAATCTGGAGGAGCAGAGGAAGAAGAAGAAGAAGTGTAAGCATAAGATTTGGGGGAAGGAGAAGAAGAGGAAGAGCAACAATGGTGATGTGAATGCCGAAGACAATGGCTTTTCATTTTTTGTAACGTTTCATTAATTTAGGAATTAATGTAACATGCAATTATCATATGTGATAATTGCGTGATAATGAAGTATTTAATTTTTCTTTTGGGAGTTATGATTTTGAACAGTCACCTAGTTCTATAAATAGGGGTTGAATTGTACTCAGAGGACAACCATTGAATTAGTGAAATTATATTTGGGTTTTACCCTTTTGTGAGAGATGAATTTCTCTTTAGAACTTATCAAGGAATTTTTCCTTGTGGCATTCTCCTAGACTTATCAAGGGTAAATCACCACCCTTGTGGCGTCATATGACTTATCTTCCATCCTTGGAAGTGGCGTCATCTATCTTTTCGTTAAACGATTTTCATCCTTTCTATTTTCTTGTTTACCCAATTCTCATTGTTTTGTTAACTTATTACCTTCCAACCTAGATAGATTCGCAAAACGAATCCAACCCCTTTGGATTTATATCAGTTGGTATCAGAGCTTCGGCTCTAGGTTTGGAACTATGATGGATATTTTTTATACAAGGTGTTTAATCGGAGGTCATTTGTGTTTATTTGCAGTTGATGAAGAAAGTTATAGCAGCGTGGTGAGCGAAAGATTGGTGAATAAACTTAACTTACCAACGAGTCTTCATCCTAGGCAAACTAAGTTTAGATTCACTATTGGAAAATATGTGGAGGAAGTGACATGCGATATTGCTCCCATGGACTCATGTCATTTTTTTTAGGGAGACCTTGGTTGTAGGGTAAAAGGATAAATTCTGAAAGACTTTCAGTTTCATTGGTGCATGAAGGACGGAAACATAATTTGAAATTTCTGACACCAAGTGAAGTTTGTGATAATCAACATAAGTTGAAGGAGAAAATAGAAAAAGAAAGAGAAGAAAAGAGAAAAATAGAAAAAGAAAAGAGTGAAGAGGAAGAGAGAGAAAAGGAAAGAGAAAGAGAGAAAAAGAACGTTAAAATAAAAACTGCTAATGATTGGGGGAAGGAGAAGAACAGGAAGAGCAACAATGGGAAGCAACAGAAGTGGGGGATGGAGAAAAAGAGGAAGGAGAAGACGGAAAGGAAAGAAGAAGAAGTTGTGGAAGGAGAAGAAATGGAAAAAAAAGAACAAGAAGAAGTGTAAGCAGAAGAAGCGGAAAAAGGAGACGAAAATGAAGAAGAACAACAAGTAGAACTAGAAGAAGTGGTAGAAGGAGAGAATAAGAGGAATAGGAGGAAGTACTGGAATGAAAGGAGATGAAGAAGAAGAAGTGGAAGAAGGAGAACGGGAGAAGGGAGAAGTGGTGGCAGAAGGAGAAGAAGAGGAAGAAGAAGAAGTGGAAGAACGAGAAGAAAAGGAAGAAGTGCAAGTGGAAGAAGGAAAACAATAGCAAGAAGAAGAAGAAGTGGAAGAATGAGAAAAAGAGGAGGAAGAAGAAGCAATGGAAGGAAAGGGGATGGAGAAGAAGTGGAATAAGGAGGAAAAGAAGAAGGGGAGGAAGAAGAAGTAGTGTAGGTAGAAGAAGGGCAAGAAGGAGAAGAGAGGGAAGAAGAAGAACAAGTGGATGTATTAGAAGTGGAAGAAGGTGAACAAGAGGAGGAAGAAGAAGTAGTTGAAGGAGTGGGGATGATGGAGAAGAAGTGGAAGAAGGAGAACAAGAGGTAGAAATGCAAGTGGAAGCAGAAGAAGGAGAAAAAGAGGGATATGACGAAGGAAAGGAAGAAGAAGAAGGAGATGAAGAGGAAGAAAAGAAAGGAAAGGAGAGGATGAAGACGAAGTGGAAGAAAGAGAACAAGAGGATGCAGGAGAAGTGGAAGAAAGATAAGAAGAGGAATAAGAAGGAGAGTAACTAGAGGAAGTGGAAGAAGGACAAGCAAAGGAAGCAGAAGAAGATGTGGAATGTGAAGAATGTGAACAAGAGGAGGAAGAAGAAGTAGTGGAACGAGGTGAGAAGAAGAAGAAGTGTATCGGTAAGATTTGGGGGAAGGAGGAGTGGAAGAAGGAAAAGTAGAGGAAGAAGAAAGAGAGTAACTAGAAGAAGTGGAAAAAGTAGAAGAAAAGGAAGCAGAAGAAGATGTGGAAAGTTGAAGAAGGTGCACAAGAGGAGGAAGAAGAAGTAGTGGAAGGAGGATAGATGAAGAAGAAGAATTGGAACAAGGAGAAAAGGAGGAAAAGGAAGAAGGAGGGGAAGGGAAGGGAAGAAGAAGCAGACGAAGTGGAATCTGGAGGAGAAGAGGAAGAAGAAGAAGAAGTGTAAGCATAAGATTTGGGGGTAGGAGAAGAAGAGGAAGAGAAACAATGGGAAGCAACAGAAGTGGGGGATGGAGAAAAAGAGGAAGGAGAAGACGGAAAGGAAAGAAGAAGAAGTTGTGGAAGGAGAAGAAATGGAAGAACGAGAAGAAAAGGAAGAAGTGCAAGTGGAAGAAGGAGAACAATAGGAAGAAGAAGAAGAAGTGGAAGAATGAGAAAAAGAGGATGAAGAAGAAGCAATGGAAGGAAAGGGGAATGAAGAAGAAGTGGAACAAGGAGGACAAGAAGAAGGGGAGGAAGAAGAAGTAGTATAGGCAGAACAAGGGCAAGAAGGAGAAGAGAGGGAAGAAGAAGAACAAGTGGATATATTAGAGGTGGAAGAAGGTGAACAAGAGGAAGAAGAAGATGTAGTTGAAGGAAAGGTGATGATGGAGAAGAAGTGGAACAAGGAGGACAAGAGGTAGAAATACAAGTGGAAGCAGAAGAAGGAGAAGAGAGGGATATGATGAAGGAAAGGAAGAAGAAGAAGGAGATGAAGAGGAAGAAAACAAAAAGGAAAGGAGCGGATGAAGAAGAAGTGGAAGAAAGAGAACAAGAGGATGCAGGAGAAGTGGAAGAAAGATAAGAAGAGGAAGAAGAAGGAGAGTAACTAGAAGAAGTGGAAAAACGAGAAGAAAAGGAAGAAGAAGAAGATGTGGAAAAAGAAGAAGTTGAAGAAGGTGAGCAAGAGGAAGAAGAAGAAGTAGTGGAAGGAGGTGAGATGAAGAAGAAGAATTGGAACAAGGAGAAAAGGAGGAAAAGGAAGAAGAAGGGGAAGGGAAGGGAAGAAGAAGCAGAAGAAGTGGAATATGGAGGAGAAGAGGAAGAAGAAGAAAAAGTGTAAGGATAAGATTTGGGGGAAGGAGAAGAAGAGGAAGAGCAACAATGGGAAGCAACAGAAGTGGGGGATGGAGAAAAAGAGGACGGAGAAGACGGAAAGGAAAGAAGAAGAAGTTGTGGAAGGAGAAGAAATGGAAGAAGAGGAAGAAGAATAAGTGTAAGCAGAAGAAGCGGAAGAAGGAGACGAAAACGAAGAAGAACAACAAATAGAAGAAATGGTAGAAGGAGAGAATAAGAGGAATAGGAGGAAGTAGTGGAATGAAAGGAGATGAGGAAGAAGAAGTGGAAGACGGAGAACCGGAGGAGGGAGAAGAGGTGGGAGAAGGAGAAGAAGAGGAAGAAGAAGAAGTGGAAGAAAGATAAGAAAAGGAAGAAGTGCAAGTGGAAGAAGGAAAACAATAGGAAGAAGAAGAAGAAGTGGAAGAATGAGAAAAAGAGGAGGAGGAAGAAGCAACGAAAGGAAAGGCGATGAAGAAGAAGTGGAACAAGGAGGAGAAGAAGAAGGGAAGGAAGAAGAAGTAGTGTAGGCAGAAGAAGGGCAAGAAGGAGAAGAGAGGGAAGAAAAAGAACAAGTGGATGTAATAGAGGTGGAAGAACGTGAACAAGAGGAAGAAGAAGAAGTAGTTGAAGGAGTGGGGATGATGGAGAAAAAGTGGAAGAAGGAGAACAAGAGGTAGAAATGCAAGTGGAAGCAGAAGAAGGAGAAAAAGAGGGATATGACGAAGGAATGGAAGAAGAAGAAGGAGATGAAGAGGAAGAAAAGACAGGAAAGGAGAGGATGAAGAAGAAGTGGAAGAAAGAGAACAAGAGGAGGCAGGAGAAGTGGAAGAAAGATAAGAAGAGGAAGAAGAAGGAGAGTAACTAGACGAAGTGGAAGAAGGAGAAGAAAAGGAAGCGGAAGAAGATGTGGAAAGTGAAAGAAGGTGAACAAGAGGAGGAAGAAGAAGTAATGAAAGGAGGTGAGATGAAGAAGAACAATTGGAACAAGGAGAAAGGAGGAAAAGGAAGAAGGAGGGGAAGGGAAGGGAAAAAGAAGCAGATGAAGTGGAATCTGGAGGAGAAGAGGAAGAAGAAGAAGAAGTGTAAGCATAAGATTTGGGGGAAGGACAGGAAGAGGAAGAGCAACAATGGGAAGCAACAAAAGTGGAGGATGGAGAAAAAGATGAAGGAGAAGATGGAAAGGAAAGAAGAAGAAGTTGTGGAAGGAGAAGAAATGGAAGAAGAAGAAGTGTAAGTAGAAGAAGCAGAAGAAGGTGACGAAAATGAAGAAGAACAACAAGTAGAAGTAGAAGAAGTGGTAGAAGGAGAGAATACGAGGAATAGGCGGAAGTAGTGGAATGAAAGGAGATGAAGAAGAAGAAGTGGAAGACGGAGAACGGGAGGAGGGAGAAGAGGTGGCAGAAGGAGAACAAGAGGTAGAAGAAGAAGTAGTTGAAGGAGTGGGGATGATGGAGAAGACATGGAAGAAGGAGAACAAGAGGTAGAAATGCAAGTGGAAGCAGAAGAAGGAGAAAAAGAGGGATATGACGAAGGAAAGGAAGAAGAAGAAGGAGATGAAGAGGAAGAAAAGACAGGAAAGGAGAGGATGAAGAAGAAGTGGAAGAAAGAGAACAAGAGGAGGCAGGAGAAGTGGAAGAAAGATAAGAAGAGGAAGAAGAAGGAGAGTAACTAGACGAAGTGGAAGAAGGAGAAGAAAAGGAAGCGGAAGAAGATGTGGAAAGTGAAAGAAGGTGAACAAGAGGAGGAAGAAGAAGTAATGGAAGGAGGTGAGATGAAGAAGAAGAATTGGAACAAGGAGAAAGGAGGAAAAGGAAGAAGGAGGGGAAGGGAAGGGAAGAAGAAGCAGAAGAACTGGAATCTAGAGGAGAAGAGGAAGAAGAAGAAGAAGTGTAAGCATAAGATTTCGGGGAAAGAGAAAAGAAAGAGCAATAATGGGTAGCAACAGAAGTGGGGGATGGAGAAAAAGAGGAAGGAGAAGACGGAAAGGAAAGAAGAAGAAGTTGTGGAAGGAGAAGAAATGGAAGAAGAACAAGTGTAAGTAGAAGAAGCGGAAGAAAGAGACGAAAATGAAGAAGAACAACAAGTAGGAGAAGTGGTAGAAGCAGAGAATAAGAAGAATAGGAGGAATAATGGAATGAAAGGAGATGAAGAAGAAGAAGTGGAAGACGGAGAACTGGAGGAGGGAGAAGAGGTGGCAGAAGGAGAACAAGAGGTAGAAACGCAAGTGGAAGCAGAAGAAGGAGAAAAAGAGGGATATGACGAAGGAAAGGAAGAAGAAGAAGGAGAAAAAGAGGGATATGACGAAGGAAAGGAAGAAGAAGAAGGAGATGAAGAGGAAGAAAAGACAGGAAAGGAGAGGATGAAGAAGCACTGGAAGAAAGAGAATAAGAGGAGGCAGGAGAAGTGGAAGAAAGATAAGAAGAGGAAGAAGAAGGAGAGTAACTAGACGAAGTGGAAGAAGGAGAAGAAAAGGAAGCGGAAGAAGATGTGGAAAGTGAAAGAAGGTGAACAAGAGGAGGAAGAAGAAGTAATGGAAGGAGGTGAGATGAAGAAGAAGAATTGGAACAAGGAGAAAGGAGGAAAAGGAAGAAGGAGGGGAAGGGAAGGGAAGAAGAAGCAGAAGAACTGGAATCTAGAGGAGAAGAGGAAGAAGAAGAAGAAGTGTAAGCATAAGATTTCGGGGAAAGAGAAAAGAAAGAGCAATAATGGGTAGCAACAGCAGTGGGGGATGGAGAAAAAGAGGAAGGAGAAGACGGAAAGGAAAGAAGAAGAAGTTGTGGAAGGAGAAGAAATGGAAGAAGAACAAGTGTAAGTAGAAGAAGCGGAAGAAAGAGACGAAAATGAAGAAGAACAAGTAGGAGAAGTGGTAGAAGCAGAGAATAAGAAGAATAGGAGGAATAATGGAATGAAAGGATATGAAGAAGAAGAAGTGGAAGACGGAGAACGGGAGGAGGGAGAAGAGGTGGCAGAAGGAGAACAAGAGGTAGAAACGCAAGTGGAAGCAGAAGAAGGAGAAAAAGAGGGATATGACGAAGGAAAGGAAGAAGAAGAAGGAGATGAAGAGGAAGAAAAGAAAGGAAAAGAGAGGATGGAGAAGAAGTGGAAGAAAGAGAACAGGATCAGGCAGGAAAAGTGGAAGAAAGATAAGAAGAGGAAGAAGAAGGAGAGTAACTAGAAGAAGTGGAAGAAGGAGAAGAAAAGGAAGAAGAAGATGATGTGGAAAGTCAAGAAGTTGAAGAAGGTGAACAAGAGGAGGAAGAAGAAGTAGTGGAAGGAGGTAAGATGAAGAAGAAGAATTGGAACAAGGAGAAAAGGAGGAAAAGGGAGAAGGAGGGGAGGGGAAGGGAAGGGAAAAAGAAGCAGATGAAGTGGAATCTGGAGGAGAAGAGGAAGAAGAAGAAGAAGTGTAAGCATAAGATTTGGGGGAAGGACAGGAAGAGGAAGAGCAACAATGGGAAGCAACAAAAGTGGGGGACGAAGAAAAAGAGGAAGGAGAAGATGGAAAGGAAAGAAGAAGAAGTTGTGGAAGGAGAAGAAATGGAAGAAGAGGAAGAAGAAGAAGTGTAAGCAGAAGAAGCGGAAGAAGGTGACGAAAATGAAGAAGAACAACAAGTAGAAGTAGAAGAAGTGGTAGAAGGAGAGAATACGAGGAATAGGAGGAAGTAGTGGAATGAAAGGAGATGAAGAAGAAGAAGTGGAAGACGGAGAACGGGAGGAGGGAGAAGAGGTGGCAGAAGGAGAACAAGAGGTAGAAGAAGAAGTAGTTGAAGGAGTGGGGATGATGGAGAAGACGTGGAAGAAGGAGAACAACAGGTAGAAATGCAAGTGGAAGCAGAAGAAGGAGAAAAAGAGGCATATGACGAAGGAAAGGAAGAAGAAGAAGGAGATGAAGAGGAAGAAAAGAAAGGAAAGGAGAGGATGAAGAAGAAGTGGAAGAAAGAGAACAAGAGGACGCAGGAGAAGTGGAAGAAAGATAAGAAGAGGAAGAAGAAGAAGAGTAACTAGAAGAAGTGGAAGAAGGAGAAGAAAAGGAAGAAGAAGAAGACGTGGAAGGTAAAGAAGTTGCAGAAGGTGAACAAATGGAGGAAGAAGAAGTAGTGGAAGGAGGTAAGATGAAGAAGAAGAATTGGAACAAGGAGAGAAGGAGGAAAAGGAAGAAGGAGGGGAGGGGAAGGGAAGGGAAAAAGAAGCAGATGAAGTGGAATCTGGAGGAGAAGAGGAAGAAGAAGAAGAAGTGTAAGCATAAGATTTGGGGGAAGGACAGGAAGAGGAAGAGCAACAATGGGAAGCAACAAAAGTAGGGGATGAAGAAAAAGAGGAAGGAGAAGATGGAAAGGAAAGAAGAAGAAGTTGTGGAAGGAGAAGAAATGGAAGAAGAGGAAGAAGAAGAAGTGTAAGCAGAAGAAGCGGAAGAAGGAGACGAAAATGAAGAAGAACAACAAGTAGAAGTACAAGAAGTGGTAGAAGGAGAGAATAAGAGGAATAGGAGGAAGTAGTGGAATGAAAGGAGATGAAGAAGAAGAAGTGGAAGACAGAGAACGGGAGGAGGGAGAAGAGGTGGCAGAAGGAGAACAAGAGGTAGAAGAAGAAGAAATGGAAGAACGAGCAGAAAAGGAAGAAATTCAAGTGAAAAGAAGGAGAACAATAGGAAGAAGAAGAAGAAGTGGAAGAATGAGAAAAAGAGGAGGAAGAAAAACAATGGAAGGAAAGGGGATGAAGAAGAAGTGGAACAAGGAGGGGAAGAAGAAGGGGAGGAAGAAGAAGTAGTGTAGGCACAAGAAGGGCAAGAAGAAGAAGAGATGGAAGAAGAAGAACAAGTGGTTGTAGTAGAGGGGGAAGAAGGTGAACAAGAGGAAGAAGAAGATGTAGTTGAAGGAGTGGGGATGATGGAGAAGAAGTGGACGAAGGAGAACAAGAGGTAGAAATGCAAGTGGAAGCAGAAGGAAGAGAAAAAGAGGGATATGACGAAGGAAAGGAAGAAGAAGAAGGAGATGAAGAGGAAGAAAAGAAAGGAAAAGAGAGGATGAAGAAGAAGTGGAAGAAAGAGAACAAAAGGAGGCAGGAGAAGTGGAAGAAAGATAAGAAGAGGAAGAAGAAGGAGAGTAACTAGAAGAAGCGGAAGAAGGAGAAGCAAAGGAAGAAGAAGAAGATGTGGAAAGTGAAGAAGGTGAACAAAAGGAGGAAGAAGTAGTGGAAGGAGGTGAGACGTAGAAGAAGAATTAGAACAAGGAGAAAAGGAGGAAAAGGAAGAAGGAAGGGAAGGGAAGGGAAGAAGAAGCAGAAGAAGTGGAATCTGGAGGAGAAGAGGAAGAAGAAGAAGAGGTGTAAGCATAAGATTTGGGGGAAGGAGAAGAAGAGGAAGAGCAACAATGGGAAGCAAGGAGAAGAGATGGAAGAAGAAGAACAAGTGGATGTAGTAGAAGTGGAAGAAGGTGAACAAGAGGAAGAGGAACAAATATTTGAAGGAGTGAGGATGGTGGAGAAGAAGTGGAAGAAGGAGAACAAGAGGTAGAAATGCAAGTGGAAGCAGAAGAAGGAGAAAAAGAGGGATATGACGAAGGAAAGGATGAAGAAGAAGGAGATGAAGAGGAAGAAAAGAAAGGAAAGGAGAGGATCAAGAAGAAGTGGAAGAAAGAGAACAAGAGGAGGCAGAAGAAGTGGAAGAAAGATAAGAAGAGGAAGAAGAAGATGTGGAAAGTGAAGAAGGTGAACAAGAGGAGGAAGATGAAGTAGTGGAAGGAGGTGAGATATAGAAGAAGAAGTGGAAGAAGGAGAACGGGCGGAGGAAGAAGAGGTGGCAGAAGGAGAAGAAGAGGAAGAAGAAGTGGAAGAACGAGAAGAAAAGGAAGAAGTGCAAGTGGAAGAGGAGAAAAATAGGAAGAAGAAGAAGAAGTGGAAGAATGAGAAAAAGAGAAGGAAGAAGAAGCAATGGAAGGAAAGGGGATGAAGAAGAAGTGGAACAAGGAGGAGAAGAAGAAGGGGAGGAAGAAGAAGTAGTGTAGGCAGAAGAAGGGCAGGAAGGAGAAGAGAGGGAAGAAGAAGAACGAGTGGATGTAGTAGAAGTGGAAGAAGGTGAACAACAGGAAGAAGAAGAAGTAGTTGAAGGAGTAGGGATGATGGAGAAGAAGTGGAAGAAGGAGAACAAGAGGTAGAAATGCAAGTGGAAACAGAAGAAGGAGAAAAAGAGGGATATGACCAAACAAAGGATGAAGAAGAAGGAGATGAAGAGGAAGAAAAGAAAGGAAGGAGAGGATGAAGAAGAAGTGGAAGAAAGAGAACAAGAGGAGGCAGGAGAAGTGGAAGAAAGATAAGAAGAGGAAGAAGAAGGAGAGTAACTAGAAGAAGTGGAAGAAGGAGAAGAAAAGGAAGAAGACGAAGATGTGGAAAGTGAACAAGGTGAACAAGAGGAGGAAGAAGAAGTAGTGGAAGGAGGTGAGATGAAGAAGAAGAAGTGGAAGAACGAGAACGGGAGGAGGAAGAAGAGCTGGCAGAAGGAGAAGAAGAGGAAGAAGAACAAGTGGAAGAACGAGAAGAAAAGGAAGAAGTGCTAGTGGAAGAAGGAGAACAATAGGAAGAAGAAGAAGAAGTGGAAAAATGAGAAAAAGAGGAGGAAGAAGAAGCAATGGAAGGAAAGCAGATGAAGAAGAAGTGGAACAAGGAGGAGGAGAAGAAGGGGAGGAAGAAGAAGTAGTATACGCAGAAGAAGGGCAAGAAGGAGAAGAGATGGAAGAAGAAGAACAAGTGGATGTAGTAGAAGTGGAAGAAGGTGAACAAGACGAAGAAGAAGAAGTAGTTGAAGGAGTGGGGATGATGGAGAAGAAGTGGAAGAAGGAGAACAAGAGGTAGAAATGCAAGTGGAAGCAGAAGAAGGAGAAAAAGAGGGATATGACAAAGGAAAGGAAGAAGAAGAAGGAGATGAAGAGGAAGAAAAGAAAGGAAAGGAGAGGATGAAGAAGAAGTGGAAGAAAGAGAACAAGAGGAGGCAGGAGAAGTGGAAGAAAGATAAGAAGAAGACGAAAAAGGAGAGTAACTAGAAGAAGTGGAAGAAGGAGAAGAAAAGGAAGAAGAAGAAGATGTGGAAAGTGAAGAAGGTGAACAAGAGGAGGAAGAAGAAGTAGTGGCAGGAGGTTAGATGAAGAAGAAGAATTGGAACAAGGAGAAAAGGAGGAAAAGGAAGAAGGAGGGGAAGGGAGGTTAAGAAGAAGCAGAAGAAGTCGAATCTGGAGCAGAGGAGGAAGAAGAAGAAGAAGTGTAAGCATAAGATTTGGGGAATGAGAAGAAAAGGAAGAGCAACAATGGAAAGCAACAGAAGTGGGGGAAGGAGAAAAAGAGGAAGGAGAAGACGGAAAGGAAAGAAGAAGAAGTTGTGGAAGGAGAAGAAGTGTAAGCGGAAGAAGCAAAAGAAGGAGACGAAAATAGAGAAGAACAACAAGTAGAAGTAGAAGAAGTGGTAGAAGGAGAGAATAAGAGGAATAAGAGGAAGTAGTGGAATGAAAGGAGATGAAGAAGAAGAAGCGAAAGAAGGAGAACCAGAGGAGGAAGAATAGGTGGTAGAAGGAGAAGAAGAAGAAGAAGAAGAAGAAGTGGAAGAATGAGAAGAAAAGGAAGAAGTGCAAGTGGAAGAAGGAGAACAATAGGAAGAAGAAGAAGAAGTGGAAGAATGAGAAAAAGAGGAGGAAGAAGAAGCAATGGAAGGAAAGGGGATGAAGAAGAAGTGGAACAAGGAGGAGAAGTGATGCATGCCTCCCTTGATCTTTTTCTAGAGGTTTTCTTCTTTGGTGAAATGGTTTGTGGAGAGGTAAGAAGTGATGTGGTTTTAGGCACCACTTAAGGTAAGATAAGCCTAAGAGGGAAAGTTTGCGTCAAGGGATGGAACCCTTGATAAAAACCTAAGGAATTCTCAAAGAGAGAAGGGTGGACACTAAGAGAATTTTGGCCAACTCAAGTTTTTCCATTCAATTAAGTGTAAAAAATACAAGAGTGTGAAGGAGCACCTTTTTATAGAGGGAGCTAACCTCTTGGACAAGTCATGAAGGAAATGAAGGGCTAGGATTAAAAGGAGTCATCCAAGGGAGGAGGATTGAAGCCCAAAGTCCAATCAATACCCTCCTTTAGATGAGAATTGGTGCCCAAGCTACCTCATCCAAGGGCCAAGATTACTCCTTTATTAGTTTTGGGTTTTATTTAGCAAAAGAGGGTGTAGTTATCAAACTACCCCCTTATTTCCTAAATAAAGGCCCAAAAGCTAATCTTACCCCTTCTTATTACTAAGACACCTCCTAGAAAATTAAATGGACTAATACATATCCAAAATAAAATCCTAGGTTCCTAAAATAAAAATTAGAAGTAAATAAGTCATGGCTTGCATAACTTGATGGTCATATGGAGGTGAGATCTTCCTCCCTCTACTCTAGCCATGTCTTCTTCTATTCTCCTAGCCATGGTCCTAGTGATAGGGCCCTTGCTTGGGGAGAATTCATCATCCCCTCCCCCTTGGGAAGGATTTGACCTCAAATCTGATAGGTCCTCCTCTTCTTCATTAGTACCTACAAAAGGGATCAAATCACAAACATTAAAGGTAGTACTGACACCATAGTCCTCAGTGAGATCTAATATGTATGCATTGTTGTTCACTCTCTTGAGGACTTGAAAGGGACCATCTCCTTGGGGGCTAAGCTTGGACTTCCTTTGAGTAGGGAAGCGATCCTTCCTCAAATGAAGCCATACCCAATCCCCTTCATTGAAGATAATTTCTTTCCTGCCCCTATTGGCTTTACTAGAATACTCCTTTGAATGATGTTCAATGTTGGCCTTTACCCTTTCATGTAATTTTTTAACAAAATCCGCTCTTACTATTCCTTCTTTGTGAACAGGAGAAGGGAAGGGTAAGGGCAAGATATCATGAGGAGTAAGGGGGTTGAAGCCATAAACAACTTCAAAGGGAGAATGCTTGGTGGTCCTTTGAACCACCCGGTTGTATGCAAACTCAATATGGGGTAGGTATTCATCCCAAGACTTGTGATTTCCTCGAAGAAGTGTCCTAAGCATAGTAGATAGAGATCTATTTACTACCTCAGTCTGCCCATCAGTTTGGGGGTGACATGTGGTAGAAAATAAGAGTTTAGTTCCTAGCCTTGCCCACAATGTTTTCCAAAAGTGGCTAAGGAACTTCACATCTCTATCAGAGACTATGGATTGGGGAATTCCATGTAAACGGACAACTTCTTTAAAGAAAAGTCTCGCAATGTTGCTCGCATCATCTATCTTGTGGCATGGTATAAAGTGAGCCATTTTTGAAAATCTATCTACCACTACAAAGATAGAGTCTGCACCTCGTTGGGTTCGAGGCAGGCCAAGGATGAAATCCATACTAATATCCAGCCAAGGTGCAGAAGGAGCAGGTAAGGGTGTGTACAATCCATGAGCCATTGTCTTAGACAGCTTGCAAGCAAGCAATGCATCTACGACAATGTCTATAGACGTCTTTCTTCATATGGGGCCAAAAGAATTTTTCTTGTAAAAGCAGAAGAGTTTTGTTAATTCCAAAATGCCCCATGAGCCCACCCTCATGGCTCTCTTTTGTCAACAAATTTCTCATAGATCCTTGGGGTACACAAAGTCTGCTACCTTTGAAAAGGTACCCCTCACTCACAAAGAACCCATTTTGGGTTTTACATGCAAATGTAGAGGCAGCATAAATGGATCCAAAATCCTTATCAGAAAGATACATTTCTCTAATATTATCAAATCCAAGAATCTTTGCACTTAAGGTGGTGTAAAGGGTATGTCTACGAGACAAAGCATCAGCCACCACATTATGTTTTCCTTTCTTGTATTTGATGATATAAGGGAAAGTCTCAAGAAATTCTACTCATTTAGCATGCCTTTTATTAAGCTTGCCTTGACCCTTCAAATACTTAAGTGACTCATGGTCACTATGAATGATGAACTCCTTGGATACAAGATAATGTTCCCAAGTTTGAAGGGCCCTTATCAAAGAATAAAACTCTTTATCATAGGTGGGGTAGTTTAAGGCGGTTCCATTTAGTTTTTCACTAAAATAAGCCACGGGATGACCACCTTGTAACAACACAGCTCCCACACCCACTCCCGATGCATCACACTCTAGCTCAAAAGTTTTAGAAAAGTCAGGAAGAGCTAAAACTGGTGCATGGGTCAGTTTCTCTTTGATAAGTTCAAAGGCTTTTTGTTGTTTTTCACCCCAAAGGAAAGGAGTATCCTTCTTCACCAAATCATTGATTGGTGAGAAAAGTGTGGACAAGTTAGGCACAAAGCGCCTGTAAAAGCTCGCGAGACCATGAAAACTCTTGATCTTAGTCACACTTTTTGGGGTGGGCCATTCTTGGATGGCTTTGATTTTGTCTGGGTCTACTTGAACCCCATTTTTATTAACTATAAAACCTAAGAACACCACACTCTCCACACAAAAATTACATTTTTCAAGATTTCCATAGAGTTGGTGTGACCTAAGAATGCAAAAGACGCGCCTAAGATGGCCTACATGTTCATCTAGGCTCTTGCTATACACTAAGATGTCATCAAAATAAACAACACAAAATTTTCCTAAGCAATCCCTAAGGACATGATTCATAAGCCTCATGAAGGTGCTTGGGGCATTGGTAAGCCCAAAGGGCATTACCAACCACTCATACAACCCAAACTTGGTCTTAAAAGCGGTTTTCCACTCATCACCTTCCTTGATGCGGATTTGGTGATAACCACTCTTAAGATCAATTTTTGAAAATAATTGGGCCCCATGCAATTCATCAAGCATGTTATCAAGCCTAGGGATAAGGTGCCTATATTTGATGGTGATGTTATTGATTGCTCGACAATCAATGCACATCCTCCATTGGCCATTCTTCTTAGGCACCAACAAAACTGGCACAGCACAAGGGCTTAGGCTCTCTTGAACCCAACCCTTCTCCAATAGTTCTTGGACTTAAGATTCAATCTCCTTGGTCTCCATGGGATTAGTCCTATAAGCAGGCCTATTAGGCAGGCTAGCCCCAGGTACCAAGTCTATTTGGTGTTCTATACCCCTAATTGAAGGAAGTCCTTTGGGAACTTCATTAGGGAATATATCACCAAACTCCTTTAAAAGCTCTTGAACCTCTTGAGGTAGGTTCTCAGGTCCAAGTTCTATGGCAGTGCTAGAACTAGAAGGGAAAAAAGTGGAGGGGGAAGAAATGGGGGATGCCTCTTTGCAAAGGAGGAGATAGAAAGGTCTGTTAGTTAAGGGGGCTTCCTTTAAATCCAATTTTGTCGCAAATAAACTCCCTTTACTAATGACTTTCTTGGAAGGGGCACCAACTTCCAACTCAACCTCTTTACCCCTTTCAAGCTTTAGGGGTAAAGCTTTGGTTTCTTTTTTTTCTCCTCATCTCTCTTATGTTTCATAATGAGTTGGTCCTCCGCCACTTGTGAAGGTGTTAGAGGACACAACTTAATGCGCTTATCCTTATGAGTGAGGATGATGTTATTGGAATGACCATGGTGTATGGCTTTCTTATCAAATTGCCATGGTCTTCCTAGCAAGATATGGCCAGCTTCCATTGGGACTATGTCACACAGGATCTCATGTTTATAAGACCCAATGGAAATTGGAACCTTGACTTGCTCATTGACCTCCATTTCCCCTTGCTCATTGAGGCATTGAAGCTTGTAAGGCTTAGGGTGGGTAAGTGGGGTCAAGGCTAGCTTTTCCACCAACCTTGAGCTACAACAATTGCAGCATGACCCACAATCCACAATGAGAGAACATATTTTGTCATTCACCTTACAGCGAGTGTGGAATATGTTCTCCTTTTGAGATAAGGACACTTTCAAAGGTTGGCTTCCAAGAAGTCTTCTTATCATTAAGAGGTCTCCCTCACATGCATAAGCGGTTTCATCACAATCAGATTGGTATGCATGGACCCCTTCTACTTCGCTCTCACTAGAGGAGTGTGAGCTAGACTCACTACTATAAACATCTTGGGCCCTCATGATGATGTTTCTCTTAGTAGGGCATTGAGAGGCAATGTGGCCTCTCCCAAGCAATTTAAAGCATTTGATACTACTAACTTTCTCGTGAGAGTTAGTAGTAGGGGTTTTTCTCTCTATATGTGATGTTTTATGCTCTTTGAAGTGCTTGGGATGTTCCTCTTTGGGGTAACTCTTGAAAGAGTTCCCCGTAGGTTGGTCCCTCTTTACATAAGGTGGGTTATCCTTTTTAAAAGTTTTCCTTCTAAGTTGATTTTCCACCTTGATGCAAAGTTGAACTAACTCATCAAGGGAATTGTATGAGAAGAGCTCCACCTTATCATGAATTTTGGGGCTCAACCCACACAAAAACCTTGCCATAGTGGCCTTGGGTTCCTCAATGATACCCGCCCTCAAGATAAGAAGTTCCATCTTTTGTCTATACTTTTCTATACTAAGGTTGGTTTGCCTTAGCCTTTGGAGTCTATCCAAAAGATCTCTTTCATACCAAGAGGGAATATGCCTTCTTCTTAGAGCACTCCTAAGATCATTCCAATATCTTATGGAAGGCATATTGGTGCAGATTCTCTCATTGGTTAACCCAACCCACCAATGCATGGCATGCCCTTGGAAGCTAAGGGTTGCCATTGGAACCTTTCTTTCTTCTCTTACCTCATGGCAAGTGAAGAGTTGTTCTACCTTGATTTCCCAATCAAGGTAGGCTTCCACATCTTCCCTCCCATGAAATGGGGGGAGATCAATTTTGGGCTCCCTTGGAGGGACCCCATTATTATGCATGGATGAATGGGAGTTTCTCCTAGGATGATTGTAGTATTCTTCCTCACTTTCACTCCTATGGGTATGTCTAGATGGGGAACCTAAGACTATCCCTTTCATTTTGTAATTCTCACCATTCCCATGCTTTCTTTTTTCTTCTTCTTTCTCTTTTCTTCTTTCTCTTTCTTTTCTTTCTCTCCTTTCTTCATCTCTCCTCTCTTGTTCTTTTGCCATCCACTCCCTAAAGTCCATGTTTAAGTTTTCTAGAGTGTAATCTTTAGAAATATTTCTTTGGTTTACACTCTTGTTTGATGAATAACTATGAACACTAGAGTGGGTGTGTGATGTCATTGTGCTTGAATTTCTAAGAGGAAAAAGGTGGGAAAAAAATTTTCACAAACAAACACTCCTCTCTTTTTGTGTTTTCTTGCCTAAAATGGCTTGATGAGTCTTTGGAACTCTTTAGCCTTCTAAGCGCTTTGAATAAGAAAAATAAAGCAAGAATTTTAAAGCAAAAATTCAAAAGAGAAAGGATCTAAAGCGAGCTCCTAAGGTGTTGAAGGAAGTGTACCACTTCTTCCTTCTTCACCTAATTTTCGAGAAACTAAAAAATTGATTAAATTTTATTACAACCAAAGGGAGGGCCTTAAGGGCACTCAAAATCCCAACTACAAAATTAATACACCCAAATTAAAGAAAAAGTAAAGTCTTCAAAAAATGATTCTCCAAATGCTCCCTCAAATCAAAGTCCTCACGGCTAGGTGTATTTCCTTTTGAGGTGATCCCTTAGGCTCTTAGTCCAACCTTCCAAAATATGCTACCCTTGTGGTAAGCTCCTTTTTCAAGCTTTCTCCCAAAAGTGACACTAACACACAAACCAAAGAAACCAAAAGTAGCAAGGGGAGGTGCGAATAGAAACTCAAAAAGCAATAAAAGATAACACAATCAAAAGGACACTTAACCAAATGGTAAGAGTATATAAGACAAACTAGAAAGATGATTTAAAAGACAAGCAACAACTAAAAGGTAAACAAAAGAAAGAGAGCACACAGTGGAATACCTAAGAATGGCACTAGATTAAAGAGTAGAAGAATACAAATATCAAGTTCTAGTGTACCAAAAGTAATAAAATTTCTTTTAAGGTTCCAAGTTCAAAGTTGAAGCACTTGCTAATTTTAGGTTAGGTACATCAAATGAATTTTTTTCAAACTTTCGTTTCTTTTGTTTGTTCTCTTTTTTTTTTTGAATCCTTCGTTGTTTTTTTTTTATTTTATTTTAGACTTTTTTTTCTTGTTGTTTTTTTTTTGAATATTTACTAGATGCACCTAAATTGATTGTGAATTTAGTGCTTGATAACTAAGAGTTATGCGCTTGGAACAATAAAGAAAATTAAAAGCAACAATTTAGGTACAACTAGAAATGACTTCAAAATGCAAAGTAGCTATAGATGTGTTAATGGTTTAGTAGTTTGGTGTGCCACTGGACTCAAGCTTTGTTAAGTTGTTAGTAATTTGTTGAACACAAATACCAAACTTATAGCTTAAGTGAAAGCACCCACAAACAAGAACTACCTTTACCACTCAAATGAGCTACTAATTATACGTATAAGGAAAATAAAGACAAAGGAAATTGATAAACTATTTTTGAATTTTTTTTTAAGAATATGCTTGAAACTAAAAGCACATGAACTTCTAAAGAGACTTAGACATGAGGTATGACCCTCTATGTTGCTCAATTTAAGAAGTTTCAATTTTTTTTTTGTAAAAACAAAAGAGGCTAAACTTAAAAGGAATTAATAGACAAAATGGGAAACTATAAACATGACTTATAGACAACTACACAAGAGTATAAAAGTGAAAAATAAAAGCTAAAAATAAAGAAAAAACAAGGCAACTAGGTGCAAGGAAACACAAGAATTTGGTCTAAATTTTTTGACCACAAGGTTGTGGAATTCACCACAACGGCATGGATTTTTAGCAAGAAATTCTCAAAACCAAAATTCAAGCAAGAAAGCACCCAACTCAAAGCTTAAGTGGAAATTAATGAATATGGGAGAGACGTAGATGCAAAGAAAAGAACAATATAAATTGCATCAAGCAAAAAATAAATGGTGCAAATAAACTATAACTCAAAATAATAAACTCAAGACATAAATGGAAATGATAAACAACAATGGAAAGCTAGAAAAAATTACGGAAATTAAAGATAAAATAAAATACGAAAATGGAAAGAAAAAATAAATGAGATAGGAAGAGAGTTTAGACCTCTAGAACCAATGCTCTAGATACCAAATGATGCATGCCTCCCTTGATCTTTTTCTAGAGGTTTTCTTCTTTGGTGAAATGGTTTGTGGAGAGGTAAGAAGTGAGGTGGTTTTAGGCACCACTTGAGGTAAGATAAGCCTAAGAGGGAAAGTTTTCCACAAGGGATGGAACCCTTGATAAAAACCTAAGGAATTCTCAAAGAGAGAAGGGTGGACACTAAGATAATTTTGGCCAACTCAAGGTTTTTCCATTCAATTAAGTGTAAAAAATACAAGAGTGTGAAGGAGAACCTTTTTATAGAGGGATCTAACCTCTTGGACAAGTCATGAAGGAAATGAAGGGCTAGGATTAAAAGGAGTCATCCAAGGGAGGAGGATTGAAGCCCAAAGTCCAATCAATACCCTCCTTTAGATGAGAATTGGTGCCCAAGCTACCTCATCCAAGGGCCAAGATTACTCCTTTATTAGTTTTGGGTTTTATTTAGCAAAAGAGGGTGTAGCTATCAAACTACCCCCTTATTTCCTAAATAAAGGCCCAAAAGCTAATCTTACCCCCTCTTATTACTAAGATACCTCCTAGAAAATTAAATGGACTAATACATGTCCAAAATAAAATCCTAGGTTCCTAAAATAAAAATTAGAAGTAAATAAGTCATGGCTTGCATAACTTGATGGTCATATGGAGGTGAGATCTTCCTCCCTCTACTCTAGCCATGTCTTCTTCTATTCTCCTAGCCATGGCCCTAGTGATAGGGCCCTTGCTTGGGGAGAATGCATCAAGAAGAAGAAGGGGAGGAAGAAGAAGTAGTGCAGGCAGAAGAAGGGGATGATGGAGAAGAAGTGGGAATGATGGAGAAGAAGTGCAAGAAGGAGAACAAGAGGTAGAAATGCAAGTGGAAGCAGAAGAAGTAGAAAAAGAGGGATATGACGAAGAAAGGAAGAAGAAGAAGGATATGAAGAGGAAGAAAAGAAAGGAAAGGAGAGGATGAAGAAGAATTGGAAGAAAGAGAACAGGAGGAGGCAGGAGAAGTGGAAGAAAGATAAGAAGAGGAAGAAGAAGGAGAGTAACTAGAAGAAGTCGAAGAAGGAGAAGAAAAGGAAGAAGAAGAAAATGTGGAAAGTGAAGAAGTTGAAGAAGGTGAACGAGAGGAGGAAGAAGAAGTAGTGGAAGGAGGTGAGATGAAGAAGAAGAATTGGAACAAGGAGAAATGGAGGAAAAGGAAGAATAAGGGGAAGGGAGGGGAAGAAGAAGCAGAAGAAGTGGAATTTGGAGGAGAAGAGGAAAAAGAAGAAGAAGTGTAAGCATAAGATTTGTGGGAAGGAGAGGAAGAGGAAGAGCAACAATGGGAAGCAACAGAAGTGGGGGATGGAGAAAAAGAGGAAGGAAGAGGGAAAGGAAAGAAGAAGTTGTGGAAGGAGAAGAAATGGAAGAAGAAGAAGTGTAAGCAGAAAAAGCGGAAGAAGGAAACGAAAATGAAGAAGAACAACAAGTAGAAGTAGAAGAAGTGGTAGAAGTAGTGGAATAAAAGGAGATGAAGAAGAAGAAGTGGAAGAAGGAGAACGGGAGAAGGGAGAAGCGAGAAGAGGTGGCAGAAGGAGAAGAAGAGGAAGTAGAAGAAGTGGAAGAACGAGAAGAAAAGGAAGAAGTGCAAGTGGAAGAAGGAGAACAATAGGAAGAAGAAGAAGAAGTGGAAGAATGAGAAAAAGAGGAGGAAGAAGAAGCAATGGAAGGAAAGGGGATGAAGAAGAAGTGGAACAAGTAGGTGATGAAGAAGGGGATGAAGAAGAAGTAGTGTAGGCAGAAGAAGGGCAAAAAGGAGAATAGAGGGAAGAAGAAGAACAAGTGGATGTAGTAGAAGTGGAAGAAGGCGAACAAGAGGAAGAAGAAGAAGTAGTTGAAGGAGTGGGGATGATGGAGAAGAAGTGGAAGAAGGAGAACAATACGTAGAAATGCAAGTGGAAGCAGAAGAAGGATAAAAAGATGGATATGACGAAGGAAAGGAAGAAGAAGAAGGATATGAAGAGGAAGAAAAGAAAGGAAAGGAGAGGATGAAGAAGAATTGGAAGAAAGAGAACAAGAGGAGGCAGGAGAAGTGGAAGAAAGATAAGAAGAGGAAGAAGAAGGAGAGTAGCTAGAAGAAGTGGAAGAAGGAGAAGAAAAGAAAAAAGAAGAAAATGTGGAAAGTGAAGAAGTTGAAGAAGGTGAACGAGAGGAGGAAGAAGAAGTAGTGGAAGCAGGTGAGATGACGAAGAAGAATTGGAACAAGGAGAAAAGGAGGAAAAGGAAGAAGGAGGGGAAGGTAAGGGAATAAGAAGCAGAAGAAGCAGAAGAAGTGGCATCTGGAGGAGAAGAGGAAGAAGAAGAAGAAGTGTAAGCATAAGATTTGGGGGAAGGAGAAGAAGAGGAAGAGCAACAATGGGAAGCAACAGAAGTGGGGGATGGAGAAAAAGAGGAAGGAGAAGACGGAAAGCAAAGAAGAAGTTCTGGAAGGAGAAGAAATGGAAGAAGAAGAAGTCTAAGCAGAAGAAGCGGAAGAAGGAGACGAAAATGAAGAAGAACAACAAGTAGAAGTAGAAGAAGTGGTAGAAGGAGAGAATAAGAGGAATAGGAGCAAGTAGGGAATTGAAAGGCGATGAAGAAGAAGAAGTGGAAGAAAGAGAACGGGAGGAGGGAGAAGAGGTAGCAGAAGGAGAAGAAGAAGAAGAAAAAGAAGAAGTGGAAGAACGAGAAGAAAAGGAAGTAGTGCAAGTGAAAGAAGGAGAACAATAGGAAGAAGAAGAAGAAGTGGAAGAATGAGAAAAAGAGGAGGAAGAAGAAGCAATGGAAGGAAAGGGGATGAAGAAGAAGTGGAATGAGGAGGAGAAGAAGAAGGGGAGGAAGAAGAAGTAGTGTAGGCAGAAGAAGGGCAAGTAGGAGAAGAGAGGGAAGAAGAAGAACAAGTGGATGTAGTAGAAGTGGAAGAAGGTGAACAAAAGGAAGAAGAAGAAGTAGTTGAAGGAGTGGGGATGATGGAGAAGCAGTGGAAGAACGAGAACAAGAGGTAGAAATGCAAGTGGAAGCAGAAGAAGGAGAAAAAGAGGGATATGACGAAGGAAAGGAAAAAGAAGAAGGAGATGAAGAGGAAGAAAAGAAAGGAAAGGAGAGGTTGAAGAAGAAGTGGAAGAAAGAGAACAAGAGGAGGCAGGAGAAGTGGAAGAAAGATAAGAAGACGAAGAAGAAGGAGAGTAACTAGAAGAAGTGGAAGAAGGAGAAGAAAAGGAAGAAGAAGAAGATGTGGAAAGTGAACAAGTTGAAGAAGGTGAACAAGAGGAGGAAGAAGAAGTAGTGGAAGGAGGTGAGATGAAGAAGAAGAATTGGAACAAGGGAAAAAGGAGGAAAAGGAAGAAGGAGAAGAAGTGGAAGAAGGAGAAGAAAAGGAAGAAGAAGAAGATGTGGAAAGTGAAGAAGGTGAACAAGAGGAGGAAGAAGAAGTAGTGGAAGGAGGTGAGATGAAGAAGAAGAATTGGAAGAAGGAGAAAAGGAGGAAACGGAAGAAGGAGGGGAAGGGAAGAAGAAGCAGAAGAAGTGGAATCTGGAGGAGAAGAGGAAGAAGAAGAAGAAGTGTAAGCATAAGATTTGGGGGAAGGAGAAGAAGCAATAATGCGAAGCAACAGAAGTGGGGGATGGAGAAAAAGAGGAAGGAGAAGACGGAAAGGAGAGAAGAAGAAGTTGTGGAAGGAGAAGAAATGGAAGAAGAGGAAGAAGAAGAAGTGTAAACCGAAGAAGCGGAAGAAGGAGACGAAAATGAAGAAGAAGAAGTAGAAGTAGAAGAAGTGGTAGAAGGAGAAAATAACAGGAATATGAGGAAGTAGTGGAATGAAAGGAGATGAAGAAGAAGAAGTGGAGGAAGGAGAACGGGAGGAGGGAGAAGAAGAGGAAGAAGAAGAAGTGGAAGAACGGGAGGAGAAGGAAGAAGTGTAAGTGGAAGAAAGGGAACAATAGGAAGAAGAAGCAGAAGTGGAAGAATGAGAAAAAGAGGAGGAAGAAGAAGCCATGGAAGGAAAAGGATGAAGAAGAAGTGGAATAAGGAGGAGAAGAAGAAGGGGAGGAAGAATAAGTAGTGTAGGCAGAAGAAGGGCAAGAAGGAGAAGAGAGGGAAGAAGAAGAACAAGTGGATGTAGTAGAAGTGGAAGAAGGTGAAAAGGAGGAAGAAGAAGAAGTGGAAGAAGGTGAACAAGAGGTAGAAATGCAAGTGGAAGCAGAAGAAGGAGAAAAAGAGGGATATGTTGAAGGAAAGGAAGAAGAAGAAAGAGATGAATAGGAAGAAAAGAAAGCAAAGGAGAGGATGAAGAAGAAGCAGAAGAAAGAGAACAAGAGGAGGCAGGAGAAGTGGAAGAAAGGTAAGAAGAGGAAGAAGAAGGAGAGTAACTAGAAGAAGTGGAAGAAGGAGAAGAAAAGGAAGAAGAAGAAGATGTGGAAAGTCAAGAAGTTGAAGAAGGTGAACAAGAGGAGGAAGAAGAAGTAGTGGAAAGAGGTGAGATGAAGAAGAAGAATTGGAACAAGGAGAAAAGGAGGAAAAGGAAGTAGGAGGGGAAGGGAAGGGAAGAAGAAGTAGAAGAAGTGGAAGCTGGAGGAGAAGAGGAAGAAGAAGAAGAAGTGTGAACATAAGATTTGGGGGAAGGAGAAGAAGAGGAAGAGCAACAATGGGAAGCAACAGAAGTGGGGGATGGAGAAAGAAGAAAAAGTTGTCGAAGGAGAAGAAATGGAAGAAGAGGAAGAAGAAGAAGTGTAAGGAGAAGAACCGGAAGAAGGAGAGGAAAATGAAGAAGAAGAACAAGTACAAGTAGAAGAAGTGGTAGAAGGAGAGAATAAGAGGAATAGGAGGAAGTAGTGGAATGAAAGGAGATGAAGAAGAAGAAGTGGAAGAAGGAGAACGGGAGGAGGGAGAAGAGGTGGTAGAAGAAGAAGAAGTGGAAGAATGAGAAGAAAAGGAAGAAGTGCAAACGGAAGAAGGAGAACAATAGGAAGAAGAAGAAGAAGTGGAAGAATGAGAAAAAGAGGAGGAAGAAGAAGCAATGGAAGGAAAGGGGATGAAGAAGTGGAACAAGGAGGAGAAAAAGAAGGGGAGGAAGACGAAGTAGTGTAGGCAGAAGAAAGGCAAGAAGGAGAAGAGAGGGAAGAAGAAGAACAAGTGGATGTAGTAGAGGTGGAAGAAGGTGAACAAGAGGAAGAAGAAGAAGTAGTTGAAGGAGTGGGGATGATGGAGAAGAAGTGGAAGAAGGAGAACAAGAGGTAGAAATGCAAGTGGAAGCAGAAGAAGGAGAAAAAGAGGGATATGACGAAGGAAAGGAAGAAGAAGAAGGAGATGAAGAGGAAGAAAAGAAAGGAAAGGAGAGGATGAAGAAGAAGCGAAAGAAAGAGAACAAGGGGAGGCAGTAGAAGTGGAAGAAAGGTAAGAAAAGGAAGAAGAAGGAGAGTAACTAGAAGAAGTGGAAGAAGGAGAAGAAAAGGAAGAAGAAGAAGATGTGGAAAGTGAAGAAGGTGAACAAGAGGAGGAAGAAGAAGTAGTGGAACGAGGTGAGATGAAGAAGAAGAATTGGAACAAGGAGAAAAGGAGGAAAAGGAAGAAGGAGGGGAAGGGAAGGGAAGAAGAAGCAGAAGAAGGGGAAGCTGGAGGAGAAGAGGAAGAAGAAGAAGAAGTGTAAGCATAAGATTTGGGGGAAGGAGAAGAAGAGGAAGAGCAGCAATGGGAAGCAACAGAAGTGGGGGATGGAGAAAAAGAGGAAGGAGAAGACGGAAAGGAAAGAAGAAGAAGTTGTGGAAGGAGAAGAAATGGAAGAAGAGGAAGAAGAAGAAGTGTAAGCAGAAGAAGCGGAAGAAGGAGACGAAAAGGAAGAAGAACAACAAGTAGAAGTAGAAGAAGTGGTAGAAGGAGAGAATTAGAGGAATAGGAGGAAGTAGTGGAATGAAAGGAGATGAAGAAGAATGATGTGAATTCCCCTTGCCACGAATTCATAACTGATCGATTAGGAGTATTTGTTAGAATGGAAAAACAAAAAGGTAAGAATTGGGGATGATGGTGGTTTTGGGGGAGATGCCACTTCCGGAAAGGAAGATAAGTCTCAAAGACGCCACAAGGGGTGGAAGGCCCTTGATAAGTCTCAAGCTTGGTTCAGCCAAGAACCTAGGAGATACACTATCTGTCTATTTCCATTGAAATGCAATACATATAGGAATTCCATAAAGCCAAGAAATAAATGCACCATTTACTAACATTGGTTGAGGCTTATTTATTAAATAACCTCCCTACTGGTGCATATTAAAAGGGAACAGCCACACTGAAGGAAAACTAGAAAAGCACTAAAATTTAACATTCCAAAATAAAAGAAAAATTAAAATAAACTGTTTTTAAAGCATGGAAAATAACACAAAAGTACCAATACTTTTTACACTTTAGTTAATTAACCACTTTGATTAAAATAACTTTGCAGCAACATCCTCTATTTCATGAATCTTCAATGATGACCATGCATTGAATTAATTTTGCCTCTATGTCCTTTTCATTAGGTGCAGCTTCCAAAATTGTTGCTACCACTTGTTGTAAAGCTTCTCTTGCTTTCCTTGCTCTTGCCCTTGTCATAGGTGTCCCAAGTCCTTTAAGCACCTTACTGTCTTTGTTTGTAGCTGTGTCCTCATCAAAGAAGAAGTGGAAAAAGGAGAATGGCAGAACGGAGAAGAGGTGGCAGAAAGAGAAGAAGAGGAAGAAGAAGAAGTGGAAGAATAAGAAGAAAAGGAAGAAGTGCAAGTGGTAGCAGGAGAACAATAGGAAGAAGAAGAAGAAGTGGAAGAATGAGAAAAAGAGGAGGAAGAAGAAGCAATGGAAGGAAAACGGATGAAGAAGAAGTGGAACAAGGAGGAGAAGAAGAAGGGGAGGAAGAAGAAGTAGTGTAGGCAGAAGAAGGGCAAGAAAGAGAAGAGAGGGAAGAAGAAGAACAAGTGGATGTAGTAGAAGTGGAAGAAGGTGAACAAGAGGAAGAAGAAGAAGTAGTTGAAGGAGTGGGGATGATGGAGAAGAAGTGGAAGAAGGAGAACAAGAGGTAGAAATGCAAGTGGAAGCAGAAGAAGGAGAAAAAGAGGGATATGACTAAGGAAAGGAAGAAGAAGAAGGAGATGAAGAGGAAGAAAAGAAAGGAAAGGAGAAGATGAAGAAGAAGTGGAAGAAAGAGAACAAGAGGAGGCAGGAAAAGTGGAAGAAAGATAAGAAGTGGAAGAAGGTGAACGAGAGGAGGAAGAAGAAGTAGTGGAAGGAGTTGAGATGAAGAAAAAGAATTGGAACAAGGAGAAAAGGAGGAAAAGGAAGAAGAAGGGGAAGGGAAGGGAAGAAGAAGCAAAAAAAGTGGAATCTGGAGGAAAAGAGGAAGAAGAAGAAGAAGTGTAAGCATAAGATTCGGGGGAAGGAGAAGAAGAGGAAGAGCAACAATGGGAAGCAACAGAAGTGGGGGATGGAGAAAAAGAGGAAGGAGAAGATAGAAAGGAAAGAAGAAGAAGTTGTGGAAGGAGAAGAAATGGAAGAAGAGGAAAAAGAAGAAGTGTAAGCAGAAGAAGCAGAAGAAGCAGAAGAAGTAGACGAAAATGAAGAAGAACAACAAGTACAAGTAGAAGAAGTGGTAGAAGGAGAGAATAAAAGGAATAGGAGGAAGTAGTGGAACGAAAGGAGATGAAGAAGAAGAATTGGAAGATGGAGAACGGGAGGATTGAGAAGAGGTGGCAGAAGGAGAAGAAGAGCAAGAAGAAGAAGTGGAAGAACGAGAAGAAAAGGAAGAAGGAGAACAATAGGAAGAAGAAGAAGAAGAAGCAGCAGAATGAGAAAAAGAGGAGGAAGAAGAAGCAATCGAAGGAAATGGGATGAAGAAGAAGTGGAACAAGGAGGAGAAGAAGAAGGGGAGGAAGAAGAAGTAGTGTAGGCAGAAGAAGGGCAAGAAGCAGAAGAAAGGGAAGAAGAAGAACAAGTGGATGTAGTAGAAGTGGAAGAAGGTGAACAAGAGGAAGAAGAAGAAGTAGTTGATGGAGTGGATGAAGTGGAAGAAGGAGAACAAGAGGTAGAAATGCAAGTGGAAGCAGAAGAAGGAGATGAAAAGGAAGAAAAGAAAGGAAATGAGAGGATGAAGAAGAACTGGAAGAAAGAGAACAAGAGGAGGCAGATGGATGGAAGAAAGATAAGAAGAGGAAGAAGAAGGAGAGTAACTAGAAAAGTGCAAGAAGGAGAAGAAAAGGAAAAAGAAGAAGATGTGGAAAGTGAAGAAGTTGAAGAAGGTGAACAAGAGGAGGAAGAAGAATTAGTGGAAGGAGGTGAGATGAAGAAGAAGAATTGGAACAAGGAGAAAAGGAGGAAAAGGAAGAAGGAGGGGAAGGGAAGGGAAGAAGAAGTAGAAGACGTGGAATCTGGAGGAGAAGATGAAGAAGAAGAAGAAGTGTAAGCATAAGATTTGAGGGAAGGAGAAGAAGAGGAAGAGCAACAATGGGAAGCAACAGAAGTGGGGGATGGAGAAAAAGAGGAAGGAGAAGACGGGAAGAAAAGAAGAAGAAGTTGTGGAAGGAGAAGAAATTGAAGAAGAGGAAGAAGAAGAAGTGTAAGTAGAAGAAGCAGAAGAAGGAGACGAAAATGAAGAAAAACAGTAAGTAGAAGTAGAAGAAGTGGCAGAAGTAGTGGAATGAAAGGAGATGAAGAAGAAGAAGTGGAAGAAGGAGAACGGAAGGAGGGAGAAGAGGTTGCTGAAGGAGAAGAGGTGGCTGAAGGAGAAGAAGAGGAAGAAGAAGAAGTGGAAGAACGAGAAGAAAAGGAAGAAGTGCAAGTGGAAGAAGGAGAACAATAGGAAGAAGAAGAAGAAGTGGAAGAATGAGAAAAAGAGGAGGAAGAAGAAGCAATGGAACGAAAGGGGATGAAGAAGAAGAGGAGCAAGAAGGAGAAGAAGAAGGGGAGGAAGAAGAAGTAGTGTAGGCAGAAGAAGCGCAAGAAGGAGAAGAGAGGGAAGAAGAAGAACAAGTGGTTGTAGTAGAAGTGGAAGAAGGTGAACAAGAGGAAGTAGAAGAAGTAGTTGAAGGAGTGGGGATGATGGAGAAGAAGAGGAAGAAGGAGAACAAGAGGTAGAAATGCAAGTGGAAGCAGAAGAAGGAGAAAAAGTGGGATATGACGAAGGTAAGGAAGAAGAAGAAGGAGATGAAGAGGAAGAAAAGAAAGGAACGGAGAGGATGAAGAAGAAGTGGAAGAAAGATAAGAAGAGGAAGAAGAAGGAGAGTAACTAGAAGAAGTGGAAGAAGGAGAAGAAAGGGAAGAAGACGAAGCTGTGGAAAGTGAAGAAGATGAACAAGAGGAGGAAGAAGAAGTAGTGGAAGGCGGTGAGATGAAGAAGAAGAATTGGAACAAGGAGAAAAGGAGGAAAAGGAAGAAGGAGGGGAAGGGAAGGGAAGAAGAAGCAGAAGAAGTGGAATCTGAAGGAGAAGGGGAAGAAGAAGAAGAAGTGTAAGCATAAGATTTGGGGGAAGGAGAAGAAGAGGAAGAGCAATAATGGGAAGCAACAGAAGTGGGGGATGGAGAAAAAGAGGAAGGTGAAGACGGAAAGGAAAGAAGAAGAAGTTGTGGAAGGAGAAGAAATGGAAGAAGAGAAAGAAGAAGAGGTGTAAGCAGAAGAAGCGGAAGAAGGATACGAAAATGAAGAAGAACAACAAGTAGAAGTAGAAGAAGTGGTAGAAGGAGAGAATAAGAGGAATAGGAGGAAGTAGTGGAATGAAAGGACATGATGAAGAAGAAGTGGAAGAAGGAGAACAGCAGGAGGGAGAAGAGGTGGCAAAAGGAGAAAAAGAGGAAGAAGAAGAAGTGGAGGAACGAGAAGAAAAGGAAGAAGTGCAAGTGGAAGAAGGAGAACAATAGGAAGAAGAAGAAGAAGTGGAAGAATGAGAAAAAGAGGAGGAAGAAGAAGCAATGGAACGAAAGGGGATGAAGAAGAAGTGGAACAAGGAGGAGAAGAAGAAGGGGAGGAAGAAGAAGTAGTGTAGGCAGAAGAAGGGCAAGAAGGAGAAGAGAGGGAAGAAGAAGAACAAGTGGATGTAGTAGTAGTGGAAGAAGGTGAACAAGAGGAAGAAGAAGTAGTTGAAGGAATGGGGATGATGGAGAAGAAGTGGAAGAAGGAGATCAAGAGGTAGAAATGCAAGTGAAAGCAGAAGAAGGAGAAAAAGAGGGATATGACGAAGGTAAGGAAGAAGAAGCACGAGATGAAGAGGAAGAAAAGAAAGGAAAGGAGAGGATGAAGAAGAAGTGGAAGAAAGAGGACAAGAGGAGGCAGGAGAAGTGGAAGAAAGATAAGAAGAGGAAGAAGAAGGAGAGTAACAAGAAGAAGTGGAAGAAGGTGAAGAAAGGGAAGAAGAAGAAGATGTGGAAAGTGAAGAAGATGAACAAGAGGAGGAAGAAGAAGTAGTGGAAGGCGGTGAGATGAAGAAGAAGAATTGGAACAAGGAGAAAAGGAGGAAAAGGAAGAAGAGGGGAAGGGAAGGGAAGAAGAAGCAGAAGAAGTGGAATCTGGAGGAGAAGAGGAAGAACGAGAAGAAAAGGAAGAAGTGCAAGGGGAAGAAGGAGAACAATAGGAAGAAGATGAAGAAGTGGAAGAATGAGAAAAAGTGGAGGAAGAAGAAGCCATGGAAGGAAAGGGGATGAAGAAGAAGCGGAACAAGCAGCAGAAGAAGAAGGGGAGGAAGAAGAAGTAGTGTACGCAGAAGAAGGGCAAGAAGGAGAAGAGAGGGAAGAAGAAGAACAAGTGGATGTACTAGAAGTTGAAGAAGGTGAACAAGAGGAAGAAGAAGAAGTAGTTGAAGGAGTGGGGATGATGGAGAAGAAGAGGAAGAAGGAGAACAAGAGGTAGAAGTGGAAGTGGAAGCAGAAGAAGGAGAAAAAGAGGGATATGACGAAGGAAAGGAAGAAGAAGAAGGAGTTGAAGAGGAAGAAAAGAAAAGAAAGGAGAGGATGAAGAAGAAGTGGAAGAAAGATAAGAAGAGGAAGAAGAAGGAGAGCAACTAGAAAAAGTGGAAGAAGGAGAAGAAAAGGAAGAAGAAGAAGATGTGGAAAGTGAAGAAGGTGAACAAGAGGAGGAAGAAGAAGTAGTGGAAGGAGGTGAGATGAAGAAGAAGAATTGGAACAAGGAGAAAAGGAGGAAAAGGAAGAAGGAGGGGAAGGGAAGGGAAGGGAAGAAGAAACAGAAGAAGTTGAATCTGGAGGAGAAGAGGAAGAAGAAGAAGAAGTGTAAGCATAAGATTTGGGGGAAGGAAAGAAAAGGAAGAGCAAGGGAAGCAACAGAAGTGGGGGATGAAGAAAAAGAGGAAGGAGAAGACGGAAAGGAAAGAAGAAGAAGTGGTGGAAGGAGAAGAAATGGAAGAAGAGGAAGAAGAAGAAGTGCAAGCAGAAGAAGCGGGAGAAGGAGACGAAATTAAGAAGAACAACAAGTAGAAGTGGAAGAAGTGGTAGAAGGAGAGAATAAGAGGAATACGAGGAAGTAGTGAAATGAAATGAGATGAAGAAGAAGTGGAAAAAGGAGAACGGGAGGAGGGAGAAGAGGTAGCAGAAGGAGAAGAAGAGGAAGAAGAAGAAGTGGAAGAACAAGAAGAAAAGGAAGAACTGCAAGTGGAAGAAGGAGAACAATAGGAAGAAGAAGAAGTGGAAGAATGAGAAAAAGAGGAGGAAGAAGAAGCAATGGAAGGACAGGGGATGAAGAAGAAGTGGAACAAGGAGGAGAAGAAGAAGGGGAGGAAGAAGAAGTAGTGTAGGCAGAAGAAGGGCAAGAAGGAGAAGAGAGGGAAGAAGAACAACAAGTGGATGTAGGAGAAGTGGAAGAAGGTGAACAAGAGGAAGAAGAAGAAGTAGTTAAAGGAGTGGGGATGATGGAGAAGAAGTGGAAGAAGGAGAACAAGAGGTAGAAATGCAAGTGGAAGCAGAAGAAGGAGAAAAAAAGGGATATGGCGAAGGAAAGGAAGAAGAAGAAGGAGATGAAGAGGAAGAAAGGAAAGGAAAGGAGAGGATAAAGAAGAAGTGGAAGAAAGAGAACAAGAGGTGGCAGGAGAAGTGGAAGAAAGATAAGATGATGAGGACATGAAGCTTGAAGGACTTCGAGAACCTATGACAAGGGCAAGGACAAGAAGAGCTAAGGAAGCTATTCAACAAGTATTGGCAGCCCTTTTGCAAAAAAGAGCCAAATATTGAATAAATAAAGTTTAAAATTGTTAATTGTCTCAGGACTGAAGAGAGCAATACTTGGCCTTAATAGGAGAGAAGTTTGGAATAAATTAAACTCATTTTCTTGGAGTTTACTTAGTTAATGGTGGGCAACCAGAATTGTCTAATTAAAGTTGCAGCCACCTAGGTTATCAATTCTAATTAGTATACATGTTTAATTTGCTTTGGCAGTTACACTTTGTTATTAAGCTGCCCATTATTAGTTTTTATTATTGTGTAACTTCAGCTGAATTTAGAAAGCCATTAAACCTACACAAGCTGAGTTTATTAGGCATATAAATTTGGGCAAGACTGAGATGTAAGGCAGAATGTTTTGCAAAATAAAAAAACTAGTTGAGTTTTCTCTCCTTTGGGTTCTTGACAATCCAAAATCTTTTGAGATTTATCAAAGGTAATTCACCCCTTTGTGTGTGCAATCTCGTAGACATATCTTCCATCCTTGGAAGTGTGGAGTCTATCAATTCCAATTCCATTTTCTGTCTTTTCCATTCATACTCAATTCTGCCCAGCAAACTCTATGACAGGAAAGTCTTACACTATTCAAAAACTCGTTTAATCGTTGAATTTCATAAACTTTTAATTTCCATTCTGTGTCTAAAAGTTTGATAGTAATTCTATTCAGTTTATTTTTTGCAATTGTTTGCATTCCACGTTGATAATTTTGTTAACGCGGCAAACTAAATTCCTAGGGTCCTTTCATAATCCTAAACTGACAGAGGATTCATATCATTTGGTATCAGAGCTTTGGTTTTTAGGAATTGCAAGGCTGCACTCCGGGTAATTTCTTTCCTTGATTTTTATCATAAATAATATTACCTTAATTGTCAATCAGTTAGGCTGAACCATTGCAAAAGTTAAGTCCTTAAAAAAAATCTGAGATTCTAAAAAAAAAAAAAGGAAGAGGAATTTTAAAAATCTGAAGAAAAAAAAATATAGAGAAAAAAAAAAGAAGCAAAACAAAGAATGCAAATGTGTTTAAAAAATATATATATAAAATTGGCTGAATGGTTCATGCTAGAAATTCTTCATTTTGAAGGTAATATTGTGTTTGATTTGAAGGAAAAATTACTGCACCTTGTTAGTTTACATTTCTGAAATTTTGGGCTGCACTTCTTGGTTACAAATTGTGTCAATTCCACTTTGTTTTGGCTTCACATATACTGCACATTCTTGCTGGATTTTGCTGCACTTGTTAGTTTCATTTTAAGCCAAAATTTTATCCTCTGTTTGTGTCTTTACCTGTTAAAATTGGCTGCACAATTTTCTACTCAAAATTCTGGTTGTGGCTGTTTACCTTTGTTTTTGTGTGCCCAGTTTTTGTCCATTTCTTTTCGTACTTCCTTTGTTTTCATTTTGAGACAAATTTCTTCTGTCTTGTTGGTTTCAAAAAAAATAAATTCCAGTTGTTGTCCTAGTATTTGTTGCTTTCGTTGGGTTTCATTTTAGTCATTTTTGTTAGTTTTCTTGTGTCTTATTTTCCTGCACACAAGTTGGTGTTTGTCTTTGAGTTTTTCTCTTTTGGTTTGTTAAGAACTTAAGGAGGAATAAAGAGGAAAATGGCAAGAGAGTTTCATTATAGTAAAAGCCAATATTTTTTAGCGCAAACACTTTAGTGGGTGAGAACATTTTCAAACACCACATACATACTTTTTCTTGTGACATTTGACCTGTTTGTTTATCATGGCTGAAAGAAATAATAACAATGATCTTCAGCTTCAAATTGTTGCACTATCCCAGCATTTAGAGAGATTGATGAAGCAACAACAAGATGAGTTCCATGAGAGGTTGGATCAGTTGGAGAATAGAACCCCACCAGCAGGAGGAGGAGGAAGGCCAAATAGAAATGAAGAAGAATAGAAGGAGTGAATTTGAATGTGCCTCCTTTCAAGGGTAGGAGTGATCCTGAGGCATACTTGGAGTGGGAGTTAAAAATTGAGCGTGTGTTCTCTTGCAACAACTATAGTGAGGAGCAAAAGGTGAGACTTGCGGCTGCTGAATTTTCTGATTATGCACTCATTTGGTGGAGTAAGTTGCAAAGGGAGAGGATTAGATATGAGGAGCCTAGGGTAGACACTTGGGCTGAAATGAAGAGGATCATGAGGAGGCGGTATATACCTTCTAGCTTCCATAGGGATATAAAATTAAAACTTCAGAAATTTTCTCAAGGAAGCAAGGGAATGGAGGAGTATCATAAGGAGATGGAGATGCTAATCATCCAAGCCCAAATTGAAGAAGATCCTGAGCTAACTATGGCTCGCTTCCTTAGTGGTTTAAATCATGACATTAGAGATGTTGTTGAGTTGCAGGAGTTTGTGGAGATGGAGGACCTTTTACATAAGGCTATTCAAGTTGAACAGCAAATAAAACGAAAGAGTACAACAAGAAGAAGTTCTACCGGGTATAATGCTTCAAATTGGAAGGATAGAGTTAAGAAAGAGGGTGCTGCCTCCTCAAGCAATGCATCACTTTCTAACCATGGAAAAACACCTCAAAAGTAACCTGAACATCCTCCTAAAAAGACTAGAGAAGTGAAGTGTTTCAAGTGCTTGGGCATGGGTCATTATGCCTATGAGTGTCCCACAAAGAAGATTGTTCTTCTCAAAGATAATGGGGAATACACAAGCCAATCAGAAGCTAGTGGTGGAGAAGAACAGGAGAGTGATGGAGAATTGAAGGCTAATGAAGGAGAGTTGTATATGATTAGGAGGATGCTTGGAAGTCGAGTCAAGGTCGAGGATGCATCTCAAAGGGAGAACATCTTTCACACAAGATGTTCAGTCAATGGTAATGTTTGTTTGGTAGTTATTGATGGAGGGAGTTGTACCAATGTGGTGAGTTCAAGATTAGTGTCAAAGATGAACATGGACACTACACCGCATCCTAGACCATATAAACTTCAATGGCTTAGTGAAGGAGAAGAAGTTCAAGTGAAACAACAACCAATAGTTTCGTTCTCCATTGGAAAATATCAAGATAAAGTCATATGTGATGTGGTTCCCATGGAGGCCAGCCATATCCTTTTGGGAAAGCCGTGGCAGTATGATACCAAAGCCATTCATGACGGCTTCACTAACAAATTTTCTTTCATGTATCAGGATAAAAAGTTGGTTCTCAAGCCTTTGTCTCCTAAAGAGGTGTGTGAGGATCAAATCAAAATGAGAGAAAAGTTAGCAAATGAAAGAAAGAGTGAAACATTTGAGAGGAAGAGCGAAACACTTGAGAGGAAAAATAGAGAAAAGAAAGATATTGAAACACTAGAGGAAAAACACACTTGTTTAGCAAAAAAAGAGGAAGTTAAGAGGTTGCTTTGTGCAAGACAACCGCTATATTTGTTGTATTGTACAAGTCAGTTTTTGCATGCTAACCAATTTGAAAATTTTGAATTGCCTTCTTATGTTAAACCTCGCTAAGGAAGCTATCCAACAAGTATTGGCAACCCTTTTGCAAAAAAGAGCCAAACATTGAAGAAATAAAGTTTAAAATTGTTAATTGTCTCAGGACTGAAGAGAGCAATACTTGACCTTAATAGGAGAGAAGTTTGGAATAAATTAAACTCATTTTCTTGGAGTTTACTTAGTTAATGGTGGGCAACCAGAATTGTCTAATTAAAGTTGCAGCCACCTAGGTTATCAATTCTAATTAGTATACATGTTTAATTTGCTTTGGCAGTTACACTTTGTTATTAAGCTGCCCATTATTAGTTTTTATTATTTTGTAACTTCAGCTGAATTTAGAAAGCCACTAAACCTACACAAGCTGAGTTTATTAGGCATATAAATTTGGGCAAGACTAAGATGTAAGGCAGAATATTTTGGAAATAAAAAAACTAGTTGAGTTTTCTCTCCTTTGGGTTCTTGACAATCCAAAATTTTTTGAGATTTATCAAAGGTAATTCACCCCTTTGTGTGTGCAATCTCGTAGACATATCTTCCATTCTTGGAAGTGTGGAGTCTATCAATTCCAATTCCATTTTCTGTCTTTTCCATTCATACTCAATTCTGCCCAGCAAACTCTATGACAGGAAAGTCCTACACTATTCGAAAACTCGTTTAATCGTTGAATTTCATAAACTTTTAATTTCCATTCTGTGTCTAAAAGTTTGATAGTAATTCTATTCAGTTTATTTTTTGCAATTGTTTGCATTCCACGTTGATTAATTTTGTTACCGCGGCAAGCTAAATTCCTAGGGTCCTTTCATAATCCTAAACTGACATAGGATTCATATCATTTGGTATCAGAGCCGATGGTTGTGATCGGCAGGTTGACGGTGGATTCCCTTCATCGAAAGTCCTCCTGATAAGGGTTTCAGGAGGCGTGTACCCTTGTGTTTAAGGGCAGTGTGAATAAGGGTCCGTCATTAAATGTATGCTTCCGCTCGAGGGGGAGTTTACAATGTGGAAGGGACTCACACTTGAGGGGGAGATTGTTGGAGTGCAAGTGTGAGTTGAAGTCCCACATTGGTTAGAAATTGGGAAGTTGAGTAATATATAAGTGAGAAAGACCCATAACCTAATGCCTTAAGGTTTTGGGTTGAAGGTGGTGTCATGTTCTCTTATATATGGGCTCATGTCCCATGGTTGTACATCACCCCGGTGTTTAATGACGTGAATTCCCTTTGCCACAAATTCAGAATGGACCGATTAGGACTATTTGTTAGAATGGAAAAACGAAAAGGTAAGAATTGGGGATGATGGTGGTTTTGGGGAGACGCCACTTCCGAGAAGGAAGGTAAGTCTCAAAGACGCCACAAGGGTTGGAAGGCCTCGATAAGTCTCAAGCTTGGTTTAGCCAAGAACCTAGGAGATACACTCTCTCAAGAAAAGTTTTATCCAAAGCAAAAGTCTCTCTATTTCCATTGAAATGCAATACATATAGGAATTCCATAAAGACAAGAAATAAATGCACCATTTACTAACATTGATTGAGGCTTATTTATTAAATAACCTCCCTACTAGTGCATATGAAAAGGCAACAGCCACACTGAAGGAAAACTAGACAACCACTAAAATTCAACACTCCAAAATAAAAGAAAAATTAAAATAAACTATTTTTAAAGCATGGCAAATAACACAACAGTACCAACACTTTTTATAACTTTATTTAGTTAAACCCACTTTTATTAAAATAACTTTGCAGCAACATCCTCTATTTCATGAATCTTCAATGATGACCATGCATTGAATTAATTTTGCCTCTATGTCCTTTTCATTAGGTGCAGCTTCCAGAATTGTTGCTACCACTTGTTGTAAAGCTTCTCTTGCTTTCCTAGCTCTTGCCCTTGTCATAGGTGTCCCAAGTCCTTCAAGCACCTTACTGTCTTTGTTTGTAGCTGTGTCCTCATCATTCCCTCCCTCTTGAAGAGGATTTGTCCTCAAATCTAAGGCTTCTTCTTCTGCATTAAAAGGAGACAAATCAGATACATTAAAAGTTGCACTTGTATTATACTCACCTGGTAAATCAATTTTGTAACCATTGTCATTGATCCTCTCTAACACTTGGAAAGGACCGTTCGCCCTTGGTTGTAGTTTGGACTTCCTTTGTTTAGGGAATCTCTGTTTTCTCAGGTGTACCCAAATCCAATCACCAGGTTCGAATACAATTCTCCTTCTTCCCTTATTAGCTTGCTTGGCATAGCTCTCTTGCACTCACTTTTTGCTTATTAATTCATCAACTTGCCTTTGTATTTCTTGGGTGTCTTGGGGGTTGCTTCTATATGCTGGTCGATTAGCTAATGAAGCTCCAGGAATGAGATCAATGTGATGCTCAATTCCCCTTAAAGGTGGTAATCCGTTAGGAACCTCCTTTGAAAACACATCCTTATATTCCTGCAAAAGAAATTCAACACCAACAGGGCCAGGTTTTTTAGAGTTAGCATAAACATTATTTTTGCAATACAACACGTAAAGTGGTTTTTTTGCAAGCATCACCCTCTTCACCTCACTCTTTTTTGCTAAACAACTATTTTTTCTTTCAAGTGTTTCACTTTTGTTCCCCTTATGTGTTTCACTTTTGTTCCCCTTATGTGTTTCACTCTTTTTATTTCCACTCTTTTTATGTGTTTCACTCATCTCTCCTTTTTCTTGCAACTCTTTCTCTTTTATTTCTTTTTATTTTTCCTCTTTTCTCTCTTGTCCTATTTTTGTTTTCAACCTGATTAAATCCTCAATTGCTTCTTTAGGTGAAAGTAATGCAATTCTCAATTTGCATCCTTGGTGCATAAAAGAAATTTTATTTGTTTTCTCATTGTAATTCACATTTCTTTCAACTTGCCATGATTTACCGAGAAGTAAGTGGCAAGCATCCATGGGCACCACATCACACAACACAACATCTTCATATTTTCCAATGGAAAACTTCACTTCAACTTGCTTATTCACAGATATGCCACCATTTTCACCAAGACTTTGAAGTTTGTAAGGTTGTGGGTGTAGTGTAGTCGCTAAATTCAATTTGGTTACTAATCTTGAACTAGCCAGATTGGTACAATTTTCTCCATGAGCAAATCTTTCCTTCAATTGAACATCTAGTTTGAAATGAGCTTCCTTTTTGAATCTCAACCTTACCCTTAACCTCAGTAGTTGCAATCTCATTGTCCCCAAAAATTTTTCTTTTCTTGTTTGGACAATTTAAAGCAATATGACCTTTACCCAAACATTTAAAACATTTAATTGTATTAATCTTGGAAGTAGAAGAAATGCAAGGGTTAGGAACGTGTTTACCACTTGAAGACTTTGAACCTTGTTCCCTAGGTAAGGAAGATCCCTCCTTCTTGGACTTGTCCCTCCAATTTGTGTTGTTAAAATTGGAAGAACTCCTTCTCATAGTTCCCTTCCTTTTGAGTTGTTGTTCTACCTGTACAGCTTTGTGCAACAAATCTTCCAACTCAATATATTCCTGCAATTCAACAACATCTCTGATTTCATTATTTAATCCACTCATAAATCGAGCCATAGTGTCCTCACTATCTTCATTGACTTTAGCCCGCATCATAGTCATTTCCAAGTCTTTAAAATACTCTTCAACACTCCTATTGCCTTGAGATAATTTCTGAAGTTTAAGCTTCAAATCTCTATTGTATCTAGTTGGCACATATCTCTTCCTCATGATGGTCCTCAATTCATCCCATGTATCTACTATTGGTTCTTCATTTCTCACCCTCTCCCTTTGATACTTGTTCCACCAAATAAGCGCATAATCAGAAAATTCAGCAGCTGCCATTTTAACTTTTTGCTCCTCTGTATACTTGTTACAAGAGAATACATATTCAATTTTCAGTTCCCACTCCAAATAGGCATCTGGATCTCTCCTTCCTTTGAATGGGGGAATATTCAGCTTCACTCCTTCAATCCGGTTTCGCCTAGGTTCACCATCATTATCTCCTCTTCTCCTATTCTCCTCATTATTTCCACGATTCTCAAGTACCTCAATCCTCCCATATAACTCCTCTGTATGTTCTCTCAACATTCTTTGTACTTGGTTTGTAATTGCTTCAATCATGAGTCTATTACCTCCTCCATTAGGAGGGGTTTCTTCACCTCCTGTACCTGCCATTTAATCAGAAAAAATAAAATTGAAGTAATAAGCCCTCACCACTCTTCTCACGTGTTTACACTCAAGAATGTACACTTGTGTTTAGTGCTCTCTTTTCTGGCTTTTTCTCTAATGTGCACACAGCCTTTTACCTCTCTTGTACTCTCCTTGGGTTCTTAACAAAATCAAATAAGACTCTTTTTCTTCTTTTTTTTATTTTTTTTTTCAAGAACAGTCCACACAATGTAGCAAAAATTTGGTACGTATCAGGTGCAGTTTGGAAAACAGTTGAACAACAAAATTTACCAACAAAAGGCTCCAATTTACCCTGATGTATCAGACTTCAAACACCACTACCTCACAAAACAGCAAACGCAAAAGGCCAAACAAAAACAAAACTCAAATGCAATTTAATGCCCTAAAGTTGCAGAAATAATCCTTCACAAAAACAGCCAATATATCATCTTACAATTGGTTAAGTTTTTGTCCTAAATAGATGAATCATTCAGCCATAACCTTTTCTTTTGTTTTTTTTTCTTCTCTTTTTTTTTCTTTTCTTTCTTTTGTGTTTTTTTTATAGGCTTAACTTTTGCAATGACTTAGGCAGGGTGATTATCAATATCGGATGATGTTATTGGCACTAAGAACAAAAGGAAGGATGTTACTAATTTCTCCAAGCCAGCCAACGTCACACCACTGTATCTCACGCTGCATAACTCCGAAGTGAACGATTCGACATCCAGGTGAAAGTTCACGTTCTGAGGAGCAATTTTCACTCATGAATCACCGAAATTGACTCTGTAAAACGTGAGTTATGAGTGAAAGGAAATTGCATCTCAGACAGCAAAGTACTGCGCCCTAGAAGCTTGAAGCAGTGTCAAAAACCTAGTCCTAACAACTAGCTTTGATCCCAGATGACGTGAATTCCCCTTGCCACGAATTCAGAATGGACCCATTAGGATTATTTGTTAGAATGGAAAAACAAAAAGGTAAGAATTGGGGATGATGGTGGTTTTGGGGGAGACGCCACTCTGACAGAGGATTCATATCATAAGAAGAGGAAGAAGAAGGAGAGTAACTAGAAGAAGTGGAAGAAGGAGAAGAAAAGGAAGAAGAAGAAGATGTGGAAAGTGAAGAAGGTGAACAAGAGGAGGAAGAAGAAGTAGTGGAAGGAGGTGAGATGAAGAAGAAGAATTGGAACAAGGAGAAAAGGAGGAAAAGGAAGAAGGAGGGGAAGGGAAGGGAAGAAGAAGCAGAAGAAGTGGAATCTGGAGGAGAAGAGGAAGAAGAGGAAGAAGAAGAAGAAGTGTAAGCATAAGATTTGGGTGAAGGAGAAGAAGAGGAAGAGCAACAATGGGAAGCAACAGAAGTGGGGGATGGAGAAAAAGAGGAAGGAGAAGACGAAAAGGAAAGAAGAAGAAGTTGTGGAAGGAGAAGAAATGGAAGAAGAGGAAGAAGAAGAAGTGTAAGCAGAAGAAGCGGAAGAAGAAGACGAAAATGAAGAAGAACAACAAGTAGAAGTAGAAGAAGGGGTAGAAGGAGAGAATAAGAGGAATAGGAGGAAGTAGTGGAATGAAACGAGATGAAGAAGAAGTGGAAGAAGGAGAAGAGGAGGAGGAAGAAGAGGTGGCAGAAGGAGAAGAAGAGGAAGAAGAAGAACTGGTAGAACGAGAAGAAAAGGAAGAAGTGCAAGTGGAAGAAGGAGAACAATAGGAAGAAGAAGAAGAAATGGAAGAATGAGAAAAAGAGGAGGAAGAAGATGCAATGGAAGGAAAGGGGATGAAGAAGAAGTGGAACAAGGAGGAGGAAGAAGATGCAATGGAAGGAAAGGGGATGAAGAAGAAGTGGAACAAGGAGGAGGAAGAAGATGTAATGGAAGGAAAGGGGATGAAGAAGAAGTGGAACAAGGAGGAGAAGAAGAAGGGGAGGAAGAAGAAGTAGTGTAGGCAGAAGAAAGGCAAGAAGGAGAAGAGAGGGAAGAAGAAGAAGAAGTGGATGTAGTAGAAGTGGAGGAAGGTGAACAAGAGGAAGAAGAAGAAGTAGTTGAAGGAGTGGGGATGATGAAGAAGAAGTGGAAGAAGGACAACAAGAGGTAGAAATTGATGAGGACACAACTACAAACAAAGACAGTAATGTGCTTGAAGGACTTGGGACACCTATGACAAAGGCAAGAGCTAGGAAAGCAAGAGAAGCTTTAAAACAAGTGGTAGCAACAATTCTGGAAGCTGCACCTAATGAAAAGGACATAGAGGCAAAATTAATTCAATGCATGGTCATCATTGAAGATTCATGAAATAGAGGATGTTGCTGCAAAGTTATTTTAATAAAAGTGGGTTTAATTAAATAAAGTTGTAAAAAGTGTTGGTACTGTTGTGTTATTTGCCATGCTTTAAAAACAGTTTATTTTAATTTTTCTTTTATTTTGGAGTGTTGAATTTTAGTGGTTGGCTAGTTTTCCTTCAGTGTGGCTGTTGCCTTTTCATATGCACTAGTAGGGAGGTTATTTAATAAATAAGCCTCAATCAATGTTAGTAAATGGTGCATTTATTTCTTGGCTTTATGGAATTCCTATATGTATTGCATTTCAATGGAAATAGAGAGACTTTTGCTTTGGATAAAACTTTTCTTGAGAGAGTGTATCTCCTAGGTTCTTGGCTGAACCAAGCTTGAGACTTATCAAGGGCCTTCCACCCCTTGTCGCGTCTTTGAGACTTACCTTCCTTCCCGGAAGTGGCGTCTCCCCCAAAACCACCATCATCCCCAATTCTTACCTTTTTGTTTTTCCATTCTAACAAATAGTCCTAATCGGTCCGTTCTAAATTCGTGGCAAGGGGAATTCACGTCATTTGGTATCAGAGCTAGTTGTTAGGACTAGGTTTTGGACACTGCTTCAAGGTTCTAGGGCGCAGTATGTGGCTGTCTGGGACGCAATTTCCTTTCACTCATAACTCACGTTTTATAGAGTCAATTTCGGTGATTCGTGAGTGGAAATTGCTCCTCAAAACATGAAATTTCACCTGGATGTTGAATCGTTCACTTCAGAGTTATGCAGCGTGAGATATAGTGGTGTGACATTGGCTGGCTTGGAGAAATTGGTAACATCCTTCCTTTTGTTCTTAGTGCCAATAACATCATCTGATATTGATAATCACCCTGCCTAAGTCATTGCAAAAGTTAACCCTATAAAAAAAAACACAAAAGAAGGAAAAGAAAAAAAAAGAGAAGAAAAAAAAACAAAAGAAAAGGTTGTGGCTGAATGATTCATCTATTTAGGACAAAAACTTAACCAATTGTAAGGTGATATATTGGCTGTTTTTGTGAAGGATTGTTTCTGCAACTGTTTAGGGCATTAAATTGCATTTGAGTTTTGTTTTTGTTTGGCCTTTTGCTTTCGCTATTTTGTGAGGTAGTGGTGTTTGAAGTCTGATACATTAGGGTAAATTGGAGCCTTTTGTTGGTAAATTTTGTTGTTCAACTGTTTTCCAAACTGCACCTGATACGTTCCAAATTTTTGCTACATTGTGTGGACTGTTTTTGAAAAAAAATAAAAAAAAAAAGAAGAAAAAGAATCTTATATGATTTTGTTAAGAACCCAAGGAGAGTACAAGAGAGGTAAAAGGTTGTGTGCACATTAGAGAAAAAGCCAGAAAAGAGAGCACTAAACACGAATGTACATTTTTTAGTGTAAACACGTGAGAAGAGTGGTGAGGGCCTATTACTTCAATTTTATTTTTTCTGATTAAATGGCAGGTACAGGAGGTGAAGAAACCCCTCCTAATGGAGGAGGTAATACACTCATGATTAAAGCAATTACAAACCAAGTACAAAGAATGTTGAGAGAACATACAGAGGAGTTATATGGGAGGATTGAGGTACTTGAGAATCGTGGAAATAATGAGGAGAATAGGAGAAGAAGAGATAATGATGGTGAACCTAGGCGAAACCGGATTGAAGGAGTGAAGCTGAATATTCCCCCATTCAAAGGAAGGAGTGATCCAGAAGCCTATTTGGAGTGGGAACTAAAAATTGAACATGTATTCTCTTGTAACAACTATACAGAGGAGCAAAAAGTTAAAATGGCAGCTGCTGAATTTTATGATTATGCACTTATTTGGTGGAACAAGTATCAAAGGGAGAGGGTGAGAAATGAAAAACCAATAGTAGATACATGGGCTGAAATGAGGACCATCATGAGGAAGAGATATGTGCCTAGATACAATAGAGATTTGAAGCTTAAACTTCAGAAATTATCTCAAGGCCATAGGAGTGTTGAAGAGTATTTTAAAGACCTGGAAATGACTATGATGCGGGCTAAAGTCAATGAAGATAATGAGGACATTATGGCTCGATTTTTGAGTGGATTAAATAATGAAATCAGAGATGTTGTTGAATTGCAGGAATATATTGAGTTAGAAGATTTGTTGCACAAAGTTGTACAGGTAGAACAATAACTCAAAAGGAAGGGAACTATGAGAAGGGGTTCTTCCAATTTTAACAACACAAATTGGAGGGACAAGTCCAAGAAGGAGGGATCTTCCTTACCTAGGGAACAAGGTTCAAAGTCTTCAAGTTGTAAACACATTCCTAACCCTTGCACTTCTTCTACTTCCAAGATTAATACAATTAAATGTTTTAAATGTTTGGGTAAAGGTCATATTGCTTTAAATTGTCCAAACAAGAAAAGAAAAATTTTGGGGGACAATGAGACTGCAACTATTGAGGTCAAGGGTAAGGTTGAGATTCAAAAAGGAAGCTTATTTCAAACTAGATGTTCAATTGAAGGAAAGATTTGCTCAATCATTATTTATGGAGGAAATTGTACCAATCTGGCTAGTTCAAGATTAGTAACCAAATTGAATTTAGAGACTAGACCACACCCACAACCTTACAAACTTCAAAGTCTTGGTGAAAATGGTGGCATATCTGTGAATAAGCAAGTTGAAGTGAAGTTTTCCATTGGAAAATATGAAGATGTTGTGTTGTGTGATGTGGTGATAGAAATCCAGAGGGGATGAATTCATTTTGCGGATCTATCTAGGTTGGAAGGTAATAAGTTAACAAAACAATGAGAATTGGGTAAACAAGAAAATGGACAGGATGAAAATGGTTTAACGAAGGGATAAATGACACCACTTCCAAGGATGGAAGATAAGTCATATGACGCCACAAGGGTAGTGATTTACCCTTGATAAGTCTAGCAAAACGCCACAAGGAAAAATTCCTTGATAAGTTCTAAAGAGAAATTCATCTCTCACAAAAGGGTAAAACCCAAATATAATTTCACTAATTCAATGGTTGTCCTTTGAGTACAATTCAACCCCTATTTATAGAACTAGGTGACTGTTCAAAATCATAACTCCCAAAAGAAAAATTAAATACTCCATTATCACACAATTATCACATATTATTAATTGCATGTTACATTAATTCCTAAATTAATGAAACGTTACAAAAAATGAAAAGTCATTGTCTGCAGCATTCACATCATTCCCTCCTTCTTCGAAAAGATTTGTCCTCGAATCCATGACTTTATTTTCCTATCAATTTTATTCACTTATATTTAAAATAAACAAAATCAACCTCTAGGATCATATGTAACTTGTAAAAATTCATGCATAAAAGAAGTTTTCCTTTTTGGTTTCCAAACCCAAACATTGGAATCAAGAGGAATTCTTCTTTTAAAATAGACTTGTGCATTTTCTTCAGGAGTTTTAACCTCAACAATGTACTGAATGTACAGTGACTCTGGAAAAGGGATATCCACATTTTTCGTCCTCAAATATGGCAATTTGTGGGTTGTATTGTCATCGTCCTGTGCATTCAAAATACCAATAAAAGAAGAAAAATCATTAGCAGTTTTTATTTTAACGTTCTTTTTCTCTCTTTCTCTTTCCTTTTCTCTCTCTTCCTCTTCACTCTTTTCTTTTTCTATTTTTCTCTTTTCTTCTCTTTCTTTATCTATTTTCTCCTTCAACTTATGTTGATTATCACAAACTTCACTTGGTGTCAGAAATTTCATATTAAGTTTGCGTCCTTCATGCACCAAAGAAACTGAAAGTCTTTCAGAATTTATCCTTTTACCCTGCAACCAAGGTCTCCCTAAAAGAAAATGACATGAGTCCATGGGAGCAATATCGCATGTCACTTCCTCCACATATTTTCCAATAGTGAATCTAAACTTAGTTTGCCTAGGATGAAGACTCGTTGGTAAGTTAAGTTTATTCACCAATCTTTCGCTCACCATGTTGCTATAACTTTCTTCATCAACTGCAAATAAACACAAATCACCTTCGATTAAACACCTTGTATAAAAAATATCCACCATAGTTCCAAACCTAAAGCCGAAGCTCTGATACCAACTGATAGAAATCCAGAGGGCATGAATTCGTTTTGCGGATCTATCTAGGTTGGAAGGTAATAAGTTAACAAAACAATGAGAATTGGGTAAACAAGAAAATGGAAAGGATGAAAATGGTTTAACAAAGGGATAAATGACACCATTTCCAAGGATGGAAGATAAGTAATATGACGCCACAAGGATGCAAGAAGAAGTGCAAGCAGAAAAAGCGGAAGAAGGAGACGAAAATGAAGAAGAACAACAAGTAGAAGTAGAAGAAGTGGTAGAAGGAGAGAATAAGAGGAATAGGAGGAAGTAGTGGAATGAAAGGAGATGAAGAAGAAGAAGTGGAAGAAGGAGAACGGGAGGAGGGAGAAAAGGTGGCAGAAGGAGAAGAAGAGGAAGAAGAAGAACTGGAAGAACGAGAAGAAAAGGAAGAAGTGCAAGTGGAAGAAGGAGAACAATAGGAAGAAGAAGAAGAAGTGGAAGAATGAGAAAAAGAGGAGGAAGAAGAAGCAATGGAAGGAAAGTGGATGAAGAAGAAGTGGAACAAGAAGGAGAAGAAGAAGGGGAGGAAAAAGAATTAGTGTAGGCAGAAGAAGGGCAAGAAGGAGAAGAGAGGGAAGAAGAAGAACAAGTGGATGTAGAAGAAGTGGAAGAAGGTGAACAAGAGGAAGAAGAAGAAGTAGTTGAAGGAGTGGGGATGATGGAGAAGAAGTGGAAGAAGGAGACCAAGAGTTAGGAATGCAAGTGGAAGCAGAAGAAGGAGAAAAGGAGGGATATGACGAAGGAAAGGATGAACAAGAAAGAGATGAAGAGGAAGAAAAGAAAGGAAAGGAGAGGATGAAGAAGAAGTGGAAGAAAGAGAACAAGAGGAGGCAGGAGAAGTGGAAGAAAGATAAGAAGAGGAAGAAGAAGGAGAGTAACCAGAATAAGTGGAAGAAGGAGAAGAAAAGGAAGAAGAAGAAGATGTGGAAGGTGAAGAAGGTGAACAAGAGGAGGAAGAAGAAGTAGTGGAAGGCGGTGAGATGAAGAAGAAGAATTGGAACAAGGAGAAAAGGAGGAAAAGGAAGAAGGAGGGGAAGGGAAGGGAAGAAGAAGCAAAAGAAGTGGAATCTGGAGGAGAAGAGGAAGAAGAAGAAGAAGTGTAAGCATAAGATTTGGGGGAAGGAGAAGAAGAGGAAGAGTAACAATGGGAAGCAACAGAAGTGGGGGATGGAGAAAAACAGGAAGGAGAAGACGGAAAGGAAAGAAGAAGAACTTGTGGAAAGAGAAGAAATGGAAGAAGAGGAAGAAGAAGAAGTGCAAGCAGAAGAAGCGGAAGAAGGAGACGAAAATGAAGAAGAACAACAAGTAGAAGTAGAAGAAGTGGTAGAAGGAGAGAATAAGAGGAATAGGAGGAAGTAGTGGAGTGAAAGGAGATGAAAAAGAAGAAGTGCAAGAAGGAGAATGGGAGGAGGGAGAAGATGTGGCAGAAGGAGAAAAAGAGGAAGAAGAAGAAGTGGAAGAACGAGAAGAAAAGGAAGAAGTGCAAGTGGAAGAAGGAGAACAAGAGGAAGAAGAAGAAGTAGTTGAAGGAGTGGGGATGATGGAGAAGAAGTGGTAGAAGGAGAACAAGAGGTAGAAATGCAGGTGGAAGCAGAAGAAGCAGAAAAAGAGGGATATGATGAAGGAAAGGAAGAAGAAGAAGGACATGAAGAGGAAGAAAAGAAAGGAAAGGAGAGGATGAAGAAAAAGTGGAAGAAAAAGAACAAGAGGAGGCAGGAGAAGTGGAAGAAAGATAAGAAGAGGAAGAAGAACGAGAGTAACTAGAAGGAGTGGAAGAAGGAGAAGAAAAGGAAGAAGAAGAAGATGTGGAAAGTGAAGAAAGTGAACAAGAGGAGGAAGAAGAAGTAGTGGAAGGAGGTGAGACGAAGAATAAGAATTGGAACAAGGAGGAAAGGAGGAAAAGGAAGAAGGAGGGGAAGGGAAGGGAAGAAGAAGCAAAAGAAGTGGAATCTGGAGGAGAAGAGGAAGAAGAAGAAGAAGTGTAAGCATAAGATTTGGGGGAAGGAGAAGAAGAGGAAGAGCAACAATGGGAAGCAACAGAAGTGGGGGATGGAGAAAAAGAGGAAGGAGAAGACGAATAGGCAAGAAGAAGAAGTTGGGGAAGGAGAAGAAATGGAAGAAGAGGAAGAAGAAGAACTGCAAGCAGAAGAAGCGGAAGAAGGAGACGAAAATGAAGAAGAACAACAAGTAGAAGTAGAAGAAGTGGTAGAAGGATAGAATAAGAGGAATAGGAGGAAGTAGTGGAATGAAAGGAGAAGAAGAAGAAGAAGTGGAAGAAGGAGAACGAGAGGAGGGAGAAGAGGTGGCGGAAGAAGAAGAAGAGGAAGAAGAAGAAGTGAAAGAACGAGAAGAAAAGGAAGAAGTGCAAGTGGAAGAAGGAGAAAATTAGGAAGAAGAAGAAGTTGAAGAATGAGAAAAAGAGGAGGAAGAAGAAGCAATGGAAGGAAAGTGGATGAAGAAGAAGTGGAATAAGAAGGAGAAGAAGAAGGGGAGGAAAAAGAAGTAGTGTAGGCAAAAGAAGGGCAAGAAGGAGAAGAGAGGGAAGAAGAAGAACAAGTGGATGTAGTAGAAGTGGAAGAAGGTGAACAAGAGGTAGAAGAAGAAGTAGTTGAAGGAGTGAAGATGATGGAGAAGAAGTGGAAGAAGGAGAACAAGACGTAGAAATGCAAGTGGAAGCAGAAGAAGGAGAAAAAGAGGGATATGACGAAGGAAAGGAAGAAGAAGAAGGACATGAAGAGGAAGAAAAGAAAGGAAAGGAGAGGATGAAGAAGAAATGGAAGAAAGAGAACAAGATGAGGCAAGAGAAGTGGAAGAAAGATAAGAAGAGGAAGAAGAAGGAGAGTAACCAGAAGAAGTGGAAGAATGAGAAGAAAAGGGAGAAGAAGAAGATGTGGAAAGTGAAGAAGGTAAACAAGAGGAGGAAGAAGAAGTAGTGGAAGGAGATGAGATGAAGAAGACGAATTGGAACAAGGAGAAAAGGAGGAAAAGGAAGAAGGAGGGGAAGGGAAGGGAAGAAGAAGCAGAAGAAGTGGAATCTGGATGAGAAGAGGAAGAAGAAGAAGAAGTGTAAGCATAAGATTTGGGGGAAGGAGAAGAAGAGGAAGAGCAACAATGGGAAGCAACAGAAGTGGGGGATGGAGAAAAAGAGGAAGGAGAAGACGGAAAGGAAAGAAGAAGAAGTTGTGATGCATTCTCCCCAAGCAAGGGCCCTATCACTAGGGCCATGGCTAGGAGAGTAGAAGAAGACATGGCTAGAGTAGAGGGAGGAAGATCTCACCTCCATATGACCATCAAGTTATGCAAGCCATGACTTATTTACTTGTAATTTTTATTTTAGGAACCTAGGATTTTATTTTGGACATGTATTAGTCCATTTAATTTTCTAGGAGGTGTCTTAGTAATAGGAAGGGGTAAGATTAGCTTTTGGGCCTTTATTTAGGAAATAAGGGGGTAGTTTGATAACTACACCCTCTTTTGCTAAATAAAACCCAAAACTAATAAAGGAGTAATCTTGGCCCTTGGATGAGGTAGCTTGGGCACCAATTCTCATCTAAAGGAGGGTATTGATTGGACTTTGGGCTTCAATCCTCCTCCCTTGGATGACTCCTTTTAATCCTAGCCCTTCATTTCCTTCATGACTTGTCCAAGAGGTTAGCTCCCTCTATAAAAAGGTGCTCCTTCACACTCTTGTATTTTTTACACTTGATTGAATGGAAAAACCTTGAGTTGGCCAAAATTCTCTTAGTGTACACCCTTCTCTCTTTGAGAATTCCTTAGGTTTTTATCAAGGGTTCCATCCCTTGTGGCAAACTTTCCCTCTTAGGCTTATCTTAACTTAAGTGGCGCCTAAAACCACCTCACTTCTTACCTCTCCACAAACCATTTCACCAAAGAAGAAAACCTCTAGAAAAAGATCAAGGGAGGCATGCATCAAGTTGTGGAAGGAGAAGAAATGGAAGAAGAGGAAGAAGAAGAAGTGGAAGCAGAAGAAGGAGACGATGGCAATTTGATAAGAAAGCCATACACCATGATCATTCCAATAACATCATCCTCACTCATAGGGATAAGCGCATTAAGTTGTGTCCTCTAACACCTTCATAAGTGGCGGAGGACCGACTCATCATGAAACATAAGAGAGATGAGGACAAAAAAAAAAGCAAAGTTCTACCCCTAAAGCTTGAAAGGGGTAAAGAGGTTGAGTTGGAAGTTGGTGCCCCTTCCAAGAAAGTCATTAGTAAAGGGAGTTTATTTGCGACAAAATTGGATTTAAAGGAAGCCCCCTTAACTAACAGACCTTTCTATCTCCTCCTTTGCAAAGAGGCATCTCCCATTTCTTCCCCCTCCACTTTTTTCCCTTCTAGTTCTAGCACTGCCATAGAACTTGGACCTGAGAACCTACCTCAAGAGGTTCAAGAGCTTTTAAAGGAGTTTGGTGATATATTCCCTAATGAAGTTCCCAAAGGACTTCCTCCAATTAGGGGTATAGAACACCAAATAGACTTGGTACCTGGGGCTAGCCTGCCTAATAGGCCTGCTTATAGGACTAATCCCATGGAGACCAAGGAGATTGAATCTCAAGTCCAAGAACTATTGGAGAAGGGTTGGGTTCAAGAGAGCCTAAGCCCTTGTGCTTTATGACATCACCATCAAATATAGGCACCCTATCCCTAGGCTTGATGACATGCTTTATGAATTGCATGGGGCCCAATTATTTTCAAAAATTGATCTTAAGAGTGGTTATCACCAAATCCGCATTAAGGAAGGTGATGAGTGGAAAACCGCTTTTAAGACCAAGTTTGGGTTGTATGAGTGGTTGGTAATGCCCTTTGGGCTTACCAATCCCCCAAGCACCTTCATGAGGCTTATGAATCATGTCCTTAGGGATTGCTTAGGAAAATTTTGTGTTGTTTATTTTGATGACATCTTAGTGTATAGCAAGAGCCTAGATGAACATGTAGGCCATCTTAGGCGCGTCTTTTGCATTCTTAGGTCACACCAACTCTATGGAAATCTTGAAAAATGTAATTTTTGTGTGGAGAGTGTGGTGTTCTTAGGTTTTATAGTTAACAAAAATGGGGTTCAAGTAGACCCCGACAAAATCAAAGTCATCCAAGAATGGCCCACCCCAAAAAGTGTGACTGAGATCAAGAGTTTTCATGGTCTCGCGAGCTTTTACAGGCACTTTCTCCACACTTTTCTCACCAATCAATGATTTGGTGAAGAAGGATACTCCTTTCCTTTGGGGGGAAAAACAACAAAAAGCCTTTGAACTTATCAAAGAGAAACTGACCCATGCACCAGTTTTAGCTCTTCCTGACTTTTCTAAAACTTTTGAGCTAAAGTGTGATGCATCAGGAGTGGGTGTGGGAGCTGTGTTGTTACAAGGTGGTCATCCTGTGACTTATTTTAGTGAAAAACTAAATGGAGCCGCCTTAAACTACCCCACCTATGATAAAGAGTTTTACTCTTTGATAAGGGCCCTTCAAACTTGGGAACATTATCTTGTACCCAAGGAGTTCATCATTCATAGTGACCATGAGTCACTTAAGTATTTGAAGGGTCAAGGCAAGCTTAATAAAAGGCATGCTAAATGGGTAGAGTTTCTTGAGAGTTTCCCTTATATCATCAAATACAAGAAAGGAAAACATAATGTGGTGGCTGATGCTTTGTCTCGTAGACATACCCTTTACACCACCTTAAGTGCAAAGATTCTTGGATTTGATAATATTAGAGAAATGTATCTTTCTGATAAGGATTTTGGATCCATTTATGCTGCCTCTACATTTGCATGTAAAACCCAAAATGGGTTCTTTGTGAGTGAGGGGTACCTTTTCAAAGGTAGCAGACTTTGTGTAACCCAAGGATCTATGAGAAATCTGTTGACAAAAGAGAGCTATGAGGGTGGGCTCATGGGTCATTTTGGAATTAACAAAACTCTTCTGCTTTTACAAGAAAAATTCTTTTGGCCCCATATGAAGATAAACGTCTATAGACATTATCGTAGATGCATTGCTTGCTTGCAAGCTAAGTCTAAGACAATGGCTCATGGATTGTACACACCCTTACCTACTCCTTCTGCACCTTGGCTGGATATTAGTATGGATTTCATCCTTGGCCTGCCTCGAACCCAACGAGGTGCAGACTCTATCTTTGTAGTGGTAGATAGATTTTCAAAAATGGCTCACTTTATACCATGCCACAAGATAGATGATGCAAGCAACATTGCGAGACTTTTCTTTAAAGAAGTTGTCTGTTTACATGGAATTCCCCAATCCATAGTCTCTGATAGAGATGTGAAGTTCCTTAGCCATTTTTGGAAAACATTGTGGGCAAGGCTAGGAACTAAACTCTTATTTTCTACCACATGTCACCCCCAAACTGATGGGCAGACTGAGGCAGTAAATAGATCTCTATCTACTATGCTTAGGACACTTCTTCAAGGAAATCACAAGTCTTGGGATCAATACCTACCCCATATTGAGTTTGCATACAACCGGGTGGTTCAAAGGACCACCAAGCATTCTCCCTTTGAAGTTGTTTATGGCTTCAACCCCCTTACTCCTCTTGATATCTTGCCCTTACCCTTCCCTTCTTCTGTTCAGAAAGAAGGAATAGTAAGAGCGGATTTTGTTAAAAAATTACATGAAAGGGTAAAGGCCAACATTGAACATCATTCAAAGGAGTATGCTAGTAAAGCCAATAGGGGCAGGAAAGAAATTATCTTCAATGAAGGGGATTGGGTATGCTTCATTTGAGGAAGGATCGCTTCCCTATTCAAAGGAAATCCAAGCTTAGCCCCCGAGGAGATGGTCCCTTTCAAGTCCTCAAGAGAGTGAACAACAATGCATACATATTAGATCTCCCTGAGGACTATGGTGTCAGTACTACCTTTAATGTTTGTGATTTGATCCCTTTTGTAGGTACTGATGAAGAAGAGGAGGACCTATCAGATTTGAGGTCAAATCCTTCCCAAGGGGGAGGGGATGATGCATTCTCCCCAAGCAAGGGCCCTACCACTAGGGCCATGGCTAGGAGAATAGAAGAAGACATGGCTAGAGTAGAGGGAGGAAGATCTCACCTCCATATGACCATCAAGTTATGCAAGCCATGACTTATTTACTTGTAATTTTTATTTTTAGGAACCTAGGATTTTATTTTGGACATGTATTAGTCCATTTAATTTTCTAGGAGGTGTCTTAGTAATAAGAAGGGGTAAGATTAGCTTTTGGGCCTTTATTTAGGAAATAAGGGGGTAGTTTGATAACTACACCCTCTTTTGCTAAATAAAACCCAAAACTAATAAAGGAGTAATCTTGGCTCTTGGATGAGGTAGCTTGGGCACCAATTCTCATCTAAAGGAGGGTATTGATTGGACTTTGGGCTTCAATCCTCCTCCCTTGGATGACTCCTTTTAATCCTAGCCCTTCATTTCCTTCATGACTTGTCCAAGAGGTTAGCTCCCTCTATAAAAAGGTGCTCCTTCACACTCTTGTATTTTTTACACTTGATTGAATGGAAAAACCTTGAGTTGGCCAAAATTCTCTTAGTGTACACCCTTCTCTCTTTGAGAATTCCTTAGGTTTTTATCAAGGGTTCCATCCCTTGTGGCAAACTTTCCCTCTTAGGCTTATCTTAACTTAAGTGGCGCCTAAAACCACCTCACTTCTTACCTCTCCACAAACCATTTCACCAAAGAACAAAACCTCTAGAAAAAGATCAAGGGAGGCATGCATCAAGTTGTGGAAGGAGAAGAAATGGAAGAAGAGGAAGAAGAAGAAGTGGAAGCAGAAGAAGGAGACGAAAATGAAGAAGAACAATATGTAGAAGTAGAAGAAGTGGTAGAAGGAGAGAATAAGAGGAATAGGAGGAAGTATTGGAATGAAAGGAGACGAAGAAGAAGAAGTGGAAGAAGGAGAACGGGAGGAGGGAAAAGAGGTGGCAGAAGGAGAAGAAGAGGAAGAAGAAGAAGTGGAAGAACGAGAAGAAAAGGAAGAAGTGCAAGTGGAAGAAAGAGAAAAATAGGAAGAAGAAGAAGAAGTTCTAGAATGAGAAAAAAAAGGAGGAAGAAGAAGCAATGGAAGGAAAGTGGATGAAGAAGAAGTGGAACAAGGAGGAGAAGAAGAAGGGGAGGAAGAAGAAGTAGTGTAGGCAGAAGAAGGGCAAGAAGGAGAAGAGAGGGAAGAAGAAGAACAAGTGGATGTAGTAGAAGTGGAAGAAGGTGAACAAGAGGAAGAAGAAGAAGTAGTTGAAGGAGTGGGGATGATGGAGAAGAAGTGGAAGAAGGAGAACAAGAGGTAGAAATGCAAGTGGAAGAAGAAGGAGGAGAAAAAGAGGGATATGACGAAGGAAAGGAAGAAGTAGACGGACATGAAGAGGAAGAAAAAAAAGGAAAGGAGAGGATGAAGAAGAAGTGGAAGAAAGAGAACAAGAGGAGGCAGGACAAGAGGAGAGTAAGAAGAAGGAGAGTAACTAGAAGTACTGGAAGAAAGAGAAGAAAAGGAAGAAGAAGAAGATGTGGAAAGTGAAGAAGGTGAACAAGAGGAGGAAGAAGAAGGAGTGGAAGGAGGTGAGATGAAGAAGAAGAATTGGAACAAGGAGAAAAGGAGGAAAAGGAAGAAGGAGGGAAAGGGAAGAAGAAGTGGAATCTGGAGGAGAAGAGGAAGAAGAAGAAGAAGTGTAAGCATAAGATTTGGGGGAAGGAGAAAAAGAGGAAGAGCAACAATGGGAAGCAACAGAAGTGGGGGATGGAGAAAAAGAGGAAGGAGAAGACGGAAAGGAAAGAAGAAGAAGTTGTGGAAGGGGAAGAAATGGAAGAAGAGGAAGAAGAAGAAGTGCAAGCAGAAGCAGCGGAAGAAGGAGACGAAAATGAAGAAGAACAACAAGTAGATGTAGAAGAAGTGGTAGAAGGAGAGAATAAGAGGAATAGGAGGAAGTAGTGGAATGAAAGGAGATGAAGAAGAAGAAGTGGAAGAAGGAGAATGGCAGGAGGGAGAAGAGGTGGCAGAAGGAGAAGAAGAGGTAGAAGAAGAAGTGGAAGAACGAGAAGAAAAGGAACAAGTGCAAGTGGAAGAAGGAGAACAATAGGAAGAAGAAGAAGAAGTGGAAGAATGAGAAAGAAAGGAGGAAGAAGAAGCAATGGAAGGAAAGGGGATGAAGAAGAAGTGGAACAAGGAGGAGAAGAAGAAGGGGAGGAAGAAGAAGTATTGTAGGCAGAAGAAGGGCAAGAAGGAGAAGAGAGGGAAGAAGAAGAACAAGTGGATGTAGTAGAAGTGGAAGAAGCTGAACAAGAGGAAGAAGAAGAAGTAGTTGAAGGAGTGGGGATGATGGAGACGAAATGGAAGAAGGAGAACAAGAGGTACAAATGCAAGTGGAAGCAGAAGAAGGAGAAAAAGAGGGATATGACGAAGGAAAGGAAGAAGAAGAAGGAGATGAAGAGGAAGAAAAGAAAGGAAAGGAGAGGATGAGAGGAAGTGGAAGAAAGAAAACAAGAGGAGGCAGGAGAAGTGGAAGAAAGATAAGAAGAGGAAGAAGAAGAACAGTAACTAGCAGAAGTGGAAGAAGGAGAAGAAAAGGAAGAAGAAGAAGATGTGGAAAGTGAGGAAGGTGAACAAGAGAACAAGGAGAAAAGGAGGAAAAGGAAGAAGGAGGGGAAGGGAAGGGAAGAAGAAGCAGAAGAAGTGGAATCTGGAGGAGAAGAGGAAGAAGAAGAAGAAGTGTAAGCATAAGATTTGGGGGAAGGAGAAGAAGAGTAAGAGCAACTATAGGAAGCAACAGAAGTGGGGGATGGAGAGAAAGAGGAAGGAGAAGACGGAAAGGAAAGAAGAAGAAGTTGTGGAAGGAGAAGAAATGGAAGAAGAGGAAGAAGAAGAAGTGTAAGCTAAAGAAGCGGAAGAAGGAGACGAAAAGGAAGAAGAACAACAAGTAGAAGTAGAAGAAGTGGTAGAAGGAGAGAATAAGAGGAATAGGAGGAAGTAGTGGAATGAAAGGAGATGAAGAAGAAGAAGTGGAAGAAGGAGAACGGGAGGAGGGAGAAGAGGTGGCAGAAGGATAAGAAGAGGAAGAAGAAGAAATGGAAGAACGAGAAGAAAAGGAAGAAGTGGAAGTGGAAGAAGGAGAACAATAGGAAGAAGAAGAAGAAGTGGAAGAATGAGAAACAGAGGAGGAAGAATAAGCAATGGAAGGAAAGGGGATGAAGTAGAAGTGGAACAAGGAGGAGAAGAAGAAGGGGAGGAAGAAGAAGTAGTGTAGGCAGAAGAAGGGCAAGAAGGAGAAGAGAGGGAAGAAGAAGAAGTGGAAGAAGGTGAACAAGAGGAAGAAGAAGAACTAGTTGAAGGAGTGGGGATGATGGAGAAGAAGTGGAAGAAGGAGAACAAGAGGTAGAAATGCAAGTGGAAGCAGAAGAAGGAGAAAAAGAGGGATATGACGAAGGAAAGGAAGAAGAAGAAGTCCATGAAGAGGAAGAAAAGAAAGGAAAGGAGAGGATGAAGAAGAAGTGGAAGAAAGAGAACAAGAGGAGGCAGGAGAAGTGGAAGAAAGATAAGAAGAGGAAGAAGAAGGAGAATAACCAGAAGAAGTGGAAGAAGGAGAAGAAGTGGAAGAAGGAGAAGAAATGGAAGAAGAAGAAGATGTGGAAAGTGAAGAAGGTGAACAAGAGGAGGAAGAAGAAGTGGTGGAAGGAGGTGAGATGAAGAAGAAGAATTGGAACAAGGAGAAAAGGAGGAAAAAGAAGAAGGAGGGGAAGGGAAGGGAAGAAGAAGCAGAAGAAGTGGTATCTGGAGGAGAAGAGGAAGAAGAAGAAGAAGTGTAAGCATAAGATTTGGGGGAAGGAGAAGAAGAGGAAGAGCAAGAATGGGAAGCAACAGAAGTGAGGGATGGAGAAAAAGAGGAAGGAGAAGACAGAAAAGAAAGAAGAAGAAGTTGTGGAAGGAGAAGAAATGGAAGAAGAGGAAGAAGAAGAAGTGTAAGCAGTAGAAGCGGAAGGAGACAAAAATGAAGAAGAACAACAAGTAGAAGTAGAAGAAGTGGCAGAAGTAGTGGAATGAAAGGAGATGAAGAAGAAGAAGTGGAAGAACGAGAAGAAAAGGAAGAAGTGCAAGTGGAAGAAGGAGAACAATAGGAAGAAGAAGCAATGGAAGGAAAGTTGATGAAGAAGAAGTGGAACAAGGAGCAGAAGAAGAAGGGGAGGAAGAAGAAGTAGTGTAGGCAGAAGAAGGGCAAGAAGGAGAAGAGAGGGAAGAAGAAGAACAAGTGGATGTAGTACGAGTGGAAGAAGATGAAAGGGAGGAAGAAGAAGAAGTAGTTGAAGGAGTGGGGATGATGGAGAAGAAGTGGAAGAAGGAGAAGAAGAGGTAGAAATGCAATTGGAAGCAGAAGAAGGAGAAAAAGAGGGATATGACGAAGGAAAGGAAGAAGAAGAAGTACATGAAGAGGAAGAAAAGAAAGGAAAGGAGAGGATGAAGAAGAAGTGGAAGAAAGAGAACAAGAGGAGGCAGGAGAAGTGGAAGAAAGATAAGAAGAGGAAGAAGAAGGAGAATAACCAGAAGAAGTGGAAGAAGGAGAAGAAATGGAAGAAGAAGAAGATGTGGAAAGTGAAGAAGGTGAACAAGAGGAGGAAGAAGAAGTGGTGGAAGGAGGTGAGATGAAGAAGAAGAATTGGAACAAGGAGAAAAGGAGGAAAAGGAAGAAGGAGGGGAAGGGAAGGGAAGAAGAAGCAAAAGAAGTGGTATCTGGAGGAGAAGAGGAAGAAGAAGAAGAAGTGTAAGCATAAGATTTGGGGGAAGGAGAAGAAGAGGAAGAGCAAGAATGGGAAGCAACAGAAGTGAGGGATGGAGAAAAAGAGGAAGGAGAAGACAGAAAAGAAAGAAGAAGAAGTTGTGGAAGGAGAAGAAATGGAAGAAGAGGAAGAAGAAGAAGTGTAAGCAGTAGAAGCGGAAGAAGGAGACAAAAATGAAGAAGAACAACAAGTAGAAGTAGAAGAAGTGGCAGAAGTAGTGGAATGAAAGGAGATGAAGAAGAAGAAGTGGAAGAACGAGAACGGGAGGAGGGAGAAGAGGTGGCAGAAGGAGTAGAAGAGGAAGAAGAAGAAGTGGAAGAATGAGAAGAAAAGGAAGAAGTGCAAGTGGAAGAAGGAGAACAATAGGAAGAAGAAGAAGAAGTGGAAGAATGAGAAAAAGAGGAGGAAGAAAAAGCAATGGAAGGAAAGGGGATGAAGAAGAAGTGGAACAAGAAGGAGAAGAAGAAGGGGAGGAAGAAGAAGTAGTGTAGGCAGAAGAAGGGCAAGAAGGAGAAGTGAAGGAAGAAGAAGAACAAGTGCATGTAGTAGAAGTGGAAGAAGGTGAACAAGAGGAAGAAGAAGAAGTAGTTGAAGGAGTGGGGATGATGGAGAAGAAGTGGAAGAAGGAGAACAAGAGGTTGAAATGCATGTGGAAGTGATGTGATCTTTGATGATCACGTGCCCAAAGGATCCTTTCTAAGGTCACTTGGAAGGGCAATGGATTTATGGAAAGGAAAGGAATGCGGTGAGGCGCCACAAATACTAGGTTTGATAAGCCAAAGGGGAGAGGCCACAAGGGAGGGGTCCCTTGATAACTCTTAGAAGCTCTCACAAAGGAGAAAGAGGGACACTCAAAGGTAAGAACCTCAACCAATATGGTCTCTAGGATTAAATTCAAGTGTAAAAAATACAAGTGAGGGAGGAGCTCCTATTTATAGAGGTAGCTAACCTCTTGAACAAGATAACCTAAAAAAGAAGGGCTAGGATTAAAAGGAGAGATCTAAGGGAGGAGAATTGAGAAACAATTCCCTCCTTAGATCATCAAACTTGGTGCCCAAGTTTCTCAAACCAAGAGCCAAGATTCCTTCTTATTAGCTTAGGGGGTTTATGTAAGAAAAGAGGTGTGTAGATATCAAGGCTACCCCTTATTTCCTTCATAAAGACCCAAAAAGCTAAATCCACCCTCTAAATTCCTAAGACACCTCCTAAAAATAAAAAATGGACTAAATACATGTCTCAAATTAAATTCTTAATGCTCCTAAAAATTAAAATAAAGGAAAATTACATTTTATTAACTAAAGTCCCTAGCCTGATATCTTCACTCTCCATAGGAGGTGAAGTCTTCCTTTGTCTGCAAGGGCTAGGTCTTCTTCAATCCTTCTAGCCATGGCCCTAGTGATAGGTCCTTGGCTAGGCATGGTCACATCAGGAAGCAAAAGAAGGAGAAAAAGAGGGATATGACAAAGAAAAGGAAGAAGAAGAAGGAGATGAAGAGAAAGAAAAGAAAGGAAAGGAGAGGATGAAGAAGAAGTGGAAGAAAGAGAACAAGAGGACGCAGGAGAAGTGGAAGTAAGATAAGAAGGGCAAGAAGAAGGAGAATAACTACAAGAAGTGGAAGAAGGAGAAGAAAATGAAGAAGAAGAAGATGTGGAAAGTGAAGAAGTTGAAGAAGGTGAACAAGAGGACGAAGAAGAAGTAGTGGAAGGAGGTGAGACAAAGAAGAAGAATTGGAACAAGGAGGAAAAGGAAGAAGGAGGGGAAGGGAAGGGAAGGGAAGAAGAAGTAGAAGAGGTGGAACCTGGAGGAGAAGAGGAAGAAGAAGAAGAAGTGTAAGCGTAAGATTTGGGGGAAGGAGAAGAAGAAGAAGTGGTAGAAGGAGAGAATAAGACGAATAGGAGGAAGTAGTGGAATGAAAGGAGATGACGAAGAAGATGTGGAAGAAGGAGAATGGGAGGAGGGAGAAGAGGTGGCAGAAGGAGAAGAAGAGGAAAAAGAAGAAGTGGAAGAACGAGAAGAAAAGGAAGAAGTGCAAGTGGAAGAAAGAGAACAATAGGAAGAAGAAGAAGAAGCAGAAGAATGAGAAAAAGAGGAGGAAGAAGAAGCAATGGAAGGAAAGGGGAATGAAGAAGAAGTGGAACAAGGAGGAGAAGAAGAAGGGGAGGAAGAAGAAGTAGTTGAAGGAGTGGGGATGAAGTGGAAGAAGGAGAACAAGAGGTAGAAATGCAAGTAGAAGCAAAAGAAGGAGAAAAAGAGGGATATGACGAAGGACAGGAAGAAGAAGAAGGAGATGAAGAGGAAGAAAAGAAAGGAAAGGAGAGGATGAAGAAGAAGTGGAAGAAAGAGAACAAGAGGAGGCAGGAGAAGTGGAAGAAAGATAAGAAGAGGAAGAAGAAGGAGAGTAACTAGAAGAAGTGGAAGAAGGAGAAGAAAAGGAAGAAGAAGAAGATGTGGAAAGTGAAGAAGTTGAAGAAGGTGAACAAGAGGAGGAAGAAGAAGTAGTGGAAGGAGGTGAGATGAAGAAGAAGAATTCGAACAAGGAGAAAAGGTGGAAAAGGAAGAAGGAGGGGAAGGGAAGGGAAGAAGAAGCAGAAGACGTGGAACCTGGAGGAGAAGAGGAAGAAGAAGAAGAAGTGTAAGCATAATGATGCATTCTCCCCAAGCAAGGGCCCTATCACTAGGGCCATGGCTAGGAGAATAGAAGAAGACATGGCTAGAGTAGAGGGAGGAAGATCTCACCTCCATATGACCATCAAGTTATGCAAGCCATGACTTATTTACTTGTAATTTTTATTTTAGGAACCTAGGATTTTATTCTGGAATGTATTAGTCCATTTAATTTTCTAGGAGGTGTCTTAGTAATAAGAAGGGGTAAGATTAGCTTTTGGGCCTTTATTTAGGAAATAAGGGGGTAGTTTGATAACTACACCCTCTTTTGCTAAATAAAACCCAAAACTAATAAAGGAGTAATCTTGGCCCTTGGATGAGGTAGCTTGGGCACCAATTCTCATCTAAAGGATGGTATTGATTGGACTTTGGGCTTCAATCCTCCTCCCTTGGATGACTCCTTTTAATCCCAGCCCTTCATTTCCTTCATGACTTGTCCAAGAGGTTAGCTCCCTCTATAAAAAGGTGCTCCTTCACACTCTTGTATTTTTTACACTTGATTGAATGGAAAAACCTTGAGTTGGCCAAAATTCTCTTAGTGTCCACCCTTCTCTCTTTGAGAATTCCTTAGGTTGTTATCAACGGTTCCATCCCTTGTGGCAAACTTTCCCTCTTAGGCTTATCTTACCTTAAGTGGCGCCTAAAACCACCTCACTTCTTACCTCTCCACAAACCATTTCACCAAAGAAGAAAACCTCTAGAAAAAGATCAAGGGAGGCATGCATCACATAAGATTTGGGGGAAGGAGAAGAAGAGGAAGAGCAACAATGGGAAGCGACAGAAGTGGCGAATGGAGAAAAAGAGGAAGGAGAAGAGGGAAAGCAAAAGAAGAAGAAGTTGTGGAAGGAGAAGAAATGGAAGAAGAGGAAGAAGAAGAAGTGTAAGAAGAAGATGCAGAAGAAGGAGACAAAAATGAAGAAGAACAACAAGTAGAAGTAGAAGAAGTGGTAGAAGTAGTGGAATGAAAGGAGATGAAGAAGCAGAAGTGGAAGAAGGAGAACGAGAGGAGGGAGAAGAGGTGGTAGAAGGAGAACAAGAGGAAGAAGAAGAAGTGGAAGCACGAGAAGAAAAGGAAGAAGTGCAAGTGGAAGAAGGAGAACAATAGGAAGAAGAAGAAGAAGTGGAAGAATGAGCAAAAGAGAAGAAGAAGAAGTGGAAGAATGAGCAAAAGAGGAGGAAGAAGAAGCAATGGAAGGAAAGGGGATGAAGAAGAAGTGGAACAAGGAGGAGAAGAAGAAGGGGAGGAAGAAGAAGTAGTGTAGGCAGAAGAAGGGCAAGAAGGAGAAGTGAGGGAAGAAGAAGAACAAGTGGATGTAGTAGAAGTGGAAGAAGGTGAACCAGAGGAAGAAGAAGAAGTAGTTGAAGGAGTGGGGATGATGGAGAAGAAGTGGAAGAAGGAGAACAAGAGGTAGAAATGCAAGTGGAAGCAAAAGAAGGAGAAAAAGATGGATATGACGAAGGAAAGGAAGAAGAAGAAAGAGATTGACGTGAATCCTCTTGCGGAATTAGAATTCTGGATAAGGACCTCCAAGAATTGTATTGGCTGCCTTATGAAAATTTGAACCAAAGAAAGGAAGAATTCATTGAGCAACGAAGCATGGAATCGATTGGAAAGTGAATCAAAGACTTAGCGTGAAATGACGGCTTCAAACAAATGCAGAATTTTGATTAAATATTCCAGTACAGGTTAAAAGACAAATGACGCCCAGTTTGCTAATTGAAAAGAATATAATTCTGACCAGAAAAGGGCAATCAACGCTTGATAGAAATAATTGCAACAAACGCTTCAAAGTTAAATTGATTGAAAATGTGCAGAACGTTGGCTCATTACTAAGAATTATCACAATAAAAGGTTACGCACAAATCAAGCAAAATTGGGGCAGATTTAAATCACAATTTTAGCACTTAATTGGAAACCTAAAATAGATGCAGAAATTCAAAACAAAAACACAGCATGCTGGGTCGAAAATTCTGCGTGAGAATCGACTTCAATTGGAACAATGAACAAAACAGAAAATTGAAGAAACAAGACAGAAAATGGTGAAAGGAGGCGTCACACTTCCAGGAGGAAGATAAGCCTGAGAATACACACACAAAGGTATGGATGGCCTTTGATAATTCTCAAGAAAAATCCTTGGCTGTTTAGAACCCAGGAATAAGCACTCTCAAGAGTCTATTTTTCTGAATCAGTCGTCCCCTCTTGCCCTGCTGAGCGCCCCCCTTATATGGCTGTTTGCTTCCCCAAATTTGATGCAACCCCTAACTTAATTAAAGCTAAATAATTGTCCAATAAAAATACTAACATAACAGCCCAAATAATTAACAAAAATTTGGTCCCTATTTGCCCAAGCTGGCCGCACATTTTTAAGAATTTGTAACAGCCACTTATACAATTTATTTGAAATAATTTACTAATAAAATCAGCCCAAATTATTATAGAGATGTTGGCCGCTGAGCTCCCTCTTCAAACAGGATGCAATTGACAATTTTATCCCCACAGTCTGCAAGATTTGGCTCTCTTTGAAAAATGCCTGTCAACACTTGTTGCAAAGCTTCCTTAGCTCTCTTTGTCCTTGCCCTTGTCATGGGTCCTCCAAGCCCTTCAAGTGCTTCAAGCTTTTTTTCCTTCATGTCCTCATCACTCCCCCCCTCTTGAAGAGGATTTGTCCTCAAATCAGAACCATCTCCATCTGCATCAAAGAGAGTTAAATCAGACACATTAAAAGTATCACTAACATTGTACTCACCAGGTAGATCAACTTTATAGGCATTGTCATTGATCTTTTCTATGACTTGGAAAGGGCCATCTCCCCTTGGTTGGAGTTTTGACTTTCTCTGCTCAGGAAACCTCTCCTTCCTCATGTGTACCTAAACCCAATCACCAGGTTGGAATACCACCTTCTTTCTACCTTTGTTAGCATGCCTTGCATAGCTTTCATTTTTCTTTTCAATTTGAGCTCTCACTTGCTCATGCAACTTCTTCACAAATTCAGCTTTAGCCTGTGCTTCTTTATGCTTAAACAAAGAAATGTTAGGCATAGGCAACAAATCAAGAGGAGTTAAAGGATTAAATCCATATACAATCTCAAATGGTGAACAATTGGTTGTACTATGGATAGCCCTATTATAAGCAAACTCAACCTGAGGTAGACATGCTTCCCAAGATTTAAGATTTGTTTTCAAAACAGCCTAAGCAAGGTGCCTAAAGTCCTATTAACTACCTCAGTTTGCCCATCAGTTTGTGGGTGACAAGTAGTAGAAAACAACAATTTAGTACCAATCTTACCCCACAAGCTCCTCCAAAAGTGACTAAGGAATTTTGCATCCCTATCACTTACAATGCTTCTTGGTAAACCATGAAGTCTTACTATTTCCTTGAAAAACAAATCAGCCACATGACTAGCATCATCTATCTTCTTGCAAGGTACAAAGTGTGCCATCTTGGAAAACCTGTCAACAACAACAAACACAGAATCATTTCCATTCTTTGTTCTAGGCAGCCCTAAAACAAAATCCATAGAAATGCCAGTCCAAGGATATTCTGGAACAAGCAAAGGAGTATACAACCCTTGAGGCTTAACCTTAGATTTAGCCTTTTCACAAACAATGCAGTGATCACAATACTTGTGCACATCACGCTTCATATGAGGCCAAAAGAAATGCTCTTGCAAAATTTCCAAAGTCTTTTGAACCCCAAAATGACCCATCAAACCCCCCTCATGTGATTCACTTACAAGCAACTCTCTAATGGAACATATAGGCACACACAATTTATTGGCTTTAAACAAAAATCCATTATGCCTATAATATCCATTTTCAGAAAGCTTTTCACATGCAACAAATATTTCAGCAAAATCCACATCATGTTTATACATATCTTTCAAAGATTCAAGACCAAACAATTTAGTCTCAAGCATAGAAAGTAATGCATGCCTCCTAGAAAGCGCATCAGCCACTACGTTCCCTTTTCCCTTTTTATGCTTGATAATATATGGAAATTGCTCTAAAAATTCTACCCACTTAGCATGCCTCTTATTAAGCTTACCTTGACCCTTTAAATATTTTAAAGACTCATGGTCGCTATGAATGACAAATTCCTTGGGTAACAGATAATGCTGCCATGTTTTTAAAGCCCTCACCAACGCATATAATTCCTTATCATAAGTAGAATAGTTAAGGGCAGCCCCACTTAACTTTTCATTGAAATAAGCAATTGGATGACCATCTTGCAATAAAATAGCCCCAATACCCACATTTGATGCATCATATTCAATTTCAAATGATTTTGAAAAATTAGGCATGGCAAGAATAGGTGCATTAACAAGCTTATGCTTAAGGGCAGCAAAGGCCTCTTCTTGTTTCTCTCCCCATTTAAAACCCACATCTTTTTTAACAATTTCATTTAGAGGTGCAGCCACAGTACTAAAATCTTTAACAAATCTCCTGTAGAAACTTGCTAAACCATGAAATCCCCTCACCTCACTCACGGTTTTAGGTGTAGGCCATTCTTGGATGGCCTTAACCTTTTCCACATCAACCTGTACCCCTTTAGCATTAACAACAAAGGCTAGGAATACTACATGATCAGTACAAAAAATGCATTTGTCCAAATTGGCATACAATTGTTCTTTTCTAAGCACATTCATAACAGCCCGCAAATGTTCAACATGCAATTCAAGACTAGTGCTATAGATCAAAATATCATCAAAGTACACCACAACAAATTTTCCAATAAACTCTCTTAAGACATGATTCATTAATCTCATGAAAGTACTAGGTGCATTTGTCAAACCAAAGGGCATAACCAGCCACTCATACAATCCATATCTAGTCTTAAAAGCAGTTTTCCATTCATTTCCTTCTCTAATCCTAATCTGATTATAGCCACTTTTCAGATCAATTTTAGAAAACACACATGCACCATATAGTTCATCAAGAAGATCATCTAACCTGGGAATTGGATGTCTATATTTGATGGTGATGTTGTTTATGGCTCTACAATCAGAACACATCCTCCATGAGCCATCCTTCTTGGGTACTAGAATCACAGGTACAACACATGGACTCATGCTGTCTCTTACCCACCCTTTGCTCATGAGCTCAGTAACTTGCCTTTCGATCTCTTTGGTCTCCTGTGGGTTGCTCCTATAAGCTGGACGATTGGGCAAAGAAGCTCCTGGAATGAGATCAATGTGATGCTCAATTCCCCTCACAGGTGGCAAGCCATCAGGTACATTTGCTGGAAACACATCCTCAAAATCCTGCAAAAGAGACTCCCTTTCTCTTGCTAAAACCAGCTGTTGCCCTCAAGTGTTTCACTCTTATTCTTTTCTCTCTTTTTTATTTCAGGTGTTTCACTCTGTTTCCTCTCAGGTGTTTCACTCTTTCTCTCATTTGCTAACTTTTCTCTCATTTTTAATTGATCCTCACATACCTCTTTAGGAGACAAAGGCTTGAGAACCACCTTTTTATCCTGATACATAAAGGAAATTTTATTAGTGAAACCATCATGAATGGCTTTGGTATCATACTGCCACGACCTCCCTAAAAGGATATGGCTGGCCTCCATGGGAACCACATCACATAAAACTTTATCTTGATACTTCCCAATGGAGAAAGGAACCTCTGCTTGCTGTTTCACTTTAACTTCTTCTCCTTCACTAAGCCATTGGAGTTTATATGGTCTAGGATGCGGTGTAGTGTCCATGTTCATCTTTGACACTAATCTTGAACTCACCACATTGGTACAACTCCCTCCATCAATAATTACCAAACAAACATTACCATTGACTGAACATCTTGTGTGAAAGATGTTCTCCCTTTGAGATGCATCTTCGGCCTTGACTTGACTTCCCAACAGTCTCCTAATCATGTAAAACTCTCCTTCATTAGCCGCCAATTCTCCATCACTCTCCTCTTCTTCTCCACCACTAGCTTCTGATTGGCTTGTGTATTCCCCATTATCTTTGAGAAGAACAATCTTCTTTGTGGGACACTCATAGGCATAATGACCCATGCCCAAGCACTTGAAACACTTCACTTCTCTAGTCTTTTTAGGTGGATTATCATCTTTCTTTTGAGGGGCTTTTCCATGGCTAGAAGGTGTTGTATTACTAGATGAGGCAGCTCCTTCTTTCCTCCTATCCTTCCAATTGGAATTATTAAAATTGGTAGAAATCCTTCTTGTTGCACTTTTTCTTTTTAACTGTTGTTCTACTTGAATGGCCTTATGCAACAAATCCTCCATTTCTACAAATTCCTGCAACTCAACAACATCTCTAATATCATGATTTAAACCACTAAGGAAGCGAGCCATAGTTACCTCAGGATCTTCTTCAATTTTTTGCTTGGATGATAAGCACCTCCATCTCCTTATAGTACTCCTCCACTCCCTTGCTTCCTTGAGACAATTTTTGAAGTTTCAATTTTAAGTCTCTATGGAAGCTAGAAGGTACATACCGCTTCCTCATGAGCCTCTTCATTTCAGTCCAAGTGTCCACCATAGGCTCTTCATCCTAATCCTCTCCCTTTTCAACTTGTTCCACCAAATCAAAGAATAATTTGAAAATTCAGCAGCTGCAAGTCTCACCTTTTGCTCCTCACTATAATTGTTGCAAGAGAACACATGCTCAATTTTTAACTCCCACTCCAAGTATGCCTCAAGATCACTCCTACCCTTGAAAGGAGGCACATTCAACTTCACTCCTTCTATTCTTCCTTCATTTCTATTTGGCCTTCCTCCTCCTCCTGCTGGTGGGGTTCTATTGATCCAACCTCTCATGGAACTCATGTTGTTGTTGCTTCATCAATCTCTCTAAATGCTGAGATAGTGCAACAATTTGAAGCTGAAGATCATTGTTATTATTTCTTTCCGCCATGATAAACAAACAGGTCAAATGTCTCAAGAAAAAGTATGTATGTGGTGTTTGAAAATGTTCTCACCCACTCAAGTGTTTGGGCTAAAAAAATATTGGCTTTTACTATAATGAAACTCTCTTGCCTTTTTCCTCTCTATTCCTCCTTAAGTTCTTAACATACCAAAAAGAGAATAAATTCAAAGACAACACCAACCTGTGTGCAGCCCAAATAACTCAAGAAAAGCTAACAAAAATGACTCAAATGAAACACAAAGAAGACGACAAACAAATAGGACAGCAACCAGAATTTTGACACCAACAAAGGGTTGAAATTTTGGCTTAAAATGAAACCAATAGGTGCAGCATAATTCAGAATTGTATACTAACAAGGTGCAGTATTTTCTTCCTCAATTCAAACACAATCTTACCTTAAGAATGAGCTTAAAATTTTTCTAATAACATGAACCATTCAGCCCAATTTTTTTTTAACTCAATTTTTGCATGCTTTCTTTCACTTCTATTTTTTTTTTTTTAAAAAAAATTCATAATTGTTTTAAGGACCTAACTTTTGCAATGGTTCAGTCAAAGAAATAACAATAAGGTAATATTATGGTATGATGAAAATTAAGGACAAAAATTACCCAGAACAGCAGCCTTGCAATTCCTAGAAACCGGAGCTCTGATACCAAATGACGTGAATCCTCTTGCGGAATTAGAATTCTGGACAAGGACCTCTAAGAATTGTATTGGCTGCCTTATGAAAAATTGAACCAAAGAAAGGAAGAATTCATTGAGCAACGAAGCATGGAATCGATTGGAAAGTGAATCAAAGACTTAGCGTGAAATGACGGCTTCAAACAAATGCAGAATTTTGATTAAATATTCCAGTACAGGTTAAAAGATAAATGACGCCCAGTTTGCTAATTGAAAAGAATATAATTCTGACCAGAAAAGGGCAATCAGCGCTTGATAGAAATAATTGCAACAAACGCTTCAAAGTTAAATTGATTGAAAATGTGCAGAACGTTGGCTCATTACTAAGAATTATCACAATAAAAGGTTACGCACAAATCAAGCAAAATTGGGGTAGATTTAAATCACAATTTTAGCACTTAACTGGAAACCCAAAATAGATGCAGAAATTCAAAACAAAAACACAGCGTGCTGGGTCTGAAATACTGTGTGAGAATCGACTTAATTGGAACAATGAACAAAACAGAAAATTGAAGAAACAAGACAGAAAATGGTGAAAGGAGGCGTCACACTTCCAGGAGGAAGATAAGCCTGAGAATACACACACAAAGGTATGGATGGCCTTTGATAATTCTCAAAGAAAAATCCTTGGCTGTTTAGAACCCAGGAAGAAGCACTCTCAAGAGTCTATTTTTCTGAATCAGTCCTCCCCCCTTGCCCAGCTGAGCGCCCCCCTTATATGGTTGTTTGCTTCCCCAAATTTGATGCAACCCCTAACTTAATTAAAAGCTAAATAATTGTCCAATAAAAATACTAACATAACAGCCCAAATAATTAACAAAAATCTGGTCCTTATTTGCCCAAGCTGGCCGCACATTTTTAAGAATTTGTAACATCCACTTATACAATTTATTTTTAAATAATTTACTAATAAAATCAGCCCAAATTATTATAGAGATGTTGGCCGTTGAGCTCCCTCTTCAAACAGGATGCAATTGACAATTTTATCCCCACAGTCTGCAAGATTTGGCTCTCTTTGAAAAATGCCTATCAACACTTGTTGCAAAGCTTCCTTAGCTCTCTTTGTCCTTGCCCTTGTCATGGGTCCTCCAAGCCCTTCAAGTGCTTCAAGCTTTTTGTCCTTCATGTCCTCATCAGAGATGAAGACGAAGAAAAGAAAGGAAAGGAAAGGATGAAGAAGAAGTGGAAGAAAGAGAACAAGAGGAGGCAGCAGAAGTGGAAGAAAGATAAGAAGAGGAAGAAGAAGGAGAGTAACTAGAAGACGTGGAAGAAGGAGAAGAAAAGGAAGAAGAAGAAGATGTGGAAAGTGAAGAAGTTGAAGAACGTGAACAAGAGGAGGAAGAAGAAGTAGTGGAAGGAGGTGAGATGAAGAAGAAGAATTGGAACAAGGAGAAAAGGAGGAAAAGGAAGAAGGAGGGGAAAGGAAAGGAAGGGAAGAAGAAGAAGAAGAAGAAGTGTAAGCATAAGATTTGGGGGAAGGAGAAGAAGAGGAAGAGCAACAATGGGAAGCAACAGAAGTGGGGGATGGAGGAAAAGAAGACGGAAAGGGAAGAAGAAGAAGTTGTGGAAAGAGTAGAAATGGAAGAAGAGGAAGAAGAAGAAGTGTAAGCAGAAGAAGCCGAAGAAGGAGACAAAAATGAAGAAGAACAACTAGTAGAAGTAGAAGAAGTGGTAGAAGGAGAGAATAAGAGGAATAGGAGGAAGTAGTGGAATGAAAGGAGATGAAGAAGAAGATGTGGAAGAAGGAGAACGGGAGGAGGGAGAAGAGGTGGCAGAAGGAGAGGAAGAGGAAGAAGAAGAAGTGGAAGAACGAGAAGAAAAGGAAGAAGTGCAAGTGGAAGAAGGAGAACAATAGGAAGAAGAAGAAGAAGTGGAAGAATGAGAAAAGAGGAGGAAGAAGAAGTAGTTGAAGGAGTAGGGATGATGGAGAAGAAGTGGAAGAAGGAAAACAAGAGGTAGAATTGCAAGTGGAAGCAGAAGAAGGAGAAAAGGAGGGATATGTCGAAGGAAAGGAAGAAGAAGAAGGAGATGAAGAGGAAGAAAAGAAAGGGAAGGAGAGGATGAACAAGAAGCGGAAGAAAGAGAACAAGAGGAGGCAGGAGAAGTGGAAGAAAGATAAGATGAGGACGAAGAAGGAGAGTAACTAGAAGAAGTGGAAGAAGGAGAGGAAAATGAAGAAGAAGAAGATGTGGAAGTTGAAGAAGGTGAACAAGAGGAGGAAGAAAAAGTAGTGGAAGGAGGTGAGATGAAGAAGAAGAATTGGAACATGGAGAAAAGGAGGAAAAGGAAGAAGGAGGGGAAGGGCAGGGAAGAAGAAGCAGAAGAAGTGGAATCTGGAGGAGAAGAGGAAGAAGAAGAAGAAGTGTAAGCATAAGATTTGGGGGAACGAGAAAAAGAGGAAGAGCAACAATTGGAAGCAACAGAAGTGGGGATGGAGAAAAAGAGGAAGGAGAAGACGGAAAGGAAAGAAGAAGAAGTTGTGGAAGGAGAAGAAATGGATGAAGAGGAAGAAGAAGAAGTGTAAGCAGAAGAAGCGGAAGAAGGAGACGAAAATGAAGAAGAAAAACAAGTAGAAGTAGAAGAAGTGGTAGAAGGAGAGAATAAGAGGAGTAGGAGGAAGTAGTAGAATGAAAGAAAATGAAGAAGAAGAAGTAGAAGAACGAGAGGAAAAGGAAGAAGTGCAAGTGGAAGAAGGAGAACAATAGGAAGAAGAAGAAGAAGTGGAAGAATGATAAAAAGAGAAGGAAGAAGAAGCAATGGAAGGAAAGGGGATGAAGAAGAAGTGGAATAAGGAGGAAAAGAAGAAGGGGAGGAAGAAGAAGTAGTATAGGCAGAAAAAGGGCAAGAAGGAGAAGAGAGGGAAGAAGAAGAACAAGTGGATTTTGTAGAAGTGGATGAAGGTGAACAAGAGGAAGACGAAGAAGTAGCTGAAGGAGTGGGGATGATGGAGAAGAAGTGGAAGAAGGAGAGAACAAGAGGTAGAAATGCAAGTGGAAGCGTAAGAAGGAGAAAAAGAGGGATACGACGAAGGAAAGGAAGAAGAAGAAGGAGATGAAGAGGAAGAAAAGAAAGGAAAGGAGTGGATGAAGAAGAAGTGGAAGAAAGAGAACAAAAGGAGGCAGGAGAAGTGGAAGAAAGATAAGAAGAGGAAGACGAAGGAGAGTAACTAGAAGAAGTGGCAGAAGGAGAAGGAAAGGAAGAAGAAGAAGATGTGGAAAGTGAAGAAAGTGAACAAGAGGAGAAAGAAGAGGTAGTGGAAGGAGGTGAGATGAAGAAGAAGAATTGGAACAATGAAAGGAAAGGAGAAGAAGAATGGGAGGAAGAAGAAGTAGTGTAGGCAGAAGAAGGGCAAGAAGGAGAACAGAAGGAAGAAGAAGAACAAGTGGATGTAGTAGAAGTGGAAGAAAGTGAACAAGAGGAAGAAGATGAAGTAGTTGAAGGAGTGGGGATGAAGTTGAAGAAGGAGAACAAGAGGTAGAAATGCAAGTGGAAGCAGAAGTAGGAGAAAAAAAGGGATATTACGAAGGAAAGGAAGAAGAAGAAGGAGATGAAGAGGAAGAAAAGAAAGGAAAGGAGAGGATGAAGAAGAAATGGAAGAAAGAGAACAAGAGGAGGCAGCAGAAGTGGAAGAAAGATAAGAAGAGGAAGAAGAAGGAGAGTAACTAGAAGAAGTGGAAGAAGGAGAAGAAAAGGAAGAAGAAGAAGATGTGGAAAGTGAAGAAGTTGAAGAAGGTGAACAAGAGGAGGAAGAAGAACTAGTGGAAGGAGGTGAGATGAAGAAGAAGAATTGGAACAAGGAGAAGAGGAGGAAAGGAAGAAGGAGGGGAAGGGGAGGGAAGAAGAAGAAGAAGAAGTGGAATCTGGAGGAGGAAGAAGAAGAAGTGTAAGCATAAGATTTGGGGGAAGGAGAAGAAGACAAAGAGCAACAATGGGAAGCAACAGAAGTGAGGGATGGAGAAAAAGAGGAAGGAGAAGACGAAAAGGAAAGAAGAAGAAGTTGTGGAAGGAGAAGAAAGGGAAGAAGAGGAAGAAGAAGAAGTGTAAGCAGAAGAAGTGGAAGAAGGAGACGAAAATGAAGAAGAATAACAAGTAGAAGTAGAAGAAGTGGTAGAAGGAGAGAATAAGACGAATAGGAGGAAGTAATGGAATGAAAGGAGATGAACAAGAAGTGGAACAAGGAGAACGGGAGGAGGGAGAAGATGTAGCAGAAGGAGAAGAAGAGGAAGAAGAAGAAGTGGAACAACGAGAAGAAAAGGAAAAAGTGCCAGTGGAAGAAGGAAAACAATAGGAAGAAGAAGAAGAAGAAGTGGAAGAATGAGAAAAAGAGGAGGAAGAAGAAGCAATGGAAGGAAAGGGGATGAAGAAGAAGTGGAACAAGGAGGAGAAGAAGAAGGGGACGAAGAATAAGTAGTGTAGGCAGAAGAAGGGCAAGAAGGAGAAGAGAGGGAAGAAGAAGAACAAGTGAATGTAGTAGAAGTGGAAGAAGGTGAACAAGAGGAAGAAGAAGAAGTAGTTGAAGGAGTGGGGATGATGGAGAAGAAGTGGAAGAAGAAGAACAAGAAGTAGAAATGCAACTGGAAGCAGAAGAAGGAGAAAAAGAGGGTTATGACGAAGGAAAAGAAGAAGAGGAAGGAGATGAAGAGGAAGAAAAGAAAGGAAAGGATAGGATGAGGAAGAAGTGGAAGAAAGAGAACAAGAGGAAGCAGGAGAAGTGGAAGAAAGATAAGATGAGGGAGAAGAAGGAGAGTAACTAGAAGAAGTGGAAGAAGGAGAAGAAAAGGAAGAAGAAGAAGATGTGGAAAGTGAAGAAGGTGAACAAGAGAAGGAAGAAGAAGTAGTGGAAGGAGGTGAGATGAAGAAGAAGAATTGGAACAAGGAGAAAAGGAGGAAAAGGAAGAAGGAGGGGAAGGGAAGGGAAGAAGAAGCAGAAGAAGTGCAATCTGGAGGAGAAGAGGAAGAAGAAGAAGAAGTGTAACCATAAGACTTGGGGGAAGGAGAAGAAGAGGAAGAGCAACAATAGGAAGCAACAGAAGTGGGGGATGGAGAAAAAGAGGAAAGAGAAGACGGAAAGGAAAGAAGAAGAAGCTATGGAAGGAGAACAAATTGAAGAAGAGGAAAAAGAAGAAGTGTAAGCAGAAGAAGCGGAAGAAGCAGAAGAAAATGAAGAAGAACAACAAGTAGAAGAAGAAGAAGTGGTTGAAGGAGAGAATGAGAGGAATAGGAGGAAGTAGTGGAATGAAAGGAGATGAAGAAGAAGAAGTGGAAGAAGGAGAACGGGAGGAGGAAGAAGAGGTGGCAAAAGGAGAAGTAGAGGAAGAAGAAGAAGTGGAAGAACAAGAAGAAAAGGAAGAAGTGCAAGTGGAAGAAGGAAAACAATAGGAATAAGAAGAAGAAGTGGAAGAATGATAAAAATAGGAGGAAGAAGAAGCAATGAAAGGAAAGGGGATGAAGAAAAAGTGGAACAAGGACGAGAAGAAGAAGGGGAGGAAGAAGAAGTAGTGTAGGCAGAAGAAGGGCATGAAGGAGAAGAAAGGGAAGAAGAAGAACAAGTGGATGTAGTAGAAGTGGCAGAAGGTGAACAAGAGGAAGAAGAAGAAGTAGTTGAAGGAGTGGGGATGATGGAGAAGAAGTGGAAGAAGGAGAACAAGAGGTAGAAATGCAAGTGGAAGCAGAAGAAGGAGAAAAACAGGGATATGGCGAAGGAAAGGAAGAAGAAGAAGGAGGTGAAGAGGAACAAAAGAAAGGAAAGGAGAGGATGAAGAAGAAGTGGAAGAAAGAGAACAAGAGGAGGCAGGAGAAGTGGAAGAAAGATAAGAAGAGGAAGAAGAAGGAGAGTAACTAGAAGAAGTGGAAGAAGGAGAAGAAAAGGAAGAAGAAGAAGATGTGGAAAGTGAAGAAGGTGAACAAGAGGAGAAAGAAGAAGTAGTGGAAGGAGGTGCGATGAAGAAGAAGAATTGGAACAAGGAGAAAAGGAGGAAAAGGAAGAAGGAGGGGAAGGGAAGGGAAGAAGAAGCAGAAGAAGTGGAATCTGGAGCAGAAGAGGAAGAAAAAGAAGAAGTATAAGCATAAGATTTGGGGAAAGGAGAAGAAGAGGAAGAGCAACAATGGGAAGCAACAGAAGTGGGGGATGGAGAAAAAGAGGAAGGAGAAGACGGAAAGGAAAGAAGAAGAAGTTGTGGAAGGAGAAGAAATTGAAGAAGAGGAAGTGTAAGCAGAAGAAGCGGAAGAAGGAGACGAAAATGAAGAATAACAACAAGTAGAAGTAGAAGAAGTAGTAGAAGTAGTGGAATGAAAGGAGATGAAGAAGAAAAAGTGAAGAAGGAGAATGGGAGTAGGGAGAAGAGGTGGCAGAAGGAGAAGAAGAGGAAGGGGAAGAAGTGGAAGAACGAGAAGAAAAGGAAGAAGTGCAAGTGGAAGAAGGATAACAATAGGAAGACGAAGAAGAGTTGGAAGAATGAGAAAAAGAGGAGGAAGAAGAAGTAATGGAAGGAAAGGGGATGAAGAAGAAGTGGAACAAGGAGGAGAAGAAGAAAGGGAGGAAGAAGAAGTAGTGTAGGCAGAAGAACGGCAAGAAGGAGAAGAGAGGGAAGAAGAAGAACAAGTCGATGTAGTAGAAGTGGAAGAAGGTGAACAACAGAAAGAAGAAGAAGTAGTTGAAGGAGTGGGGATGACGGAGAAGAAGTGGAAGAAGGAGAACAGGAGGTAGAAATGCAAGTGTAAGCAGAAGATTGAGAAAAAGAGGGATATGGCAAAGGAAAATAAGAAGAACAAGGAGATGAAGAGGAAGAAAAGAAAGGAAAGGAGAGGATAAAGAAGAAGTGGAAGAAAGATAAGAAAAGGAAGAAGAAGGAGAGTAACTAGAAGAAGTGGAAGAAGGAGAAGAAAAGGAACAAGAAGAAGATGTGGAAAGTGAAGAAGGCGAACAAGAGGAGGAAGAAGAAGTAGTGGAAGGAGGTGAGATGAAGAAGAAGAATTGGAACAAGGAGAAAAGGAGGAAAAGGAAGAAGGAGTGTAAGCATAAGATTTGGGGGAAGGAGAAGAAGAGGAAGAGCAACAATGGGAAGCAACAGAAGTGGGGGATGGAGAAAAAGACGAAGGAGAAGACGGAAAGAAAAGAAGAAGAAGTTGTGGAAGGAGAAGATATTGAAGAAGAGGAAGAAGAAGAAGTGTAAGCAGAAGAAGCGGAAGAAAGAGACGAAAATGAAGAAGAACAACATGTAGTAGTAGAAGAAGTGCTAGAAGTAGTGGAATGAAAGGAGATGAAGAAGAAGTGGAAGAAGGAGAACCGGAGGAAGGAGAATAGGTGGCAGAAGGCGAAGAAGAGGAAGAAGAAGAGGTGCAAGAACGAGAAGAAAAGGAAGAAGTGCAAGTGGAAGAAGGAGAACAATAGGAAGAAGATGAAGAAGTGGAAGAATCAGAAAAAGAGGAGGAAGAAGAAGCAATGGAAGGAAAGGAGATGAAGAAGAAGTGGAACAAGGAGGAGAAGAAGAAGGGGAGGAAGAAAAAGTAGTGTAGGCAGAAGAAGTCCTAGAAGGAGAAGAGAAGGAAGAAGAAGAACAAGTGGATGTAGTAGAAGTGGATGAAGGTGAACAAGAGGAAGAAGACGAAGTAGTTGAAGGAGTGGGGATGATGGAGAAGAAGTGGAAGAAGGAGAGAACAAGAGGTAGAAATGTAAGTGGAAGCAGAAGAAGGAGAAAAAGAGGGATATGACGAAGGAAAGGAAGAAGGAAGAAAAGAAAGGAAAGGAGAGGATGAAGAAGAAGCGGAGAAAGAGAACAAGAGGAGGCAGGAGAAGTGGAAGAAAGATAAGAAGAGGAAGAAGGAGAGTAGCTAGAAGAAGTGGAAGAAGGAGAAGAAAAGGAAGAAGAAGAAGATGTGGAAAGTGAAGAAGTTGAAGAAGGTGAACAAGAAGAGGAAGAAGAAATAGTGGAAGGAGGTGAGATGAAGAAGAAGAATTGGAACAAGGAGAAAAAAGGAGTAAAAGGAAGAAGGAGGGGAAGGGAAAGGAAGAAGAAGAAGAAGAAGTGGAATCTGGAGGAGAAGAGGAAGAAGAAGAAGAAGTGTAAACATAAGATTTCGGGAAGGAGAAGAAGAGGAAGAACAACAATGGGAAGCAACAGAAGTGGGGGATGGAGAAGAAGAGGAAGGAGAAGATGGAAAGGAAAGAAGAAGAAGTTGTGGAAGGAGAAGAAATGGAAGAAGAGGAAGAAGATGAAGTGTAAGCAGAAGAAGCGGAAGAAGGAGACGAAAATGAAGAAGAACAACAAGTAGAAGTAGAAGAAGTGGTAGAAGAACAGAATAAGAGGAATAGGAGGAAGTAGTAGAATGAAAGGAGATGAAGAAGAAGAAGTGGAAGAAGGAGAACGGGAGGAGGGAGAAAAGGTGGCAGATGGAGAAGAAGAGGAAGAGGAAGAAGAAGAAGTGGAAGAACAAGAAGAAAAGGAAGAAGTGCAACTGGAAGAAGGAGAACAATAGGAAGAAGAAGAAGAAGTGGAAGAATGAGAAAAAGAGGAGGAAGAAGAAGCAATGGAATTGGATGAAGAAGAAGTGGAACAAGGAGGAGAAGAAGAAGGGTAGGAAGAAGAAGTAGTGTAGGCAGAAGTAGGGCAATCAGGAGAAGAGAGGGAAGAAGAAGAGCAAGTGGATGTAGTAGAAGTGGAAGAAGGTGAACAAGAGGAAGAAGAAGAAGTAGTTGAAGGAGTGGGGATGATGGAGAAGAAGTGGAAGAAGGAGAATAAGAGGTAGAAATGCAAGTGGAAGCAGAAGAAGGAGAAAAAGAGGGATATGACAAAGGAAAGGAAGAAGAAGAAGGAGATGAAGAGGAAGAAAAGAAAGGAAAGTAGAGGATGAAGAAGAAGTGGAAGAAAGAGGACAAGAGGAGGCAGGAGAAGTGGAAGAAAGATAAGAAGAGGAAGAAGAAGGAGAGTAACTAGAAGAAGTAGAAGAAGGAGAAGAAAAGGAAGAAGAAGAAGATGTGGAAAGTGAAGAAGGTGATCAAGAGGAGGAAGAAGGACTAGTGGAAGGAGGTGAGATGAAGAAGAAGATGTGGAAAGTGAAGAAGGTGATCAAGAGGAGGAAGAAGGAGTAGTGGAAGGAGGTGACATGAAGAACAAGAATTGGAACAAGGAGAAAAGGAGGAAAGGGAAGAAGGAGGGGAAGGGAAGGGAAGAAGAAGCAGAAGAAGTGGAATCTGGAGGAGAAGAGGCAGAAGAAGAAGAAGTGTAAGCATAAGATTTGGGGGAAGGAGAAGAAGAGGAAGAGCAACAATGGGAAGCAATAGAAGTGGGGGATGGAGAAAAAGAGGAAGGAAAAGACGGAAAGGAAAGAGGAAGAAGTTGTGGAAGGAGAAGAAATGGAAGAAGAGGAAGAAGAAGAAGTGTAAGCAGAAGAAGCGGAAGAAGGAGACGAAAATGAAGAAGAACAACAAGTAGAAGTAGAAGAAGTGGTAGAAGGAGAGAATAAAAGGAATAGGAGGAAGTAGTGGAATGAAAGGAGATGAAGAAGAAGAAGTGGAAGAAGGAGAACGGGAGGAGGGAGAACAGGTGGCAGAAGGAGAGGAAGATGAAAAAGAAGAAGTGGAAGAACGAGAAGAAAAGGAAGAAGTGGAAGTGGAAGAAGGAGAACAATAGGATGAAGAAGAAGAAGTGGAAGAATGAGAAAAAGAGGAGGAAGAAGAAGCAATGAAAGGAAAGGGGATGAAGAAGAAGTGGAACAAGTAGGAGAAGAAGAAGGGGAGGAAGAAGAAGTAGTGTAGGCAGAAGAAGGGCAAGAAGGAGAAGAGAGGGAAGAAGAAGAACAAGTGGATGTAGTAGAAGTGGAAGAAGGTGAACAAGACGAAGAAGTAGTTGAAGGAGTGGGGATGAAGTGGAAGAACAAGAACAAGAGGTAGAAATGCAAGTGGAAGCAGAAGAAGGAGAAAAAGAGGGATATGACGAAGGAAAGGAAGAAGAAGAAGGAGATGAAGAGGAAAAAAAGGAAGGAAAGGAAAGGATGAAGAAGAAGTGGAAAAAAGAGAACAAGAGGAGGCAGGAGAAGTGGAAGAAAGATAAGAAGAGGAAGAAGAAGGAAAGTAACTAGAAGAAGTCGAAGAAGAAGAAGAAAAGGAAGAAGAAGAAAATGTGGAAAGTGAAGAAGTTTAAGAAGATGAACAAGAGGAGGAAGAAGAAGTAGTGGAAGGAGGTGAGATGAAAAAGAAGAATTGGAACAAGGAGAAAAGGAGGAAAAGGAAGAAGGAGGGGAAGGGAAGGGAAGGGAAGAAGAAGAAGAAGTGTAAGCATAAGATTTGGGGGAAGGAGAAGAAAAGGAAGAGCAACTATGGGAAGCAACAGAAGTGGGGGATGGAGAAAAAGAGGAAGGAGAAGACGGAAAGGAAAGAAGAAGTTGTGGAAGGAGAAGAAATGGAAGAAGAAGAAGTGTAAGCAGAAGAAACGTTAGAAGGAGACAAAAATGAAGAAGAACAACAAGTAGAAGTAGAAGAAGTGGTAGAAGTAGTGGAATGAAAGGAGATGAAGTGGAAGAAAGAGAACGGGAGGAGGGAGAAGGGGTGGCAGAAGGAGAAGAAGAGGAAGAAGAAGAAGTGGAAGAACGAGAAGAAAAGTGATGCAATCCTACATATCAAGGGCCCTCTCACTAGGGCAATGGCTAGGAGGATTGAAGAGGACTTGGCCCGGAAAGACTCATCAAGACCCCAGCTCATGATGGAGATAGATATTTTAGGCCATAGTCCTTAGTTTTCTTCTTGTAAATATTAATTAGCTTTTAATTCCCTTTTAGGCCTTGTATTTTGGCCATTTATTTTAGTTTCTAGAGTTTAGGGTGTAATTAGCTTAAGAAGGGAGGTGAGGGGAGTAAAGGGCCTAATAACACAAAGGAGTGTGGATCTCTTTCCACACTCCCTTGATTAGGCCGTGACACTCCCTAGCTTAAGGCTAGGCACCACTTTTAGTGGGACTAAGAGGGATTAGTGCTCCTAATACTAATTAGGCCCAAGTCCCACATTGCCTAGTTTTGAGTGCCTTGCTCTCTCTTTGGGCTATAAATACACCTAGTCTCTCTTGTACAAAGCACACTTGATTGAATGAAGTAAGACTCTTTTTGAGCAATTTATTCTTGAGTGTCATTGAGAATCCTCTCTCTTGAGGAATCTCTCCCTTAAAGCTTTTATCAAGGGACCTCTCCCTTGTGGCAAGCAACATAAAATTTTTTTGACTCATCTTTCTCCTAGAAAGTGGCGTCAACCCTCTCCCATTTCTAACCTCTCCATCCTCCATTTTCTTAGAGGAAGGAACCTTGGTTGAAGAGATCAAGGGAGTGCATCATTTGATATCAGAGCCATCTTCATGAAGGTTCATTTCCTCCTCCTTCTCCTTAGTTTATGTGTCTTTCTTTAGTTTCTTTTTTCTGCAGTTTTTATACTTTATTTCGTGCTTCCTTTATTGTCATTTAAATTCCTTATTGTCTTGAAGTTTATGTTTTAGTTCTTGCAATTTTTATTTCCATATCTTTATTGCTTTCTAGATTCAATTTATTTTGTTCATTTCTATTGAATCTTTGTGTGTTTCCTTTAGGTTTGTTTCTTTAAATTTCTACCCATCTTTTTAACTTTTCCTTATTCTAGTGCTTACCCTAAGAGGATCATAGTAATGACTTCACAAACTTTGTGAAGGAAGCCACACAATTGGGGTTTTGATCCTTGGATCACTTTTGCTTCTTTCATTTAGAGTTCTTGCATTTTAATTCTATTTTCCTGCACCTTTTTCTCTAATTTTTTCCTGCACCTATTTCTCTATTTTTTCCAGCTCCTATTTCTCTGTTTTTGTGTCACATTCTTGGTCATTTTGAGTCATTTATTTTCAGTTTTAATCCTCCTACGTTGTGTCTTATTTTGGTATTGTTTAGTCCTTTTAATTGTCACTTAAAATCCATTGTTTAGCTCTTTTATTTTACCATAAAAGTGTGTTATTTCTCTATTGGAAATTGAGCATCAAAGAGGCTTACTCTTGATCCCATGTCCTTAGAGTCTCACATGCTATTTAGATCTTAGCATGTTCTTAAAAAAAAAATCTTCAAAAAATTAATGCTCAATTTCTTCCAAATTTCATTCACTTGTTCAATAATTTTAGTATCTTAATTTTGTGCTAGTTTTTGTGGTGATTTTCGTTGATTGGCTTGGAAAGGCATGTTGGGTATGTAATTGGGCTGATTATTGAGTAATCAAGTTGGCCTCAACTTCCATAAAACTCTCCTTGTGCCATTTATTTTTTATCACCTAAAATTACTAGTTCATATTAGGTTGCTTTGTTTCTTAATTTTTCACTTTTGTATATCAATTATGTTGGCCATTTCCTATCCTTTATTCAAGCATTTATGATTCTTTAACTCCTCATCGTATTTGCTTCAAAATTTTGTTAAGAGGTGTAGCAAAATTGTATAAAAAATAGAAATTAAAAAGAAAAGAAGTGAAAAAAAAAACGTGTTAGTAAAAAAAAAATTTTAAAAAAATTTTAAAAAAAGAAGTGAAAAGAACAAAATATCTTTAGTACACCTCGTATTGTCTCAATGACTAAAAGGAGTGATTTAAAAAAAAAATAATGAATCTTGCTTGAACATACTTGCATATAATTTGACCATATTGATTTTAAATGATGCAAATGATTGAAACTTTTGAGTCATTTTTTTTTTGTTTTTGTAGTCCATTATATTCTAGGCCCATTCTAGGAATTTCGTTTGTGTACCATCTTTCTATCTACACCATTTTTACTTGCTTGTGTTCTTTGGTTATCTTTGTGTTTGTCTAAATAATTCTTTCCACTTGGATGTTTATTTCCCTTCCTTGAGTTTTCTTTTCATGTTTTTTTTTTATTGTATTGCACTCTCTTGGTTCCTCCTTGGGTGCGCCACTTTGTTGAAGGAAAAGAAAGGTCAAACCAAGCTTTCCACAAGGGAAGCATCTTGAGGTGTGTTGAAGCAAGCTAAGGAAGAGGTTCATTCAAGGGAGCAACACCACTTTGAGAGAGGTAAACACTTGGAGTAGAGAGCAACTTCAAACATAAAGTCTTTTGTTTCTTTTTGTTTAATTGGGTGTAAATTTTATTAAGACCATTTTAATTGAGGTGTTGGATGCCCATAAGGGTCACCTCTTTGATTGTAATAATTTTTTAGTTTCTCGTTTAGGTGGGAGAAGGAATTGGTACCCCATTTCTCCACCTTAGGTTCACGCCTTTAGATCCTTACCTTTGCTTTAAATTTCTTTTATTTGCTTTCCATCTTAGTGTGAAAAGCTTTTGAGTTCCAAAGACTCTTAAGTAATTCACTTAGGGAGAAAACAAAACAAAAGAGTAAGGAGTGTTGCCTATAGGTTCTTCCCAATCACTTTCAAAATGAGTGAAGAGAAAGAAAAAGAAAAGAGAGAAAGAGAGTTAAGAGAAGAAAGATGAAGAGAGGAAAAAGAGCGTGAGAAAAGAGAGAAAGAAAGCGAGGAGAAAAGAGAGAGACAAGAACGAGAAGAAAGAGAAGAAAGACGGAGGGAAGAGAAAGAAAGAGAACGAAGAGAAAGAGAAGAAAAAAAGGAAAAAGAAGAGAGAGAGAGGGAAGAGAGAAGAGAAGAGCGTGAAAGAGAAGAAAGAAGTAGAAAGACGAGTTAGAGAAAGGCATAGGTATTGGTCTGCCTCTAGTGAAGTAAGTGAAAGTGAGGGATATGAAAGACCTAGGGTAAGGAGAGCACAACAACATCATAACCAACCCCAAGCCCAACCTAGGGAACAAAAAGTTGACCTCCCTCATTTTCATGGCAAAGAGGATGTGGAAGCCTACCTTGATTGGGAAATGAAGGTAGAGCAACTCTTTGTTTGTTATAACATAAGTGAAGAAAGAAAAGTTCCGCTGGCAACCCTTAGCTTCCAAGGGCATGCCATGTATTGGTGGACCTCCTTGGTCAATGAGAGGCGCCACCTTCGTAACCCTCCGGTGGATTATTGGAATGATCTCAAGGGGGCTATGAGGCGGAGACACGTCCCTTCTTATTATGAAAGAGAGCTCTTGGATAAACACCAAAGATTAAAACAGTACAACTCAAGTGTTGAGGAGTACAGACAAACCATGGAGCTTTGCATGATGAGAGCGGGCGTCACCGAAGAACCAAGGGCCACCGAAGCTAGATTTTTAAGTGGTTTGAACTCTGACATAAGAGACAAAGTTGAGCTCTTACCATATAATAATCTAGATGACCTAGTCCAACATTGCATAAGAGTGGAAAATCAATTAAAAAGAAAAGGTAGAGCAAAAAGAGAATTTCCATCCTACAATTATGCAAAGAGGGACCTAGGCAAGGGAAGCTCTTCCAAAGCTCTCCTAAAGAGGAACCATCCAAGCATGTGCATAAAGAACATAAACCCATGCATCATAGAGACAACCCCCCTACTAGTTCTAACAATAGGACTAGTAGTATTAAATGCTTTAAATGTCTTGGGAGAGGCCACATTGCCTCTCAGTGCCCCAATAAGAAAACCATGATCATGAGGGGCCAAGAGATTTTTAGTGAGAGTAGCTCATCTTCCTCCTCTAGTGAGAGTGAGGAAGAAGGGGGTCATGAGCATCATGAGCATGACATTGTTGAAAATCCTTGTGATGGAGACCTCTTAATGGTTAGGCGCCTTCTTGGAAGCCAACCCCTTGAGCTTAACCACTCCCAAAGAGAGAACATTTTTCATACACGTTGTAAAGTTTTAGACAAAACCTGTTCTCTCATTGTGGATAGTGGATCTTGCTGCAATTGTTGTAGCTCAAGGTTGGTAGAAAAGCTAGCCTTACATCCAATTCCTCATCCTAGACCTTACAAGCTCCAATGGCTTAATGAGGAAGGGGAAATGGTTGTAAACCAACAAGTGAAGGTGTCGTTCTCCATTGGAAAGTATCAAGATCTTATGTGATATAGTTCCAATGGAGGCTGGCCATATCTTGTTAGGGAGGCCTTGGCAGTTTGACAAACAAGTCATTCACCATGGCTACTCTAATGAGATAATCCTCACTCATAAGGGTAAAAGAATAAAGTTGACTCCTCTCACACCTTCACAAGTGGCTGAGGATCAACTCATCATGAAACATAAAAGAGATGAGGAAAAAAAAGTTCAAAGTAAAAAAAAAAAAAAAGCTTTCATCCCTAAAGCTTGAAAAGGGTAAAGAGGGAGAGTTGGAAAGAGGTACCCCTTCCAAAGAGGTAATTAAGAAAGAGAGTCATTTTGCAACAAAAATGGATATTAAAGAAGCTCTCTTGCTTGATCGACCTTTTTATCTCCTTATTTGTAAAGAGGTACCTTCTGGCACTGCCACAAGTCATGAAATTGAGTCTCTTCCAAAAGGGGTTCGAAAATATTTTAAAAGAATTTGATGATCTTTTCCCTCAAGAGGTTTTGAGGGGTTACCACCTCTAAGGGGAATAGAACACCAAATTGACCTTGTTCCTGGCGCAAGTCTGCCCAATAGACCCGCGTATAGGACAAACCCCGTTGAGACCAAAGAGATTGAGTCTCAAGTTCAAGACTTGTTGGAGAAGGGTTGGGTTCAAAAGAGCCTTAGCCCTTGTGCGGTTCCTGTTTTGTAGGTGCCCAAAAAGGATGGAAAATGGCGGATGTGTATGGACTATCGTGCCATCAATAACATCACCATTAAGTATAGGCACCCAATCCCTAGGCTAGAAGATATGCTTGATGAATTGCTTGGAGCCAAAATATTTTCAAAAATTGATCTTAGAAGCGGTTACCATCAAATAAGAATCAAAGAAGGAGATGAATGGAAAACCGCTTTTAAGACCAAATTCGATCTTTATGAATGGTTGGTGATGCCTTTTGGGCTCACCAATGCTCCAAGCACTTTCATGCATCTCATGAATCATGTACTTAGGGATTGCATTGGTAGGTTTGTAGTTGTTTATTTTGATGATATTTTAGTCTATAGTAGGTCTTTAGAAGAACATATAGGACACCTTAGGGAAGTCTTATCTGTCCTTAGAATGAATAAACTATTTGCAAACTTAGAAAAATGCACTTTTTGTGTTCCTAGTGTGGTTTTCTTGGGCTTTGTCATTAGTGCCCAAGGGGTCCAAGTAGACCCCCAAAAAATCAAGGCCATTCAAGAATGGCCCGCCCCTACTAGTGTGACTGAGATCAAGAGCTTTCATGGTCTCGCAGGATTTTATAGGCGCTTTGTGCCTAACTTCTCCACACTGGCTTCACCACTCAATGACTTGGTGAAGAAGGAAGTTCTTTTCTTGTGTGGTGAAAGACAAAAAGAAGCTTTTCAACTGCTCAAGGATAAACTCACTAATGCACCCGTTCTAGCCCTCCCCGACTTTTCAAAAACTTTTGAGCTAGAATGTGATGCATCGGGAGTAGGTGTAGGAGCTATGCTGTTGCAAGGGGGGCACCCCATTGCTTATTTTAGTGAAAAACTCAATGGTGCCCACCTCAACTACCCCACCTACGACAAGGAGTTTTATGCTTTGATCCGTGCCCTCCAAACTTGGGAACATTATCTTGTTTCCAAGGAATTTGTCATTCATAGTGACCATGAGTCACTTAAGTATTTGAGGGGGCAAGGAAAGTTGAACAAGAGGCATGCTAAATGGGTTGAATTTCTTGAAACTTTTCCTTATGTCATCAAATATAAAAAGGGAAAAACAAATGTGGTGGCCGATGCTCTTTCAAGGAGGCATTCTCTCCTTGCCACCCTCAGTGCTCAAATTTTGGGATTTGATGACATAAAAGAAATGTATCCTTCTGACCAAGACTTTGGAACCATTTATACTGCCTCATCTTCCAAAGCCAAAGATGGCTTCTACAGGTGTGAAGGGTACTTATTCAAAGAGGGCAAACTTTGTGTACCCCAAGGATCTATTAGGAAATTGCTGACAAAAGAGAGCCATGAAGGTGGGCTCATGGGGTATTTTGGAATTGATAGAACCTTAATGCTTTTAAAACAAAAATTCTTTTGGCCCCATATGAAAAAAGATGTCCAAAGACATTGCTTACGATGCATATCTTGTTTACAAGCTAAGTCTCGAGTAATGCCTCATGGACTTTACACACCTTTACCCACTCCTTCTACACCTTGGGTAGATATTAGCATGGATTTTATCCTTGGGCTCCCAAGAACCCAACGAGGTGTAGACTTCATCTTTGTGGTAGTGGACCGCTTTAGTAAAATGGCACATTTCATTCCCTGCCACCAAGTGGATGATGCGAGTCACATCACAAGGCTTTTCTTTCGTGAGGTTGTCCGCTTGCACGGAATACCCTCAACCATAGTCTCTGATAGGGATGCTAAGTTCCTTAGCCATTTTTGGAAAACTCTTTGGGCAAGGCTAGGAACTAAGCTCTTATTTTCTACCACTTGTCATCCTCAAACAGATGGACAAACTGAGGTAGTAAATAGATCCCTATCCACTATGTTGAGGGCACTCTTGAAAGGATACCACAAGTCTTGGGATGAATATCTCCCCCACATTGAATTTGCATATAATAGGGTGGTTCATCGAACCACTAAGCACTCCCCTTTTGAGGTTGTATATGGTTTTAATCCTCTCACCCCTCTGGACTTGTTACCACTCCCTAACACCCGAATTTTTCATAAAGAAGGGAAAACTAGGGCTGATTTTGTCAAAAAATTACATGAGAGGGTCAAAACTAATATTGAAACCCAATCTAAGGGGTATGCTTCATCTAGCAACAAGGGGAGGAAGGAAGTCATCTTCGAAAAGGGCAATTAGGTTTGGCTTCACCTAAGAAAGGATCGTTTCCCTTCTAAGAGGAAGTCCAAACTTAGCCCTCGAGGAGATGGTCCCTTCCAAATCCTTGAGAAGGTAAATAATAATGCATATAAGTTAGACCTTCCCAGGGATTATGGAGTTAGCACCACCTTTAATGTTTGTGATCTTACCCCCTTTTTAGGTGCTGACATGGAAGAGGATGACCCTTCAGATTTGAGGACAAATTCTTCCGATGGGGGAGGAGATGATGCAATCCTACCTATCAAGGGCCCTATGACTAGGGCAATGGCTAGGAGGATTGAAGAGGACTTAGCCCGGAAAGACTCATCAAGACCCCAGCTCATGATGGAGATAGATATTTTAGGCCATAGTCCTTAGTTTTCCTCTTGTAAATATTAATTAGATTTTAATTCCCTTTTAGGCTTGTATTTTGGCCATTTATTTTAGTTTCTAGTGTTTAGGGTGTAATTAGCATAGGAAGGGAGGTGAGGGGAGTAAAGGGCCTAATAACACAAAGGAGTGTGGATCTCTTTCCACACCCCCTTGATTAGGCCGTGACACTCCCTAGCTTAAGGCTAGGCACCACTTTTAGTGGGCCTAAGAGGGATTAGTGCTCCTAATACTAATTAGGCCCAAGTCCCACATTGCCTAGTTTTGAGTGCCTTGCTCCCTCTTTGGGCTATAAATACACCTAGTCTCTCTTGTATAAAGCACGCTTGATTCAATGAAGTAAGACTCTTTTTGAGCAATTTATTCTTGAGTGTCATTGAGAATCCTCTCTCTTGAGGAATCTTTCCCTTAAAGCTTTTATCAAGGGACCTCTCCCTTGTGGTAAGCAACATAAAATTTTTTTGACTCATCTTTCTCCTAGAAAGTGGCGTCAACCCTCTCCCATTTCTAACCTCTCCATCCTCCATTTTCTTAGAGGAAGGAACCTTGGTTGAAGAGATCAGGGGAGTGCATCAAAAAGGAAGAAATGCAAGTGGAAGAAGGAGAACAATAGGAAAAAGAAGAAGAAGTGGAAGAATGAGAAAAAGAGGGGGAAGAAGAACCAATGGAGGGAAAGGGGATGAAGAAGAAGTGGAACAAGGAGTAGAAGAAGAAGAAGGGGAAGAAGGTGAACAAGAGGAAGAAGAAGAAGTAGTTGAAGGAGTGGGATGATGGAGAGGAAGTGGAAGAAGGAGAACAAGAGGTAGAAATGTAAGTGGAGCAGAAGAAGGAGAAAAAGAGGGATATGACGAAGGAAAGGAAAAAGAAGAAGGAGATGAAGAGGTAGAAAAGAAAGGAAAGGAGAGGATGAAGAAGAAGTGGAAGAAAGAGAACAAGAGGAGGCAGGAGAACTCGAAGAAAGATAAGAAGAGGAAGAAGAAGGAGAATAACTAGAAGAAGTGGAAGAAGGAGAAGAAAAGGAATGAGAAGGAGATGTGGAAAGTGAAGAAGGTGAACAAGAGGAGGAAGAAGAAATAGTGGAAGGAGGTGAGATGAAGAAGAAGAATTGGAATAAGGAGAAAAGGAGGAAAAGGAAGAAGGAGGGGAAGGGAATGGAAGAACAAGTAGAAGAAGTAGAATCTGGAGGAGAAGAGGAAGAAGAAAAAGAACTGTAAGCATAAGATTTGGGGGAAGGAGAACAAGAGGAAGAGCAACAATGGGAAGCAACAGAAGTGGGGGATGGAGAAAAAGAGGAAGGAGAAGACGGAAAGGAAAGCAGAAGAAGTTGTGGAAGGAGAAGAAATGGAAGAAGAAGAAGTGTTAGCAGAAGAAGCGGAAGAAGGAGACGAAAATGAAGAAGAACAACAAGTAGAAGTAGAAGAACTGGTAGAAGGAGAGAATAACAGGAATAGGAGGAAGTAGTGGAATGAAAGGAGATGAAGAAGAAGAAGTGGAAGAAGGAGAACGGGAGAAGGGAGAAGAGGTAGCAGAAAGAGAAGAAGAGGAACAAGAATAAGTGGAAGAACGAGAAGAAAAGGAAGAAGTGCAAGTGGAAGAAGGAGAACAATAGGAAGAAGAAGAAGAAGTGGAAGAATGAGAAAAAGAGGAGGAAGAAGAAGCAATGGAAGGAAAGGGGATAAAGAAGAAGTGGAACAAGGAGGAGATGAAGAAGGGGAGGAAGAAGAAGTAGTGTACGCAGAAGAAGGGCAAGAAGGAGAAGAGAGGGAAGAAGAAGAACAAGTGGATGTAGTAGAAGTGGAAGAAGGTGAATAAGAGGAAGAAGAAAAAGTAGTTGAGGGAGTGGGGTTGATGGAGAAGAAGTGGAAGAAGGAGAACAAGAGGTAGAAATGCAAGTGGAAGCAGAAGAAGGAGAAAAAAAGGGATATGACGAAGGAAAGGAAGAAGAAGAAGGAGATGAAGAGGAAGAAAAGAAAGGAAAGGAGAGGATGAAGAAGAAGTGGAAGAAAAAGAACAAGAGCAGGCAGGAGAAGTGGAAGAAAGATAAGAAGAGGAAGAAGAAGGAGGGTAACTAGAAGAAGTAGAAGAAGGAGAAGGAAAGGAACAAGAAGAAGACGTGGACAGTGAAGAAGGTGAACAAGAGGAGAAAGAAGAAGTAGTGGAAGGAGGTAAGATGAAGAAGAAGAATTGGAACAAGGAGAAAAGGAGGAAAAGGAAGAAGGAGGGGAAGGGAAGGGAAGAAGAAGCAGAGGAAGTGGAAGTTGGAGGACAAGAGGAAGAAGAAAAAGAAGTGTAAGCATAAGATTTGGGAGAAGGAGAAGAAGAGGAGGAGCAACAATGGGAAGCAACAGAAGTGGGGGATGGAGAAAAAGAGGAAGGAGAAGACGGAAAGGAAAGAAGAAGAAGTCCAAGCAGAAGAAGCGGAAGAAGGAGACGAAAATGAAGAAGAACAACAAGTAGAAGTAGAAGAAGTGGTAGAAGGAGAGAATAAGAGGAATAGGAGGAAGTAGTGGAATAAAAAGAGATGAAGAAGAAGAAGTGGAAGAAGGAGAATGGGAGGAGGAAGAGGAGGTGGCAGAAGGAGAAGAAGAGGAAGAAGAAGAAATGGAAGAACGAGAAGAAAAGGAAGAAGTGCAAGTGGAAGAAGGAGAACAATAGGAAGAAGAAGAAGACGTGGAAGAATGAGAAAAAGAGGAGGAACAAAAAGCAATGAAAGGAAAGGGGATGAAGAAGAAGTGGAACAAGGAGGAGAAGAAGAAGGGGAGGAAGAAGAAGTAGTGTAGGCAGAAGAAGGGCAAGAAGGAGAAGAGAGGGAAGAAGAAGAACAAGTGGATGTAGTAAAAGTGGAAGAAGGTGCACAAGAGGACGAAGAAGAAGTAGTTGAAGGAGTGGGGATGATGGAGAAGAAGTGGAAGAAGGAGAACAAGAGGTAGAAATGCAACTGGAAGCAGAATAAGGAGAAAAAGAGGGATATGACGAAGGAAAGAAAGAAGAAGAAGAAGATGAAGAGGAAGAAAAGAAAGGAAAGGAGAGGATGAGGCAGAAGTGGAAGAAAGAGAACAAGAGGAGGCAGGAGAAGTGGAAGAAAGATAAGAAGAGGAAGAAGAAGGAGAGTAACTAGAACAAGTGGAAGAAGGAGAAGGAAAGGGAGAAGAAGAAGATGTGGAAAGTGAAGAAGGTGAACAAGAGCAGGAAGAAGAAGTAATGAGGAGGTGAGATGAAGAAGAAGAATTGGAACAAGGAGAAAACGAGGAAAAGGAAGAAGAAGGGGAAGGGAAGGGAAGAAGAAGCAGAAGAACTGGAATCCGGAGGAGAAAAGGAAGAAGAACAATGGGAAGCAACAGAAGTGGGGAATGGAGAAAAAGAGGAAAGAGAAGACGGAAGGAAAGAAGAAGAAGTTGTGGATGGAGAAGAAATTGAAGAAGAGGAAGAACAAGAAGGGTAAGCAGAAGAAGCGGAAGAAGGAGATGAAAATGAAGAAGAACAACAAGTAGAAGCAGAAGAAATGATAGAAGGTGAGAATAAGAGGAATAGGAGGAAGTAGTGGAATGAAAGGAGATGAAGAAGAAGAAGTGGAAGAAGGAGAACGGGAGGAGGAAGAAGAGGTGGCAGAAGGTGAAGAAGACGAAGAAGAAGAAGTGGAAGAACTAGAAGAAAAGGAAGAAGTGCAAGTGGAAGAAGGAGAACAATAAGAAGAAGAAGAAGAAGTGGAAGAATGAGAAAAAGAGGAGGAAGAAGAAGCAACGAAAGGAAAGAGGATGAAGAAGAAGTGGAACAAGGAGGAGAAGAAGATGTGGAAGGTGAACAAGAGGACGAAGAAGAAGTAGTGGAAGAGGTGAGATAAAGAAGAAGAATTGGAACAAGGAGAAAAGGAGGAAAAGGAAGAAGGAGGGGAAGGGAAGGGAAGAAGAAGCAGAAGAAGTGGAATCTGAAGGAGAAGAAGAAGAAGAAGTGTAAGCATAAGATTTGGGGGAAGGAGAAGAAGAGGAAGAGCAACAATGGCAAGCAACAGAAGTGGGGGATGGAGAAAAAGAGGAAGGAGAAGACGGAAAGGAAAGAAGAAGAAGTTGTGGAAGGAGAAGAAATGGAAGAAGAGGAAAAAGAAGAAGTGCAAGCAGGAGAAGCGGAAGAAGGATACGAAAATGAAGAAGAACAACAAGTAGAAGTAGAAGAAGTGGTAGAAGGAGAGAATAAGAGAAATAGGAGGAAGTAGTGGAATGAAAGGAGATGAAGAAGAAGAAGTGGAAGAACGATAAGAAAAGCAAGAAGTGCAAGTGGAAGAAGGAGAACAATAGGAAGAAGAAGAAGGAGAACAAGAGGTAGAAATGCAAGTGGAAGCAGAAGAAGGAGAAAAAGAGGGATATGACGAAGGAAAGGAAGAAGAAGAAGGAGATGAAGAGGAAGAAAAGAAAGGAAAGGAGAGGATGAAGAAGAAGTGGAAGAAGGAGAACGGGAGGAGGGAGAAGAGGTGGCAGAAGGAGAAGAAGAGGAAGAAGAAGAAGTGGAAGAACGAAAAGAAAAGGAAGAAGTGCAAGTGGAAGAAGGAGAACAATAGGAAGAAAAAGAAGGAGAACAAGAGGTTGAAATGCAAGTGGAAGCAGAAGAAGGAGAAAAAGAGGGATATGACAAAGGAAAGGAAGAAGAAGAAGGAGATGAAGATGAAGAAAAGAAAGGAATGGAGAGGATGAAGAAGAAGTGGAAGAAAGAGAACAAGAGGAGGCAGGAGAAGTGGAAGAAGGAGAAGAAAAGAAAGAAGAAGAAGATGTGGAAAGTGAAGAAGTTGAAGAAGGGGAACAAGAGGAGGAAGAAGAAGTAGTGGAAAGAGGTGAGATGAAGAAGAAGAATTAGAACAAGGAGAAAAGGAGGAAAAGGAAGAAGAGGGGGAGGGAAGGGAAGAAGAAGCAGAAGAAGTGGAATCTGGAGGAGAAGAGGAAGAAGAAGAAGAAGTGTAACAATGGGAAGCAACAGAACTGGGGGATGGAGCAAAAGAGGAAGGAGAAGACGGAAAGGAAAGAAGAAGAAGTAGTGGAAGGAGAAGAAATGGAAGAAGAGGAAGAAGAAGAAGAAGTGTAAGCAGAAGAAGCGGAAGAAGGAGACGAAAATGAAGAACAACAACAAGTAGAAGTAGAAGAAGTGGTAGAAGGAGAGAATAAGAGGAATAGGAGGAAGTAGTGGAATGAAAGGGAAGAGGGAGAAGAGGTGGCAGAAGGAGAAGAAGAAGAAGAAGAAGAAGAAGTGGAAGAACAAGAAGAAAAGGAAGAAGTGCAAGTGGAAGAACAAGAAGAAAAGGAAGAAGTGCAAGTGGAAGAACAAGAAGGAGAACAATAGGAAGAAGACGAAAAACTGGAAGAATGAGAAAAAGAGGAGGAAGAAGAACCAATGGAAGGAAAGGGGATGAAGAAGAAGTGGAACAAGGAGCAGAAGAAGAAGGGGTGGAAGAAGAAGTAGTGTAGGCAGAAGAAGGGCAAGAAGGAGAAGAGGGGGAAGAAGAAGAATAGGTGGATGTAGTAGAAGTCGAAGAAGGTGAACAAGAGGAAGAAGAAGAAGTAGTTGAAGGAGTGGGATGATGGAGAGGAATTGGAAGAAGGAGAACAAGAGGTAGAAATGCAAGTGGAGCAGAAGAAGGAGAAAAAGAGGGATATGACGAAGGAAAGGAAAAAGAAGAAGGAGATAAAGAGGAAGAAAAGAAAGGAAAGGAGAGGATGAAGAAGAAGTGGAAGAAAGAGAACAAGAGGAGGCAGGAGAAGTGGAAGAAAGGTAAGAAGAGGAAGAAGAAGGAGAGTAACTAGAAGAAATGGAAGAAGGAGAAGAAAAGGAAGAAGAAGAAGATGTGGAAAGTGAAGAAGTTGAAGAAGGTGAACAAGAGGAGGAACAACAAGTAGTGGAAGGAGGTGAGATGAAGAAGAAGAATTGGAACAAGGAGAAAAAGAGGAAAAGGAAGAAGGAGTGGAAGGGAAGGGAAGAAGAAGCAGAAGAACTGGAATCTGGAGGAGAAGAGAAAGAAGAAGAACAAGTGTGACCATAAGATTTGGGGAAGGAGGGGAAGAGGAAGAGCAACAATGGGAAGCAACAGGAATCGGGGATGGAGTAAAAGATGAAGGAGAAGACAAAATGGAAAGAAGAATAAGTTATGGAAGGAGAAGAAATGGAAGAAGAGGAAGAAGAAGAAGTGCAAGCAGAAGAAGCGGAAGAAGGAGACGAAAATGAAGAGGAACAACAAGTAGAAGTAGAAGAAGTGGTAGAAGGAGAGAATAAGAGGAATAGGAGGAAGTACTAGAATGAAAGGAGATGAAGAAGAAGAAGTGGAAGAAGGAGAACGGAAGGAGGGAGAAGAGGTGGCAGTAGGAGAAGAAGAGGAAGAAGAAGAAGTGGAAGAACAAGAAGAAAAGGAAGAAGTGCAAGTGGAAGAAGGAGAACAATAGGAAGAAGAAGTAGAAGTGGAAGAATGAGAAAAAGAGGCGGAAGAAGAAGCAATGGAAGGAAAAGGGGATGAAGAAGAATTGAAACAAGGAGGAGAAGAAGAAAGGGAGGAAGAAGAAGTGGTGTAGGCAGAAGAAGGGTAAGAAGGAGAAGAGAGGGAAGAAGAAGAACAAGTGGATGTAGTAGAAGTGGAAGAAGGTGAACAAGAGGAAGAAGAAGAAGTAGTTTAAGGAGTGGGCATGATGGAGAAGAAGTGGAAGAAGGAGAACAAGAGGTAGAAATGCAAGTGGATGCAGAAGAAGGAGGAAAAGAGGGATATGACGAAGGAAAGGAAGAAGAAGAAGCAGATGAAGAGGAAGAAAAGAAAGGAAAGGAGAGGATGAAGAAGAAGCGGAAGAAAGAGAACGAGAGGAGGCACGAGAAGTGGAAGAAAGATAAGAAGAGGAAGAAGAAGGAGAGTAACTAGAAGAAGTGGAAGAAGGAGAAGAAAAGGAAGAAGAAGAAGATGTCGAAAGTAAACAAGGTGAACAAGAGGAGGAAGAAGAAGTGGTGGAAGGAGGTGAGATGAAGAAGAAGAATTGGAACAAGGAGTAAAGGAGGAAAAGGAAGAAGGAGAGGAAGGGAAGGGAAGAAGAAGCAGCAGAAGTGGAAGCTGGAGGAGAAGAGGAAGAAGAAGAAGAAGTGTAAGCATAGGATTTGGGGGAAGGAGAAGAATAGGAAGAAGAACAATGGGAAGCAACAAAAGTGGGGGATGGAGAAAAAGAGGAACGAGAAGACGGAAAGGAAAGAAGAAGAAGTTGTGGAAGGAGAAGAAATGGAAGAAAAGGAAGAAGAAGAAGTGTAAGAAAAAGAAGCGGAAGAAGGAGACGAAAATGAAGAAGAAGAAGAAGTAGAAGTAGAAGAAGTGGTAGAAGGAGAGAATAAGAGGAAGAGGAGGAAGTAGTGGAATGAAAGGAGATGAAGAAGAAGAAGAAGTGGAAGAAGGAGAATGGGAGGAGGGAGAAAAGGTGGCAGAAGGAGAAGAAGAGGGGGAGGGAAGGGAAGAAGAAGCAGAAGAAGTGGAATCTGGAGGAGAAGAGGAAGAAGAAGAAGAAGTGTAAGCATAAGATTTAGGGGAAGGAGAAGAAGAGGAAGAGCAACAATGGGAAGCAACAGAAGTGGTGGATGGAGAAAAAGAGGAAGCAGAAGACAGAAAGGAAAGAAGAAGAAGTTATGGAAGGCGAAGAAATGGAAGAAGAGGAAGAAAAAGAAGTGTAAGCAGAGGAAGTGAAAATGAAGAAGAAGAAGAAGGAGAAGTAGAAGAATTGGAAGAACGAGAAGAAAAGGAAGAAGTGCAAGTGGAAGCAGGAGAACAATACGAAGAAGAAGAAGAAGTAGAAGAATGAGAAAAAGAGGAGGAAGAAGAGGCAATGGAAGGAAAGGGGATGAAGAAGAAGTGGAACAAGGAAAAGAAGAAGAAGGGGAGGAAGAAGGAGTAGTGTAGGCAAAAGAAGGGAAAGAAGGAGAAGAGAGGGAAGAAGAAGAACAAGTGGATGTAGTAGAAGTGGAAGAAGGAGAACTAGAGGAGGAAGAACAAGTGGAAGAAGGAGAAGAAGAGGAAGAAGAAGAAGTGGAGGAACGAGAAGAAGAGGAAGAAGGGCAAGTGGAAGAAGCAGAACAATAGGAAGGACAAGAAGAAGTGGAAGAATGAGAAGAAGAGGAAGAATAAGAAGCAGTGGAGGGAGGTGGGATGAAGAAGAAGAACTAGAAGCAGGAGAAAAGGAGGAAAAGGAAGAAGGAGGGCTAGGGAAGAGAAGGAAGGAAGAAAAAGAACAAGTGGAAGCAGCAGAAGTGGAAGAAGGTGAAGAAGAGGAAGAGGAAGAGGAAGAAGTAGTTGAAGGCGTGGGGATTTGGGGGAAGGAGACGAAGAGGAACAACAACAATTGGAAGCAAAAGAAGTGGGCGATGGAGAAAAAGAGAAAGGAGAAGATTGAAACGGAAGAAGTAGTGGAAGGAGAAAAAATGGAAGAAGAGGAAGAAGTGCAAGTGGAAGAAGGAGAACGATAGGAAAAAGAAGAAGAAGAAGTGTAAGCAGAAGATTCGGGGGAAGGAGCAGAAGAGGAAGAGCAACAATTGGTAGCAAATGAAATGGGCGGCGGAGAAAAAGAGGAAGGAAAGGAAGGAAAGGAAAGAAGAAGTAGTGGAAGGTGAAGAAATAGAAGAAGCTGAAGATAAAGAAGTGGAAGCAGAGGAAGTGGAAGAAGGAGACGAAAAAGAAGAAGAACAAGTGGAAGCAGAAGAAATGGTAGAAGGAGAACAAGAGGAATATGAGAAAGTAGTGGGATGAAAGGGGATGAAGAAGAAGTAGAAGAAGGAGATCGGAAGGAGGAAGAAGAAGTAAAAGAAGGAGAAGAAGAGGAAGAATAAGAAGTGGAAGAACGAGAGGAGAAGAGGAAGAAGTGCAAGTGGAAGAAGGAAAACAATACGAAGAAGAAGTGGAAGAATGAGAAAAAGGGGAAGAAGAAGAAGCAGTGGAAGGAAAGGGGATGAAGAAAAGAAGTGTGAGAAGGAGAAGAAGAGAAGTGTGAGAAGGAGAAGAAGAGGAGGAAGAAGAAGTGAAAGGAGAAGTAGTGGAAGAGGCAGAAGAGTAAGAATAAGGACAGCAAGGTAAGGAAGGAGGAAGAAGAAGTGGAAGAAGGAGGAGAAGAAGAAGGGGAGGAAGAAGAGGTAGTTTAGGCAGAAGAAGTGCAAGAAGAAGAACAAAAGGAATAAGAAAAACAAGTGGAAGCAGCAGAAGTGGAAGAAGGTGAACAAAAGGAAGAAGAAGAGGTAGTTCAAGGAGTGGGGATGATCAAGAAGAAGTGGAAGAAGGAGAACAAGAGGAAGAAATCCAAGTGAAAGCAGAAGAAGGAGAAAAAGAGGCAGAAGACGATGGGAAGGAAAGAAGAAGAAGGAGATGAAGAGGAAGAAAAAGAATGAGAGGAGAGGATATAAAAGAAGTGGAAGAAAGAGAAGAAGAGGAACCAGAAGGGGAGTAAGCAGAAGAAGTGGAAGAAGGAAAAGAAAAGGAAGAGGAAGAAGATGTGGAAAGAGAAGAAGTGGAAGAAGGTGAACAAGAGGAGGAAGAAGAAGTAGTAGAAGGAGGTGGGATGAAGAAGAAGAATTGGAAGAAGGAGAAAAGGAGGAAAAGGAAGAAGGAGGGGAGGGGAAGGGAAGGGAAGAAGAAACAGAAGAAGTGGAATATTGAGGAGAAGTGGGGATGGAGAAAAAGAGAAAGAGCAACAATTGCAGGCAAAACCAATGGGGGATGGAGAAAAAGAGGAAGGAGAAGAAGGAAAGGGAAGAAGATGAAGTAGTGGAAGGAGAAGAAATGGAAGAAGAAGAAGTGAAAGCAGAAGAAGTGGAAGAAGGAGACGAAAAACAAGAAGAACAACAAGTTGAAGCAGAAGAATTGGTAGAAAGAGAAGAAGAGGAATAGTAGTAAGCCGTGGAATGAGAGGGGATAAAGAAGAAGAAGAGGAAGAAGGGGGACGGGAGGAGGAAGAAGAAGTGGAAGAAGGAAAAGAAGAGGAAGAAGAAGTGGAAGAATGAGAGGAAAAGCAAGAGGAAGAAGTGCAAGTGGAAGAAGGAGAACAATAGGAAGAAGAAGAAGTGGAGGAATGAGAAGAAGAGGATGAAGAAGAAGCAGTGGAAGGAAAGGGGATGAAGAAGAAGAAGTGAAAAAAGGAGAAGAAGAAGAAGAAGAAGGAGAAGAAGAAGAAGAAGAAGGAGAAGTAGTGGAAGAGGGAGAAAGGTAAGAATAAGGAAAGCAAGGCAAGGGAGGAGGAAGAAGAATTGGAAGAAGGAAGGGAAGAAGAAGTATTGGAAGGAGAAGAAATGGAAGAAGAAGTGTAAGCAGAAGAAGTGGAAGAAGGAGACGAAAAAGAAGAAGAAAAACAAGTGGAAGCAGAAGAAGTTGTAGAAGAAGAACAAGAGGAATATGTGGAAGTAGTGGAATGAGGGTGGATGAAGAAGAAGAAGTCAAAGAAGGAGAACGGGAGAAGGAAGAAGAAGTGGAAGAAGGAGAAGCAGGGGAAGAAGAAGAAGTGGAAGAACAAGAAGAAGAGGAAGAAGTGCAAGTGGAAGTAGGAGAACAATAAGAAGAAGTAGAAGAAGTGAAAGAATTAGAAAAAGAGGAAGAAGAAAAAGCAGTTAAAGGAGTGGGGATGATGAAGAAGAAGTGGAAGAGGAGAACAAGAGGTAGAAATGCAAGTGGAAGCAGAAGAAGGAGAAAAAGATTGAGAAGAGGAAGGAAAGGGAAAAACAAGAAGGAGATGAAGATGAAGAAAAAGAATGAGAGGAGAGGATGAAGAAGTGGAAGATAAAGAACAAGAGCAGGCAGTAGAAGTTGAAGAAAGAGAGGAAGAGGAAGAAGAAGGAGAGTAAGCAGAAGAAGTGGAAGAAGGAGAAGGAAAGGAAGAAGAACAAAATGTGGAAAGAGAAGAAGTGGAAGAAGGTGAACAAGAGGAGGAAGAAGAAGTAGTGGAAGGAGGTGGGATGAAGAAGAAGAACTGGAAGCAGGAGAAAAGGAGGAAAAGGAAGAAGGAGGGGAAGAGAAGTGAAGAAGAAGCAAAAGAAGTGGAATATGGAGGAGAAGAGGAAGAAGAAGAAGTGGAAGCAGAAGATTTGGGGGAAGCTGAAGAAGAGGAAGAGCAACAATTGGAAGAAGAAGAAGTAGTGGAAGGAGAATAAATGGAAGAAAAGGAAGAAGAAGAAGTGTAAGCAGAAGAAGTGGAAGAAGGAGACGAAAAAGAAGAAGAACAACAAGTGGAAGCAGAAGAAGTGGTAGAAGGAGAGCAAGAGGAATAGAAGGAAGTAGTGGAATGAGAAGGGATGAAGAAGAGAAGGGGAAGAAGGAGAACGAGAGGAGGAAGAAGAAGTGGAAAAAGGAGAAGTAGAAGAAGTGCAAGAACGAGAAGAAGAGGAAGAAGTGCAAGTGGAAGAAGGAGATCAATAGCAAAAAGAAGAAGAAGTGGAAGAATGAGAAAGAGAGGGAGAAGACGAAGGAAAGGGAAGAAGAAGAAGGAGATGAAGAGGAAGAAAAAAAAGGAGAGGAGAAAATGAAGAAGAAGTGGAAGAAAGAGAACAAGAAGAGGCAAGAGAAGTGGAAGAAAGAGAAGAAGAGGAAGAAGAAGGACAGTAAGCAGAAGAAGTGGAAGAAGGAGAAGAAAAGGAAGACGAAGAAGATATGGAAAGAGAAGAAGTGGAAGAAGGTGAACAAGAGGAGGAAGAAGAAGTAGTGGAAGGAGGTGGGATGAAGAAGAACAACTGGAAGAAGGAGAAAAGGAAGAAGGAGGCGAAGGGAAGGGAAAGGAACGGCAGAAGAAGCAGAAGAAGTGAAAGAAGAACAACTGGAAGGAGAAGTAGTGGAAGAGGAAGAAGAGGCGGAAGAAGAAGTAGTGGAAGGAGGTGGGATGAAGAAGAAGAACGAGTGGAAGAAGGAGAAAAGCAGGAAAAGAAATAAGGAAGGGAAGGGAAGAAGAAGTAGAAGAAGTGGAATATGGAGGAGAAGAGGAAGAAGAACAACAAGTGGAAGTAGAAGAAGTGGTTGAAGGACAACCAGAGGAATAGGAGGAAGTAGTGGAATGAGAGGGGGGTGAAGAAGAAGAAGTTGAAGAAGGAGAACGGGAGGAGGAAGAATAAATGGAAGAAGGAGAACGAGAGGAGGGAAAATAAGTGGAAGAAGGAGAAGAAGAGGAAGAAGTGCAAGTGGAAGAAGGAGAACAATAGGAAGAAGAAGAAGAAGCAGTCGAAGGAAGGGCATGAAGAAGAAGAAGTGAAAGAAGGAGAACAAGAGGAAGAAGAAGAAATGGAAGGAGAAGTAGTGCAAGAGGGAGAATAGTCAGAAGAAGGAAAGCAAGGCAAGGGAGGAGGAAGAAGAAGTGGGAGAAGGACGAGGAAAAGAAAGGGAGTAAGAACAGGTAGTGTTGGCAGAAGAAGCGCAAGAAGAAGAAGCGAATGAAGAAGAAGAACGTGTGTCAGCAGCGGAAGTGGAAGAAGGTGAAGAAGAGGAAGAAGAAGAAGTGGAAGAAGGAGAACAAGAGGAAGAAGAAGAAATGGAAGGAGAAGTAGTGCAAGAGGGGGAATAGTAAGAAGAAGGAAAGCAAGGCAAGGGAGGAGGAAGAAGAAGTGGGAGAAGGACGAGGAGAAGAAGGGGAGTAAGAACAGGTAGTGTTGGCAGAAGAAGCGCAAGAAGAAGAAGCGAATGAAGAAGAAGAATGTGTGTCAGCAGCGGAAGTGGAAGAAGGTGATGAAGAGGAAGAAGAAGAAGTGGAAGAAGGAGAACAAGAGGTAGAAATGCAAGTGGAAGTAGAAGAAGGAGAAAAGGAGGGAGAAGATGAAGGAAAGGGATTCAGAAGAAGGAGATGAAGAGGAACAAAAACAAGGATAGGAGAGGATGAAGAAGAAGTGGAGGAAAGAGTACGAGAGGAGGCAGAAGAAGTGGAAGAAAGAGAACCAGAGAAAGAAGAAGGAGAGTAAGCAAAAGAAGTGGAGGAAGGAGAAGAAAGGGAAAAAAAAAGATGTGGAAAGAGAGGAAGTGGAAGAAGGTGAACAAGAGGAGGAAGAAGAATAGTGGAAGGAGGTGGGATGAAGAACAAGAACTCGAAGAAGGAGAAAAGGAGGAAAAGGAAGTAGGAGGGGAGGGGAAGGGAAGAAGAATCAGAAGAAGTGGAATATGGAGGAGAAGAGGAGGGAAAGGAAGAAGGAGAAGAAGAACAACTGGAAGAACAAGAACAAGAGCAAGTGGAAGAAGGAGAATAATAGGAAGAAGAAGAAGAAGTGGAAGAATGAGAAAAAAATGAAGAAGAAGAAGCAGTTGAAGGAAAGGGGATGAAGAAGAAGAAATGGAAGAAGGAGAACTAGAGGAAGAAGAAGAAGTGGAAGGAGAAGTAGTGGAAGAGGGAGAAGTATAAGAAGAAGGAAAGCAAGGAAAGGCACGAGGAAGAAGAAATGGAAGAAGGAGGAGAAGAAGAAAGGGAGGAAGAAGAGGTAATGTAGGCAGAAGAAGTGCAAGAAGGAGAAGAGAAGGAAGAAGAAGAACAAGTGGAAGGGGCAGAGGTGGAAGAAGGTGAACAAGAATAAGAGGAAGAAGTAGTTGAAGGAGTGAGGATGATGAAGAAGAAGTGGGAGAAGGAGAAATAGGGGAGAAATGCAAGTGGAAGCAGAAGAAGAAGAAAACGAGGGAGAAAATAAAGGAAAGGGAAGAAGAAGAAGGAGATGAAGAGGAAGAAAAAGAAGGAGAGGAGAGGATGAAGAAGAAGTAGAAGAAAGAGAACAAGAGGAGGCAGAAGAAGTGGGAGAAAAAGAAGAGGAGGAAGAAAAAGGAGAGTAACAGAAGAACTGGAAGAAGGAGAAGAAAAGGAAGAAGAAGAGGATTTGGAAAGAGAAGAACTGGAAGAAGGTGAACAAGAGGAGGAAGAAGAAGTAGTGGAAAGAGGTGGAAGAAGAATTAGAAGAAGGAGAAAAGGAAGAAAAGGAAGAAGGAGGGGAAGGGAAGGGAAGAAGAAGCATAAGAAGTGGAATATGGAGGAGAAGAGGAAGAAGAACAAGAAGTGTATGTAGAAGATTTGGGGGAAGGAGAAGAAGAGGAAGAGCAACAATTCGTAGCAAAAGAAGTGGGGCATGGAGAAAAAGAGGAAGGAAAACAAGGAAAAGGAAGAAGAAGAAGTAGTGGAAGTAGAAGAAATTGAAGAAGAGGAAGAAGAAGAAGTGTAAGCAGAAGAAGTGGGAGAAGTAGACGAAAAAGAAGAAGAACAACAAGTGGAAGCAGAAGAAGTGGTAGAAGGAGAACAAGACGAATATGAGGAAGTAGTGGAATGAGAGGGGATGAAGAAGAAGAAGTGGAAGAATGATGAGGACATGAAGCTTGAAGGACTTGGAGGACCTATGACAAGGGCAAGGACAAGAAGAGCTAAGAAAGCTATTCAACAAGTATTGGCAGCCCTTTTGCAAAAAGAGCCTAACATTGAAGAAATAAAGTTTAAAATTGTTAATTGTCTCAGGACTGAAGAGAGCAATACTTGACCTTAATGGAAGAGAATTTTGGAATAAATTAAACTCATTTTCTTGGAGTTTACTTAGTTAATGGTGGGCAACCAGAATTGTCTAATTAAAGTTGCAGCCACCTAGGTTATCAATTCTAATTAGTATACGTGTTTAATTTACTTTGGCAGTTACACTTTGTTATTAAGCTGCCCATTATTAGTTTTTATTATTTTGTAACTTCAGCTGAATTTAGAAAGCCACTAAACATACACAAGCTGAGTTTATTAGGCATATAAATTTGGGCAAGACTGAGATGTAAAGTAGAATATTTTGGAAATAAAAAACTAGTTGAGTTTTCTCTCCTTTGGGTTCTTAACAATCCAAAATCTTTTGAGATTTATCAAAGGTAATTCACCCCTTTGTGTGTGCAATCTCGTAGACATATCTTCCATCCTTGGAAGTGTGGAGTCTGTCAATTCCAATTCCATTTTCTGTCTTTTCCATTCATACTCAATTCTGCCCAGCAAACTCTATGACAGGAAAGTCCTACACTATTCAAAAACTCGTTTAATCGTTGAATTTCAATAACTTTTAATTTTCATTATGTGTCTAAAAGTTTGATAGTAATTGTATTCAGTTTATTTTTTTGCAATTGTTTGCATTCCACGTTGATTAATTTTGTTAACGCGGCAAGCTAAATTCCTAGGGACCTTTCAGAATCCTAAACTGACAGAGGATTCATATCATTTGGTATCAGAGCTTTGGTTTCTAGGAATTGCAAGGCTGCACTCCGGGTAATTTCTTTCCTTGATTCTTATCATCAATAATATTACCTTAATTGTCAATCAGTTAGGTTGAACCATTGCAAAAGTTAAGCCCTTAAAAAATCTGAGATTCTAAAAAAAAAAAAAAAGAAAGGAATTTTGAAAATCTGAAGAAAAAAAAATATAGAGAAAAAAAAAGAAGCAAAACAAAGAATGCAAATGTGTTTAAAATATATATATATATATATATATATATATATATATATATATAAAATTGGCTGAATGATTCATGCTAGAAATTCTTCATTTTGAAGGTAATATTTGATTTGAAGGAAAAATTACTGCACCTTGTTAGTTTACATTTCTGAAATTTTGGGCTGCACTTCTTGGTTACAAATTGTGTCAATTCCACTCTGTTTTGGCTTCACATATACTGCACATTCTTGCTGTATTTTGCTGCACTTGTTAGTTTCATTTTAAGCCAAAATTTTATCCTCTGTTTGTGTCTTTACTTGTTAAAATTGGCTGCCCAATTTTCTACTCAAAATTCTGGTTGTGGTTGTTTGTACCTTTGTTTTTGTGTGCCCAGTTTTTGTCCATTTCTTTTCATACTTCCTTTGTTTTCATTTTGAAACAAATTTCTTCTGTCTTGTTGGTGTAAAAAAAAAATTCCAGTGTTGTCCTAGTATTTGTTGCCTTCATTGGGTTTCATTTTAGTCATTTTTGTTAGTTTTCTTGTGTCTTATTTGCCTGCACACAAGTTGGTGTTTGTCTTTGAGTTTTTCTCTTTTGGTTTGTTAAGAACTTAAGGAGGAATAAAGAGGAAAAAGGCAAGAGAGTTTCATTATAGTAAAAGCCAATTTTTTTTAGCGCAAACACTTGAGTGGGTGCGAACATTTTCAAACACCACATACATACTTTTTCTTGTGACATTTGACCTGTTTGTTTATCATGGCGGAAAGAAATAATAACAATGATCTTCAGCTTCAAATTGCTGCATTATCTCAGCATTTAGAGAGATTGATGAAGCAACAACAAGATGAATTCCATGAGAGGTTGGACCAATTGGAGAATAGAACCCAACAAGGAGGAGGAGGAAGGCCAAATAGAAATGAAGGAAGAATAGAAGGAGTGAAGTTAAATGTGCCTCCTTTCAAGGGTAGGAGTGATCCTGAGGCATACTTGGAGTGGGAGTTAAAAATTGAGCATGTGTTTTCTTGCAACAATTATAATGAGGAGCAAAAGGTGAGACTTGCAGCTGCTGAATTTTCTGATTATGCACTCATTTGGTGGAATAAGTTGCAAAGGGAGAGGATTAGAAATGAGGAGCCTAGGGTGGACACTTGGGCTGAAATGAAGAGGATCATGCGGAGGCGGTATATACCTTCTAGCTTCCATAGGGATATAAAATTAAAACTTCATAAATTGTCTCAAGGAAGCAAGGGAGTGGAGGAGTATTATAAGGAGATGGAGATGTTAATCATCCAAGCCCAAATTGAAGAAGATTCTGAGCTAACTATGGCTCACTTCCTTAGTGGTTTAAATCATGACATTAGAGATGTTGTTGAGTTGCAGGAGTTTGTGGAGATGGAGGACCTTTTACATAAGGCTATTCAAGTTGAACAGCAAATAAAACGAAAGAGTACAATAAGAAGAAATTCTACCGGGTATAATGCTTCAAATTGGAAGGATAGAGTTAAGAAAGAGGGTGCTGCCTCCTCAAGCAATGCATCACTTTCTAACCATGGAAAAGCACCTCAAAAGCAACCTGAACATCCTCCTAAAAAGGCTAGAGAAGTGAAGTGTTTCAAGTGCTTGGGCATGGGTCATTATGCCTATGAGTGTCCCACAAAGAAGATTGTTCTTCTCAAAGATAATGGGGAATACACAAGCCAATCAGAAGCTAGTGGTGGAGAAGAAGAGGAGAGTGATGGAGAATTGAAGGCTAATGAAGGAGAGTTGTATATGATTAGGAGGATGCTTGGAAGTCAAGTCAAGGCCAAGGATGCATCTCAAAGGGAGAACATCTTTCATACAAGATGTTCAGTCAATGGTAATGTTAGTTCGGTAATTATTGATGGAGGGAGTTGTACCAATGTGGTGAGTTCAAGATTAGTGTCAAAGATGAACATGGACACTACACCGCATCCTAGACCATATAAACTTCAATGGCTTAGTGAAGGAGAAGAAGTTCAAGTGAAACAACAAGCAATAGTTTCATTCTCCATACGAAAATATCAAGATAAAGTCATATGTGATGTGGTTCCCATGGAGGCCAGCCATATCCTTTTGGGAAGGTTGTGGCAGTATGATACCAAAGCCATTCATGACGGCTTCAATAACAAATTTTCTTTCATGTATCAGGATAAAAAGTTGGTTCTCAAGCCTTTGTCTCCTAAAGAGGTGTGTGAGGATCAAATCAAAATGAGAGAAAAGTTAGCAAATGAAAGAAAGAGTGAAACACTTGAGAGGAAGAGCGAAACACTTGAGAGGAAAAATAGAGAAAAGAAAGATATTGAAACACTTGAGGAAAAACACACTTGTTTAGCAAAAAAAGAGGAAGTTAAGAGGTTGCTTTGTGCAAGACAACCCCTATATTTGTTGTATTGTACAAGTCAGTTTTTGCATGCTAACCAATTTGAAAATTTTGAATTGCCTTCTTGTGTTAAACCTCTTTTGTAGAATTTCCAAGATGTTTTTCCAGAGAGTGTACCTAGTGGATTTCCACCTTTGAGGGGAATTGAGCATCACATTGATCTCATTCCAGGAGCATCATTACCCAATCGGCCAGCATATAGGAGCAACCCACAAGAAACTAAGGAGATTGAAAAGCAAGTGGCTGAACTCATGAGCAAAGGTTGGGTGAGAGATAGCATGAGCCCGTGTGCTGTACCTGTGATTCTGGTGCCAAAGAAAGATGGCCCATGGAGGATGTGTTCTGATTGTAGAGCCATAAACAACATCACCATCAAGTATAGGCATCCAATTCCCAGGTTAGATGATCTTCTCGATGAACTTTATGGTGCATGTGTGTTCTCAAAAATAGACTTGAAAAGTGGCTATAATCAGATTAGGATTAGAGAAGGTGATGAATGGAAAACTGCCTTTAAAACTAAATATGGATTGTATGAGTGGTTGGTTATGCCATTTGGTTTGACTAATGCACCTAGTACTTTCATGAGATTAATGAATCATGTTTTAAGGGAGTTTATTGGAAAATTTGTTGTAGTGTACTTTGATGATATTCTGATCTATAACACTAGTCTTGAGTTGCATGTTGAGCATTTGCAATCTGTTTTGAATGTGCTTAGAAAAGAACAATTGTATGCCAATCTGGAAAAATGCATTTTTTGTACTGATCATGTGGTATTTTTGGGCTTTATTATTAGTGCTAAAGGTGTATTAGTTGATGAGGAAAAGGTTAAGGCCATCCAAGAATGGCCAACACCTAAGTCTGTGAGTGAGGTGAAGGGATTTCATGGTTTAGCAAGTTTCTATAGGAGATTTGTTAAAGATTTCAGTACATTAGCTGCACCTCTAAATGAAATTGTTAAAAAGAATGTGGTTTTTAAATGGGGAAAGAAACAAGAGGAGGCCTTTGCTGCCCTTAAGCGTAGGCTAACTAATGCTCCTATTCTTTCCATTCCTAATTTTGCAAAATCATTTGAAATAGAGTGTGATGCATCAAATGTTGGTATTGGGGCTGTTTTGTTGCAAGATGGGCATCCGATTGCTTATTTTAGTCAAAAGTTAAGTGGGGTTGCCCTTAACTATTCTACTTATGATAAGGAATTGTATGCATTGGTTAGAGCTTTAAAAACTTGGCAGCATTATTTGTTACCCAAAGAGTTTGTCATTCATAGTGATCATGAGTCATTGAAATATTTGAAAGGACAAGGTAAGCTTAACAAAAGGCATGCTAAATATGGGTAGAGTTTTTAGAGCAATTTCCGTATGTCATCAAACATAAAAAGGGGAAAGGAAATATAGTGGCTGATGCGCTTTCTAGGAGGCATGCATTGCTTTCTATGCTTGAAACTAAATTGTTTGGTCTTGAGTCTTTGAAAGGCATGTATAAGCATGATGTTGATTTTGCTGAAATATTTGCTGCATGTGAAAGGTTTTCTGAAAATGGATACTATAGGCATAATGGATTCTTGTTTAAAACAAATAAATTGTGTGTACCTAAGTGTTCCATTAGGGAGTTGCTTGTGAGTGAATCACATGAAGGGGGTTTGATGGGCCACTTTGGGGTTCAAAAGACTTTGGAGATTTTGCAAGAGCATTTCTTTTGGCCTCATATGAAACGATATGTGCATAAGTTTTGTGACCACTACATTGTGTGTAAAAAGGCCAAATCTAAGGTTAAGCCTCATGGATTGTATACTCCTTTGCCTGTTCCTGAATATCCTTGGACTGACAATTCTATGGACTTTGTTTTGGGGTTGCCTAAAACAAAGAATGGAAAGGATTCTGTGTTTGTTATTGTTGATAGGTTTTCCAAGATGGCACATTTCATTCCTTGCAAAAAGGTGGATGATGCTAGCCATGTGGCTGATTTATTTTTCAAGGAAATAGTGAGACTTCATGGACTGCCAAGGAGCATTGTGAGTGATAGGGATGCAAAATTCCTTAGTCACTTTTGGAGGACCTTGTGGGGTAAAATTGGTACTAAATTGTTGTTTTCTACTACTTGCCACCCACAAACTGATGGTCAGACTGAGGTAGTCAATAGGACTTTAGGCACATTGCTTAGGACTGTTTTAAAGAAAAATTTTAAGTTTTGGGAAGCATGTTTGCCTCATGTTGAGTTTGCTTATAATAGGGTTGTCCATAGCATGACTAATTGTTCTCCGTTTGAAATTGTGTATGGGTTCAATCCTTTGACTCCTCTTGATTTGTTGTCCATGCCTAACATTTCTATGTTTAAGCATAATGAAGCACAAGCTAAAGCTGAGTATGTGAAGAAGCTGCATGAGGAAGTGAAGGCTCAAATTGAAAAGAAAAATGAGAGTTATGCAAGGCAAGCTAACAAGGGTAGGAAGAAGATCGTGTTCCAACCTGGTGATTGGGTTTGGGTACACATGAGAAAGGAAAGGTTCCCTAAACAAAGAAATTCAAAACTCCAACCAAGGGGAGATGGTCCTTTCCAAGTTCTAGAAAAGATCAATGACAATGCCTATAAGATTGATCCTCCAGATGAGTATAATGTTAGTGCTACTTTTAATGTGTCTGATTTAACTCTCTTTGATGCAAATGAAGATGCTATTGATTTGGGGACAAATCCTCTTCAAGAGGGGGGGAGTGATGAGGACATGAAGCTTGAAGGACTTGGAAGACCTATGACAAGGGCAAGGACAAGAAGAGCTAAGGAAGCTATTAAACAAGTATTGGCAGCCCTTTTGCAAAAAGAGCCAAACATTAAAGAAATAAAGTTTAAAATTGTTAATTGTCTCAGGACTGAAAAGAGCAATACTTGACCTTAATGGAAGAGAATTTCGGAATAAATTGAACTCATTTTCTTGGAGTTTACGTAGTTAATGGTGGGCAACCAGAATTGTCTAATTAAAGTTGCAGCCACCTAGGTTATCAATTCTAATTAGTATACATGTTTAATTTACTTTGACAGTTACACTTTGTTATTAAGTTGCCCATTATTAGCTTTATTATTTTGTAACTTCAGCTGAATTTAGAAAGCCACTAAACATACACAAGCTGAGTTTATTAGGCATATAAATTTGGGCAAGACTGAGATGTAAAGTAGAATATTTTGGAAATAAAAAACTAGTTGAGTTTTCTCTCCTTTGGGTTCTTAACAATCCAAAATCTTTTGAGATTTATCAAAGGTAATTCACCCCTTTGTGTGTGCAATCTCGTAGACATATCTTCCATCCTTGGAAGTGTGGAGTCTGTCAATTCCAATTCCATTTTCTGTCTTTTCCATTCATACTCAATTCTGCCCAGCAAACTCTATGACAGGAAAGTCCTACACTATTCAAAAACTCGTTTAATCGTTGAATTTCAATAACTTTTAATTTTCATTCTGTGTCTAAAAGTTTGATAGTAATTGTATTCAGTTTATTTTTTGCAATTGTTTGCATTCCACGTTGATTAATTTTGTTAACGCGGCAAGCTAAATTCCTAGGGACCTTTCAGAATCCTAAACTGACAGAGGATTCATATCAAAGAATGACAAGAAGAGCAAGTGGAAGAAGGACAACAATAGGAAGAAGAAGAAGAAGTGGAAGAATAAGAAAAAGAGGAAGAATAGCAAGCAGTGGAAGGAAAAGGGGTGAAGAAGAAGAAGTTGAAGAATGACAAAAAGAGGAAGAAGATGAAGCAGTGGATAGAAAGGGATGAAGAAGAATAAGTGGAAGAAGGAGAAGAAGAGGAAGAAGAATAAGTGGAAGGAGAAGTAGTGGAAGAGGGAGAAGAGTAAGAAGGAAGAAACCAAGGCAAGGGAGGAGGAAGAAGAAGTGGAAGAAGGAGGAGAAGAAGAAGGGGAGGAAGAAGAGGAAGTGGAAGAACGAGAAGAAGTGCAAGTGGCAGAATGAGAACAATAGGAAGAAGAATCAGAAGTTGAAGAATTAGAAAAAGAGGAAGAAGAAGAAGCAGTGGAAGGAAAGGGGATGAAGAAGAAGAAGTGGAAGAAGGAGAAGAAGAGGAAGAAGAGGAAGTGGAAGGAGAAGTTGATATAAATCCAGAGGGGATGAATTCGTTTTGCGGATCTATCTAGGTTGGAAGGTAATAAGTTAACAAAACAATGAGAATTGGGTAAACAAGAAAATGGAAAGGATGAAAATGGTTTAACGAAGAGAGAGATGACGCCACTTCCAAGGATGGAAGATAAGTCATATGACGCCACAAGGGTTGTGACTTACCCTTGATAAGTCTAGCAGAACGTCACAAAGAAAAAATCGTTGATAAGTTCTAAAGAGAAATTCATCTCTCACAAAAGGGTAAAACTGATGTGATCTTTGATGATCACGTGCCCAAAGGATCCTTTCTAAGGTCACTTGGAAGGGAAATGGATTTATGGAGAGGAAAGGAATGGGGTGAGGCGCCACAAATACTAGGTTTCATAAGCCAAAGGGGAGAGGCCACAAGGGAGGGGTCCCTTGATAACTCTTAGAAGCTCTCACAAAGGAGAAAGGGGGACACTCAAAGGTAAGAACCTCAACCAATATGGTCTCTAGGATTAAATTCAAGTGTCAAAAATACAAGTGAGGGAGGAGCTCCTATTTATAGAGGTAGCTAACCTCTTGAACAAGATAACCTAAAAAAGAAGGGCTAGGATTAAAAGGAGAGATCTAAGGGAGGAGAATTGAGAAACAATTCCCTCCTTAGATCATCAAACTTGGTGCCCAAGTTTCTCAAACCAAGGGCCAAGATTCCTTCTTATTAGCTTAGGGGGTTTATGTAGAAAAGAGGGGTGTAGATATTAAGGCTACCCCTTATTTCCTTCATAAAGACCCAAAAAGCTAAATCCACCCTCTAAATTCCTAAGACACCTCCTAAAAATAAAAAATGGACTAAATACATGTCCCAAATTAAATTCTTAATGCTCCTCAAAATTAAAATAAAGGAAAATTACATTTTATTAACTAAAGTCCCTAGCCTAATATCTTCACTCTCCATAGGAGGTGAAGTCTTCCTTTGTCTGTAAGGGCTAGGTCTTCTTCAATCCTTCTAGCCATAGCCCTAGTGATAGGTCCTTGGCTAGGCATGGTCACATCATCTCCTCCCCCTTGAAGAGGATTTGACCTCAAATTCATGGGGTCTTCGTCATTTTCAGCACCTACAAATGGAGACAAATCAGAAATAGTAAAACTGGTGCTTACCCCATAATCCTCAGGCAGATCTAAAACATAGGCATTATTACCGATCCGCTCAAGGATTTGGAAAGGTCCATCTCCTCTAAGGCTAAGTTTGGACTTCCTTTGAGAAGGAAATCTATCCTTTCTCAAGTGAAGCTATACCCAGTCGCCCTTTTCAAAGATGACTTCTTTCCTCCCCCTATTGGTGAAAGTAGCATCTCTTAAGGATTGGCGCTCTATGTTAACTTTAACCCTCTCATGTAATTGTTTTACAAAAATAGCTTTTGCCTCTCCTTCTTTATGCACAGCAACAGAAAGAGGAAGAGGTAAAAGATCTAGAGGAGTACAAGGATTAAAGCCATAGACCACCTCAAAAGGAGAATGCTTGGTGGTTCTATGAACCACCCGGTTATAAGCAAATTCAATATGGGGAAGGTACTCATCCCAAGACTTATGGTTTCCTTTAAGGAGAGCCCTCAGCATAGTGGATAAAGATCTATTCACCACTTCTGTTTACCCATCAGTTTGAGGGTGACAGGTAGTGGAAAAAAGAAGTTTAGTTCCCAGCTTAGCCCAAAGAGTTTTCCAAAAATGGCTAAGGAACTTCACATCCCTATCTGACACTATTGAAGAGGGTATACCATGCAATCGGACAACCTTTTTAAAGAAAAGTCTTGCGATGTTGCTTGCATCATCCACTTTGTGGCAGGGAATAAAATGGGCCATTTTTGAAAATCGGTCCACCACCACAAATATGGAGTCTGCACCTCGTTGGGTTCTTGGGAGCCCAAGGATGAAATCCATGCTAATATCCTCCCAAGGTGCAGAAGGAGCAGGTAAAGGTGTGTATAGTCCATGAGGCATTGCTTTAGACTTTGCTTGCAAGCAAGCTATACATTTAGAGCAATGTCTATGGACATCTCTACGCATATCGGGCCAAAAGAATTTCTCTTGTAAAAGCATGAGGGTTTTTGAAATCCCAAAATGCCCCATGAGCCCACCTTCATGACTCTCTTTTGTAAGTAAGTTCCTAATTGATCCTTGGGGTATACAAAGCTTACTCCCTTTGTAAAGATACCCCTCACTGATGAAGTACCCATCATGGGCCTTTAATGCAAATACAGATGCAGAGGTAGCAAATATGGGGCCAAAATCCTTATCAGACGGATACATAGCCCGAATGTCATCAAATCCCAAGATGTTTGCACTCAAGGATGAATAAAGGGCATGACGCCTAGAAAGTGCATCAGCCACCACATTTTGTTTTCCTTTCTTGTACTTGATGACATAAGGGAAGGATTCAAGATATTCCACCCACGTTGCATGCCTTTTGTTCAATTTACCTTGACCCCTCAAATATTTTAGTGACTCATGGTCACTATGAATGACAAACTCCTTGGGAACAAGGTAATGCTCCCAAGTTTGAAGGGCCCTAATTAGAGCATAAAACTCCTTATCATAGGTGGGGTAGTTGAGGGGGGCACCATTGAGTTTTTCACTGAAATACGCAATGGGGTGCCCTCCATGCAACAAGACAGCCCCCACACCTACACCAGAGGCATCACATTCAAGTTCAAATGTTTTAGAAAAGTCAGGTAATGCCAAGACTGGTGCATGGGTCAATTTATGCTTAATTAGCTAGAAGGCTTTCTCTTGTTTCTCAGCCCAAAGGAAAGGAACTTCCTTTTTCACCAAATCATTTATTGGTGCGAAAAGCGTGGATAAATTAGGCACAAAGCACCTATAAAATCCAGAGAGACAATGAAAGCTTTTGATCTCTGTCACACTCTTTGGGTGGGCCATTCTTGAATAGCTTTTATCTTTTCGGGGTCAACATGAACCCCTTTTGTGCTAACTACAAAACCTAGGAAAACTACACTATCTACACAAAAGGTGCATTTTTCTAAGTTACCAAAAAGATTATTACTCCTAAGAAGAGAAAAAACATGCCTTAGATGTCCTAAATGATCATCTAGGTTCCTAGAGTAAACTAAAATGTCATCAAAGTAAACTACACAAAATTTACCAAGGCAATCCCTCAGTACATGATTCATTAAGCGCATGAATGTGCTTGGGGCATTAGTTAGCCCAAAAGGCATAACCAACCACTCATAAAGACCAAATTTAGTCTTAAAAGCAGTTTTCCACTCATCACCCTCTTTGATCCTTATTTGGTGGTAACCACTTCTAAGATCTATTTTTGAAAATATTTTTGCCCCATGCAATTCATCCAACATGTCATCAAGACGGGGATTGGGTGCCTATATTTGATGGTGATGTTGTTGATTGCACGACAATCAACACACATCCTCCATTGGCCATTCTTCTTGGCCACCAACAAGACTGGCACAGCACAAGGGCTTAGGCTCTTTTGAACCCAACCCTTCTCCAACAGCTCATTCACTTGAGACTCAATCTCTTGGGTCTCCATGGGGTTGGTCCTATAGGCATGTCTATTAGGTAGACTTGCGCCAGGCACCAAATCAATTTGATGTTCTATACCCTTAATGGGAGGAAGTCCTTTCGGAACCTCATTAGGGAATATGTCATCAAATTCTTCTAAAAATATCTTGAACCCCTTGAGGAAGGTGCTCATGTGCATGCGCTGTGGCAGTGCTCTCAGCAGAAGAATGCAAAATGGGAGAAGGATTTGATGCTTCTTTGCAAGAGAGGAGATAAAAGGGCTTGTTAGTCAAAGGAGCTTCTTTTAAATCACGTTTAGTAGCAAATAGGCTACTTTTACTAATATTCCCTTTCGAAGGGGCATCACCTTCTGACTCTCTCTCTTTACCCTTTTCAAGCTTTAAGGGTAAAGCTTGTTGTATTTTTTTTTTTTTGTTTTTCCTCAACTCTTTTCTTTTTCATCGCAAATTGATCTTCAGCCACTTGAGAAGGTGACAAAGGATGCAATTTGAAGCGCTTTTCATTATGGGTGAGAATTATTTGGTTGGAGTGACCATGGTGAAATAGCTTTTTTGTCAAATTGCCATGGTCTTCCCAACAGGATATGACCAGCCTCCATAGGAACTATGTCACAAAGAATCTCATCATTATAAGATCCTATGGAAATTGGAACCATAACTTGTTCATTGACTACCATCTCCCCTTGCTCATTGAGCCATTGCAATTTGTAAGGTTTGGGATAGGGCATGGTAGTCAAGGCTAGCTTTTCAACCAACCTATATCTAAAACAGTTACAACAGGAGCCACTATCAACAAGGAGAGAACATACTTTGTCATTTACTTTACATCTTGTATGGAAGATGTTCTCTCTTTGTGACTGGCCAAGCTCTAGAGGTTGGCTTCCAAGAAGCCTTTGAACCATAAGGAGGTCCCCCTCATAAGGAAAGCTTCCTCACCCTGTTGTTCAAAAGTATGTCCCCCTTCTTCCTCACTCTCACTAGAGGAGGAAGATGAGCTATTCTCACTATAAATGTCTTGTCCCTTTATGATCATGGTTTTCTTGTTAGGGCATTGAGAGGCAATATGGCCTCTCCCAAGACATTTGAAGCATTTGATACTACTTTGCCTCTCAGTAGGCTTAGTAGTAGGGGGTTTTCTCTCTACATGAGGTGCTTTTGTATCTTGAAAATGCTTGGGTTCCTCTTTCGGAAAACCCTTGAAAGAGTTTCCCTTAAGTTGGTCTCTCTTTGAGTAAGAGGGAAAATCTTTTTTAAAGTTTTTTCTCTTGAGTTGATTCTCAGCTCTTACACAAAGTTCTACCAACTCATCAAGGTTTGAGTATGAAAGAAGCTCTACCTTATCTCTAATGTCAGAGCTTAATCCACACAAAAACCTAGCAAGGGTGGCATTAGGTTCCTCAATGATATTGGCCCTTAGTATGAGAAGCTACATCTTTTGTCTATACTCCTCAATACTTAGGTTATGTTGTCTAAGTCTTTGGAGCCTATTCAAAAGATCCCTTTCATAATATGAAGGAATGTGCCTTCTTCGCAAACAAGTTTTTAAATCATTCCAGTAGCGAATGTCAGGCATTTGTTTACGGGCCCTATCCTTGACTAACCCATCCCACCAATGCAAAGCAGAACCTTGAAAACTAAGGGAGGCAAAAGGTACTTTTCTTTCTTCCCTAATTTCGTAGCATCGAAAGAGTTGTTCCACTTTGACTTCCCAATCTAGGTAAGTCTCAACATCTTCCCTACCATGAAAATGGGGTAGGTCTACCTTTGGTTCCCTAGCATGATTTATGTTCTCTTGAGGAGAATGATGATTGTATGATGAATGTGAGTGATGCTTATGTTGATTTCTATATTATTCTTCTTCACTAGAGCTAAAATGCCTAGATGGGGATCTTATGAGAATTCCTTTATTTTTTCTATCACTCTCCCTCCCATATCTCCTCTTACTCTCTTCTCCTCTCCTTCTCTCTTCTTCCTCTTTTTCTCTTTTTCTTTCTAGTTCTTTCCTTCTTCTCCTTTCTTCATCCTCTCTTCTCTCTCTTTGCCTTCTCTCTTCTCGCTCTTTTTTCTCTTTTCTCATTTCCAACATCTCTTTTTTTAACTCTTCCTTCTCTTTTTGTTTTTCCTTTTCTTTTATTTCTTTTTTTCTCTCTTTTTCTTCTCTCCTTTCTTGTTCTTTAGCCATCCATTCCCTAAATTCTAAGTTAAGGTTTTCAAGAATGTCTCCCTTAGAAGGTTTTCTTTGGTTGACACTCTTACTTGATGAACAACTATGTGCACTAGAATGTGTGTGGGAAGCCATGGTGCTTGGATGCTAAAAAATAAAGGGTAGGCCAAACAATTTTTTTTTTCAAGCAACACTCCTCTCTTTTTTTGTTTGTTTTCTCGCCTAAGGTGGCTTGATGAGTCTTTGGAACTCTTAGCCTCTACACATTTTTTCAAAATAACATAAAATAAAATAAAAGTGCAAGAATGTAAAAGAGAAAGGGCTCTAATCGTGCTCCTAAGGTGTTGAAGGAAGTGTACCACTTCTCCCTTCTTCACCTAATTAACGAGGAACTATGCTAAAATTAACCAAAATTATTACAAACCAAGGGAGGGCCTTAAGGGCACTCAAACTCCTAATCTAAAATTAAGTATAGACAATACAAAGAATAAAAAAAATAAAACAAAGTCTTCACTCCAAGCTTTTTGGTGTTTGTCTCCTTTTGATCAAGCCCCTTTGAGTTGCATCAACTCACCCCAAGAATGCTACCCTTGTTTCCTCTTGTTTGGACTTGCCAAAATTTTATATATGGAACCTTTCCCAACCTTTCCTTACCAAGACCGAATACAACACAAGACAACAAACAAAGGTGAATAACAAAACAAGGTTCACAAATCCAAGTGGATAGATTAAACAATGACAAACTCAAAGAAGTAAAGAAGACAAGCAAGAAAACATAAGTCTCACAAAGGAAGGTAGCACACAAATAACTTTCCTAGATTAGCTCTAAGAGTAGAGATGAAAAAAGACTCAAACAAAAAAAATGAAACCAATAGTTGCACACTTAATAAAATTTAAGTGACCAAAAACTAAAAAGCTTACTCAAGTATTTTTTTTTTAATCACAATTGGTTCCTCATATCAAATGTTTCTACTATTAGGTACACAACTTCAAATTTGTCTTTCTTTTGAGTTCTTTATCTTCTTTTTTTTTTTTTTAACTTGAACTTTTTCTATTTTTTTTAACTTTTTCTAATCATTTTGCTGCACCTAATAGCTTGTTGAATTGAAATTTTAATGAGGATGCTTGAATAATAACGCTTGAGTGAATAAGCACAAAGTAAGGTCACACAATTTTCAAGCAATGCATGCAACTAAAGGCAAAACAACTTAGTAGTTGCAAATACCACTGAACTAATGGTGCTTAAGGAATGATTTAGGCCTGATTTTGAAGTAAATTGATTGCTCAAATTATTAACACAATTCACCCAAGCTAAAATTCCATAAAGAGGCACCAATAGTGAAGGTAAACCAAGTGGAAAGCTACTAATAATTCAACATAAAACAAGAAACATATAAAGATTGAATTGAGCAAATATTTTAGAACAACAAAAAGATTAATATGCTTGAACTAAAAGCATAAAAGACTTAAGAGACTCAACAAGAGGTTCACCTCTTAGGAGTCAATTCAAAATGTTTTTGAAGGCTTTTTTGTAAAAATTTTAAGAGGCTAAAACCTATGGAATTTAAATGAGATAAAATAGGAAACTAACATGACTAGTATTTGACAAAACACAAGATTAAGAAAAAATAAAACACCTAAAAATAGAGCAAAAATTTCAGCAAGAGACTCAAAACAAAAGGCACAACAAAGTGGCCAAAGTTGATCACCACAATGGTGTGGAAAAATCCTCAACCATGTGGGTTTAATGGTCACAACTTCTTAGGCACACTTTAACTTAAAAAACCAAGGGAAAATTAAGCAACTTCAACACGAAAATAAGTTGCAAAGAAAGGGACAAATAAAATCGCATAAAATTAAATGGAACATAGGCGCGTAGATAGAAAACAAAAGCACATATAATAGCAAGAATAAAAGTTATACTACTAGACAATAAAGGAAATAAAGATGACAAAAAATGAAGGACTTTAAAATAAATAGATCAAAGAGATAAATAACAAAGCAAAAAAAAAATGAGAAAGAACGTGACCTTTAGAAAGTGGCTCTGATACCACTTGATGTGATCTTTTATGATCACGTGCCCAAAGGATCCTTTCTAAGGTCACTTGGAAGGGAAATGGATTTATGGAGAGGAAAGGAAAGGTGTGAGGCGCCACAAATACTAGGTTTGATAAGCCAAAGGGGAGAGGCCACAAGGGAGGGGTCCCTTGATAACTCTTAGAAGCTCTCACAAAGGAGAAAGGGGGACACTCAAAGGTAAGAACCTCAACCAATCTGGTCTCTAGGATTAAATTCAAGTTTCAAAAATACAAGTGAGGGAGGAGCTCCTATTTATAGAGGTAGTTAACCTCTTGAACAAGATAACCTAAAAAAGAAGGGCTAGGATTAAAAGGAGTCTAAGGGAGGAGAATTGAGAAACAATTCCCTCCTTAGATCATCAAACTTGGTGCCCAAGTTTCTCAAACCAAGGGCCAAGATTCCTTCTTATTAGCTTAAGGGGTTTATGTAGAAAAGAGGGGTGTAGATATCAAGGCTACCCCCTTATTTCCTTCATAAAGACCCAAAAAGCTAAATCCACCCTCTAAATTCCTAAGACACCTCCTAAAAATAAAAAATGGACTAAATACATGTCCCAAATTAAATTCTTAATGCTCCTCAAAATTAAAATAAAGGAAAATTACATTTTATTAACTAAAGTCCCTAGCCTAATATCTTCACTCTCCATAGGAGGTGAAGTCTTCCTTTGTCTGTAAGGGCTAGGTCTTCTTCAATCCTTCTAGCCATGGCCCTAGTGATAGGTCCTTGGCTAGGCATGGTCACATAAAAAACCCAAATATAATTTCACTAATTCAATGGTTGTCCTTTGAGTACAATTTAGCCCCAATTAAATACTTCATTATCATGCAATTATCACATATGATTGATTGCATGTTACATTAATTCCTAAATTAATGAAACATTACAAAAAAATGAAAAGTCATTGGCTTCGGCATTCACATAAAAAGTAGTGGAAGAGGCAGAAGAGTAAGAAGAAGGAAAGCAAGGCAAGGGAGGAGGAAGCAGAAGTGGAAGAAGAAGGAGAAGAAGAAGGGGAGGAAGAATATGTAGTGTTGGCAGAAGAAGTGCAAGAAGGAGAAGGGAAGGAAGAAGAAGAACAAGTGGAAGCAGCAGAAGTGGAAGAAGGAAAAGAAAATGAAGAAGAAGAAGATGTGGAAAGAGAAGAAGCGGAAGAAGGTGAACAAGAGAAGGAAGAAGAAGTAGTGGAAGGAGGTGGGATGAAGAACAAGAACTAGAAGAAGGAGAAAAGGAGGAAAAGGAGGAAAAAAAAGAAGAAGGCGAAGGGAAAGGAAGAAGAAGCAGAAGGAGTGGAGTATGAAGGAGAAGAGCAAGAAGAAGAAAATGTGTAAGCAGAAGATTTGGGGGAAGGAGAAGAACAGGAAAAGCAACAATTGGAAGCAAAAGATGTGGGGGTTGGATAAAAAGAGGAAGGAGAAGAAGCAAAGGGAAAGAAGAAGAAGTAGTGGAATAAGAAGAAATGGAAGAAGAAGATGTGTAAGCAAAAGAACTGGAAGAAGGAGATGAAAAAGAAGATGAACAACAAGTGGAAGCACATGAAGTGGTAGATGTAGAACAAGAGGAATAGCAGGAAGTAGTGAAATGAGAGGGGATGAAGAAGAACAAGTGGAGGAAGGAGAATGGGAGGAGGAAGAAGAAGTGAAAGAAGGAGAAGAAGAGGAAGAAGAAGAAGTGGAAGAACGAGAAGAAGAGGAAGCAGTGCAAGTGGAAGAAGGAGAAAAAGGGGAACAAGAAGAAGCAGTGGAAGGAAAGGTATGAAGTGGAAGAAGGAGAAAAAGAGGAAACAGAAGAAGTGGAAGGAGAAGTAATGGAAGAAGGAGAAGAGTAAGAAGAAAGAAACCAAGGCAAGGGAGGACGAAGAAGAAATGGAAGAAGGAGGAGAGGAAGAAGGGGAGGAAGAAGAGGAAGTGTAGGCAGAAGAAGTGCAAGAAGGAGAAGGAAAGGAAGAAGAAGAACAAGTGGAAGCAACAGAAGTTGAAGAAGGTGAACAAGAGGAAGAAGAAGAAGGTCTTGAAGGAGTGGGGATGATGAAGAAGAAGTGGAAGAAGGAGAAGAAGAGGTAGAAATGCAAGTGGAAGCTGAAGAAGGAGAGAAAGAGGGAGAAAAAGAAGGAGAGGAGATGATGAAGAAGATGTGGAAGAAAGAGAGGAAGAGGAAGAAGCAGGAGAAGAAAAGGAAGAAGAAGAAGAAGTGGAAGAAGGTGAACAGGAAGAGGAAGAAGAAGTAGTGATAGGAGGTGTGTTGAAGAACAAGAGCTGGAAGGAGGAGAAAAGGTGGAAAAGGAAGAAGGAAGGGAAGGAAAGGGAAGAAGAAGCAGAAAAAGTAGAATATGGAGAAGAGGGAGAAGAAGAAGAAGTGTAAGCAGAATATTTGGGGGCAGGAGAAGAAGAGGAAGAGCAACAATTGGTAGCAAAAGAAGTAGGGGATGGAGAAAAAAGGAAGGAGAAGAAAGAAAGGGAAGAAGAAGAAGTAGTGGAAGGAGAAGAAATGGAAGAAGAAGAAGCGTAAGTAGAAGAAGTGGAAGAAGGAGATGAAAAAGAAGAAGAACAACAAGTGGAAGATGAAGAAGTGGAAGAACCAGAAGAAGAGGAAGAAGTGCAAGTAGAAGAAGGAGAACAATAGGAAGAACTAATATGAAAACAGAAACGGGATCGCTTTGAATTTTGGTTTGGGAGAAAGAAACTGAAAAACTGTGTTTTTTTTATTTGTTTAAGAAAGGATATTGACGCCACACTCAAGAAAGATGAGAAGGTGAGTGATAAGTCATAGGGTTGATCACCACAGGGTAACGTGATAAGATCGACATAGGGTTCTTAACTCAGAACTCCATAAAGCTCTCAAATGAGAAAACTCATTTTTCATTAAACTCATAATCTGATTTGAAATACAATAGTTCTCCTATTTATAGACTAAAAGTGAATTATCAAAATTGTAATGCCTAAAAAGTAAATTAAAAATACTTCATTAATCCTATTACTGACTTAATGCTCACAATTAAAACTAAATTGGAAATACGAAAAGTTAATCATAAAATTTACCCAAAATAGTGACAGAAATTACAAATAAAATATAAAACCCAAAATTAGGCTAAGCCCTCCTACATACATCATTCCATCCTTATGGAAAATTCGTCCTCGAATTTTAAAAATACACCTCCTTCAATAACACAGGGGATAAGTCAATGCCAGGATAAAAAATTAACCTTGTACTACTTTTTCATTGAACAACTTGAATATGATGACAATGATTGATGACAAATGATGATTTAGTAAGAAACCTCTTGGGAAACTCTTCATCATGCCTCTATCATCTTCATGATGCCTTTTATTTATGAACTGCTCAATTCTTTCACACATTGCTTTCGTATGCTCTTGTATCAATCTTTGAAATGGTGCAACTATAGCATCAACAAACTGGCGTTGAGATTCATTGAGTTGTGACAAATTTTCTTCCATGTGAAATTTCAAGGAGCCGAAGCTCTGATACCAAATGATATGATTCCCCCTAGTTTGTTCAGAATCATTTAGGACCCCTAGGAAATAGGCTTTCTGACTCTTAACAAAATTAGATAAGAAGATTATGGAATTAAGCACACAAAATGCAGAATTGAAACAAAATAAAAAAATGAAGCAATAATAAAACAAAATGCAGCAAGAACAATTGAACTGAATAGGTGCAGATTGGATGAGAAAAAGTAAAATGGAATTTCCAGATTAGTTTAGTTTAGGCGTGAGAATTGAGAAAGAAAGGGACGAATTTTGGTGAAAGGTGTCCCACTTCCAAGGATGGAAGATAAGTCATATGACACCACAAGGGTGGTGATTTACCTTTGATAAGTCTAGCAGAATGCCATAAGGAAAAATTCCTTCATAATTTCTAAAGAGAAATTCATCTCTCACAAATGGGTAAAACCCAATTATCATTTCACTAATTCAATACCTGTCTTTAGCCCCTATTTATAGAATTAGGTGGCTATTCAAAATCATAAATTCCTAAAATAAAATTAACTACTCCATTATCATGCAAATATCACATATGATTAATTGCATGTTACATTAATTTCTAAATTAATGAAACGTTACAAAAAATGAAAAGCCATTGTCTTCTGGATTCATATCAGAAAGAGGAAGAAGAACAAGAAGTGGAAGGAAAGGGGATGAAGTAGAAGAAGTGGAAGAAGGAGGAGAAGAGGAAGAAGAAGAAGTGGACGGCGAAGAAGTGAAAGAGGGAGAAGAGTAAGAAGATGGAAAGCAAGGCAAGGGAGGAGGAAGAAGAAGTAGAAGAAGGAGGAGAAGAAGAACGGGAGGAAGAAGAGTGTAGGCAGAAGAAGTGCAAGAAGGAAAAGGGAAGGAAGAAGAAGAACAAGTGGAAGCAGCAGAAGTGGAAGAAGGTGAACAAGAGGAAGAAGAAGAAGTAGTTGAAGGAGTGGGGATGATAACGAATATGTGGAAGAAGGAGAAAAAGAGGTAGAAATGCCAGTGGAAGCAGAAGAAGGAGAAAAAAGGGGAAAAGACGAAGGAAAGGAAAAAAGAAGAAAGTGATTTATGCACTCCCTTGATCTCTTCAACCAAGGTTCCTTCCTCTAAGAAAATGGAGGATGGAGAGGTTAGAAATGGGAGAGGGTTGACGCCACTTTCTAGGAGAAAGATGAGTCAAAAAATTTTATGTTGCTTGCCACAAGGGAGAGGTCCCTTGATAAAAGCTTTAAGGGAGAGATTCCTCAAGAGAGAGGATTCTCAAAGACACTCAAGAATAAATTGCTCAAAACGAGTCTTACTTCATTCAATCAAGTGTGCTTTGTACAAGAGAGACTAGGTGTATTTATAGCCCAAAGAGGGAGCAAGGCACTCAAAACTAGGAAATGTGGGACTTGGGCCTAATTAGTATTAGGAGCACTAATCCCTCTTAGGCCCACTAAAAGTGGTGCCTAGCCTTAAGCTAGGGAGTGTCACGGCCTAATCAAGGAGGTGTGGAAAGAGATCCACACTCCTTTGTGTTATTAGGCCCTTTACTCCCCTCACCTCCCTTCCTAAGCTAATTACACCCTAAACTCTAGAAACTAAAATAAATGGCCAAAATACAAGGCCTAAAAGGGAATTAAAAGCTAATTAATATTTACAAGAGGAAATCTAAGGACTATGGCCTAAAATATCTATCTCCATCATGAGCTGAGGTCTTGATGAGTCTTTCCGGGCCAAGTCCTCTTCAATCCTCCTAGCCATTGCCCTAGTGAGAGGGCCCTTGATAGGTAGGATTGCATCAGAGATGAAGAGGAAGAAAAAGAAAGAGAGGAAAGGATGAAGAAGAAGTGGAAGAAAGAGAATAAGAGGAGGAAGAAGAAGTGGAAGAAGGAGAAGAAAAGCAAGAAGAAGAAGGTGTTGAAAGAGAAGAACTGGAAGAAGGTGAACAAGAGGATGAAGAAGAAGTAGTGGAAGGAGGTGGGATGAAGAAGAAGAACTGGAAGAAGGAGAAAAGGAGGAAAAGGAAGAAGGAGGGGAAGGAAAGGTCAGAAGAAGCAGAATAAGTGGAATATAGAGGAGAAAAGGAAGAATAAGAACAAGTTTAAGCAGAAGATTTGGGGGAAGGAGAAGAACAGGAAGAGCAACAATTGGAAGCAAACGAAGTGGGGGATGGAGAAATAGAGGAAGGAAAAGAAGGAAAGGGAAGAAGAAGAAGCAGTGGATGGAGAAGAAATGGAAGAAGAGGAAGAAGAAGAAGTGGAAGAAGACGAAGAAGAAGAAGTGGAAGAAGGAGACGAAAAAAAGGAAGAACAAAAAGTGGAAGCAGAACAAGTGGAGGAGGAGAACAAGAGGAATAGAAGGAAGTAGTGCAATGAGAGGGGATGAAGAAGAAGAAGTGGAAGAAGGAGAACTGGAGGAGGAAGAAGAAGGAGAAGAAGAAGTGAAGAATGAGAAGAAGAGGAAGAAGTGCAAGTGGAAGAAGGAGAACAATAGGAAGAAGAAGAAGAAGAAGTGGAAGAATGAGAAAAAGGGGAAGAAGAAGAAGCAGTGGAAGGAAAGGGGATGAAGAAGAAGAAGTGGAAGAAGGAGAGGAAGAGCAAGAAGAAAAAGGGGAAGGAGAAGTAGTGGAAGAGGGAGAAGAGTAAGAAGAAGGAAAGCAAGGCAAGGGAAGAGGAAGAATGAGAAGAAGAAGAAGAAGGGGAGGAAGAAGAGGTAGTGTAGGCAGAACAAGTGCAAGAAGGAGAAAGGAAGGAAGAACAATAACAAGTGGAAGCAACAGAAGTGGGAGCAGATGAACAAGAGGAGGAAGAAGAAGTAGTTGAAGGAGTGGAGATGATGAAGAAGAAGTGGAAGAAGGAGAACAAGAGGTAGAAATGCAAGTGGAAGCAGAAGAAGGAGAGAAAGAGGGAGAAATCGAGGGAAAGGGAAGAAGAAGAAGGAGATAAAGAGGAAGAAAAAGAAGGATGGGAGAGGATGAAGAAGAAGTGGAAGAAAGAGACCAAGAGGAAGCATGAGAAGTGGAAGAAAGAGAACAAGAGGAGGCATGAGAAGTGGAAGAAAGAGAAGAAGAGGAAGAAGAAGGAGAGCAAACAGAAGAAGGGGAAGAAGGAGAAGAAAAGGAAGAAGAAGAAGATGTGGAAAGAGAATAAGTTTAAGAAGGTGAACAAGAGGAGGAAAAAGAAGTGGAAGAAGGAGGATAGTAAGCAGAAGAAAGAGAAGAAAAGGAAGAAGAAGAAGAAGTGTAAGCAGAAGATTTGGGGGAAGGAGAAGCAGAGGAATAGCAACAATTGGAAGCAAAAGAAGTGGGGGATGGAGAAAAAGAGGATGGACAAGAACGAACGGGAACAAGAAGAAGTACTAGAAGGAGATGAAATGGAAGAAGAAGAAGTGTAAGCAGAAGAAGTAGAAGTAGGAGACGAAAAAGAAGAAGAACAACAAGTGGAAGCAGAAGAAGTGGTAGAAAGAGAACAAGAGGAATAGGAGAAAGTAGTGGAATGAGAGGGGATGAAGAAGAAGAAGTGGAGGAAGGAGAACGGGAGGAGGAAGAAGAAGTGGAAGAAGGAGAAGAGGAGGCAGAAGAAGAAATGCAAAACGAGAAGAAGAGGAAGAAGTGCAAGTGAAAGAAGGAGAACAATAGGAAGAAGAAGAAGAAGTGGAAGAATGTGAAAAAGGGGAAGAAGAAAAAGCAGTGGAAGGAAAGGGGATGAAGAAGAAGAAGTGGAAGAAGGAAAGGAAGAGGAAGAAGAAGAAGTGGAACAAGAAGTAGTGGAAGAGGGAGAAGAGTAAGAAGAAGGAAAGCAAGGCAAGGGACGAGGAAGAAGAAGTGTAAGAAGGAGGAGAAGAAAAAGGGGAGGAAGAAGAGGTAGTGTAGGCAGAAGAAGTACAAGAAGGATAAAGGAAGGAAGAAGAAGAACAAGTGGAAGCAGCAGAAGTTGAAGAAGGTGAACAAGAGGTAGAAGAAGAAGTAGTTGAAGCAGTGGGGATTCTGAGGAAGAAGAAGAAGAAGGAGAACAAGAGGTAGAAATGCAAGTGGAAGCAGAAGAAGGTGAAAAAGAGGGAGAAGTCGAAGGAAAGGGAAGAAGAAGAAGGAGATGAAGAGGAAGAAAAAGAATGAGAGGAGAGGATGAAGAAGAAGTGAAAGAAAGAGAACAAGAGGATGAAGCAGAAGTGGAAGAAAGAGAAGAAAAGGAAGAAGAAGAAGATGTGGAAAAAGAAGAAGTGGAAGCAGGTGAACAAGAGGAGGAAGAAGAAGTAGTGGAAGGAGGTGGGATGACGAAGAAGAATTGGAAGAAGGAAAAAGGAGGAAAAGGAAGAAGGAGGGGAAGGGAAGGGAAGAAGAAGCAGAAGAAGTGGAATATAGAGGAGAAGAGCAAGAAGAAGAAGAAGTAAAAGCAGAAGATTTTGGGGAAAGAGAAAAAGAGGAAGAGAAACAATTAGAAGCAAAAGAAGTGGGGGGATAGAGGAAAAGAGGAAGGAGAAGAAGGAAAGGGAAGAAGAAGTGGTGAAAGGAGAAGAAATGGGAGAAGAAGATGTGTAACCAAAAGAAGAGGAAGATGGAGACGAAAAAGAAGAAGAACAACAAGTGGAAGCAGAAGAATAGGCAGAAGGAGAACAAGAGTAATATGAGGAAGTAGTGGAATGATAGGGGATGAAGAAGAAGAAGTGGAAGCACGAGGACGGGAAGAGGAAGAAGAGGTGGAAGAAGGAGAAGAAGAGGAAGAAGAAGAAGTGAAAGAACGAGAAGAGAAAGTGGAAGAATGAGAACAATAGGAAGAAGAACAAAAACAACAACAAATGGAAGCAAAAGAAGCGGTGGAAGGAGAACAAGAGGAATAGGAGGAAGTAATGGAATGAGAGCGCATGAAGAAGAAGAAGTGGAAGAAGGAGAAGAAGAAGAAGAAGAAGAAGAAGAAGAAGTGGAAGAATGACATGAAGAGGAAGAAGAAGAAGTGGAAGAACGACAAGAAGAGGAAGAAGTGCAAGTGGAAGAAGGAGAACAATAGGAACACGAAGAAAAAGTGAAAGAATTAGAAAAAAAGGAAGAAGAAGAAGCAGTGGAAGGAAAGGGGATGAAGAAGAAGAAGTAGAAGAATTAGAAAAAGAGGAAGAAGAAGAAGCAATGGAAGAAAAGGGGATGAAGAAGAAGAAGCGGAAGAAGAAGAAGGAGAGGAAGAAGAAGAAGTGGAAGAAGAAGTAGTGGAGAGGGAGAAAAAGAGGAAGGAGAAGAAGGAAATGGAAGAAGAAGAAGTAGTGGAAGGAATAGAAATGGAAGAAGAAGAAGTGTAAGCTGAAGAAGTGGAAGAAAGAGACAAAAAAAGTGAAGAACAACAAGTGGAAGCAAAAGACGTGGTAGAAGGAGAACATGAGGAATAGGAAGCAGTAGTGGAATGAGAGGGGATGAAGAAGAAGAGGAAGAAGGAGAATGGGAGGAGGAAGAAGAAGTGGAAGAAGGAGAAGAACAGGAAGAAGAAGAAGTCGAAGAACGAGAAGAAGAGGAAGAAGTGCAAGTGGAAGAAGAAGAATAAGAATTGGAAGAAGGCAAAAAAAAAAAAAAGAAATAGTAGTGGAAGGTTTAGGGTTTAGGCAGAAGACTAAGAAGAAAGAAAGCATGGAAAGGGAGGAGGAAGAAGTGGAAGAAGGAGGAGAAGAAGAGGTAGTGTAGCTAGAAGAAGTGCAAGAGGGAGAAGGGAAGTAAGAAGAAGAACAAGTGGAAGTAGCAGAAGTGGAAGAAGGTGCACAAGAGGAAGAAGAAGAAGTAGTTGAAAGAGTGAGGATGATGAAGAAGAAGTGGAAGAAGGAGAACAAGAGGCAGAAATGAAAGTGGAAGTAGAACAAGGAGAAAAAGAGGGAGAACACGAAGGAAAGGAAAGAAGAAGAAGGAGATGAAGAGGAAGAAAAAGAAGGAGAGGAGAGGATGAAGAAGAAGTGGAAGAAAGAGAACAAGAGGAGGCAGGAGAAGTGGAAGAAACAGAAGAAGAGGAAGAAAAAGGAGGGTAAGCCGAAGAAGTGGAAGAACGAGAAGAAAAGCAAGAAGAAAAAGATGTGGAAAGAGAAGAAGTGGAAGAAAGTGAACAAGAGGAGGAAGAAGAAGTAGTGGAAGGAGGTGGGATGAAGAAGAAGAACTGGAAGAAGGAGAACAGGAGGAAAAGGAAGAAGCAGGGGAAGGGAAGGGAAGAAGAAGTAGAAGAAGTGGAATATGGAGAAGATGAAGAAGAAGAAGAAGTGTAAGTAAAAGATTTTGGGGAAGGAGAAGAAGCGGAAGAGCAACCATTGGAAGCAAAAGAAGTGAGGAATAGAGAAAAAGAGGAAGGAGAAGAAGGAAAGGGAAGAAGAAGAAGTAATGGAAGGAGAAGAAATGGAAGAAGAGGAAGAAGAAGAACTGTAAGCAGAAGAAGTGGAAGAAGCAGACAAAAAAGAAGAAGAACAACAAGCGAAAGAAAAAGAAGTGGTAGAACAAGAACAAGAGGAAGAAATGCAAGTGGAAGAAGGAGAAGAATATGAACAAGAAGTTGAAGAATGAGAGAAAGAGGAAGAACAAGTTGAAGAATGAGAGAAAGAGGAAGAACAAGTTGAAGAATGAGAGAAAGAGGAAGAACAAGTTGAAGAATGAGAGAAAGAGGAAGAAGAAGAAGCAGTGGAAGGAAAGGGGATGAAGAAGAAGAAGTGGAAGAAGGAGAACAAGAGGAAGAACAAGAAGTACAAGGAGAAGTAGTGGAAGAGGCAGAAGAGTAGGAAGAAGGAAAGCAAGGCAAGGGAGGAGGAAGAAGAAATGGAAGAAGAAGAAGAAGAAGGAGAAGAAGAAAGGAAGGAAGAAGAAGAACAAGTGGAAGCACCAGAAGGAGAACAAGAGGTAGAAATACAAGTGGAAGCAGAAGCAGGAGAAAAAAAGGGAGAAGACGAAGAAAAGGGAAGAAGAAGAAGGACATGAAGAGGAAGAAAAAGAAGGAGAGGGGGGATGAAGAAAAAGTTGAAGAAAGAGAACAAGAGGAGGCAGGAGAAGTGGAAGAAAGAGAAGAAAAGGAAGAAGAAGGAGAGTAAGCAGAAGCAGAACAAGAAGAAGAAGAAGAAGAAGAAGAAGAAGAAGATGTGGAAAGAGAAGAAGTGGAAGAAGGTCAACAAGAGGAGGAAGAAGAAGTAGTAGAAGGAGTTGGGATGAAGAAAAAGAACTGGAAGAAGGAGAAAATGAGGGAAAGGAAGAAGGAGGGGAAGGGAAGGGAAGAAGAAGCAAAAGAAGTTTAATACGGATAAGAAGAGGAGGAAGAAGAAGAAGTGTAAGCAGAAGATTTGGCGGAAGTAGAAGAAGAGCAAGAGCAACAATTGGAAGCAAAAGAAGTGGGGATGGAGAAAAAGAGGAAGGAGAAGAAGGAAATGGAGGAAGAAGAAGTAGTGTAAGGAATAGAAATGGAAGAAGAAGAAGTGTAAGCTGAAGAAGTGGAAGAAGGAGACAAAAAAAGTGAAGAACAACAAGTGGAAGCAGAAGACGTGGTAGAAGGAGAACATGAGGAATAGGAAGCAGTAGTGGAATGAGGGGGAATGAAGAAGAAGAGGAAGAAGGAGAACGGGAGGAGGAAGAAGAAGTGGAAGAAGGAGAAGAAGAGGAAGAAGACGAAGTCGAAGAACGAGAAGAAGAGGAAGAAGTGCAAGTGGAAGAAGAAGAAAAAGTGGAAGAATGCAAAAAAAAAAAAGAAATAGTAGTGGAAGGAAAGGGGATGAAGAGGAAGAAGTGGAGGAAGGAGTAAGTAAGATGAAGGAAAGCATGGAAAGAGAGGAGGAAGAAGTGGAAGAAGGAAGAGAAGAAGAGGTAGTGTAAGCAGAAGATGTGCAAGAGGAGAAGGGAAGGAAGAAGAAGAACAAGTGGAAGTAACAGAAGTGGAAGAAGGTGCACAAGAAGAAGAAGAAGAAGTAGTTGAAGGAGTGGGGATGATGAAGCAGAAGTGGAAGAAGGAGAACAAGAGGCAGAAATGCAAGTGGAAGTAGAACAAGGAGAAAAAGAGGGAGAACACCAAGGAAAGGAAAGAAGAAAAAGGAGATGAAAAGGAAGAAAAAGAAGGAGAGGAGAGGATGATGAAGAAGTGGAAGAAAGAGAACAAGAAGAGGCAGGAGAAGTGGAAGAAAGAGAAGAAGAGGAAGAAGAAGGAGGGTAAGCAGTAGAAGTGGAAGAACGAGAAGAAAGGCAAGAAGAAAAAGATGTGGAAAGAGAAGAAGTGGAAGAAAGTGAACAAAAGGAGGAAGAAGAAGTAGTGGAAGGAGGTGGGATGAAGAAGAAGAACTAAAAGAAGGAAAACGGAAGGAAAAGGAAGAAGGAGGGGAATGAAAAGGAAGAAGAAGCAGAAGAAGTGGAATATGGAGGAGAAGACGAAGAAGAAGAAGAAGTGTAAGTAAAAGATTATGGGGAAGGAGAAGAAGAGGAAGAGAAATAATTGGAAGCAAAAGAAGTTAGGGATGGAGAAAAAGAGGAAGGAGAAGAAGGAAAGGGAAGAAGAAGAAGTAGTGGAAGGAGAAGAAATGGAAGAAGAGGAAGAAGAAGAAGTGTAAGCAGGACAAGAAGTGGTAGATGGAGAACAAGCGGAAGAAGTGCAAGTGGAAGAAAGAGAACAATAGGAAGAAGAAGTTGAAGAATGAGAGAAAGAGGAAGAAGAAGAAGCAGTGGAAGGAAAGGGGATGAAGAAGAAAAAGTGAAGAAGAAGAGTAAGAGGAAGAACAAGAAGTAGAAGGAGCAGTAGTGGAAGAGGGAGATGCGTAAGAAGAAGGAAAGCAAGGCAAGGGAAGAGGAAGAAGAAATGGAAGAAGGAGGAGAAGAAGAGGGGAAGGAAGAAGAAGAACAAGTGGAAGCAGCAGAAGGAGAACAAGAGGTAGAAATGTAAGTGGAAGTAGAAGAAGGATAAAAAGAGGGAGAAGATGAAGGAAAGGGAAGAAGAAGAAGGACATGAAGAGGAAGAAAAAGAAGGAGAGGACAGGATGAAGAAGAAGCGAAAGAAAGAGAACAAGAGGAGGCAGAAGAAGTGGAAGAAAGAGAAGAAGAGGAAGAAGAAGGAGAGTAACCTGAAGACGGAATGGGAAGAATAAGAAGTAGTGGAAGGAGATAAAGAGGAAAAGGAACAAGGAGGGGAACGGAAAGGGAGAAGAAGCAGAAGAAGTGGAATATTGAGGAGAAGAGGAAGAAGAAGAAGTGTAAACAGAAGATTTGGGGGAAGCAAAAGAAGAGGAAGAGCAACAATTGGAAGCAAAAGAAGTAAGGGATGGAGAAAAAGAGGAAGGAGAAGAAGGAACGGGAAGAAGATGAAGTAATGGAAAGAGGTGGGACGAAGATGAAGAACTAGAAGAAAGAGAACAGGAGGAAAAGGAAGAACGAGGGGAAGGGAAGGGAAGAAGAAGTGGAATATAGAGGAGAAGAGGAAGAAGAAGAAGAAGTGTAAGCAGAAGATTTTGGGGAAAGAGAAGAAGAGGAAGAGCAACAATTGGAAGCAAAAGAAGTTAGGGATGGAGGAAAAGAGGAAGGAAAAGAAGGAAAAGGAAGAAGAAGAAGTACTGGAAGGAGAAGAAATGGGAGAAGAGGAAGAAGAAGAAGTGTAAGCAGAAGAAGTGGAAGAAGTAGACGAAAAAGAAGAAGAACAACAAGTGGAAGAAAAAGAAATGGTAGAACGAGAGCAAGAGGAAGAAGTGCAAGTGGAAGAAGGAGAAGAATAGGAACAAGAAGTTGAAGAATGAGAGAAAGAGGAAGAAGAAGTTGAACAATGAGAGAAAGAGGAAGAAGAAGAAGCAGTGGAAGGAAAGGGGATGAAGAAGAAGAAGTGGAAGAAGGAGAACAAGAAGAAGAACAAGAAGTACAAGGAGGAGTAGTGGAACAGGCAGAAGAGTAAGAAGAAGGAAAGCAAGGCAAGGGAGGAGGAAGAAGAAATGGAAGAAGAAGGAGAAGAAGAAGGGAAGGAAGAAGAAGAACAAGTGGAAGCAGTAGAAGGAGAACAAGAGGTAGAAATGCAAGTGGAAGCAGAAGAAGGAGAAAAAGAGGGAGAAGACGAAGGAATCGGAAGAAGAAAAAGGACATGAAGAGGAAGAAAAAGAAGGAGAGGGGGGGATGAAGAAGAAGTTGAAGAAAGAGAACAAGAGGAGGCAGGAGAAGTGGAAGAAAGAGAAGAAGAGGAAGAAGTAGGAGAGTAAGCAGAAGAAGAAGAAGATGTGGAAAGAGAAGAAGTGGAAGAAGGTGAACAAGAGGAGGAAGAAGAAGTAGTGGAACGAGTTGGGATGAAGAAAAAGAACTGGAAGAAGGAGAAAAGGAGGGGAAGGGAAAGGAAGAAGAAGCAGAAGAAGTTTAATACGGATAAGAAGAGGAAGAAGAAGAAAAGTGTAAGTAGAAGATTTGGGGGAAGTAGAAGAAGAGGAAGAGCAACAATTGGAAGCAAAAGAAGTGGGGGATGGAGAAAAAGAGGAAGGAGAAGAAGGAAATGGAAGAAGAAGAAGTAGTGGAAGGAATAGAAGGAGATAAAGAGGAAGAAAAAGAAGGACAGGAGAGGATGAAGAAGAAGTGGAAGAAAGAGAAGAAGAGGAAGAAGAAGGAGAGTAAGCAGAAGAAGGAGAAGAAAAGCAAGAAAGAAGAAGATGTGGAAAGGAAAAAAGGTGAGGAAGGTGAACAAGAGTTGGAAGAAGAAGTAGTGGAAGGAGGTGGGATGAAGAAGGAGAACTGGAGGACAAGGAAGGAAGGGAAGGGAAGGGAAGAAGAAGCAGAAGAAGTGGAATATGGAGGAGAAGAGCAAGAAGAAGAAGAAGTGTCAGCAGAAGATTTGGGGGAGGGAGAAGAAGACGAAGAGCAACAATTGGAAGCAAAAGAAGTGGAGGATGAAGAAAAAAAGGAAGGAAAAGAAGCAAAGGGAAGAAGAAGAAGTAGTGGAAGGAGAAGAAATGGAAGAAGAAGAAGTGTAAGCAGAAGAACTGGAAGAAGGAGACAAAAAAGGAGACGAACAACAAGTGGAAGCAGAAGAAGGAGTAGAAGGGGAACAAGAGGAATAGGAGGAAGTACTAGAATGAGAGGGGATGAAGAAGAAAAAGTGGAAGAAGGAGAACGGGAGGAGGAAAAATAAGTGAAAGAAGGAGAAGAAGAAGAAGTGGAAGAACGAGAAGAAAAGGAAGAAGTGCAAGTGGAAGAAGGAGAACAATAGGAAGAAGAAGAAGTAGAAGAACGAGAAGAAGAGGAAGAAGTGAACCTGGAAGAAGGAGAACGATAGTTACAGAAGAAGAAGAAGAAGAATGAGAGAAAGAGGAAGAAGAAGAAGCAGTGGAAGGAAAGGAGATGAAGATGAAAGGATGGAAGAAGGAGAACAAGAGGAAGAAGAAGAAATGGAAGGAGAAATAGTGGAAGAGGGAGAAGAGTAAGAAGAAGGCTAGCAAGGCAAGGGAGGTGGAAGAAGAAGTGGAATAAGGAGGAGAAAAGGAAAGGGAGGAAGAGGAGGTAGTGTAGGCCGAAGAAGTGGAAGAAGGACAAGAGAAGGAAGAAGAAGAACAAGTGGAAGCAACAGAAGTGGAAGAAGGTGAACAAAAGGAAGAAGAAGAATTACATGAAGGAGTAGGGATGATGAAGAAGAAGTGGAAGCAGAAGAAGGAGAAAGTGGAAGAACGAGACGAAGAGGAAGAAGAGCAAGTTGAAGAAGGAGAACAATAAGAAGAAGAAGAAGAAGCGGAAGAATGAGAAAAAGAGGAGGAAGAAGAAGTAGTGGAAGGAAAGGGGATTAAGAAGAAGAAGTGGAAGAACAAGAAGAAGTGGAAGAAGCAGAAGAAGAGGAAGAAGAAGAAGTGGAAGAAGGTGAACAAGAGGAGGAAGAAGAAGTAGTGGAAGCAGGTGGGATGAAGAAGACGAACTGGAAGAAGCAAAACGAGTGGAAGAAAGAGAAAAGGAGGAAAAGGAAGAAGGAGGGGAAGGGAAGAAGAAGCAGAAGAAGTGGAATATGGAGGAGAAATGGAAGAAGAAGAAAAAGTGTAAGCAGAAGCCTTAGGGGAGGAAAAGAATAGGAAGAACAACTATTGGAAGCAAAAGAAGTGGGGGATGGAGAAAAAGAGGAAGGAAAAGAAGGAAATGGAAGAAGCAGAAATAGTGGAAGGAAGAAATGGAAGAAGAAGAAGAAGAAGAAGTGGAAGAAGGAGACGAAAAAGAAGATGAACTACAAGTGGAAGCAAAAGAAGTGGTAGAAGGAGAACAAGAGGAATAGGAGGAAGTAGTGGAATTAGAGGAGATGAAGAAGAAAGAGTGGAAGAAGGAGAATGGGATTAGGAAGAATAAATGGAAGAGGGACAACGGAAGGAGGTACAGAATAAGTGGAAGAAGGAGAAGAAGTGGAAGAACGAGAAAAAGAGGAAGAAGTGCAAGTGGAAGAAGGAGAACAATAGGAAGAAGAAGAAGAAAAAATGTGGGATGTGATAGAAATCCAAAGGGGTTGGATTCGTTTTGCGGATCTATCTAGGTTGGAAGTTAATAAGCTAACAAAACAATGAGAATTGGGTAAACAAGAAAATGGAAAGGATGAAAATGGTTTAACGAAGGGATAAATGACACGACTTCCAAGGATGGAAGATAAGTCATATGACGCCACAAGGGTAGTGATTTACCCTTGATAAGTCTAGCAGAACGCCACAAGGAAAAATTCCTTGATAAGTTCTAAAGAGAAATTCATCTCTCACAAAAGGGTAAAATCCAAATATAATTTCACTAATTCAATGGTTGTCCTTTGAGTACAATTCAACCCCTATTTATAGAACTAGGTGGTTGTTCAAAATCGTAACTCCCAAAAGAAAAATTAAATACTTCATTATCATGCAATTATCACACATGATTAATTGCATGTTACATTAATTCCTAAATTGATGAAACATTACAAAAAAATGAAAAGTCATTGTCTTCGGCATTCACATCAGGATGGAAAGGGGGTGAAGAAGAAGAAATGGAAGAAGGAGAAGAAGAGGAAGAAAAAGAAGAAGAAGTTGAAGAAAGTGAAGAAGAGGAAGAAGAAGGAGAGTAAGCAAAAGAAGTGGAAGAAGGAGAAGAAAAGGAAAAAAAAGATGTGGAAAGAGAAGAAGTGGAAAAAGGTGAACAAGAGGAGGAAGAAGAAGTAGTGGAAGGAGGTGGGATGAAGAAGAAGAACTGGAAGAAGCAGAACGAGTGGAAGAAGGAGAAAAGGAGGAAAATGAAGAAGGACGGGAAGGGAAGAAGAAGAAGAAGTGTAAGCAGAAGATTTGTGGGGAAGAGAAGAACAGGAAGAGCAACTATTGGAAGCAAAAGAAGTGGCGGATGGAGAAAAATATGAAGGACAAGAAGGAAAGGGAAGAAGAGAAAGAAGAAGAAGTGGAAGCAAAAGAAGTGGAAGAAGGAGACGAAAAATAAGATGAATAACAAGTGGAAGCAGAAGAAGTGATAGAAGGAGAATAAGAGGAATAGGAGGAAGTAGTGGAATGAGAGGGGATGAAGAAGAAAAAGTGGAAGAAGGAGAATGAGATAAGGTAATATAAGTGGAAGAAGAAGAATGGGAGGAGGAAGAATAAGTGGAAGAAGGAGAAGAAGAGGAAGAAGAAGTAGTGGAATAAGGAGAAGAAGAGCAAGAAGAAGAAGTGGAAGAACGAGAAGAAGAGGAAGAAGTGCAACTGGAAGAAGGAGAACCAAAGGTAGAAATGCAAGTGGAAGCAGAAGAAGGAGAAAAAGAGGGAGAAGACGATGGAAAGGGAAGAAGAAGAAGGAGATGAAGAGGAAGAAAAAGAAGAAGAGGAGAGGATGAAGAAGAAGTGGAGGAAAGAGAACAATAGAAGGCAGAAGAAGTGGAAGAAAGAGAAAAAGAGGAAGAAGAAGGAGAGCAAGCAAAAGAAGTGGAAGTAGGAGAAGAAAAGGAAGAAGAAGAAGAACATGTGGAAAGAGAACAAGTGGAAGAAGGTGAACAAGAGGAGGAAGAACAACTGGAAGAAGTAGAACAGGAAGAAAAGGAAGAAGGAGGGGAAGGGAAGGGAAGAAGAAGCAGAAGAATTGGAATATGCAGGAGAAGAGGAAGAAGAAGCAGAAAAAGTGTAACCACAAGATTTGGGGGAAGGAGAAAGAGAGGAAGAGAACCAATTGGAAACAAAAAAAGTGGGGGATGGAGAAAAAGAGGAAGGAGAAGAAGGCAAGGGAAGAAGAAGAAGTAATGGAAGGAGAAGAAATGGAAGAAGAAGAAGTGGATGAAGGACACGAAAAAGAAGAAGAACAATAAGTGGAAGCAGAAGAAGTGGTAGAAGGAGAACAAGAGGAATAGGAGGAACTAATGGATTAAGAGGGGATATAGAAGAAGGAGTGGAAGAAGTAGAACGGGAGGAGGAAGAAGAAGTGGACGAAGGATAAGAAGGAGAAGAAGAAGTAGAAGAACGAGAAGAAGAGGAAGAAGTGCAAGTGGAAGAAGGAGAACAATATGAAGAAGAAGAAGAAGAAGTGGAAGCATCAGAAAAAAAGGAAGAAGAAAAATAAGTGGAAGAAAAGGGTATAAACAAAAAAGAAGTGGAAGAAGGAGAAGAAGAGGAAGAAGAAGAAGTAGAGAAGAAGAAGTGGAAGAATGAGAAGAAGAGGAAGAAGAAGAAGTGGAAGAATGAGAAGAAGAGGAAGAAGAAGAAGTGGAAGAACGAGAAAAAGAGGAAGAAAAAGAAGGAGGAGAAGAAGAAAGGGAGGAGGAAGAGGTAGTGTAGGCAGAATAAGTGCAAGAAAGAGAAGAAAAGGAAGAACAAGAACAAGTGGAAGGAGCAGAAGTGGACGAAGGTCAACAACGAGAAGAAGAAGAAGTAATGTAAGGAGTGGGGATGATGAAGAAGAAGTGGAAGAAGGAGAACAAGAGGTAGTAATGGAAGTGGAAGCAAAAGAAGGGGGAAAAGAGTGAGAAGACCAAGGAAAGGCAAGAAGAAGAAGGAGAAGAGAGGATGAAGAAGAAGCGGTAGAAAGACAACAAGAGGAAGCAAAAGAAGTGGAAAAAAGAGAAGAACATGAAGAAGAAGGAGAGTAAGCTGAAGAAGTGGAAGAAGGAGAAGAAAAGGAAGAACAAGAACATGTGGAAAGAGAAGATGTGGAAGAAGGGGAACAAGAGGATGAAAAAGAGGTAGTGGAAGGAGGTGAGATGAAGAAGAAGAACTGGAAGAAGGACCAGAAGAGGAAGAAGAAGTGGAAAAAGGTGAAGAAGAGGAAAAAGCAGTGGAAGAACGAGAAGAAGAGGAAGAAGAAGAAGTGGAAGAACGAGAAGAAGAGGAAGAAGGAGAATAATAGGAAGAAGAAGAAGAAGTGGAAGAATGAGAAAAAGAGGAGGAAGAAGAAGCAATGGAAAGAAAGGGGAATGAAGAAGAACTGGAACAACAAGGAGAAGAAGAAGTAGAGTAGGCAGAATAAGGGCAAGAAGGAGAAGAGAGCGAAGAAGAAGAACAAGTGGATGGAGTAGAGGTGGAAGAAGGTGAACAAGAGGAAGAAGAAGAAGTAGTTGAAGGAGTGGGGATGATGGAGAAGAAGTGGAAGAAGGAGAACAAGAGGTAGAAATGCAAGTGGAAGCAGAAGAAGGAGAAAAAGAGGGATATGACGAAGGAAAGGAAAAAGAAGAAGGAGATGAAGAGGAAGAAAAGAAAGGAAAGGAGAGGATGAAGAAGAAGTGGAAGAAGGAGAACAAGAGGTAGAAATGCAAGTGGAACTAGAACAAAGAGAAAAAGAGGGAAAAGACGAAGGAAAGGGAAGAAGAAGAAGGAGATGAAGAGGAAGAAAAAGAAGGAGAGGAGAGGATAAAGAAGAACTGGAAAAAAGAGAACAATAAGAGGCAGGAGAAGTCGAAGAAAGAGAAGTAGAGCAAGAAGAAGGAGAGTAAGCAGAAGAAGTAGAAGAAGGAGAAGAAAAGGAAGAAGAAGAAGAAGATGTGAAAAGAGAAGAAGTGGAAGAACGAGAAGAAGAGGAAGAAGTGCAATTGAAGAAGGAGAACTATAGGAAGAAGAAGAAGTGGAAGAATGAGAAAAAGAGGAAGAAGAAGAAGTAGTGGAAGGAAAGGGGATGAAGAAGAAGTGGAAGAAGGAGAAGAAGAGGAAGAAGAAGAAGTGGAAGGAGAAGTAGTGGAAGAACGAGAAGAAGAGGAAGATGTGCAAGTGGAAGAAGGAGAAGAAGAGGAAGAAGAAGAAGTGGAAGAACGAGAAGAAGAGGAAGAAGTGCAAGGGGAAGAAGGAGAACTATATAGGAAGAAGAAGAAGAAGTGGAAGAATGAGAAAAAGAGGAAGAAAAAGAAGCAGTTGAAGGAAAGGGGATGAAGAAGACGTGGTAGAAGGAGAAGAAGAGGAAGAAGAAGAAGTGGAAGGAGAAGTAGTGGAAGAACGTGAAGAAGAGGAAGATGTGCAAGTGGAAGAAAGAGAACAGGAGGAGGAAGAATATGTCGAAGAAGGATAAGAAGAGGAAGAAGAAGAAGCGGAAGAACAAGAAGAAGAGAAAGCAGTTCATGTGGAAGAAGGAGAACAATACGAAGAAGAAGAAAAAGAAGTGGAAGAATGAGAAAAAGGGGAAGAAGAAGAAGTAGTCGAAGGAAAGGGGATGAAGAAGAAGTGGAAGAAGGAGAAGAAGAGGATGAAGAAGAAGTGGAAGGAGAAGTAATGGAAGAGGGAGAAGAGTAAGAAGATGGAAAGCAAGGCAAGGGAGGAGGAAGAAGAAGTGGAAGAAGTAGGAGAAGAAGAAGGGGAGGTAGAAGAGGTGGTGTAGGCAGAAGAAGTGAAAGAAGGAGACAAAAAAGAAGAAGAGCAACAAGTGGAACAGAGGAAGTGGTAGAAAGAGAATAAGAGGAATAGGAGGAAGTAGTGGAATGAGAGGGGATGAAGAAGAAGAAGTGGAAGAAGGAGAAAAAGAGGAAGAAGAAGAAGCAGTGGAAGGAAAGGGGAAGAAGAAGAAGAAGTGGAAGAAGGAGAAGAAGAGCAAGAATTAGAAGTGGAAGGAGAAGTAGTGGAAGAGGGAGAAGAGTAAGAAGAAGGCAAGCAAGGCAAGGGAGGAGGAAGAAGAAGTGGAAGAAGGAGGGGAAGAAGAAGGGGAGGAAGAAGAGGTAGTGTAGGCAGACGAAGTGCAACAAGGAGAAGAGATGGAAGAAGAAGAATAAGTAGAAGCAGCAAAAGTGGAAGAAGGTGAACAAGAGGAAGAAGAAAAAGTAGTTGAGGCAGTGGGGATGATGAAGAAGAAGGGGAAACAGCAGAGGTGGAAGAAGATGAACGAGAGGATGAAGAAGAAGTAGTTGAGGGAGTGGGGATGATGAAGAAGAAATGGAAGAAGGAGAACAAGAGGTAGAAATGCAAGTGGAAGCAGACGAAGGAGAAAAAGAGGGGGAAGACGACGCAAAGGGAAGAAGAAGAAGTAGTGGACAGAGAAGAAAGGGAAGAAGAGGAAGTGTAAGTAGAAGAGGTGGACGAAGGAGACGAAAATTGATATGAATCCTCTTTGCCAGTTGAGGATTCTGAAAGGACCCTAGGAATTTAGCTTGCCACGTTAACAAAATTGATCAACATGGAATGCAAACAATTGCCAAAAATAAACTGATTAGAATTACTACCAAAAAGTGGAAGAAGGTGATGTGATCTTTGATGATCACGTGCCCAAAGGATCCTTTCTAAGGTCACTTGGAAGGGAAATGGATTTATGGAGAGGAAAGGAATGGGGTGAGGCGCCACAAATACTAGGTTTGATAAGCCAAAGGGGAGAGGCCACAAGGGAGGGGTCCCTTGATAACTCTTAGAAGCTCTCACAAAGGAGAAAGGGGGACACTCAAAGGTAAGAACCTCAACCAATATGGTCTCTAGGATTAAATTCAAGTGTAAAAAATACATGTGAGGGAGGAGCTCCTATTTATAGAGGTAGCTAACCTCTTGAACAAGATAACCTAAAAAAGACGGGCTAGGATTAAAAGGAGAGATCTAAGGGAGGAGAATTGAGAAACAATTCCCTCCTTAGATCATCAAACTTGGTGCCCAAGTTTCTCAAACCAAGGGCCAAGATTCCTTTTTATTAGCTTAGGGGGTTTATGTAGGAAAAGAGGGGTGTAGATATCAAGGCTACCCCTTATTTCCTTCATAAAGACCCAAAAAGCTAAATCCACCCTCTAAATTCCTAAGACACCTCCTAAAAATAAAAAATGGACTAAATAGATCTCCCAAATTAAATTCTTAATGCCCCTCAAAATTAACTAAAAGTCCCTAGCCTAATATCTTCACTTTCCATAGGAGGTGAAGTCTTCCTTTGTCTGCAAGGGCTAGGTCTTCTTCAATCCTTCTAGCAATGGCCCTAGTGATAGGTCCTTGGCTAGGCATGGTCACATCAGAAGGAGAAGAAGAGGACGAAGAAGTGGAAGAACGAGAAGAAGAGGAAGAAGAAGAAGTGGAATAATGAGAAAAACAGGAAGAAGAAGAAGAAGAAGAAATGGAAGGAAAGGGGATGAAGAAGAAGAAATGGAAGGAAAGGGGATGAAAAAGAAGAAGTAGTGGAAGGAAAGGGGATGCAGAAGAAGAAGTGGCAGAAGGAGAAAAAGAGGAAGAAGAAGAAGTGGAAGGAGCAGTAGTGGAAGAGGGAGAAGAGTAAGAAGAAGGAAATAAAGGCAAGGGAGGAGGAAGAAGAAGTGGAAGAAGGAGGAGAAGAAGAAGGGGAGAAAGAAGAGGTAGTGTAGGCAGAAAAAGGGCAAGAAGGAGAAGGGAAGAAAGAAGAAGAACAAGTGGAAGCAGCAGAAGTGGAAGAAGGTGAACAAGAGGAAGAAGAAGAAATAGTTGAATGAATGGGGATGACGAGGAAGAAGTAGAAGAAGGAGAAGAAGAGGTATGAATGCAAGTGGAACCAGGACAAGGAGAAAAAGAGGGAGAAAACGAAGGAAAAGGAAGAATAAGAAGATGAAAAGGGAGAAAAAGAAGGAGAGGAGAGGATGAAGAAGACGTGGAAGAAAGAGAACAAGAGGAGACAGGATAAGTGGAAGAAAGAGAAGAAGAGGAAGAAGAAGGAGAATATGCAGAAGAAGTGGAACAAGGAGAAGAAAAGGAAGAAGAAAAAGATGTGGAAAGGGAAGAAGCGGAAAAAGGTGAACAAGAGGAGGAAGAAGAAGTAGTGGATGGAGGCGGGATGAAGAAGAAGAACTGGAAGATGGAGAAAAGTAGGAAAAGGAACAAGGAGGGGAAGGGAAGGGAATAAGAACCAGATGAAGTGGAATATAGAGGAGAAGAGGAAGAAGAAGAAGTGTAAGTAGAAGATTTAGGGGAAGGAGAAGAAGATGAAGAGCAACAATTGGAAGCAAAAAGAAGTGAGGGGAGAAGAAAAAGAGGAAGGAGAAGAAGGAAAGGGAAGAAGAAGAAGAAGAGGAAGAAGGAGACGAAAAAGAAGAAGAACAACAAGTGGAAGGTGAAGAAGTGGAAGAAGGAGAACAATAGGAAAAAGGAGAAGTAGTGGAAGGAAAGGGGATGAAGAAGAAGAAGTGGATGAAGTAGAAGAAGAGAAAGAAGAAAAATTGGAAGGAGAACTAGTGGAAAAGCAAGAAAAGTAAGAAGAATGAAAGCAAGGCAAGGGAGGAGGAAGAAGAAGTGGAAGAAGGAGGAGAAGAAAAAGGGGAGCAAGAAGAGGTAGTGTAGGCAGAAGAAGTGCAGGAAGAAGAAGGGAAGGAAGAAGAAGAACAAGTGGAGGCAGCAGTAGTGGAAGAAGGTGAATAAAAGGAAGAAGAAGAATTAGTTGAAGGAGTGGGGATGATGAAGGAGAAGTGGAAGAAGGAAAAAAAAGGGGTAGAAATGCAAGTGGAAGCAGAAGAAAGAGAAAAAAAGGGAGAAAAGGAAGGAAAGGGAAGAAGAAGAAGGATATGAAGAGGAAGAAAAAGAAGGAGAGGAGAGGATGAAGAAGAAGTGGAAGAAAGAGAACAAGAGCAGGCAGAAGAAGTGGAAGAAAGAGAAGAAGAGGAGGAAAAAGGGGAGTTAGCAAAAAAAGTGGAAGAAGGAAAAGAAAAGCAAGAAGAAGAAGAGTAAGTAGAAGAAGTGGAAGAAGGAAAAGAAAATGGAAGAAGAAGAAGATGTGGAAAGAGAAGAAGTGGAAGAAGGTGAACAAGAGGAGGAAGAATAAGTAATGGAAGAAGGTGGGATGAAGAGGAAGAACTCGAAGAAGGAGAAAAGGAGGAAAAAGAGGAAGGAGGGGAAGGGAGAAGAAGTGGAATATGAAGGAGAAGAGGAAGAAGAAGAAGTAGTTGAAGGAGTGGGGAAAATGAGGAGGAAGTGGAAAACGGAGAACAAAGAGGTAGAAATGCAAGTGGAACCTGAAAAAGGAGAAAAAGAGAAAGAAGACGAAGGAAAAGGAAGAAGAAGAAGGAGATGAAGAGGGACAAAAAAAGGAGGGGAGAGGATGAACAAGACGTGGAAGACAGAGAACAAGAGGAGGCAGGACAAGTAGAAGCAAGAGAATAAGAGGAAGAAGAAGGAGAGTAAGCAAAAGAAGTGGAAGAAGGAGAAGAAAAGGAAGAAAAAGATGTGGAAAGAGAAGAAGCGAAAGAATGAGAAAAAGAGGAAGAAGAAAAGCAGTGAAAGGAACAACATGAAGAAGAAGAAGGAGAAGAAGAGGAAGAAGAAGAAGTGGAAGGAAAAGTAGTGGAAGGAGGTGGGATGAAGAAGAAGAACTGGACGAAGGAGAACGAGTGGAAGAAGGAGAAAAGGACGAAAAGGAACAAGGAGGGAAAGCGAAGAAGAAGTAGAAGAAGTGGAATATAGAGGAGAAGAGGAAGAAGAAGAAGAAGTGTAAGCAGAATATTTTGGGGAAGGAGAAGAAGAGGAAGAGCAACTATTGGAAGCAAAAGAGGTGGGGGATGGAGAAAAAGAGGAAGGAGAAGAAAGAAAGGGAAGAAGAAGTAGTAGTGGAAGGAGAAGAAATGGAAGAACAGGAAGAAGAAGAAGTGTAAGGATAAGAAATGGAAGGAAGAGACGAAAAAGAAGAAGAACAACAAGTGGAAGCAGAAGAAGTGGTAGAAGGAGAACAAGAGGAATAGGAGGAAGTGGTGGAATGAGGGCGGATGAAGAAGAAGAAGTGGAAGAAGGAGAAGAAGGGGAAGAAGAAGAAGTGGAAGAACAAGAAGAAGAGGAAGAAGTGCAAGTGGAAGTAGGAGAATAATAGGAAGAAGAATAAGAAGTGGAAGAATTAGAAAAAGAGGAAGAAGGAAAAGCAGTTGAAGGAGTAGGGATGATGAAGAAGAAACAAAAGAAGGAGAACAAGAGGTAGAAATGCAAGTGGAAGCAGAAGAAGGAGAAAAAGATTGAGAAGAGGAAGGAAAGGGAAAAAGAAGAAGGAGATGAAGAGGAAGAAAAAGAATGATAGGACACGATGAAGAAGAAGTAGAAGATAAAGAACAAGAGCAGGCAGCAAAAGTGGTAGAAAGAGAGGAAGAGGAAGAAGAAGAAGAGTAAGCAGAAGAAGTCGAAGAAGGAGAAGAAAAGGAAGAAGAAGAAGATGTGGAAAGAGAAGAAGTGGAAGAAGGTGAACAAGAGGAGGAAGAAGAAGTAGTGGAAGGAGGTGGGATGAAGAAGAAGAACTGGAAGCAGGAGAAAAGGAGGAAAAGGAAGAAGAAGGGGAAGGGACGGGAAGGAAAAAAGAAGTGGAAGAAGGAGAAGAAGAGCAAGTGGAAGAAGGAGAACAATAGGAAGAAGAAGAAGAAGTGGAAGAATGAGAAAAAGAGGAAGAAGAAGAAGCAGTGGAAGGAAAGGGGATGAAGAAGAAGAAATGGAAGAAGGAGGACAAGAGAAAGAAGAAAAAGTGGAAGGAGAAGTAGTTGAAGAGGGAGAAGTGTAAGAAGAAGGAAAGCAAGGAAAGGCAGGAGGAAGAAGAAGTGGAAGAAGGAGGAGAAGAAGAAAGGGAGGAAGAATAGGTAGTCTAGGCAGAAGAAGTGCAAGAAGGAGAAGAAAAGGAAGAAGAAGAAGTGGAAGGGGCAGAAGTGGAAGAAGGTTAACAGGAATAAGAAGTGGAAGAAGGAGAAATAGGGGTAAAAATGCAAGTGGAAGCAGAAGAAGAAGAAAAAGAGGGAGAAAACGAAGGAAAGGGAAGAAAAAGAAGGAGATGAAGAGGAACAAAAAGAATGAGAGGAAAGGATGAAGAAGAAGTGGAATAAAGAGAACAAGAGGAGGCAGAAGAAGTGGAAGAAAGAGGACAAGAGGAGCAGAAGAAGTGGAAGAAGGAGAAGAAGAGGAAGAAGAAGGAGAGTAAACAGAAGAACTCGAAGAACGAGAAAAAGAGCAAGAAGAAGATGTGGAAAGAGAAGAAGTGGAAGAAGGTGAAGAAGAGGAAGAAGAAGAAGTGGAAGGAATAGTAATGGAAGAGGGAGTAGTGTAAGAAGATGGAAAGCACGACAAGGGAGGAGGAAGAAGAAGTGGAAGAAGGAGGAGAAGAAGAAGAGGAGGAAGAAGAGGTAATGTAGGCAGAAGAAGGGCAAGTGGGAGAAGGGAAGGAAGAAGAAGAACAAGTGGAAGCAGTAGAAGTGGAAGAAGGTGAACAAGAGCAAGAAGAAGAAGTAGTTGAAGGAGTCGGGATGATGAAGAAAAAGTGAAAGAAAGAGAACAAGAGGTAGAAATGCAAGTGGAAACTGAAGAAGGAGAAAAAGAGGGAGAAGACGAAGGAAAGGGAAGAAGAAGAAGGAGATGAAGAGGAAGAAAAAGAAGGAAAGGAGGGGATGAAAAAGAAGTAGAAGAAAGAGAACAAAAGGAGGAAGGACAAGTGGAAGGAAGAGAAGGAGAGGAAGAAGAAGCAGAGTAAGCAGAAGAAGGAGAAGAAGATGTGGAAAGAGAAGAAGGTGAACAAGAGGAGGAAGAAGAAGTAGTGGAAGGAGGTGGGATGAAGAATAAGAACTGAAAAAAGGGAAAAATGAGGAAAAGGAAAAAGGAGGGGAAGGGAAGAAGAAGCAGAAGAAGTGGAATATGAAGGAATAGAGGAGGAAGAAGAAAAGTGTAAGGAGAAGATTTGGGGGAAGGAGAAGAAGAGGAAGAGAAACAATTGGAAGGAAGAGAAGTAGGGGATGCAGAGAAATAGGAAGGAGAAGAAGGAAAGGGAATAAGAAGAAGTAGTGGGAGGAGAAGGTATGGAAGAAGAGGAAGAAGTAGAAGAAGGAGACGAAAAAGAAACAGAACAACAAGTGGAAGTAGAAGAAGTGCTAGAAGGAGAACAAGAATAATAGGAGGAAGTAGTGGAAGAAGGAGAATGGAGGAGGAAGAAGAAGCGGAAGAAGGAGAAGAAGAAGAAGAAGAAGAAGAAGATGTGGAAAGAGAAGGAGTGAAGAAGGTGAACAAGAGGAGGAGGAAGAAGTAGTGGAAAGAAGTGGGATGAAGAAGAAGAACTGGAAGAAGGAGAAAAGGAGGAAAGGAAGAAGGAAGAAGAAGCAAAAGAAGTGGAATATGGAGGAGAAGAGGAAGAGCAACAATTGGAAGTAAAAGAGGTGAGGGATGGAGAAAAAGAGGAAGGAAAAGAAGGAAAGGGAAGAAGAAGAAGTACTGGAAGGAGAAGAAATGGAAGAAGAAGAAGTGTTAGCAGGAGAAGAGAAGGAAGAAGAAGAACAAGTGGAAGCAGCAGAAGTGGAAGAACATGAGCAAGATGAAGAAGAAGAAGAAGTGTAAGCAGATGATTTGGGGGAAGGAGAAGAAGAGGAAGAGCAACAATTAGAAGCAAAAGAAGTGGGGGATGGAGAAAAAATGGAAGGAGAAGATGGAAAGGGAACAAGAACGAAGTAGTGGAAGGAGAAGAAATGGAAGAAGAGGAAGAACAAGAAGTGTAAGTAGAAGAAGTGGAAGAAGGAGATGAAAACAAAGAAGAACAACAAGTGGAAGTAGAAGAAGTGGTAGAAGGAGAACAAGAGGAATGGGGGGAAGTAGTGGAATGAGAGGGGATGAAGAAGAAGACATGGAAGAAGGAGAAGGGAGGAGGAAGAAGAAGTGGAACAAGAAGGAGAAGAAGAGGAAAAAGAACTGGAAGAACGAGAAGAAGGGGAAGAAGTGCAAGTTGAAGAAGGAGAACAATAGGAAAAAGAAGAAGTGGAAGAATGACAAAAAGGGGAAGAAGAAGAAGTAGTGGAAGGAAAAGGGATGAAGAAGAAGAAGTGGAAGAAGGAGAAGAAGAGGAAGAAGAAGAAGTGGAAGTAGAAGTAGTGGAAAAGGGAGAAGAGTAAGAAGAAGGAAAGTAAGGCAAGGGAGGAGGAAAAAGAAGTGGAAGAAGGAGGAGAAAAAGAAGGGGAGGTACGCAGAAGAAGGCCAAGTAGGAGAAGGGAAAGAAGAAGAAGAACAAGTGGAAGCAACAGAAGTGGAAGAAGGTGAACAAGAGGAAGAAGGAGAAGTAGTTGGAGGAGTGGGGATGATCAAGAAGCAGTGGAAGAAGGAGAACAAGAGGTAAAAATGCAAGTGGAAGCAGAAGAAGGAGAAAAAAAGGGAGAAGACGAAGGAAAGGGAAGAAGAAGAAGGAGATGCAGAGGAAGAACAAGAACAGGAGGAGAGGATGAAGAAGAAGTGGAAGAAAGAGAACAAGAGGAGGAAGGAGAAGTGGAAGAAAGAGAATAAGAGGAAAAAGAAGGATAGTAAGCAGAAGAAGTGGAAGAAGGTGAACAAGAGGAGGAAGAAGATTTAGTGGAAGGAGGTGGGATGAAGAAGAAGAACTAGAAGGACGAGAAAAGGACGAAAAGGAAGAAATAGGGGAAGGGAAGGGAAGAAGAAGCAGAAGAAGTGTAATATGGAGTAGAAGAGGAAGAAGAAGAAGAAGTGTAAGCAGAAGCTTTTGGGGAAGGAAAAGACGACAAAGAGAGGCAATTGGAAGCAAAAGAAGTGGGTGATGGAGAAAAAGAGAAGGAGAAGAAGGAAAGGGAAGAAGAAGAAGTAGTGGAAGGAGAAGAAATGGAAGAAGAGGAAGAAGTGGAAGAAGGAGATGAAAAAGAAGTAGAGCAACAAGTGGAAGTAGAGGAAGTTGTAGAAGGAGAATAAGAGGAATCAGAGGAAATAGTGGAATGAGAGGGGATGCAGAAGAAGAAGTGGTAGAAGGAGAAGGGAAGAGGAAGAAGAAGTGGAAGAAGGGGTCGAACAGGGAGAAGAAGAAGTGGAAGACGAGAAGAAGAGGAAGAACTACAAGTGGAAGAACGAGAACAATAGGAAGAAGAAGAAGAAGTGGAAGAATGAGAAAAAGGGAAAGAAGAAGAAGTAGTGGAAGGCAAGGGGACTAAGAAGAAGAAGTGGAAAAGGAAGAAGAAGAGGAAGAAGAAGAAGTGAAGAACGAGAAGAAGAGGAAGAAGTGTAAGTAGAAGAAGGAGAACAATAGGAAGAAGAAGAAGGCGAACAATGAGAGAAATGGGAAGAAGAAGAAGCAGTGGAAGGAAAGGGGATGAAGAAGAAGACGTGGAAGGAAAGGGGATGAAGAAAAAGAAGTGGAAGTTGGAGAAGAAGAGGAAGAAGAAGAAGTGGAAGGAGAACTAGTGGAAGAGGGAGAAGAGTAAGAAGAAGGAAAGCAAAAGAAGTGGAAGAAGGAGACAAAAAAAAGAACAACATGTGGAAGCAGAAGAAATGGTTGAAGGAGAACAAGAGGAATAGGAGGAAGTAGTGGAATGAAAAGGGATGAAGAGGAAGAAGTGGAAGAAGGAGAACAAGAGGAGGAAGAAGATGTGGAAGAAGGAGAAGAAGAGGAAGAAGAAGAAGTAGACAAACGAGAAGAGGAGGAGGAAGTGCAAGTGGAGAAGAAGAACAATAGGAAGAAGAAGAAGAAATGGAAGAATGAGAAAGAGGGGAAGAAGAAAAAGCAGTGGAAGGAAAGGGGATGAAGAAGAAGGAGTGGAAGAAGGAGAACAAGGGGAAGAAGAAGAAGTGGAAGGAGAGTAGTGGAAGAAGGAGAAGAGTAAGAAGAAGGAAAGCAAGGCAAGGGAGGAGGAAGAAGAAGTCGAAGAAGGAGGAGAAGAAGAAAGGGAGGAAGAAGAGGTAGTGTAGGCAGAAGAAGTGCAAGAAGGAGAAGGGAAGGAAGAGGAAGAACAAGTGAAAGCAACAGAAGTGGAAGAAGGTGAACAAGAGGAAGAAGAAGAAGTAGTGTAAGGAGTAGGGATGATGAAGAAGAAGTGGAAGAAGGAGAACAAGAGGTAGAAATGTAAGTGGAAGTAGAAGAAGGAGAAAAAGAGTGAGAATACGAAGGAAAGGGAAAAAGAAGAAGGAGATGAAGAGGAAGAAATGAAGGAGAGGAGAGGATGAAGAAGAAGTGGAAGAAAAAGAACAAGAAGAGGCAAGAGAAGTGGAGAAAGTGAACAAGAGGAGGCAGGAGAACTGGAAGAAAGAGAAGAAGAGGAAGAAGAGGGAGAGTAAGTAGAAGAAGTGGAAGAAGGAGAAGAAAAGCAAGAAGAAGAAGATGTGGAAAGAGAACAAGTAGTGGAAGGAGGTGGGATGAAAAAGAAGAACTGGAAGAAGGAGAAAAGAAGGAAAAGGAAGAAGAAGTGATGCATGCCTCCCTTGATCTTTTTCCTTGAGGTTCCAAGCACCATGAAATGGATTATGGAGGGGAAAGAAAATGGAGGTGGGGCGCCACTCTCAAAGAGAGATAAGCCAAAGTGTTTAGGTTTGCCACAAGAGAAGGAACCCTTGATAAAAACCAACTAGGAAGAGGTTCCTCAAGAGAGAGGATCCTCAAGACCTTTTACTAAGAATGTGCTCACAAAGAGACTATTTTCATTCAACTTCAAAGGTGAAATTTTACAATAAGGGGGAATGAGTATATATAGCCCAATGGGAGAGCTTTGGGCACACTTTTCTAGGCAATGTGGGACTTGGGCTTAATTAGGATTAAAACTAATAACCCAAGTCTTAGGCCTTAAGTGAGGCACCTAAGTTCACCCCCTATGGGTGCAATTAGCATATCTTAATGTGAATGGGCTAGCCCAAAATCATGTCTTAACTTATGCAGAAGAAGGGGAGGAAGAAGAGGTAGTTTAGGCAGAAGAAGTGATGTGATCTTTGATGATCACGTGCCCAAAGGATCCTTTCTAAGGTCACTTAGAAGGGAAATGGATTTATGGAGAGGAAAGGAATGGGGTGAGGCGCCACAAATACTAGGTTTGATAAGCCAAAGGGGAGAGGCCACAAGGGAGGGGTCCCTTGATAACTCTTAGAAGCTCTCACAAAGGAGAAAGGGGGAGACTCAAAGGTAAGAACCTCAACCAATATAGTCTCTAGGATTAAATTCAAGTGTAAAAAATACAAGTGAGGGAGGAGCTCCTATTTATAGAGGTAGCTAACCTCTTGAACAAGATAACCTAAAAAAGAAGGGCTAGGATTAAGAGGAGAGATCTAAGGGAGGAGAATTGAGAAACAATTCCCTCCTTAGATCATCAAACTTGGTGCCCAAGTTTCTCAAACCAAGGGCCAAGATTCCTTCTTATTAGCTTAGGGGGTTTATGTAGAAAAGAGGGGTGTAGATATCAAGGCTACCCCTTATTTCCTTCATAAAAACCCAAAAAGCTAAATCCACCCTCTAAATTCCTAAGACACTTCCTAAAAATAAAAAATGGACTAAATACATCTCCCAAATTAAATTCTTAATGCTCCTCAAAATTAAAATAAAGGAAAATTACATTTTATTAACTAAAGTCCCTAGCCTAATATCTTCATTCTCCATAGGAGGTGAAGTCTTCCTTTGTCTGCAAGGGCTAGGTCTTCTTCAATCCTTCTAGCCATGACCCTAGTGATAGGTCCTTGGCTAGGCATGGTCACATCATCTCCTCCCCCTTGAAGAGGATTTGACCTCAAATCCATGGGGTCTTCGTCATTTTCAGCACCTACAAATGGAGACAAATCAGAAACATTAAAACTGGTGCTTACCCCATAATCCTCTGGCAGATCTAAAACAAAGGCATTATTACCGATCCGCTCAAGGATTTGGAAAGGTCCATCTCCTCTAGGGCTAAGTTTGGACTTCCTTTGAGAAGGAAATCTATCCTTTCTCAAGTGAAGTCATACCCAGTCGCCCTTTTCAAAGATGACTTCTTTCCTCCCCCTATTGGCGAAAGTAGCATCTCTCAAGGATTGGCGCTCTATGTTAACTTTAACGCTCTCATGTAATTGTTTTACAAAAATGGCTTTTGCCTCTCCTTCTTTATGCACAGCAACAGAAAGAGGAAGAGGTAAAAGATCTAGAGGAGTACGAGGATTAAAGCCATTGACCACCTCAAAAGGAGAATGTTTGGTGGTTCTATGAACCACCCGGTTATAAGCAAATTCAATGTGGGGAAGGTACTCATCCCAAGACTTATGGTTGCCTTTAAGGAGAGCCCTCAGCATAGTGGATAAAGATCTATTCACGACTTCTGTTTGCCCATCAGTTTGAGGGTGACAGGTAGTGGAAAAAAAAAGTTTAGTTCCCAGCTTAGCCCAAAGAGTTTTCCAAAAATGGCTAAGGAACTTCACATCCCTATCTGACACTATTGAAGAGGGTATACCATGCAATCGGACAACCTCTTTAAAGAAAAGTCTTGCGATGTTGCTCGCATCATCCACTTTGTGGCAGGGAATAAAATGGGCCATTTTTGAAAATTGGTCCACCACCACAAATATGGAGTCTGCACCTCGTTGGGTTCTTGGGAGCCCAAGGATGAAATCCATGCTAATATCCTCCCAAGGTGCAGAAGGAGCAGGTAAAGGTGTGTATAGTCCATGAGGCATTGCTTTAGACTTTGCTTGCAAGCAAGCTATACATTTAGAGCAATGTCTATGGACATCTCTACGCATATGGGGCCAAAAGAATTTCTCTTGTAAAAGCATGAGGGTTTTTGAAATCCCAAAATGCCCCATGAGCCCACCTTCATGACTCTCTTTTGTAAGTAAGTTCCTAATTGATCCTTGAGGTATACAAAGCTTACTCCCTTTGTAAAGATACCCCTCACTGATGAAGTACCCATCATGGGCCTTTAATGCGAATGCAGATGCAGAGGTAGCAAATATGGGGCTGAAATCCTTATCAGACGGATACATAGCCCGAATGTCATCAAATCCCAAGATTTTTGCACTCAAGGATGAATAAAGGGCATGACGCCTGGAAAGAGCATCAGCCACCCCATTTTGTTTTCCTTTCTTGTACTTGATGACATAAGGGAAGGATTCAAGATATTCCACCCACGTTGCATGCCTTTTGTTCAATTTACCTTGACCCCTCAAATATTTTAGTGACTCATGGTCACTATGAATGACAAACTCTTTGGGAGCAAGGTAATGCTCCCAAGTTTGAAGGGCCCTAATTAGAGCATAAAACTCCTTATAACAGGTGGGGCAGTTGAGGGGGGCACCATTGAGTTTTTCACTGAAATACGCAATGGGGTGCCCTCCTTGCAACAAGACAGCCCACACACCTACACCAGAGGCATCACATTCAAGTTCAAATGTTTTAGAAAAGTGAGGTAATGCCAAGACTGGTGCATGGGTCAGTTTATGCTTAATCAGCTGGAAGGTTTTCTCTTGTTTCTGACCCCAAAGGAAAGGAACTTCCTTTTTCACCAAATCATTTATTGGTACAAAGAGTGTGGAGAAATTAGGCACAAAGCGCCTATAAAATCCAGCGAGACCATGAAAGCTTTTGATCTCTGTCACACTCTTTGGGGTGGGCCATTCTTGAATAGCTTTTATCTTTTCGGGGTCAACATGAACCCCTTTTGTGCTAACTACAAAACCTAGGAAAACTACACTATCTACACAAAAAGTGCATTTTTCTAAGTTACCAAAAAGATGATTACTCCTAAGAAGAGAAAAAACATGCCTTAGATGTCCTAAATGATCATCTAGGTTCCTAGAGTAAACTAAAATGTCATCAAAGTAAGCTACACAAAATTTACCAAGGCAATCCCTTAGTACATGATTCATTAAGATCAGAATGTGCTTGGGGCATTAGTTAGCCCAAAAAGCATAACCAACCACTCATAAAGACCAAATTTAGTCTTAAAAGCAGTTTTCCACTCATCACCCTCTTTGATCCTTATTTGGTGGTAACCACTTCTAAAATCTATTTTTGAAAATATTTTTGCCCCATGCAATTCATCCAACATGTCATCAAAACGGGGGATTGGGTACCTATATTTGATGGTGATGTTGTTGATTGCACGACAATCAACACACATCCTCCATTGACCATTCTTCTTGGGCACCAACAAGACTGGAACAACACAAGGGTTTAGGCTCTTTTGAACCCAACCCTTATCCAACAGCTCATTCACTTGAGACTCAATCTCTTGGGTCTCCATGGGGTTGGTCCTATAGGCAGGTCTACTAGGTAGACTTGTGCCAGGCACCAAATCAATTTGATGTTCTATACCCCTAATGGGAGGAAGTCCTTTCGGAACCTCATTAGGGAATATGTCATCAAATTCTTTTAAAATATCTTGAACCCCTTGAGGAAGGTGCTCATGTGCATGGGATGTGGCAGTGCTCTCAGCAGAAGAATGTAAAATGGAAGAAGGATTTGATGCTTCTTTGCAAAAGAGGAGATAAAAGGGCTTGTTAGTCAAAGGAACTTCTTTTAAATCACGTTTAGTAGCAAATAGGCTCCTTTTACTAATATTCCCTTTCGAAGGGGCATCACCTTCCGACTCTCTCTCTTTACCCTTTTCAAGCTTTAAGGGTAAAGCTTGTTGTATTCTTTTTTTGTTTTTGTTTTTCCTCAACTCTTTTCTTTTTCATGGCAAATTGATCTTCAGCCACTTGAGAAGGTGACAAAGGATACAATTTGAAGCGCTTTTCATTATGGGTGAGAATTATTTGGTTGGAGTGACCATGGTGAATAGCTTTTTTGTTAAATTGCCATGGTCTTCCCAACAGGATATGACCAGCCTCCATAGGAACTATGTCACAAAGAATCTCATCATTATAAGATCCTATGGAAATTGGAACCATAACTTGTTCATTGACTACCATCTCCCCTTGCTCATTGAGCCATTGTAATTTGTAAGGTTTGGGATGGGGCATGGTAGTCAAGGCTAGCTTTTCAACCAACCTAGAGCTACAACAGTTACAACAAGAGCCACTATCAACAAGGAGAGAACATACTTTGTCATTTACTTTACATCTTGTATGGAAGATGTTCTCTCTTTGTGACTGGCCAAGCTCTAGAGGTTGGCTTCCAAGAAGCCTTTGAACCATAAGGAGGTCCCCCTCATAAGGAAAAGCTTCCTCACACTGTTGTTCAAAAGTATGTCCCCCTTCTTCCTCACTCTCACTAGAGGAGGAAGATGAGCTATTCTCACTACAAATGTCTTGTCCCCTTATGATCATGGTTTTCTTGTTAGGGCATTGAGAGGCAATATGGCCTCTCCCAAGACATTTGAAGCATTTGATACTACTTTGCCTCTCAGTAGGCTTAGTAGTAGGGGGTTTTCTCTCTACATGAGGTGCTTTTGTATCTTGAAAATGCTTGGGTTCCTCTTTGGGAAAACCCTTGAAAGAGTTTCCCTTAAGTTGGTCTCTCTTTGAGTAAGAGGGAAAATCTTTTTTAAAGCCTTTTCTCTTGAGTTGATTCTCAGCTCTTACACAAAGTTCTACCAACTCATCAAGGTTTGGGTATGAAAGAAGCTCTACCTTATCTCTAATGTCAGAGCTTAATCCACACAAAAACCTAGCAAGGGTGGCATTGGGTTCCTCAATGATATTGGCCCTTAGTATGAGAAGCTCCATCTCTTGTCTATACTCCTCAATACTTAGGTTATGTTGCCTAAGTCTTTGGAGCCTATCCAAAAGATCCCTTTCATAATATGAAGGAATGTGCCTTCTTCGCAAACAAGTTTTTAAATCATTCCAGTAGCGAATGTCAGGCATTTGTTTACGGGCCCTATCCTTGACTAACCCATCCCACCAATGCAAAGCAGAACCTTGAAAACTAAGGGAGGCCAAAGGTACTTTTCTTTCTTCCCTAATTTCATAGCATCGAAAGAGTTGTTCCACTTTGACTTCCCAATCTAGGTAAGTCTCAACATCTTCCCTACCATGAAAATGGGGTAGGTCTACCTTTGGTTCCCTAGCATGATTTATGTTCTCTTGAGGAGAATGATGATTGTATGATGAATGTGAGTGATGCTTATGTTGATTTCTATAGTATTCTTCTTCACTAGAGCTAAAATGCCTAGATGGGGATCTTATGAGAATTCCTTTATTTTTTCTATCACTCTCCCTCCCATATCTCTTCTTACTCTCTTCTCCTCTCCTTCTCTCTTCTTCCTATTTTTCTCTTTTTCTTTCTAGTTCTTTCCTTCTTCTCCTTTCTTCATCCTCTCTTATCTCTCTTTGCCTTCTCTCTTCTCGCTCTTTTTTCTCTTTTCTCATTTCCAACATCTCTTTTTTTAACTCTTCCTTCTCTTTTTGTTTTTCCTTTTCTTTTATTTCTTTTTTTCTCTCTTTTTCTTCTCTCCTTTCTTGTTCTTTAGCCATCCATTCCATAAATTCTAAGTTAAGGTTTTCAAGAGTGTTTCCCTTGGAAGGTTTTCTTTGGTTGACACTCTTACTTGATGAACAACTATGTGCACTAGAATGTGTGTGGGAAGTCATGGTGCTTGGATGCTAAAAACTAAAGGGTAGGCCAAAAACTTTTTTTTTTCAAGCAACACTCCTCTCTTCTTTTTTTTTCTCACCTAAGGTGGCTTGATGAGTCTTTGGAACTCTTAGCCTCTACACGTTTTTTCAAAATAACATAAAATAAAATAAAAGTGCGAGAATGTAAAAGACAAAGGGCTCTAATCGTGCTCCTAAGGTGTTGAAGGAAGTGTACCACTTCTCCCTTCTTCACCTAATTAACGAGGAACTACGCTAAAATTAACCAAGATTATTACAAACCAAGGGAGGGCCTTAAGCGCACTCAAACTCCCAATCTAAAATTAAGTATACACAATACAAAGAATAATAAAAAAAAATAAAACAAAGTCTTCACTCCAAGCTTTTTGGTGTTTGTCTCCTTTTGATCAAGCCCCGTTGAGTTGCGTCAACTCACCCCAAGAATGCTACCCTTGTTTCTTCTTGTTTGGACTTGCCAAAATTTTATATATGGAACCTTTCCCAACCTTTCCTTACCAAGACCGAATACAACACAAGACAACAAACAAAGGTGAATAACAAAACAAGGTTCACAAATCCAAGTGGATAGATTAAACAATGACAAACTCAAAGAAGTAAAGAAGACAAGCAAGAAAACATAAGGCTCACAAAGGAAGGTAGCACACAAATAACTTTCCTAGATTAGATCTAAGAGTAGAGATGAAAAAAGACTCAAACAAAAAAAATGAAACCAATATTTACACACTTAATAAAATTTAAGTGACAAAAAACTAAAAAGCTTACTCAAGTAATTTTTTTTTGAATCACAATTGGTTCCTCATATCAAATGTTTCTACTATTAGGTACACAACTTCAAATTTGTCTTTCTTTTGAGTTCTTTATCTTCTTCTTTTTTTTAACTTGAACTTTTTCTATTTTTTTTAACTGTTTCTAATCATTTTGCTGCACCTAATAGCTTGTTGAATTGAAATTTTAATGAGGATGCTTGAAATAATAACGCTTGAGTGAATAAGCACAAAGTAAGGTCACATAATTTTCAAGCAATGCATGTAACTAAAGGCAAAACAACTTAGTAGTTCCAAATACCACTGAAATAATGGTGCTTAAGGAATGATTTAGGGCTGATTTTGAAGTAAATTGATTGCTCAAATTACTAACACAATTCACCCAAGCTAAAATTCCATAAAGAGGCACCAATAGTGAAGGTAAACCAAGTGGAAGGCTACTAATAATTCAACATAAAACAAGAAATATATAAAGATTGAATTGAGCAAATATTTAAGAACAACAAAGAGATTAATATGCTTGAACTAAAAGCATAAAAGACTTAAGAGACTCAACAAGAGGTTCACCTCTTAGGAGCTCAATTCAAACTATTTTTGAAGGCTTTTTTGTAAAAAATTTAAGAGGCTAAAACCTATGGAATTTAAATGAGACAAAATAGGAAACTAACATGACTAGTATTTGACAAAACACAAGATTAAGAAAAAATAACACACCTAAAAATAGAGCAAAAATTTCAGCAAGAGACTTAAAACAAAAGGCACAACAAAGTGGCCAAAGTTGATCACCACAATGGTGTGGAAAAACCCTCAACCATGTGAGTTTAATGGTCACAACTTCTTAGGCACACTTTAACATAAAAAACCAAGGGAAAATTAAGCAACTTGAACACAAAAATAAGATGCAAAGAAAGGGACAAATAAAATCGCATCAAATTAAATGGAACATAGGCGCGTAGATAGAAAACAAAAGCCCATATAATAGCAAGAATAAAAAGTTATACTACTAGACAATAAAGGAAATAGAGATGACAAAAAATGAAGGACTTTAAAATAAAGAGATCAAAGAAATAAACAACAAAGCAAAAAAAAATTGAGAAAGAACGTGACCTTTAGAAAGTGGCTCTGATACCACTTGATGTGATCTTTGATGATCACGTGCCCAAAGGATCCTTTCTAAGGTCACTTGGAAGGGAAATGGATTTATGGAGAGGAAAGGAATGGGGTGAGGCGCCACAAATACTAGGTTTGATAAGCCAAAGGGGAGAGGCCACAAGGGAGGGGTCCCTTGATAACTCTTAGAAGCTCTCATAAAGGAGAAAGGGGGAGACTCAAAGGTAAGAACCTCAACCAATATGGTCTCGAGGATTAAATTCAAGTGTAAAAAATACAAGTGAGGGAGGAGCTCCTATTTATAGAGGTAGCTAACCTCTTGAACAAGATAACCTAAAAAAGAAGGGCTAGGATTAAAAGGAGAGATCTAAGGGAGGAGAATTGAGAAACAATTCCCTCCTTAGATCATCAAACTTGGTGCCCAAGTTTCTCAAACCAAGGGCCAAGATTCCTTCTTATTAGCTTAGGGGGTTTATGTAGAAAAGAGGGGTGCCCAAGTTTCTCAAAAAGCTAAATCCACCCTCTAAATTCCTAAGACACCTCCTAAAAATAAAAAATGGACTAAATACATCTCCCAAATTAAATTCTTAATGCTCCTCAAAATTAAAATAAAAGAAAATTACATTTTATTAACTAAAGTCCCTAGCCTAATATCTTCACTCTCCATAGCAGGTGAAATCTTCCTTTGTCTGCAAGGGTTAGGTCTTCTTCAATCCTTCTAGCCATGACCCTAGTGATAGGTCCTTGGCTAGGCATGGTCACATCAAGAAGTGCAGGAAGGAGAAGGGAAGTAAGAAGAAGAACAGGTGGAAGCACCAGGAGTGGAAGAAGGTGAAAAGGAGGAAGCAGAAAAGGTAGTTGAAGGAGTGGGGATGATGAAGAAGATGTGGAAGAAGCAGAACAAGAGGTAGCAATGCAGGTGGAAACAGAAGAAGGAGAAAAAGAGGGAGAAAAGAAAGGAAAGGGAAGAAGAAGAATGAGATGAAGCAGAAGAAAAGGAAGGAGAGGAGAGGACGAGGAAGAAGTGGAAGAAAGAGAATAAGAGGAAGAAGGAAGAGTGTAAGCAGAAGAAGGAGAAGAAGACGAAGAAGAAGAAGATGTGGAAAGAGAAGAAGTGGAAGAAGGTGAAGAAGAGGAGGAAGAAGAAGTAGTTGAAGGAGGTGGGATGAAGAAGATGAACTGGAAGAAGTAGAAAAGGAGGAAAAGGAAGAAGGAGGGCAAGGGAAGGGATGAAAAAGCAGAAGAAGTGGAATATGGATGAGAAGAGGAATAAAAAAGACAATTGTAAGCAGAATATTTGGGGGAAGGAGAAGAAGAGGAAAAGCAACAATTGGAAGGAAAAGAAGTGGGGGATGGAGAAAAAGAGGAAGGAGAAGAAGGAATGGGAAGAAGAAGAAGTAGTGGAAGTAGAAGAGATAGAAGAAGAGAAAGAAGAAGAAGTGTAAGTAGAAGAAGTAGAAAAAGGTGGGATGAAGAAGGAGAGTAAGTGAAATATGGAGGAAAAGAGGAAGAAGAAGATGAAGTGTAAGCAGAACATTTGGGGGAGGAGAAGAAGAGGAAGAACAACTATTGGAAGCAAAAGAAGTGGGAAGAAGAAGTGAAAGGAGAAGTGGTGGAAGAGAGAGAAGAGTAAGAAGAAGGAAAGCAAGGCAAGGGAAGAAGAAGAAGAAGTGGAAGAAGGAGGAGAAGAAGAAGGGGAGGAAGAAGAGGTAGTGTAGGCAGAAGAAGTGCAAGAAGGAGAAGAGAAGGAAGAAGAAGAACAAGTGAAAGTAGCAGAAGTGGAAGAAGGTGAACAAGAGGAAGAAGAAGAAGTAGTTGAAGGAGTGGGGACGATGAAGAAGAAGTGGACGAAGGAGAACAAGAGGTAGAAATCCAAGTGGAAGCAGAAGAACAAAGGAGAGGAAGAAGAAGAAGAAAGAGAGTAACCAGGAGAAGTGGAAGAAGGAGAAGAAAAGGAAGAAGAAGAAGATGTGGAAAGAGAAGAAGTGGAAAAAGGTGAACAAGAGGAGGAAGAAGAAGTGGTGGATGGAGGTAGGATGAAGAAGAAGAATTGGAAGAAGGAGAAAAGCTGGAAAAGGAAGAAGGAAGGGAAGGGAAGGGAAGAAGAAGCAGAAGAAGTGGAATATGGAGGAGAAGAGAAAAAAGAAAAAGAATTGTAAGCAGAAGACTTGGGGGAAGGAAAAGAAGAGGAAGAGCAACAATTGGAAGCAAAAGAAATGGGGAATCGAGAAAAAAAGGAAGGAGAAGAAGGAAAGGGAAGAAGAAGACGTAGTGCAAGAAGAAGAAATGGAAGCAGAAGAAGTTGAAGAAGGAGAAGAAGAACAAGATGTGGAAGCAGATGAAGTAGTAGAAGGAGAACAAGAGAAATGAGAGAAAGTAGTGGAATGAGAGCGGATGAAGAAGAAGAAGTGCAGGAAGGAGAAGGGAGGAGGAAGAAGAAGTGCAAGAAGGAGAAGAAAAGGAAGAAGAAGAAGTTGAAGAACTAGAAGAAGAGGAAGAAGTGCAAGTGGAAGAAGAAGAACAATAGGAAGAAGAAGAAGAAGTGGAAGAATGACAAAAAGGGGAAGAAGAAGAAGAAGTGGAAGAATGACAAAAAGGGGAAGAAGAAGTAGAAGCGGTGGAAGGAAAGGGCATGAAGAAGAAGAAGTGCAAGAAGTAGAAGAAGAGGAAGGAAAAAAAGTGGAAGGAGAAGTAGTGGAAGAGGGAGAAGAGTAAGAAGAAGGAAAGCAAGGCAAGGAAGGAGGAAGAAGAAGGGGAAGAAGGAGGAGAAGAAGAAGAGGTAATGTACGCAGAAGAAGTGGAAGAAGGAGGAGAAGAAGAAGAGGTAATGTACGCAGAAGAAGTGCAAGAAGGAGAAGGGAAGGAAGAACAAGAACAAGTGGAAGCAGCAGAAGTGGAACAAGGTGAACAAGAGCAAGATGAAGAAGTAGTTGAAGGAGTGGGGATGATGTAGAAGAAGTGGAATAAGAAGAACAAGAGGAGACAGGAGAAGTCGAAGAAAGAGAAGAAGAGGAAGAAGAATGAGAGTAAGCAGAAGAAGTGGAAAAAGGAGAAGAAAAGGAAGAAGAAGAAGATGTGGAAGGAGAAGAAGTGGAAGAAGGTGAACAAGAGGAGGAAGAAGAAGTAGTGGAAGGAGGTGGGATGAAGAAGAAGAACTGGAAGAAGGAGAAAAGGAGGAAAAGGAAGAAGGAAGCAAAGGGAAGGAAGAAGAAGAACAAGTGGAAGCAGCAGAAATGGAAGAAGTTGAACAAGAAGAAGAAGAAGAAGTAGTTGAAGGAGTGGGGACGACGAAGAATAAGTGGAAGAAGGAGAACAAGAGGTAGAAATCCAAGTGGAAGCAGAAGAACGAAGGAGAGGAAGAAGAAGAAGAAGGAGAGTAACCAGAAGAAGTGGTGGATGGACGAGGGATGGAGAAGAAGAACTCGAAGAAGGAGAAAAGGAGGAAAAGGAAGAAGGAGGGGAAGGGAAGGGAATAAGAAGCAGAAGAAGTGGAATATGGAGGAGAAGAGGGAGAAGAAAAAGAATTGTAAGCAAAAGATTTTGGGGGAAGGAGAAGAAGAGCAAGAGCAACAATTGGAAGCAAAAGAAATGGGGGATGGAGAAAAAGAGGAAAGAGAAGAAGGAAAGGAAGAAGAAGAAGTAGTGGAAGGAATAGAAATGGAAGAAAAGGTAGAAGAAGAACTGTAAGCAGAAGAAGTAGAAGAAGGAGACGAAAAAGAAGAACAACAACAAGTGGGAGCAGAAGAAGTGGTAGAAGGAGAACAAGAGACATAGGAGGAAGTAGTGGAATCAGAGGGGATGGAGAAGAAGAATTGGAAGAAGGAGAAAGGCAGGAGGAAGAAGAAGTGGAAGAACGAGAAGAAGAGCAAGTAAAAGATGGAGAACAAAGGAAGAAGAAGAAGTGGAAGAATGAGAAAAAAAGGAAGAAGAAGAAGTAGTGGAAGAAAAGGGGATAAAGAAGAAGAAGTGGAAGAAGGAGAAGAAGAGGAAGAAGAAGAAGTGGAAGAACGAGAAGTGGAAGAACGAGAAGAAGAGGAAGAAGTGCAAGTGGAAGAAGGAGAACTCTAGGAAGAAGAAGGAGAAAAATAAGGAAAGGGAAGAAGAAGAAGGAGATGAAGAGGAAGAAAAATAAGGAGAGGAGGGGATGAAGAAGAAGTGGAAGAAAGAGAACAAGAGGAGGCAGGAGAAGTGGAAGAAAGAGAAGAAGAGGAAGAAGAAGGAGTGTAAGGAGAAGAAGTGGAAAAAGGAGAAGAAAAGGACGAAGAAGAAGATGTGGAAAGAGAAGAAGCGAAAGAAGGTGAACAAGAGGAGGAAGAAGAAGTAGTGGATGAAGGTGGGATAAAGAAGAAGAACTGGAAGAAGGAGAAAAGCAGGAAAAGGAAGAAGGAGGGGAACAGAAAGGAATAAGAAACAGAAGAAGTGGAATATGGAGGAGAAGAGGATGAAGAAGAAGTGTAAGCAGAAGATTGGGGGAAGGAGCAGAAGAGGAAGAGCAACAATTGGTAGCAAATGAAGTGGGCGATGGAGAAAAAGAGGAAGGAGAAGAAGGAAAGGGAAGAAGAAGAAGTAGTGAAAGGAGAAGAAATAGAAGAAGCTGAAGATGAAGAAGTGTATGCAGAGGAAGTGGAAGGGGGAGACGAAAAGGAAGAAGAACAACAAGTGGAAGCAGAAGAAGTGGTAGAAGGAGAACCAGAGGAATAGGAGGAAGTAGTGGAATGAGAGGGGATGAGGAAGAAGAAGTGGAAGAAAGAGAATGGGAGGAGGAAGAAGGAGTGGAAGAAGGAGAAGAAGGGGAAGAATAAGAAGTGGAAGAAGGAGAACAATTGGAAGAAGAAGAAGTAGACGAAGGAGAACAAGAGCTAGAAATGCAAGTAGAAACAGAAGAAGGAGAAAAAGAGGGACAAGACGATGGAAAAGGAAGAAGAAGAAGGAGCTGAAGAGGAAGAAAAAGAAAGAGAGGAGAGGATAAAGAAGAAGTTGAACAAAGAGAACAAGAGGAGGCAAGAGAAGTGGATGAAAGAAAATAAGAGGAAAAAGAAGGAGAGTAAGCTGCAGAAGTGGAAGAAAGAATATAAAAGGAAGAAGAAGAAGATATGGAAAGAGAAGAAGTGGAACAAGGTGAACAAGAGGAGGAAGAAGAAGAAGCGTAAGTAGAAGAACTGGAAGATGGAGACAAAAAAGAAGAAGAACAACAAGTGGAAGCAGAAAAAGTGGTAGAAAGAGAACAAGTGGAACAAGAGGAAGCAGTGGAATGAGAGGGGATGAAGAAGAAGAAGTGGAAGAAGGAGAACGAGAGGAGGAAGAAGGAGAAGAAGAAGAAATGGAAGAAGGAGAACAATATGAAGAAGAAGAAAAAGTGGAAGAATTAGAAAAAGAGGAGGAAGAAGAAGTAGTGGAAGGAAAGGGGATGAAGAAGAAGAAGTGGTAGATGGCGAAGAAGAGAAAGAAGAAAAGTGGAAGGAGATGTAGTGGAAGAGGGAGAAGAGTAAGAAGAAGGAAAGCAAGGCAAAGGAGGAGGAAGAAAAAGTGGAAGAAGGAGGAGAAGAAGAAGGTGAGGAAGAAGAGGTAGTGTAGGCAGAATAAGTGCAAGAAGTAGAATGGATGGAAGAAGAAGAACAAGTGGAAGCAGCAGAAGTGGAAGAAGGTGAACAAGAGGAAAAAGAAGAAGTAGTTTAAGGAGTGGGGTTGATGAAGAAGAAGTGGAAAAAGGAGAACAAGAGGTAGAAATGCAAGTGGAAGTAGAAGAAGGAGAAAAAAAGGTAAATGACGAAGGAACGGGAAGCAGAAGAAAGAGATGAACAAGAAGAAAAAGAAGGAGAGGAGAGGATGAAGAAGAAGTGGAAGAAGGAGAAGAAAAGGTAGAAGAAGAATATATGGAAAGAGAAGAAGCGGATGAAGGTAAAAAAGAAAAGGAAGAAGAAGTAGTGGAACGAGAAGAAATGGAAGAAGAAGAAGTGTAAGCAGAAGAAGTGGAAGAAGGAGACGAAAAAGAAAAACAACAACAAGTGGAAGCAAAAGAAGTCGTAGAAGGAGAACAAGACGAATAGCAGGAAGCAGTGGAATGAGAGGGAGTGAAGAAGAAGAAGTGAAAGAACGAGAATGGGAGCAGGAAGTAGAAGTGGAAGAAGGAGAAGAAGAAGTGGAAGCACGAGAAAAGTGCAAGTGGAAGAAGGAGAACAATAGGAAGAAGAAGAAGAAGTGGAAGAATGAGAAAAACAGGAAGAAGAAGAAGCAGTGCAAGGAAAAAGGATGAAGAAGAAGAAGTGGAAGAAGGAGAAGAAAAGGATGAAGAAGAAGTGGAAAGAGAAGTAGTGAAAAAGGGCGAAGAGTAAGAAGAAGGAAAGCAAGGCAAGGGAGGGGGAAGAAGAAGTGGAAGAAGGAGAAAAAAAAAGAAGAACAACAAATGGAAGCTGAAGAAGTGGTAGAAGGAGAGAACAAAAGGAATAGGAGGAAGTAGTGGAATGAGAGTGGATGAAGAAGAAGAAGTGGAAGAAGGAGAACAGGAGGAGGAAGAAGAAGTTGAAGAAGGAGAAGAAGAAGAAGAAGAAGAAGAAGAAATGGAAGAACGAGAAGAAGAGGAAGAAGTGCAAGTGGAATAAGGAGAACAATAGGAAGAAGAAGAAGAAATGGAAGAATGAGAAAAAGAGGAAGAAGAAGAAGTGGAAGAAGGAGAAGTGGAAGGAGAAGTAGTGGAAGAGGGAAAAGAGTAAGAAGAAGGAAAGCAAGGAAAGGGAGGAGGAAGAAGAAGTGGAAGAAGGAGGAGAAGAAGAAGGGGAGGAAGAAGAGGTTGTAGGCAGATGAAGTGCAAGAAGGGGAAGGGAAGGAAGGAGAAGAAAAAGTGGAAGCAGCAGAAGTGGAAGAAGGTGAACAAGAGGTAGTACTTGAAGGAGTGGGGATGAAGAGGAAGAAAACCAAGGAGAAGAGAGGATGAAGAAAAAGTGGACGATAAAGAACAAGAGGAGGTAGTAGAAGTGGAAGAAATAGAGGAAGAGGATGAAGAAGCAGAGTAAGCAGAAGAAGGAGAAGAAAAAGAAGAAGAAGAAGATGCGGAAAGAGAAGAAGTGGAAGAAGGTGAACAAGAGGAGGAAGAAGAAATAGTGGATGAAGGTGGGATAAAGAAGAAGAACTGGAAGAAGGAGAAAAGCAGGAAAAGGAAGAAGGGGGGAACGGAACAGAATCAGAAGCAGAAGAAGTGGAATATGGAAGAGAAGAGGATGAAGAAGAAGTGTAAGCAGAAGATTTCGGGGAAGGAGCAAAAGAGGAAGAGCAACAATGGGAAGCAAAAGTAGCAGGGGGTGGAGAAAAAGAGGAAGGAGAGGAAGGAAAAGGAAGAAGAAGAAGTAGTGGAGGGAAAAGAAATGGAAAAAGAGGAAGAAGAAGAAGTGCAAGCAGAAAAAGTGGAAGAAGGAGACAAAAAAGAAGAAAAACAACAAGTGGAAGCGAAAGAAGTGTAGAAGGAGAACGGGAGGAATAGGAGGAAGTAGTGGAATGAGAGGGGATGAAGAAGAAGAAGTGGAAGAAGGAGAATGGGAGGAGGAAGAAGAAGTGGAAGAATAAGAAAAAGAGGAAGAAGAAAAAGCAGTGGAAGGAAAGGAGATTAAGAAGCAAAAGTGGAAGAAGGAGAAGAACATGAAGAATAAGAAGTGGAAGAACAAGAACAAGAAGAAGTGCAAGTGGAAGAAGAAGAACAAATGGAAGTAGCAGAAGTGGAAGAAGGTGAACAAGAGGAAGAAGAAGAAGTCGTTAAAGGAGTGGGGAGGATGAAGAAGAAGTGGAAGAAGGAGAACAAGAGGTAGAAATGCAAGTTGAAGCAGAAGAAGGAGAAAAAGAAGGAGAAGACGAAGGAAACGGAAGAAGAAGAAGGAGATGAAGAGCAATAAAAAGAAGGAGAGAAGAGGATGAAGAAGAAGTGGAAGAAAGAGAGCTAGAGGAGGCAGGAGATGTGGAAGAAAAAGAAGAAGAGGAAGAAGAAGGAGGGTAAGTAGAAGAAGGATAAGAAGAGGAAGAAGAAGAAGTGGAAGAACGAGAAGAAAAGGGACACGTCCAAGTGGAAGAAGGAAAACAATAGGAATAAGAAGAAGAAGAAGTGGAAGAATGACAGAAAGATGAACAAGAAGAAGTAGTGGAAGGAAAGGGGATGAAGAAGAAGAAGTGGAATAAGGATAAGAAGAGGAAGGAGAAGTAGTGGAAGAGGGAAAAGATTAAGAAGAGGGAAAACACGACAAGGGATATGGAAGAAGAAGTGGAAGAAGCATGAAAAGAAGAAGGGGAGGAAGAAGAGGTAGTGTAGGCAGAAGAAGTGAAAGAAGGAGAAGGGAAGCAAGAAGAAGAACAAGAGGAAGCAACAAAAGTGGAAGAAGGTGAACAAGAGTAAGAAGAAGAAGTAGTTGAAGGAGTGGGGATGATGAAGAAGAAGTAGAACAAAGAGAACAAGAGATAAAAATGCAAGTGGAAGAAAAAGAAGGAGAAAAAGAGGGAGAAGATGAAGGAAAGGGAACAATAAGAAGGAGATGAATAGGAAGAAAAAGAAGGAGAGGAGAGGATGAAGAAGAAGTGGAAGAAAGAGAACAAGAGGAGGCACGAGAAGTGGAAGAAAGAGAAGAAGAGGAAGAAGAATGAGAGTAACCAGAAGAAGGAGAAGAAAAGGAAGAAGAAGAAGATGTAGAAAGAGAAAACGTGGAAGAAGGTAAACAAGAGGAGGAACAAGAAGTAGTGGAAGGAGGTGGGATGAAGAAGAAGAACTGGAAGAAGGATAAAAGGAGGAAAAGGAAGAAGGAAGGAAAGGGAAAAGAAGAAGAAGCAGAAGAAATGGAATATGGAGGAGAAGAGGAAGAAGAAGAAGAAGTGTAAGCAGAAGATTTGGGGGAAGGAGAGGAAAAGGAAGAGCGACAATTGGCAGCAAAAGAAGTGGGGGATGGAAAAAAGAGGAAGGAGAAGAAGGAAAGGGAAGAAGAAGAAGTAGTGGAAGGAGAAAAAATGGAAGAAGAAGAACTATAAGCAAAACAAGTGGAAGAAGAAGACGAAAAAGAAGAAGAACAGCAAGTGGAAGCAAAAGAACTATTAGAAGGAGAACAAGAGGAATAGGAGAAAGTAGCGGAATAAGAGGGGATAAAGAAGAAGAAGTGGAAGAAGGAGAACGAGAGGAGGAAGAAGAAGTGGAAGAAGGAGAAAAAGAGGAAGAAGAAGAATAAGTGGAAGAATGAGAAAAGGAGGAAGAAGAAGTAGTGGAAGGAAACAGGATGAAGAAGAAGAAGTGCAAGAAGGAGGAGAAGAAGAAGAGGTAGTGTAGGCAGAAGAATTGCAAGAAGGGGAAGGGAAGGAAGAAGAAGAACAAGTGGAAGTAGCAGAACTGAAGAAGGGGAACAAGAGGAAGAAGAAGAGGTAGTTGAAGGAGTGGGGATGATGAAGAAGATGTGGAAGAAGGAGAACAAGAGGTAGAAATGTAAGTGGAAGCAACAATTGGAAGCCAAAGAAGTGGGCGAGGGAGAAAAAGAGGAAGGAGAAGAAGGAATGGGAAGAAGAAGAACTAGTGGAAGCAGAAGAAATGGAAGAAATGGAGGAAGAAGGAGTATGAGCAGAAGAAGTGGAAGAAGAAGACGAAAATGAAGAGAACAACAAATGAAAGCAGAAGAAGTGGTAGAAGGAGAACAAGAGGAATAGGAGGAAGTAGTGGAATGACAGGGGATGAAGAAAAAGAAGTGGAAGAAGGAGAACGGGAGGAGGAAGAAGAAGTGGAAGAAGGAGAACGGGAAGAGGAAGAAGAAGTGGAAGAAGGAGAAGAAGAGGAAGAAGAACAAGTGGAAGAACGAGAAGAAGAGGAAGAAGTGCAAGTGGGATAAGGAGAACAATAGGAAGAAGAAGAAGAAGAAGTGGAAGAATGAGAAAAAGAGGAAGAAGAAGAAGAAGTAGTGGAAGGAAACGTGATGAAGAAGAAGTGCAAAAAGGAGGAGAAGAAGAAAGGGATGAAGAAAAGGTAGTGTAGGCAGAAGAAGTGCAAGAAAGGGAAGGGAAGGAAGAACAAGAACAAGTGGAAGTAGCAGAACTGGAAGAAAGGGAACAAGAGCAAGAAGAAGAAGTAGTGTAACGAGTGGGGATGATGAAGAAGATGTGGAAGAAGGAGAACAAGAGGTAGAAATGTAAGTGGAAGCAACAATTGGAAGCGAAAGAAGTGGGGAAGGAAGAAAAAGAGGAAGGAAAAGAAGGAAAGGGAAGAGGAAGAACTAGTGGAAGCAGAAGAAATGGAAGAAGAAGAAGTGTGAATAGAAGAAGTGGAAGAAGGAGACGAAAATGAAGAAGAACAACAAATGGAAGCAGAAGAAGTGGTAGAAGGAGAACATGAGGAATACGTGAAAGTAGTGGGATGAGAGGGGATGAAGAAGAAGTAGAAGAAGGAGATTGGAAGGAGGAAGAAGAAGAGAAAGAAGGACAAGAAGAGGATGAAGAAGAAGTGGAAGATCGAGAAAAGAAAAGGAAGAAGTGCAAGTGGAAGAAGGATAACAATACGAAGAAGAAGAAGTGGAAGAATAAGAAAAAGGGGAAGAAGAAGAAGCAGTGGAAGGAAAGGGGATGAAGAAGAGAAGTGTAAAAAGGAGAAGAAGAGGAGGAAGAAGAAGTGGAAGGAGAAGTAGTGGAAGAGGAAAAAGAGTAAGAATAAGGAAAGCAAGGCAAGGGAGGAGGAAGAAGAAGTGGAAGAAGGAGGAGGAGAAAAAGAGGAGGAAGAAGAGGTAGTTTAGGCAGAAGAAGTGCAAGAAGAAGAACAAAAGGAAGAAGAAAAACAAGTGGAAGCAGTAGAAGTGGAAGAAGGTGAACAAGAGGAAGAAGAAGAAGTAGTTGAAGGAGTGGGGATGATGAAGAAGAAGTGGAAGAAGGAGAACAAGAGGTAGAAATCCAAGTGAAAGCAAAAGAAAGAGAAAAAGAGGCAGAAGAAAGAGAAAAAGAGGCAGAAGACGAAGGGAAGGAAAGTAGAAGAAGGAGATGAAGAGGAAGAAAAAGAATGAGAGGAGAGGATGAAGAAGAAGTGGAAGAAAGAGAACAAAAGGAGGCAAGAGAAGTGGAAGAAAAAGAAGAAGAGGAACAAGAAGGGGAGTAAGCAGAAGAAGTGGTAGAAGGAGAAGAAGCGGAAGAGGAAGAGATGTGGAAAGAGAAGAATGGAAGAAGGTGAACAAGAGGAGGAAGAAGAAGTAGTAGAAGGAGGTGGGATGAAGAAGAAGAACTGGAAGAAGGAGAAAAGGAGGAAAAGGGAGAAGGAGGGGAGGGGAAGGGAAGGGAAGAAGAAGCAGAAATAGTGGAATATTGAGGAGAAGAGGAAGAAGAAGAAGAAGAAGAAGGAGAAAAGGAAGAAAAAAAAGATGTGGAAAGAGAAGAAGTGGAAGAAGGTGAAGAAGAGGAGGAATAGGAAATACTGGAAAGAGGTGGGATGAAGAAGAAGAACTGGAAGCAGGAGAAAAGGAGCAAAAGGATGAAGGAGGGGAAGGGAATGGAAGAAGAAGCAGAAAAAGTGGAATATGGAAGAGAAGAGGAAGAAGAAGAAGTGTAAGCAGAAGATTTGGGGGAACGAGAAGAAGAGGAAGAGTAACAATTAGAAGCAAAAGAAGTAGGGGATGGAGAAAAAGAGGAAGGAGAAGAAGGAAACGGAAGAAGAAGAAGTGGTGGAAGAAAGAGAATGGGAGGAGGAAGAAGAAGTGGAAAAAGGAGAACGGGAGGACAAAAAAGAAGTGGAAGAAGGAGAAAAAGAGGAAGAAGAAGAAGTGGAAGAACGAGAAGAAGACGAAGAAGTGAACCTGGAATAAGGAGAACAATAGGAACAAGAAGAAGAAGAAGTGGAACAATGAGAGAAAGAGGAAGAAGAGGAAGCAGTGGAAGGAAAAGGGATGAAGAAAGAGAAGTGGAAGAAGGAGAACAAGAGGAAGAATAAGAAATGTAAGGAGAAGTAGTGGAAGAGGGAGAATAGTAAGAAGAAGGAAAGCAAGGTCAAGGAGGAGGAAGAAGAAGTGGGAGAACGAGGAAAAGAATAAGGGGATTAAGAACAGGTAGTGTAGGCAGAAGAAGCGCAAGAAGGAGAAAAGAAGGAAGAAGAAGAACAAGTGGAAGCAGCAGAAGTGGAAGAAGGTCGACTAGAGGTAGAAATGTAAGTGGAAGCAGAAGAAGAAGAAAAAGAGGGAGAAGACGAAGGAAAGGGAAGAAGAAGAAGGAGATGAAGAGGAAGAAAAAGAAGGAGATGAGAGGATGAAGAAGAAGTCGAAGAAAGAGAACAAGAGGAGGCAGAAGAAGTGGAAGAAAGGGAAGAAGGAGAAGAAGGAGAAGAAAAGGAAGAAGAAGAAGATGTGGAAAGAGAAGAAGTGGAAGAAGATGAACAAGGGGAGGAAGAAGAAGTAGTGGAAGGAGGTGGGATCAAGAAGAAGAGCTGGAAGAAGGGGAAAAGGAGGAAAAGGAAGAAGGAGGGAAAGGCAAGGGAAGAAGAAGCAGAAAAAGTGGAATATGGAGGAGAAGAGGAAGAAGAAGAAAAAGTGTAAGCAGAGTATTTGGGAGAAGGAGAAGAATAGGAACAAGAAGAAGAAGTGGAAGAATCAGAAAAAGAGGGAAGAAGAAGAAGGAGTGGAAGGAAAGGGGATGAAGAAGAAGAAGTGGAAGAAGCAGAAGAAGATGAAGAAGAAGAAGCGGAAGGAGAAGTAGTGGAGGAGAAGGAGAAGGGGAGGAAGAAGAGGTAGTGTAGGCAGAATAAGTGCAAGAAGGGGAAGAGAAGGAGGAAGAAGAAAAAGTGGAAGCAGCAGAAGTGGAAAAGGGTGAACAAGAGGAAGGAGAAGAAGTAGTTGAAGTAGTGGGGATGATGTAGAAGAAATGGAAGAAGGAGAACAAGAGGTAGAAATGCAAGTGGAAGTAGAAAAAGGAGAAAAAGATGGAAAAGACGAAGGAAAGGGAAGAAGAAGAAGGTCATGAACAGGGAGAAAAAGAAGGAGATGAGACGATGCAGAAGACATGGTAGAATGAGAACAAGAGGAGGCAGGAGAAGTGGAAGAAAGAGAAGGAGAGGAAGAAGAAGGAGAGTAGGTAGAAGAGGTGGAAGAAGAAGGAGAGTAGGTAGAAGAGGTGGAAAAAGGAGAAGAACAGGAAGAAGAAGAAGAAGTGGAAAGAGACGAAGAGGAAGAACGTGAACAAGATGAGGAAGAAGAAGTAGTGGAAGGATGTGGGATAAAGAAGAAGAACTGGAAGAAGGAGAAATGGAGGACAAGGAAGGAGGGGAAGGGAAGAGAAGAAGAAGCAGAAGAAGTGGAATGTGGAGGAGAAGAGGAAGAAGAAGAAGAAGTGTAAACAGAAGATTTGGGGGAAGGAGAAGAACATGAAGCGCAACAATTGGAAGCAAAAGAAGTGGAGGATGAAGAAAAAGAGAAAGGAAAAGAAGGAAATGGAAGTGGAAGAAGCAGTGGAAGGAGAAGAAATGGAAAAAGAAGAAGTGTAAGTAGAAGAACTGGAAGAAGGAGAGGAAAAAGAAGAAGAACAACAAGTGTAAGTAGAAGAAGTGGTAGAACGAGAACAAGAGGAATAGGCAGAAGTAGTAGAATCAGAGGGGATGAAGAAGAAAGAGTGGACAAAGGAGAACTGGAGGAGAAAGAAGAAGTTGAAGAGCGAGAAGAACAGAGAGAAGTGTGAGTAGAAGAAGGAGAACAATAGGAAGAAGAAGAAGAAAAAGCGTGGCAAGGAAAGCGGGTGAAGAAGAAGAAATGGAAGAAGAAGAAGAAGAAGAAGAAGAAGAAGGAGTGGAAGAAGGAGAATAACAGTTAGAAATGAAAGTGGAAGTAGAAGAAGGAGAATAAGAGGGAGAAGACGAAGGAAAGGGAAGAAGAAGAAGGAGATGAAGAGGAAGAAAAAGAAGGGGAGGAGAGGATGAAGAAGAAGTGGAAGAAAGAGAACAAGAGGAGGCAGGAGAAGTGGAAGAAAGAGAAGAAGAGGAAGAAGAAGGAAAGTAAGCAGAAGAACTGGAAGAAGGAGAAGAAGAGAAAGAAGAAGAAGTGGAAGGAGAAGTAGTGGAAGAGGGAGAAGAGTAAGAAGAAGAAAGGCGAGGCAAGGGAGATGGAAGAAGAAGTGGAAAAAGGAGGAGAAGAAGAAGGGGAGGAAGAAGCAGTAGTGTAGGCAGAAGAAGTGCAAGAACCAAAATGGAAGCAAGAAGAAGAACAAGTGGAAGTAGCAGAAGTGGAAGAAGGTGAACAAGAGGAAGAAGAAGAAGTAGTTGAAGGAGAAGGAGAAAAAGAGAAAGAAAATGAAGGAAAGGGAAGAAGAAGAAGCAGATGAAGAGGAAGAGAAAGAAGGAGAGGAGAGGATAAAGAATAAGTGGGAAAAAAAGAAGAAGAGGCAGGAGAAGTGGAAGAAAGAGAAGTAGAGGAGAAGAAGGACAGTAAGTAGAAGAAGTGGAAGAAGGAGAAAAGGATGAAAAGGAAGAAGGAGGGGCTGGGAAGGAAAGAAGAAGAAGAAGTAGTGGAATATGGAGGAGAAGAGTAAGAAGAAGAAGAAGTGTAAGCAGAAGATTTGGGACAAGGAGAAGAAGAGGAACAAGAAGAAGAAGTGGAAGAATGAGAAAAAGAGGGAAGAAGAAGAAGCAGTGGAAGGAAAGGGGATGAAGAAGAAGAAGTGGAAGAAGGAGAAGAAGATGAAGAAGAAGAAGTGGAAGGAGAAGTACTGGAAGACGGAGAAAAGTAAGAAGAAGGAAAGCAAGGCAAGGGAGGATGAAGAAGAAATGGAAGAAGGAGGAGAAGGAGAAGGGGAGGATGAAGAGGTAGTGTAGGCACAAGAAGTGCAAGAAGGGGAAGCGAAGGAGGAAGAAGAACAAGTGGAAGCAGCAAAAGTGGAAAAGGGTGAACAAGAGGAAGGAGAAGAAGTAGTTGAAGGAGTGGGGATGATGTAGAAGAAATGGAAGAAGGGGAACAAGAGGTAGAAATGTAAGTGGAAGCAGAGGAAAGAGAACAAGAAGGAGAAGACGAAGGAAAGGGAAGAAGAAGAAGGATATGAACAGGTAGAAAAAGAAGGAAATGACGATGCAGAAGATGGGGTAGAATGAGAACAAGACGAGGCAAGAGAAGTGAAAGAAAGAGAAGGAGAGGAAGAAGAAGGAGAGTAGGTAGAAGAGGTGGAAGAAGGAGAAGAAAAGGAAGAAGAAGAAGAAGTCGAAAGAGACGAAGAGGAAGAACGTGAACAAGATGAGGAAGAAGAAGTAGTGGAAGGAGATGGGATAAAGAAGAAGAACTGGAAGAAGGAGAAATGGAGGACAAGGAAGGAGGGGAAGGGAAGAGAAGAAGAAGCAGAAGAAGTGGAACATGGAGGAGAAGAGGAAGAAGAAGAAGAAGTGTAAGTAGAAGATTTGGGGGAAGGAGAAGAACACGAATAGCAACAATTGGAAGCAAAAGAAGTGGAGGATGAAGAAAAAGAGGAAGGAAAAGAAGGAAATGGAAGAGGAAGAAGCAGTGGAAGGAGAAGAAGTGTAAGCAGAAGAACTGGAAGAAGAAGAGGAAAAAGAAGAAGAACAACAAGTGGAAGCAGAAGAAGTGGTAGAACGAGAACAAGAGGAATAGGCAAAAGTAGTAGAATCAGAGGGGATGAAGAAGAAAGACTGGACGAAGGAGAACAGGAGGAGGAAGAAGAAGTGGAAGAAGGAGAAAAAGAAGAAGTGGAAGAACGAGAAAAAGAGAAAGAAGTGCAAGTGGAAGAAGGCGAACAATAGGAAGAAGAAGAAGAAATGGAAGAAGAAGAAGAAGAAGAGGAAGAAAAAGAAGAAGAAGTGGAAGAAAGTGAAGAAGAGGAAGATGAAGGAGAGTAAGCAGAAGAAGTGGAAGAAGGAGAAGAAAAGGAAGAAGAAGAAGATGTGGAAAGAGAAGAAGTGGAAGAAGGTGAACAAGAGAAGATGTGGAAAGAGAAGAAGTGGAATATGGAGGAGAAAAGGAAGAAGAAGCACAAGTGTAGCCAGAAGATTTGTGGGAAGGAGAAGAAGACGATAAACAAGAATTGGACGCAAAAGAAGTCGACGATGGAGAAAAAGAGGAAGAAGAAAAAGGAAAGGGGAAGAAGAAGTAGTGGAAGGAGAAGAAATGGAAGAAAAGCAAGAAGAAGAAGTGTAAGCAGAAGAAGGAGACGAAAAAGAAGAAGCACAACAAGTGGAAGCAAAAGAACTATTAGAAGGAGAACAAGAGGAATAGGAGGAAGTAGCGGAATAAGAGGGGATAAAGAAGAAGAAGTGGAAGAAGGAGAACGAGAGGAGGAAGAAGAAGTGGAAGAAGGATAAAAAGAGGAAGAAGAAGAAGAAGTGGAAGAATGAGAAAAAGAGGAAGAAGAAGAAGTAGTGGAAGGAAACGGGATGAAGAAGAAGAAGTGCAAGAAGGAGGAGAAGAAGAAGAGGTAGTGTAGGCAGAAGAATTGCAAGAAGGGGAAGGGAAGGAAGAAGAAGAACAAGTGGAAGTAGCAGAACTGAAGAAGGGGAACAAGAGGAAGAAGAAGAGGTAGTTGAAGGAGTGGGGATGATGAAGAAGATGTGGAAGAAGGAGAACAAGAGGTAGAAATGTAAGTGGAAGCAACAATTGGAAGCCAAAGAAGTGGGCGAGGGAGAAAAAGAGGAAGGAGAAGAAGGAATGGGAAGAAGAAGAACTAGTGGAAGCAGAAGAAATGGAAGAAATGGAGGAAGAAGAAGTATGAGCAGAAGAAGTGGAAGAAGAAGACGAAAATGGAGAGAACAACAAATGGAAGTAGAAGAAGTGGTAAAAGCAGAACAAGAGGAATAGGAGGAAGTAGTGGAATGAGAGGTGATGTGACCATGCCTAGCCAAGGACCTATCACTAGGGCCATGGCTAGAAGGATTGAAGAAGACCTAGCCCTTGCAGACAAAGGAAGACTTCACCTCCTATGGAGAGTGAAGATATTAGGCTAGGGACTTTAGTTAATAAAATGTAATTTTCCTTTATTTTAATTTTGAGGAGCATTAAGAATTTAATTTGGGACATGTATTTAGTCCATTTTTTATTTTTAGGAGGTGTCTTAGGAATTTAGAGGGTGGATTTAGCTTTTTGGGTCTTTATGAAGGAAATAAGGGGTAGCCTTGATATCTACACCCCTCTTTTCTACATAAACCCCCTAAGCTAATAAGAAGGAATCTTGGCCCTTGGTTTGAGAAACTTGGGCACCAAGTTTGATGATCTAAGGAGGGAATTGTTTCTCAGTTGTCCTCCCTTAGATCTCTCCTTTTAATCCTAGCCCTTCTTTTTTAGGTTATCTTGTTCAAGAGGTTAACTACCTCTATAAATAGGAGCTCCTCCCTCACTTGTATTTTTTACACTTGAATTTAATCTAGAGACCATATTGGTTGAGGTTCTTACCTTTGAGTGTCCCCCTTTCTCCTTTGTGAGAGCTTCTAAGAGTTATCAAGGGACCCCTCCCTTGTGGCCTCTCCCCTTTGGCTTATCAAACATAGTATTTGTGGCGCCTCACCCCATTCCTTTCCTCTCCATAAATCCATTTCCCTTCCAAGTGACCTTAGAAAGGATCCTTTGGGCACGTGATAATCAAAGATCACATCAAGTGGAATCAGAGCCACTTTGTAAAGGTCACGTTCTTTCTCATTTTTTTTTGCTTTGTTGTTTATTTCTTTGATCTCTTTATTTTAAAGCCCTTCATTTTTTGTCATCTCTATTTCCTTTATTGTCTAGTAGTATAGCTTTTTATTCTTGCTATTATATGCGCTTTTGTTTTCTATCTACGCGCCTATGTTCCATTTAATTTGATGCGATTTTATTTGTCCCTTTCTTTGCATCTTATTTTTGTGTTCAAGTTGCTTAATTTTCCCTTGGTTTTTTATGTTAAAGTGTGCCTAAGAAGTTGTGACCATTAAACCCACATGGTTGAGGATTTTTCCACACCATTGTGGTGATCAACTTTGGCCACTTTGTTGTGCCTTTTGTTTTAAGTCTCTTGCTGAAATTTTTGCTCTATTTTTAGGTGTGTTATTTTTTCTTAATCTTGTGTTTTGTCAAATACTAGTCATGTTAGTTTCCTGTTTTGTCTCATTTAAATTCCATAGGTTTTAGACTCTTAATTTTTTTACAAAAAAGCCTTCAAAAACAGTTTGAATTGAGCTCCTAAGAGGTGAACCTCTTGTTGAGTCTCTTAAGTCTTTTATGCTTTTAGTTCAAGCATATTAATCTCTTTGTTGTTCTTAAATATTTGCTCAATTCAATCTTTATATGTTTCTTGTTTTATGTTGAATTATTAGTAGCTTTCCACTTGGTTTACCTTCACTATTGGTGCCTCTTTATGGAATTTTAGCTTGGGTGAATTGTGTTAGTAATTTGAGCAATCAATTTACTTCAAAATCAGCCCTAAATCATTCCTTAAGCACCATTAGTTCAGTGGTATTTGGAACTACTAAGTTGTTTTTCCTTTAGTTGCATGCATTGCTTGAAAATTGTGTGACCTTACTTTGTGCTTATTCACTCAAGTGTTATTATTTCAAGAATCCTCATTAAAATTTCAATTCAACAAGCTATTAGGTGCAGCAAAATGATTAGAAAAAGTTAAAAAAAAATAGAAAAAGTTCAAGTTAAAAAAAAAAAAAAAGATAAAGAACTCAAAAGAAAGACAAATTTGAAGTTGTGTACCTAATAGTAGAAACATTTGATATGAGGAACCAATTGTGATTCAAAAAAAAAAATTACTTGAGTAAGCTTTTTAGTTTTTGGTCACTTAAATTTTATTAAGTGTGCAACTATTGGTTTCATTTTTTTTGTTTGAGTCTTTTTTCATCTCTACTCTTAGAGCTAATCTAGGAAAGTTATTTGTGTGCTACCTTCCTTTATGAGCCTTATGTTTTCTTGCTTGTCTTCTTTACTTCTTTGAGTTTGTCATTGTTTAATCTATCCACTTGGATTTGTGAACCTTGTTTTGTTATTCACCTTTGTTTGTTGTCTTGTGTTGTATTCGGCCTTGGTAAGGAAAGGTTGGGAAAGGTTCCATATATAAAATTTTGGCAAGTCCAAACAAGAGGAAACAAGGGTAGCATTCTTGGGGTGAGTTGATGCAACTCAAAAGGGCTTGATCAAAAGGAGACAAACACCAAAAAAGCTTGGAGTGAAGACTTTGTTTTATTTTTTTTATTCTTTGTATTGTGTATACTTAATTTTAGATTGGGAGTTTGAGTGCCCTTAAGGCCCTCCCTTGGTTTGTAATAATTTTGGTTAATTTTAGCGTAGTTCCTCGTTAATTAGGTGAAGAAGGGAGAAGTGGTACACTTCCTTCAACACCTTAGGAGCACGATTAGAGCCTTTTCTCTTTTACATTCTTGCACTTTTATTTTATTTTATGTTACTTTGAAAAAACGTGTAGAGGCTAAGAGTTCCAAAGACTCATCAAGCCACCTTAGGTGCGAAAAAAAAAAAGAGAGGAGTGTTGCTTGAAAAAAAAAAAGTTTTTGGCCTACCCTTTAGTTTTTAGCATCCAAGCACCATGACTTCCCACACACATTCTAGTGCACATAGTTGTTCATCAAGTAAGAGTGTCAACCAAAGAAAACCTTCTAAGGGAGACACTCTTGAAAACCTTAACTTAGAATTTAGGGAATGGATGGCTAAAGAACAAGAAAGGAGAGAAGAAAAAGAGAGAAAAAAAGAAATAAAAGAAAAGGAAAAACAAAAAGAGAAGGAAGAGTTAAAAAAAGAGATGTTGGAAATGAGAAAAGAGAAAAAAGAGCGAGAAGAGAGAAGGAAAAGAGAGAGAAGAGAGGATGAAGAAAGGAGAAGAAGGAAAGAACTAGAAAGAAAAAGAGAAAAAGAGGAAGAAGAGAGAAGGAGAGGAGAAGAGAGTAAGAGGAGAGATGGGAGGGAAAGCGATAGAAAAAATAAAGGAATTCTCATAAGATCCCCATCTAGGCATTTTAGCTCTAGTAAAGAAGAATACTATAGAAATAAACATAAGCATCACTCTCATTCATCATACAATCATCATTCTCCTCAAGAGAACATAAATCATGCTAGGGAACCAAAGGTAGACCTACCCCATTTTCCTGGTAGGGAAGATGTTGAGACTTACCTAGATTGGGAAGTCAAAGTGGAACAACTCTTTCGATGCTATGAAATTAGGGAAGAAAGGAAAGTACCTTTGGCCTCCCTTAGTTTTCAAGGTTCTGCTTTGCATTGGTGGGATGGGTTAGTCAAGGATAGGGCCCGTAAACAAATGCCTGACATTCGCTACTGGAATGATTTAAAAACTTGTTTGTGAAGAAGGCACATTCCTTCATATTATGAGAGGGATCTTTTGGATAGGCTCCAAAGACTTAGGCAACATAACCTAAGTATTGAGGAGTATAGACAAAAGATGGAGCTTCTCATACTAAGGGCCAATATCATTGAGGAACCCAATGCCACCCTTGCTAGGTTTTTGTGTGGATTAAGCTCTGACATTAGAGATAAGGTAGAGCTTCTTTCATACTCAAACCTTGATGAGTTGGTAGAACTTTGTGTAAGAGCTGAGAATCAACTCAAGGGAAAAAGTTTTAAAAAAGATTCTCCCTCTTACTCAAAGAGAGACCAACTTAAGGGAAACTCTTTCAAGGGTTTTCCCAAAGAGGAACCCAAGCATTTTCAAGATACAAAAGCACCTCATGTAGAGAGAAAACCCCCTACTACTAAGCCTACTGAAAGGCAAAGTAGTATCAAATGCTTCAAATGTCTTGGGAGAGGCCACATTGCCTCTCAATGCCCTAACAAGAAAACCATGATCATGAGGGGACAAGACATTTGTAGTGAGAATAGCTCATCTTCCTCCTCTAGTGAGAGTGAGGAAGAAGGGGGACATACTTTTGAACAAGAGTGTGAGGAAGCTTTTCCTTATGAGGGAGACCTCCTTATGGTTCAAAGGCTTCTTGGAAGCCAACCTCTAGAGCTTGGCCAGTCACAAAGAGAGAACATCTTCCATACAAGATGTAAAGTAAATGACAAAGTATGTTCTCTCCTTGTTGATAGTGGCTCCTGTTGTAACTGTTGTAGCTCTAGGTTGGTTGAAAAACTAGCCTTGACTACCATGCCCCATCCCAAACCTTACAAATTGTAATGGCTCAATGAGCAAGGGGAGATGGTAGTCAATGAACAAGTTATGGTTCCAATTTTCATAGGATCTTATAATGATGAGATTCTTTGTGACATACTTCCTATGGAGGCTGGTCATATCCTGTTGGGGAGACCATGGCAATTTGACAAAAAAGCTATTCACCATGGTCACTCCAACCAAATAATTCTCACCCATAATGAAAAGCGCTTCAAATTGTATCCTTTGTCACCTTCTCAAGTGGCTGAGGATCAATTTGCGATGAAAAATAAAAGAGTTGAGGAAAAATAAAAACAAAAAAAAAGCACAACAAGCTTTACCCTTAAAGCTTGAAAAGGGTAAAGAGAGAGAGTCGGAAGGTGATGCCCCTTCGAAAGGGAATATTAGTAAAAGGAGTCTATTTGCTACTAAACGTGATTTAAAAGAAGCTCCTTTGACTAACAAGCCCTTTTATCTCCTCTTTTGCAAAGAAGCATCAAATCCTTCTTCCATTTTGCATTCTTCTGCTGAGAGCACTGCCATAGCCCATGCACATGAGCACCTTCCTCAAGGGGTCCAAGATATTTTAAAAGAATTTGATGACATATTCCCTAATGAGGTTCCAAAAGGACTTCCTCCCATTAGGGGTATAGAACATCAAATTGATTTGGTGCCTGGCGCAAGTCTACCTAATAGACCTGCCTATAGGACCAACCCCATGGAGACCCAAGAGATTGAGTCTCAAGTGAATGAGCTGTTGGAAAAGGATTGGGTTCAAAAGAGCCTAAGCCCTTGTGCTGTGCCAGTCTTGTTAGTGCCCAAGAAGAATGGCCAATGGAGGATGTGTGTTGATTGTCGTGCAATCAACAACATCACCATCAAATATAGGCACCCAATCCCCCGTCTTGATGACATGTTGGATGAATTGCATAGGGCAAAAATATTTTCAAAAATAGATCTTAGAAGTGGTTACCACCAAATAAGGATCAAAGAAGGTGATGAGTGGAAAACTGCTTTTAAGACTAAATTTGGTCTTTATGAGTGGTTGGTTATGCCTTTTGGGCTAACTAATGCCCCAAGCACATTCATGCGCTTAATGAATCATGTACTAAGGGATTGCCTTGGTAAATTTTGTGTAGTTTACTTTGATGACATTTTAGTTTACTCTAGGAACCTAGATGATCATTTAGGACATCTAAGGCATGTTTGTGTAGATAGTGTAGTTTTCTTAGGTTTTGTAGTTAGCACAAAAGGGGTTCATGTTGACCCCGAAAAGATAAAAGCTATTCAAGAATGGCCCACCCCAAAGAGTGTGACAGAGATCAAAAGCTTTCATGGTCTCGCTGGATTTTATAGGCGCTTTGTGCCTAATTTCTCCACGCTCTTCGCACCAATAAATGATTTGGTGAAAAAGGAAGTTCCTTTCCTTTGGGGTGAGAAACAAGAGAAAGCCTTCCAGCTAATTAAGCATAAACTGACTCATGCACCAGTGTTGGCATTACCTGACTTTTCTAAAACATTTGAACTTGAATGTGATGCCTCTGGTGTAGGTGTGGGGGCTGTCTTGTTGCAAGGAGGGCACCCCATTGCGTATTTCAGTGAAAAACTCAATGGTGCCCCCCTCAACGACCCCACCTATGATAAGGAGTTTTATGCTCTAATTAGGGTCCTTTAAACTTGGGAGCATTACCTTGCTCCCAAGGAGTTTGTCATTCATAGTGACCATGAGTCACTAAAATATTTGAGGGGTCAAGGTAAATTGAACAAAAGGCATGCAACGTGGGTGGAATATCTTGAATCCTTCCCTTATGTCATCAAGTACAAGAAAGGAAAATAAAATGTGGTGGCTGATGCTCTTTCTAGGCGTCATGCCCTTTATTCATCCTTGAGTGCAAAAATCTTGAGATTTGATGACATTCGGGCTATGTATCCGTCTGATAAGGATTTCGGCCCCATATTTGCTACCTCTGCATTTGCATTTGCATTAAAGGCCCATGATGGGTACTTCATAAGTGAGGGGTATCTTTACAAAGGGAGTAAGCTTTGTATACCCCAAGGATCAATTAGGAACTTACTTACAAAAGAGAGTCATGAAGGTGGGCTCATGGGGCATTTTGGGATTTCAAAAACCCTCATGCTTTTGCAAGAGAAATTATTTTGGCCCCATATGCGTAGAGATGTCCATAGACATTGCTCTAAATGTATAGCTTGCTTGCAAGCAAAGTCTAAAGCAATGCCTCATGGACTATACACACCTTTACCTGCTCCTTCTGCACCTTGGGAGGATATTAGCATGGATTTCATCCTTGGGCTCCCAAGAACCCAACGAGGTGCAGACTCCATATTTGTGGTGGTGGACCGATTTTCAAAAATGGCCCATTTTATTCCCTGCCACAAAGTGGATGATGCGAGCAACATCGCAAGACTTTTCTTTAAAGAGGTTGTCCGATTGCATGGTATACCCTCTTCAATAGTGTCAGATAGGGATGTGAAGTTCCTTAGCCATTTTTGCAAAACTCTTTGGGCTAAAGCTGGGAACTAAACTTCTTTTTTCCACTACCTGTCACCCTCAAACTGATGGGCAAACAGAAGTGGTGAATAGATCTTTATCCACTATGCTAAGGGCTCTCCTTAAAGGCAACCATAAGTCTTGGGATGAGTACCTTCCCCACATTGAATTTGCTTATAACCGGGTGGTTCATAGAACCACCAAGCAGTCTCCTTTTGAGGTGGTCTATGGCTTTAATCCTCGTACTCCTCTAGATCTTTTACCTCTTCCTCTTTCTGTTGCTGTGCATAAAGAAGGAGAGGCAAAAGCCATTTTTGTAAAACAATTGCATGAGAGGGTTAAAGTTAACATAGAGCGCCAATCCTTGAGAGATGCTACTTTTGCCAATAGGGGGAGGAAAGAAGTCATCTTTGAAAAGGGCGACTGGGCATGGCTTCACATGAGAAAGGATAGATTTCCTTCTCAAAGGAAGTCCAAACTTAGCCCTAGAGGAGATGGACCTTTCCAAATCCTTGAGCGAATCGGTAATAATGCCTATGTTTTAGATCTGCTAGAGGATTATGGGGTAAGCACCAGTTTTAATGTTACTGATTTGTCTCTATTTGTAGGTGCTGAAAATGACGAAGACCCCATGGATTTGAGGTCAAATCCTCTTCAAGGGGGAGGAGATTATGTGACCATGCCTAGCCAAGGACCTATCACTAGGACCATGGCTAGAAGGATTGAAGAAGACCTAGCCCTTGCAGACAAAGGAAGACTTCACCTCCCATGGAGAGTGAAGATATTAGGCTAGGGACTTTAGTTAATAAAATGTAATTTTCCTTTATTTTAATTTTGAGGAGCATTAAGAATTTAATTTGGGACATGTATTTAGTCCATTTTTTATTTTTAGGAGGTGTCTTAGGAATTTAGAGGGTGGATTTAGCTTTTTGGGTCTTTATGAAGGAAATAAGGGGTAGCCCTGATATCTACACCCCTCTTTCCTACATAAACCCCCTAAGCTAATAAGAAGGAATCTTGGCCCTTGGTTTGAGAAACTTGGGCACCAAGTTTGATGATCCAAGGAGGGAATTGTTTCTCAATTCTCCTCCCTTAGATCTCTCCTTTTAATCCTATCACTAGGGCCATGGCTAGGAGAATAGAAGAAGACATGGCTAGAGTAGAGGGAGGAAGATCTGACCTCCATATGACCATCAGTTATGCAAGCCATGACTTATTGATGGAATCTCACCTAGCATGCATCATGGCTAGGAGGACTCAAGGAAGGCATGGCATGGACAACAGCTCATTGAAGATTCGAAGCCATAGTCTTCATTATTTTTAGCTTGTAAATATTTTATTTTAATTAGATAAATAGGAAAGTATTTTTAATTCCCTTAAGGCCATGTATTTCCGGCCATCTTCTTAGTTTATAAGGTATAGGTGTCTTTAGTTAAAAAGGAGGAGTAAGCTTATAATGGGTGCATAAGTTAAGACATGATTTTGGGCTAACCCATTCACATTAAGATATGCTAATTGCACCCATAGGGGGTGAACTTAGGTTCCTCACTTAAGGCCTAAGACTTGGGTTAATTAGTTTTAATCCTAATTAAGCCCAAGTCCTACATTGCCTAGAAAAGTGTGCCCAAGCTCTCCCATTGGGCTATATATACTCATTCCCCCTCATTGTAAAATTTCACCTTTGAAGTTGAATGAAAATAGTCTCTTTGTGAGCACATTCTTAGTAAAAGGTCTTGAGGATCCTCTCTCTTGAGGAACCTCTTCCTAGTTGGTTTTTATCAAGGGTTCCTTCCCTTGTGGCAAACCTAAACACTTTGGCTTATCTCTCTTTGAGAGTGGTGCCCCACCTCCATTTTCTTTCCCCTCCATCATCCATTTCATGGTGCTTGGAACCTCAAGGAAAAAGATCAAGGGAGGCATGCATCACTTATTTACTTGTAATTTTTATTTTAGGGACCTAGGATTTTATTTTGGACATGTATTAGTCCATTTAATTTTCTAGGAGGTGTCTTAGTAATAAGAAGGGGTAAGATTAGCTTTTGGGCCTTTATTTAGGAAATAAGGGGGTAGTTTGATAAATACACCCTCTTTTGCTAAATAAAACCCAAAACTAATAAAGGAGTAATCTTGGCCCTTGGATGAGGTAGCTTGGGCACCAATTCTCATCTAAAGGAGGGTATTGATTGGACTTTGGGCTTCAATCCTCCTCCCTTGGATGACTCCTTTTAATCCTAGCCCTTTTCCTTCATGACTTGTCCAAGAGGTTAGCTCCCTCTATAAAAAGGTGCTCCTTCACACTCTTGTATTTTTTACACTTGATTGAATGGAAAAACCTTGAGTTGGCCAAAATTCTCTTAGTGTCCACCCTTCTCTCTTTGAGAATTCCTTAGGTTTTATCAAGGGTTCCATCCCTTGTGGCAAACTTTCCTTCTTAGGCTTATCTTACCTTAAGTGGTGCCTAAAACCACCTCACTTCTTACCTCTCCACAAACCATTTCACCAAAGAAGAAAACCTCTAGAAAAAGATCAAGGGAGGCATGCATCATTTGGTATCTAGAGCATTGGTTCTAGAGGTCTAAACTCTCTTCCTATCTCATTTATTTTTTCTTTCCGTTTTCCTATTTTATTTTATCTTTAATTTCCGCAATTTTTTCTAGATTTCCATTGTTGTTTATCATTTCCATTTATGTCTTGAGTTTATTGTTTTGAGTTATAGTTTATTTGCACCATTTATTTTTTGCTTGATGCAATTTATATTGTTCTTTTCTTTGCATCTACGTCTCTCCCATATTCATTAATTTCCGCTTAAGCTTTGAGTTGGGTGCTTTCTTGCTTGAATTTTGGTTTTGAGAATTTCTTGCTAAAAATCCATGCCGTTGTGGTGAATTCCACAACCTTGTGGTAAAGAAATTTAGACCAAATTCTTGTGTTTCCTTGCACCTAGTTGCCTTGTTTTTTCTTTATTTTTAGCTTTTATTTTTCACTTTTATACTCTTGTGTAGTTGTCTATAAGTCATGTTTATAGTTTCCCATTTTGTCTATTAATTCCTTTTAAGTTTAGCCTCTTTTGTTTTTACAAAAAAAAAATTTGAAACTTCTTAAATTGAGCAACATAGAGGGTCATACCTCATGTCTAAGTCTCTTTAGAAGTTCATGTGCTTTTAGTTTCAAGCATATTCTTAAAAAAAATTCAAAAATAGTTGCTCAATTTCCTTTGTCTTTATTTTCCTTATACGTATAATTAGTAGCTCATTTGTGTGGTAAAGGTAGTTCTTGTTTGTGGGTGCTTTCACTTAAGCTATAAGTTTGGTATTTGTGTTCAACAAATTACTAAAAACTTAACAAAGCTTGAGTCCAGTGGCACACCAAACGACTAAACCATTAACACATCTATAGCTACTTTGCATTTTGAAGTCATTTCTAGTAGTACCTAAATTGTTGCTTTTAATTTTATTTATTGTTCCAAGAGCATAAATCTTTGTTATCAAGCACTAAATTCACAATCAATTTAGGTGCATCTAGTAAATATTAAAAAAAAAACAAGAAAACAAAGTCTAAAATAAAATACAAAAAAAAAACAACGAAAGATTCAAAAAAAAAAAAGAACAAACAAAAGAAAAGAAAGTTTGAAAAAAAATTCATTTGATGTACCTAACCTAAAATTAGCAAGTGCTTCAACTTTGAACTTGGAACCTTAAAAGAAATTTTATTACTTTTGGTACACTAGAACTTGATATTTGTGTTCTTCTACTCTTTAATCTAGTGTCATTCTTAGGTATTCCATTGTGTGCTCTCTTTCTTTTGTTTACCTTTTAGTTGTTGCTTGTCTTTTAAATCATCTTTCTAATTTGTCTTATATACTCTTACCATTTGGTTAAGTGTCCTTTTGATTGTGTTATCTTTTATTGCTTTTTGAGTTTCTATTCGCACCTCCCCTTGCTACTTTTGGTTTCTTTGGTTTGTGTGTTAGTGTCACTTTTGGGAGAAAGCTTGAAAAAGGAGCTTACCAAAAGGGTAGCATATTTTGGAAGGTTGGACTAAGAGCCTAAGGGATCACCTCAAAAGGAAATACACCTAGCCATGAGGACTTTGATTTGAGGGAGCATTTGGAGAATCATTTTTTGAAGACTTTACTTTTTATTTAATTTGGGTGTATTAATTTTGTAGTTGGGAGTTTGAGTGCCCTTAAGGCCCTCCCTTTGGTTGCAATAAAATTTAATCAATTTTTTAGTTTCTCGAAAATTAGGTGAAGAAGGAAGAAGTGGTACACTTCCTTCAACACCTTAGGAGCTCGCTTTAGATCCTTTCTCTTTTGAATTTTTGCTTTAAAATTCTTGCTTTATTTTTCTTATTCAAAGCGCTTAGAAGGCTAAAGAGTTCCAAAAACTCATCAAGCCATTTTAGGCAAGAAAACACAAAAAGAGAGGAGTGTTTGTTTGTGAAAATTTTTTAGCCACCTTTTTCCTCTTAGAAATTCAAGCACAATGACATCACACACCCACTCTAGTGCTCATAGTTATTCATCAAACAAGAGTGTAAACCAAAGAAATATTTCTAAAGATTACACTATAGAAAACTTAAACATGGACTTTAGGGAGTGGATGGCAAAAGAACAAGAGAGAAGAGAATAAAAAAGGAGAGAAAAAGAGTCCAAGGAGAAAAGAAAAATAAAAGAAAGAGAGGAAGAAAAGAGAGAAAAAAGAGAGAAGGAAGAGAGAAGAATAAGAGAAAGGAGAGAAGATGAAGAAATGAGAGAAAGAAAAGAAAGAGAAAGAAGAAAAGACAAAGAAGAAGAAAAAAGAAAGCATGGGAATGGTGAGAATTACAAAATGAAAGGGATAGTCTTAGGTTCCCCATCTAGACATACCCATAGGAGTGAAAGTGAGGAAGAATACTACAATAATCCTAGGAGAAACTCCCATTCATCCATACATAATAATGGGGCCCCTCCCAGGGAGCCCAAAATTGATCTCCCCCCATTTCATGGGAGGGAAGATGTGGAAGCCTACCTTGATTGGGAAATCAAGGTAGAACAACTCTTCACTTGCCATGAGGTAAGAGAAGAAAGAAAGGTTCCAATGGCAACCCTTAGCTTCCAAGGGCATGCCATGCATTGGTGGGTTGGGTTAACCAATGAGAGAATCCGCACCAATATGCCTTCCAAAAGATATTGGAATGATCTTAGAAGTGCTCTAAGAAGAAGGAATATTCCCTCTTGGTATGAAAGAGATCTTTTGGATAGACTCCAAAGGCTAAGGCAAACCAACCTTAGTATAGAAGAGTATAGACAAAAGATGGAACTTCTTATCTTGAGGGCGGGTATCATTGAGGAACCCAAGGCCACTATGGCAAGGTTTTTGTGTGGGTTGAGCCCCAAAATTCGTGATAAGGTGGAGCTCTTCTCATACAATTCCCTTGATGAGTTAGTTCAACTTTGCATCAAGGTGGAAAATCAACTTAGAAGGAAAACTTTTAAAAAGGATAACCCACCTTATGTAAAGAGGGACCAACCTACGGGGAACTCTTTCAAGAGTTACCCCAAAGAGGAACATCCCAAGCACTTCAAAGAGCATAAAACATCACATATAGAGAGAAAAACCCCTACTACTAACTCTCACGAGAAAGTTAGTAGTATCAAATGCTTTAAATGTCTTGTGAGAGGCCACATTGCCTCTCAATGCCCTACTAAGAGAAACATCATGATGAGGGCCCAAGATGTTTATAGTAGTGAGTCTAGCTCACACTCCTCTAGTGAGAGCGAAGGAGAAGGGGTTCATGCATACCAATCTGATTGTGATGAAACCGCTTATGCATGTGAGGGAGACCTCTTAATGATAAGAAGACTTCTTGGAAGCCAACTTTTGAAAGTGTCCTCATCTCAAAGGGAGAACATATTCCACACTCACTGTAAGGTGAATGACAAAATATGTTCTCTCATTGTGGATAGTGGGTCATGCTGCAATTGTTGTAGCTCAAGGTTGGTGGAAAAGCTAGCCTTGACCCCACTTCCCCACCCTAAGCCTTACAAGCTTCAATGGCTCAATGAGCAAGGGGAAATGGAGGTCAATGAGCAAGTCAAGGTTCCAATTTCCATTGGGTCTTATAAATATGAGATCCTGTGTGACATAGTCCCAATGGAAGCTGCCCATATCTTGCTAGGAAGACCATGGAAATTTGATAAGAAAGCCATACACCATGGTCATTCCAATAACATCATCCTCACTCATAAGGATAACCGCATTAAGTTGTGTCCTTTAACACCTTCACAAGTGGCGGAGGACCAACTCATCATGAAACATAAGAGAGATGAGGAGAAAAAAAAAGCAAAGCTTTACCCCTAAAGCTTGAAAGGGGTAAAGAGGTTGAGTTGGAAGTTGGTGCCCCTTCCAAGAAAGTCATTAGTAAAGGGAGTTTATTGCGACAAAATTGGATTTAAAGGAAGCCCCCTTAACTAACAGACCTTTCTATCTCCTCCTTTGCAAAGAGGCATCCCCCATTTCTTCCCCCTCCACTTTTTTCCCTTCTAGTTCTAGCACTGCCATAGAACTTGGACCTGAGAACCTACCTCAAGAGGTTCAAGAGCTTTTAAAGGAGTTTGGTGATATATTCCCTAATGAAGTTCCCAAAGGACTTCCTCTAATTAGGGGTATAGAACACCAAATAGACTTGGTACCTGGGGCTAGCCTGCCTAATAGGCCTGCTTATAGGACTAATCCCATGGAGACCAAGGAGATTGAATCTCAAGTCCAAGAACTATTGGAGAAGGGTTGGGTTCAAGAGAGCCTAAGCCCTTGTGCTGTGCTAGTTTTGTTGGTGCCTAAGAAGAATGGCCAATGGAGGATGTGCATTGATTGTCGAGCAATCAATAACATCACCATCAAATATAGGCACCCTATCCCTAGGCTTGATGACATGCTTGATGAATTGCATGGGGTCCAATTATTTTCAAAAATTGATCTTAAGAGTGGTTATCACCAAATCCGCATCAAGGAAGGTGATGAGTGGAAAACAACTTTTAAGACCAAGTTTGGGTTGTATGAGTGGTTGGTAATGCCCTTTGGGCTTACCAATGGCCCAAGCACCTTCATGAGGCTTATGAATCATGTCCTTAGGGATTGCTTAGGAAAATTTTGTGTTGTTTATTTTGATGACATCTTAGTGTATAGCAAGATCCTAGATGAACATGTAGGCCATCTGATGCATGCCTCCCTTGATCTTTTTCCTTGAGGTTCCAAGCACCATGAAATGGATGATGGAGGGGAAAGAAAATGGAGGTGGGGCGCCACTCTCAAAGAGAGATAAGCCAAAGTGTTTAGGTTTGCCACAAGGGAAGGAACCCTTGATAAAAACCAACTAGGAAGAGGTTCCTCAAGAGAGAGGGTCCTCAAGACCTTTTACTAAGAATGTGCTCACAAAGAGACTATTTTCATTCAACTTCAAAGGTGAAATTTTACAATGAGGGGGAATGAGTATATATAGCCCAATGGGAGAGCTTGGGCACACTTTTCTAGGCAACGTGGGACTTGGGCTTAATTAGGATTAAAACTAATTAACCCAAGTCTTAGGCCTTAAGTGAGACACCTAAGTTCACCCCCTAGGGTGCAATTAGCATATCTTAATGTGAATGGGCTAGCCCAAAATCATGTCTTAACTTATGTACCCATTATAAGCTTACTCCTCCTTTTTAACTAAAGACACCTATACCTTATAAACTAAGAAGATGGCCGGAAATACATGGCCTTAAGGGAATTAAAAATACTTTCCTATTTATCTAATTAAAATAAAATATTTACAAGCTAAAAATAATGAAGACTATGGCTTCAAATCTTCAATGAGCTTTTGTCCATGCCATGCCTTCCTTGAGTCCTCCTAGCCATGATGCATGCTAGGTGAGATTGCATCATCTCCTCTCCCTTGGAGAGGATTTGACCTCAAATCATGAGGTCTTTCTTCCGCTTTTTCAAAGTCTGCAAGAAAATAAGGAAAGCAGTAAGTATATGCAGACAAGTGATTTTGGGGGAAGTGAGAGGTCTATAAGGAGGCCTTTTAAGAATGGGGTAGTGGAGGTTGGCACTAAAGTTTGAAAATATTTTAGTGTGCATGTGCCTCCATACAACAGCTCCCCATCCTCTTCCAATTGCACTAGATACTAGACTCAAAGGTTTTGAAATAGTTGGCGAGACTAGTCTAAGTGGAATGGAGCACTCATCAAGTTGGATTTGAGGGTGTGGATCAAGGTGCTCAAAAGATATAGGCACATCCTCAAATTCAACTGTTCTTTTTGTAAGAGTTGGCAGGAAAATTTTTCTATGTAGAGAACCTCCTTTGAAGGCAAAGGCGGATCTTCCTTAGACTCGGTCTTCCTACCAACAACCTTATTTTCATTTTTATCCCTTTCTCTCTTAAGCTTCATGATCCTTCTATCCTCCATAACCTCGGTAGGGGTAAGAGGAAGTAAGGTGATCTTTTTCCCTTTATGAGAGAGAGTGATTTTATTAGTGAGGCCATTGTGCAAAGTTTCCTTATCATGTTGCCATGGCCTTCCTAGCAACATGTGACTAGCTTCCATAGGGACTACATCACATAACACTTTGTCGTGATACTTCCCTATGAAGAAGCTAATCTCCACTTGCTCTCTTACTACTATACCATCTTCATAATTAAGTCCATGCAAAGAATAAGGTGAAGGATGAGGAGTAGTAGCAAGTGATAGCTTTTCCACCACCCTCGTGCTACAAAAATTACATCATGATCCACCATCCACAATAAGAGAACAAGTTTTGCCCAAAATTTTGCATCTTGTTTGAAAAACATTCTCTCTTTGTGTTTGGGTTTCCTTACAAGGATGGCTTCCAAGAAGTTGTTTCACTTTGAAGAGATCATCACATGAATGAATACCCTTTTCATTTGATGTTCCCTTTAAAGTCCTTTTTCTTTTGGGGCAAAACAAAGTAATATGCCCTTTTTCTAAACACTTAAAACATTTAGGACTTTGAAAATGAGTGCTCGAACTAGTGGTAGGGGTGTCACTCATACTCAAGGGTTTTCTCTCAATATGCTTTCTTTTGGATGACTCTCTTTTGGGTTTAATTATAGAAGCGTTTGTCTTTTTCTTAGGATGCCTCTTAGGGTTTTCCTTCTTACTAGAAGAAGCATGAATGTCATGGATTATTTTAGGCTCCTCTAAGTCTCTAAAATGTGTGTAAATGTTACCACAAGAGCTCTTATAGGCATCTCTCTCTTTTTGTATCTTCATTTCTTCCCTTCTTTCTAACTTATTTTGTTCCTTTTCTCTCGTTTCCAATTATTTCTTCTCTTTTTCTCTCCTTTCTCTTCTCTCTTTTCTCTCTAACTCTTTTCTTTTGTTTTCTTCTTTTTCTCTTTCTTTTTCTCTTTTCTCTTTTTCTCTTCTCTCTTCTCTTTCTTTTTCTCTTGCTTCTCTTTCTTTCTTTTCATTTTCCCTACTCTCTATTTGTCTCTCTTTTTCTCTTCTTTCTTGTCTCTCCTTTTCTTTTTGTTCTTTCTCTCTTCTCTCATCTGTATCTAGTTCCTCTTGTTCTCTTTTCCTCATCTCTCTTTGTTTTCTCTTATTTTTCCAAAATTCCCTACGTTGTTTTTCTACTATTTCCCAATCAATAGAGTATGGATATGTGGGCAAGGTTGTTTTATCACTCTTCTCATTCTTTTCTTTTATTCTATTCTCACATTCTTCTCCTTTATTTTCCCTAGTTTCATTACTACTCCTAACACTCCTAGAAGTGTGTGAAAACATGTCAAAGTGTAAGGCCTAGGGAACTAATATGCAAAACACTCCTCTCTTTTTTGTTTTCTCCTAAAGTGTTAAGAGTCTTTGGAACTCTAACACTTTCTAAAATGTTGAAAGCAAATAAAGAAATTTAAAGCAAAGCTAAAGGATTCTAACGTGCTCCTAAGTATGAATAAGGGGTACCAATTCCTTATCCACACTAAAATGAGAAACTAAGGTTTATTACACACAAAAGAGGTGACCCTTATGGGAATCCAATACCTCTAATTAAAATGTCCTTTAAAAATACACCCAAATTAAACAAAGAAAATTAAAAGTAGTTGAATGTAGCTCCTTTCTTCAAGTGCTCCTCACCAAGTGTATCACTCTAGTCTTGGCCTCCTTTTCAAGTCTCCTCTTCCTTGGTTTTAAATCAACACTTCCTAAGGATGCTACCCTTGTGAAAATTTCAACAATTTGGCTACCTACCAAGAGAAAACAAGCGCCCAAGCAAGAGACCAAGGGAAGTAGAATTTGACAGCAAAAAGCAATAAAAAGCACTTAACAAGAATAGGAACACGTCCAAGTGGAAATAATTTATTTGACAAACACAAAGAAAGCCAATAAGGACAAGCAAGAAATAAAAGGTGTAGAAAGAAAGTTGGCACACAAAAAAAAATTCCTAGAATGGGCCTAAAATAGAATTGGACTTAAAAAAAAAAAGACTCAACAAATTCAATGATTTGCACAATTGTAAAGCAAGGTGGCTAAATCATAGTCAAATAAATTCAAGTAAATTTCAATAAAATTTAACACTACTTTGAATTTTTTAATAATTTTGAGGTGCACTAATTTTTATTTTATTTTTTTGTACTCTTTTTACTTGTTTTTAGCACTTTTTACTAACTCTTTTTTTTTTTTACTTATTTTACACTTTTGATTTCTTTTCTTCTTCTTTTTTTTTTTTTGAAACAATTTTGCTACACCTCTTAACACATTTTGTAGCAAATATAGTGAGGAGTCAAAGAATCATAAATGCTTGAACAAAGGATAGGAAATGACCACCATAATTATATACAAAAGTGCAAAATTAAGAAACAAAGCAACCTAATATGAACTAGTAATTTTAGGTGATAAAAAATAAATGACACAAGGAGAGTTTTATGGAAGTTGAGGACAACTTGATTACTCAATAATCAGCCCAATCATACCCAACATGCCTCTCAAAGCCATTCAACAAAAATCACCACAAAAACTAGCACAAAATTAAGATACTAAAATTATTGAACAAGTGAATGAAATTTGTAAGAAATTGAGCATTAATTTTTTTGAAGATTTTTTTTTTAAGAACATGCTAAGATCTAAATAGCATGTGAGACTCTAAGGACATGGGATCAAGAGTAAGCCTCTTTGATGCTCAATTTCCAATAGAGAAATAACACACTTTTATGGTAAAAATAAAAAGGCAAAACTATGTAGAATTAAGAGACAATAAAAGGGCTACAACATGACCAACTAAGACACAACTTGGAAGATTAAAAACTGAAATTAAATGACTCAAAATAACCAGAAATATATGCCCAAAACAGAGAACAAAGGGCTGGAAAAACAGAAAAATAGGTGCAGGAAAATAGAATTAAAAATTCAAATAAGAAGAACAACGTGCATCCAAAGATCAAGACCACAATGTGTGGCTGCCTTCACAAATTTTGTGAAGTCATTACAATGGTCTTCTTAGGATTTGCACAAGAATAAGGAAAAAATAAAAATCTGGGAAGAAAATTAAAGAAACAATCCTAAAGGAAACATATAAAGATTCAATGGAAAAGAACAAGATAAATTGAATCTAGAAAGCAATAAAAACTAGGAAATAAATTGCATAAAATGAAAACTACAAAAACATAAACTAACAAGACATAAAAGGAATTAAATGACAAGAATCAAAGGCTGGAAAAAATAAAGGAAAAAGAAAGAACTCTAAGAAGAAAAGATGAAAAAAATTAAAGAAAATTAAGAGTAGAAAAGAACCTCATGGAGTTGGCTCTGATACCAAATGATGCATGCCTCCCTTGATCTTTTTCCTTGAGGATCCTCTCTCTTGAGGAACCTCTTCCTAGTTGGTTTTTATCAAGGGTTCCTTCCCTTGTGGCAAACCTAAACACTTTGGCTTATCTCTCTTTGAGAGTGGTGCCCCACCTCCATTTTATTTCCCCTCCATCATCCATTTCATGGTGCTTGGAACCTCAAGGAAAAAGATCAAGGGAGGCATGCATCACCATCTTAGGCGTGTCTTTTGCATTCTTAGGTCACACCAACTCTATGGAAATCTTGAAAAATGTAATTTTTGTGTGGAGAGTGTGGTGTTCTTAGGTTTTATAGTTAATAAAAATGGGGTTCAAGTAGACCCCGACAAAATCAAAGCCATCCAAGAATGGCCCACCCCAAAAAGTGTGACTGAGATCAAGAGTTTTCATGGTCTCGCGAGCTTTTACAGGTGCTTTGTGCCTAACTTATCCACACTTTTCTCACCAATCAATGATTTGGTGAAGAAGGATACTCCTTTCCTTTGGGGTGAAAAACAACAAAAAGTCTTTGAACTTTCAAAGAGAAACTGACCCATGCACCAGTTTTAGCTCTTCCTGACTTTTCTAAAACTTTTGAGCTAGAGTGTGATGCATCGGGAGTGGGTGTGGGAGCTGTGTTGTTACAAGGTGGTCATCCTGTGGCTTATTTTAGTGAAAAACTAAATGGAGCCGCCTTAAACTACCCCACCTATGATAAAGAGTTTTACTCTTTGATAAGGGCCCTTCAAACTTGGGAACATTATCTTGTACCCAAGGAGTTCATCATTCATAGTGACCATGAGTCACTTAAGTATTTGAAGGGTCAAGGCAAGCTTAATAAAAGGCATGCTAAATGGGTAGAATTTCTTGAGACTTTCCCTTATATCATCAAATACAAGAAAGGAAAACATAATGTGGTGGCTGATGCTTTGTCTCGTAGACATACCCTTTACACCACCTTAAGTGCAAAGATTCTTGGATTTGATAATATTAGAGAAATGTATCTTTCTGATAAGGATTTTGGATCCATTTATGCTGCCTCTACATTTGCATGTAAAACCCAAAATGGGTTCTTTGTGAGTGAGGGGTACCTTTTCAAAGGTAGCAGACTTTGTGTACCCCAAGGATCTATGAGAAATCTGTTGACAAAAGAGAGCCATGAGGGTGGGCTCATGGGGCATTTTGGAATTAACAAAACTCTTCTGCTTTTACAAGAAAAATTCTTTTGGCCCCATATGAAGAAAGACGTCTATAGACATTGTCGTAGATGCATTGCTTGCTTGCAAGCTAAGTCTAAGACAATGGCTCATGATTGTACACACCCTTACCTGCTCCTTTTGCACCTTGGCTGGATATTAGTATGGATTTCATCCTTGGCCTGCCTCGAACCCAACGAGGTGCAGACTCTATCTTTGTAGTGGTAGATAGATTTTCAAAAATGGCTCACTTTATACCATGCCACAAGATAGATGATGCAAGCAACATTGCGAGACTTTTCTTTAAAGAAGTTGTCCGTTTACATGGAATTCCCCAATCCATAGTCTCTGATAGAGATGTGAAGTTCCTTAGCCACTTTTGGAAAACATTATGGGCAAGGCTAGGAACTAAACTCTTATTTTCTACCACATATCACCCCCAAACTGATGGGCAGACTGAGGTAGTAAATAGATCTCTATCTACTATGCTTAGGACACTTCTTCAAGGAAATCACAAGTCTTGGGATGAATACCTACCCCATATTGAGTTTGTATACAACCGGGTGGTTCAAAGGACCACCAAGCATTCTCCATTTGAAGTTGTTTATGGCTTCAACCCCCTTACTCCTCTTGATATCTTGCCCTTACCCTTCCCTTCTTCTGTTCACAATGAAGGAATAGTAAGAGCGGATTTTGTTAAAAAATTACATGAAAGGGTAAAGGCCAACATTGAACATCATTCAAAGGAGTATGCTAGTAAAGCCAATAGGGGCAGGAAAGAAATTATCTTCAATGAAGGGGATTGGGTATGGCTTCATTTGAGGAAGGATCACTTCCCTACTCAAAGGAAGTCCAAGCTTAGCCCCCGAGGAGATGGTCCCTTTCAAGTCCTCAAGAGAGTGAACAACAATGCATACATATTAGATCTCCCTGAGGACTATGGTGTCAGTACTACCTTTAATGTTTGTGATTTGATCCCTTTTGTAGGTACTGATGAAGAAGATGAGGACCTATCAGATTTGAGGTCAAATCCTTCCCAAGGGGGAGGGGATGATGCATTCTCCCCAAGCAAGGGCCCTATCACTAGGGCCATGGCTAGGAGAATAGAAGAAGACATGGCTAGAGTAGAGGGAGGAAGATCTCACCTCCATATGACCATCAAGTTATGCAAGCCATGAATTATTTACTTGTAATTTTTATTTTAGGAACCTAGGATTTTATTTTGGACATGTATTAGTCCATTTAATTTTCTAGGAGGTGTCTTAGTAATAAGAAGGGGCAAGATTAGCTTTTGGGCCTTTATTTAGGAAATAAGGGGGTAGTTTGATAAATACACCCTCTTTTGCTAAATAAAACTCAAAACTAATAAAGGAGTAATCTTGGCCCTTGGATGAGGTAGCTTGGGCACCAATTCTCATCTGAAGGAGGGTATTGATTGGACTTTGGGCTTCAATCCTCCTCCCTTGGATGACTCCTTTTAATCCTAGCCCTTCATTTCCTTCATGACTTGTCCAAGAGGTTAACTCCCTCTATAAAAAGGTGCTCCTTCACACTCTTGTATTTTTTACACTTGATTGAATAGAAAAACCTTGAGTTGGCCAAAATTCTCTTAGTGTCCACCCTTCTCTCTTTGAGAATTCCTTAGGTTTTTATCAAGGGTTCCATCCCTTGTGGCAAACTTTCCCTCTTAGGCTTATCTTACCTTAAGTGGCGCCTAAAACCACCTCACTTCTTACCTCTCCACAAACCATTTCACCAAAGAAGAAAACCTCTAGAAAAAGATCAAGGGAGGCATGCATCAGTAATGCTCCCACGTTGCATGCCTTGTGTTCAATTTACCTTGACCCCTTAAATATTTTAGTGACTTATGGTCACCATGAATGACAAACTCCTTGGGAGCAAGGTAATGCTCCCAAGTTTGAAGGGCCCTAATTAGAGCATAAAACTCTTTATCATAGGTAGGTAAGTTGAGGGGGGCACCATTGAGTTTTTCACTGAAATACGCAATGGGGTTCCCTCCTTGCAACAAGACATCCCCCACACCTACACCAGAGGCATCACATTCAAGTTCAAATGTTTTAGAAAAGTCAGGTAATGCCAAGACTGGTGCATGGGTCAGTTTATGCTTAATTAGCTGGAAGGCTTTCTCTTGTTTCTCACCCCAAAGGAAAGGAACTTCCTTTTTCACCAAATCATTTATTGGTGTGAATAGCGTGGAGAAATTAGGCACAAAGCGCCTATAAAATCCAGTAAGACCATGAAAGCTTTTGATCTCTGTCACACTCTTTGGGGTGGGCCATTCTTGAATAGCTTTTATCTTTTCGGGGTCAACATGAACCCCTTTTGTGCTAACTACAAAACCTAGGAAAACTACACTATCTACACAAAAAGTGCATTTTTCTAAGTTACCAAAAAGATGATTACTCCTAAGAAGAGAAAAAACATGCCTTAGATGTCCTAAATGATCATATAGGTTCCTAGAGTAAACTAAAATGTCATCAAAGTAAACTACACAAAATTTACCAAAGGCAATCCCTTAGTACATGATTCATTAAGCGTATGAATGTGCTTGGGGCATTAGTTAGCCCAAAAGGCATAACCAACCACTCATAAAGACCAAATTTAGTCTTAAAAGTAGTTTTCCACTCATCACCCTCTTCGATCCTTATTTGGTGGTAACCACTTCTAAGATCTATTTTTCAAAATATTTTTGCCCCATACAATTCATCCAACATGTCATCAAGATGGGGGATTGGGTGCCTATATTTGATGGTGATGTTGTTGATTCCACGACAATCAACACACATCCTCCATTGGCCATTCTTCTTGGGCACCAACAAGACTGGCACAGCACAAGGGCTTAGGCTCTTTTGAACCCAACCCTTCTCCAACAGCTCATTCACTTGAGACTCAATCTCTTGGGTCTCCATGGGGTTGGTCCTATAGGCAGGTCTATTAGGTAGACTTGCGCCAGGCACTAAATCAATTTGATGTTCTATACCCCTAATGGGAGGAAGTCCTTTCGGAACCTCATTAGGGAATATGTCATCAAATTCTTTTAAAATATCTTGAACCCCTTGAGGAAGGTGCTCATGTGCATGGGCTGTGGCAGTGCTCTCAGCAGAAGAATGCAAAATGGGAGAAGGATTTGATGCTTCTTTGCAAAAGAGGAGATAAAAGGGCTTGTTAGTCAAAGGAGCTTCTTTTAAATCACGTTTAGTAGCAAATAGGCTCCTTTTACTAATATTCCCTTTTGAAGGGGCATCACCTTCCGACTCTCTCTCTTTACCCTTTTCAAGCTTTAACGGTAAAGCTTGTTGTATTTTTTTTTTGTTTTTCCTCAACTCTTTTCTTTTTTATCGCAAATTGATCTTCAGCCACTTGAGAAGGTGACAAAGGATACAATTTGAAGCGCTTTTCATTATGGGTGAGAATTATTTGGTTGGAGTGACCATGGTGAATAGCTTTTTTGTCAAATTGCCATGGTCTTCCCAACAGGATATGACCAGCCTCCATAGGAACTATGTCACAAAGAATCTCATCATTATAAGATCCTATAGAAATTGGAACCATAACTTGTTCATTGACTACCATCTCCCCTTGCTCATTGAGCCATTGCAATTTGTAAGGTTTGGGATGGGGCATGGTAGTCAAGGCTAGCTTTTCAACAAACCTAGAGCTACAACAGTTACAACAGGAGCCACTATCAACAAGGAGAGAACATACTTTGTCATTTACTTTACATCTTGTATGGAAGATGTTCTCTCTTTGTGACTGGCCAAGCTCTAGAGGTTGGCTTCCAAGAAGCCTTTGAACCATAAGAAAGTCCCCCTCATAAGGAAAAGCTTCCTCACACTGTTGTTCAAAAGTATGTCCCCCTTCTTCCTCACTCTCACTAGAGGAGGAAGATGAGCTATTCTCACTACAAATCTTGTCCCCTTATGATCATGGTTTTCTTGTTAGGGCATTGAGAGGCAATGTGGCCTCTCCCAAGACATTTGAAGCATTTGATACTACTTTGCCTTTCAGTAGGCTTAGTAGTAGGGGGTTTTCTCTCTACATGAGGTGCTTTTGTATCTTGAAAATGCTTGGGTTCCTCTTTGGGAAAACCCTTGAAAGAGTTTCCCTTAAGTTGGTCTCTCTTTGAGTAAGAGGGAGAATCTTTTTTAAAACTTTTTCGCTTGAGTTGATTCTCAGCTCTTACACAAAGTTCTACCAACTCATCAAGGTTTGAGTATGAAAGAAGCTCTACCTTATCTCTAATGTCAGAGCTTAATCCACACAAAAACCTAGCAAGGGTGGCATTGGGTTCCTCAATGATATTGGCCCTTAGTATGAGAAGCTCCATCTTTTGTCTATACTCCTCAATACTTAGGTTATGTTGCCTAAGTCTTTGGAGCCTATCCAAAAGATCCCTCTCATAATATGAAGGAATGTGCCTTCTTCGCAAACAAGTTTTTAAATCATTCCAGTAGCGAATGTCAGGCATTTGTTTACGGGCCCTATCCTTGACTAACCCATCCCACCAATGCAAAGCAGAACCTTGAAAACTAAGGGAGGCCAAAGGTACTTTCCTTTCTTCCCTAATTTCATAGCATCGAAAGAGTTGTTCCACTTTGACTTCCCAATCTAGGTAAGTCTCAACATCTTTCCTACCATGAAAATGGGGTAGGTCTACCTTTGGTTCCCTAGCATGATTTATGTTCTCTTGAGGAGAATGATGATTGTATGATGAATGAGAGTGATGCTTATGTTGATTTCTATAGTATTCTTCTTCACTAGAGCTAAAATGCCTAGATGAGGATCTTATGAGAATTCCTTTATTTTTCTATCACTTTCCCTCCCATCTCTCCTCTTACTCTCTTCTCCTCTCCTTCTCTCTTCTTCCTCTTTTTCTCTTTTTCTTTCTAGTTCTTTCCTTCTTCTCCTTTCTTCATCCTCTCTTCTCTCTCTTTGCCTTCTCTCTTCTCGCTCTTTTTTCTCTTTTCTCATTTCCAACATCTCTTTTTTTAACTCTTCCTTCTCTTTTTGTTTTTTGTTTTCTTTTATTTCTTTTTTTCTCTCTTTTTCTTCTCTCCTTTCTTGTTCTTTAGCCATCCATTCCCTAAATTCTAAGTTAAGGTTTTCAAGAGTGTCTCCCTTAGAAGGTTTTCTTTGGTTGACACTCTTACTTGATGAACAACTATGTGCACTAGAATGTGTGTGGGAAGTCATGGTGCTTGGATGCTAAAAACTAAAGGGTAGGCCAAAAAATTTTTTTTTTTTTGTTTTCTCACCTAAGTGGCATGATGAGTCTTTGGAACTCTTAGCCTCTACACGTTTTTTCAAAATAACATAAAATAAAATAAAAGTGCAAGAATGTAAAAGAGAAAGGTCTCTAATCGTGCTCCTAAGGTGTTGAAGGAAGTGTACCACTTCTCCCTTCTTCACCTAATTAACGAGGAACTATGCTAAAATTAACCAAAATTATTACAAACCAAGGGAGGGCCTTAAGGGCACTCAAACTCCCAATCTAAAATTAAGTATACACAATACAAAGAATAAAAAAAATAAAACAAAGTCTTCACTCCAAGTTTTTTGGTGTTTGTCTCCTTTTGATCAAGCCCCTTTGAGTTGCATCAACTCACCCCAAGAATGCTACCCTTGTTTCCTCTTGTTTGGACTTGCCAAAATTTTATATATGGAACCTTTCCCAACCTTTCCTTACGAAGGCCGAATACAACACAAGACAACAAACAAAGGTGAATAACAAAACAAGGTTCACAAATCCAAGTGTATAGATTAAAAAATGACAAACTCAAAGAAGTAAAAAAGACAAGCAAGAAAACATAAGGCTCACAAAGGAAGGTAGCACACAAATAACTTTCCTAGATTAGCTCTAAGAGTAGAGATGAAAAAAGACTCAAACAAAAAAAATGAAACCAATAGTTGCACACTTAATAAAATTTAAGTGACCAAAACTAAAAAGCTTACTCAAGTAATTTTTTTTTTGAATCACAATTGATTCCTCATATCAAATGTTTCTACTATTAGGTACACAACTTCAAATTTGTCTTTCCTTTGAGTTCTTTATCTTCTTCTTTTTTTTTTTAACTTGAAATTTTTCTATTTTTTTTTATCTTTTTCAAATCTTTTTGCTTCACCTAATAGCTTGTTGAATTGAAATTTTAATGAGGATGCTTGAAATTATAACGCTTGAGTGAATAAGCACAAAGTAAGGTCACACAATTTTCAAGCAATGCATGCAACTAAAGGCAAAACAACTTAGTAGTTCCAAATACCACTGAACTAATGGTGCTTAAGGAATGATTTAGGGCTGATTTTGAAGTAAATTGATTGCTCAAATTACTAACACAATTCACCCAAGCTAAAATTCCATAAAGAGGCACCAATAGTGAAGGTAAACCAAGTGGAAAGCTACTAATAATTCAACATAAAACAAGAAACATATAAAGATTGAATTGAGCAAATATTTAAGAACAACAAAGAGATTAATATGCTTGAACTAAAAGCATAAAAGACTTAAGAGACTCAATAAGAGGTTCACCTCTTAGGAGCTCAATTCAAAATGTTTTTGAAAGCTTTTTTGTAAAAATTTTAAGAGGCTAAAACCTATGGAATTTAAATGAGACAAAATAGGAAACTAACATGACTAGTATTTGACAAAACACAAGATTAAGAAAAAATAACACACCTAAAAATAGAGCAAAATTTCAGCAAGAGACTCAAAACAAAAGGCACAACAAAGTGGCCAAAGTTGATTACCACAATGGTGTGGAAAAATCCTCAACCATGTGGGTTTAATGGTCACAACTTCTTAGGCACACTTTAACATAAAAAACCAAGGGAAAATTAAGCAACTTGAACACGAAAATAAGATGCAAAGAAAGGGACAAATAAAATCGCATCAAATTAAATGGAAAATAGGCGCGTAGATAGAAAACAAAAGCGCATATAATAGAAAGAATAAAAAACTATACTACTAGACAATAAAGGAAATAGAGATGACAAAAAATGAAGGACTTTAAAATAAAGAGATCAAAGAAATAAACAACAAAGCAAAAAAAATTGAGAAAGAGCGTGACCTTTAGAAAGTGGCTCTAGATACCACTTGATGTGATCTTTGATGATCACGTGCCCAAAGGATCCTTTCTAAGGTCACTTGGAAGGGAAATGGATTTATGGAGAGGAAAGGAATGGGGTGAGGCGCCACAAATACTAGGTTTGATAAGCCAAAGGGGAGAGGCCACAAGGGAGGGGTCCCTTGATAACTCTTAGAAGCTCTCATAAAGGAGAAAGGGGGACACTCAAAGGTAAGAACCTCAACCAATATGGTCTCTAGGATTAAATTCAAGTGTAAAAAATACAAGTGAGGGAGGAGCTCCTATTTATAGAGGTAGCTAACCTCTTGAACAAGATAACCTAAAAAAGAAGGGCTAGGATTAAAAGGAGAGATCTAAGGGAGGAGAATTGAGAAACAATTCCCTCCTTAGATCATCAAACTTGGTGCCCAAGTTTCTCAAACCAAGGGCCAAGATTCCTTCTTATTAGCTTAGGGGGTTTATGTAGAAAAGAGGGGTGTAGATATCAAGGCTACCCCTTATTTCCTTCATAAAGACCCAAAAAGCTAAATCCACCCTCTAAATTCCTAAGACACCTCCTAAAAATAAAAAATGGACTAAATACATGTCCCAAATTAAATTCTTAATGCTCCTCAAAATTAAAATAAAGGAAAATTACATTTTATTAACTAAAGTCCCTAGCCTAATATCTTCACTCTCCATAGGAGGTGAAGTCTTCCTTTGTCTGCAAGGGCTAGGTCTTCTTCAATCCTTCTAGCCATGGCCCTAGTGATAGGTCCTTGGCTAGGCATGGTCACATCAATCTTGTTCAAGAGGTTAGCTACCTCTATAAATAGGAGCTCCTCCCTCACTTGTATTTTTTGCACTTGAATTTAATCCTAGAGACCATATTGGTTGAGGTTCTTACCTTTGAGTGTCCCCCTTTCTCCTTTGTGAGAGCTTCTAAGAGTTATCAAGGGACCCCTCCCTTGTGGCCTCTCCCCTTTGGCTTATCAAACATAGTATTTGTGGCGCCTCACCCCATTCCTTTCCTCTCCATAAATCCATTTCCCTTCCAAGTGACCTTAGAAAGGATCCTTTGGGAACGTGATCATCAAAGATCACATCAAGAGGGGATGAAGAAAAAGAAGTGGAAGAAGGTGAACGGGAGAAGGAAGAAGAAGTGGAAGAAGGAGAACGGGAGGAGGAAGAAGAAGTGGAAGAAGGAGAAGAAGAGGAAGAAGAAGAAGTGGAAGAAGGAGAAGAAGAGGAAGAAGTGCAAGTGGGATAAGGAGAACAATAGGAAGAAGAAGAAGAAGAAGAAGTAGTTGAAGGAGTGGGGATGATGAAGAAGATGTGGAAGAAGGAGCAGAAGAGGTAGAAATGTAAGTGGAAGCAACAATTGGAAGCGAAAGAAGTGAGGGAGGAAGAAAAAGAGGAAGGAGAAGAAGGAAAGGGAAGAGGAAGAACTAGTGGAAGCAGAAGAAATGGAAGAAGAGGAAGAAGAAGAAGTGTGAGCAGAAGAAGTGAAAGAAGGAGACGAAAATGAAGAAGAACAACAAATGGAAGCAGAAGAAGTGGTAGAAGGAGAACATGAGGAATACGAGAAAGTAGTGGGATGAGAGGGGATGAAGAAGAAGTAGAAGAAGGAGATCGGAAGGAGGAAGAAGAAGAGAAAGAAGGACAAGAAGAGGATGAAGAAGAAGTGGAAGATCGACAGAAGAGGAGGAAGAAGTGCAAGTGGAAGAAGGATAACAATACGAAGAAGAAGAAGTGAAAGAATAAGAAAAAGGGCAAGAAGAAGAAGCTGTAGAAGGAAAGGGGATGAAGAAGAAGAAGTTGGAAAAGGAAAAGAAGAAGAGGAAGAAGAAGTGAAGGAGAAGTAGTGGAAGAGGGATCAGAGTAAGAAGAAGGAAAGCAAGGCAAGGGACGAGGAAGAAGGAGGAGAAGAAGGAGGAGAAGAAGAAGGGGAGGAAGAAGAGGTAGTGTAGGCAGAAGAAGTGCAAAGTGGAAGCGGAGGAAGAAGAAGAACAAGTGGAGGCAGCAGAAGTGGAAGAGGGTGAACAAGAGGAAGAAGAAGTAGTGGAAAGAGGGTGAATAAGAGGAAGAAGAAGGAGTAGTGGAAAGAGCGGGGATGATGAAGAAGAAGTGGAAGAGGGAGAACAAGAGGTAGAAATGCAAGTGGAAGCAGAAGAAGGACAAAAAGAGGATACAAGACGAAGGAAAGGGAAGAAGAAGAAGTAGTGGAAGGACAAGAAATGGAAGAAGAAGAAGCAGAAGAAGGAGACGAAAAAGAAGAAGAAAAACAAGTGGAAGCAGAAGAAGTGGAAGAAGGAGATGAAAAAGAAGAAGAACAACAAGTGGAAGCAGAAAAAGTGGTAAAAGGAGAACAAGAGGAATAGAAGGAAGTAGTGGAATAAGAAGGGATGAAGAAGAAGAAGGGGAAGAAGTAGAACGGAAGGAGGAAGAAGAAGTGGAAGAAGGAGAAGAAGAAGGAGTGGAAGAACGAGAAGAAGAGCAAGAAGTGCAAGTGGAAGAAGGAGATCAATAACAAAAAGAGGAAGAAATGGAAGAATGAGAAATAAGGCAGGAAGAAGAAGCAGTGGAGGGAAAGGGGATGAAGAAGAAGAAGTGGAAGAAGGAGAAGAAGAGGAAGAAGAACAAGTGGAAGGAGAAGCAGTGGAAGGGGAGGAGGGAGAAGAGTAAGAAGAAGGAAAGCAAGGCAAGGGAGGAGGAAGAAGGAGGAGAAGAAAGAGGAGAAGAAGAAGGGGAGGAAAAAGAGGTAGTGTAGGCAGAAGAAGTGCAAAGTGGAAGGGAAGAAAGAAGAAGAACAAGTGGAAGTAGCAAAAGTGGAAGAGGTTGAACAAGAGGAAGAAGAAGAAGTAGTGGAAAGAGCGGGGATGATGAAGAAGAAGTGGAAGAGGGAGAACAAGAGGTAGAAATGCAAGTGGAAGCAGAAGAAGGAGAAAATGAAGGACAAGACGAAGGAAGGGGAAGAAGAAGAAGTAGTGGAAGGAGAAGAAATGGAAGAAGAAGAAGTGTCAGCAGAAGAAGTGGAAGAAGGAGATGAAAAAAAAGAAAAACAAGTGGAAGCAAAAGAAGTGGTAGAAGGAGAACAAGAGGAATAGGTGGAAGTAGTGGAATGAGGGTGGATGAAGAAGAAGAAGTGGAAGAAAGAGAAGAAGGGGAAGAAGAAGAAGTGGAAGAACAAGAAGAAGAGGAAGAAGTGCACGTGGAAGTAGGAGAACAATAGGAAGAAGAAGAAGAAGTGGAAGAATTAGAAAAAGAGGAAGAAGAAAAAGCGGTTGAAAGAGTGGGGATGATGAAGAAGAAGCGGAAGAAGGAGAACAAGAGGTAGAAATGCAAGTGGAAGCAGAAGAAGGAGAAAAAGAGGGAGAAGACAAACGAAAGGGAAGGAGAAGAAGCAGATGTAGCGGAAGAAAAAGAAGGAGATTAGAGGATGAAGAAGACATGGAAGAAAAAGAACAAGAGGAGCCAGGAGAAGTGGAACAAAGAGAAGAAGAGGAAGAAGAATGAGAGTAAGCAGAAAAAGTGGAAGAAGGAGAAGAAAAGCAAGAAGAAGAAGATGTGGAAAGAGAAGAAGTGGAAGAAGGTGAACAAGAGGAGGAAGAAGAAGTTGTGGAAGGAGGTGGGATGAAGAAGAAGAACTGGAAGAAGGAGAAAAGAAGGAAAAGGAAGAAGGAGGGGAAGGGAAGGGAAGAAGAAGTGGAATATGGAGGAGAAAAGGACGAAGAAGAAGAATTGTAAGCAGAAGATTTGGGGGAAGGAAAGGAAGAGGAAGAGCAATAATTGGAAGCAAAAGAAATGGGAGATGGAGAAAAAGAGGAAGGAGAAGAAAGAAAGGAAAAAAGAAGAAGTAGTGGAACGAAGGAAAGGGAAAAAGAAGAAGGAGATGAAGAGGAAGAAAAAGGAGAGGAAAGGATCAAGAAGAAGTGGAAGATAAAGAACAAGAGTAGGCAACAGAAGTTGAAGAAAGAGAGGAAGAGGAAGAAGAAGAAGAGTAAGCAGAAGAGGTGGAAGAAGGAGAAGAAAAGGAAGAAGAAGAAGATATGGAAAGAGAAGAAGTGGAAGAAGGTGAACAAGAAGAGGAAGAAGAAGTAGTGGAAGGAGGTGGGATCAAGAAGAAGAACTGGAAGAAGTATTAAAGGAAGAAAAGGAAGAAGGAGGGGAAGGGAAGGGAAGAAGAAGCAGAAGAAATGGAAGAAGGAGGGGAAGGGAAGGGCAGAAGAAGCAGAAAAAGTGGAAGAAGAACAAGTGGAAGGCGAAGTAGTGGAAGAGGGAGAAGATGAAGAAGAAGTATGGAAGAAGGTGGGATGAAGAAGAAGAACTGCAAGAAGGAGAACGAGTGGAAGAAGGAGAAAAGCAGGAAAAGTAACAAGGAGGGGAAGGGAAGAAGAAGTAGAAGAACTAGAATATGAAGGAGAAGAGGAAGAATAAGAAGAACAACAAGTAGAAGCAGAAGAAGTGGTTGAAGGACAACAAGCGGAATAGGAGGAAGTAGTGGAATGAGAGGGGAGTGAAGAAGAAGAAGTGGAAGAAGGAGAATGGGAGGCGGAAGATTAAGTGGAAGAAGGAGAAGAAGAGGAAGAACAAGAAGAAAAGGAAGAAGTGCAAGTGGAAGAAGGAGAACAATAGGAAGAAGAAGAAGAAGCAGTGGAAGGAAAGTGGATAAAGAAGAAGAAGTGGAAGAAGGAGAACAAGAGAAAGAAGAAGAAATGGAAGGAGAAGTAGTGGAAGATGAAGAAGAGTAAGAAGAAGGAAAGCAAGGAAAGGGAGGAGGAAGAAGATGTGGAAGAAGGAGGAGAAGAAGAAGAGGACGAAGAAGAAGTAGTGTAGGCAGAATAAGTGCAAAAGGAGAAGAGGAGGAAGAAGAAAAACAAGTGGAAGCAACAGAAGTGGAAGAAGGTGAACAAGAGGAAGAAGAAGAAGTAGTTGAAGGAGTAAGGATTATGAAAAAGAAGTGGAAGAAGGAGAATAAGAGGTAAAAATGCAAGTGGAAGCAGAAGAAGGAGAAAAAGACAGAGAATCCGAAGGAAAGGGAAGAAGAAGAAGGAGTTGAAGGGAAGGAAAAAGAAGGAGAGGAGAGGATGAAGAAGAAGTGGAAGAAAGAGAACAAGAGGACGCAGAAGAAATGGAAGAAAGGGAAGAAGAGGAAGAAGAAGGAAAGTAAGGATAAGAAGTGGAAGAAGGAGAAGAAAGGAAGAAGAAGAAGATGTGGAAAGACAAGAAGTGGAAGAAGGTGGGATGACGAAGAAGAAATGAAAGAAGTAGAACAAGGGGAAGAAGGAGAAAAGGACCAAAAGGAAGAAGGAGAGGAACAGAAGGGAAAAAGAAGTAGAAGAAGTGGAATATGGAGGAGAAGAGGAAGAAGAAGAAGAAGTGTAAGCAGAAGATTTGGGGGAAGGAGAAGAAGAGGAAGATAAAAAATTGGAAGGATAAGAAGGAAAGGGAAGAAGAAGAAGTAGTGGAAGGAGAAGAAATGGAAGAAGGACAAGAAGAGGAAGAAGAAGGAGTGTAAGCAGAAAAAGTGGAAGAAGGAGACGAAAAAGAAGAAGAACAAGTGGAAGCAAAAGAAATGGTAGACGGAGAACAAGGGGAATAGGAAGATGTAGTGGAATGAGAGGGGATAAGGAGGAAGAAGTGGAAGAAGGAGAAGAAGAGGAAGAAGAAGAAGGAGAAGAAGTGGAAGAAGGAGAGCGGTAGGAGGAAAAAGTGAAAGCAAAAGAAGTGGAGGAAAGAGAAGGAGATGAAGAAGATGAAGGAAAGTAAGGAAAGGAAATAAGAAGTGGAAGAACGAGAAGAAGAGGAAGAAGTGCAAGGGGAAGAAGGAGAACAATAGGAAGAAGAAGAACTAGCATAAAGGGAGGCAATAAAGAAGAAGAAGAAGAAGAAGTTCAAGAAGTAGAGAAAGACAAAGAAGAAGAACAATTGGAAGAACGAGAGAAAGAGGAAGAAGAGAACAAGAGAAGGCAGAAGAAGTGATGCATGCCTGCCTTGATTTTTTTTCTAGAGGTTTTCTTCTTTGGTGAAATGGTTTATGGAAAGGTAAGAAGTGAGGTGGTTTTAGGCGCCACTTAAGGTAAGATAAGCCTAAGAGGGAAAGTTTGCCACAAGGGATGGAACCCTTGATAAAAACCTAAGGAATTCTCAAAGAGAGAAGGGTGGACACTAAGAGAATTTTGGCCAACTCAAGGTTTTTCCATTCAATAAAGTGTAAAAAATACAAGAGTGTGAAGGAGCACCTTTTTATAGAGGGAGCTAACCTCTTGGACAAGTCAAGAAGGAAAGGAAGGGCTAGGATTAAAAGGAGTCATCCAAGGGAGGAGGATTGAAGCCCAAAGTCCAATCAATCCCCTCCTTTAGATGAGAATTGGTCCCAAGCTACCTCATCCAAGGGCCAATATTACTCATTTATTAGTTTTGGGTTTTATTTAGGAAAAGAGCATGTAGTTATCAAAGTACCCCCTTATTTCCTAAATAAAGGCCAAAAGCTAATCTTACCCCTTCTTATTACTAAGACACCTCCTAGAAAATTAAATGGACTAATACATGTCCAAAATAAAATCCTAGGTTCCTAAAATAAAAACTACAAGTAAATAAGTCATGACTTGCATAACTTGATGGTCATATGGAGGTGAGATCTTCCTCCCTCTACTCTAGCCATGTCTTCTTCTATTCTTCTAGCCATGGCCCTAGTGATAGGGCCCTTGCCTGGGGAGAATGCATCATCTCCTCCCCCTTGGGAAGATATCAAGAGGAGTGAGGGGGTTGAAGCCATAAACAACTTCAAAGGGAGAATGCTTGGTGGTCTTTTGAACCACCCGGTTGTATGCAAACTCAATATGGGGTAGGTATTCATCCCAAGACTTGAAATTTCCTCGAAGAAGTGTCGTAAGCATAGTAGATAGAGATCTATTTACTACCTCAGTCTACCCATCAGTTTGGGGGTGACATGTGGTAGAAAATAAGAGTTTAGTTCCTAGCCTTGCCCACAATGTTTTCCAAAAGTGGCTAAGGAACTTCACATCTCTATCAGAGACTATGGATTGGGGAATTCCATGTAAATGGACAACTTCTTTAAAGAAAAGTCTCGCAATATTGCTCACATCATCTATCTTGTGGCATGTTATAAAGTGAGCCATTTTTGAAAATCTATCTACCACCACAAAGATAGAGTCTGCACCTCATTGGGTTCGAGGCAGGCCAAGGATGAAATCCATACTAATATCCAGCCAAGGTGCAGAAGGAGCAGGTAAGGGTGTGTACAATCCATGAGCCATTGTCTTAGACTTATCTTGCAAGCAAGCAATGCATCTACGACAATGTCTATAGACGTCTTTCTTCATATGGGGCTAAAAGAATTTTTCTTGTAAAAGCAGAAGAGTTTTGTTAATTCCAAAATGCCCCATGAGCCCACCCTCATGGCTCTCTTTTGTCAACAGATTTCTCATAGATCCTTGGGATACACAAAGTCTGCTACCTTTGAAAAGGTACCCCTCACTCACAAAGAACCCATTTTGGGTTTTACATGCAAATGTAGAGGCAGCATAAATGGATCGAAAATCCTTATCAGAAAGATAAATTTCCCTAATATTATCAAATCCAAGAATCTTTGCACTTAAGGTGGTGTAAAGGGTATGTCTACGAGACAAAGCATCAGCCACCACATTATGTTTTTCTTTCTTGTATTTGATGATCAAAGTTGAAGCACTTGCTAATTTTAGGTTAGGTACATCAAATGAATTTTTCAAACTTTCTTTTCTTTTATTTGTTCTCTTTTTTTTTTTTTTGAATCCTTCGTTGTTTTTTTTTTGTATTTTATTTTAGACTTTGTTCTCTTGTTTTTTTTTAATATTTACTAGATGCACCTAAATTGATTGTGAATTTAGTGCTTAATAACAAAGAGTTATGCGCTTGGAACAATAAAGAAAATTAAAAGCAACAATTTAGGTACTACTAGAAATGACTTCAAAATGCAAAGTAGCTATAGATGTGTTAATGGTTTAGTAGTTTGGTGTGCCACTGGACTCAAGCTTTGTTAAGTTTTCAGTAATTTGTTGAACACAAATACCAAACTTATAGCTTAAGTGAAAGCACCCACAAACAAGAACTACCTTTACCACACAAATGAGCTACTAATTATACGTATAAGGAAAATAAAGACAAAGGGAATTGAGCAACAATTTTGGAATTTTTTTTTTAAGAATATGCTTGAAACTAAAAGCACATAAACCTCGAAAGAGACTTAGACATGAGGTATGACCTTCTATGTTGCTCAATTTAAGAAGTTTCAAAAGCTTTTTGTAACAACAAAAGAGACTAAACTTAAAAGGAATTAATAGACAAAATGGGAAACTATAAACATGACTTATAGACAACTACACAAAAGTATAAAAGTGAAAAATAAACGCTAAAAATAAGGCAAAAACAAGGCAACTAGGTGCAAGGAAACACAAGAATTTGGTCTAAATTTCTTGACCACAAGGTTGTGGAATTCACCACAACGGCATGGATTTTTTGCAAGAAATTCTCAAAACCAAAATTCAAGCAAGAAAGCACCCAACTCAAAGCTTAAGCAGAATGAATATGGGAGAGACGTAGATGCAAAGAAAAGAACAATATAAATTGCATCAAGCAAAAAATAAATAGCGCAAATAAACTATAACTCAAAACAATAAACTCAAGACATAAATGGAAATGATAAACAACAATGGAAAGCTAGAAAAAATTGCGGAAATTAAAGATAAAATAAAATAGGAAAACGGAAATAAAAAATAAATGAGGTAGGAAGAGAGTTTAGACCTCTAGAACCAATGCTCTGATACCAAATGATGCATGCCTCCCTTGATCTTTTTCTAGAAGTTTTCTTCTTTGGTTAAATGGTTTATGGAAAGGTAAGAAGTGAAGTGGTTTTAGGCGCCACTTAAGGTAAGATAAGCCTAAGAGGGAAAGTTTTCCACAAGGGATGGAACCCTTGATAAAAACCTAAGGAATTCTCAAAGAGAGAAGGGTGGACACTAAGAGAATTTTGGCCAACTCAAGGTTTTTCCATTCAATAAAGTGTAAAACATACAAGAGTGTGAAGGAGCACCTTTTTATAAAGGGATCTAACCTCTTGGACAAGTCAAGAAGGAAAGGAAGGGCTAGGATTAAAAGGAGTCATCCAAGGGAGGAGGATTGAAGCCCAAAGTCCAATCAATCCCCTCCTTTAGATGAGAATTGGTTCCCAAGCTACCTCATCCAAGGGCCAAGATTACTCCTTTATTAGTTTTGGGTTTTATTTAGGCAAAAAGGGTGTAGTTATCAAACTACCCCCTTATTTCCTAAATAAAGGCCCAAAAGCTAATCTTACCCCTTCTTATTACTAAGACACTCCTAGAAAATTAAATTGACTAATACATGTCCAAAATAAAATCCTAGGTTCCTAAAATAAAAATTACAAGTAAATAAGTCATGACTTGCATAACTTGATGGTCATATGGAGGTGAGATCTTCCTCCTTCTACTCTAGCCATGTCTTCTTCTATTCTCCTAGCCATGGCCCTAGTGATAGGGCCCTTACTTGGGGAGAATGCATCATGAAGTTGAAGAAAGAGAAGAAGAGGAAGAAGTGCAAGTGAAAGAAGGAGAACAATAGGAAGAAGTGCAAGCAGAAGAAGGAGGAGAAGAAGTAGGGGAAGAAGAAGTGCAAGAAGAAGAAGAAGTGGAAGAATGAGAAAAAGAGGAAGAAAAAGAAGCAGTGGAAGGAAAGGGGTGAAGAAGAAGAAGTTGATGAAGCAGAATAAGAGGAAGAAGAAGAAGTGGAAGGAGAAGTAGTGGAACAGTGAGAAGAGTAAGAAGAAGGAAAGCAAGGAAATGGAGAAGGAGGAAGAAGGAGGAAAAGAAGAAGGGGAGGAAGAAGAAGTAGTGTAGGCAGAATAAGTGCAAAAGGAGAAGAGGAGGAAGAAGAAGAACAAGTGGAAGCAGCAGAAGTGGAAGAAGGTGAACAAGAGGCAGAAGAAGAAGTAGTTGAAGGAGTGAGGATTATGAAGAAGAAGTGGAAGAAGGAGAACAAGAAGTAAAATGCAAGTGGAAGCAGAAGAAGGAGAAAAAGAGGGAGAAGCTGAAGGAATGGGAAGAAGAAGAAGGAGTTGAAGGGGAGGAAAAATAAGGATAGGAGAAGATGAAGAATAAGTGGAAGAAAGAGGGATGGAGAGGTTAGAAATGGGAGAGGGTTGACGCTACTTTCTAGGAGAAAGATGAGTCAAAAAAAATTTATGTTGCTTGCCACAAGGGAGAGGTCCCTTGATAAAAGCTTTAAGGGAGAGATTCCTCAAGAGAGAGGATTCTCAAAGACACTCAAGAATAAATTGCTCAAAAAGAGTCTTACTTCATTCAATCAAGTGTGTTTTGTACAAGAGAGACTAGGTCTATTTATAGCCCAAAGAGGGAGCAAGGCACTCAAAACTAGGCAATGTGGGACTTGGGCCTAATTAGTATTAGGAGCACTAATCCCTCTTAGGCCCACTAAAAGTGGTGCCTAGCCTTAAGCTAGGGAGTGTCACGGCCTAATCAAGGGGGTGTGGAAAGAGATCCACACTCCTTTGTGTTATTAGGCCCTTTACTCCCCTCACCTCCCTTCCTAAGCTAATTACACCCTAAACTCTAGAAACTAAAATAAATGGCCAAAATACAAGGCCTAAAAGGGAATTAAAAGCTAATTAATATTTACAAGAGGAAAACTAAGGACTATGGCCTAAAATATCTATCTCCATCATTAGCTGGGGTCTTGATGAGTCTTTCCGACCCAAGTCCTCTTCAATCCTCCTAGCCATTGGCCTAGTGAGAGGGCCCTTGATAAGTAGGATTGCATCGGGAAGCAGGAGAAGAAAAGAAAGAAGAAGAACAAGTGGAAGAAGGAGAAGCAGAAGAGGAGGAAGAAGGGGGAACATAAGAAGTGAAAGAAGGAGAAGAAGAGGAAGAAGAAGAAGGAAAGGAAAGGAAGGGAATAAGAATAAGAAGTGCAAGTTGAAGAAGTGGAAGAATGTCGATAAGAGAAAGAAAAAAAGAAGTCGGAGAAGGAGAACAATAGGAAGAGGAGGTAGTTGAAGCAGAAGAAGAGGAACTAGTAGAAGAGTAGGAGGAAGAAGAAGTGTAAGCAGCAGAATGATGAGGACATGAAGAGCAAGGAGCGTGAAGGACTTGGAGCACCCATGACAAGGGCAAGGACAAGGAGAGATAAGGAAGCTATGCAACAAGTATTGGCAGCCCTTTTGCAAAAAGAGCCAAACATTGAAGAAATAAAGTTTAAAATTGTTAATTGTCTCATGACTGAAGAGAACAATACTTGACCTTAATGGAAAAGAAGTTTGGAATAAATTAAACTCATTTTCTTGGAGTTTACTAAGTTAATGGTTGGCGACCAAAATTGTCTAATTAAAGTTGCAACCACCTAGGTTATCAATTCTAATTAGTATACGTGTTTAATTTTGCTTTGGCAGTTACACTTTGTTATTAAGCTGCCCATTATTAGTTTTTTTATTAAGCTTATTTTGTAAGTCCAGGTGGATGTAGAAAGCCACTAAACCTAAGCAGAAGATGAGTTTATTAGGCATATATATATTTGTGCAAGACTCAAATGTAAGGACAAAATATTTTGGAAATAAAAAAACTAGTTAAGGTTTTCTCTCCTTTGGGTTCTTGACGATCCAAAATCTTTTGAGATTTATCAAAGGTAATTCACCCCTTTGTGTGTGCAACCTCGTAGACATATCTTCCATCCTTGGAAGTGTGGAGTCTATCAATTCCAATTCCATTTTCTGTCTTTTCGATTCATACTTAATTCTACCCATCAAACTCTATGATCAATTGCACAGGAAAGTCCTACACTATTCTCGTTTAATCATTGAATTTCAATTATGTGTTTAAAAGTTTGATAGTAATTCTAATCAGTTTATTTTTGGCAATTGTTTTCATTCCACATTGATCAATTTTGTTAAGGTGGCAAGCTAAATTCCTAGGATCCTTTCAAAATCCTAAACTGACAAAGAGGATTCATCATCCCCACTCCTTCAACTACTTCTTCTTCTTCCTCTTATTCACCTTTTTCCACTTCTGCTGCTTCCATTTATTCTTCTTCTTCCATCACTTGTCCTTCTTGCACTTCTTGTGCCTACACTACCTCTTCTTCCTCCCTTTTTCTTCCTCCTTCTTCCACTTCTTCTTCCCCCTCCCTTTCCTTGCTTTCCTTCTTCTTACTCTTCTCCCTCTTCCACTACTTTCCCTTCCACTTCTTCTTCTTAATCCCCTTTCCTTCCACTAGTTCTTCTTCTTCCTCTTTTTCTCATTCTTCCACTTCTTCTTACTCTTCCTCTTTCTCTCCTTCTTCCACTTCTTCTTCTTCTTCTTCATCGCCTCCCCTTATACTACTTCTTCTTCTTCCTATTCTTTTCCTTCGTCCACTTGCACTTCTTCTTCTTCTTCTCGTTCTTCCACTTCTTCTTCTTCTTCTTCTCGTTCTTCCACTTCTTCTTCTTCTTCTTCCCTTCCCTTCCTCTCTATCTTCCTTTTCCTCCTTTTCTGCTTCTTCCACTCGTTCTCCTTCTTCTAGTTCTTTTTCTTCATCCCACCTCCTTCGATTACTTCTTCTACCTCCTCTTATTCACCTTCTCCCACTTCTTCTCTTTCCACATGTTCTTCTTCTTCCTTTTCTTCTCCTTCTTCCACTTCTTCTGCTTACCCTCCTTCTTCTTCCTCTTCTTCTCTTTCTTCCAATTCTTCTGTCTCCTCTTGTTCTCTTTCTTCCACTTCTTTTCTATCCTCTCCTTTCCTTCTTTTTCTTCTTCTTCTTCCCTTTCTTTCGTCTTCTTCTTCTTCTTCTCCTTCTTCCACTTCTCCTTCTTACACTTCTTCTTCTTCCTCTTCTTGTCCTTCTTCAATTTCTTCTCCTTCCACTACTTCTTCTTCTTCCCTTTCCTTCTGCTCCTTCCTCTTTTTCTCCATCCCCCACTTCTTTTGCTTCCAATTGTTGCTCTTCCTCTTCTTCTCCTTCCCCCAACTCTTCTGCTTACACTTCTTCTTCTTATTCCTCTTCTCTTTCATATTCCACTTCTTCTGCTTTTTCTTCCCTTCCCATCCCCTCCTTCTCCCTTTTCCTCCTTTTCTCCTTCTTCCAGTTCTTCTTCTTTATCCCACCTCTTTCCTCTACTTCTCTTCTCCTTCTTCCATTTCTTCTCTTTCCACATGTTCTTCTTTTTCCTTTTCTTCTCCTTCTTCCACTTCTTCTGCTTACTCTCCTTCTTCTTCCTCTTCTTTTGTTTCTTCCAATTCTTCTGCCCCGTCTTGTTCTCTTACTTCCACTTCTTCTTCATCCTGTCCTTTCCTTCTTTTTCTTCCTGTTCATCTCCTTCTTCTGCTTCCCTTTTCTTCATCTTCTCCCTCTTTTTCTCCTACTTTTGCATCTACTTGCATTTCTACCTCTTGTTCTCCACCTTCCATGATGTGATCTTTGATGATCACGTGCCCAAAGGATCCTTTCTAAGGTCACTTGGAAGGGAAATGGATTTATGGAGAGGAAAAGAATGGGGTGAGGCGCCACAAATACTAGGTTTGGTAAGCCAAAGGGGAGAGGCCACAAGGGAGGGGTCCCTTGATAACTCTTAGAAGCTCTCACAAAGGAGAAAGGGGGACACTCAAAGGTAAGAACCTCAACCAATATGGTCTCTAGGATTAAATTCAAGTGTAAAAAATACAAGTGAGGGAGGAGCTCCTATTTATAGAGGTAGCTAACCTCTTGAATAAGATAACCTAAAAAAGAAGGGCTAGGATTAAAAGGAGAGATCTAAGGGAGGAGAATTGAGAAACAATTCCCTCCTTAGATCATCAAACTTGGTGCCCAAGTTTCTCAAACCAAGGGCCAAGATTCCTTCTTATTAGCTTAGGGGGTTTATGTAGAAAAGAGGGGTGTAGATATCAAGGCTACCCCTTATTTCCTTCATAAAGACCCAAAAAGCTAAATCCACCCTCTAAATTCCTAAGACACCTCCTAAAAATAAAAAATGGACTAAATACATGTCCCAAATTAAATTCTTAATGCTCCTCAAAATTAAAATAAAGGAAAATTACATTTTATTAACTAAAGTCTCTAGCCTAATATCTTCACTCTCCATAGGAGGTGAAGTCTTCCTTTGTCTGCAAGGGCTAGGTCTTCTTCAATCCTTCTAGCCATGGCCCTAGTGATAGGTCCTTGGCTAGGCATGGTCACATCAAAGTCTCTTCAGAAATTCATTCTCTTACTCAATCTGAAATGCAGTATGGTAAACTATGAATAGTTACACCATAGACAAACCAACCCTTCGTAAGGAATTCTACTCTGAGACTTGGACCTCTCAGAGGAAATGGTTTCTTAGCAACTTTAAGGGTGACCGTAGGTAAAAAATTATTGATTCCTTTTATCAATTTCTTAATCAAGTCCAAACTCATGTCTATTTCTTTGATTGGTTAAATGTCTACCTTCAAAGGAACGAAATCTATCCTCCTTGGGTTATTACAATCACAGAAGACCTTTCTGTTAATACCATAACTGTCTGGCATCGTAAGAATGGTAAACTCATTAAGTCCGACTTACCTCCGTCTAGCAGTTATTTTATCCCAAGTTTAGAGGATGAGTACTTAGCTTCACCCTTTAAGCACAAATCTGATGAAACCATAGGAGCCCAAGATATTAAAGCCCTTATGGAACAAAACAATTACACCAATAAATACCTCCAAGTTTTAGGAGAAAACCTTGTAGGAAAAGCCTCATCCTCAGGAACTAAAGACGATGAGACCTCCTCCATTTCCAAACCTTTGTTCAAACCTTTTAGTCTGACAAATGAGACTAGAAACAAATTTAGGCTTATTCATCAAAATTGGACCAAAGCCTTAGAAAAATCCAATCAAGTTAAGGATAATTCTGTAGTTATCCCTGATACCCCTAGTTCTTCACAGGTAGGATCTGTTAAGCTAGGACCAATCACTAGGAGTGTCTCCCAAAAAGACCAATCTCTTAGGATTAACAAGTTAGGAACTTCTTCCATAGGTTCCGGGTCTGAGGATGCTGCATCTAGCAGTAAGTTTATTCCTCAAATCAATCCTGTCATTAGTAAGGCTCTCAACTGGAAGCAGCCTTCTAAACTCTATTACAATCGAGCTACTGCTCCTGATCTTCTCCTTGAGGAAAAGAATGATCAAAATTTAAGATCCTTCAACGCCAATCAAATCTATGAATGGAACATAGATGGTCAAACTGAGTATAATATTCTTAATACTCTTCAACATATGACTATGGTCTCCACTGCATATCAGACTGCTTTAGATAGCACTGATGAGACTATAGTAGAAATCCTGACCGCTGGCTTTTCTGGCCAACTCAAGGGCTGGTGGGATAATTATGTTTCCGACACTGAGAAACATGAAATTTTTACGGCAGTCAAAACAGACGCTGAAGGAAACGTCCTTACTGACAAAGGGAAGCCTATTCCCAACACCGTTAATACCTTAATCATGGCCATTGTCAAACATTTCATCGGAGATCCTTCCATCTACAAAGATCGTTCTGGAGATCTCCTATCTACTCTTAAGTGTAAGACCTTAGGAAATTTTAGGTGGTAGAGGGACACCTTCCTTACTCGAGTCTACACTAGAGATGACTGTCACCAACCTTTTTGGAAAGAAACCTTCCTAACTGGACTCCCAAAATCCTTAGGAGACAATGTTAGGGAAAAAATCCGTTCCCAGTTTAACGGAAAAATTCCTTATGATCAGTTAAGTTATGGTAATATCATAGCTTACGTTCAAAAAGTCGCTCTTAAAATCTGTCAGAACGACAACATCCAAAAACAATTAGCCAGAGAAAAGGCTTAGAATCGCAGAGATTTGGGAAATTTCTGCCAACAATTCGGTCTTCCTTGTTCTAAAAATCCGGGAAAGACTACACATAGAAAACCTTCTCAGCACCAGCTGAGTAAACCTCATCGCAGAGTCTCTAGGTTCAAGACTCGTCATTTTAATTCCAAGCCCAGTAGGCCTCCAGATCATAATCTTCCTCGACGAAGTACTAATCCTCCTCAAAAGGATACCAATCTTTCTAGAGAAACTAGAACTTGCTATAAGTGTGGTCGCAAAGGTCACTTAGCTAGATTTTTTCGAGTCTCCTCTAAGATTCGTGAACTCAATCTTGATCCTATTGTCCAGGATCAACTTAACAATCTTTTGATAAATTCTTCTGATAGCTCCTCAGAAGAAGAAGATGAAAATGTTAAGATATCTTCTGATGACATCCAAGTTGACGATGATCTTTCCTCCTCTAGTAGCGAAAGTTCAGAATCTCCACTCATCAATGTCATTCACAATGATGAGCAAAATCTATTGCTTGACGCTCTAGAATCCATTCAAGACCCTCAGGATAGAAAAGAGTATCTTGAGAAATTAAAAGCAATTCTTTCCAAACTCAAACCTACGCGTTCTGATAATAGGTTTGTCAATAATAAGTTTGATCTTACTCAAACTCTCAAACGACTGGAAAAATCTTCAGCCAAGCCAGTCACTATTCAGCATCTCCAGGCTGAAATTCGTTCTCTTAAATCTGAGGTCCGAGAACTCAAAACTTAATCACAATTGCACGAGACTATCATATCTCAAATAACTGCAGCTCTATCTGGTAACATGGTTCCAAATGACCATGAAAACTGTAATCAGGATTATGAGTCTGATCATAATTCATCAAATGAAGATACTCTCTTCAACAACCTAATCAATCGGTGTAGCATCCAAAAATTCTATATTGATGTTACTATTATTATCGACGACTTCGTTCTCAAAACTATCGCTCTATTTGATACCGGAGCCGATTCAAACTGTATTTTGGAAGGACTTATTCCAACCAAATACTTCCATAAAACTTCTGAACGACTTAGGACTACTAGTGGATCTAAACTACAAATCCAGTATAAGCTTCCTTCGGCAATCATACAAAAAGACAATCTCCAGGTAGAAACTCCGTTTCTTCTGATTAAAAATCTTAAGAATGATGTAATCTTAGGAACACCATTCATCAAATCTATCTTCCTAATCAATATTTCCAGTGTAGGTATATCCACCCAACACTTAGGGAAGACAATCGTATTTAAATTCCTTGACAAACCTGTCTATAGGAACATCAACCAAGTTGATCTTAAACTTAATCAAATCAATTTTCTAGAAGAAATTTCCTTCAAACAAATTGAGAGTCAACTCTCTCTTCCTCATATCAAACAACGTATCAAGAATTTTTCTGATCGTTTTCAATCTACCATTTGTTCTGACCTTCCTAATGTGATGTGACCATGCCTAGCCAAGGACCTATCACTAGGGCCATGGCTAGAAGGATTGAAGAAGACCTAGCCCTTGCAGACAAAGGAAAACTTCACCACCTATGGAGAGTGAAGATATTAGGCTAGGGACTTTAGTTAATAAAATATAATTTTCCTTTATTTTAATTTTGAGGAGCATTAAGAATTTAATTTGGGACATGTATTTAGTCCATTTTTTATTTTTAGGAGGTGTCTTAGGAATTTAGAGGGTGGATTTAGCTTTTTGGGTCTTTATGAAGGAAATAAGGGGTAGCCTTGATATCTACACCCCTCTTTTCCTACATAAACCCCCTAAGCTAATAAGAAGGAATCTTGGCCCTTGGTTTGAGAAACTTGGGCACCAAGTTTGATGATCTAAGGAGGGAATTGTTTCTCAATTCTCCTCCCTTAGATCTCTCCTTTTAATCCTAGCCCTTCTTTTTTAGGTTATCTTGTTCAAGAGGTTAGTTACCTCTATAAATAGGAGCTCCTCCCTCACTTGTATTTTTTACACTTGAATTTAATCCTAGAGACCATATTGGTTGAGGTTCTTACCTTTGAGTGTCCCCCTTTCTCCTTTGTGAGAGCTTCTAAGAGTTATCAAGGGACCCCTCCCTTGTGGCCTCTCCCCTTTGGCTTATCAAACCTAGTATTTGTGGCGCCTCACCCCATTCCTTTCCTCTCCATAAATCCATTTCCCTTCTAAGTGACCTTAGAAAGGATCCTTTTGGGCACGTGATCATCAAAGATCACGTCAAGTGGTATCTAGAGCCACTTTCTAAAGGTCACATTCTCTCTCAATTTTTTTTGCTTTGTTGTTTATCTCTTTGATCTCTTTATTTTAAAGTCCTTCATTTTTTGTCATCTCTATTTCCTTTATTGTCTAGTAGTATAGCTTTTTATTCTTGCTATTATATGCGCTTTTGTTTTCTATCTACACGCCTATGTTCCATTTAATTTGATGCGATTTTATTTGTCCCTTTCTTTGCATCTTATTTTCGTGTTCAAGTTGCTTAATTTTCCCTTGGTTTTTTATGTTAAAGTGTGCCTAAGAAGTTGTGAACATTAAACCCACATGGTTGAGGATTTTTCCACACCATTGTGGTGATCAACTTTGGCCACTTTGTTGTGCCTTTTGTTTTGAGTCTCTTGCTGAAATTTTTGCTCTATTTTTAGGTGTGTTATTTTTTCTTAATCTTGTGTTTTGTCAAATACTAGTCATGTTAGTTTCCTATTTTGTCTCATTTAAATTCCATAGGTTTTAGCCTCTTAAAATTTTTACAAAAAAGCCTTCAAAAACATTTTGAATTGAGCTCCTAAAAGGTGAACCTCTTGTTGAGTCTCTTAAGTCTTTTATGCTTTTAGTTCAAGCATATTAATCTCTTTGTTGTTCTTAAATATTTGCTCAATTCAATCTTTATATGTTTCTTGTTTTATGTTGAATTATTAGTAGCTTTCCACTTGGTTTACCTTCACTATTGGTGCCTCTTTATGGAATTTTAGCTTGGGTGAATTGTGTTAGTAATTTGAGCAATCAATTTACTTCAAAATCAGCCCTAAATCATTCCTTAAGCACCATTAGTTCAGTGGTATTTGGAACTACTAAGTTGTTTTGCCTTTAGTTGCATGCATTGCTTGAAAATTGTGTGACCTTACTTTGTCCTTATTCACTCAAGCGTTATTATTTCAAGCATCCTCATTAAAATTTCAATCCAACAAGATATTAGGTGCAGCAAAAATATTAGAAAAAGTTTAAAAAAAATAGAAAAAGTTCAAGTTAAAAAAAAAAAGATAAAAAAATCAAAAGAAAGACAAATTTGAAGTTGTGTACCTAATAGTAGAAACATTTGATATGAGGAACCAATTGTGATTCAAAACAAAAATTACTTGAGTAAGCTTTTTAGTTTTTGGTCACTTAAATTTTATTAAGTGTGCAACTATTGGTTTCATTTTTTTTGTTTGAGTCTTTTTTCATCTCTACTCTTAGAGCTAATCTAGGAAAGTTATTTGTGTGCTACCTTCCTTGTGAGCCTTATGTTTTCTTGCTTCTCTTTTTTACTTCTTTGAGTTTGTCATTGTTTAATCTATCCACTTGGATTTGTGAACCTTGTTTTGTTATTCACTTTTGTTTGTTGTCTTGTGTTGTATTCGGCCTTGGTAAGGAAAGGTTGGGAAAGGTTCCATATATAAAATTTTGGCAAGTCCAAACAAGAGGAAACAAGGGTAGCATTCTTGGGGTGAGTTGATGCAACTCAAAGGGGCTTGATCAAAAGGAGACAAACACCAAAAAGCTTAGAGTGAAGACTTTGTTTTATTTTTTTTATTCTTTGTATTGTGTATAATTAATTTTAGATTGGGAGTTTGAGTGCCCTTAAGGCCTTCCCTTGGTTTGTAATAATTTTGGTTAATTTTAGCGTAGTTCCTCGTTAATTAGGTGAAGAAGGGAGAAGTGGTACACTTCCTTCAACACCTTAGGAGCATGATTAGAGCCCTTTCTCTTTTACATTCTTGCACTTTTATTTTATTTTATGTTATTTTGAAAAAATGTGTAGAGGCTAAGAGTTCCAAAGACTCATCAAGCCACCTTAGGTGAAAAAAAAAAGTTTTTGGCCTACCCTTTAGTTTTTAGCATCCAAGCACCATGACTTCCCACACACATTCTAGTGCACATAGTTGTTCATCAAGTAAGAGTGTCAACCAAAGAAAACCTTCTAAGGGAGACACTCTTGAAAACCTTAACTTAGAATTTAGGGAATGGATGGCTAAAGAACAAGAAAGGAGAGAAGAAAAAGAGAGATGTTGGAAATGAGAAAAGAGAAAAAAGAGCGAGAAGAGAGAAGGCAAAGAGAGAGAAGAGAGGATGAAGAAAGGAGAAGAAGGAAAGAATTAGAAAGAAAAAGAGAAAAAGAGGAAGAAGAGAGAAGGAGAGGAGAAGTGAGTAAGAGGAGAGATGGGAGGGAGAGTGATAGAAAAAATAAAGGAATTCTCATAAGATCCCCATCTAGGCATTTTAGCTCTAGTGAAGAAGAATACTATAGAAATCAACATAAGCATCACTCTCATTCATCATACAATCATCATTCTCCTCAAGAGAACATAAATCATGCTGGGAACCAAAGGTAGACCTACCCCATTTTCATGGTAGGGAAGATGTTGAGACTTACCTAGATTGGAAAGTCAAAGTGGAACAACTTTTTTGATGCTATGAAATTAGGGAAGAAAGGAAAGTACCTTTGGCCTCCCTTAGTTTTCAAGGTTCTGCTTTGCATTGGTGGGATGGGTTAGTCAAGGATAGGGCCCGTAAACAAATGCCTGACATTCGCTACTGGAATGATTTAAAAACTTGTTTGCGAAGAAGGCACATTCCTTCATATTATGAGAGGGATCTTTTGGATAGGCTCCAAAGACTTAGGCAACATAACCTAAGTATTGAGGAGTATAGACAAAAGATGGAGCTTCTCATACTAAGGGCCAATATCATTGAGGAACCCAATGCCACCCTTGCTAGGTTTTTGTGTGGATTAAGCTCTAACATTAGAGATAAGGTAGAGCTTCTTTCATACTCAAACCTTGATGAGTTGGTAGAACTTTGTGTAAGAGCTGAGAATCAACTCAAGAGAAAAAGCTTTAAAAAAGATTCTCCCTCTTACTCCAAGAGAGACCAACTTAAGAGAAACTCTTTCAAGGGTTTTCCTAAAGAGGAACCCAAGCATTTTCAAGATACAAAAACACCTCATGTAGAGAGAAAACCCCTTACTACTAAGCCTACTGAGAGGCAAAGTAGTATCAAATGCTTCGAATGTCTTGGGAGAGGCCATATTGCCTCTCAATGCCCTAACAAGAAAACCATGATCATGAGGGGACAAGACATTTGTAGTGAGAATAGCTCATCTTCCTCCTCTAGTGAGAGTGAGGAAGAAGGGGGACATACTTTTGAACAACAGTGTGAGGAAGCTTTTCCTTATGAGGGGGACCTCCTTATGGTTCAAAGGCTTCTTGGAAGCCAACCTCTAGAGCTTGGCCAGTCACAAAGAGAGAACATCTTCCATACAAGATGTAAAGTAAATGACAAAGTATGTTCTCTCCTTGTTGATAGTGGCTCCTGTTGTAACTGTTGTAGCTCTAGGTTGGTTGAAAAGCTAGCCTTGACTACCATGCCCCATCCCAAACCTTACAAATTGCAATGGCTCAATGAGCAAGGGGAGATGGTAGTCCATGAACAAGTTATGGTTCCAATTTCCATAGGATCTTATAATAATGAGATTCTTTGTGACATAGTTCCTATGGAGGCTGGTCATATCCTGCTGGGAAGACCATGGCAATTTGACAAAAAATCTATTCACCATGGTCACTCCAACCAAATAATTCTCACCCATAATGAAAAGCGCTTCAAATTGTATCCTTTGTCACCTTCTCAAGTGGTTGAGGATCAATTTGCGATGAAAAAGAAAAGAGTTGAGGAAAAACAAAAACAAAAAAAAGCACAACAAGCTTTACCCTTAAAGCTTGAAAAGGGTAAAGAGAGAGAGTCAGAAGGTGATGCCCCTTCGAAAGGGAATATTAGTAAAAGGAGCCTATTTGCTACTAAACGTGATTTAAAAGAAGCTCCTTTGACTAACAAACCCTTTTATCTCCTCTTTTGCAAAGAAGCATCAAATCCTTCTTCCATTTTGCATTCTTCTGCTGAGAGCACTGCCACAGCCCATGCACATGAGCACCTTCCTCAAGGGGTTCAAGATATTTTAAAAGAATTTCATGACATATTCCCTAATGAGGTTCCGAAAGGAATTCCTCCCATTAGGGGTATAGAACATCAAATTGATTTGGTGCCTGGCGCAAGTCTACCTAATAGACCTGCCTATAGGACCAACCCCATGGAGACCCAAGAGATTGAGTCTCAAGTGAATGAGCTGTTGGAGAAGGGTTGGGTTCAAAAGAGCCTAAGCCATTGTGCTGTGCCAGTCTTGTTGGTGCCCAAGAAGAATGGCCAATGGAGGATGTGTGTTGATTGTCGTGCAATCAACAACATCACCATCAAATATAGGCACCCAATCCCCCGTCTTGATGACATGTTGGATGAATTGCATGGGGCAAAAATATTTTCAAAAATAGATCTTAGAAGTGGTTACCACCAAATAAGGATCAAAGAGGGTGATGAGTGGAAAACTGCTTTTAAGACTAAATTTGGTCTTTATGAGTGGTTGGTTATGCCTTTTGGGATAACTAATGCCCCAAGCACATTCATGCGCTTAATGAATCATGTATTAAGGGATTGCCTTGATAAATTTTGTGTAGTTTACTTTGATGACATTTTAGTTTACTCTAGGAACCTAGATGATCATTTAGGACATCTAAGGCATGTTTTTTCTCTTCTTAGGAGTAATCATCTTTTTGGTAACTTAGAAAAATGCACTTTTTGTGTAGATAGTGTAGTTTTCCTAGGTTTTGTAGTTAGCACAAAAGGGGTTCATGTTGACCCCGAAAAGATAAAAGCTATTCAAGAATGGCCCACCCCAAAGAGTGTGACAGAGATCAAAAGCTTTCAAGGTCTTGCTGGATTTTATAGGCGCTTTGTGCCTAATTTCTCCACGCTCTTCGCACCAATAAATGATTTGGTGAAAAAGGAAGTTCCTTTCCTTTGGGGTGAGAAACAAGAGAAAGCCTTCCAGCTAATTAAGCATAAACTAACCCATGCACCAGTCTTGGCATTACCTGACTTTTCTAAAACACTTGAACTTGAATGTGATGCCTCTGGTGTAGGTGTGGGGGCTGTCTTGTTGCAAGGAGGGCACCCCATTGTGTATTTCAGTGAAAAACTCAATGGTGCCCCCCTCAACTACCCCACCTATGATAAAGAGTTTTATGCTCTAATTAGGGCCCTTCAAACTTGGGAGCATTACCTTGCTCCCAAGGAGTTTGTCATTCATAGTGACCATGAGTCACTAAAATATTTGAGGGGTCAAGGTAAATTGAACAAAAGGCATACAACGTGGGTGGAATATCTTGAATCCTTCCCTTATGTCATCAAGTACAAGAAAGGAAAACAAAATGTGGTGGCTGATGCTCTTTCTAGGCGTCATGCCCTTTATTCATCCTTGAGTGCAAAAATCTTGGGATTTGATGACAGTCGGCTTATGTATCCGTCTGATAAGGATTTCGGCCCCATTTTTGCTACCTCTGCATCTGCATTTGCATTAAAGGCCCATGATGGGTACTGCATCAGTGAGGGGTATCTTTACAAAGGGAGTAAGCTTTGTATACCCCAAGGATCAATTAGGAACTTACTTACAAAAGAGAGTCATGAAGGTGGGCTCATGGGGCATTTTGGGATTTCAAAAACCCTCATGCTTTTACAAGAGAAATTCTTTTGGCCCCATATGCGTAGAGATGTCCATAGACATTGCTCTAAATGTATAGCTTGCTTGCAAGCAAAGTCTAAAGCAATGCCTCATGGACTATACACACCTTTACCTGCTCCTTCTGCACCTTGGGATTTCATCCTTGGGCTCCCAAGAACCCAACGAGGTGCAGACTCCATATTTGTGGTGGTGGACCGATTTTAAAAAATGGCCCATTTTATTCCCTGCCACAAAGTGGATGATGCGACCAACGTCGCAAGACTTTTCTTTAAAGAGGTTGTCCGATTGCATGGTATACCCTCTTCAATAGTGTCAGATAGGGATGTGAAGTTCCTTAGCCATTTTTGGAAAACTCTTTGGGCTAAGCTGGGAACTAAACTTCTTTTTTCCACTACCTGTCACCCTCAAACTGATGGGCAAACAGAAGTCGTGAATAGATCTTTATCCATTATGCTGAGGGCTCTCCTTAAAGGCAACCATAAGTCTTGGGATAAGTACCTTCCCCACATTGAATTTGCTTATAACCGGGTGGTTCATAGAACCACCAAGCATTCTCCTTTTGAGGTGGTCTATGGCTTTAATCCTCGTACTCCTCTAGATCTTTTACCTCTTCCTCTTTCTGTTGCTGTGCATAAAGAAGGAGAGGCAAAAGCCATTTTTGTAAAAAAATTACATGAGAGGGTTAAAGTTAACATAGAGCGCCACTCCTTGAGAGATGCTACTTTCGCCAATACGGGGAGGAAAGAAGTCATCTTTGAAAAGGGCGACTGGGTATGGCTTCACTTGAGAAAGGATATATTTCCTTCTCAAAGGAAGTCCAAACTTAGTCCTAGAGGAGATGGACCTTTCCAAATCCTTGAGCGGATCGGTAATAATGCCTATGTTTTAGATCTGCCAGAGGATTATGGGGTAAGCACCAGTTTTAATGTTTCTGATTTGTCTCCATTTGTAGGTGCTGAAAATGATGAAGACCCCATGGATTTGAGGTCAAATCCTCTTCAAGGGGGAGGAGATGATGTGACCATGCCTAGCCAAGGACCTATCACTAGGGCCATGGCTAGAAGGATTGAAGAATACCTAGCCCTTGCAGACAAAGGAAGACTTCAGCTCCTATGGAGAGTGAAGATATTAGGCTAGAGACTTTAGTTAATAAAATGTAATTTTCCTTTATTTTAATTTTGAGGAGCATTAAGAATTTAATTTGGGACATGCATTTAGTCCATTTTTTATTTTTAGGAGGTCTCTTAGGAATTTAGAGGGTGGATTTAGCTTTTTGGGTCTTTATGAAGGAAATAAGGGGTAGCCTTGATATCTACACCCCTCTTTTCTACATAAACCCCCTAAGATAATAAGAAGGAATCTTGTCCCTTGGTTTGAGAAACTTGGGCACCAAGTTTGATGATCTAATGAGGGAATTGTTTCTCAATTCTCCTCCCTTAGATCTCTCCTTTTAATCCTAGCCATTCTTTTTTAGGTTATCTTGTTCAAGAGGTTAGCTACCTCTATAAATAGGAGCTCCTCCCTCACTTGTATTTTTTACACTTGAATTTAATCCTAGAGACCATATTGGTTGAGGTTCTTACCTTTGAGTGTCCCCTTTTCTCCTTTGTGAGAGCTTCTAAGAGTTATCAAGGGACCCCTCCCTTGTGGCCTCTCCCCTTTGGCTTATCAAACCTAGTATTTGTGGCGCCTCACCCCATTCCTTTCCTCTCCATAAATCCATTTCCCTTCCAAGTGACCTTAGAAAGGATCCTTTGAGCACGTGATCATCAAAGATCACATCAGACTTCTTCCTCAGTCCTACTGTAGATATTTCGAGGGATAGAAGATGAGTTATCTAACCCTTGAAGATTGATTTATGGAGTAATAATTCTGGGAATAGAACTCCGATTTGATTGGGAAGCTATAGAAAAAGATCTTCTGGCACTAGTATAGACCAATCTAGAAGCTTTGGATCGTGAAGAGAAACTATTTCTTCGATCAAAGATAATTTCTACCTTACCAGCCTCAAATTGTCTAATTTCCTGGAATTCAGGGGTTTGACGAGGAAGGGTTGGTATAGCTTTTTCGAGTTGCCAAGAGGTTGGTAACTCTACCTCATCCCACTTGATGAGTTTGGGAACGACAACATTTGCTTTGGTCATATCTGTGACAAACAAGGTTGTTTCCCAATCATTGGTTTTAAGGAGAACGCTTGAGTTACAAGTGTTCCTAACCTTATATTGGATTCTATAGAGAAGAGTTGCAGGGATAGAACCTTCTTTCATGTTTAACCCATGCAGACGAATGTTTAGAAACAATTAATCTAAGACATTTCTATCTAAAAGACTTACCGTTTTGTTTGGAAAACAGTTGAAATAAACAGGACCATGTCCTAGACTGGTTTCTACGGTTCCTATGAGGGAATCGTGAAAGTCATTGTGCCTAATATCGCGAAGGCACATAAGGATTGAGGAGTTAAGACCTTCCCTAACAAGGGGTTTGACAGCTACTTGAACATATCCTATATGGAGGTATTTGTACTTCCTAGAATGTTCAGCTATGGATTGTTTGGTAAGAAGATGGAATTCCTCACCGGATTGGGGATCCAAAGGGATATTGTTTTCAGCAGTCCTAATGATGTAGTCAGAACTACAGACATGTTTGGATTCATTAGGAATATAAAGTTCATTCTGAGGGATTTTAGGGATTTCCCAATTGTCGATTGCTTGATTAATATCCTCAAAGCAAACTTCTTCTTCGAAGATATTATTTTTGAGAGGTATTTCCTAGACCGATTGGACATGCTCAGTGAGCGGATTGCTAGAGGAAGGAGAAGATGATGAAGAAGATTTGAGGGAAAGGCGACGTGAGAGAGAGCGAAGAAAGGAACTCATATTTATAAATCTTCTAGTATCATCACCTTCACTTGGTTCTATAAGAAACTATTATTCTGGATCTAAATTTAAGTTTAACACAAAATTATCATCCAAAGGTATTCCGGATTCCAGGTTACAGACAAAACTCTTTTTCTTTTTTTTTTATAATACGAACAGAACCACAAGATTTACAAAACATCATCTCTTCCAGAATTACTTTATCAATGAAATAATTATTCATGGTAGAGACAGCCGGCAAAGGCACATAGGCAACATGGACTTACCGCCTCCCCTTGGGCCTTACTGCCAATCCAGCCTCAGGCCACATACCAGATACACACCATAAATCATTACTCAAAGAAGCCATAATAACAAAAGAGATGGACAAAACTTACAACGAAAATATAAATATTAACAGAGAAGAAAACAGAAAAGAGCTGGATTTACAAGGCGGTAATCCGCGCAGTACCAGTTATCTGCATCACACCTCATGAGTTTTTCAACCTGACAAGGCTTACAAAACCGCAGTTTTCGAAAATCAAGGGCAAAAACCCAGGTTTTCAGAAGAAATATCAACAGATAAAGAGTTTGCATCCCCAGAATAGAATAGCATTAAATCATAATTTGAATGATAAATATAAACTTAGATCCAGAACAATAAACTCCTACTTCCCCATCAGGCTCTGATACCAGAAACCCATGGATCTACAAACTAAAAGGAGAGAATAGGAGAAATGATATGCATGCAACAATTAAACCGGATGTTACACAGCGGTAGTCCGCACAAGACCGGGTATCAAGAGACAGCTGGTGAACCGAGCATTAAATCTCAGGTTTTCGAAAATATGATTTCAGAATGCAACAAAGCAGAAAGTAATACAAAACAATTATATTGATTGGAGTTAGAGAATTACAGAGAGAGAGAGACTCGGTCTAAAAATTCTGCTCCCCTCTTCTTTCAGATTGATACAATTTATAGAAAATGAAAAGTTACTATTACAACAGTAAATTGTACTATTTCAACAGTAACTTAAAATTTCCGCTACAGTGAACAGTGTACAGTGACTGGCGGCTCCGCTACAGTGCTCGGAGATGAATAGTGACTTTTTCGCAAAATGCATGTGGGATTGGAGTCAGTCTTTGTCAGATTCCTCTATCTGGTAAAATGAACCGGAGGACGAGGATGAAGACGGACTGTCTTCTTTCTTCATCTTTCCTTTGGACGAACTAGCTTCTGAGTCTGTCGAAAGGAGATTCAAAATTTGATGAAGATTTTTGGCCAAGGCTTCATCATCTGTGGATGCTGCAAGGGCAGCTGCAATCTTGGCTTTACAATTGAGGAACTGGCAGGTCTCTGGGTCTGCCGATTTGAGGCTTTTTGGGTTCTTCTGGAACCATAAAGCCATTCCTTGAGAATTTGCGTGGGAGGCATTGAACTGATCCCACCATTTGACTGAAGCTTGGTTTCCTAACATAAGCAGAAGCTTGGGATTTGTTGCATTTTTCTGGTATTGATGGTGCCAGGCAAAAATCCATGCTAAGGAAAACATTGAGAAGAACCAAAGAGATGGGTGAAACGGATTGTTTCCTTCTTCAATTCTTGATTTAAACTGATTGAATCCTGCCTTGATCTCTTCAGGAAGGATGGATTGAATTGGTCCGAAAAAGTCCTACCATTCAGCAAACCACTGAGGAAAGAAATATCGGACATTTTTCTTGAAATAAATCAGCCACAAGTGCCGATAATTTTTATTTTGAAACCAAAATACATTGGTCCAAGCATGAATATAATCCCAGTAGGTATAACCAATCGGGTCGAAAGGCTGGAAAAATTTTCTTACTTGGTTTGGTTTAGTTTCAAAATCTTTAAAAGTTAAAACTTTTAAAATTTGCAACGTAGAATGAGTGATAACATTGTTATCATTTTTGTCAAAATTATGTTTTATTGAAATAGATTTGGAATCCACCAGAATAAATTCATAAAATTTCCTAGTCTTATTGAGACTAAGAGGTTTAAATAAAAACGTTGGTGGAAAGATTTTTTCGCAAACTTTATTTGGGTTGAATCCCATAATTCGGGTTCCATTTGAATAGTTTGATAAAATCTTCCTTCTTTTGGCAGATAGGAAGAAGGTTGTTTTTGGGAAATTGGTTGAGGCTGCTCCACCAATTCTTTTGCATGTAAGGTTAGCTTAGATTGGGCTATTTCTGAAATAATTGATTTCAGGTTCTGATTCCAGAAGAGGTCATCTGATTCTTCTGAAAAGATTTGTTTCCAGGATTTGGATGAAAGGTTGGTCAACCCACAGTCTTGAAGGGCTTGAGGGGTTGGAAGGGCCATCGCATAGTCGGATGGATGGTTTGGTTACTAGGGTAGAAGACCATTTTGCTATTTGCGGGGTAGACGACCCCGTTTTGGTGATGGCCTGCTGAGTTGATGACTCAGACTTAATGGTAGCTGCTGGGTTGATGACCCAGTCTGGGTAGATGACCCTTGATTTGCAGTCTGTAAGGCGACTTGAATAGTTTGGGCATCCTCTATGGAGGAAGATGACTTGTCTGTCTGGGATGATCCCCGAACTGCATTTCCCCTGCCTCTGGAGGAGGCGACCTTCATTCTTAATTTTGGGGGCATCTTACATGTGTCTGACCCTGAAGAAATTCACGAGTCAGATAGTCAGGAAGGGTGTTTGATGTACCTTTGATATATTCAATTTCGAAATAAAAAATACTTATTATTGCTTGCCAACGGGCAAAAATTTGTTTTGATGCAAGATTTTTTACATCTTTTTGTAAAATTTCTTTGGCTGACTTACAATCAACCCGAACTAGAAATTTTTTATTTAGTAAATCAGATTGGAATTTTGATATGCAAAGAACAATAGCCAAAACTTCCTTTTTAATAGTGGAATAATTTTTTTGGGCTTTGTTCCAATGTTTTGAAGTGAATGCAATGCAATACTCAGTATGATGCATGCGTTGTTTGAGGATACCACCATAACCTAGGTCAGAGGCATCTGTTTCAACAATCTTAAGGAGATTGGGATTAGGCAGATACAGACAGGGTAACACTTTGACCTGCTGTTTGATTTGTTTTACAAGATTGGTGTGTATGTCAGTCCACGGAGGGGGAGACTTTTTGAGTCTGTCATGAAGAGGTTTTGAAATGATACTGAGCTGAGGAAAGAAATCAGCGACATAATTTAGACAACCCAAAAATCTTTGAAGTTGTGATTTTTCTAAAATTTGATTGGGAAATTTGTCGGCGAATTTGATGACACGAAAAATTGGTTTAATGGTTCCCTGAAAGATCTAATGGCCAAGGAACTTGATTTTTGTCTGAAAAAGACAGATCTTAGTTTTAGAGACGGCCAGACCATTTCGTTTGATAACTTTGAAAAAGATTTCAAGATGTTTGAAATTTTTGTCGACAGATTTGGAGAATATAAGAACATCATCTATATAGACAATGCAGAAATTGGAGTAGGGATTGAAGATATCATTCATGATATTTTGAAACTCCGAAGGAGAATTTTTTAGACCGAAGGGCATTACGTTCCATTAGTACTGCCCAAAGGGAACAGTGAAGGCCGTCTTGTAGCGATCACTGGGATTGATTTGGATTTGCCAAAATCCAGATTTCATATCGAATTTAGAAAAGATTTTAGCCAAATGTAATCGGGAAAGAAGATCTTTCTTGTTTGGAATTGGATATCTAATCCATTGAAGAGCTTGATTGAGAGGTTTGTAATTGATAACCAGTCTCGGGGCGCCTCGCTCAATTTCAGAGGCTTTGTTAACATAGAAAGCTGCGCAAGACCAAGGGCTTTTGCTCTTTCTGATTAATCCTTTGGACAAAAGGTCCTTGATTTCATTTTGACAATGAGTAACAAGATCATGACTCATTTGGATTGGCCGAGCTTTAGTCAGGATTTGTCTATATGTAAAATCCTTTTCGTAAGGAAGATTAACCATATGTTTTTTCCTATCCCAGAAAGCATTAGGAAGGTCAGAACAAATGGTAGATTGAAAACGATCAGAAAGATTCTTGATATGTTGTTTGATATGAGGAAGAGAGAGTTGACTCTCAATTTGTTTGAAGGAAATTTCTTCTTCTAGAAAATTGATTTGATTAAGTTTAAGATGAACTTGGTTGATGTTCCTATAGACAAGTTTGTCAAGGAATTTAAATACGATTGTCTTCCCTAAGTGTTGGGTGGATATACCTACACTGGAAATATTGATTGGGAAGATAGATTTGATGAATGGTGTTCCTAAGATTACATCGTTCTTAAGATTTTAATCAGAAGAAACGGAGTTTCTACCTGGAGATTGTCTTTTTGTATGATTGTCGAAGGAAGCTTATACTGGATTTCTAGTTTAGATCCACTAGCAGTCCTAAGTCGTTCGGACGTTTTATGGAAGTATTTGGTTGGAATAAGTCCTTCCAAAATACAGTTTGAATCGGCTCCGGTATCAAATAGAGCGATAGTTTTGAGAACGAAGTTGTCGATAAGAATAGTAACATCAATATAGAATTTTTGGATGCTACACTGATTGATTAGGTTGTTGAAGAGAGTATCTTCATTTGATGAATTATGATCAGACTCATAATCCTGATTACAGTTTTCATGGTCATTTGGAACCATGTTACTAGATAGAGCTGCAATTATTTGAGATATGATAGTCTTGTGCAACTGTGATTGAGTTTTGAGTTCTCGGACCTCAGATTTAAGAGAACGAATTTCAGCCTGGAGATCTTGAATAGTGACTGGCTTGGCTGAAGATTTTTCCAGTTGTTTGAGAGTTTGAGTAAGATCAAACTTATTATTGACAAACCTATTATCAGAACGCGTAAGTTTGAGTTTGGAAAGAATTGGTTTTAATTTGTCAAGATGCTCTTTTCTATCCTGAGGGTCTTGAATGGATTCTAGAGCGTCAAGCAATAGATTTTGCTCATCATTGTGAATGACATTGATGAGTGGAGATTCTGAACTTTCGCTACTAGAGGAGGAAAGATCATCGCCAGCTTGGATGTCGTCAGAAGATATCTTGACATTTTCATCTTCTTCTTCTGAGGAACTATCAGAAGAATTTATCAAAAGATTGTTAAGTTGATCCTGGACAATAGGATCAAGATTGAGTTCACGAATCTTAGAGGAGACTCGACAAAATCCAGCTAAGACCTTTGCGACCACACTTATAGCAAGTTCTAGTTTCTCTAGAAAAATTGGTATCCTTTTGAGGAGGATTAGTACTTCGTCGAGGAAGATTATGATCTGGAGGCCTACTGGGCTTGGAATTAAGATGACGAGTCTTGAACCTAGAGACTCTGCGATGAGGTTTACTCAGCTGGTGCTGAGAAGGTTTTCTATGTGTAGTCTTTCCCGGGTTTTTAGAACAAGGAAGACCGAATTGTTGGCAGAAATTTCCCAAATCTCTGCGATTCTAAGCCTTTTCTCTGGCTAATTGTTTTTGGATGTTGTCGTTCTGACAGATTTTAAGAGCCACTTTTTGAACGTAAGCTATGATATTACCATAACTTAAGTGATCATAAGGAATTTCTCCGTTAAACTGGGAACGGATTTTTTTCCTAACATTGTCTCCTAAGGATTTTAGGAGTCCAGCTAGGAAGGTTTCTTTCCAAAAAGGTTGGTGACAGTCATCTCTAGTGTAGACTCGAGTAAGGAAGGTGTCCCTATACCACCTAAAATTTCCTAAGGTCTTACACTTAAGAGTAGATAGGAGATCTCCAGAACGATCTTTGTAGATGGAAGGATCTCCGGTGAAATGTTTGACAATGGCCATGATTAAGGTATTAACGGCGTCGGTAATAGGCTTCCCTTTGTCAGTAAGGACATTTCCTTCAGCATCCGTTTTGACTGCCGTAAAAATTTCATGTTTCTCAGTGTCGGAAACATAATTATCCCACCAGCCTTTGAGTTGGCCAGAAAAGCCAGCGGTCAGGATTTCTACTATAGTCTCATCAGTGCTATCTAAAGCAGTCTGATATGCAGTGGAGACCATAGTCATATATTGAAGAGTATTAAGAATATTATACTCAGTTTGACCATCTATGTTCCATTCATAGATTTGATTGGCGTTGAAGGATCTTAAATTTTGATCATTCTTTTCCTCAAGGAGAAGATCAGGAGCAGTAGCTCGATTGTAATAGAGTTTAGAAGGTTGCTTCCAGTTGAGAGCCTTACTAATGACAGGATTGATTTGAGGAATAAACTTACTGCTAGATGCAGCATCCTCAGACCCGGAACCTATGGAAGAAGTTCCTAACTTGTTAATCCTAAGAGATTGGTCTTTTTGGGAGACACTCCTAGTGATTGGTCCTAGCTTAACAGATCCTACATGTGAAGAACTAGGGGTATCAGGGATAACTACAGAATTATCCTTAACTTGATTGGATTTTTCTAAGGCTTTGGTCCAATTTTGATGAATAAGCCTAAATTTGTTTCTAGTCTCATTTGTCAGACTAAAAGGTTTGAACAAAGGTTTGGAAATGGAGGAGGTCTCATCGTCTTTAGTTCCTGAGGATGAGGCTTTTCCTACAAGGTTTTCTCCTAAAACTTGGAGGTATTTATTGGTGTAATTGTTTTGTTCCATAAGGGCTTTAATATCTTGGGCTCCTATGGTTTCATCAGATTTGTGCTTAAAGGGTGAAGCTAAGTACTCATCCTCTAAACTTGGGATAAAATAACTGCTAGACGGAGGTAAGTCGGACTTAATAAGTTTACCATTCTTACGATGCCAGACAGTTATGGTATTAACAGAAAGGTCTTCTGTGATTGTAATAACCCAAGGAGGATAGATTTGGTTCCTTTGAAGGTAGACATTTAACCAATCAAAGAAACAGACATGAGTTTGGACTTGATTAAGAAATTGATAAAAGGAATCAATAATTTTTTACCTACGGTCACCCTTAAAGTTGCTAAGAAACCATTTCCTCTGAGAGGTCCAAGTCTCAGAGTAGAATTCCTTACGAAGAGTTGGTTTGTCTATGGTGTAACTATTCATAGTTGACCATACTGCATTTCAGATTGAGTAAGAGAATGAATTTTTGAAGAGACTTCTTCCTCAGTCCTACTGTAGATATTTCGAGGGATAGAAGATGAGTTATCTAACCCTTGAAGATTGATTTATGGAGTAATAATTTTGGGAATAGAACCCCGATTTGATTGGGAAGCTATAGAAAAATATCTTCTGGCACTAGTATAGGCCAATCTAGAAGCTTTGGATTGTGAAGAGAAACTATTTCTTCGATCAAAGATAATTTCTACCTTACCAGCCTCAAATTGTCTAATTTCCTGGAATTCAGGGGTTTGACGAGGAAGGGTTGTTGTAGCTTTTTCGAGTTGCCAAGAGGTTGGGAACTCTACCTCATCCCACTTGATGAGTTTGGGAACGGCAACATTTGCTTTGGTCATATCTGTGACAAACAAAGTTGTTTCCCGATCATTGGTTTTAAGGAGAACTCTTGAGTTACAAGTGTTCCTGACCTTATATTGGATTCTATAGAGAAGAGCTGCAGGGATAGAACCTTCTTTCATGTTTAACCCATGCAGACGAATGTTTAGAAACAATGAATCTAAGACATTTCTATCTAAAAGACTCACCGTTTTGTTTGGAAAACAGTTGAAATAAACAGGACCATGTCCTAGACTGGTTTCTACGGTTCCTATGAGGGAATCGTGAAAGTCATTGTGCCTAATATCGCGAAGGCACATAAGGATTGAGGCGTTAAGACCTTCCCTAACAAGGGGTTTGACAACTACTTGAACACATCCTATATCGAGGTATTTGTACTTCCTAGAATATTCAGCTATGGATTGTTTGGTAAGAAGATGGAATTCCTCACCGGCTTGGGGATCCAAAGGGATATTGTTTTCAGCAGTCCTAATGATGTAGTCAGAACTACAGACATGTTTGGATTCGTCAGGAATATAAAGTTCATCCTGAGGGATTTTAGGGATTTCCCAATTGTCGATTGCTTGATTGATATCCTCAAAGCAAACTTCTTCTTCGAAGATATTATTTTTGGGAGGTATTTCCTCGACCGATTGGACATGCTCAGTGAGCGGATTGCTAGAGGAAGGAGAAGAGGATGAAGAAGATTTGAGGGAAAGGCGACGTGAGAGAGAGCAAAGAAAGGAACTCATATTTATAAATCTTCTAGTATCATCACCTTCACTTGGTTCTATAAGAAACTATTATTCTGGATCTAAATCTAAGTTTAACACAAAATTATCATCCAAAGGTATTCCGGATTCCAGGTTACAGACAAAACTCTTTTCTTTTTTTTTCATAATACGAACAGAATCACAAGATTTACAAAACATCATCTCTTTCAGAATTACTTTATCAATGAAATAATTATTCATGGTAGAGACAGCCAGCAAAGGCACATAGGTAACATGGACTTACCGCCTCCCCTTGTGCCTTACTGCAATCCAGCCCCAGTGGTTGTAGGTTTTGAAGTTTATTGTAATTATCACGAACCGCCTTGTAAATCCAGCTCTTTTCTGTTTTCTTCTCTGTTAATATTTATATTGTAATTATGCATGATAAATTATGCATAATTTGCATATATATATATATATATATATATATGTTTTTGAATCATGAAATAGTATTAGCGTACCTCTTTAATAGTATAAATTTATATTGTTTATGTTGTGCTAATTGAGTGAGATATCTCCATGTGGAATGGGGATGAAATTTGATATACATGCATTTGGAATGGACTCCGTTTAACACAGGGAAGAGATTTTAGATACCTCCATTCAGGATGGAGAAGAGATTCTAGATACCTCCATAACAGCGTGGGGAAGGCAATGGGACGCATTGTATAGAATATGAGCTCATAAACCCTTTTGATGATCTATTAAAACCTTGGTTCTGGGAACTGTAGAGTGGGAGCGAGTGATCCTGAGTATCATTATATTTTGTGATTGTGTGCATTATGAGAGTGTTAATTAAAAGCACCATTCCTTTATCGTTTCTATTGATTATTTATATTAGGAACTATATTATAATTTGTGATTAAAGAAAATATCTTAGATTTGTTGGTACCATGGTTGTTTTTTCCAAATTTCGCACAGGCTGAGGATAACGCTATTTGCGAACTTTTTTTAAAAAGTTGTTTTATTCATTGAGATTCTCATCTCATAAAAAAGTGTTGTTTTTAGAGTCAAAAGAGGACATAGTCGTGGAGGCTAAGAAGGCGTAAAGACTTATTTATTATTTTGAAAGTTCTTATTTTTATGAATTATTTAATTGATATACTTTAGATATTGATTAGAATTATTTTTCGGTTGACATTAGGAAGGGTTATTTTTTTTGACATTTTTTAAGGAATGTCACTCATATTTTTTGCTAACGTTTTCTTAGCATGCAAAACTCTATAACATTAATTACAACATTCTTTGTCTTATTCTACGGCACTGTAATATATATTTTATTAGCTACAACAATTTAATAGATATTTTAATTATTAAATATTATTTAATAAAATAAATTTTTATTTTTAGTTGTAATTAAAATACTCTATCTAAACATGAAAATTAAAATTTAATAAATTTAAATTACCTTATTAAACAAAACATTTTAAAAATAAAATCATTTAAATTAAAAAATTTCAAATTTTTTGTATTTACAAATTTTTTTATCCGAACACAATATTAAGTGGCACCCTGGTTCGGAAACACTGTCATACCTCTCTCCCCTCACATTTATCTTGCTCGTGATGTCAAATGTTTGATGCTAATCCCTAACCCATTATATGAGAAATAGACAAAGTTGGACTTTACCTTGGGTACACACAGGCGTCTTTGCCAATTCTATTCCTTTTAAACATTTATTTTTTTTTTTTGTGATGGGTTTTTAACATTTATTTATTATCTAGCTTAGCTTAGTAACTTGAGTTAAAAAATTTTACATTCAAATTCTTACGAATGTCATTTTTTTTTTCTTCTTTTTGAATCTGACCACAAAACACAATTGGATAATAGTGCAGGAATTTTTATCTCGTTTTCCCCTTTTCATCTACATATATAGGCTTAGGTAAACATACTATTAGAAAAGTTCTATCTTTAAATGATTATAAGTTTAGTTTTAAAAAATTTCGAATTTAGATAATGATTATTAAGGAAAAATGAGGTTAATTAATTGTAACATTTTTTTACCTTATAAATTTTGAAGATATAAATTGTGACCATTTGGTTACTTAAATTTCTTCCTAGGATAATTTTGATCATAATAAAATTTCTCTCCAAAGTGTTTATAGTAAAAAAAAAAAAAGTTTTGAGATATATTATAACTATTAATTCTCTTTCAGCACTCTTAATCTGTTAGTAGAGATCAAATGATTAATCAGATCTGACATTTTTTTATTCTTAAGACCTTAAGACATAAGTTGTGATAATTTATATATTGTCTTATATCTAATATCTTAAAAATTAATTTGTTAGTCAAAATTTTATTTCTAAAAAATAACCTCAAGATAAAAGCATTCTAATGGATTGACTTGGGTCTATACTACTGTCAATCTTAATTTTAGGACCTATTAATTGTAACAGTTAAAAAATTCTAAGCTTAATAAAGTAAAATTAGAAATAAAAATATCAACACCTAAATATTTAAAATAACTACATAAACATATGTTAAAAGTAAATACGAGCTAAAAAGAATAGTAATATAAACCCACTTCTATTAAAAACATGTTAATATCAAAATATGGTTACATAATGATAATAGTGATGATGATGATGATAATAATAATAATAGTAATAATAATAACAATAATAAATGTTAATTTTTATTTGACTTTAGTTATTTTAGGTTTCATAAATACTTTTAAAAAAATGAATAATTTTTTAATTAATTATTTATTATGAATGTCTTAAGGTGCTAATATCTTCTTTATGCATAATTGACACCCACACTCAAAATAATTTGGTTTTGCTGATGATTCTTTTTTTAAAGGCTTTTGCAATATTTTTTCCTAAAATAAATATTAGTAGCAATTGCTCTGTTTTTTAACATTTTTGAAGTTTTGTTGAGACTCATGTGTAGTCGCTAACTAAACTAAAAAATGAAAAAAAAGAAGAAGTTCCATAACCACTACATTAGCAAGACCAGCAACTTATCATTCGATAAATAATCAGAAGAAAAAAAAGTTATGCTTATCTACCACACCAAGAGAACTTGGACATTTAGAATAAGCTTATTCTACTGTCATTTGGTCTATGTCCACATGTATCATAAACCAAAGAGCATGCACCACATCACTCTTTATTTTTATATATGAAATTGGTTCATGATAGTTTGAAGACAAAAGTAGTCATGAATTATGAATAAGAACAAGCAAAAGTGGTATTGCATATGTGGATATATTGATAAGGAGGAAGCATGGGATAATGCTTGATAATGTATGAGTATAGATGATTGAGAGGGGACGGGGGAGTTGTAACGACTCAAATTTCTACCCAATTTATTTAAGAAATTGCAAAACAAACTCTCAAAAATATCTATGCAATTAAGAAGAATTTTCAAAACGTAACATTACATAAAGAATAATAATCTTTACAAGCAGTATAAAATAGTTATAAATCAAAAGTATTCATTTCATGAATATAATTTTACAAAATAGTTTGGAGTACATCATATGTCAATCATAACCACTACCCCAAATTAGCCTAATTTAGAGCAACGAATCCTTGACAATAGAAACTAAGTTTAGTACAAACAACATTTATACCAGACATCATGCATATATGAAATCTTCAATATTGTTCATCACAACTATCTGATCAAGATCATCCTCATACCCCAAACATATGTGAAGTAAGTATATATAGAAAACATACTAAGGAGTGAAATATTTATAAACCATAAATGTTAATCATAATAAACTAGTAGATTATCTTAGAACTCAGTTCCACATTATCTCATCATATAACTAAATTCCATTCATCTCACTATTAAACTCATCCCTTCTTACTTATGCATAGGATTCATAACCATCTTAATGGTTCAAACTCAATAAAAATAAATATTACCTTTATCAAAATGTCACAAGCACACATGTAGTCTTTTAGCCCAAATAGTGCATTCACACAGATAGTCTTCAGCTTAATAAACAACATCATGACAGTTTTTCATGCCAAACAACACCATGACAGGTTTTCATGCTAAACAAGATCACAACAGTTTCTCATGCCCAAACTTGAAAATTTTCTCATGAGTATGAACTTCAATAATGGACTAAATGTACAATGATGCTCTAAGAGTGATACATTTTTCTTCTTCACACATGGCAATTTGTGGGCTATATACTCATGATCATGTGTGATGCAAAAAGCTTTTGCACTCCCTTTGATCTTTCTCCTTAAGGTTCCAAGCACCATGAAATGGATGATGGAGGGGAAAGAAAAAGGAGGTGGGGGGCCACTCTTAAAGAGAGATAAGCCAAAGTGTATAGCTCTGCTACAAGGGAAGGGACCCTTGATAAAAACCAACTACAAGGGAAAGAGGTTTTGATAACCACACCCTTTTTAGCTTATCCCCACACCCTCCTAAGTCACACATGAAGCATGAGAGAAAGTAGGCCCCCCCTTTTTCCCTAGTGTTTCGCCCATTCACACTCTCTTTCCTACATGACCCTTTTTGTTGCTTCATGTTTGGATTTGAATTTTAGAGGAAGATGACATGGCACTCTCCAAATTCAAATTTAAATTTGGAGGGAACAAAGATCCTTGATCTTAGGGCCTTGTTTGGATCTTGTTGAATTAATTAAGTGTTAATAAGCCACGAGGTTAGTTAACACCTAATTAATTCAACTAACATTCCCTTAATCACCCTTGAGTTGGACGTCAAACTCAAGGCCCATAACCTTAGCTCCCTCTTCTATAAATAAGCACCTCCTCCTCTTGTATCATCTTTACACTTGAATTTTGAACAGACTTGAGAGTTCTACATTTTTTAGTGTCTTCTTCCTTCTCCTAATTGAGAGAACCTTCAATGGCTTTCATCAAGGGCTCCTTCCCTTGTGACAAGTCTTCCTTAGGCTTATCCTTCTAAGGTGGCGCCTCCAAACTTCATCTCCTTTGACTTCCATCCTTCATCTTCTTCTTTGGAGCAACCTCTTGAAGAGATCCTTGGCTTAGCATCATAAGGAGTGCACCAAGTCGTATCAGAGCCACTTCTAGAGGTTGATTCTTACCTTTACTTTTAATTTTTTTTTCGGTCATTTTCTCTCTTCTACTCCATCCAATTCTTTTATGTGCTTCCATGTTGTATTTCATTTTCTTTCATATCTAGTAGTCATGTTTTTAGTTGTTATTCATATTGTTGTGTGTTCATATTTCAATTGTATGGTTCAAATTGCTTGTTCTTTCATTTGAATCTTGTTTACCGTTTGTTTGGCTCTCCTAAATTTGTTTGTGTTATTGCTTGAATTTTTAATTGGATTTAGTGGCCTAAGAGGTGGTGGTGCATTGAAATCCACACAACTGTGGAAAAAACCACACGCCTTGGTCATTTTTCCTTTGTGTTCTTGCGTTTTTTGCTTTTGAATTCTATTTTTCTCTGTTTTTAGGTGTTATTTTACACATTTTATACTCTTAATTGTGATGTCTTAGAGTATTGTTTAGTCCTTTCATGTCACATTCTTTTCCATTAGGTTTTACCTCTTATATTTTTCTACTAAAAGTGTGTTGTAAAACTTCTTGAAATTGAGCATCCTAGGAGAGATCTCTCTCTTGTTCTAAGACTCATAAGAAGTGTAACATGCTTATATCTTCTAGCATGTTCTTTAAATTTCTCAATTAAAAAAAAGTATATATGTTGTAGCTCAATTTCAATCCAAATTATGTTGTGTTTTGCTATAAGTTAGTAGCTCTTTTGTAAGGTGAAATTGTGTTGGTTTACTTGAGCATTAGACGTGACTCTTATGAGCAAATATTTTGTGCAAACAAAGTAGCTCTAAATCACAAGCAATGATCTTATTGCATTACCAAAACATCTTTACTTTGGTACACCAAGTTGCTCTCTTTTAGTTTTCATTAGTTGCATTTTAGTGAATTTTATGTGCTTATTTCTTAGGTTCTAATTTGAAGTGTTTAGGACATCTAAGTTGATCATAGAATTTGCAATTAAATCAAGTAATTACGTACATAATAGAAAAGAAAACAAGAGTGTAAAAGATTAAAAAAAGAGAGAGAGACAAAACAAGATGTACCTAATAGTGAAACAAAAACAATTGCAAAGTGTTTTAAACTTGGTTTGAAAGTGCTCAAAAGGAACCTAATCAATTCGACCATAGCTCAAACTTGAGTGCAATTAGTGAATTTTTGTGTGTTTTTCTTTAGTCCTTAATCTACTTTAGAACCAATCTAGGAATTTCTTTTGTGTGCTTGCCTTCCTTGTTTACCTCTCAATTTTATTTTGTCTTCTCTTTGCACTCATTCTAGTCTTGTATTTTCAACTTATTCCTCTTAGATAGTAGTCCTTCTTTTTTATCTTTTCTTGCTTTATTGCTTCTACTCTTCTCCTTCGTGGTTGGTTTAGGCGCTACCTTCTCATATAGAAAAGAAACTCTCTATTACGAGCTCTCATGAAAGGACTAGTAGTATCAAATGCTTTAAATTCTCAATGCCCCACTAGAAAAAATATGATCATGAGGGGCCTAAACATGTATAGCAGTGAGAGTAGCTCACCTTCCTCCTCTAGTGAGAGTGAGGAAAAAGAGAGTCATGCATCATCTTCTGATGTGAGGATGCTTATGCATATGAGGGGGACCTCTTGATGATTAGGAGACTTCTTGGAAGCCAAGCTTTTGAGCCTACCCAATCTCAAAGAGAGAACATCTTTCACACTAGATGTAAAGTTAATAACAAAGTGTGTTCTCTCATTGTAGATAGTGGGTCTTGTTGTAACTGCTGCAACTCAAGATTGGTAGACAAGCTAGCCTTGACCCCAATTCCCCATCCTAAACCTTATAAACTTCAATGGCTTAATCAGCATGGGGAAATGGAGGTCAATGAGCAAGTGAAGGTTCCAATCTCAATAGGGACTTACAATGATGAGATACTTTGTGACATAGTCCCTATGGAGGTTGGCCATATCTTGCTGGGAAGACCATGAATGTATGATAAGAAAGTCATCAATCATGGTCATTCCAACCACATCATCCTCACTCATATGGATAGACGCATTAAGTTGTATCCTCTATCACCTGCTCAGGTAGCTGAGGATCAACTACTCATGAAGAGTAAGAGAGAGGAAAAGCATAAAAAAAAGAGAGGTTAAAAGAAAAATCTTTGCTCCTAAAGCTTGAAAGGGGCAAGGAGAAAGAGTTGAAAGGTGATGCCCCTTCGAAGAAGGTTTGGAGTAAAGAGAGCCTATTTGCATCAAAATTGGACTTAAAAGAGGCTCCCTTGACTAATAAACTTTTCTAGCAAAGAGGCATCTCCTTCTTCCCCCAATATTCTTTCTGCTGAAAGCACTGCCATAGAAATTGAACTTGGGAACCTCCCCCTCAAGGGGTTCAACAACTTTTAAAGGAATTTGGTGATGTATTCCCTAGTGAAGTCCTAAACAGACTTCCTCCTCTTAAGGGTAAAGAACGCTAAATTGATCTGGTGCCTAGGGCTAGCCTTCCTAATAGGCCTGCCTATAGGACTAACCCCATGGAAACCAAAGAAATAGAATTCAAAGTTCAAAAGCTATTGGAAAAGGGTTGGGTTCAAAGGAGCCTCAGTCTTTGTGCTGTGCCAGTCTTGTTGGTGCCTAAGAAGAATGGACAATGAAGGATGAGTGTGGATTGTAGAGCAATCAACAACATCACCATCAAATATAGGCACCCAATCCCTAGACTTGATGACATGTTGGATGAACTGCATGGGGCTAACATTTTTTCCAAAATTGATCTTAGAAGTGGATATCACCAAATTAGGATTAATGAGGGTGATGAGTGGAAGACCATTTTTAAAACAAAATTTCGACTTTATGAGTGGTTAGTGAGGCCTTTTGGGCTCACAAATGTCCCTAGAACTTTCATGAGATTAATAAATCATGTCCTTAGGGATTGTTTAGGCAAGTTTTGTGTAGTATACTTTGATGACATACTAGTATATAGTAGGAGCCTAGATGATCACATATGACATCTTAGGCATGTTTTTTGCATTCTTAGGACTAACCACCTTTTTGGAACCTTGAAAAATGCACCTTTAGTGTTGAAAGTGTGGTCCTTTTAGGTTTTATAGTAAGTTCAAAAGGGGTCCATGTGGATCCTGAAAAAGTAAAAGTCATCCAAGAATGGCCCACCCCAACAAGTGTGACAGAGATCAAGAGCTATCATGGTCTCGTTAGTTTCTATAGGCATTTTGTGCCTAACTTCTCCACACTTGTCTCACCACTCAATGATTTGGTGAAGAAGGGAGTTCCTTGCCTTTGGGGTGAGAAGCAAGAAAAAGCTTTTTCACTTATTAAGGAAAAACTTACACATGCACCTATTTTGGTTCTTCCTGATTTTTCAAAAACTTTTGAGCTAGAATGTGATACATTTGGAATAGGTGTGGGAGTTGTCTTGTTGCAGGGTGGACATCCAGTGGCTTATTTTAGTGAAAAACTAAATGGTGCCACCCTCAACTACCCCACCTATGATAAATAGTTTTATTCCTTAATAAGGGCCCTTTAAACTTGGGAACATTACCTTGTTTCCAAGGAGTTTATCATTCATAGTGACCATGAGTCACTTAAATATTTGAAGGGTCAAGGCAAACTCAATAAAAGGCATGCTAATTGGGTAGAATTCCTTGAATCCTTTGCCTATATCATCAAATACAAGAAATGGAAACATAATGTAGTGGCAGATGCTTTATCCAGGAGACACAATATTTTGGCAACTTTAAGTTCCCATATCTTGGGCTTTGATGATCTTAGGGCCCAATATCCTTCTGACAAGGAATTTGGTCCCATCTTTGCTACCTCTGCATACAAAACCCATGATGGGTATTTCACTAGTGAAGGGTATTTGTTTAGGCATGGGAAGCTTTGCATACCCCAAGGATCTATGAGAAAACTTTTGCCAAAAGAAAGCCATGAAGGTGGGCTCATGGGGAATTTTGGAGTTTTTAAAACCTTGATGATTTTGAAAGAAAAATTCTTTTGGCCCCATATGAAAAGAGATGTCCGTAGACATTGTTCTAGATGCATAGCTTGTTTACAGGCTAAGTCTAAAATAATGCCTCATGAACTATACACACCTTTACCCACTCCTTCTACACCATGGGTAGATATTAGTATGGACTTTGTCCTTGGGCTTCCTAGAACCCAAAAGGGTGCAAATTCCATTTTTGTGGTAGTGGATCGTTTTAGTAAAATGGCCCATTTTATTTCCTGCCACAAAGTGGATGATGCTAGTAAAATCTCAAGACTTTTCTTTAAGGAGGTTGTCAGATTACATGGCTTACCCTCCACTATTGTGTCTGAGAGAAATGCTAAGTTCCTTAGCCACTTTTGGAGAACTTTACGGGCTAGGCTAGGAACTAAGCTTCAATTCTCTACCACTTGTCACCCTCAGACTGATGGGCAGACTGAAGTGGTCAATAGATCTTTATCCACAATGTTGAGGGCCCTTTTGAAAGGTAACCATAAGTCTTGGGATGAGTACCTTCCCCACATTGAGTTTGCATATAATAGGGTGGTCCATAGAACCACCAAGCATTCCCTTTTTGAGGTTGTTTATGGCTTTAACCCTCTTACTCCTTTGGATCTTATGCCTCTCACTAGTACTCACTCTCATAAGGATGGAGTTTCTAAGGCAGATTTTATTAAGAAATTACATGAGAGGGTTAAATCCAATATTGAACAGCAGGCAAAAGGGTATGAAATTCATAAAAACAAAGGGAGGAAGGAACTCATTTTTTACAAAAGGGATTTGGTTTGGCTACACCTTAGGAATGATCGATTTCCTACTAAGAGGAAGTCCAAACTTAGCCCTAGAGGAGATGGTCCCTTCCAAATCCTTGAGAGGTTTGCTAACAATGCATATAAGTTAGACCTCCTAGAGGATTATTAAGTCAGCTCTACCTTTAATGTGTGTGATCTTACTCCTTTTGTAGGTGTTGATGATGCTAAGGAAGAGGACGAGTTAGATTTGAGGTCAAATCCTTCTCAAGAGGGAGGGGATGGTGCAATCCTCCCTAGCAAGGGTCTTATCACAAGGGTCATGGCTAGAGGAGAGGAAGGAAGCCATGGCTAGAAGGATTGAGGAAGACATGGCTAGAGGGGATGGTGCAATCCTCCCTAGCAAGGGTCCCTCTTCTATAAAATAAGCACCTCCTGCGGGTTATGGATCGCCATTCCCCAAGACCAACGTCGTTCTTCCTGAATACAGAATCTTGGCCACTCTTCGGTTAAGTACGCGGATGTAAGGCTGTGGTCTACCAAGCGACAATCTGAGTACAACTCATTGGCTTTGCCGAAGTGGTTACTATTAGGGTGTGGAGCGCCTGACATCCCATGGACCTTATGATTTTCTTGAGGCGTCCTTGTGTTGCCTACCTTTTCAAGGTATCATGTCGATTGTGCTATGATTCCGTTTGAACCTCTTCATTGGGATCCAGGAGGAACTAAAATATTTTCACGTGTTCCAATTTGGCTAAATAAATATGTGCGAAGCCTTTGCGGTACATGTTCGGATATGATTTTGTTAGATAGAGTGCATGCGGTGAATGTGGGTTGATTTTATATTCTCACCAAGTTCCCTTAAATTAAATCAGTTGCCATGAATGACCATTGCCCGTTGAGTATAGTCATAAATGGATGCTACCTGGTTTATCCTGCCAGTAGTCATATGCTTGTCTCAAAGATTAAGCCATGCATGTGTAAGTATGAACTAATTCAGACGATGAAATCGTAAATGGCTCATTAAATCAGTTATAATTTGTTTGATGGTATTTACCACTCGGATAACTGTAGTAATTCTAGAGCTAATACGTGCAACAAACCCCGACTTCTAGAAGGGATGCATTTATTAGATAAAAGGTCAACGCAGGCTCTGCCTGTTGCTTTGATGATACATGATAACTTGTCGAATCGCACGACCTTTGTGTCGGTGACGCATCATTCAAATTTCTGCCCTATCAACTTTCGATGGTAGGATAGTGGCCTACCATGGTGGTAACGGGTGACAGAGAATTAGGGTTCAATTCTGGAAAGGGAGCCTGAGAAAAAACTGCCACATCCAAGGACGGTAGTAGGCGCGCAAATTACCTATTCCTGACACGGGGAGGTAGTGACAATAAATAACAATACCAAGCTCATTGATTCTGGTAATTGGAATGAGTACAATCTAAATCTGTTAACAAGGACCCATTGGAGGCCAAGTCTGGTGCCAATAGTCGCGGTAATTCCAGCTCCAATAGCATATATTTAAGTTATTGTAGTTAAAAAGCTTGTAGTTGGACCTTGGGTTCGGTCAATCAGTTCGCCTCTGGTGTGCCTCCGGTGCTGTTACTTTGAAGAAATTAGAGTGCTCAAAGCAAGCCTACGCTCTGGATACATTAGCATGAGATAACACCACAGGATTCTGATCCTATTGTGTTGGCCTTCGGGATTGGAGTAATGATTAATAGGGACAGTCGGGGGCATTCGTATTTCATAGTCAGAGGTGAAATTCTTGGATTTATGAAAGATGAACAAATGCGAAAGCATTTGCCAAGGATGTTTTCATTAATCAAGAACGAAAGTTAAGGGCTCGAAGAGGATCAGATACCGTTCTAGTCTCAACCGTAAACGATGCCGACCAAGGATCAGGGGATGTTGCTTTTAGGACTCTGCTAGCACCTTATGAGAAATCAAAGTCTTTAGGTTCTCGGGGGGGTATGGTCGCAAGGCTGAAACTTAAAGGAATTGAGGGAAGGCCACCACCAGGAGTGGAACCTGTGGCTTAATTTGACTCAACACGGGGAAACTTACCAGATTCAAACATAGTAAGGACTGACAAATTGAGAGCTCTTTCTTGATTCTACGGGTGGTGGTGCATGGCTATTTTTAGTTGGTGGAGCAATTTGTCTGGTTAATTCCATTAACGAACAAGACCTCAGCCTGCTAAATAGCTATGTGAAGGTAACCTTCCACGACTATAGTTGTAAAGAGGACAGATATAGATTTGAACTAAGGCTCTTATGGGAAGTAAGAAGGTCAAAGAAGAGAAAAACTAGAATAAAATTTGAATTGAGAGAGAAAATGTAAAGAAAGTATAGTTTAAAAAAGCAAGTTTTCATTTCATTTTCTCTTCAACCAATTCCAAATAAAAGAAAATGCATCTTTATCCATGTTTTCCTTCCTCCCTACTTTCTTTCCTTTCTTCCATATACACCATTAGTTAATAACTTACACCTTATTCATGACAAACATCAAAGTAATATGCTATATTTTTAGGATCATGTAGGACACCAAGCTTATGAAAGATTCAAATTTCATTGGACAATAACCAACAATCAAAACAATGATTTGGAGGAACAACTATATGAGGTAGGTATGCATAAGTCTTCAGTATCAGTTTTTATATTCATCATATAACATTCACATGTACAAATTCATAACAAGAAATATTTGAGAGTAGGGTTAACATATTTGAAAAGTATGCCCAACTCATAGTCTAATCCAGATAGACACAATGTAAACCAGTTCAGAGAAAGAGCAAAGAGAAAACAAAGAAAAACCTAACAAAATTGTGGTTCATGATTGTTAATATTATATTGCTATTGTTGAATGTAGGAGGACGTTTAAGATGGAAGTTGATAATAGAGAAAATAAAAAACAGTATAGATGGAATCTAGAGAATTTCTTACTCTGTAATTCCACTACGGCTCAATCATAACATGGATCGGAACTCACAAAGGCAGAGACAACAACAATGCAACACAAATCACAAAATCTGGAATTGCAAGATCTGAAAACTCTATCTAAAACCGTAAAGTGAGGTTGCCAGAGATAAGTTGCAAGGAAGAGATCATAAAAATCACAAGGAAAAGCTGCAAATCAAAACCGTGAAGTGAGATCGCAGTGAGAAAACTATGATTGCAAAGAAAAAATCGTGAATCAAAGTAGCAAAGAACCAATCAGAACTCTAGGTAAAGGAAAATGAGATTTGAGATTGCAACTAAGTGCAATAATGCAATTACAGCAGGGATAAATCACAGCAGCATAAAAAAATGCTAGGATTTGAACCCTACTCATAATACCATAATAGAAAGAGAAAATGCAGAATAAAAATAGAGAAATGTGTTTCTGAGAAGTCCATTTCTCTGTTTTTAATGCCCACATTCGATGGGTATGCTAATGTGATTTGTGTTGGCAGAGACGCTTAAAGAAAACAACTAGAATGTACTAATGGAGAAGGAGAAGTACAACAAAAATATGCATCAAACAGTAAATTTGCTAATTTAAGTAGACAGGCAGAAACAAAGGATCAAGTAGCAAGAAAGGTAAGAGAAAGATAATGTTATCAGTTCCATACCCAATTAAATAGGCAAGCCTCATGAACTGCCAAGATATATAAAATTCAGAAAACAATGGTATGGCTCATAATATCAATGTGACATAATCAACATTACAGAAAAATGAAGAGGAAAAAGAGGTCACTGATTCAACTCCATTTCCAAATGGTACATATTCAGTCTATTCACCAACTTCATGAGAATCCTACCTTAACTCCAGCTAGAGAATATAGGTCCCAGAAGACGAAAGAACTCTTTTTCTATGTCAGGCGCCACTTGTCCATTATTATAATTAGAAGTGGTTGTTTCCACTAAAGCCAAGCAAGCGGTTGTTACCCAGACCTCACCCATACAAAAAGGCAGAATATGCTGGCTGAGAAGAAAAACCATATTGAAATCAAAATGGCAGAAATAAAAAAACTATACGACTCAAACTCAAATGTAATAATATAGAGTAATATATACACTTGTGAAGAGAGCATAGAACAACAGAAAATCAAATACCTCACGCAATGCCAAGGATTTTGCGAAGCTTATAATGAATGAATAGGCTGCATATAGCCTCGTGATGCAGCATCGATGGGATGATTTAGCTTGAATAACAGCTGCAAAATGACAGTAAAGTAGTAATGCATAGAAAGTTAAATTAGATATTCCTTTAAAAGGATGGCTCCATGCAATAATAGTGGTTGAACCCAAAATGTTAATGAGAATGAATAGGCTGCATATAGCCTCGTGATGCAGCATCAATGGGATGATTTAGCTTGAATAACAGCTGCAAAATGACAGTAAAGTAGTAACGCATAGAAAGTTAAATTAGATATTCCTTTAAAAGGATGGCTCCATGCAATAATAGTGGTTGAACCCAAAATGTTAATGAGAATGAATAGGCTGCATATAGCCTCGTGATGCAGCATCAATGGGATGATTTAGCTTGAATAACAGCTGCAAAATGACAGTAAAGTAGTAACGCATAGAAAGTTAAATTAGATATTCCTTTAAAAGGATGGCTCCATGCAATAATAGTGGTTGAACCCAAAATGTTAATGAGAATGAATAGGCTGCATATAGCCTCGTGATGCAGCATCAATGGGATGATTTAGCTTGAATAACAGCTGCAAAATGACAGTAAAGTAGTAACGCATAGAAAGTTAAATTACATATTCCTTTAAAAGGATGGCTCCATGCAATAATAGTGGTTGAACCCAAAATGTTAATGAGAATGAATAGGCTGCATATAGCCTCGTGATGCAGCATCAATGGGATGATTTAGCTTGAATAACAGCTGCAAAATGACAGTAAAGTAGTAACGCATAGAAAGTTAAATTACATATTCCTTTAAAAGGATGGCTCCATGCAATAATAGTGGTTGAACCCAAAATGTTAATGAGAACACAGATACCTGTCAAAAATGATCAAGACATTAGAATTTTCAAAGTAAAACATCGCTAAATCGGTGACTACGGCCAAATAGATAAAACTTTAGAATTTTTGTTGCAAGAAAAAACTCTTATTATATATTAATGAATTTTTTCTTCTATTTCTCACCCAATATCTCTCATACAGCCAACATGAGAGCACAATTTTGATATGCTCCTCTAGAATTAAAAAAAAATGCATACTTTAGTATGTGTGACAGTGTGAGGTATTTTGCTCCATCCACAAATGCTCTGGTATTTAATTAATAAAGTCTATTGACAAAAAAAACACCTCAATTGGACTTGTCATTCTTTGAACTCAAAAACTCTTCAACTCCATTCTTCCTTGGTGGTACCAAAGCCACAATCTTAGAAATCACTAAGCCCCTATGACTGGATTTTGTATTCAAACAGCATACCAAGACAACACATGGCATGCTGAAATTCAATTTGTTATTTGTTATACCAACACTAACCCCAAGAAAAACTTCTATTACTATCAAACCCAACGGGAGTCAAGACAGTGAATTCCCATAAATGAGTGTGGAGAGCAATCAGAGGTTATAATAACCCAATAATCATGAAAGAATAACTCAAATATGTATATTTTAAAATGAATGAACCTTTCAAATAGGCAGAGAAAGAATGTTGAAAAGGAAATAAGAATTACCAGATTTGGTTAAAAACGTGGGAGCAATAAAATGAATATAGTTGGAAGACGTCCAAGGTAACACTTTTATAAGCATTTAAAATTCGACATAATCAAGAAAGTTGAACATGTATGAAAGAAAATGGGACCAAAATTCAATCCATATTAAAAACTTGTGCAATGCATAGGATACTAGCTAGTAAAATGATGCAGTTAAATTTCTCACTTACACAAAACATGAGGTTGTCATGATTTAATTGATAGATAAAATATTCTAGACACATACGTAGAATGTGATATAAGCGGTGTTTTAAAAACATAATTGTTCGTTTGACCTCATCAAGATGGCGGGTAATTAGATCAATGATAAAACTGGTGAATCAAAGATTGAATCACACAAATTGATATAGATATAAAATAAAAACTATATATATATATATCATACATATAACTTACATATTTTTTATTTATAATATACATACTTATTTTATATATATACATATTTGTAATATGCATATTAATTATTTATAACGTATATTTCTAACATACATACATATATATATATATATATATATATAATATACATATTTGTACCATACATATTTAAATATACAATATATAAATACATGTATATAATATACATATTTTTGTAATATACAATTTATATATACATATTTATAATATACAATATATAAATACATGTACATAATATACATACTTTGTAATATACATATTTATATAGAGAGATAATATACATATTTTTGTAATATACAATTTATATATACATGTTTGTAATATACAATATATAAATACATGTATATAATATACATATTTTGTAATATACATATTTATATAGAGAGAGATAATATACATATTTTTGTAATATACAATTGATATATACATATTTGTAATATACAATATATAAATATATATATATATATAATATACATATTTTGTAATATACATATTTATATAAATACATGTATATAATATACATATTTTGTAATATACATATTTATATAGAGAGAGATAATATACATATTTTTGTAATATACAATTGATATATACATATTTGTAATATACAATATATAAATATATATATATATATATATATAATATACATATGTTGTAATATACATATTTATATATATTGAGAGAGAGATAATATACATATTACAATTTATATATACATAGTTGTAATATACAATATATAAATATATGTATATATAATATACATATTTTGTAATATACATATTTATATAGAGAGAGATAATATACATATTTTTGCAATATTCAATTTATATATACATATTTGTAATATACCATATATAAATATATATATATATATATATATATAATATACATATTTTGTAATATACATATTTATATATATTGAGAGAGAGATAATATAAATATTTTTGTAATATACATATTTATATTTATAATACATATTTTTAATACAATTTGAGCATTTAATACTTATATTAGGCTCTCTTTTGATAAACTTCTTCCTAAGCAAGAAGAAGAAAAAATGAGTTCAATTTCTCTCTAAGCTAAAATCAACTTGCTTATTGTAATCCTCCAACAATGAACGATAGTCTCCTGCTTAAATTTAGATAAACTAAGCACAGGTAGACAAATGCGTTTAAATAGAACATTCTTTAGTAAATATTCTAAAAATGAAGTTGCTATATTATAATTCCGATAGAGATGTGACATGAAAATTAGGCAAAGTTATACGGTGACACAGAATATAGTTATTTCCTCTTTACTATTATTAATTAAAAATAAAAAAAAATAGTATGAATTTCATTAAAACGAAAGGTGTATGAGAATGAACGGTGAGGAGGAGGCAAGACAGAGCTTTGATTGGTACTTGTAGGTACAAATTAGAAAAGATAGTAGATAGTAGGGTGGATGGAAGTATAGGCAGTACTTAGTATAGTTCAGTATATGAATGAGAAGATTCAAGATTAGATTGCATGTGTGTCTCTCACTTTTAGTTTTTCAAAGAACCAATTTTTAATCTTTTAATTATTTTCTTTAAAAATTTTATATGTAAACATGTTTTTCAGTTCATATACAAAACTTAATGCTCAACAAAACTAGTTCAATTAACTCATATGGCGAAATCACACACCCAATAAGAAATCAAAAGTTTAATTGGAAAATTACCATTCATATTTAGACTTGTCATTCTTTGAACTCAAAGACTCTTCAACTCCGTTCTTCCTTGGTGGTACCGAAGCCACAAAATTGGAAATCACTGAGCCCCCTATGAATGGATTTTGTATTAAAACAGCATACCAAGACAACACATGGCGCCATCATTAATCCTTATAAAGAATCATAACATAAAAAGTGCTACAGAAAACATGAGTAGAGAAAAACATACCCAAATTTGACAAATCAAATACCTCAGAGTTTTGAAGGAGAACGTTGTTATTCTCATTCTCTTTCTCACTACTCCAACAAGTTTTTAAGTTTACAGTCACACACGCAAACAAGAAATTTTACCAAATGCACTCCAATTATAAATAACTCACCAACCCATAAAAGAACAATAAATGTATATAGTAAAAGTGGAAATAATATTGTATAGCCAACATTGTTGTCATTGCATGAAATAAGTATACACCAAATCTTTAAAAATAGAGCAAAATAGATGATCTTAAGAAGTAACAAAAATGCTGCATGCTGAAATCCAATTTTTATTTGTTATACAAAACTAACCCCAAGAAAAACACCTATTACTATCAAACCAACGGGAGCCAAGACAGTGAATTCCCATAAATGAGGGAGGAGAGCAATCAGAGGTTATAATAACCCAATAATCATGAAAGAATATCTCAAATATGTATATTTTAAAATGAATGAATCTTTCAAATAATTGATTAGAGAATAAGCAGAGAAAGAATGTTGAAAAGGAAATAAGAATTACCAGATTTGGTTAAAAACGTGGGAGCAATAAAATGAATATAGTTGGATGACATCCAAGGTACCACTTTTATAAACAGTTAAAATTCGACATAACCAAGAAAGTTGACATGTATGAAAGAAAATGGGACCAAAATTCAATCCATATTAAAATCTTTGCAATGCATACGATACTAGCTAGTAAAATGATGCAGTTAAATTTCTCACTTATACAAAACATGAGGTTGTCATGATTTAATTGAAAGATAAAATATTCTAGACACATATGTAGAGTGTGATATAAGCAGTGTTTTAAAAACATGATTGTTCGTTTGACCTCATCAAGATAGCGGGTAACTAGATCAATGATAAAACTGGTGAATCATAGATGGAGTCACACAAATCGATATACATATAAAATAAAAACTATATATATATAACATACATATAACTTACATATTTTTTATTTATAATATACATACTTATTATATATATATATATATATATACATATTTGTAATATACATATTTATATATACAGAGAGAAAGATAATATACATATTTTTGTAATATACAATTTATATATACATATTTATAATATACAACATATAAATACATGTATATAATATACATATTTTGTAATATACATATTTATATAGAGAGAGATAATATACATATTTTTGTAATATACAATTTATATATACATATTTGCAATATACAATATATAAATACATGTATATATAATATACATATTTTGTAATATACATATTTATATATATAGAGAGAGAAAGATAATATACATATTTTTGTAATATACAATTTATATATACATATTTGTAATATACAATATATAAATATATGTATATATAATATACATATTTTGTAATATACATATTTATATATAGAGAGAGATAATATACATATTTTTGCAATATACAATTTATATATACATATTTGTAATATACAATATATAAATACATGTATATATAATATACATATTTTGTAATATACATATTTATATATATTGAGAGAGAGATAATATACATATTTTTGTAATATACATATTTATATTTATAATGCATATTTTTAATACAATTTGAGCATTTAATCCTTATATTAGGCTCTCTTTTGATAAACTTCTTCCTAAGCAAGAAGAAGAAAAAGAAAAAATGAGTTCAATTTCTCTCTAAGCTAAAATTAACTTACTTATAGTAATCCTCCAATAATGAAAGATAGTTTCCTGCTTAAATTTAGATAAATTCATCACATGTAGACAAATGACTTTAAATAGAACATTATTTAGTAAATATTCTAAAAATGAAGTTGCTATATTATAATTCCGATAGAGATGTGACATGAAAATTGGGAAAAGTTATACGGTGACACAGAATATAATTATTTCCTCTTTACTATTATTAATTAAAAATAAAAAAAATAGTATGAATTTCATTGAAAGGAAAGGTGTATGAGAATGAACACTGAGAAGGACGCAGGACTCGTAGTTACAAGTTAGAAAAGATAGTAGATAGTAGGGTGGATGGAAGTATAAGCAGTGCTTAGTAGAGTTCCGTATATGAATGAGAAGATTCAAGATTATGATTGCACGTGTGTCTCTCTATTTTAGTTTTTCAGAGAACCAATTTTTTATCTTTCAATGATTTTATTTAAAAATTTTATATGTAAACATGTTTTTCAGTTCATATACAAAACTTAATGCTCAACAAAACTAGTTCAATTAACTCATACGGCCAAATCAAGCACCCGATCAGAAATCAAAAGTTGAAGTGGAAAATTTCCATTCATATTTAGACTTGTCATTCTTTGAACTCAAAAACTCTTCAACTCCGTTCTTCGTTGGTGGCACCGAAGCCACAATCTTGGAAATCACTGAGCCCCTATGAATGGATTTTGTATTCCAATAGCATACCAAGACACCCTATTTCACTCAATCAAAACTTTCTAAATACAACTTCTATACATAAACTATGTAAGCACAATTAGTTCCATGTTGATATAAATTTATAAATGTGGTAATAAATTTGACAAAAAAAAACTTTTGGAATCAAGACATTGATCAATAGGCCTAGTCGCCTAGTACAATTTCTACATTTGGTTATTTTAAACATATGATACGACAAACTGCCAAAGAGTAATTACTATACTAAAAACAAGATAAGTGAAGAAAGATAAGAATATGTACTGACAGTTTTTCCATCATATGGTTTTACTTGGTCCCATTGGTAACGATCAGCTTGATATAAAAGAAGAAATAAAAAGTCAAACATTTGTCAATAATAAAGAAATATAAAAACTGTCTGTAGTTTTTTTTTTTTTTCAACATATATGTAGACTGTAGAGCAGAGTCAGATACCCTTTCCAATTTGTAGATGCGACCTTTCCTTACAATCAACCTTACAACTTTGTAATAGGAATCACGAGTAGGGAATTGCAACAACCTGATGATACACAACTTCAATTAAAATTATATCTTCAGGTATACAATAGTCTAAGATGAGGAGCTTTAGACAAATACAATGATAATCCACTTTCAAGATGTTAACTAAGCTAGATTACAAGGTAAGAGTCATGTCAAGGAACCAAGGTTATAACGGAATGCTGATGTGGCAATTGCAGAAGAAAAAGAGAGGGTTCATTGAAAAAAAAAACGAAGGTACAGAGAAGGAAAGAGTTTGGCAATAGTTGGACAAAGCAATGGAAGGCTAGCAGACCCTCAAAAAGCTACTTTCCACTTTCCCATATTATGACTCTACCACAACAAATTGGGATTATAATGCCTCTTTTCCCATATACATGGATTCCTATCACAGGAAGAGTACAAAAAAATTTAACATCCCATATGTATGAAAGCCACCTTAATTGTGGTCACCTATAGCCTGCCTTAATGACAGCCTCAAAGTGGAGTTTAGTCTCTTATAGACTAGAGATAGGACTTAAATAGAGGTTATATATCTTGGGTAGTCCTAAGTTTACAAAATGATTTTTAGGAGTTGAGTTAGGCTCTAAGTTGAAATTCTAAGACCATAACATGTAACAAAACAGTATATACTGAAATTGACCCATGTATAACCGATGAAATAAGTTATAAATAGATTCATCCTTTGTTGATTCAAACACATGATTTCAGTTCATTATACCTCTATTTTTCTTTTACTTCAACGTCGTAATTGGTATCTAGAGCATAATAGAAGTTTTCTTCTTAAACTATTCATCTAGCAACTCCCGCAATCAAAATATATTCTTTATAATTGAATTAGCTGTGTTTTTCTCTCAATGTTGTTTGTGTGATTGTTATTTGTGACTGTGATTTGAAGGCTATCTGATAATAATAATAACAACAATAATTACTACTAATGCTATACTATCACCTTCCATAACAAGTATAAAGTTTAATATTAAAATTTTTATATTGACAACGCATTTAAATTAAATTCATATTAAAAATAATACTCTTACTCTTGATCGGAGATGCATTTCTTTAAGTCAAAATGTAATCCACATAAAAAACTACCCAAAAAGGGTTTTCACCATGTTATATGTTTCTCCAGATGTTTCCATCAAACAACAAAGATAAAATACTTCCCAGCTCCTACAAAATCAACAATAACATGGGTAAAGTAAAGGAGAAAGTTATAGCACAACAATGAAATACAGAAGCTCCAAAGTTTGTATAAATAAACAACTAACATTTAAGAATCTTGTTGGCAACTTTTCATAATTATCACTTCACATCTAATTAATTGTGCTTATGCAAACAAACTACATAAAGTTGTCATAACAAAATCATAGCAATAGAAAAAATACCTACAAGTGGCTGAATCGTTAACGACCTTATGGTTAAAGATGTTTGCATTTTTTCCCTAGCAATTTAGACTTGACCAGAGAGTGGTGGTCCACCTTGTTTATGGACGATGCTAGCAAGAACAATGATACACACAATTAATTAGATGTGTGGAGAGCAACCAGTGTGGAGAGCAATCAGAGGTTATAATAACCCAAAAATCATGAAAGAACAACTCAAATATGTATATAATGAATCTGGAAAATAATTGAATAGAGAATAAGCAAAGAAAGAATGTTGAATAGGAAAAAAGAATTACGAGATTCGGTTAAAAACGTGGGAGCAAAAAAATGAATATAGTTGGATGACATCCAAGGTAACATTTCTTTCTCTTTAATTAGCTACTTCCTATCTATAATTGTCTCGCCTTCGCTCTGGAGTTCGGACAAATGCGGATGAACCCTAAGAGAAGAGTTTTGGTGAATCGGTGCGAACTGTGAACAAATTGATACAACAACAAGAATCCTAAGAAACGATAATATCAAATACATGCAACTCATAACAGCAGATCAAAGAAGTGCGGTGGTGGTCCGGTGGACATAGGTGCGATGTGGAGAAGGTGGTGCGAACACGGGAAATGTGAAGAAAGTGAGTCCAGGAGCGATGAAGGACAAATACGGATGAACCCTAAGAGAGGAGTCTTGGTGAATCAGTGAGCAGAAGTGTGAACTATGAACAAATTGATACAACAACAAGAACCCTAAGAAACGACAATATCAAATACACGCAACTAAAAACGGCGTACCAAAGAAGTGCGCGCAGCGCGGCGCGGTGAGCGCGACGCGGCGCGGTACGGTGAGCGCGACGCGGCGCGGTGCGGTGCACGCGGTGCGTTGCGAACACCTGAAATGTGAAGAAAGTGACGGCGTACCAAAGAAGTGCGCGCGGCGCGGTGCGGGGAAGGTGGCGTGAATGCGTGAAATGTGAAGAAAGCGGGTGCAGGAAGTGTTGTGGTGCGAACACGATTGTGAAGACGCTTAACAGAAAGAAAGAATTAGTTTAAATTTAAAAAAAAAATAAAAAAAAAAAAGAAGAAGAAGAAAGAAAGATAGGAACACCTTAACAGAAAGAAAGAATTAGTTTAAATTTAAAAAAAAAATAAGAACACGGTTGCTTAACAGAAAGAAATTGTTTAAATTTTGAAATAAAAACAAGATAGTATAGAATTTATAATCACACTAAAAAATTAGGAATTTATTACTATAAAATCATTATTACATAATTAAGATAATTTGTTGTTTATGTTTAAATTGTGATTTTAACAATTATATAAATATTTATTATAATTCTCATGTAGATTATATTTATAAAGAATATAGTTGAGATGTAGATATAATGTAGAATTTACTTGAGATGATAAAATAATGAAAGAAAAATAAAAATAACATAATATATTAAATTTTGTTAGATAAAATTAAAATATTAAATTATTAGGAATTTAAATGATAAAAATAATTAAGATATTATTGCTTTTAAAATAATAGTAAGATAACATAAGAAAAATTTTTATCCCATTAAATTTGAATAAGAAAACTAGTCTTTTATAGAGAACAATTTTAATGAGAGAGAAGGAAACTATTTTTTTAAAATCATTCATATTGGGTAAATTATATTAGAATATATTCAATGAGATATTATTAACTAAGGATATTTTTGTAATTTTTTGTGATATGCTAAATTTGTATTACACATTGTACGGTGAATTAGTGTTTTTCATTTTGCTTATGTCATAACGAAATTAAAACTACAAAATGTACATCATGAGATATGTTTAATATATATATATATATATATATATATATATATATTTATTACATTACTTTCGTCTTATATATCCAATCTGGTCGAATAATATCATAGTTTCTAATGTTCTATTTTGGTGAGTATTTTAATTTATGATATTGTTAGCTAATTATATTTAATTTTTTGTATAAATATTTCAATAAAAATTATAAAATGATTACATTAAATTATAGAAATTAATTGTTGAACATAACTTTATCTCCTGGAGAATAATATTTGTAGTCTCTATACTAACTAAAAATATTTTAGTTTATGATATTATTAAATAGTTATATATAATTTATGATATTGTTAGCTAATTATATTTAATTTTTTGTATAAATATTTCAATAAAAATTATAAAATGATTACATTAAATTATAGAAATTAATTGTTGAACATAACTTTATCTCCTGGAGATAATATTTGTAGTCTCTATACTAACTAAAAATATTTTAGTTTATGATATTATTAAATAGTTATATATAAACTATTTTTAGTAAAAAAATTTTAATAAAAATAAATCATAAAGTATTAAATAATCATATTTAAACAGAATTTGGTTTTCCATAAATAATGTTTTTGTATTATAATAATTAAAATATTTAGCAATATAATATTATTAAATATTTTTATATAAATTTTTATTATAAATAGTTGAAAATAAAATTATAAATTAATATAAAAATTCATAGTCTTGAGTAAATTATTGTCTTGAGCAAGATTTATTTTTCATAAACCATTACATTACATTACGTCTTATATATCCAATCTGGTCGAATAATATCATAGTTTCTAATGTTCTATTTTGGCCTAGATTATTTTAATTTATGATATTGTTGGCTAATTATATTTAATTTTTTGTATAAATATTTCAATAAAAATTATAAAATGATTACATTAAATTATAGAAATTAATTTTTGAACATAACTTTATCTCCTGGAGATAATATTTGTAGTCTCTATACTAACTAAAAATGTTTTAGTTTATGATATTATTAAATAGTTATATATAAACTATTTTTAGTAAAAAAAATTTAATAAAAATAAATTATAAAGTATTAAAAAATCATATTTAAACAAAATTTGGTTTTCCATAAATAATGTTTTTGTATTATAATAATTAAAATATTTAGCATTATAATATTATTAAATATTTTTATTTAAATTTTTATTATAAATAGTTGAAAAATAAAATTATAAATTAATATAAAAATTCATAGTCTTGAGTAAATTATTGTCTTGAGCAAGATTTTCTCCCAAACATCAAAAGTAAAAAAAATGGAATTCTCCATATTAGCAAAAAATGCATTTCGAATGCCAAACATCCTACCATATGTAATTGGGATACATTACCGTATTAGCAAAAAATGGAATTCTCCGTATTAGCAAAAGATGGAATACATTACGTTGAAATTGGGAAAAGGTTACGGTTGTAATCCATTTTGACATCCTCTAGAGTCAAATTGCAACGATATCTGTTTTCAGTACATGCTTTCGAATGCCAAACATCGTACCATATGTAGGACCTAAAGAAAGAGAGGAAAATAGTCATTACCTTGGATGTAAATTGGGATAAATTACCGTATTAGCAAAAAATGGAATTCTCTGTATTAGCAAAAGATGGAATACATTACGTTGAAATTGGGAAAAGGTTACGGTTGTAATCCATTTTGACATCCTCTAGAGTCAAATTGCAACGATATCTGTTTTCAGTACATGCTTTCGAATGCCAAACATCCTACCAAATGTAGGACCTAAAGAAAGAGAGGAAAATAGTCATTACCTTGGATGTAAATTGGGATATATTACCGTATTAGCAAAAAATGGAATTCTCCGTATTAGCAAAAGATGGAATACATTACGTTAAAATTGGTAAAAGGTTACGGTTGTAATCCATTTTGACATCCTCTAGAGTCAAATTGCAACGATATCTGTTTTCCGTACATGCTTTCGAATGCCAAACATCCTACCATATGTAGGACCTAAAGAAAGAGAGGAAAATAGTCATTACCTTGGATGTAAATTACTCAAACTGATAAAAGAACTGTGAAGAGTTAAAAGGCATTATTTAAATTACATAGCTAGCAACGAATGAGTTAGACTAGTCAATTAACATTTAACACCTTATTTTCAATGCCCAAATGAATACTAGATGGTCAAATGTAAGAAGGCATATACTCTGCCACTTGCATCAATGATATATACTGTATGCCTGCAGCCAAAATCCTGTAACTTTTTATATGTTATTAGTTTCAAATTCTCAAACAAGTAACTATTTTGGCATTTAATTTTTAGCAATATACATAAATATTGATACACACATCAACCAGCTAGTGCGCTGCCACTTGGTATTGGATCTTTTGTAAATGAATCATTTGCCCTTACTACTTCTATCTACCTATGTCTTAATTTAAATAAAAAAGCTATTTTCCATGGTCAAGCCTAGTATGAGGATTAAGCAAAAACTTAAAACACCAACAATGACGATGATATGAAAGAGGAGAATGTTAACTGGCATCTTAATTATTAGAAAAATATACAGCAACTTATTTGAAATTAAAAAATAGAGAGAAAGGGATGTGCTACACCTCTTTCTCATTCTCTTATCTCCTTTCCTCCTTTTAAAGCTTACCATGAGCCTTGCCTAGGACCCAAATAAACTTTATACAAATACATACATGGTGATTAGAAGCTTACAAGATGATCAAACACTGCATTCCTCATTTGCAAAAAAATAAAAATCATCGTTTTTACTTAAAAATGAAAAACTTGTCCATCTTTTTCTTTCCCCCCCCCAAAATCCTCCATCCTAACATACTGTCTTTGGGAACAAGGAAGAGACAGATTTTTCATTTCTAATAAACAGTCTCTAATAATTTTTTTTTAAACTAAAGGAATAAAATAACAGATTGACATATACATAATATGCGAATCTTTTGTTTAGTTGATAAACATTATAGATCTCTCCTTCTCTCTTAATTTAAAAATAAAATATCCCCCTCTTTTGTCCTCCAAAACCAATAGGTAAACATATATACTTAATAAGTTCATTTTTTGTTATTTTTTCAAACATTATATAACTCTTAATATAAAAATTGTGTCTTGAATATGCAATTGTATTAGATACAATGACAAAATTTTGCCGCCCATAAAAGTTTTATCTGGCTCATGCAAGAATCTCTTCCATAAAAATAAAAAAAAAATAAAAAGCCCCTACTCCATCTCCTCCAAAACCCCACTCCCAAACATATATCCTAAACCCTAAAGGTATTGGTTTCCTCATAGAAACAAGGAATCTCATCCTCCAAATCATAATAATAACAGTTTTTTTTATAGGCAAATTTTAATTGTTAATATGTTAGTTTTGTTGGTGGAGGGACTTGAACTCACAAACTCTCCCTCTCTCTTCTCCCCACTGACTCCACATGTGGAGTTTTCCACCAAACCAACCTTATAACCCCTAATAATAATAATAGATTAATCTCTTATAGTAGTAGTAAAACAATTGATATTGATGTTTCATAAAGCTAAGGCAACTTCAAGACCATCAGAAATGGGGATTGAAATAAGTGCATCAAAAGGGTGTTACCTGAATGATCAATGCCAAAGAATGGAGGACCTGCGCTTGAATTCATAGGTGGCTGTTCTGTCTCAGTGGAGAAACACCTCACTGAGAGGCCATGACTTCTCTGAACAAGTGCACAAACACTAGTGGTGCACTTGGATCTCAATGCAGCCCTAACAACACCACTCATCTTCCACAACACACCTGCTATTTCCAAACAAAAAAAAATACAAACAAATCATAACAACATAGACAGGGTCATAGACACAACTCTATTCATTTTGAAATTTTGTTTTTTTTGTCAGTGGTTAGTTTGTTAATTTGAACTCTCATTCTCACCTTCTCCTTTACTCTCTATTCATTATTACATAAGCATAAAAGAAAAAAATACAAAAAAAATCATAACAACATAAACAGGGTCATAGAAACCAATCTATTCATTTTGAAGTTTGGATTTTGGTGTTAGTTGTTAGTTTGTTAATTTCACCTCTCATTCTCACATCTCCCTTTTCCCTAGCTTTACTCTCTACTCATTGTGTACATTACATAAACATAAAAGAAAAAAGGGGGCGGGGTGTTTATGAGTGGAAACACAGTTTGGAGAATCTCTGAAAACAAAAACGAAAATGGGTAGAGAAAAAGATGATTTTTTGCAGAGTTACCTGGATTCTTCTAGTTTGGTCGTGTTAGAGAAGAATGAAGAAGCAGGCACAAACGCAAGTTGAGGGAAGTGGCGTCAGTGGGCTATTGGCCTTTTTATCTACGTGCGTTAGGCCCATCACTTCCAAAAGACCCACTCACAGTGCCTTTTCTTTTTTTAATTACATGCAAAGTTTTCCTCCTTTTATTTTCATGATTTCTTCCTAATTTTTAAAAATTTCAAAAATAGTCTTAACTACGAAACCAAAAATTTTGTTACTCTAAAACTTTTTTTACAAGTCTGGATAGGTTAATCTGGATCTGTAATTACAAATTTTTTTACAAGTTCGGATCAACCCATTGCAAAATTGTTTACACGTCTGAATGGGCTTGTCCGAACTTGTAAAAAACTTTGCAAAAATAAATGAATTTGAGAATAACATGATGCTCCAAATAAAAGTTTTGGTCGTTTATACCAGAGTAACAACACAAATGGTCAATGGAACCTTATGATGGGGGGTTAATGAATTTTGCTAGACCAAAATCTGCACTTTTTAAGATGTCATTATTGTCAATGAGAAGATTTGAGCTCTTTATGCTGCGGTGGAGGACACCATGACTATGGCAATGATCCAATCCACTAAGAAGTTGTTGCATGTAGCATTTAACCTGATATATAAGAAAGAATCATCACTTAAAATTTTAGACATCTAAGCATAGTTGAGAGCAAGGACAGTTATTTAAAAAAGAATTCAAATAGTAATAAGAAATGTGAATGATCAATTATACCAAAAGCATAAGCTATTAGGTAAAGGCTCATTATTGGTTTTATAACATTTCTAGTATGCTTGAATTAAGGATAATGCAGAAGCTCAATTTTAATATGTATGGCAATTGAATTTTTCAGTTTAGAAGAATCTGCCAATCTGGGCACCGAAGATTAAACTCCTAGTAACTTAGTTAAGAAAGTTTTTATACCATGTCAATGACCAATTATCCCTAAAGCTCAAGTTGTTATGTGAAGGTCCATGAGTGGTTTTATATGTTTTAATAAGAAAAAACTTGACTCCATGGAAAATAGAAAAATGCAAGAATAAAAAGATATCATAACTACCTGTGGTTCAAAAAACTTAATGGTAGGACTTATACAAGCCCTATAAGATCATATTCCATGTATTCAAAACCAAGGTACAGGATGCGAGATGTCTACGATATTATCAAGCTTTCTAACTTTATTACATTTGCATGGTCAAGCCTATGCAAAACAAGGATTTCCCTAGCCATAAACTTGGCACTCTCCATGTCAAGATTATCAAAGCGTACCCTCTTCAAAGTGACAATATTTTGGTGAGCCAAATCACATGCCTTACATAGGTTCGTGAAAACCGCCAAAGAAGAATGTTGTGTCGCCGGAACTAGTGTCTGCATCACTAGACCTAGACAAAGCTCGGAGACAAAAGAGGTGTGCCACGAAGAGGAGGTGTGCGTTCGCTTGCAAGCTTGCGTCTAGACTCGAAGAAGAAAGCAAGGTTAAACGAGTGAAAAGAGGTGTGGGAGAAAGGAGGAGTTTTATGTTTTCTTTTAGCAAAGGGTATTTTAGAGATTTCATAAAATTATGGAGGTGTAGGGAGAAACTGTGGAGGTGCAAGAAGAAAAACTCTTACATGCATAGTGATATTTTTTTCTAGTTAGAAGCATAAAAAGTATTTAAATGTCACTTCACTTGCTATTTGTATAGCTTTTAGGAAATTATTTTAATATTTAAATGTATTTTTATTTCTTATTTTTATAACTAATTTTTTTAGTCATACAAAATATTTTATTTTCATTAGTCTCTTAAATTTTTAAAATCTATTTTTAGTCTTCTTTGCTTAATATGTTGATAGTTTTATGGTTAACCATCAAAATTTATTTTTTTTTAAAAAAAATTATTTGACACAATTTTAAGTTGTAACTAGGAGTGTACACAAGTCTGAGTTAGATTTAGCTATTTAGGCAAACTAAACACACCTAACTAATAAAAAAAAGTTGGGTTGGATTAAGTTGGGTTTTCTCATTTTTTTTAAACCAAACCTAACTCAACTCACCACTAGATGTGTTTAATTAGGTTTGGTCAATTGGGTCATTGGTTTTAAAAAATATTTTTTTCTAATATGAAATTTTAGAATATATTTTGTTAGATTTTTTGAATAATTTTTTTAAAAACAGTTTAATATATTTTAGTTTTTCGACATTTGGTATATTTTTTTTTACAAATGCATTTAATAATTAGTATTTTAGATTAATGTATATTTTATAAATTCTTATGTAATTATTATTATTATTATTATGGTCGGTTGGATTGGATCTTGAATTCAACATACAAGACCTATCATTCAACCTATAAGTGTTAGGGATTGGGTCTAATTGGTTGGGTTGGATTTCAACCAATCGCAAAAAAACAAACCCGATATATCTAGGTTGAGTTGAGTCTTTTAGTTGGTTGGGCTTTTTGAGCCAATAACACACCTAGTGACCTAGTTGTAATTATGAATTGATTTGTCATTGCTACTCAAACCTCTTGACAATGACATCATTGTCAAATTGCGCACCATCATGCTTCTTCACCAACCAACGCTCATTGAAGGTGTCATACTCAATTGTCTTCTTCCATCAAATGTACCATGCTCTTCTTATCATCAGAAGCTCCTAAAGCTATTATAACAGCAACAATAGTTGATGTGTCACATGAATCCACCATTGTGGATTTAGGGTGTTCAAATTTAAACTGATTTTAAAAAAAAAATCGCTTTGTTAGGGTTTCCATACTCTTTGGGATTCACGAGAGATTAACCACTTACAGAAGGTATTAGTTATTAGACTTTAGTCACTTCATAAGTAAGTCTTAACACCATTCCTCAACTCAAAACCTTAAGTCGTCAAGTCTATGAGTTCCCTTACAAATATAGTACTCGATTTATTCATTCCTACCCAATGTAGGACTTTCCATCACACTTGAACTTCACACACGCAAAAATTGAAAACCAAACCAATATTTCTTAGGTTTATTTGGATTATTTTATACTCAAACCACTCGATTTGGTTCAGATTTTGGATTTTGTCTTTCAAGTCCATCCAAATTGAACCAAACTACAATACTTATATTGCTTTAATGTTATGCATTGAATAAAATATATTTATTTCATTATTATTTATTGGTTTATGGTATAATGTTTCATGGTTGTTTTACAGGTTGATTGTATTATTTATGTTTTCTATTTTGTCGTTGGCTTGAGAGAAAAATTGTCTTGTGATAAAAATTCTCTATAAAAATTATTAATTATTTAATAAAAAGCATTGAAATTTTTTATTAAAGAATATTAATTGAATTACTTAACAATTTTAGCATATTCTTATAAGTAGATCTGTCTATATATTTAGGTTTGAATTAAAAGAATAAAATAAAGTAAATAAATTTTAATGTAAGAGAAAAATAGGAATTGGAAAATTAAAAAAGTAGTAAGAATATGTTAGTAAAAACTATAAAAGATTATTTTGGTTTAGTTTGAATTTGATATTGTATTCATGTATTCTAACCAGATCACATATAATTTTTAGGTTTGGTTCATATGACTTTTTAACCAAAAACTCTACTAAACTACACTGCTAAGCCTTTTCCATGGATCCCACTCCGCTCTGTCACTCTGGTATTGTGTCTCTTAAAATAATTGAAATTTGTTTTTAAAATGACCACAACTTGAATTTTAAAAAAATAAATTAAAAAATAAAATTTGATGGTTAAAAAATATGAAATCATAAACATGATGACATAGAGGGACTAAGATTTTTGAAGGTACTAATAAATGTTATCTTTGAAGAACTAAAAAATGACTATCCAAGTTTAAAGGACTAAAAACATATCCAACTCTTATAATAAAAACCAATAAATTTACCTTATATAAGGACATGTGATTAGACAATAATGTAAAAGTGTAAGAGGCTTTACAACAACTCATGTATCATACTTAACCAACTTAACTAAACCACTTAACGATCATAAAAATTAATTTTAAAAAAAATAACTAATGTTATAATATTTTAAAATTTCTGGCTTCTCATTATTTTAAAATACTGAAATACGCATATGAAAAAAAATATAGTATCATTTAATAAGAAAAAAAATTCTTTTACAAAAGATACTACAGTAAACCATCCAAGTAACTTGAATGTTCAATTCAATTGTACAAAGAAAAAAAATTGTAGAAACCAAAATTTTTGTATTATTGTAAAATATTTTGTTTCCTTAAGTGTAACATGCAATAGTTTTATAAAAGTAATTATCACTTTTTGAAGTTTCAATAAGGGCATTAATCAAATAACTTTTATGAAGTTCTAAAAGTAGTTTTATTTTGTTTTCACAATTTCCCACAATATTATGTGTTCTTGAATCTAAGTAAACTCTAGTGAGAAATACCTAAATTGAGAGCATTAATTTTAGGGACTGTGAATTTTTTGCCTCTTTATGGGCGTGATGGGGATACTTATACATATCCTAGAGAATGGGTATCCCAAGATCCCCATGATATGAAAATCCAAGTATGATTAAGTAGTTGAAGGTGCAAATATGGGAGTGCATTAGATAAGGTTCGGCGAGCAACACTTGCAGAATGAGAACGACAGTTACGGGGATGATGTTATCTTTTTGTTGTATCCGATCAACGTGAGGGATAAAGTGAGGGAGGTTGTAGGAGTCAATATCGAGAGGTCGATCATAGGGTGATTAGGGGTATACAACAGCCTAACCATGAGTGTTACGAGCGTGAAGTGGTTAATATAAAGGTGTTGGTTGGCGTTGTGACCAAGGGTATATAGCCCCCTAACCATGAGTGCTAGGAGTGTGAATTGGCTAATATGAAGGTGTCAGTCGGCATCGTGATCAGGGGGTAGATAGCCCCCTCGGCATAAGTGCTAGATAATGTGAAGTGGCTAGAAATTAGAGGCTCAGTTGGTGTGTGAACCGACGGTACCAACCCCTTAGTCACGAATGTTTGATGATGCAAAGTGGCTTGAGGAGAAACTTGATACATTCCAAGTTACACTTAAATTAGCTTCTCTAAGAGGAGGTTCCAAGCTCCAATAAATGATGGATGGAAGTCTGAAAATAGAGGTGGGGTGCCACTTCCTTGAAGAAAGATAAACCTTAAAATTGAAGGCTTGCTGCAAGGGAGAGGACCCTTGATAGCAACCACTAGAAGAGACTCTTATAAAGAGAGGATTCTCAAGACACTTTATTAAGAGACAAATGTTAAAAAATAGTCTTAGATCCAATCATTCAAATGTGAGCATACAAGTGAGGTAAGGTGGGTATTTATAGGGAGTGGGGGTAGGGGAGCTTGGGCATGAGATGTGAGCAATGTGGGACTTAGATTAATTAGCTCTAAAAGCCAACTAATCAAGCTTAGTCTCTACTAATCCTCAATGTCCAAACTAAGCATGTTTAGGCATGCGATTAACACCTTTTCTAGGGGACAAGGTAGGCCCACATGTTGGTTATGCTTTCCGAGTGCAATGAAAGGTGCAAAAATAAGCCAATGGGGTGTGGAAAGAACTATACATCCATGCTCATTCTAGACCACTTTTAGCATACATTCCACATACTACCTAGTGGCTGCTCCATGCTCTAAACAATTAAAAGAAAATGGTCTAAATACATGACCCAAAATGAAATGACAAGAATACCCACCTAGGTACTAAAAACAAATAAAATATGTACAAACAATTTAAACTAGGACTATGACCTAAGGTCTTCAATGAGCTATATCCTTACCATGTCCTTCATCCCTAGTCATGGTCTATGCTAGGCAGGATTGCATCATCTCCTCCTCCTTGGAGAGGATTTGACCTCAAATTCAGGTATTTCTTCCTCATTTCCCAAACCTGTAAGAAGAGGTGCAAGAAAATAAACAGGTGTATGCAGATAATGTTTGAGGGAGTAAGAGGTCTCTGATAAATCCTCTTAGGATTAGGGTAGTGGAGGTTGGCATTAGGGTTTGAAAAATTGTCATTAGGCCTGTGCCTCCACACATTAGCTCTTCATCCAACTCCTAACACAAAAAGGCTAGCCCACAAGGATTGAAAATGGTTTTTGAGACTAGACTTGGTGTACTCAAGAACTTATTTCTTTCACCCCAAGAAAGAGTGATGGGCCTAGGGTTGGACCAATCTTGAATGGTCTCTTGAAGTTGAATTAGAGATTGACCATGATTCTTAAAAGGTTGTGACTCAATCTCATCTTCAACTTTGATTGCTACTTATCTTCAAGTAAAACTTGCGGTTGTGGCTCATTGTGCTCAAAAGGTATTAGCACAACCTCAAATTTTACTTGATCTTTTTAGTGGGGAGAGATTTCTTCAATAAGATCCACCTTGGAGTCCAAGGGGAAGTCTTCTTTAAGATTAATCTCCCGACCAACTTCCAACAAGTCTTGAACTTGAGATTTTTATTTGATCTCAAGGGGTTTTGCCTCAAATTCAACACTTATACAAATGCTAGGTGGTGCCTCAATGTAATGTTTTAGGTAGAGAGGTTGTTCAAGTAAGAAAGTTATTTTTAATTCCACTTTTGTTGAAAATGACTCTCCTATTGCACAACCTTCTTGAAAGTGGCACTTCCTTCCAACTCTTTAACTTTCAATGGATGATCTTTTTTTTCTTTGTTTTTTCTCTTTCTCATCCATTCTACCTTCATTTCCCAATCAAGGTAGTCTTCCACATCATCTTTACCATGGAAAGGTGGGAGATCAACTTTTTGTTCTTTAGGTTTGTGCTCTCTCCTCCCTCTAGGTCTCCTTTTTTTTATCTCTCTCAAAGTTTCCACTCTCACTCATCTTAGTTACGCTTGAATTTATGGGTCTAGACCTATAACCTCTTCTTACTCTTCTTTCCATCTCCCTTTTCTTCTATTTCTCTTCTTATTTTTTCTCTTTCCTCTTTTCCCCTCATTTGTCTCTTTTTTCCTCTCTTTTTTCTCTTTCAAGTCTCTCTCCTTGTTTTTCCATGTCTCTCTTTCTCTTCCCTATCTCTTTCTCTTTTTTCTTTTGCTCTCTTTTCTTCTCTCTCCCTTTCTCTTTCTTCTCATAGTAATGTTTCCTATTTATTTTCTTTTTCTTTCCTTTCCTCTCTTGTTTCTTGCTTCTTTTTTCTTTTTTTCCCCTCTTTCTTTTCTCTTTTTCACCCTCCATTCTTTAAACTCATTCGCAAACTTGTACAACACTCTAGTCTAGGAGACACTTCTTGATTGAAACTCATATTACTACATTTGTGTGAACTCACTATAAAGCGAATGAGGGGAAGAACTAAGGCCACTGATGTGACCATGCCTAGCCAAGGACCTATCATTAGGGCCATGGCTAGAAGGATTGAAGAAGACCTAGCCCTTGCAGACAAAGGAAGACTTCACCTCCTATGGAGGGTGAAGATATTAGGCTAGGGACTTTAGTTAATAAAATGTAATTTTCCTTTATTTTACTTTTGAGGAGCATTAAGAATTTAATTTGGGACATGTATTCAGTCCATTTTTTATTTTTAGGAGGTGTCTTAGGAATTTAGAGGGTGGATTTAGCTTTTTGGGTCTTTATGAAGGAAATAAGGGGTAGCCTTGATATCTACACCCCTCTTTTCTACATAAACCCCCTAAGCTAATAAGAAGGAATCTTGGCCCTTGGTTTGAGAAACTTGGGCACCAAGTTTGATGATCTAAGGAGGGAATTGTTTCTCAATTCTCCTCCCTTAGATCTCTCCTTTTAATCCTAGCCCTTCTTTTTTAGGTTATCTTGTTCAAGAGGTTAGCTACCTCTATAAATAGGAGCTCCTCCCTCACTTGTATTTTTTACACTTGAATTTAATCCTAGAGACCATATTGGTTGAGGTTCTTACCTTTGAGTGTCCCCCTTTCTCCTTTGTGAGAGCTTCTAAGAGTTATCAAGGGACCCCTCCCTTGTGGCCTCTCCCCTTTGGCTTATCAAACCTAGTATTTGTGGCGCCTCACCCCATTCCTTTCCTCTCCATAAATCCATTTCCCTTCCAAGTGACCTTAGAAAGGATCCTTTGGGCACGTGATCATCAAAGATCACATCAAGTGGTATCAGAGCCACTTTCTAAAGGTCATGTTCTTTCTCAATTTTTTTTTGCTTTTTTGTTTATCTCTTTTATCTCTTTATTTTAAAGTCCTTAATTTTTTGTCATCTCTATTTCCTTTATTGTCTAGTAGTATAGCTTTTTATTCTTGCTATTATATGTGCTTTTGTTTTCTATCTACGCGTCTATGTTCCATTTAGTTTGATGCGATTTTATTTGCCCCTTTCTTTGCATCTTATTTTCGTGTACAAGTTACTTAATTTTCCCTTGGTTTTTTTTATGTTAAAGTGTGCCTAAGAAGTTGTGACCATTAAACCCACATGGTTGAGGATTTTTCCACACCATTGTGGTAATCAACTTTGGCCACTTTGTTGTGCCTTTTGTTTTGAGTCTCTTGCTGAAATTTTTGCTCTATTTTTAGGTGTGTTATTTTTTCTTAATCTTGTGTTTTGTCAAATACTAGTCATGTTAGTTTCCTATTTTGTCTCATTTAAATTCCATAGGTTTTAGCCTCTTAAAATTTTTACAAAAAAGCCTTCAAAAACATTTTGAATTGAGCTCCTAAGAGGTGAACCTCTTGGTGAGTCTCTTAAGTCTTTTATACTTTTAGTTCAAGCATATTAATCTTTTTGTTGTTCTTAAATATTTGCTCAATTCAGTCTTTATATGTTTTTTGTTTTATGTTGAATTATTAGTAGCTTTCCACTTGGTTTACCTTCACTATTGGTGCCTCTTTATGGAATTTTAGCTTGGGTGAATTGTGTTAGTAATTTGAGCAATCAATTTACTTCAAAATCAGCCCTAAATCATTCCTTAAGCACCATTAGTTCAGTGGTATTTGGAACTACTAAGTTGTTTTGCCTTTAGTTGCATGCATTGCTTGAAAATTATGTGACCTTACTTTGTGCTTATTCACTCAAGTGTTATTATTTCAAGCATCCTCATTAAAATTTCAATTCAACAAGCTATTAGGTGCAGCAAAATGATTAGAAAAAGTTAAAAAAAATAGAAAAAGTTCAAGTTAAAAAAAAGAAGAAGATAAAGAACTCAAAAGAAAGACAAATTTGAAGTTGTGTACCTAATAGTAGAAACATTTGATATGAGGAACCAATTGTGATTCAAAAAAAAATTTACTTGAGTAAGCTTTTTAGTTTTTGGTCACTTAAATTTTATTAAGTGTGCAACTATTGGTTTCATTTTTTTTGTTTAAGTCTTTTTTCATCTCTACTCTTAGAGCTAATCTGGAAAAGTTATTTGTGTGCTACCTTCCTTTGTGAGCCTTATGTTTTCTTGCTTGTCTTCTTTACTTCTTTGAGTTTGTCATTGTTTAATCTATCCACTTGGATTTGTGAACCTTGTTTTGTTATTCACCTTTGTTTGTTGTCTTGTGTTGTATTCGGCCTTGGTAAGGAAAGGTTGGGAAAGGTTCCATGTATAAAATTTTGGCAAGTCTAAACAAGAGGAAACAAGGGTAGCATTCTTGGGGTGGGTTGATAAAACTCAAAGGGGCTTGATCAAAAGGAGACAAACACCAAAAAAGCTTGGAGTGAAGACTTTGTTTTATTTTTTTTTATTCTTTGTATTGTGTATACTTAATTTTAGATTGGCAGTTTGAGTGCCCTTAAGGCCCTCCCTTGGTTTGTAATAATTTTGGTTAATTTTAGCGTAGTTCCTCGTTAATTAGGTGAAGAAGGGAGAAGTCGTACACTTCTTTCAACACCTTAGGAGCACGATTAGAGCCCTTTCTCCTTTACATTCTTGCACTTTTATTTTATTTTATGTTATTTTGAAAAAACGTGTAGAGGCTAAGAGTTCCACGACTCATCAAGCCACCTTAGGTGAGAAAAAAAAAAGAAGAGAGGAGTGTTGCTTGAAAAAAAAAAGTTTTTGGACTACCCTTTAGTTTTTAGCATCCAAGCACCATGGCTTCCCACACACATTCTAGTGCACATAGTTGTTCATCAAGTAAGAGTGTCAACCAAAGAAAACCTTCTGAGGGAGACACTCTTGAAAACCTTAACTTAGAATTTAGGGAATGGATGGCTAAAGAACAAGAAAGGAGAGAAGAAAAAGAGAGAAAAAAAGAAATAAAAGAAAAGGAAAAACAAAAAGAGAAGGAAGAGTTAAAAAAAGAGATGCTGGAAATGAGAAAAGAGAAAAAAGAGCGAGAAGAGAGAAGGCAAAGAGAGAGAAGAGAGGATGAAGAAAGGAGAAGAAGGAAAGAACTAGAAAGGAAAAGAGAAAAAGAGGAAGAAGAGAGAAGGAGAGGAGAAGAGAGTAAGAGGAGATATGAGAGGGAGAGTGATAGAAAAAATAAAGGAATTCTCATAAGATCCCCATCTAGGCATTTTAGCTCTAGTGAAGAAGAATACTATAGAAATCAACATAAGCATCACTCACATTCATTATACAATCATCATTCTCCTCAAGAGAACATAAATCATGCTAGGGAACCAAAGGTAGACCTACCCTATTTTCATGATAGGGAACATGTTGAGACTTACCTAGATTGGGAAGTCTAAGTGGAACAACTCTTTCGATGCTATGAAATTAGGGAAGAAAGAAAAGTACCTTTGGCCTCCCTTAGTTTTCAAGGTTCTGCTTTGCATTGGTGGGATGGGTTAGTCAAGGATAGGGCCCGTAAATAAATGCCTGACATTCGCTACTGGAATGATTTAAAATCTTGTTTGCGAAGAAGGCACATTCCTTCATATTATGAAAGGGATCTTTTGGATAGGCTCCAAAGACTTAGGCAACATAACCTAAGTATTGAGGAGTATAGACAAAAGATGGAACTTAAGGAACCCAATGCCACCCTTGCTAGGTTTTTGTGTGGATTAAGCTCTGACATTAGAGATAAGGTAGAGCTTCTTTCATACTCAAACCTTGATGAGTTGGTAGAACTTTATGTAAGAGCTGAGAATCAACTCAAGAGAAAAAGCTTTAAAAAAGATTTTCCCTCTTACTCAAAGAGAGACCAACTTAAGGGAAGCTCTTTCAAGGGTTTTCCCAAAGAGGAACCCAAGCATTTTCAAGATACAAAAGCACCTCATGTAGAGAGAAAACCCCCTACTACTAAGCCTACTGAGAGGCAAAGTTGTATCAAATGCTTCAAATGTCTTGGGAGAGGCCATATTGCCTCTCAATGCCCCAACAAGAAAACCATGATCATGAGGGGACAAGACATTTGCAGTGAGAATAACTCATCTTCCTCCTCTAGTGAGAGTGAGGAAGAAGGGGGACATACTTTTGAACAATAGTGTGAGGAAGCTTTTCCTTATGAGGGGGACCTCCTTATGGTTCAAAGGCTTCTTGGAAGCCAACCTCTAGAGCTTGGCCAGTGACAAAGAGAGAACATCTTCCATACAAGATGTAAAGTAAATGACAAAGTATGTTCTCTCCTTGTTGATAGTGGCTCTTGTTGTAACTGTTGTAGCTCTAGGTTGGTTGAAAAGCTAGCCTTGACTACCATGCCCTATCCCAAACCTTACAAATTGCAATGGCTCAATGAGCAAGGAGAGATGGTAGTCAATGAACAATTTATGGTTCCAATTACCATAGGATCTTATAATGATGAGATTCTTTGTGACATAGTTCCTATGGAGGCTGGTCATATCCTGTTGGGAAGACCATGGCAATTTTGACAAAAAAGCTATTCATCATGGTCACTCCAACCAAATAATTCTCACCCATAATGAAAAGCGCTTCAAATTGTATCCTTTGTCACCTTCTCAAGTGGCTGAAGATCAATTTGCGATGAAAAAGAAAAGAGTTGAGGAAAAACAAAAACAAAAAAAAATACAACAAGCTTTACCCTTAAATCTTGAAAAGGGTAAAGAGAGAGAGTCGGAAGGTGATGCCCCTTCGAAAGGGAATATTAGTAAAAGGAGCCTATTTGCTACTAAACGTGATTTAAAAGAAGCTCCTTTGACTAACAAGCCCTTTTATCTCCTCTTTTGCAAAGAAGCATCAAATCCTTCTCCCATTTTGCATTCTTCTGCTGAGAGCACTGCCACAGCCTATGCACATGAGCACCTTCCTCAAGGGGTTCAAGATATTTTAAAAGAATTTGATGACATATTCCCTAATGAGGTTCTGAAAGGACTTCCTCCCATTAGGGGTATAGAACATCAAATTGATTTGGTGCCTGGCGCAAGTCTACCTAATAGACCTGCCTATAGGACCAACCCCATGGAGACCCAAGAGATTGAGTCTCAAGTGAATGAGCTGTTGGAGAAGGGTTGGGTTCAAAAGAGCCTAAGCCCTTGTGCTGTGCCAGTCTTGTTGGTGCCCAAGAAGAATGGCCAATGGAGGATGTGTGTTGATTGTCGTCCAATCAACAACATCACCATCAAATATAGGCACCCAATCCCCTGTCTTGATGACATGTTGGATGAATTGCATAGGGCAAAAATATTTTCAAAAATAGACCTTAGAAGTGGTTACCACCAAATAAGGATCAAAGAGGGTGATGAGTGGAAAACTGCTTTTAAGACTAAATTTGGTCTTTATGAGTGGTTGGTTATGCCTTGTGGGCTAACTAATGCCCCAAGCACATTCATGCGCTTAATGAATCATGTACTAAGGGATTGCCTTGGTAAATTTGTGTAGTTTACTTTGATGACATGTTAGTTTACTCTAGGAACCTAGATGATCATTTAGGACATCTAAGGCATGTTTTTTCTCTTCTTAGGAGTAATCAACTTTTTGGTAACTTAGAAAAATGCACTTTTTGTGTAGATAGTCTAGTTTTCCTAGGTTTTGTAGTTAGCACAAAAGGGGTTCATGTTGACCCTGAAAAGATAAAAGCTATTCAAGAATGGCCCACCCTAAAGAGTGTGACAGAGATCAAAAGCTTTCATGGTCTTGCTGGATTTTATAGGCGCTTTGTGCCTAATTTCTCCATGCTCTTCGCACCAATAAATGATTTGGTGAAAAAGGAAGTTCCTTTCCTTTGGGGTGAGAAACAAGAGAAAGCCTTCCAGCTAATTAAGCATAAACTGACCCATGCACCAGTCTTGGCATTACTTGACTTTTCTAAAACATTTGAACTTGAATGCGATGCCTCTTGTGTAGGTGTGGGGGCTGTCTTGTTGCAAGGAGGGCACCCCATTGCGTATTTCAGTGAAAAACTCAATGGTGCCCCCCTCAACTACCCCACCTATGATAAGGAGTTTTATGCTTTAATTAGGGCTCTTCAAACTTGGGAGCATTACCTTGCTCCCAAGGAGTTTGTCATTCATAGTGACCATGAGTCACTAAAATATTTGAGGGGTCAAGGTAAATTGAACAAAAGGCATGCAACGTGGGTAGAATATCTTGAATCCTTCCCTTATGTCATCAAGTACAAGAAAAGAAAACAAAATGTGGTGGCTGATGCTCTTTCTAGGCGTCATGCCCTTTATTCATCCTTGAGTGCAAAAATCTTGGGATTTGATGACATTCGGGCTATGTATCCGTCTGATAAGGATTTTGGCCCCATATTTGCTACCTCTGCATCTGCATTAAAGGCCCATGATGGGTACTTCATCAGTGAGGGGGATCTTTACAAAGGGAGTAAGCTTTGTATACCCCAAGGATCAATTAGGAACTTACTTACAAAAGAGAGTCATGAAGATGGGCTCATGGGGCATTTTGGGATTTCAAAAACCCTCATGCTTTTACAAGAGAAATTCTTTTGGCCCCATATGCGTAGAGATATCCATAGACATTGCTCTAAATATATAGTTTGCTTGCAACCAAAGTCTAAAGCAATGTCTCATGGACTATACACACCTTTACCTGCTCCTTCTGCACCTTGGGAGGATATTAGCATGGATTCCATCCTTGGGCTCCCAAGAACCCAACGAGGTGCAGAATCCATATTTGTGGTGGTGGACCGATTTTCAAAAATGGCCCATTTTATTCCCTGCCACAAAGTGGATGATGCGAGCAACATCGCAAGACTTTTCTTTAAAGAGGTTGTCTGATTGCATGGTATACCCTCTTCAATAGTGTCAGATAGGGATGTGAAGTTCCTTAGCCATTTTTGGAAAACTCTTTGGGCTAAACTGGGAACTAAACTTCTTTTTTCCACTACCTGTCACCCTCAAACTGATGGGCAAACAGAAGTGGTGAATAGATCTTTATCCATTATGCTGAGGGCTCTCCTTAAAGGCAACCATAAGTCTTGGGATAAGTACCTTCCCCACATTGAATTTGCTTATAACCGGGTGGTTCATAGAACCACCAAGCATTCTCCTTTTGAGGTGGTCTATGGCTTTAATCCTCGTACTCCTCTACATCTTTTACCTCTTCCTCTTTCTGTTGCTGTGCATAAAGAAGGAGAGGCAAAAGCCATTTTTGTAAAACAATTACATGAAAGGGTTAAAGTTAACATAGAGCACCAATCCTTGAGAGATGTTACTTTTGCCAATAGGGGGAGGAAAGAAGTCATCTTTGAAAAGGGCGACTAGGTATGGCTTCACTTGACAAAGGATAGATTTCCTTCTCAAAGGAAGTCCAAACTTAGCCCTAGAGGAGATGGACCTTTCCAAATCCTTGAACGGATCGGTAATAATGCCTATGTTTTAGATCTGCCTGAGGATTATGGGGTAAGCACCAATTTTAATGTTCCTGATTTGTCTCCATTTGTAGGTGCTGACAATGACGAAGACCCCATGGATTTGAGGTCAAATCCTCTTCAAGGGGGAGGAGATGATGTGACCATGCCTAGCCAAGGACCTATCATTAGGGCCATGGCTAGAAGGATTGAAGAAGACCTAGCCCTTGTAGACAAAGGAAGACTTCACCTCCTATGGAGAGTGAAGATATTAGGCTAGGGACTTTAGTTAATAAAATATAATTTTCCTTTATTTTAATTTTGAGGAGCATTAAGAATTTAATTTGGGACATGTATTTAGTCCATTTTTTATTTTTAGGAGGTGTCTTAGGAATTTAGAGGGTGGATTTAGCTTTTTGGGTCTTTATGAAGGAAATAAGGGGTAGCCTTGATATCTACACCCCTCTTTTCTACATAAACCCCCTAAGCTAATAAGAAGGAATCTTGGCCCTTGGTTTGAGACACTTGAGCACCAAGTTTGATGATCTAAGAAGGGAATTGTTTCTCAATTCTCCTCCCTTAGATCTCTCCTTTTAATCCTAGCCCTTCTTTTTTAGGTTATCTTGTTCAAGAGGTTAGCTACCTCTATAAATAGGAGCTCCTCCCTCACTTGTATTTATTACACTTGAATTTAATCCTAGAGACCATATTGGTTGAGGTTCTTACCTTTGAGTGTCCCCCTTTCTCCTTTGTGAGAGCTTCTAAGAGTTATCAAGGGACCCCTCCCTTGTGGCCTCTCCCCTTTGGCTTATCAAACCTAGTATTTGTGGCGCCTCACCCCATTCCTTTCCTCTCTGTAAATCCATTTCCCTTCCAAGTGACCTTAGAAAGGATCCTTTGGGCATGTGATCATCAAGGATCAGATCAGCCACATTGCTCACTCTTTTTATGTTGTTGTCCCTAAAAGTGCTAAGAACCTTTGGAACTCCAACACTTAAACTAAAACACAAAAGGCAAGAAGCAAAAGAAAGAAAATAAATGCAAGGAAAGGAGCTAAGATCGTGCTCCTAAGGTATACCACTTCCTTCCTCACACCTAAACTGAGAAACTAAACAATTATTACAAGAAAAAGAGGTGATCCTTATGGGCATCCAACACCTCTAATAAAACAAGGGATTAAACAACAACAACAAAAAAGCAAAGTTTGTTGATGAAGATGCCTTGATGCAATCTCACCTGGCAAGGAATTTAGCTAGGAAGAATAAAGGAAGGACATGGATCAGATGGAGTTTGAAGAAGCCTATTTTAGGCCATAGTCTATGTTTTGTAAATAATTAGATAAACTAGCTTAAAATTGAGCCCTTATATTAGTAAATTAGGTGGTGTAGTTAGTTTCATTTTAGGCCTTGTATTTTGGCCTATTTGTCTTATTTTAGGAAGGAGGTGTCACCACAATTATAGAAATTATATCATAGTTTCCAATGTTCTATTTAGATTTTCTATCGTTTGTTATATGTCTTTTTTATTTATAATAATATATTTTCTTTTATATTAGTTTGTCTATTAACTTTTTAATAAATTGTTGCTTACTTGATTTGATTAATTGATATTTATTTGTTAATTGTGAAATGATTATTATATAATTAAGATAATATATTTGTTACATTTGAATTGTGATCATTAACAATAATATAAATATTTATTATATTTTCTATCTAGATTATATTTATAGACAATATATTTGAGATGTAGACATAATGTAGAATTAGATGAGATGATCATATTTAGGATTAAAGAAAAATAAAGATAAAATAATATATTAAATTTCGTTAGATAAAATTAAAATATTAAACTATTAGGATTCTTAAATGATAAAAATAAGCTAAGATAATATTACTTTTAAAATAACTATCTTATCCCATTTAAATGTGAATAAGAAAATTAATCTTTTATAAAGAGAGAAAGTTAATTTTAAGGATTGAAAGAGACGGAGAAGAGAAAAAATTAAAGTTGCAAAATTTTGCTTGAACAGCTGAGCTTTTGTTCAAAACCATTCATACTATATAAATTACTCTAGAAAATATTAAGTGAGATATTAACCGAAGATATTTTTTTTTTAATTTTTTATGATAATGCTAAATTTATGTTACACACGTAACAATGGTATCTTGGTGAATTAGTGCTTTTAATTTTACTATACCATAATCTAATTATGTCATAACAAATTGAAACCACAAAGGATATGTACCTGAGGTATGTTTAATATATATATATATATATATATATATATTAATTATGCATTTTACATTTAATCTAGTCGAATAATATCATAGTTTCCAATTTTGCTATTTGGATTTCCTATAATTTTTTATGCCTTTTTTATTTATAGTAATGTATGTGATTTTGCGTTAGTTTGTCTATTAACTTTTTAATGAATTATTGCTTTTTTATTAATTGATATTTATTTGTTAATTGTGAAATGATTATTGTATAATTAAGATAATATATTTGTTATATTTAAATTGTGATCCTTAATAATAATATAATTTATTTTTTCTATTTCCCATGTATATTATATTTATAGACAATATATTTGAGATGTAGATATAATGTAGAATTTAGATGAGATGATCATATTTAAGATAATGAAACAAAAATAAAGATAAAATAATATATTAAATTTCGTTAGATAAAATTAAAATATTAAACTATTAGGATATTTAATTGATAAAAATAAGTTAAGATAATATTACTTTTAAAATACTAGTAAGATAAGATAAGGAAAAAATTTATCCCACTTTAAATATGAATAATAAAACTAATCTTTTATAGAGAAAGAAAAATCAATTTTAAGCATTGAGACAGAAAGAAAAAAGAACAAATTAAAGTTGCAAAATTTTGCTTGAAGTAAAACTATTTATTCAAAACCATTCATACTATGCAAATTATCTTAGAAAATATTAAGTAAGATGTTAACCACATATATTTTTGCAATATTTTGTGATGATGCTAAATTTTTGTAACGCGCATGACAGTGGTGTCTTGGTGAATTGATTCTCTTAATTTTACTGTACCCTAATTTAATAATGTAATAACAAATTGAAACCACACCGTGAGGTAAGTTTCCAATGTTGCTATATTAATATATATATATATATATATATATATATATATATATATATGCATTTTACATCTAATATAGCTGAATAATACCATAGTTTCCAGTGTTGCAATTTGGATTTTCTATCATTGTTATATGTCTTTGTTATTTATAATAATATATGTGTTTTTATATTAGTTTGTCTATTAATTTTTTAATGAATTATTGCTTGTTTGATTAATTCATATTTATTTGTTAATTGTTTGAAATACCTTCATCTGAGATGAGAGATCAAATATGAGATATCTCCATTTAATATGGAGATTAAATACATCCATTTGAGATGCGAAAGAGATCTAAGATACCTTCATAATAACATGTGAAAGGCAAATGTGACATAATTGTATGAAATATGAACTCGTAGACGTTTTACAAATCTATGAAAAACCCAATTCTGGAAACCGAAAAGTGAAGTGAATGATCATGTTACTATTGCTATGTGAATTGTGTGTATGCATAAAGGTGTTAATTGAAAACTATTTTCTTATAGTGTGAATTATTATTATTATGGATTAATTGAATTAAATTATATTTTATGTATATAAACATTCTTTTATTGTGAGTACCATGTTGGATTTTTCTAGATTTTGTACGAATGAGAACAACGCTATTTGTTAATCCTTTTGAAACCAATTTTATTCATTGGGATTTTCATCTTATTAAAAATGTTATTTTCAAAAAACAATTAGTCTAAGAAAGCATAAAGACTTAGTTTATTATTTAGATTTTTTCTTTCTTTTACTTAGTAGCTCATTTAAAATGAATGTCATTAGGGTTATTTCAATTATCCATTATATTCTTTAGAGATACTCATATTTGAAAATTATGTTTTGTAAGAATTCATACTTTATTTACCTTGTTTTAATATTATGAAATATTTTACACATTTTAATTCAAAATTAGTTCTTTTTGAATAATTCTTTAAAAAATTTTATGATGCTTTTTATTATAACGAGGGACGTAACAATCTTTGAAACCTGTCACCCGCAAAACTTGGTTTGTGAAATTCGCATTCTAAATAGACTCATATACTCGCCTCACATAGCCTGCATAAAAACACAACAAAAAAAATATTTTAAAACAAATCTATCTTAAGTTAAATTATCATAAAAACTTCAAGATATTTAAAGTCATCACATAATGAGTTACAAGGTAAATAATTAAGCAAAAAAAATTATTTATTATTTAATAGCTAAATCTTAAATGTTATTTCAATTCTCAAATATAAAATGAAATATTTCATATTTAAAATATACATAAACAAAATATAAATGCACTAAAAAATAAAATCTAAATTCTCAAATCTTAAATGTTATTGTAAAAGTACTGAGTTTTTTACTTTTTACTTATAACATCTTATTTTTATTAAGTAATTTCTTTTTTTTATTAAAAGGTTCGTTATGCAAAGGTTTGCGGTTAACTTGCTAAATCCATGAGTTTCGCAGGTCGAGCCTAAAAAGTCTGCATATCTAAATGAGACAAAATTGTAGGACTGATGTACCATGCAAGTTGTAGGTTTCACGGGTAACCCGAGAGCTTGAACTCAAATTCTCAGCTCTAATTATACCCCATAGTATAAAATTGTGACATTATGATCCCAAATTTTAAAAATGTATGAATATTGTTACTCTTTGGTAAGTTGTTGACATTGACTGTTAACTGGGAGCGTGTTAACTGTCACATGTAAGAAGTTAGGTGACGTGACACACAATTATTGATTAATAAAAAGATTAATTTAATATTATAGGGTTTACGTAGGTATTATATTATCTTCTTTTTTTACTCTTGGCTATTTCCTTACAAAGCATGCATACTAAGGGCTATGATATGTTTTTTCCTTAGTTTCGTTCTTATTTAGTTCTTATTTTCATCTCCATCAAATGTGGTTTTTATATGAACTTTAAAGTCATTACATGATTATCGTATTTGTTTTGCTTTTCTAATTTTTTAAAAATCCAGTTGTTTATGATGCCCCATATCCCTTTCCATTGTTTTTGCTTTTATTTGAAAGAGATTGTTCTCTGATTCGGTGTCTTTCATTATGCATATTTTGAATTCATGAAGCGGGGTCTTAATTTTTTATTTGAATTTAATTTGTATTTAATTTTTATTCTAAAGAGAAACATATATTCAAAGGCGTCTTTCATTTATTTGCAATGTTTTCAAGTTGTTGAAAGATTTTTTGTCTGATTTGCAACTTTGCAAGATATGTGTTTCTATTACTCTATGACTTATACTAAAGAGTGTTGAACCAATTGAATTTATGACTTATACTGAATAGTGTTGAATGTATTGATTTGTGTTTGACTTGTTGAATTTATTTGGATTATTAGATTGACTGATTTATATTAAATCTATGACTAACTATGGCTGCAATCTGTTATGATTTTCATATGGAAACCAATATAATTTGGGATTGAATGTTTATTGTTGGGGTGATATGAAATTATTATATTGGGTGGGAATTGCTAGATTTTTTTGCTATACTTATTTCATTAATTGGAATTATGAACACTTTTAATTATGTTTGATTCAATTGTAAATTTGTATTTTATATAATCTTTTTTTTATTTTAAACTATTACATAATCAAATAAAAATAGTTTTTCTTAATTTTAAATAAATATTTAGTTAAATAGTAAGTTTTAAAATTTTTAAAAAATTCAATTTTTTAAAAAATAGTTTTTTTTGGTGGGTTAGTGTTGTAGGATAGGCGGAGTCAACAAATTGAGCAAAAAAGGTAAAACAAGGAGATTTTCTACTTGCACTTCTATACTTTCTCATTGCACCTCCATACTCTTTTAACATGGAAAAAAATGTCCTAAGTAAACTCACCGTAAAAAAAATTGTGAGTCCAGATTAGCTGATTTGGACTTGTAAAACAATTTGTGATTACAAGTTTTGATCAGCTAATCCAAACTTACAATTTTTTACAAGTTTGGATTAGCTGATTCAGACTTGTAAAAAAAAATTTTGATTACAAGAAATAGGCTTGAGTCTGGGTGTGGCATTTGCATTAAATTGATTTTAACCTATCCGAATTTGTAACCTTTACAGGCAGACCATATTTGACAATTTGGACTCAGTAATTTAATCATCCATATTCCTAATTAGAACCCAATCCAGACTACTAAATTGCACAAATTAGGACCTAATTTGGAGCTAGAACTAAACCCATTAGATATAGAATATGGATTAACAACTTTACAATCCAGATTGCTTGTTTCATGAATGAAAATACAGGTGGAGGAAGGTCCAGATCAACACTAGAATGGAATCGCGATGGAGGTGTGCAAAAAGGAAGAAGAAGTACCGACAGGAGAAGAGGAAGAAGAACGAGATGCGTGAGAAGTAACAATATTTTGACTTTTTTTACCTAAGGACATTGCCATCTTAAAAGATTATGGAGGTGTAGTTAGAAAGCAATGAGGTGCAAGAGAAAAACTCATACCAATATTATGATTAAAAAAATCAACAATTCTCTAACCCATTATAGTTGGGCTCCAACTCCATATAATCCTTAATTGTTTTTCTACAACTTCTAAATGAAAATCCATGAAGATCAGTTTCAATTCATCCTCTAGTGTGTTCTATGTTTTTTTCCCATTATTTTGCGGTAAGATATAATATAGCTAACTAATATTATAAGATTCTTTCAATTGTGTTTAAATCCTAGTAGTTTGGCAGGCTAACATAACTCATTTAATACCATTTTTTATATTGTATGTTGAGGTAGGGAGCATGCACCATGTGCGCATCGTGATAGGTATGCGTGTACCAAGCACGCGCATCGGGCATGTGCATCTAGATAGGGCAACGTACACCAACGTGTGCATCGAAACACGCTGAAGTGCACCGAAAGTGCACACCAAGCCAAGTTTAGGTGTATCAGATGCACGTTAAGGAAAGACTGTTGCATCAGGCTTGCACCATAGTAGGGAACCATGCACTAAGCGTGCGTCTTGAGGCATTGCAACGTGCACCAATCGTGGGTGTCGTGCCAGAAAAGTTTGTGTACCTTGAAGACAGCTAAATATTTTTAATTTAGATAAAAGTCCAAAAAACTTAGTTATGAAAGAATACTTAAGCAATTAGCCTAAAGAAACTCATGTTTAGACTACTTGGGAATAAGTATAAGTCACTTGAAAAGACCACTTGTATCTTGTTTAAGACAGTCGAATTTTGTTGGTTTCAAATAAACATAGTCTTGGGTTTAAAGTGAACCATTATAAAAGTATTTTTATGTGTTGTGTTTATAATAATATTGTGTTATTTGATATCTTGTTTTGAAATTTATTAGCAAATTGTTGTATTACTCACTCATTTATCTACTTGTATAAAACTTGTTTTTAAATGACTCAAAGATACCATATGAATTGATTTTTAAAAGATTTGCAAAAATATTCAAAAACACAATTCAATCTCCCTGTGTTGTTTGTTTTTTCATAACCTTTTACTCTTCTTTCATGAAGCAACAACTATAATAATTTTTATGTTCATTTGACCCATTCCACTAACTTACGACTCTTCAAATATTCCATAGGATTTATTTCTTACACCTATCCAATTATTACATACCCTTCTAATGTTACATCATACAATTCCCATTCCATAATAAAAATGTATATTCCAAAATATCCATTCAAATATATAAAAATATATTACAAAATATTCATTTTGGAATATAAAAACATTTCAAAATGTAAAATATATGTTATAAATTACATTATGGAACACCTTAGGAATTTAAAAATTACATTCAAACTTATCCTTTCCACAATGCAAAAAATAAATTAAAGATAATATAGAAACTTCTATAAAATGACAAGTATAGAAAGAAAAAATATAGGTGTACAAGAACTAAAACTTGTATTACAAAGCATAGTTTTAATGAATCTGGATTAAGTAATCCAGATTCATTAAAATATGTCTTGTAATACGAGGTCAGATTAGGTAATCATGATTGTAAAAGAGGGAATTTCTCCCAGCACCCTCATAAGCCTGTGAAATGTAAAAAATATCTTTAGATAAAAAAGTTAAAAAACGTCCTTTTTTACAAGTTCGGATTAGTCAATCCGAACAAAAAATTTGCAAATTTTTTTGCAAGTCTGGATAATTATGTTCAGACTTACAAAAAATATACAAACACTAGTGGCAACAACAACACATATAATGGATCCCACACTTGAACCAGTAATTATCCTAGGCAAGAGTTTATGTTCTACCAGTGTTTTAAGTACACCCACATGAGAAGCTCCAAGAGAAACACCCCCACTTAACAGCAAAGTTGTCCTCCCAAATGCATGCCTAGTATCATGCATGAAAGCAAACTTTTCTTCTCATTAACTATACAAGTCCTGATGCATTCTCCCCAAGCAAGGGCCCTATCACTAGGGCCATGGCTAGGAGAATAGAAGAAGACATGGCTAGAGTAGAAGGAGGAAGATCTCACCTCCATATGACCATCAAGTTATGCAAGTCATGACTTATTTACTTGTAATTTTTATTTTAGGAACCTAGGTTTTTATTTTGGACATGTATTAGTCCATTTAATTTTCTAGGAGGTGTCTTAGTAATAAGAAGGGGTACGATTAGCTTTTGGGCTTTTATTTAGGAAATAAGGGGGTAGTTTGATAACTACACCCTCTTTTCCTAAATAAAACCCAAAACTAATAAAGGAGTAATCTTGGCCCTTGGATGAGGTAGCTTGGGCACCAATTCTCATATAAAGGAGGGGATTGATTGGACTTTGGGCTTCAATCCTCCTCCCTTGGATGACTCCTTTTAATCCTAGCCCTTCTTTTCCTTCTTGACTTGTCCAAGAGGTTAGCTCCCTCTATAAAAAGGTGCTCCTTCACACTCTTGTATTTTTTACACTTTATTGAATGGAAAAACATTGAGTTGGCCAAAATTCTCTTAGTGTCCACCCTTCTCTCTTTGAGAATTCCTTAGGTTTTTATCAAGGGTTCCATCCCTTGTGGCAAACTTTCCCTCTTAGGCTTATCTTACCTTAAGTGGCGCCTAAAACCACCTCACTTCTTACCTTTCCATAAACCATTTCACCAAAGAAGAAAACCTCTAGAAAAAGATCAAGGGAGGCATGCATCATTTGGTATCTAGAGCATTGGTTCTAGAGGTCTAAACTCTCTTCCTACCTCATTTATTTTTTCTTTCCATTTTCCTATTTTATTTTATCTTTAATTTCCACAATTTTTTCTAGCTTTCCATTGTTGTTTATCATTTCCATTTATGTCTTGAGTTTATTGTTTTGAGATATAGTTTATTTGCACCATTTATTTTTTGCTTGATGCAATTTATATTGTTCTTTTCTTTGCATCTACGTCTCTCCCATATTCATTAATTTACGCTTAAGCTTTGAGTTGGGTGCTTTCTTACTTGAATTTTGGTTTTGAGAATTTCTTGCTAAAAATCCATGTCGTTGTGGTGAATTCCACAACCTTGTGGTCAAGAAATTTAGACCAAATTCTTGTGTTTCCTTGCACCTAGTTGCCTTGTTTTTGCCTTATGTTTAGCTTTTATTTTTCACTTTTATACTCTTGTGTAGTTGTCTATAAGTCATGTTTATAGTTTCCCATTTTGTCTATTAATTCCTTTTAAGTTTAGCCTCTTTTGTTTTTACAAAAAAGCTTTTGAAACTTCTTGATGTGATCTTTGATGATCACTTGCCCAAAGGATCTTTTCTAAGGTCACCTGGAAGGGAAATGGATTTATGGAGAGGAAAGGAATGGGGTGAGGCGCCACAAATACTAGGTTTGATAAGCCAAAGGGGAGAGGCCACAAGGGAGGGGTCCCTTGATAACTCTTAGAAGCTCTCACAAAGGAGAAGGGGGGACACTCAAAGGTAAGAACCTCACAACCAATATGGTCTCTAGGATTAAATTCAAGTGTCAAAAATACAAGTGAGGGAGGAACTCCTATTTATAGAGGTAGCTAACCTCTTGAACAAGATAACCTAAAAAGAAGGGTTAGGATTAAAAGGAGAGATCTAAGGGAGGAGAATTGAGAAACAATTCCCTCCTTAGATCATCAAACTTGGTGCCCAAGTTTCTCAAACCAAGGGCCAAGATTCCTTCTTATTAGCTTAAGGGGTTTATGTAGGAAAAGAGGGGTATAGATATCAAGGCTACCCCTTATTTCCTTCATAAAGACCCAAAAAGCTAAATCCACCCTCTAAATTCCTAAGACACCTAAAAATAAAAAATGGACTGAATACATGTCCCAAATTAAATTCTTAATGCTCCTCAAAATTAAAATAAAGGAAAATTACATTTTATTAACTAAAGTTCCTAGCCTAATATCTTCACTCTCCATAGGAGGTGAAGTCTTCCTTTGTCTGCAAGGGCTAGGTCTTCTTCAATCCTTCTAGCCATGGCCCTAGTGATAGGTCCTTGGCTAGGCATGGTCACATCATCTCCTCCCCCTTGAAAAGGATTTGACCTCAAATCCATGGCGTCTTTGTCATTTTCAGCACCTACAAATGGAGACAAATCAGAAAACATTAAAACTGGTGCTTACCCCATAATCCTCAGGCAGATCTAAAACATAGGCATTATTACTGATCCGCTCAAGGATTTGGAAAGGTCCATCTCCTCTAGGGCTAAGTTTGGACTTCCTTTGAGAAGGAAATCTATCCTTTCTCAAGTGAAGCCATACCCAGTCGCCCTTTTCAAAGATGACCTCTTTCCTCCCCCTATTGGTGAAAGTAGCATCTGTCAAGGATTGGCGCTCTCTGTTAGCTTTAACCCTCTCATGTAATTGTTTTACAAAAATGGCTTTTGCCTCTCTTTCTTTATGCACAACAACAGAAAGAGGAAGAGGTAAAAGATCTAGAGAAGTACAAGGATTAAAGCCATAGACCACCTTAAAAGGAGAATGCTTCGTGGTTCTATGAACCACCCGGTTATAAGCAAATTCAATGTGGGGAAGGTACTCATCCCAAGAATTATGGTTGCCTTTAAGGAGAGCCCTCAGCATAGTGGATAAAGATCTATCCACCACTTCTGTTTGCCCATCAGTTTGAGGGTGACAGGTAGTGGAAAAAAAGAAGTTTAGTTCCCAGCTTAGCCCAAAGAGTTTTCCAAAAATGGATAAGGAACGTCGCATCCCTATCTGACACTATTGAAGAGGGTATACCATGCAATCGGACAACCTCTTTAAAGAAAAGTCTTGCGATGTTGCTTGCACCATCCACTTTGTGGCAGGGAATAAAATGGGCCGTTTTTGAAAATCGGTCCACCACCACAAATATGAAGTCTGCACCTCATTGGGTTCTTGGGAGCCTAAGGATGAAATCCATGCTAATATCCTCCCAAGGTGCAAAAGGAGCAGGTAAAGGTGTGTATAGTCCATGAGGCATTACTTTAGACTTTGCTTGCAAGCAAGCTATACATTTAGAGCAATGTCTATGGACATCTCTACGCATATGGGGCTAAAAGAATTTCTCTTGTAAAAGCATGAGGGTTTTTGAAATCCCAAAATGCCCTATGAGCCCACCTTCATGACTCTCTTTTTGTAAGTAAGTTCCTAATTGATCCTTGGGGTATACAAAGCTTACTCCTTTTGTAAAGATACCCCTCACTGATGAAGTACCCATCATAGGACTTGAATGCGAATGCAGATACAGAGGTAGTAAATATGGGGCCGAAATCCTTATCAGACGGATACATAGCCCGAATGATGTGACCATGCCTAGCCAAGGACCTATCACTAGGGCCATGGCTAGAAGGATTGAAGGAGACCTAGCCCTTGCAGACAAAGGAAGACTTCACCTCCTATGGAGAGTGAAGATATTAGGCTAGGGACTTTAGTTAATAAAATCTAATTTTCCTTTATTTTAACTTTGAGGAGCATTAAGAATTTAATTTGGGACATGTATTTAGTCCATTTTTTATTTTTAGGAGGTGTCTTAGGAATTTAGAGGGTGAATTTAGTTTTTTGGGTCTTTATGAAGGAAATAAGGGGTAGCCTTGATATCTACACCCTCTTTTCCTACATAAACCCCCTAAGTAAATAAGAAGGAATCTTGGACCTTGGTTTGAGAAACTTGGGCACCAAGTTTGTTGATCTAAGGAGGGAATTGTTTCTCAATCCTCCTCCCTTAGATCTCTCCTTTTAATCCTAACCCTTCTTTTTTAGGTTATCTTGTTCAAGAGGTTAGCTACCTCTATAAATAGGAACTCCTCCCTCACTTGTATTTATTACACTTGAATTTAATCCTAGAGACCATATTGGTTGAGGTTCTTACCTTTGAGTGTCCCCCTTTCTCCTTTGTGAGAGCTTCTAAGAGTTATCAAGGGACCCCTCCCTTGTGGCCTCTCCCCTTTGGCTTATCAAACCTAGTATTTATGGCGCCTCACCCCATTCCTTTCCTCTCCATAAATCCATTTCTCTTCCAAGTGACCTTAGAAAGAATCCTTTGGGTATGTGATCATCAAAGATCACGTCAAGTGGTATCAGAGCCATTTTCTAAAGGTCACGTTCTTTCTCAATTTTTTTTTTGCTTTGTTGTTTATCTCTTTGATCTCTTTATTTTAAAGTCCTTCATTTTTTGTCATCTCTATTTCCTTTATTGTCTAGTAGTATAGCTTTTTATTCTTGCTATTATATGCGCTTTTGTTTTCTATCTACGCGTCTATGTTCCATTTAATTTGATGCGATTTTATTTGCCCCTTTCTTTGCATCTTATTTTCATGTTCAAGTTACTTAATTTTCCCTTGTTTTTTATGTTGAAGTGTGCCTAAGAAGTTGTGACCATTAAACCCACATGGTTGAGGATTTTTCCACACCATTGTGGTGATGAACTTTGGCCACTTTGTTGTGCCTTTTGTTTTGAGTCTCTTGCTGAAATTTTTGCTCTATTTTTAGGTGTGTTATTTTTTCTTAATCTTGTGTTTTGTCAAATACTAGTCATGTTAGTTTCCTATTTTATCTCATTTAAATTCCATAGGTTTTAGCCTCTTAAAATTTTTCCAAAAAAGCCTTCAAAAACATTTTGAATTGAGCTCCTAAGAAGTGAACCTCTTGTTGAGTCTCTTAAGTCTTTTATGCTTTTAGTTCAAGCATAGTAATCTCTTTGTTGTTCTTAAATATTTGCTCAATTCAATCTTTATATGTTTCTTGTTTTATGTTGAATTATTAGTGGCTTTCCACTTGGTTTACCTTCACTATTGGTGCCTCTTTATGGAATTTTAGCTTGGGTGAATTGTGTTAGTAATTTGAGCAATCAATTTACTTCAAAATCAGCCCTAAATCATTCCTTAAGCACCATTAGTTCAGTGGTATTTGGAACTACTAAGTTGTTTTGCCTTTAGTTGCATGCATTGCTTGAAAATTGTGTGACCTTACTTTGTGCTTATTCACTCAAGTGTTATTATTTCAAGCATCCTCATTAAAATTTCAATTCAACAAGCTATTAGGTGCAGCAAAATGATCAGAAAAAGTTAAAAAAAATAGAAAAAGTTCAAGTTAGAAAAAGAAGAAGATAAAGAACTCAAAAGAAAGACAAATTTGAAGTTGTGTACCTAATAGTAGAAACATTTGATATGAGGAACCAATTGTGATTCAAAAAGAAAAATTACTTGAATAAGCTTTTTAGTTTTTGGTAACTTAAATTTTATTAAGTGTGCAACTATTGGTTTCATTTTTTTTGTTTGAGTCTTTTTTCATCTCTACTCTTAGAGCTAATCTAGGAAAGTTATTTGTGTGCAATCTTCCTTTGTAAGCCTTATGTTTTCTTGCTTGTCTTCTTTACTTCTTTGAGTTTGTCATTGTTTAATCTATCCACTTGGATTTGTGAACCTTGTTTTGTTGTCTTGTGTTGTATTTGGCCCTGGTAAGAAAAGGTTGGGAAAGGTTCCATATATAAAACTTTGGCAAGTCCAAAAAGGAGGAAACAAGGGTAGCATTCTTGGGGTGGGTTGATGCAACTCAAAGGGGCTTGATCAAAAGGAGACAAACACCAAAAAAGCTTGGAGTGAAGACTTTGTTTTATTTTTTTTAGTCTTTGTATTGTGTATACTTAATTTTAGATTGGGAGTTTGAGTGCCCTTAAGGCCCTCCCTTGGTTTGTAATAATTTTGGTTAATTTTAGCGTAGTTCCTTGTTAATTAGGTGAAGAAGGGAGAAGTGGTACACTTCCTTCAACACCTTAGGAGCACGATTAGAGCCCTTTCTCTTTTATATTCTTGCACTTTTATTTTATTTTATATTATTTTGAAAAAACGTGTAGAGGCTAAGAGTTCCAAAGACTCATCAAGCCACCTTAAGTGAGAAAACAAAAAAAAAAAAAAGAAAAAAGAGAGGAGTGTTGCTTGAAAAAAAAAAGTTTTTGGCCTACCCTTTAGTTTTTAGCATCCAAGCACCATGACTTCCCACACACATTCTAGTGCACATAGTTGTTCATCAAGTAAGAGTGTCAACCAAAGAAAACCTTCTAAGGGAGACACTCTTGAAAACCTTAACTTAGAATTTAGGGAATGGATGGCTAAATAACAAGAAAGGAGAGAAGAAAAAGAGAGAAAAAAAGAAATAAAAGAAAAGGAAAAACAAAAAGAGAAGGAAGAGTTAAAAAAAGAGATGTTGGAAATGAGAAAAGAGAAAAAAGAGCGAGAAGAAAGAAGGCAAAGAGAGAGAAGAGAGGATGAAGAAAGGAGAAGAAGGAAAGAACTAGAAAGGAAAAGAGAGAAAGAGGAAGAAGAGAGAAGGAGAGGAGAAGAGAGTAAGAGGAGAGATGGGAGGGAGAGTGATAGAAAAAATAAAGGAATTCTCATAAGATCCCATCTAGGCATTTTAGCTCTAGTGAAGAAGAATACTATAGAAATCAACATAAGCATCACTCTCATTCATCATACAATCATCATTCTCCTCAAGAGAACATAAATCATGCTAGGGAACCAAAGGTAGACATACCCCATTTTCATGGTAGAGAAGATGTTGAGACTTACCTAGATTGGGAAGTCAAAGTGGAACAACTCTTTCGATGCTATGAAATTAGGGAAGAAAGGAAAGTACCTTTGGCCTCCCTTAGTTTTCAAGGTTCTGCTTTGCATTGGTGGGATGGGTTAGTCAAGGATAGGGCCCGTAAACAAATGCCTGACATTCGCTACTGGAATGATTTAAAAACTTGTTTGCGAAGAAGGCACATTCCTTCATATTATGAGAGGGATCTTTTGGATAGGCTCCAAAGACTTAGGCAACATAACCTAAGTATTGAGGAGTATAGACAAAAGATGGAGCTTCTCATACTAAGGGCCAATATCATTGAGGAACCCAATGCCACCCTTGCTAGGTTTTTGTGTGGATTAAGCTCTGACATTAGAGATAAGGTAGAACTTCTTTCATACTCAAACCTTGATGAGTTGGTAGAACTTTGTGTAAGAGCTGAGAATCAACTCAAGAGAAAAAGTTTTAAAAAAGATTCTCCCTCTTACTCAAAGAGAGACCAACTTAAGGGAAACTCTTTCAAGGGTTTTCCCAAAGAGGAACCCAAGCATTTTCAAGATACAAAAGCACCTCATGTAGATAGAAAACGCCCTACTACTAAGCCTACTGAGAGGGAAAGAAGTATCAAATGCTTCAAATGTCTTGGGAGATGCCACATTGCCTCTCAATGCCCTAACAAGAAAACCATGATCATGAGGGGACAAGACATTTGTAGTGAGAATAGCTCATCTTCCTCCTCTAGTGAGAATGAGGAAGAAGGGGGACATACTTTTGAACAAGAGTGTGAGGAAGCTTTTCCTTATGAGGGGGGCCTCCTATTGTAACTGTTTTAGCTCTAGGTTGGTTGAAAAACTAGCCTTGACTACCATGCCTCATCCCAAACCTTACAAATTGCAATGGCTCAATGAGCAAGGGGAGATGTTAAGAATTTTCCTTTATTTTAATTTTGAGGAGCATTAAGAATTTAATTTGGGACATGTATTTAGTCCATTTTTTATTTTTAGGAGGTGTCTTAGGAATTTAGAGGGTGAATTTAGTTTTTTGGATCTTTATGAAGAAAATAAGGGGTAGCCTTGATATCTACACCCTCTTTTCCTACATAAACCCCCTAAGCTAATAAGAAGGAATCTTGGCCCTTGGTTTGAGAAACTTGGGCACCAAGTTTGATGATCTAAGGAGGGAATTGTTTCTCAATCCTCCTCCCTTAGATCTCTCTTTTTAATCCTAGCCCTTCTTTTTTAGGTTATCTTGTTCAAGAGGTTAGCTACCTCTATAAATAGGAGCTCCTCCCTCACTTGTATTTTTTACACTTGAATTTAATCCTAGAGACCATATTGGTTGAGGTTCTTACCTTTGATCCTTTGGGCACGTGATCATCAAAGATCACATCACCGAATGTCATCAAATCCCAAGATTTTTGTACTCAAAGATGAATAAAGGGCATGACGCTTAGAAAGAGCATCAACCACCACATTTTGTTTTCCTTTCTTGTACTTGATGACATAAGGGAAGGATTCAAGATATTCCATCCACGTTGCATTTTTCTAAGTTACCAAAAAGATGATTACTCCTAAGAAGAGAAAAAACATGCCTTAGATGTCCTAAATCATCATCTAGGTTCCTAGAGTAAACTGATTGTCATCAAAGTAAACTATACAAAATTTACTAAGGCAATCTAAGGCATGAATGTGATTCGGGCATTAGTTAGCCCAAAAGGCATAACCAACCACTCATAAAGACCAAATTTAGTCTTAAAAGCAGTTTTCCACTCATCACCCTCTTTGATCCTTATTTGATGGTAACCACTTCTAAGATCTATTTTTGAAAATATTTTTGCCCCATATAATTCATCCAACATGTCAAGCTTAGGCTCTTTTGAACCCAACCCTTCTCCAACAGCTCATTCACTTGGGACTCAATCTCTTGGGTCTCCATGGGGTTGGTCCTATAGGCAGGTCTATTAGGTAGACTTGCGCCAGGCACCAAATCAATTTGATGTTCTATAGCCCTAATGGGAGGAAGTCCTTTCGGAACCTCATTAGGGAATATGTCATCAAATTCTTTTAAAATATCTTGAACCCCTTGAGGAAGGTGCTCATGTGCATGGGCTGTGGTAGTGCTCTCAGCAGAAGAATGCAAAATGGGAGAAGAATTTGATGCTTCTTTGCAAAATAGGAGATAAAAGGGCTTGTTAGTCAAAAGAGCTTCTTTTAAATCACGTTTAGTAGCAAATAGGCTCCTTTTACTAATATTCCCTTTCGAAGGGGCATCACCTTCTGACTCTCTCTCTTTACCCTTTTCAAGCTTTAAGGGTAAAACTTGTTGTGCTTTTTTTTGTTTTTGTTTTTCCTCAACTCTTTTCTTTTTCATAATAAATTGATCCTCAGCCACTTGAGAAGGTGACAAAGGATACAATTTGAAGCGCTTTTCATTATGGGTGAGAATTATTTGGTTGGAGTGACCATGGTGAATAGCTTTTTTGTCAAATTGCCATGGTCTCCCCAACAGGATATGACCAACCTCCATAGGAACTATGTCACAAAGAATCTCATCATTATAAGATCCTATGGAAATTGGAACCATAAGTTGTTCATTGACTACCATCTCCCCTTGCTCATTGAGCCATTGCAATTTGTAAGGTTTGGGATGGGGTATGGTAGTCAAGGCTAGCTTTTCAACCAACCTAGAGCTACAACAGTTACAACAGGAGCCACTATCAACAAGGAGAGAACATACTTTATCATTTACTTTACATCTTGTATGGAAGATGTTCTCTCTTTGTGATTGGCCAAGCTCTAGAGGTTGGCTTCCAAGAAGCCTTTGAACCATAAGGAGGTCCCCGTTATAAGGAAAAGCTTCCTCACACTCTTGTTCAAAAGTATGTCCCCCTTCTTCCTCACTCTCACTAGAGGAGGAAGATGAGCTATTCTCACTACAAATGTCTTGTCCCCTCAAGATCATGGTTTTCTTGTTAGGGCATTGAGAGGCAATGTGGCCTCTCCCAAGACATTTAAAGCATTTGATACTACTTTGCCTCTCAGTAGGCTTAGTAGTAGGGGGTTTTCTATCTACATGAGGTGCTTTTGTATCTTGAAAATGCTTGGGTTCCTCTTTGGGAAAACCCTTGAAAGAGTTTCCCTTAAGTTGGTATCTCTTTGAGAAAGAGGGAGAATCTTTTTTAAAGCTTTTTCTCTTGAGTTGATTCTCAGCTCTTACACAAAGTTCTACCAACTCATCAAGGTTTGAGTATGAAAGAAGTTCTACCTTATCTCTAATGTCAGAGCTTAATCCACACAAAAACCTAGCAAGGGTGGCATTGGGTTCCTCAATGATATTGGCCCTTAGTATGAGAAGCTCCATCTTTTGTCTATACTCCTCAATACTTAGGTTATGTTGCCTAAGTCTTTGGAGCCTATCCAAAAGATCCCTCTTATAATATGAAGGAATGTACCTTCTTCGCAAACAAGTTTTTAAATCATTCCAGTAGCGAATGTCAGGAATTTGTTTACGGGCCCTATCCTTGACTAACCCATCCCACCAATGCAAAGCAGAACCTTGAAAACTAAGGGAGGCCAAAGGTACTTTCCTTTCTTCCCTAATTTCATAGCATCGAAAGAGTTGTTCCACTTTGACTTCCCAATCTAGGTAATCTCAACATCTTCCCTACCATGAAAATGGGGTAGGTCTACCTTTGGTTCCCTAGCATGATTTATGTTCTCTTGAGGAGAATGATGATTGTATGATGAATGAGAGTGATGCTTATGTTGATTTCTATAGTATTCTTCTTCACTAGAGCTAAAATGCCTAGATGGGGATCTTATGAGAATTCCTTTATTTTTTCTATCACTCTCCCTCCCATCTCTCCTCTTACTCTCTTCTCCTCTCCTTCTCTCTTCTTCCTCTTTTTCTCTTTTCCTTTCTAGTTCTTTCCTTCTTCTCCTTTCTTCATCCTCTCTTCTCTCTCTTTTCCTTCTCTCTTCTCGCTCTTTTTTCTCTTTTCTCATTTCCAACATCTCTTTTTTTAACTCTTCCTTCTCTTTTTGTTTTTCCTTTTCTTTTATTTCTTTTTTTCTCTCTTTTTCTTCTCTCCTTTCTTGTTCTTTAGCCATCCATTCCCTAAATTCTAAGTTAAGGTTTTCAAGAGTGTCTCCCTTAGAAGGTTTTCTTTGTTTGACACTCTTACTTGATGAACAACTATGTGCACTAGAATGTGTGTGGGAAGTCATGGTGCTTGGATGCTAAAAACTAAAGGGTAGGCCAAAAACACTCCTCTCTTTTTTCTTTTTTTTTTTGTTTTCTCACCTAAGGTGGCTTGATGAGTCTTTGGAACTCTTAGCCTCTACACGTTTTTTCAAAATAACATAAAATAAAATAAAAGTGCAAGAATGTAAAGGAGAAAGGGCTCTAATCTTGCTCCTAAGGTGTTGAAGGAAGTGTACCACTTCTCCCTTCTTCACCTAATTAACAAGGAACTACGCTAAAATTAACCAAAATTATTACAAACCAAGGGAGGGCCTTAAGGGCACTCAAGCTCCCAATCTAAAATTAAGTATACACAATACAAAGACTAAAAAAAATAAAACAAAGTCTTCACTCCAAGCTTTTTGGTGTTTGTCTCCTTTTGATCAAGCCGCTTTGAGTTGCATCAACTCACCCCAAGAATGCTACCCTTGTTTCCTCCTTTTTGGACTTGCCAAAGTTTTATATATGGAACCTTTCCCAACCTTTTCTTACCAGGGCCGAATACAACACAAGACAACAAACAAAGGTGAATAACAAAACAAGGTTCACAAATCCAAGTGGATAGATTAAACAATGACAAACTCAAAGAAGTAAAAAGACAAGCAAGAAAACATAAGGCTCACAAAGGAAGGTAGCACACAAATAACTTTCCTAGATTAGCTCTAAGAGTAGAGATGAAAAAAGACTCAAACAAAAGAAATGAAATCAATAGTTGCACACTTAATAAAATTTAAGTGACCAAAAACTAAAAAGCTTACTCAAGTAATTTTTTTTGAATGCAGTGAGACATCTAATTTTTTTTGAATGCAGTGAGACATCTTTGAATGCAGTGAGACATCTAATTAGACATCTATTTTTTGAATGCAGTGACCAAAAAAAGACTCAACTAAAATTTAAGTGCACACTTTAGATCAGTTTGGCTAGTTAGACCATTAATTGAATGCAGTGAGACATCTAATTAGATTAATTCCCAAGTTAGCTATTATATTGTTGAGCTATTCACAATAAGAAATAATTGCATGTACATGGCCTATCATGCATGCCAAAGTCATATTATTACTTTGTCACAGAGATCTTTATGACAATGAAACAAGAAAACTTACAAGATAGAATAGGAAGTATATTTGAGAAACTTAAGTAGTATATAGTTAAAAAGGAAAATGAAAAGAGGAAAAAAATATGGATATGTTAGGACCTAGTAGAAAATAAGAAAGCCAAAGTTGTAGAAATCCTATAACTAATACCTGTGAATAACTTGAACGAAGACATAATAGATCTCTTCTCTTTAGCCCATTAAAAACCAGATTTCTTTGAATGATATAAGTCAGGATCTATAATAATGGGCCTAGCTCATTGATGCCTGATGCCATAGTTACAAGTACACAAATCATGAACAAATAGTTTACCAACAATAGAGAAAATGTTAATGGATAGGTAATATACGTACTCTTTCCAACCAATATTACTTGTATGCTCAATCAAATTTACATCCTAGCCAAGAATGAAAAGATCTACAAGAGATCTGAAGTAAGGAGTTATATGGGAAAAAATTAGCTAAATAAAAATTATTTATATTTGTGAAACAACAAACTGAGATTTATTTACAAGACTCAAGGAAAGTACTCATTGATATAAAATACAACAACAAAGATGAGAATGATCAAATAAGATCTTGAAGCATTTCCTACCCTAAACCCTTGAATATAATGCTTAGCTTGCATAACTTTTTCTGACAAGTGAGATAATCTCTCTTCAAAAAACAAAACTAATTATCTAAAGGGTATGATCATAAACAAAAGACAATAAACAATGAATTTTTTTCTCTTTTAGCATTATCATGTAGCCCAGCTCCAAAGATAGAAAAAGATTCTTTCCTGCCACTTTGTAGAAGCATATTAACAAACAAACTAATTTTGTGACATTGATGTTTATGGTAGGTGAATCCTATCCATTGGCAGATTATGCACACAATAAAATTAATAGAAGAGGGACTAAGACTGTATTGATGCTGAGAAAATGTAGAAGTAACAAAAACTAGTAAGAGTACAAGCTCCCAAACAAGGAGAAATGTAACATCCCAAAATTTAAAATACAAATATTCGAATAAGCATTCAGTTAAGAGAAGATAAATTAAGCTGTTAAGAAAAAAAATCAATTAAAGATTAAACAGTTAGGAATTTTGAATAAACAAGATTAAGATAATATTCCCTTTAAAATAGAAATAAGATAAAACAAATATATTATTTTGGATTTAATCTGGAAAAATCAATCTTTTATAGAAAAATATAGAAAAGGGAAAACCAACCCTAAACTAATATATATATATGGTTAACTAGTTCCCTAAGAATATCATAGATTAGTGGATTCTTATAGGGTTGAGAAAGAGGGACATAGGAGTAGAAGAATTAAAGTTGTGGATCTCGCTTCAAGAGGTGAGTAAAATGATTTTGAAAACCCTCCATGGTATGGCTTTTAAAAAGTGTATGTGTGTGTGTGTATATATATATATATATATATATATGTTTTTGAATCATGAAATAGTATTAGCCTACGACTTTAATAGTATAAATTTATATTGTTTATGTTGCGTTAATCGAGTAAGATATCTCCATTTGGAATGAGGATGAAATTTGATATACCTCCATTTGGAATGGTTGTATGAGATACCTCTGTTTCATACGAGAAAGAGGTTTGAGATACCTTCATCCGGGATGAGAAGAGATTTTGGATACCTCCATAATAGCGTGGGGAAGGCAATGAGACGCCATTGTATGAAATATGAGCTCATAGACCTTTTTGAAGAATCTACTGAAAACCTTGGTTCCGGGAATCGTAAAGTGTGAGTGAGTGATCATGAGTGATGAGAACATGAAGCTTGAAGGACTTGGAGGACCTATAACAAGGGAAAGGACAAGAAGAGCTAAGGAAGCTATTCAACAAGTATTGGCAGCCCTTTTGCAAAAAGAGCCAAACATTGAAGAAATAAAGTTTAAAATTGTTAATTGTCTCAGGACTGAAGAGAGCAATACTTGACCTTAATGGAAGAGAAGTTTGGAATAAATTAAACTTATTTTCTTGGAGTTTACTTAGTTAATGGTGGGCAACCAGAATTGTCTAATTAAAGTTGCAGCCACCTTGGTTATAAATTCTAATTAGTATACATGTTTAATTTTCTTTGGCAGTTACACTTTGTTATTAAGCTGCCCATTATTAGTTTTTATTATTTTGTAACTTCAGCTGAATTTAGAAAGCCACTAAACCTACACAATCTGAGTTTATTAGGCATATAAATTTGGGCAAGACTGATATGTAAGGCAGAATATTTTGGAAATAAAAAACTAGTTGAGTTTTCTCTCCTTTGGGTTCTTGACAATCCAAAATCTTTTGAGATTTATCAAAGGTAGTGCAATCTCGTAGACATATCTTCCATCCTTGGAAGTGTGGAGTCTATCAATTCCAATTCCATTTTCTATCTTTTTCATTCATACTCAATTCTGCCTAGCAAACTCTATGACAGGAAAGTCCTACACTATTCGAAAACTCGTTTAATCGTTGAATTTCAATAACTTTTAATTTCCATTCTGTGTCTAAAAGTTTGATAGTAATTCTATTCAGTTTATTTTTTGGCAATTGTTTGCATTCCACGTTGATTAATTTTGTTAACGCGGCAAGCTAAATTCCTAGGGTACTTTCAGAATCCTAAACTGACAGAGGATTCATACCAGTGAGTATCACATAATTTGTGGATTGGATGTTTATATCGAAAACTATTTTTATCATATTTATAATTATTGTTAGAAATTATTTGGATAAATCTTTATTCATTATATATAATTATTGTTTTTCCAGATTCCGCACCGATTGAGAACAACACTATTTGCAAACCTCTTTTAAAAACTTCACTGAGATTATTATCTCATTAAAAGTGTTGTTTTCAGAGCCCTAGGGCGAAGTTTTGGAAATTGAAGGAGGCTTGAAGACCTAGTTTGTCATTAATAAAAAAAATTTCTTGTAGTATTTGTTTGTAACGATCTTAGAATATAATCTACTTGTAATTGTTTTTAGAGACCCAAATTTGAGGATTATATTTTGTTTATTATGCAAGAATTCATGTATTCAAATACAAAATTTATTATTTGATTTAAATTATTATGGGTTATTACTGTAACGACGAATGTTACAAGAAATCTTTTTGCCCCAACTCCCAGGCACAATGTCAAAAACACATTCTTAGGTTTTTTATGAGAAAATTTCCTCTATAAACAAATCTCATGAGGTTTGTTTTCCTCTCCCCAAACCAACTCTCCCTGCTAAAGCTTCTTGGTTCCTCAAGAATATAGTTGTATTAGGTGCCTAGACTAATCGTCAGGATATGTTTGAGAGTGAGGTTTTAGGGGCAAGGGAGAATGGGAAATTTTAATTTTAAATTGTCATATAATGTTTATAAAATAAATAAAAGATTAGAGATTTAAGTTTATTCCTATCTATAAATTTAAAAATTATTAGAATAGAGAATATTTATTAGAAATGAAAATTTAGTGCTCCCTTCCCTTTCCCTCGAAAACCCAACTCTCAAGCATACCCTTAATAGCCACTGGGTTGGATCATAGTTTGCTAAGTTAATTTGGATCTAGATTCCTACCAGTTTATATCCAATATGAATGGAATATAATTGTAGAGTGTAGAAGACTGACTTCCTTTTAAGAGTAGGTTGTTGTTCATTCATCTTTTCCTTTTTTTTCTACTTTAAAACATGAAAGGTTTTAAAAAGTGAGAATATATGAGTTAGCTGTAGCATTCTATTGCAATCTTATGATTCAGGGCTTGTGCAAAAGGGAAATGCATGCTGTTTTACTTAGGCTAAAACAAGTTGCTATTATTCATTTGGGGATTTAATCTCAATACCTATAAGGCTGAAACCTATTGAATATGTTACACAGGAAGCTTCAAGAATTCATATTCCTAGTCATCCATGACTAGTTGACTACAAGAAGTTTCCCATGAAAACTCATAATTTCTAGTTGAGAGGTGCTTCTTCTTGGTCAATAGCCAACAGGCCAACACAAGAGTCATCCATTAAATAAGAACTAAGCTCAATGTCATTAGAGCTTGCATAAAATCCCATCCATGTACTTAGGAAAGTGATATTAAATGTATCTCTCCATAAGCATCAACACAACTTAAGCACTAGAATGTCCTTTTCTTCTTTGGTGACATGGGGTTGTCAAAGGCCATGAGAAGAAAACTACAAACTAATGCAAGTGTGTCTCATACATGGTGAAACCACTTAACACACTCTGATGAGATTCAAATGCAATTAAGTTTTTCTTCTGACATTTATCCCACAAAGCATGGAAAGGAATTGGATTTAGAAAATTAAATCACAGGAAATACAATGTTGTGCATAATTATTTAGAACATTGAATTTTACTTGTATACCAGTGAGAACATAGATCTCTTAGTTTTTAGTGTTGAGAAAACATAGAAAGGAAGATCCAAAAGGACTTCAAAGGAAGCTACTAAGAGGAATCTCATGGAAAATAAAACTCTGATTATTTGTTCTTTATCCAAGTTAAATGGCACCACATGATCCAGGTAGTTAACCACACCTAATAGGACAAGGATTTGTTGTTGTTATTGTATAGGCTAATCATTAAGCAAAATAATAATGAATTATACATGGCCTAGAGGAGTTTATCTTGGAGTCTACAAGGATAAAAACAATTTATCTTACCACTATTACCATAAGAACAAATGTTAGAACATTAAAATTAATTAAGTAAATCACAGATTCCATCACTTTATAATTTAGCCCCAAACCAACAAAGTTGTAATAGATCTACAAACATGCCCAAATTATCTATCATACATCACTCTCAAGTTAGTACCTATCATTATCTTCTTCAAATGTGTGCCAATCTAACTCAACCACAAAAGCTAGTTCATGAAGGTGAAAATTGATCCTTAGATACATTAATTTGACCACCATTAATCATTATGAAATCTCCAACACACACTCCTTGTGCTAAGGAAGAAACACGATTAGAAATCTCTGAGCAATCACAACGTGTTGTTCATTATGCCCAACAACAACTATCAAGGTCAACTTCTAGTACAATTTTAGAATTTGAATTTAGACCTAACTTAATGCATGTTTGGTTTGTAGTTGGAAATGCTATGATACATTCCAATGTAAATCTTTTTTTTTTATCGGCCAATGTTAGTAAATCTTAAAAATTTGAGTTTTTTTGTTAGTAATGACAATCGAACACACTACCTTTTCCCACTCTCTCTTTCCTTAACCAACTAAACCACCCCGTATAACTCCTATCTTCCAAAGCAAATCTAACAACAAACCCAAAAACAACTCTTCTAATTCATTGGCATTACAAGCATGTATGTCTCTATTTCTTGTATGCAAGTTTTTGCGTCAAGGTGGAAGCTCCTAGTTCAAGCTTTCGTGTATTTGATCTAATTGACATAATTTCAAGGATAAGAAACACACTTCTAAACACCCACTACTTATGCCTCAATCTAATTTCGCAACAAATTCTCAAACATGCTCTTAATTCTAAAAGCTAGCTCATCAAATTACAGTTGTACCCTATGCAATGCGAGTCAAACAGCATACAAAACCACATAATCAAAAACCAAAGAAGAGTAAGTGACAAACCATCCTAGAGATAAGAGAATAATCAGAGGCACTGAGGTTGACAAACTCGTCCCAATGAGGGAACCTTTCGAGCAGCAATGCAATCGCATGAAGAGTACAATCAATCATAGTAGGGCCCTTATAAGTGACCAAATCAGCCTCACCTACCACCAACACATTCCTCAATGCAGCAAAAACACTCTCAGACTTCACAAATTTAGCAAGGTCCAATCTTTCAGCATCAGGAGCTTCAAGATCAAGATGGAGCAGGAAGTAGTTTCTGGGATGATACACTCCCTTGAGAACCCTCTTAAGCTATAGTCCCTCCCTTTTTGTTACAGTTAACAAGTATGCAAATCTCAAAAGATTTACTTCAACTTTTTTAGTGAGATTAAGCTTTGAAGAGGGCCATGGAGATGAAGAAGATGAAGAGGGTTTGGTGAGGGGAATGAGGAGGAACATGAACAGGAGTAGAACGAGGATGATACATATTATTACAATGGGAATGAGCATGACCCATTTGCATGGTCTATGGTAGTCAGAATTGTGGGTTCGTTTCATGTTTCAGGATGATGTTGGTTGTGGGATTTTGTTGGAAAGGTTTGGTTTGGCCTTGAAATTTGTTGGGTTTGCAGGTTGCTTACTAGTGAGATTCTCTGGAAATGTAAATTTGCAGGTTGAGAGGGAAAATACTATCATCTTTTGTAACTTTCTAGATTAAAAAACATTGTGATAGAGGCTTAGCATCCGTGGGGAATAAATCTTTGTGTCTTCCAACTCAGGATTGTGACATCAATATTTTTTTTTTAGGTTTGGAGAAGTTGGCAAAATGTTACTATTTTGAATTTAAGTGTTTAAGTAGTGTTGATGATGTATGTTTATAGAGTGAAGTTTTCAAGGACTGGTATGTCTATCAACAAATCTTGATGAAGGGAGTGTTTGAATTGAAGCAACGTTAATTAAGTGTATTTTGTAAAAACAAAAATTTAGTAGTGATTTCAAGAAAATTTATGGTATTTATAATGTTAAGATGCCAAGATGGGACGGAAATAGTGTGTTTCAAATTCGTTTTATTACCTTTATTTACCAATAAATAAATTTCATGTTATTTACCAATTTTTTTTATAAATTTTTTTCATATCTTATATAGCTCATTAAATAATATAATGTTTATTGATGGGTTGAAACAGGAATTGAGACACCAATTTGAAAAAGAGAATTTCCATCCCTATAAGTGTGATTCATCTTGTTTTATTCTAAGTTCCTCCAAATAGAGAATTGTCCCATGGAATTTTAGAAACAAATTGGTTATACCAAATTTTAATTTTAATTTTATAGTTACTTATATTTATAACAAAGGAAATATTTTTGTTGATAGTCTAGCCAAAACCATAGTTTTAGCCAAAATGTCCCATTCTTAAGTGGAGCCAAAATGTACCACAAGGAAGAATTCCTTGATAAGTTCTAAAGAAAAATCCATCTCTCAAAAAAGGGTAAAAACCCAATTATAATTTCACTAATTCAATTGTTGTCTTTTGAGTACAATTCAACCCTTATTTATAGAATTAAGCGACTATTCAAAATCCTAACTCCTAAAAGAAAAATTAAATATTCCATTATCATGCAATTATCACATATGATTAATTGCATGTTACATTAATTTATAAATTAACGGAACGTTACAAAAAATGAAAAGTCATTGTCTTCTGGACTCATATCATAAGGGCTATACATAAAGAGATGAAATTTGGGGTGCAAGATTCCCTAACCAATATTAGGTTCCCCAAGCCATACCTATCCTTCCTTTGTCTCTAGATACATGGTGTGTAACACATGTGATATAAGGTCTATAGTAAAAAGAGGGGGTGTAAATAGTAGTCATACTTAACATGTGACCAAGGGGTGTGAATAACCAGGAGGAAGTGAGAAACTTGAAAAAGAGTATCTTTCACTCTCCTTTAGCTACATAACCCAACTTGAGTCCAATTAGAACAAATGAGATATTTTACCCTTCACTCAAAGCCTTAATACCCTTAAAAACAAGGTTAACCCAACAAATTAAGGGGTTAACCTAAAACGTCAATTGAACTAACACTTACAGTTTCATATCTTAGAGTTTTCCTTATTGAAAGAAAGACGTGCATACATTTAAATTATCGATTTAATTAAATTAGATTATTGGATTGAATTTGATATTCTATTTAACTTAACACAAACACCATTGTAGTATATTTTAGGTTTGAATGTTCAACTTATTGTATTTCCGTTTTTCAATTTTATCAAATCCATAATTTTTTCTTCCATTCTAAAATCAAGATATTTTGCTTTCTTATTTTAAAAAAATTACTTATACCTTTAGTTATTAAGTTTTTTTTTTTCATTTTTTATCATTGTCATCTATCTCTATCACAAAAAAATAAATTAATATAACATCTTTATAATGTCATGTTAAAAACATCACACATAATATGACTAAAAGATGAAGTCAAAATATGTTATGTTAGCAAAATGACAAATTATTCATGCCACATCAAAATTAATGTCACGTTATCAAGACGTCACATGACTACAAATAAAAAAAAAACTTATAAGGCTTAAAATGAATATTAAGAAAAACTTGTAAGAACTAAAAATTAAAAATAAAACTTATAGGAACTAAAAATGAAAAAAAAAAGAACTTACAAAGAACTAAAAATGAAAAAATGCTTGGATTAATAAGAAAATTGTTGGAACAAAGAAATCTTTTATGTCAAGTCAAAATAATACTTTGATATCTAATTTTTTTATTAACCTAAACTTTTTTCCCTTCAAAATATTTTGGTTTTCTCCTTGGTGACAATGGAGGACGATAATAAAATAAATAAACATGCATTCTAAGAGTAAAGCTAAAAAATATAATTCATAGATAATGAGACTTACCTACATTGAAACTTTTATTACCTTTTATCTATGTCGTTAAATCACTTTAGAATCATTTATTTATTTCTAATTAAATCATACATTATATTTAATGTTTATATTTAAATATTTGTCTCCTCTAAAAAAAATTAAATATTTGTTTTTTCCAACATTGTTACTTTTAGTCTTTTACTCCAAGTTTATTTTTTTGTAAGTTATATTTTTAACTTTTAGTCTCCTAAGTTTTTTTTTTCATTTTTAGTAGATATAAGTTTTTTTTTATTTTTAATCTTTTTGAGTTTTTTTTAGTCACTTTAACATAATGATGGTGTGACATTAATATTGACAATCATTAATGACGTGGTAATATAGTGATGTGACATTTTTCTTAAGTGATATATTACGTCATCAAAAGATGATGTAGAGCTTGCTAAAATTAACATGATATCATGATGACATCATTATTAATATTTTTTGTAAAAGAGGTTGACGACAAGAACTAAAAATGAAAAAAAAAGTTCTAAATTACATGACTAAAAATAAAGAAAAAACTTATAATTACTAAACTTGAAAAGCATTAATTTAAAAAAACCAAATACATAATTCAATCATTTAAAAATAATAAAATTTTCTCCATCCACTAAATTGAAAGTGGTGATGTTAAAAAAATTAAGAATGTTAACCACCACATACAAATTTATGTCCAATATTTTTTAATTTATATTTTTCCAACTTGATTGAATTAAATGGAAAGTGTTGTTTTCACAAAGTTAATTATAGAGAGGCTCATAGATGTAAAAATAATACAGTCAAGTTATATATTTTGCTTCACAAGCATTGTTAAGGAGTTTGAAAAGAAAAAGGAAGCTTTGAAAGCAAAAAAGGACAACTATGGAAGAATATGTTAAAGTGGCAAGTAGGAGAGCGGAAGGCATACAAAGTGATGTAGTGTTTTGGTAAGAGCAAGTTGATAATCTTATTCAAAAGGATACCAAAAGTAAAATGTCATGCCTTTTTGGGTGGTTTCCTAATTGTAGACGACAATATAGTAAGGACAAAAAACTAGAAAATAAAACTAAGTAGATTAAAAACTCATCGAAAAAAAAATTGAAAGTGTTGGGATCTCTCATAATGTTGTTGGTGTTGAATATCATTCTTCTCAAGCTTATATTTCATTCAAAAGTAGAGAGTTGAAATACAAAGAACTTTTGGATGCATTGTAAAATGAAGACAATTATATGATTGAATTACAAGGGATGAGAGACCTAGGTAAGACAATATTAGCAAAAGAAGTGGGTAAAGAGCTTAAGAAATTAAGAAATTTTGATCATGTCATTGATACAACAATATCTTACACTCCTGATATAAAAAAGATTCAAAATGATATAGCAAGGCCGTTAGGGTTATCATTGGAGGATTATACCGAATCACAAAGACCCAAAACATTGTGGAGTAGATTGATCAATGGTGAGAAAACTCTAATAATACTAGATGATGCATGGGAAAATATTAGTTTTGAAATATAGGGATTCCATTTAATGGCAATCATAATGGTTGTCAAATTATTGTAACCACTTCAATTTAAGAACTTGCAAATTAAAGCAATGTGACAAGATAATTCATCTTGATCTCTTACCTGAGGAAGATGCATGGATGTTGTTCAAAAAGTGTTCTAGATAAAGGTCGTAAAATTGCTAAAGAAAGCAAAAGATTACCAATTGCAATTCTAGTTATCACTAGAAATTTAAAGGGAGAACCACCTCTAGAAGAATGGAAGGTAGCCTTAAAATCCTTGCAAAAATTCCACACCCCTAAGTGATGATAATGAAAATTTGGGTAAAATTTATAAATTTCTTAGATATAGCTATGATAATATGAATAATAAAAAAGTTACAAGATTGTTCCTATTATGTGTTGTGTTGCGAGAGGATCAAGAAATCTCAACTGAAATTTTAACAAGATTTTCTATAGGAGTGGGCCTTTTTGGAAAAATTGATGATAATTACAATGCAAGTCGAAGTGAAGTAGTTGTAGCAAAAAACAAACTCTTAGATTTATGTTTATTGTTGAAAGGTGAATTTGGAAGAGTGAAAATGCATGACTTGGTTCGTAAAGTGACCTTATTAATAACTAATGAAGAGATTAAATCAGTGAATACATCAAACAAAAATGAAAGATCATTGCTTGAAAAGTTTAAAAATCTCAAATATTTGTTATGTGAATGTAATGATTTTAATAATATCTAGAACCCTAAATATTATTGAATGAGGACTCGTATTGTTTATAAACATCATCCTCCATTAACTACTTGGTGAATGAAATTGTTTGCTTGGAAGATAGAATTGTTAAAGGAGCTAAGGAAAAAAGTGGGTACAATTATCTTATCAGACGCACAAAGGGATCAGATTTAGGCAGCAACAAGATCAGGGATATACTCTATTTCATGTCTCATTAGCCTATGGGGTTCTGATAGAAGACTCATGTAATTTAAAAGGACGATTTTTTAACTTATTTGGGCAAAGTGTGAACCTCAAATTTGGGCAAAGTATGTGCCTCAAAAGATTCAATTATTGGCTTAGAGACTGGAGGCTAATAGACTACCTACATGGAAGAACTTGGTGAAGTACCAAATAATTCATTGGAAGCTGACAGTTGTGGGATGTGTGGTGGAGCATTAGAAACAAAATCCCATCTATTTTTTCTCTTGTCTAATTGCAGCTAGTTTGGACAGAGTTGTGCGTGCGCCTGGTGGGGACTCTCTATGATATTTCAAGTTGAGCTCCGAAGTCATGACTTTCAATTCATTGGTTCGATTAGTGGAAACAATATAATTCAGACAATTTGGTTGTATGTGTGGTTTGCGAGTCTTTGACACCTTTGGAAGGCATGCAATGACTCAATATTTAAGAGCAAGACTCCTGATTTCTGTGGTCTAGTATTAGAGAGTGCAGTTAACTACACATAATTTTACAAAGTGGATGATGAATCCATCTTTATGTATATTGACAGGATGTGTGTTCTCCTTGAGTCTTTTAATTGTTTCCATTGTTTTTTATTTTTAACATCATTTTCAAACTTTGTATCACAACTAGGCTAATTATAATATATTGTTTGATTTGTAAAAAAAATTATCCGACATTAACTCTTTGAATCTCGATAAAATTATGAGAGTCATCAAACTTCAAAAGCAATCAATATTTTAGACTCTGTAAACCTAAAGCTCAACATTGAAACAAATTCATAATATTTTTTTTAAAATTCTAATATACAGTAAAATAAATAAAAATAAAACAACAAATTATTTTATACAAATAGTATTAAAATGATTGTTGTAAAATATTTTATTTCTATTATTTTTAATATTTAATAATCTCTTACAATTTAATATATTTATTATGTTTGGGAACTAGAATATTATAATACATTAGTGTGTAATAATTTTGTGATAATAACTAAACAGTCAATTTATCATGTAACTTGAGATTTTGAATATTTCGACATTCAAACGATTGCAACTCTGCTTTTTACTAAACAAAACAAATCCTGATGAAAACAATAACGAAAGCAAGAATATGTATTTTTTTTCTTTTACATTATCATGAAATTAAATATTAGATATTACTGTACATATGAAGATTCTTGAATTTAATATTATAAAATCATTCTTAAAATTATTTTTATGAGTTGAAATTGTAAAATGTTTTATAAATATTGTGATGATAATTAAATTCTATCGTAAAAGTGAATAATTTTATTAAACATGAAAATTAATTATTAGACATTGTAAAATTAATTTTTAATAATAATATTTCATTTAATATTTTTATTTAAAACATATTGAGAATATATATTTTATATCATTAAGTAACCATAACTTTTTACATCATTAAAAAATAATTTGATAATAATCAATTTAAAATTTGCATAAAAAATATTCTTTAACTGGTTAACTCTATAAGTTTTTATACTAGTATTAAATTATGAATCTTGTCCACCTATTTTAGTCAACGATTGAATATGATTAAAAAAGGTTAGATTTTATTATTATTTAGAATTACTCATTTGGTATATCACCCCATAAGTTTATGAAGAATGTGATAGAAAAAAAGTAAGAAAAAGAGCTTTAATCTTGTTCGACTGCATAAAAAATAAAGGGTGAAATATGTAGGAAAATTAAAGAAAAATTTCTATTTTTCTACTTTGATGGTAAAAAAAATAATAAAAAAGTGTCATTAATCTAATATGTCTTATTTTTTCTCTAAAAAAATATGAAAAAAAAAATTGACTATTACCTATAAAAAACTAGTGATAAATGCATAAATAATTTTATAATCATACTTACTTTAAAATTTTTATCACAATTCTTCTTATAAATTATTTTCACATGTCATATAATCTAGTAATTATATTTTTTCTTAAAATCATCTTCAACTATAAAAACTACAAATATTCAGTTGAACAAATTTCACTCATCCATTTTAAATATTTATTATTTTGATATGTTAAAATTATTAAATAGTAAAATAAAGAAAAAACTAAGATTTTATCTAAGAAATTAGAAAGGATTTTTTCCTTTTTTTTCTGTAGATTATTCCTTGCAACCAGCTGTCATTAAACAACCTTCCCCATAAATTCAATAGGTGCTAGTATATTTTTATGAAACTAATTAACGCGGGTAATAATAATTAATAATAAATAAATAAATAAATAAATAAAGTTAAAAAAGAAGAACAACTTGAAACGGCAAGGACCATCCACACTATTTCATGGTTCCTCCCTCTCTTTGTCACTTCTCTTCCAAGTTTCTCTCTCTGCAAAAGTCTAGGGTTTCCGAATCCTTTTTAGTACCTCAAAACCTTCATCGTCTTCTTCTTCTTTGTTTTTGCGAGATGAGGAGCAAGGAGAGCTTGATCGGTTTGGTGAACAGAATCCAGCAAGCCTGCACTGTGCTCGACGACAATAGCGACAACGCCTTCTCTCCTCTTTGGGAAGCTCTTCCTTCCGTCCCGTCGTAGGCCGCCAGGTCACCACCACCTCCTTTCTTTCAAACTAACATCAACATCTTCTTCTATGTAGAACCAGAATAAAAACCATCCAAAACTATAAAATAAAACTTAGATACAATTTCTTAGGTGTTGTTTCTATTCTCATTATGCGAAGTCGCAAATTACAATACAAATAAATT